>JAIRCJ010000022.1:0-1478156 GCA_020883675.1 Bruguiera gymnorhiza
CCTAAACCCTCAACCCTAAACCCTCAAACCGTAAATCCTAAACCCTTAACCCTAAACCCTAAACCCTCAAATCCTAAACCCTAAACTCTAAACTCTTAACCCTTAAATCCTAAACCCTAAAACCCTTAAAATCCTAAAACCCTAAACCCTAAATCTTAAACTCTAAATCCTAAACTCTAAACTCTTAACCCTAAATTCTAAACTCTTAAATTCTAAATTCTAAACTCTTAAATTCTAAATCCTAAAGTCTAAACTCTTAAACTCTAAGTCCTAAATGTTAAGTCCTAATCCGAAACTGTCAACTTTAAATCCTTGAGTCCTGAAGTTTAAATTCTTAATCTAATTCCTAATTTTTAAAAGTCTTAATTCTCAACTCTTTTATCTTAAACCTTAAACTTCACAAAAAGTACATTACAACAAATAAAAAAGAGAAGTTTTGTGGTTATTATTATTATTTTGAATGAAAATATTAAGCTAATCGTGTTGTCTAGGGATATTAATAATATTATTATCATCCATAGTCATTATACCATTTCTATTTTTAAATTTTTTAATAGAAAATAAAAAGTAATACCATATTATAAATAATACACCAAGCCACTAGACCGGACGCGCTCCCTTTCCCCTCCCTCGGGTCTCAAGCCTCACCTTCTCAGTCCAAACAAAACTAATTTGATTGCCTATTCTAGCCTCATGCTGCTTTTATCCATTATAGCTGGAATAATCCATTTGCCCTTTAGCCCTCCCTGTCATCTTATCTAATCTTTCTTTCTGATACGCTGCGGATGGCAATTTTATTTTGAAAATCTAAACGCAGTTTTAATTTAACGAAACCAAACCCTTCTTCCTTTCGCTTTTTCCCATACTAGGAAGGAGACGCCGCTCTGCACTTCCTGAAATTGTTATTTTGCAAATCTGTATAGTTTTTTGTTTTTTTTTTTTTTTTTGATTGAAACTTGAAAACAATTGGTGAAGGCTTCATTCATTACTTGCTGTTATTGGGTTGGCTAAGCATTCCATCCCATTCTACGTTGTCCCCTTTTCAATTCAGTCCGTCCATCCGGGTCTTGCCTTCCCTCCTAAACTCCTGTACCCAGTCTAACCTGATCGCATCGCATTGCATTGTGGTCCTAGGCTAGCGGATTTCGCAGTTACTTTATTATTATTATTATTTCTAGTTGTGGCCAGCCGGGCAGGGCAGTGAATTGAGGCTGATTAGGGTTTCCACTTCGTTCCCGCTGCGCCTGAGGTTTGTTTCGTACAGCACACCTATGTTATGTGTTGTGTTCCAAATCTTGGCTTCCTACTTTATAATGTTGCTGCTTTTCCATTCTTCTTCCTTCTCTTTTTTTGTTTTCTTGACCGCATTTTTCTATGACAGTGACAGCGGCGGTGGATTAACTCGTCACGATGGCTGAATTGGTGCCAATTTACTTCAGCATCATAGCCTTCCTTTGCGCCGCTGGAGCAATCGCTTTGGCCCTTTTGCACATTTACAGACACCTTCTAAATTACACAGAACCCACTTATCAGAGATATATAGTACGCATCATTTTTATGGTCCCGGTCAGTGCTTCTTTCTAGTCTCTTTTTCTTTTCTTCCCTTCCCTGCTGCAAACGCTCTCCTAGAATCAATCCTTCGTTTGTCCCCTGTTTGTATTGATTCTTTCTTCCGTTTACCGTCCTCGACTGCTGCTATGTTTTGGTACAACGTGCGTTCCTTTTCGTCGTTTATTATTATCTGTGTTTTCTCAAAACTGTGCTGAGACTTCATTTTTTTTTTCCCCATCCAAGTTGCACATTGTCTAGTGCTCGAATGAGAGGGTCATTATCCCTTGAGTGCTCACAAGGCGGGTAGACGCACATGGATGCGCAGAACAAGGATTTTTTTTAGTGTTTTCCTTCTTCTCGCCTTTTTCAATGGCAAGGATTACTCATTTGTTACTAGAAGGTCACATATTCCATCCATGGAAACATCCCAGCGGAGGCTTTTTACAGCAGATGACTCTTCCAACATTCACAAAGTGAGGAGTTTCACACACCAAAAAATCCTTAATTCTTAGCTTATATGGCAGAAGAGTGCAACAAGATTAAAATGCTTGCATGTCTGCTTCGTGGCACAATGTAATTAGGTTCCATTTTGTTTTGTAATTTATCCTCCCTTGGATCTTCTTATAGATCTTGTCCAGTTTATACAACAACAACATAGCCTTAATCCCATATATAAGTATTTTCTCATTATTGTGTTCTTTTATGAACTAAGTTTGGTATGATATCTAATTATTCTAAATACTTGCTAACTAAAGATCCTGAGTTTGTCCTCTCCCTCTCCTCTCACCATCCACCTAGATTTGGTCAATTAAAGCATTTGTACATATATTTTGGACGTCCAAACCAACACAAAGGCCACTTCTTCAACTTATCTTCATTGCTACAACTACCTTGCTATGAATATCCTCATTTCTTCTTACCTTGTTCAGTTTATGCTTCCTACTCTTTCCACATCTTAAACCTTCAGGTACTGTTTGCATATTCTATAACTTTTCAGGTGCATATTTGGATTGAAGGGACAGTTTTAATGTTAGCCAGGCGTGGCTCTTTATAAATATGGGTTAGACATGGTAGATTTAAAAACAATAACTCATATCACAGAATAGGTAGAAACCAGGATAAATTTCTTGCAAGCAAGCTTCCAAAGATGGTCTCACTCGAGAATCAGCTGATAGAGAGAAACAATTAACACATTTAGATACATTTGACAGAATAGCTTACAGTTCTTTGAAGAACTTACTATTTTCTCTTCCTTGTGAAAGGAGGAACAGCCTCCCGAGACTCTTATGTAATCTTACATTCATCCATTGGATTTCCTTAGGTACTCTGTTTCAAAATTGGTATGCAATCTTATGGGCAACTACAATTGCAACAATGTTTTAATGTCATAAGGTTTTAATAGGTTAACAATAATAACAAAACTTTAATTCCAAATTTAATTATGTTCAGTTACACAAATCTTTACTCTTAATTTCATTAATCAAATGTTACTTCCTATTTTTATCTAATTGGTGCTAGACCTACTTTGTTATAAAGTATCTTCATTTTTTATTCAATCGTTCCTAGAGTGTTCACAAGTCAATCTAAGTATTCTTATCTCTACTACACTCATTTATTTTTTGGACATATTACTTCTTGGCAGCCCAGCACACACAAAATTCTCAATTATACATCTTTATTTTAGCCATCCAACCCACATATTAAGGAGAACATCTTTTTCTTCTGTCCCTCTAATATTTAGAGCCTTAATAAGGAAATTGATCTCATTGGGGAACTTTTGTACCATTTAGTCCAAGAGCGTGCCCTATCACTCTCATAACATTGTTTAAAATTGCAATGCATATGCTTTGTCTCACCTCTCCTTGTCCTCGTGTAAATAACTGCTGCTCATACATTTCCCTTTCCAGATTACTAAATAATGTGGGAACTGTTTTCGTACTCTTTCCACATATGTTTTCTCTAGGTCTCAATCTTATGGCCAACTTATTGAGAAAATTCTTGATTATTAACAGAACAGTTTGTGCAACTTAATTTAAATTTTCCATGTCTAGAAGCAGGGCAATTTGGATGCTTATGTGATGTAGATATTTCTTCATGTCAATATGGTACACTAATCCACCATCAAACCAGCACATACATTTGGATTGCATCCTTCTTTTCTTTTTCCTGAAGTTTTTGGAGTTTTTTTTTTAAATGGCTTGCATCTGTGCTGTTGTAGCTTAGGATTGTTTTGTTTGTGTTATGTGATTATTAATCCAAAAAAAAAAACAATCTTACATTCAGTTCATTGGCTTCGTCATAATTTTTTTGCACTCCTTTATTTTTCAGTTATTCTGCTATTATCTCCACAGTTATTGGAATCTGTGGAAGGCTGTACCAACTGCATTTTACTTCACTGAAATATGATTTATTCTTTTGTTGACAGATTTATGCATTAATGTCTTTCTTGTCCCTCATTCTGCCAAAGGGTTCTATCTATTTCAATTCCTTACGAGAAGTGTAAGTAGAACCATGTCTCAATCGAATTTTGAATGTTGCATGCAGGGTTTACACTTGCTTGAATGAATGTAGAATATGAAAACAGAATATTTGATTGCAGTACCTGCATTGAAGTTCAATTTAGACATAGTATTTCTCAGGTAGTAGATGAACTAGAGCCCTATCTCAAACTAGAGTATTGTGACACATCGACTACAGTTTGCTTGCAGTTTCAATATTGTGGGTTTATTGAGTAGACTAGCCTAAACTTTAAATTGTATAGAATCGTAATAGAGATAGCAAAGGGGCATGTACAGCCCAGCGGTCTGCCAGCTAATGCAAGGGATGTTGATGATTAAAGTCTGATTTATTGAATTATGACTTCATGGTGAATTAACAACTTGCCACATGGCATCTACAAGCTTTTTTAAGTAGGAAAAGTTATCCCATTGAGGAAAGAAGTCCATTTTAAATTAGAATTACAAATTCTTTTTGACAACATGCCACAGCCACTTTTATGCTAACATTTTGTGGACTGTCCAGTTATGAAGCTTGGGTGATTTATAATTTCTTATCATTATGCCTGGCTTGGGTTGGTGGGCCGGGAGCAGTTGTGCTAAGTTTGAGTGGGCGTGTTCTGAAGCCATCATGGTGGTTGATGACATGTTGCTTCCCTCCAATACCCCTTGATGGGTGAGTTTCTTGTTGTTTATGGTATTTTGTTTGTGCATAAATTAGTTTCCCTGCATTTTCGTAAGATGTTTAGGAAGTAATCAGGCAATTCCCAATTTGTTGAAGTCATTTAACAGCCATGTTTATGTTACTTCTACCCTTCTTTCCCTTTCCTGCTTTAACAAAGCAATTTTAGCTGGTTTTGAGAACACTCTTTTTGTTTCTGAGTATTTATTGTCAAACTTTGAAATTTGTGATAATGTTTTGCTTGTTCTGTACGTTGGTACTGCATTTACTTTATGGCTGAGTTCTTGTTTGATATAATGCAGGCGATTTATACGGAGGTGCAAGCAGGGATGTTTGCAGTTTGTGATTCTGAAGCCCATCTTAGTTGCTGTTACTCTTATACTTTACACAAAAGGGAAATATATAGATGGAAATTTCAGCCCAAAACAAGCATATCTGTACCTTACCATTATCTACACACTCTCATACACAATGGCCCTTTATGCTTTGGTACTTTTTTATGTGACGTGCAGAGATCTGCTTCAGCCATTCAATCCAGTTCCCAAGTTTGTCATAATCAAGTCTGTTGTTTTCCTGACTTACTGGCAGGTAAATTTTCAAAAATCATCGTCCTCACACAAACTTAAGTTTACTTGTTCGGCACATTTGTTGCATGGACTACCTTCCCTGGCTTACAGATTATATTTGCCATTAAAAATGTTTCATTATTCTGTTCATTCAAACTCTCTAAGGGTATATACCTGCTTGTACTGGCTAAATGGCTTGCATACATTTTGAACATTCTATGTGTTGTCTTGTACCTATAGATGGTACCTTTTTGTGAACCTTTACATTTACTCCTCTCATATACGGCATGTGGAGGGTTATTCCAGATTGGAACTGTGAGTTCCTCATCACTGATTTATCCTCTTTTTCTCATTTGTATCTTCTCATTGCATTCTTTTCTCGAAGTTTATAATCATCTCATTATACTTGCCACCTTTTTTTTCCCTCCCTTTGTATGACTATGGGGTGAGAGAAAGTAGCAGCAAGCTTACCACAACTGTGTCCATTACTTCTAAAGTGAGTGGTTAGCTCATCTGTCATCTAACCGTGGACTAGTTTTGCAAAGTATTGGTGTTATATGTTAGATTATCACGTGCATGCCAGGGGCTGTCTATACCTAGATACCACCAAAGTAGGCACCATCATTATGATAAAACTGAAAACTTGATGTCAGCTAATTAGGTTCTGTGTACATGTCTAAATCTGCACTTATCAAGTTGCACTCCTCGTTCATGCTTTGGTGGTGAACATTGTCCAAAGCTTTTCATGTCTTTGTCTAGAAGCAGCTTTTTGAAAAATTTCCCCTTAGCTGCTTTTAGATAGTTAACAATTTATCTGAGATCTAATTTTTAGTTGCTGCAGGAAAATCTTTGGGCATCTATTTTTGTCAATTTTTGTTCTGTGTTAATCATATTTCTGCTTTCCATGAAATACAGTGTAATCTTTTCTTGCCCTGCACATCTTTCTAATATCAATATAATGAAACATTTGTAAGATCCCTGTGTCAGAAAGTTATGATTTTTGGGGCTTTGGGTTTCAAACTTGGACACCCTCTAGTCTGTTTCATTTTTTCTTCTTTTCAAGGGAGTGCTGGTCTTTCTTGCTGCAAAGTCTGGATTCATAAAGGATGCAGAGGAAGCTGCTCACTTTCAAGACTTCATCATTTGTGTTGAGATGCTTGTTGCTGCTGTTGGTCATCTTTATGCATTTCCATACAAAGAGTATGCTGGTGCAAACATTGGTGGGTCTTGTGGTTTGACAGGCAGCCTGGGACATGCATTGAAGTTGAATGACTTCTATCATGATACTGTTCACCAGGTGCACCTGACATGTTCTTGCATCCGCATGTTGCTTTTTGCCAGAAATAGTTTGTCATTTCTTAGCATTGCATAACCTATTGTGATGATTGTTCAACTTTAGTTCGCACCAACTTATCATGATTATGTGCTCTACAACCACAATGATGGAGATGAAGGAACAAGAAAGTATCGAGCTCGTACCTTTGTGCCTACTGGCCAGGAGATGGATGCTGTTAGAAGAAACAGACATGTGTTTGGAACCAAGATGGATGAGATTCAGCTCTCTAGTCACCCTTCTTCTGGTACAGGCACTTCCAATAATATTGTCTCAGTGTCTGGTTCTGCACATTCTGATGTGATGAAATCTTCCTTACTAGTTGATACTTCAAATTATTCGTCTATGCCATATGACATGTCACTTATTGACATGGACTTCTCTAGTTACCCTGCAAAAGTTCCAGCTGCAAATGAAGGTGCAACCAGATGACCCGAGCATAGAAACTGCACTAATCTAGTAAGAGAGAGCGTCCTTAAAGGAAAGAGATGAGTGGAATATAAGATGAGGTTTTTTGTTGAGAGGTTCCTCGTATGCATGGCCATCTTATCCGTATTGGTGTCAATTGCTCAAGAGTCCTTTAAGCCCCTGGTCCTCTTTTCTCTAGGTTCAAGCATTCTGGTAGCTGCTTCTAGGCTTCATTGGTTATATTATTTGTGAGTGTTTATCTGGGGCTGTCCATCTTTTGTTGATATCTACTTTGTAGATATGGTATTATAGCTATTGGTGTTGAATACCCAAGAGTTCTTTTAGCCTTGGTCTTTCCTTTAGGTTTCAAGCATTTTAATCACTGATTTGCAGGCTTCCTTGATCACATCACATTAGCAGCTGTTTATCTTTGTTGTCATCTGCTTCATAGCTGCCATACTTGCAAACACTACAGTTTCGACAGAGACTAGTTTTGAGTTGTTTTTCTGTCCATCTGGTTTTGATGGCGTCTAAACTATTGATTGTTCCTTGTTAATGGCAAACTTCAAATAGTTGTGTTTGCAGCTTCATATGTGCATGATTTGAGTTTTGGATGTTTTCTGTTGCACATATCAGAAGTAATCCTCTCTAGTGATTCCTGGGCCTCAGGTCAAGCCCATTAATTTGAATGTAGAATCAGCTAAATGCTATTTTCTTTCTAGCATGTAATTACCTTTAATTAACATTAGCACTGCCTAGAATGGAAGGCTACTTCCTGAATTGTTTTATATTTTGCAAGCTTTTCTTAATTTCTTACCATTAAAAAGTGTGCAAGATTAAAATTATGTTAATGTTTGCAACAATATTTCGTGATACCGTATTCTGCATGCCAGTACTGTTTTGGTGTTGTGTTTTGCATGCCAGTACTGTTTTCGTATTGTTCTCTGAATAGACGAAACTAGTTTAAGATTTTGATGATTAGCTTCTGATGCTCCATTTAAAGTCTGCATGACTGCATATGAGCCAGCCACGTAGGAACTTTTTCAATAGTACAGGAAAAAATGTGCGAGGAATGATGGTGTACCATAGCGTTTGGTCATTTAAACTTTATTTTCGCACACTAGCAATGACTTTCTGGTTTGGAACTTGCATGAATTCAATAAATGTACCATACAACCTCTGTATGCCACTGAATTATCTTGGCTGCTTGCGGTTGTACCCTAAACCCTCTGTATGTTCGTATCATGAGTCGAGACAGCTTCTCTAGAATCGGTTCGCCTTGGCTCGGAGTTGGGGGTACGAAGAAATATTAGACTATTTTGTTTGTCCATCGGGTTAGGAAGCTTATTGGGTTGTAGGCTATACACAAAGGGCAGTCAGCGACAGCTTCTCGAGACTTTCATTTAGAAAGCCGAAGTTAGATTTCAGCCGCTTGGAGGTTCTACTGAGGAACAATTGCACCGTAGTTTTTCTCACTAAAATTCCACGTGCTTTGACAATAAGTGGGAACTTTTTCAGTATTGTAATTCATAGGATAAACAACACCAAAAGATCCACTGAAGCAATTAAAGCATACTTTACTCTCTCTTTAAAACAATAGATCATCCTCTACTGTTGTGCTACGGATTGTTATATTTCAAGTTTGATCTGATCATTTTCTGTACCGAGTGGCACTTTTTCTCCAAGTTGCAGTATGTGACAATTGCAAAAAAAAAAAAGGAAGGAAACGCAAAAGGCACGTGACTATCCACGCGCTATAAGTTTATAAAGAAGTTATTTTAGGGTTTACCGGCGGCCTACTGCCCGCGTTACCAAAACCGAAAAACTAGCTGGCGTGTTCCTGATACCCTCCCCGTCCTCGCAGCCTCGCAGGGAGCCAAACCACCACCCCTCTCCGAACTCCACCGGCCATTAGGCGCGGGAACTATCATATAGTATGCTAAGTACATCTGCCTTACTCGCGTGGCTCTCTCTCTTTCGACAGAGTCTCATTTAAATTAATCACTTGAGCCTAAATTGCTTGCAACTTTTCCATGTGTTGTGTTAAAGCCATCCTTTGACGGAGAGCTTTTTCTTTCATTTGCGTTGACGGAATTACTCGGGCTCTCGCCATCGCAACTAATGACCGTGATAATTCGCAGCTTCAGTGGTAGAAGTAGTCATGAACTGGGGGGTCCAACTGGGGTATTTATTAGGATTAACCACTCATTCCGACGCACAGAGCATGCCTCCTTGATGATGGAGAAGCGGCAACTGTTTCTGAGAAGCTACCAGTTCTGCAAGAAAAGGAGTCTAACAGAAAGGATCAAGAGATGTTTGATCAGAGCCAAGAAAGTCGTATGGATGAGACTACGTTCTGTTCATAGAGTTAGGTGGTCCAGACTACGTTATGCCAACTATTTCAGCCGTAGAAGAAGATTTCTTCGTCTCCCAACCCACAAATATCGCATTCCTTCTTCCTCTTTCTGGTAGGATATTACAAATTAGAAGCTTAGTGGTTTCTCTTCTTTCAATTTTTTTCCCCGTTTTCAACTTTTTTTTTTTTTTTTACACCCCCATCTCTTTAACTAGTTTACCTAATATATGCTGCTTGCTTGGAGCTGATTTAGTCTGTACATACATTAATTTGCTTGTTTGCATTAGTTTAACTATTGTATATTTGCATATTATTCTTACATAGATGAAGCTAAATTCGCACTTTAAATGGAGGATATGGGAAATCTCTTGTGGCACCGGCACACACCGTGAATCTTTTTCATGCATGCCTATAATATATCTGTTGCTCGTTAGTTACTAGTAGCATGCTACCGTTACAATTGTGTATGGGATATTTGAAAGAAAATGACAACATGACAGTCAAATACACAAGGAGAGCGGGTTGGAGCAAGAGCAGCTCTTTACACGGATCCCAGTCGGAGCGAAAATTTTTAAAACTGGCCAGATATGAGTTGGTCCATCCGGTCCGTTGTTAGAGGTTTCCATCCATATGTTCGTGATTATTTATAATCGAGCACGTCTAAACTCTTGAACTTGGTCCTTCACTCCGATCTCCGGTACCAGTTGTGTTAGAGCACTTTGGTCGCCGTAAAAGGATCCAACGGCAAAGACTTGGCATTGTGAGGAAAGCAAAAGCGAGCATCCAGCACGAGTTAAAACAGATGGGTATTCTCTTCCACGTTGTCCGTAGCTTTTGGGTGGTCCAAGCTGTTCAAATTATGAGGTCTTTTGGGCCTTGAAAGATAGTAGTAGGGGCGATCAAAAGCCGTTTTAAAGATGGGATTCGAGGGAATTGTACAGCTTTTGACTTCTCTCGCACGGGACACACGAAAAGTAGAAGGAACTCCCACAGATCCAAACTCTGGATGGAAGACAAAGCAGAAAATTCACTTGAGTTTCGTGACTTTCTCTTTTCCATTTAGTCTACACATCCAAGTGCCGTTGAATCTGAAAACAAAGACCATAACTTTTTGTTTTGATGTTAACTATGAAAAAAAATAAATTTTTTAAAAAAGGATAAATTAAAGTTAAAGTTCACAATTACATATTTTGGGACTGCAATGTGTCACGCTTTGTCTGGAAGATTTGTTCCCCGATAAGTTGTCCTTGTTTTTGTCCCTGAACTATCCTCCTTGTTTTCTTTTTCCTCCCATTCGCCAGCCTAAAATTTTGCTAGTCGCTGCTTTACCGAGCTAATTACGGAAAAAAAGATTTTTTTTTAATACATATATAACTATTAAGAAGTGGAAAATATAAAAATTTTAAGCCGACAATTGCAAGTCACTACTCAGGCAGGTTACACATATCTTCCCCTAGTAACGTGTTATCCTTAGTGCGTTCGTTTACATTTGTTATGTAGGTGCATGCTATCTTTTATTGGATTACTAATGTGACAGAGCTTATACGTCGGAGTTCTGACACCGTTAATATAATTGCAATTGACATTATTTTTTCCAAACTATTAGAGACCAAAGAATTACAAAGCCATTATTTATTGTTACTCCCCCCCCCCCGCCCTTTCCATTCTTAGAGAGGCTAAGGAGAGGAGCTTCATTTCTTTTTGAAGCTCTTTTGTCGTCAACTAGGTTTCGATCATTATGATTTGGCCATTTCATCAAACCATTGCTTTAACTTAATGTTAATGCCAGACCTCAAAAAGAGCATATAATATACACGTATTAATAAAAAAGGTTTCTCCTGTAAACACACTGTGTACTTGCAACAACAATTTGGACTTCAATTTCACGTCACATTGACTGGCGTGGGTACATAACGCAAGAGGCCTCATTGTTGGAACTCATTGACTATATTCTGTTCTCATTCGAGTCACATCTATCGGATCCATGGTCTCCGAAAATTTGATCAACGCAAGAGCAGAATCAAAGAAGAAGCACAGCCCCACCATTGTAATAGATACGTTTAGATTTTAGAGTAGACATGTCAGCAAGTAATACCGTAGTCATTCAGCTAATCAGGCGCAACATTTTTGTTGCATTATTGGACAACTACTATAGCTACTGTTTTTTCGATGTGGTACCAATTAGACGAAAAGTTTCTCAGTGCTAACGTTATTAGGGACTAATCTCCAACGAAGATGTTATTTTGTAAAGAAGGACGCAGGTCTGCTTTTGGCTAATGATCACAGCACAACCGCAGAATCAAATTCCTTTACTTTATCAAATGATTGGGCTCCATTTGCGCGCTAACATGGACGCCAATCATAGAGAAGGTGGGAATGGAAGGTCATGTTTGTATCTGAGATTTGAGGCTCTTACATCCATTCATGGTGTTGGCCATGTGTCAAAAGTAGCACTGGGGTTTGGGGGGAGCCTTGTAATGTTAGAGTTAACATGACTTGGAATAATGGCTTCCGTGTGGACTATTGACTTTAAAATTAAAAGTTAGGCACCCGAGTAATTATAAATTAGTTTGGTAAGTTAATTGCGCCATAGGTTGCGTTAAACAATAGGAATTTGATCGGTTGGTTGCTTTTTCTGAAATTATTTTAAGGAACCTTACGTCGCTATAAAGACCCCAGAGTCTGCATGTAATCCATTCCCTCCTCTTACCCACTGTACTATTTCTCTAAGCATCGACGCCGCAATCAGCTATACACACAAGTCCTGTTCAACTTCAAGTTCCTATGTTTTTTTTCTGGTTCCTAATGCATGTGAATGGGTGAGATGGGTTTCCAAGTGCAAGATGCAGTTGAGGTGCAACATTTGATGAGGTGTCGCTACGAGAAGCTTGCACTGGCCAATGCAAACGCCGACGAGAAAGTACTGGCGAGGCCTAGAAAGCGTTGGGGGAAGAAGTTGAACGCAGGCGTGAGGGGATTTCGTCTATCCCGCCCCAGGGAAATAAGCTTCGAGGCATTGTCTTTGATTGTGGTGCCGAGCAGGATTGCCCAAGTCTACGCTGATTTAGTTAATAGAATCAGCAAGACGGACGATCTCTATCCCAATATCATCTTCTCCACTTAATGTGGACTTCCAGTTCTATCCTATCCCTGTGCTAAATGCACTGTCCTACGACAGTGATGCTATCATCTCTTTCCCAGAAAATTTATTTGCATTGCTTTCAATTTATAGCTATCAATTTTATGTGCTTTCCATTCATCCAACAAATTTAATTTTATGTTAGACAAAATCGCGATGTCCAGTCTAACTAATTGCTTACTTCAATTTACATTAAAGTTCTTAAGAGCTATATATTCTTTCATATTCTTTATTCCCCTAGAACTAGCAACATAGTCCTAACAGCCAAGGCTCAGGCACTCGAATCGACTAACCCCAAAAATTAGACAGCGCTGAAGCGGGCCACCCACACCCGACCCCCCAAGCCCCCACAACTTGTACGTATTTCATTTAAAGAAGTAGAGGGCTTCGAATCCTAACAAGTCTTAAACTCACAGTTTAGTTCTAACGTTTTAAAGCTTAGAATTTGGTTTGAAATTGGTCTCAAAATGTGGGGTTTCCTAAGTAAGGAACCCCAAAATTAAAAAATAAAAAAGGGAGATTTTCACATTCCAAGTAACACAACCCAATAAATTTAAACACATGAAAAGTAAAAAATGAAGCCTGATAATATATTGAACTTGAGGGTAAAACTTAAAAGGCAAAAATACAGCTGTGTTTTGACGGACAAAGCGATAGTGGGTGGCTAATAAGATTTCAGCATATGACAATCCTCGAATCATTATTAATTAAAGCAATTAAAGACAGAAGAGAGGGAGAGAGAGAGAGAGAGATTCTGTGATGTTTGTTTGGTTGTCGCTATGAGGTGGGAAGGCAGTTACTTCCCTTCTTTTGTGCGCCGAAGAAAACAGAGACCACCCTCTGGCGGAGATATCGATTCTTTTTCATTTTAATTATTATTCGTTATTTTTTGCTCCAAAAAAAATTATTTGTTATTTTAACTCCCTCTCCTTCAATCCCACCCCTAACATCGTATTACCACCCTTTTTCTACGGTTCTAAGATTAAGATTAACTGCCTGTTATACTTCGTTCGAGTGTTTTCCTGCTTTACTAATTCCTATTTCCACTTATTAGATTAGACCGCAAAGATCAGAATGTTTTTTTTTTTTGTCTGTGCGTGTACGTACACCGATTGATTGATGTCTGAGCCCGGGTATGACGTGGATATCGGTAACAGTGTCGGCGGCGATGCGGGAGATGACGATGGCTACAACTATCAGTATGATCGTCAACAAGACAGTGGGCCCCATGGAAGAAACAGTGCTGACATTAACAAGACGATGACGAAGAAGAAGAAGAAGAAGAAGAAGAGGATGATCCAGTTCCGGGGGAGAGGAAATGGGGGCGCAGGTGATCTCTTGGAGGCCAAGCGGGTGACCCTCTCTCCCTTCGCAACGGCCAAGAAACATCTTCCCCCCTCCAACAACACAAACTCCAGAAAGAGGCCGCTTTCTTCTACCACTTCTTCTGCTGCTGCTGCTGTCCCTAAAGCTACTATTAGTTGTTTCCCAAGAGCAGGTAACTACAAGGCTGGTCTCATCGGTAGTTGTCTTTGTTTAAAGCAGCCTTGTATCTCTGAATCACCAGTTGGGTCTCATTCAAGCGACCCTAATGATCCTAGCTTCTCCCTTGACAAGTTAAAGTCTTTGATTGAGAAAAATAATTTCTATTCCGAAGACTGCAATCCCCACTTCGATTCTAATCAATGATGAATGTGTTGTCTTTGCTCTGTTCTGTTCTGTAATTATTAATCGACAATTCCTGGTCTTGCTGCGCGCGAGATTCTCCCTGATTTTCGTCAACCCCTTTATTGGCCCCAAAAGAGCAGAGATCTGGCCAAGTTTCATATCGATTACTGTGCATACATATTGAATACTAACCACCAATTATTGTTCTGTTCTGGTTGCCCAGTCAATCGTTGATATGTTGTTTATGAGATGATCAGAGGGGTGACGAGGTTGAGCGTTTTATCTATGTATTTTCTCCATAAGCTTCAAGATTCTTATGGGAATATTGAGGACAAGAGCAACTCAAGCCCCAGCGGGAGGTTCGTCAATTTGCTTGCCTTGAACAAAAAATTGGAAGCAGCTTAATTTCCGATGCGTATGGTCTAAGCTATCGATCGGTCGTTTCTGCGGGAAGCCTCAAGATGCTCTTTTGGAGAAACCAATTTCAGTTGCTAGTCTGGTTGGGTTGGGGTTGCAATCATTATCTATTGTTCAATCCTTGAATTGTTTCAATTGTATAGACTATTGTGGAAAAAATTAAAAATAATCAAATTCATATTTCTTCTGTGAAAATATATCTTTACCTGAATTTGTCTTGTGAGTAACTGAGATAGGCAGTTCATGTCTTACCTGACTCTTTGCTCCTTTCTTTGTCGGTCAGCACCTTGAAGACCTCTTAACCAAAACTTTTGTAACATGATTATTACCAAGTACCAACCGCTCACATCTTTTACTACTTTTGTCATTAGCAGTGCAATCCTGTCCTGCTCGATGTTAAATTCACCCTCCGTTCGCTTTAATTGGACTCGGAAGGATATTCGAGATGAAGTTGGACAACGAAATCTATGATTATCACGTCGAGAAAAAAATGATGCAGGAGGATTCGGAGCTCTCCGTTTAGACCTCACGTGTCCTTCTTGGAAAGTTAAAAAGAAAGCAGCCCTTCTCTTTAGTCTCCGACGACTTCCACATCATCTTAGTTGTCATCGTGAGTGTCAATGGTTAAAAAGAGTTACTTATTGTTCGACGCAATCCCCGGATTTTATTAGACAATAATATGTATACTGTCGACATTATTGTATACTGTCGATAAACGTGAATAAAAAAAGGATCCCGCTACAGGACCCTCTAGGTGGATTGTGTGTATTGTTTTTTTTTTTTTTCTAAACATGTATAAGATAAATGTATATACAGTATACATTATGTATATACAAACAAGTACAAACACCTTTTTTTTTTTAGTTGTATGCCAATTTTTCTAATTTTTGTGTACGTTTTATTTAAGTTCACGCACATTGCAGTTTTTTCAAAAAAAACACACAAAAAAGTATGTGGGACTCGCACCGCTCCACCGCACCAAGTCAGGTCGTCGCTGACCGGCCCGTTTGACCCCGGCCGACAAACTTTTTCCAAATGAAAATTAACTTTGGATGGGCTGCCCACTTTCAGCCAAGCATTTCCAGAAGTTGCGGTGCCTGCAAAAATGCAGAGAAGCGAGTATGTGAGGAGCGGGAAGGCAATCCAATCTGATAAATGTAAGTGTGGCGAGAGTGCCAAGTGCGTGGTCAGGCGCAGAACCATGCCGTTTGTACACGTGAATTCCATAACTCAATTCTGTTGTTTGTTTTGCCAGTGGGAGTTAACTCAAATGACGACAATGGCCTCACGGGGTGACGGGCAACCATTCGACGCTGTCGCTTCTTGGGCACGGGCGCTCTCTCTCTCTCTCTCACGCGCGCGGACACAAAAATGACAGCTTCGACTCGCTCGATGTCTTCCCTTCCCGTCCCTTGTAGTCGTAATATTCTGCGTTGATTTAATTGCTTCCTGCCTCTCTTCCCACTCCCATTTCCACCACTCCCTCTTGCTCTCACTAAAATTTTCATGTACGTAACCACTCAAAGAGCTATTTTCTCGTCTTTTAATTCATCCCTTCATTCTTTCATTAGGCTTATAATGGTGACTGCTAAATAACTAAAAACTTCTCATTAGATCATAGTTGGATTAGACATGCCATCAATCAAATTTCATTTAATAATTAATTATTGTAGCCGGGAACACACTTGTCTGCCATATTACAGTCAAAGCAGCATTTGACTCGTATTTTAATTGGAGTTTGTGCACGAATATGTATGCAACTGAATAAATAAATGAATGAAAGGGAATCCGAATGAAAATCAGTCAGAATACCACTGCGTGCTGCTTATGGGGATGACCAACTGCTGCTGTTATCCAGCTCCTCCGGAAACCAAAGCCAAGGCCACTTATATATACGAACAATAATTATGATGATGATGATGATAACAATCTACCGAAATACAAAAACAATGATATATATGCAAAAAATAAAAAATAAAAAATATCATATATATATATATATATATATATATATGTAAAAGATATGTACTTTTGTTATCAATCATGTATTTGTGTATGCGTATGTATGTCGAGAAAGAGAGAGAGATAGTAAATGAATCAAGTAGAAAGTGGTAGGGCGTTGTGGGAGCCAGAGCAGCAAACACACCCAGCAGGGAAATCTCCAAACTTTCTCAGGCAGTGTTGTTGTTAGTATTGCGGTATTAATATAATATTTGGAGGTGGTCCCTGCTCTTTGCTGGGATTGAAGGCATGGTGGGGGGGGGTCACAGGGCATTGAGAGGCGCTGATCGAGATTTTTGGACTTTGGAGCCATTTTTTACCTTATTATATAGATTGATAAGAGATGGGTCTCGACCTTGCTCACAGCCTCCTGATTCTCATTTACAATTACAAGTGACAAGCTCTTCTTTTTCTTCTACCTCTTGCTTCTTCTTCTTCTCTTTGAAGCTGTTAATCTCACCAGTTCCTCGAGATTGGCTTTCAAACTACTGAGTTTGCCTTTCTTTAACTTAAACCAGGTTTGAGGCTCTCCACTCTTTTCTCTTTTTCCTCTTTTCAAGGAATACCATTTAATTTTTTCCGCTTAACAACAAAGTTTAGGGGCTTTGCTCTCTGTGCATATATTATCCCTCTGCTTTTTTTTCTTTTTTTTTCTTTTTTTTTTTTTGTAAAATACGTATATGATCTATCTCTGGAGTAAAAAAATTAAATCTTTTGCATTTTTCATTGGCCTGAGCTGTAATCTTTCTAAGTTGTTTCATTAGATTAAGCATGGGATATGATTAGGTGGATCAAGGGTTCGAGATAGCAGGATTTCACTGACTCTTAGGCTCCGAAAGTGGTTTTTTGTTTTTCAAATTCCGTTAACTGAAATTGCTGTTGTTGGTTTAACTCTGCTTCTTTGACCGAAAAATGTTTATATGCCTTTTATTCCCGCGAGGGAATATGACAACTACTTTGTACTCTACGTGACCAGTTTCCTTATCCCAACTAGATTGATGAACTCTTAATATAAACGCTTGTCATCTTCGGCACCATGAAACACCTTCAATCCAGTAATAATTTATTAATTTACTATCGCTTTTTAGTAATTTGGCACTAGTATGCGGAATACAGCTATGATGAAAGAAAAGTAACGTCATGACAACACTACTACAATATCTTGAGCTCGGGGCAAAAGCAGAAAAACTTTTATTTATTTTATAGGACAATTCTGGCCGCCCTACACAGGTTTCCCTGTCAACTGAGTTTCAGGTTTTCTTTTTAATTTCTACTTTGTTACATCAGGCGTGGGTGGAAATGTCTTCTTCAAGACCAAGCCAGTCGTCCAGCACTTCAGGGAGATCAAGGCACAGTGCAAGGATTATTGCTCAGACCTCTGTAGATGCGAAGCTCCATGCCGATTTTGAGGAGTCAGGCAGTTCCTTTGACTACTCGAGCTCAGTCCGTGTTACTGGTTCATTTGCTGGAGATCAGCAACCTAAGTCTGACAAGGTAACAACAGCTTACCTTCATCACATCCAGAAAGGCAAACTTATCCAGCCTTTTGGCTGCTTGTTGGCTTTAGATGAGAAAACTTTAAAGGTCATTGCATATAGTGAAAACGCCCCTGAAATGTTGACTATGGTCAGTCATGCAGTCCCAAGCGTTGGGGATCACCCGGTTCTTGGTATTGGAACTGACATAAGGACTATCTTCACTACACCCAGTGCATCTGCCTTGCAAAAATCCTTGGGATTTGGGGATGTTTCTCTTTTGAATCCCATCTTGGTCCATTGCAAGGTCTCTGGGAAGCCGTTTTATGCCATTGTCCATCGAGTAACTGGTAGCATGATAATGGACTTCGAACCTGTGAAGCCTTATGAGGTCCCTATGACTGCTGCTGGGGCCTTGCAGTCATACAAGCTCGCAGCCAAGGCAATTACCAGGTTGCAGTCTTTGCCTAGCGGCAATATGAAAAGGCTTTGCAATACAATGGTTCAGGAGGTCTTTGAGCTCACTGGCTATGACAGAGTAATGGCCTATAAATTTCATGATGATGACCATGGGGAAGTTATTTCTGAAATTACAAAGCCTGGTTTGGAGCCATATTTGGGTCTGCATTATCCTGCCACTGATATACCCCAGGCTGCACGCTTTTTGTTTATGAAGAACAAGGTTCGAATGATTGTTGATTGTCATGCAAAACATGTCAAGGTTCTACAAGATGAGAAGCTTCAGTCTGATCTGACTTTGTGTGGTTCAACCTTGAGGGCTCCACACAGTTGCCATTTGCAGTATATGGAGAACATGGACTCTATTGCTTCACTCGTTATGGCAGTTGTAGTTAATGAGGAGGATGAAGATGGAGATGGCCCTGACTCAGTGCACCCACAGAAGAGAAAGAGACTTTGGGGTTTAGTAGTATGCCACAATACAACACCCAGGTTTGTTCCATTCCCTCTTAGGTATGCTTGTGAATTTCTAGCCCAAGTATTTGCTATCCATGTCAACAAAGAATTGGAATTAGAAATTCAGATAGTTGAGAAGAATATACTGCGTACCCAGACACTTTTATGTGATATGCTAATGCGAGATGCACCCCTGGGGATTGTGACACAGAGTCCAAATATAATGGATTTGGTGAAATGTGATGGGGCTGCACTATTCTACAAGAACAAGATTTGGAGATTGGGTGTAAGTCCAACTGATTTCCAGCTTCAAGATATAGTGGCATGGCTGTCTGAGTGCCATATGGATTCCACGGGCTTGAGTACAGATAGCTTATATGATGCTGGATACCCAGGAGCTCTGGCTCTTGGTGATGTATTTTGTGGCATGGCAGCTGTGAGGATAACTTCCAAGGACATGCTTTTCTGGTTTCGGTCCCAAACTGCGGCAGAAATTCGATGGGGTGGTGCAAAGCACGAACCAGGTGAGAAGGATGATAGCAGGAGGATGCACCCAAGATCATCTTTCAAGGCCTTCCTTGAAGTTGTCAAGACAAGGAGTCTTCCTTGGAAGGACTATGAAATGGATGCAATTCATTCTCTGCAGCTTATTCTGAGAAATGCTTTTAAAGACATAGAAACCATGGACACAGATACCGTAATAATTCATTCAAGGCTTGGTGACCTCAAGATAGAAGGGATGCAGGAACTGGAAGCTGTGACCAGTGAGATGGTCCGTTTAATTGAAACAGCCACGGTGCCAATTTTGGCAGTCGATGTTGATGGCCTTCTTAATGGATGGAATACAAAAATTGCTGAGTTGACAGGTCTCCCTGTTGATAAAGCAATTGGGAAGCATTTGCTGACACTTGTGGAAGATTCTTCGGCTGAGATTGTTAAAAATATGCTGTTCTCAGCATTGCAGGGTATGTCTTGTTCTGATTTCACATTCTAACCATCTTTTGGTTATTGAGTTTTGTTAGTAACTAGCATATGCATTAGCTTAAGAGAAAATTCTTATTTTTCTTGGTTATATTCTGCAGTAGCATCAACTTGAACAAAACCAGCAAAAGAGAGAACAGAAAGGAGTTTGGAGCTACCTCAAAAAAAAAAAAAAAAACACTTCTTTCATTGGTCACCATTGACCTTATATACATGGCTTGATCTCTTCTCAAATTTCAAACTGAAATCTGCAAGATTACATCAGTTTGTACAAACTTATGATTCAAATTTAAAAACAAATTTCATAATTCCAATTCAAGTTATTTTAAGCATAATCACAAGAAACAAAGTAAAGCTAGTTAACATAGAGCCTAAAGCTTATTCCAGAAACATTTTAACCAACTTAACAAACTCTTGAATCTTGGAGGGAGCCCATAAAAAGAAGCTGAGTTCTGCTGCACCTTGAAAGCAAGCCAGCAGTACCAACATCTCTAACAAAAACCTGTTGTTGGCAGTCTGTGAAGACTCAGATTTATTACTATATCCTAATACATGTGGATCTTATTAATGAAGAATGAGAAAAATATTAGACGTTCCAATGTTTATCTGTCCAATATTCTGCCATTTCAAGGTCAGAAGATGATTTCAGGGTCATGTTCTCATTGCTCGAATCCGGATTAATTTCTGTTCCTAGGTGTAGCTTTTTTTTTTTTATCTTGCATAGATAAAGATCTTGGGCAACTAAGATGTTTATACCCTCTCTTTCTGGTCAGGCAAAGAAGAGCAGAATATCCAATTTGAGATCAAAACACATGGTTGCAAGACTGACAGTGGCCCCGTCAGTTTACTTGTTAATGCTTGTGCAAGCAGGGACCTTCAGGACAATGTCGTAGGGGTGTGTTTTATAGCACAAGATATTACTGGTCAGAAAACAGTGATGGAAAAGTTCACCCGGATAGAAGGTGATTACAAAGCAATCATTCAAAACCCAAACCCCTTGATCCCCCCAATATTTGGGACGGATGAATTTGGCTGGTGCTCTGAGTGGAATCCAGCCATGACAAAGTTGACTGGTTGGAAGCGAGAGGAAGTAATAGATAAGATGCTTTTGGGTGAAGTTTTTGGGACCAATATGGCATGCTGTCGTCTTAAGAACCAAAAGGCTTTTGTAAATCTGGGTATTGCTCTTAACAATGCCATGACTGGCCAAGAATCTGAGAAGGTTTCATTTGGCTTCTTTGCTCGGAGTGGAAAGTATGTAGAATGCCTGTTGTGTGTGAGCAAAAAATTGGATAGAGAGGGTGCAGTTACTGGGGTTTTCTGCTTCCTGCAGCTGGCAAGCCAAGAGCTGCAACAAGCTCTTCATGTCCAGCGATTATCAGAGCAAACTGCCTTTAAAAGATTGAGAGCATTAGCTTATATAAAAAGGCAGGTCCGGAATCCTCTTTCTGGGATTATATTTTCTCGAACAATGATGGAAGGTACTGAATTGGGAGCAGAACAAAGACAGCTTTTGCACACAAGTGCACAGTGCCAGCGCCAACTCAGTAAGATTCTTGATGATTCAGACCTTGATAGCATCATTGAAGGGTATGTAAGGGTCAATTCACCAAGAACTACTTTTCCTTTAAATTTGCAATCCCAGTATGTCTGGTTAATATAATGATTAAAAAAAAAAGGAAACTCTCATAACAAATATGAAATCCCATGTTTCTTGTTAGTAAAAATGGGTGATGGTATTCTGCTCAAGAAATACACGAGTAATACTAAATACTAAAGATTCAAGCCATAGGATTTCTCAACATTGGGCCATATTGAGTTTTCCCGTTCTCTCTCGCCAATCTGTCTCCACAGGATTTTCTCACCGGAGTACCCTAAATTTGATTTAAGGGTTCCTTTTTTCTTTTAATTTTGTTACATTAGAATGGGTGTATGAACAAGGATTCCCATTTTACTTTTCATCTGTTGGCAGCCTATTTCAGCATAGCAAACTGTTATGTTTTTATGCCCAGGATTTCTCAACATGCGGTAAGTTTTAAAGATTATGTTTTTGTTTATCGTTCATTATGAATTTTCATTCTCTATTTTCTGAATTGTTGCCAGCTACTTGGATCTGCAAATGATGGAATTTACACTGCATGATGTACTAGCTGCATCCATTAGTCAAGTAGCGATGAAGAGCAAGAGCAAGGGTATTCAGATAGCAAATGATGCAGCAGAAGAGATCATGAATGAAACATTGTATGGGGATAGCATTAGACTTCAGCAGGTGTTAGCAGACTTCTTATTGGTGACAGTTAATTATACACCAACAGGAGGACTGCTCTCTATCACAGCTAGCTTGACCAAAGATCAGTTGGGACAATCAGTTCATCTTGTGCATCTGGAGCTCAGGTACTACCTTAGGCACAGTTTCATAGAGTCAATTATGGACATTTGGCTGCCATTCCAGCATCTGTTTTGAGTGACTTTAAAAGAATTTGAATCCAAATGTTTCTTAGTTTTTATAGTACATAACCAATATTAAGTGCATGGGGAGTGCAATGAAGCATTAAAGATCATCCATTGTGTAGGTGTAGATTCTAATATACAAGCTGTCTTTTTTTTTTTTCCTCTTTTTTTTTGGGGGGGGGGGTCGTGGCGCAGGATTACGCATGCAGGTGGCGGGGTACCTGAAGAGTTACTGAACCAAATGTTTGGTAGCAACGGAGACGATTCTGAGGATGGCGTCAGCCTGCTTATCAGCAGGAAACTGGTGAAGCTCATGAACGGAGATGTGCAATACCTAAGGGAAGCCGGGAAGTCAACATTCATCATAGCAGTTGAACTTGCTGCAGCCCACAAGTCAGGGGCCTAACTTTTGTTTTCCGAGGAAAGATGAATTCTGAGCATGGATGCTGTAATTTTTCCGGACATATAACATGGTTGCAAATTTGTTCAGCTTTCCTTATTAGCACAATCAGTTTTTTTGTTTTTTTTTTTCTTCTTATGACTAACGAAAAATAAAAGAAAAGACAGTCAAGGAAAAACAAACATGCCAACTAACCACCCTTCGGGATAGCAACTCCAACAACGTCAGCTTGGAGCAAAATACTCAAATCCAGGGAGCAGAGGCCCAGATGACAAGAGAATCAGAACCGGCAACTCCAAGATTGGCTAAGAAATCTGCACAATAATTGTCTTCGGGAAGTGTATGTTGTAGAAGGCAGTGTTAGTTTTGCAGCGTTTTATTTATTTATTCCTTGTTTAACAACTCAACCACTTATGCCCGATTGATTTCAATTTTTTATAATAAAAATCTGGAGAAAGAAATATTGAAATTTCAACTGAAATTTGGCAAATAAACAACGAATAATGATAACAAGACTAATGATATACATACTACTACTTGATGCAGTTGCTAATAAGGATAAATGCCACAAAAAGAAATATTGTTCTGGGAGATTTTGCAAGTCCTAATCGTGATATTCTTATTTAGTTATTACCTTAATTTTAGATTTTTTTAAATTAGTTTTAAACTCTTAAATATATTTATCCTTAGCAGTTTCAAACTCTTGTTTGAATTTTCACTCTTGTTTACTTTTAGACGATTGGCTCTGCAAGTAGTACCCTCGTTATATCTATCTTTCTGGATTCCCGCGCTTTTTGCCAGTTATTTGGTTTTCGTAATCCGCGGTACATCTCTGCTACAAATTGATCGCGGAGACAGAGACGGAGATCAAGCAGTCGTGTTTTGTGGCCGACAGCCCTAAGGTTTCTGTGATTTCGGCTGCCAAGGTCGCCGCAATCACTCCGCCCATTGCTGCTGCTGCTACTATTATTACTACAACATCTGCTACTCCCCATTCCCCTTCTGTTCCAACTCTTTCTTTTTTGACTGATGGGTAATCTTCATCTCACAGCTTCACTCTCTGCTCCTCCTATTCGCATCTCCTTCTTTTTTAATTTTACGGCTGTTCTAAATATAGTTCGATTCTTTGACACCAAGTTTTTTTTTTTTTTTTTGTTTTTCTCTTTTTACTCTACAATCCATATTTCATAAGAATGACTGCATGTTGTTGTTGTTGTTGTTATTTCAATTGCAAGGCTCAAAATTGCATGGAACGTACACATTTCTTCGTTACATTGGTCGAGTTGCCAACGTTGTTCCCAATTTCTATGGTCGGGACTCATACGAGTCTTGTCAGTTCAGGTGATTTTTTTTGACTTATTTTCCGTAGTTTATGATTTTGCATTCAATAAGTGCCTTCCTTTGGCTTAATGATTATCAGAAAAATTGAGAAGATAATTGACCCCGTGTGTCCTAGACATACTGCTGTCATTTTAGAATGTCGTGTCATGTTGACACTGACTGATGGTCCTAAGAAACCACTTGTTCGCAGTACAAGCATAAAGAATATGACGGTGCTGGTCAAAAGGAGACTACATACACAAAGAGCACCTGCATGGATCAGGCTGAGCAAAATCCATCTCAGTAAATTAAGAAATGACCTTAACAGATTGGGGAAATGCAATAGTGAAAGAAATTGCAAAGAACCAGGATGGAATTGTCAAACATTCGACCGGTGTTTTGCATCTTGAAGGATCCGTGAAGTCCACAAAGATGAAGCTTACTTGGCTGCCTGATTCGAGCGAATTAGTTGAGCAAACTTTGATGGGGTTTGACTAGCTAGTTACACGAAGGAAGGTTGCTCCGAATCTGTAGAATTTGGAGCTTTCAAGTTTCATTCATAAATTAAATTGATGACTATTGCTTTAACTATTTATGAATGCAGGTGAAAGGAGCGGTTTTCATTGATGTGCTGAACACATGTACAAAGAGGAAGACTGCAGCACTGGAGATTAAAAAATGAGAAAGTTGGAGCGTGGGCAGATTTTGCGGCTGGAGAGTATATTACGACACATTACAAAAATTATTTTTTTATTATATTATAAATTATATAATTATTAAAACGTTATTTTTATTTTTATTTAATTAAAATAATTTTTTAATTAATTAGATAATTTGTGTTATAAACACAAATATACACCTAATAATTAAATTATCAATTAATTTAATAATTTATTACACAATAATTATAATATATTATATTTTTTAAAATATTGTTATTTTTTCTCGTGAATTCAAAAAATGTTTGTTAAAAATTTAATCAAGTATTAATTTTTGTTATTCTATTTTTGGACTTTCATCTTACTTTAAATAGTATTAGAATTTGACTTTACCTCACTTAATATCATCTTGACATTTTTACCCTTCCATCTTGTCTTAAGTAGTATCAAAACTTAAATTTGTCTTACTTTATACTATCTTGACATTTTCACGTTTTCATCATACATTAAATAATATTAGAGTAGACTTGACATATGATAATGTCATTTTACAGAGTTTGAAGTAATTTCTTTAATGACAAAAATTGTTAAGTAAAGACTTTATATAAAGTAATCTTACAAATTTATAAATATAATAGATTTTATATTAAAAATATGTTTTGTAATTAATCTATTTGTAAATATATTTCTAATTTTAAAAATATTTCAATTTTTTATGAAATTTTTTTTATTAAAGATATTTGCGAGGAAGAAAAAATACTTTTTATAAATGTAATTAGTGAAATGATATTAAATATTATTAATTGAAATCTAGTAAGTTAATAATTCAATTTTGGATAAATATGAAAAGTTTATTAGTGTTTAAATTTTATAGTAATGTTAAATTTAATAAAATTTTAGAACATGTTAAAAACAATTCAATTCTTATTTTTTTATGCTAAAATTAATAGTCAAGTATCAATTAATCAAGAGAAAATGCCTTAAAAAAGAAAAAATATTAATTGATAACCATATTGTAATGAAATTGGTTAATTTTTATTGTACTAATGGAGATTTAACGAAGACCAAGTAATTATAGTATTGTCTCTTGATTCTATCAAGTTAGAGGATCCCCTTATTTACATATCATAATATCTTATTAATTATTTATTTATAGTATTTTTTATTTTTTTTTAAGTAGACAATGAAATAAATAAAAGTTTGTTGTCATTATTAATTAAGAAGTTATTGATTCTTATTGAAAATATTAATTTATTTTAAATATTTGTCATTATGGTATGGAAGATGATAAGAAAATGAGTTTCTTTCAAATAAAAAAGTATTATTTTTTACCGAATTATAAATTATGGAATAATTTTTATTTAATATATATATATATATATATATATATATATATATATATATATATATATATATGAATGTTTGTATTTATTATATACTAATTTTAATATATTATACTTTTTAAGAGGTATTAATTTTTTCTTTTAAGAATATTGACTTTTATTTTCTTCCTTTTTTTTTTCAGATTTTCGTTCATTCAAGTGATATCAAAAATTAAATTTACTTAATTTGATATATCGGAGAGGGAGAGCCATTTTTGGTGGGATGTTCCCTTCGACTAATCCCGTTCTTCGGACCCTGCACTTCTTTTTGCAATTCCAGATGAAGTCGGAGTCCCGCGGCGTGCTTACTTGCCTAGCCTAGGAGAGGAAACAAGCATGCACTGTAGAAAGTACAAGGCACCCAGGCTTAGATTTATAAGAAATCCTGCAAATTGTAGGGGATTGGAGCACCCCAAGCATGCTTACGTGTCATTATAATTGTTTATTATGCTTCTTTATACGTACACGCGGCAAATGATAAATGAATGTCCGAAAGTTGCATAGGTAATTATTTATCTATTACCATTAGCGTTATTATATCTCAACAAAGCAAGAAGAGGGGCAAACGAGCAACACTTGAGAATCTCCAACCGTATCGGATTCGCACTCTGAATTATGAGCAACAAACAGTTGGTTGCAAAATTAAATATGTTTGCGTACAAGTACAACAATGAAGTATTTTCTACTTTCACCTCTCTGTTTACGCAGGTGTTAAAATTGGCTCATTTGGGAAACAAACTTCTTGTAGAAACTTAGGGTACAAAGACACACAAGAATACAAAGACACCAAAAGAAAGTGTAATAGTTATCGTCATCTCGTATTTGAAGTGTTTATTTTTTATTTTTTATTTTTTGGGAAGAGGATGAGTGAGCGGGTGAGTGGTGGACGGATGGATGGATGGATGGATTCTTGAAAGTCAAAGGAGTGTTGGGCGGGACCAGGGAGGGAGAGGGATGAAATAAAGCGTTGCCGGGGGAAGTTGACTGGGTAGACTCATTTTCTTTTTGGTACAACTGAGTAGAGTAGACTCGTTAATTTCTCTCCTCTTCAAATTTGTCTCCAGCTCCAAAGAATTGAAGAGAGAGGCCCTTATAAACTCTTAAGTGTAAGTTAATCATACAAAGAAATTAAATTAAAAAGAAAAGAGAAGGAGAAAAAAAAACAAAAAAACAAAAGACAACTGCTAGGTAATTAAAGAAAAACGGACCGGCACAGCACTGTAATGGGTGGGGATGGCCTGGCCATCGGAGGCTCATCGATCCGACCTACGGATCTGTGTCTTTTTCATAATAAAAAGGAAGAAATATAAAGCGTGAATTACTTGGACGCAAACCTACACTTGATCTTGTTGACCTCCTTGCTGCCCACCTTGAAAGCTTTGGTCAAGACATGGTCCGGCACTGGCGGCTTGGCCCCGAACAGTGTAGCACCAATGGACTGGGTCCCCGGCGACTGGCTGTTAAAGGCGGAGATGACGGATGCAGAGACCTTGCCATTGTTGTTCTGGAAATGAACTAATCCCCTCGGGAAGACGAATACCTCTCCCCTCGTGATGGTCTTGGTCACCAAAACGTTTGCGGTGGTGATGAAGCCAACCTCCAGCTGACCCTTTAGGACGAATACGATCTCGGTGGCGCGTGGATGGGTGTGGGGAGGGTTGACACCGCCCGGGGCGTAGTCAATGCGGGACATGGAGATGCCGAGGGTGTTGAGTCCTGGGACTTTTTCGACGTTGGCAGCGGTGACGAGGGAGCCCAGGGTGTTGTTGGTCGACCCTGGCTTGGCCAGCCCCACGAAGAAGAAGTCTTCCGCGCTTATGTTTTCCTTGCAGCTGAATCCGTTCACCTTTATTCCTGTCTCCGTTCAATTAATTGTAAACAATAATTCATTCCTGTTCCGTTATCCTATTATTATTATTATTATTATTATTATTATGTGTCAACATTCAACCATAATTAATTACGCCCAAATCTCAATCCTAATAGAGAAGAATGAGAGTTAACTAATTACACAAGGGAGTAATTAGAAATGGAAATGAGTCTCATCATAAACAAAATAGAAAAACTGAGAAGGAAAGGTTGGAAGCTGGCTTTTTGTTTATTTATTTTATAGAATTTGATGAAGAAGAAAACGAGAGCAGCAAAAAGAATGCATGAGAACGAAAAAAAAAAAAAAAACGAAAAGCAAAGTTATTAAAAATTAGTAACTGTTAGTACCAGAGGCAAGATCGGCGACGCAAACATCTTGAAGCAAGTCAGGATCAGCAGCAACGGTAGCCAGCACCATACCAAAAGTCAAAGCGAATAGGGCCGCCATAGCTGTCATATATGAATGCTCAGATGCAGACGCAGATGCTATTGTTGTTTGATGTCTGTCTGTGCAAAGGATAATGTCAAAAACGAAAACTCTGAGGGGATGCTGGAGCAACTATGAATTAATATGGTTGGCAACTTGCTACCATTATTATTATTGTTATGTACGTAGAATACAAGTGTGTACACAATAAAATCGGAGGAGAAAGAGAGCGGGTGGGGGACGGAAGGGGTTTGATGTGGGGGCGGGGTGGTTGTGATGGCGTTAAGCAATTAAGGGAGACGGACGAATCGGGGAGAGAGTTGAAGGCTGTGTAAACTCAGACTCAATAAAAGGAGTGAATGAGATGAGAGGAGAATCCCTTATTATTATTATTATTATGTAAATGGCAGAATGAAATGCTCGCGAGCCATTATTATTGATCAAATGATGAGCCCATCAGAACGTCAGACAGAATTGAAGTGTAAAGGGCGTCCACCATTTCGATGATCGTTTCTTCTCACCCAGTGTGTTTTTTTTTTTTTTTTTTTTGGGGTACATTGACTCAGTTCTTTCTCACTGCGCGTAGACCAAAAGGAAAGTCATCAACTCCCCGCACGGTACGCGTCAAAAGATGGGCCCTCTCCTCTAGGCCCAGGTTGCTGCCCCGTCAGTCTGTTGCTGTTTGGGGCTTTCTACTTCATTTTCCGATTTTCGTGCACACATTGTAGTTTCCGTTTTTTGGGCTAAACCAAGTGGACTAAATAAGACCCGATCGGCCGCGATTCTCTCAGTTGCTCCTCACCTCGCACCATTTGCTGATTTGGCTTCTTTATCGGACCAATTGGACGAAGTGGAGGTTTTTCACATTGAATTTGTAATTATCGGGCTTTAATTAGCTGGGTCAGTGACCACTCATTTCCTTTTTCATAATACTATATTATTTTTTCTTAGTACCTAATGTCATTTGCAGGTTTAAGGGCTAACCAGCATCATGGTAGGTAACCTTATGGAGCAAAGTCACTGAACACACTGGATCAGGTCTCGTTTCATATTTTATTTTTCTTCCCTTTTTTTGTTTTTTTCCTAACGTCAATCCATTACTTGATTATTGTCAATTTACATCTGCTACAGAATCACCTTTGTGGTGAAGTGACTGGATATTTCCTTATCATCCTGGCGATTGTCTCTTTTGCAAACCATTGCTTACAACCCTGAAAATGTTCTATAGATCAGCCAAAGACTTGTGGGGAATTTTCTTTCTACCATCATTAAGGCAATTGGCATGAGTACGTGAGCATAGTTTTAAATTTTTTAATTTTTTACGTCAAGGTACATTACCTACTAAGGATGATGAAAATATTACAATCGGGGTCTTGACTGGCCCTCATGGGTACCGATGAAAGTTGGAAGCCAATCAAGGATTTATTCAGCTCAAATCATGTGCTAAATTTTATCGCTTACAGATCTTCTTCATCCAGTGATGTTTGCAAATTTAATTTCTCAAATCTTCTTCATCAAGTGATGTGCTACCTACTCTGCCTGTTTCCTTAAGCAAACACAGGAGGTATCAGAATCACGTGAGTCCACTATCTTCCCTGGAATTTCTTAATTTCTAGGTATCGCATGTTTTTTATCCTTTTATCAGCATGGATGCAGTTGATGTTCGAAGGTATTTAGCTTCACTATAGTGTTATCCCTGTGATGATGTGTTTTCTTTCATTTGGAATACTATCTGTGTTTTGTTTTGAAACACTAATCCTAAAAGGATGGATATAGTTCAGAACGGAATTGCAAAACTTAACATGTCATATTGTTGGATTTTCTGTAGATATTAGTGAATCAAATATCTAATTTTGTGGTCAGTGAAATAATACTCAAGTCAAATTGTATCTAATTAATGTGAATTTTTCTTGGCCGTGATGACGTACCTCGTCTGTAATTTTTACGTTAATTTTTTTATATCCTGCATTTGATTTTATGCACTCACGAACATGGAATATTTAAGATGACCAATATTTTATTCTCCTGGTGCTATCCGTTGATTGATTTCTGGAATTCTGCCATATTTTCTTTTAGTTGTTCAGTAGCAATTTAAGTTTCTAATGCATCTTGGTTGTGATTGTGATGATAGCCACGCCAGCAGACTGAACAGTGGTTGGATCAGCTGGATCTTTGGATCTGGTGACTATGCCATTGAAGGCAAGTTACTTTTAACTTTAATGATTGTGATATGTGATATGCTAATTACTGTTTCTTATACCATTCTGTGGAATGCTCTTAGAGATATGATGAAAGCAGCATGTGATGCTTGTTTTGACGTTGTTATCCAAATAATCCTTTGAAGTGATGATCGAAGTCGCTTGCAGGTTGAATTCTCTTGATACATGCAGTAAGCACTTTCTAGTTATATCGCTTAACGATTCTTGTCATAAGAGCCTGTAATTAGCATATCACATCTCACAATTACTAGATGACCCTGTTGATTCTGGATTGCTAATGAGAAGTGAATGATGCAGCTTCAATGCGATACCAAGACGTTTTAACACCTTTGTTCTATATTTCTTCCTGAATTTTGCTTTTGCTCGGATTGCCTCATCTATGGGTCATCTCATATGGGACGAACGTTTCTAATATCTCCAATGATTTGACTTAGGAGTATCATAAAGATATTAAATTATTTGGTCACTGTTCTTTTGGTCAAACATGTAATTCTTCTTTCTTTTTTTTTTTCTTTTTTTCCTTTCAATTAACCTGAAGTAAAGAGGTGGTATAATTTTCAGAACGTGCTCTTCTCAGCCGCTTATGTGTAAATCTAGCTTTCCACATTAGTGCACGGTCTTATTTCTTTTTTCTCTTGTTTTTATTTTTTTAGGAGGACCATTAGATCGTATATTTGTATAATAGAGGTAATTTTTCCTAAATTCTACAATTTTTTTCAAGAGTAAAATTTAGGACTCTTGTTTTTATTTTTTGTTCTGTGGAATATGGAAATTTTGTTTCTTAATATGTTGTTATATCTGGTATATTCGATTTCTTTTTATAGTTAATATTTTTTTCTTCTATTTCTTTTATGCTGCGGGTGTAATAAAAATATTACAATCGGTGATTGACTGGCCCCCATAGGTACCGGCGAAAGTCGGAAACAAATCAAGAATTCATTCAGCCTCAAATAATGTGCTAATTTTTATCAATTTGGGATATTCTTCATCAGGTAATGTTTGCAAATTTAATTTCTTAAGTATTTATTATTAAACGTACACTCATCAGCTGCCATGTAATTCTGCTTCATAGGCACCTTCATCTCATGAAATTTTAGACCAGCAATTCTTAATTGCCGGGTATCGCATGTTTCCGATCCTTTTATCATCAGGGATTTGGTATTTAGCCTCAACATTGTGTTATATTTGTGATGATGCAAAATAATATCTGTATTTTGTTTTCAAACACTAATCCTATAAGATGGATACGGTTTAAAATGGAATCACAAAAAATGGGCATGTCATATTGTTGGATCTGCTATAGATATTAGTGAATTTCATCTAGAATCTTGTGGTCAGCGAAGTAATGCTCAAGTGAGATTGTATCTAATTAATGTGGATTCTTTTTGGCTGTGATGAAGTGTTTCACAGTAATTTTTACATTAGTTTTTCATATTCCTGCATTTGATTTTATGCACTCATTAAACATGGATTATTAAAAATGATCAATATTTTATGCTGCATATTGGGCAAACAAAGTGTTGTTGCATGAGTAATTGAACATATTCATATTGTCTTCTTGTTGTTCAATAGCAATTTAAGTTTCTGATGCCTTTTGTTAGTGATCATAGCCACCACAGCAGACTGAACGGTGGCTGGATATTTGGATCTGTTGAATATGATATTGAAGACAAGTTTCTCTTAACTTTAATGATTTTGATACGTGATATGCTAATCAAACTTTCTTATAGCATATGCAGAATGCTCCAAGCAACGTGATGAAAGCAGCATATGATGCTTGTATTGACGCCAAATTATCCTTTAAAGTGAGAATCACTCTGGCTTGCAGGTTAAATTTTCTCGACAGATATGCATTAAGCACTTTCTAGTTATATTGCTTAATGATTCTTGCCCTAAGAAACTGTACTTAGCATATCACATATTACAGTACTAGAAGTTTGCTTACTGCTGCTTCGGGTTCATATCTAGACATTTTAACAACTTTCTTCTATGTTTTTATTGTCCTGAATTTTAAGAATTTTGTTTCAAAGAATTTAAAAACTTCTTTTCTTGGCTGATTTCTTCTTCTTCTTCTTCTTCTTCTTTTTTTTTTTTTTTTTTTTGTTTTTTGAGGCCGCAGGCTTAGAGGCAGCGTCGATGATCGTGACAGTGAAGATGTTTTTTCTTTTTTTTTTTTCTTAACCTTCTTTTTCTATATACATTTCCTGTTCAATTTTGGTTAATTGTTCATATTGTTGATTTTCAACAATCAATCACATGATTCAACGATCTTGAGAGTTTGAGGTCAGAGAGCCGGAGCGATGATGATACAGATTTTGATGAGGGTATTTTCTTTTTCGGTTTACTCTTTGGGTTAATTATTTATTTCGCCTTCAATTTGGGTTAATTTTTCCTATTGTTGATTCTCAAGAATCACTCAATGTTTCTCACGCCAAGGAATCAAGAACCGTTGAATATATATATATATATATATATGTTCTGTTTTCTCTTTGAGACTGTGGTATGGGGCAAACCAAGTCTCGCGGACTACACATGAGGGCATCCGTGCTGCTGTTGGCGAAAGAGCTTCGAGAATTCCTTGTTTGAACCACGGAGTGTTGCAAACTTACAAATGTAAATTTGTATCTAACCATGTTAGGCCCACAGTCCATTTTGGTTTGAAGCTGACTTGCTGGCTTAATGCAAAATGCGAAGCCTGGCCTGCGAGGGCAACGGCATTTTTGAAGGCCTTGGAGGGCAGGTGGGGCTTTTTTCAAAAAGTCTGAAAACAAGCTTGCGGTTATTTACGTAAAGTTCACAGATGGGAAACCATTATAGAAAGGGGAAAGGGCAAGCTGTGCGAAATTTAACCAATCCATACTAGAAAAGGGGAGTCACATTTATTACTTGTATTGAAATTCCCTTCCCCCCTGCACCCCGAATGGAAACTCGACGTCTCTCTCTTCCTCTTCTCCTGAATGCTTAGGATTGTGTATTCTGTTCTGTTCTTAGTTTCAAAAATAACGGCAAGATGGTCGCATCCATCCTCAAGCTAGCGGAAGGGAAAAAGCGTCGCCGCCCGATACACAAGCGCGGCAGATGCAGCGAGAGGAAGAATTTGTAGGCTGGACTCTTCGGCTGTTGGAGGACGCAGTGCGAGAGCGGCGTTGATACTGATTTTCATGATACAGGTTTTTGTAATGCATTTTTCATTCAACTTTCTGTTTTTCTTTTTCTTCAAATATTTCCTCTTCTTTCTTGGTTCCTACTTTTAATTTCCAAGAATCAATCAATTTTCAAAAATCTTGACAGTTTGGCGAAAAATATCCAATTCGCGGAGTGGTGTAATGTAGAACCGTTGAATTCTGTTTACTTTCTCGGTAATGGTTCGTGTATTTGATTTTCCCTATCTTTCTTCTTCGATTTCTTTTCTACCATTTGACTTGTGGGTTAATTATGTGGCGAAAATCCAATTTCCACGTCCAGGATTCAAGAACCGGTGAATTCAGCTTACTTTCTCGGTAATGGTTTTTGTATTTGATTTTCTTTTTTCACTTACTTTTTGGTTTCATTTCTTTCATAACATTTGACTTGTGGGTTCAAACTGTGGCGGAAAAAATGCGATTTCCGGCGTGGGAGAATCAAGAACCATTGAATTTGGTTTACTTTTTCGGTAATATTTAGTGTATTTGATTTTTTTTTTCACTTATTCGTTTTTGTTCCATTTATTTTATAACATTTGGCTTGTGGGTTAACACTGCAGCGAAAAAGATCCAATTTCATGCGTGGAGGAATCAAGAACTGGTGAATTCGGTCTGTTTCTTATTGCTTCTAGTTTTGTCACACCGATTTCTTCTTTTGCTATTTTATGTTAGGTTTTCTCTCAATCTTTTGTGCAACTCTCTCTCTTTCTCTCTCTTTCCCGTGCCCCTAAGTTCAAAGCAAACTCTTATAGCTGGAATCATTGGTGAAGAAAGTGGCAGATTGGGAGAGGGGGTTTCTCTTTCTTGAAATCTGTGTTGGTTTATAGAATACATTTTTGTATTAAAAGAATCGAGGATTTGAAAGGAATAATATTTTGAAAGGTATAATGTATGTGTGTAGGGATTCAGTTGCTTTTGCTTCTTGTTTGTTGCAGAAAATGAATTTTTTACTGGGGAGAGGAATAATTTTTAATTTTAGAAATGTCAACTGCTCCTTATTGTCTATTGTGGAAAATGGTTTTTCTGGTTTCATTTCTAGTTTCTTGAGCTGACAGTTAGAAGGATGTGAACTTTTCAAGCTAGTGTTATTTCCCACAGGATGGTGAGGTTGGGTAGTTTTTTTCTCTTATTCTTCTTTTCAGCAATACAAATGAAAAGCTTTATGTTCTTGCTCTCCTAGCCCCATAGAGCGAAAGCTTCCCACTGCAGGTAACTTTTAGATCTAATCATTTTCTTCCTCTACAGCATCTAGTCTGCATTTGTTCTTACATGTTCTTGGAAGCTCAGGTCTGATCTCACATATTATACCTCTATTTTTACTGAAATTTGCTCGTTTGAACCTTCTCCTAATTTGCTGTAGATGAGGGTGGCCAGACTGTAAGTTTTGGCTTCTCTGTGAGACCAATTACATGAAGCACAAGTTCCCAATATTACATCTTTAATTATTGGGCTCATAAGACTCTTGTTTGATCTCACATGTTTCTGGTATACCCATGTCAAGTAGATTTGTCAAATCTCAGCCTGTCTTCTGTTCCACTATAGTTTTATCTGGTTGGAGTGTGTTGACAAAGAAAATAGTTGGTGTAATTTAATTACAACATATCTCAACAAATTTTTATAAATTTAGATTTGTCTCTTTGTGATGGCATTAGATTTTTTTGATACATTGCTATTTAAAACTGCTTCTGGCAGGTGCACTTTTGCTGGAGGAGGTCATAGAGTCTTGTGACAGAGAAGGAACTAATGCCATCATACATGCTAATGGGTATCAACAAGAAAAGGCTGAAGGTTGATTAGTTTTGGTAGTAAGTGGAAATTTTTGTTTCTAGGTATAGAGCTTGTCTTTTAAGCATGTGGCCAAGGACTGGTAATTTGCTCTCATTGTTTGCACTTTGTAAGATTTCTTCCTTTTGATTTTATGTTTTCCTTTTTAACATAAAACTTCTATGTTTTGTTTGACAAAGGAGAAGTAATTATAGGATCTAGGCATATGATTGCTGAAAGTTATATCATTGTATGAAGATTTTTTTTTTTTTTGGTTTTAATTATTTAAGTTATGATCCTGTTATTAACTTTATAAAGGCTATTTTAAAGCTTGTTGCTCAAGCGTGCTGAGCAACTTATGAACTTTTAGTGCATATCACTAATGGTTTTGCTTTGCATCAAAATGTGTGGCTTTGCTTTTGGTATTCTCTTTTGCTAGAGTTGGTGTCAAATTTTATGTAGTTAATGTGGAATTTTCTTGGCTGTGATGAATTATTTTACAATAATATTTACGTTAATTTTTTGATATCTTGCATTTGATTTTATACATTCAATAAACAAGGAATATTAAAAATGATCAATATTTTATGATCCTGGTGCTATTTGGAATTCTGTGACATATTGGGCTAGTCTTAAATAGAGTGTTGTTGCAGGAGTAATTGAACATATTGTCTTTTAGTTGTTCAATAGCAATTTAAGTTTTTAATGCCTCTTGTTTGTGATGATAGTCTCTCCAGCAGACTGAACGGTGGCTGAATCCTTGGATTGGTGACTAAGCTACTGAAGAAAAGTTACTTTTAACTTTAATGATTGTGATATGTGATATGCTAATCACAGTTTCTTAAAGCATTTTGCAGAATGCTCCAAGCGATGCAATGAAAGTAGCATGTGTTGCTTGTTTTATTGTTGTTATCCAAATAATCCTTTTAAAGGATGCTCAAAGTCACTTGCAGGTTAAATTCTCTTGACATATGCAGTAATTAAGCACTTTCTAGTTATATTGCTTAATGATTCTTGCCATAAAAAAACTGTAATTAGCTTTTTCTCATCTCATCAGTAGCCATGGTTGTTGATGCTGGAATGCTAATGAGAAGTTTGCTTGATGCAGCTTCGAGGTCATATCTAGAAGTATTAACAACCTTGTTCTATATTTCTTCCTGAATTTTAAGAATGTGTTGTTGCTTCTATTGCTAAGGAATGTGTTTTCAGTTCTGTTCTCAGATTCAAAAATAACGGGAAGGAGTTCTCATCCATCCTCAGGCAAGCAAAAGGGCAAAAGTGGCACCTCCCAATACACAAGTCCAGCAGGGGCAGCAAGAGAAAGAATTTCTAGGCTGGGCTCTTCACTTCTTTGACGATGCAGGTTCAGTGGCAGTGAGGATGATACTGATTTTAATGACGATAGTTTCTCTGCCTGTACTGCATGAGATTGGCTTTTTTTCTTTTGAATTTTTTTTGGGGTTTTGGGTTTTCTTTTTCTGGGATCATTATTAGATCGACTTTTGAGTGGGGATGCACTGAAAGGCTATTTGGAGCAGAAATTCTTTCCTGAGCTTGGGAAGAAGCTGTTTGTGGTTCTGTACATGCACATGGGAGTTCGGAGGAGCGAGAATCTCCCCAGAATCTCATCCCTCTGTTCTCTTTACAATGCCATTCCAATCAACATCAACGATAATCTCCAGGCCATTTACTTTCTCCACCTGGCCCTCCAGTCCAGGCTCTTCCTCGTTACTTTTGGCTGTCTTATCTTCACCAGTGGGTAAATTTACCATACCATGCCATCATATTCTTAAAAGATTAATTATTTTCATTTGACTTTCATAGTGTTTATAGCTTTATATGTATATTAAGGGAAATAAATAAACAATAGTGATGAAATGAAACTTGAAATGGTGGAGGGTGTTTGTGTGGGGCATGCTGTGCAGTAAGCTGAGGTACATCAACAGTTTGGATTATCTGTGGGACCATGTTAGGAGAAACGATGTCAAAATTCCAGAGTTCATTTATGATCATGATGATGATTTGAAGTGTCATCCGATGATGGACTATGGATTACAGAGCATATTCCCTTGCTAGTTGGTCTAACGTTTTGATCTTTCATGATGCATCACTTTAGTTGTATCTCCTAACAATCCTTAATTTCATAATTTATTGGTCTCTGCTGACTCCTCATTGTATTAATTTTTTAATAGCTTTGTCATTTTAGATTTGTGGCATTGAAGCTCGAGAATATGCTTTCTACAATCTGTGTTGCACAGGCTATTGATTAATAGGCTATTTGTTTGTTTTAAATTAATAGGTGAGATTTAACTTTTATTTGACGAGAAAGAGTACAGCAAAGATTTACAAGGTTGAGGAAGAAGATTCTGCATAGGAAAGATATTATAAAGGATAACTTTCTGTTATTCTATCCTTTTTTCTTTTCCTATTGAAATAATTGAAATCTTTGTTAGACCAAAAATATTATTATCAAGACAGACAAAGAAAGGAATTCATTTATGCTGATTTCTTGTAGTTTTTTTTTCCCTTTTAATTTTGTATTTTCCATAGAGCCAACAAGGTTTCTTTTTATTGTTGTTGTTGTTGTTGTTGTTGTTGTTTATTTTAGCCTAATTTGCAATAGATTTTTTTACGAGTACAATTCGCAAGGAGGTCCCCAAAATACTTTTTCTGATAACCAACCTTCTTATTCTTTCTTATGTTTTGGAACAATTGGAATCAACAACCTTAAGAATAATTGTACAATATGGAATACTTTTGGAAAAATTGGCATGCTTCTTACAATAATGGCTTGTCAGGTGCAGCTTTCAACCCTTTACTTTGGTCTGAAGGCTACTTTCTCTAACCTTATCCCTGGTTCACAGATTGCATTAGGTATTAGCAAATTCCTCTTGGGGGATACCAGAGAAAGCTACTCTGCATATGGGTTTTATTCACATTTACTGCCATCTGGCATGATCAAGAATGGTAATCCTGGCTTCTTCAACAATTTCTTTCTAGTCACATTCTGGTCTCTGAAGATAGCACAAAATTATTTTACACTTAATCTGAAAGCATATTCATGTTTATTTTTTGTGCCAGAGTTGGGGACCAAATCAGCTGCAAATGAATTCAAGGTAGCCTGCAGATTATTATTATTATTATTATTATTATTATTGACTTAAGACACTAATGTAAAGAAATTCCATGTGCACTATCAGAAACTGACAGACCTCAGCTCCTATCCCTTCAGACTCATTTTTGCCAAAGGATGAGTTCAGTGAAATGTTTTTCTATAGGTACAGTATGTTAAGAGTGTAAAGTCTCCTGACGTATGCCAATCTTTTAGACCTCCCCAGACAAGATCAGAATCAGTAACACAATACTTGAAAGATTAAAGAATTCCTGTTAAATTGCTTACAAGATTCACTGAAGCATTGTAGAATCTCAATGGAAAAACTAGTGTTTTATTGAGCCTACCGATTAATGAAAGATAAAAAGCTAATTTGCCACTATTACTGACCCAAAAAAATGTCTTTGCTTGGGTTATTAAGTCATAAAATTAGCAAAGATTACCATTGTTAGTTTCTAAAATGTTGAGTTAATGTGGACAACTTGGATACCTGTTGTTTGAGTTGTATCTGCAGAATTAGAGAAAGTGTTGCAATTTTATGCATGTGTTGTGCTGAGGTTGCCCATTATTTTTATGTTACTAGACTCCTGAGTGTAAGATTCTGAGTCTTGTGACAAAAGCTTTGGTTATAGATGGAGAGTGCTTTTGGTGGGTTTCCATTCTGAGTACTTAGTGCAGTTGTCAGTGATACTATTACATGTCTGATGATCTGTCCTTCACTACATCGGTGTGAAAAAAATTTCCTTTAATTTTTCTTTTATGTATTGAATGGAATTTCAGAACCTTTTTTTTTTCCCTCTCTTGTGTGTGTATGTGTGCGCGTTTGTTTTGGTATCTTTAAGATGATGTTGGACCTTATCTTCCCTTTTCTCTGTAGTGTTTGCCGGGAACCATCTTCGAAAATTGTTTGCAAAGAAATAATATTTCTTTTAACATATTAAGATATCTAAAAAGGTTCCTAAAGCCTGGGGAATAAAGGCAATAGTGGCCAGGTTATACAAATATGCAATCTTTCGCCTCATACACTGCCCTGTGTTAAAACCACGCCAAAATCAGTGATAGCAGCTTCTACTTGGCACAGCCATAACACAAAAGGGAGTGGCAATGAGCAGGCCTACACTTTGGTACTACTAATAGTTTGTTATGTAAAGCATGGTAATCCAAAGTTGTAATGTTGAGTTGACTGCAACTTCATATGAGGATTTACTATTAGTTAGTGAAAGCTTTTGTGAAAAAATTGGATTTTATCACCTCAAAGTGTCTTAATTCTCTCCTCCTTCCTGTATGCAGGTTGCAAATATTGTTGGCTTTTGTGAAGATACAATAGGTTGTGGATTTTATACTACTCTATTCTATTTGTTTAGAGACATGCAGGTTTGTTGTCATGAGGTACTGGGTCTTGCAGGATTGCCAATATTGGGTATTATGGTTTTGATATTTTAAATTGGGACCAAGGTAAATCCCTTGCATGTTGACCAGCATCTTAAGCTACTTTATACCCTTGCTTTTTACCATAGAGTAGATCTATGGTGATCTATGATGTTGCAGGTTATGTTTCTTTTTTATAGTTGTTTTTGCAGCTTATGTGCCACGTTGATGATTGCAAGAAAAAGCACTGAATCAAGCAGTCATGAATTGTCTTCACTTGGCCCACAGGACCTGTGCGTTGACTCACTGAGGTCATGCATTTATTCATTTATGTAGGAGTATGCGGGCCTTAAAGAGGGCTTAGCTTGGATGGATGAATGCGGATACATTGAAGTGGTGCTACATTCCTTTGAGGCTGTTCATTTGATCTAAAAAACAAAAATTCATTATCTCTCCCAGCAATTCTTATTCTAGACCTTAGTAGATGTGTACCATCTAGACAATGGGATTGAGCCGGCTCACTAAACTAGGGCATACTACTAGTGTTGCCAATTGGGATGGTCCTACGGCATGGATGACTTTCTTTGTTTTTAAACAGCTGATAGATTAGGATGCTTTCTTGAGTTAGTTGTGTGTTTCTTTTCCTATGTTGCCACACCCACAAAAAAAAAAACAAAAAGTTTTAAATTTGTGTATTGCCTCTAGTTAGGTGATTGAGCATTTGTGTATTGCCTTGGGATCAAATAAAAAGTTTTAAATTTGCCCGTCGGGCCCTGGAGGCGTTGGTGATTGAATGATCAGCTATCACCAGTACACGTTCAGCAGGTCCATCAACATAGTAGACATTTGTGCAGAGCCGGAGCCAAATTGCCCAAACAAATGAACCTCTCCTCAATTCATGGATTGTTAGGGGTCCTCATCCTGGATTGTCACCCCAACGAGCTCCTTTTAGTCATACTGAGATGAAGTATAATTTTGATCATGAACTCTTCAATTTTTTTCAATATAATTTAATTTTACGTCAATTAAGTCTAATTGTTAATGGAAGATGTTTAGGTTATCAAAGAAGTACGTTGATTGAATTAAAAGTAATAATAAAATAAGTAAAATAAAATTATATTTCTTACTTAAATATAAATCACCGCTATCACCATGGCTACCGCAATTATTTTATACTAATGAAATGGGCTTAAAAACATATGAAAGTAGAAATTGATGCTAGTGCAGAAGAGGAAGACAATCTTGATCTAAATTTGCTTAGGTTTAGGAAGACGATAACTTGACGTTATAGGAGATCATTATGCCCGTTAGAAGCAGAGCTGGAGATGTCGTGAGACACCGATGATGGTGGTGATAATTTGTATTTCGATGAGAAATACAATTTAATATGTATTTTACTTATTTTAGTTTTTTTTTTAATTCAATCAAATAAGTAACCATGTTTTATTATTGATATGAAATCAAAATATTTAAAATTAAATTAAAATGAACTAAATATTTCAAATTATATTGAAAAAAACTGAAAAATTTACTGATCCCCTCATGCTAGGGGGGAAAGGATATGAGTCCTTCGCTTTCAAAGCAAAATTAATCAATCACAGGACCACAAATCTATCCTGGCAGTAACCAAAGTTTGGAGACCTCCATTAATACTACACAAATCAGTCACAAAATTTATCCGCTAGCATAAGCGCACCAATTGCAGGCTTCCTGTAATAAAAAGGTGAAGTGTACGAACCACTGATCTTGCAAGCAAAACCAATAGGAAACATTAAATTACCAGAAAAATTGCAGGCAAAGGTACTCGTCACTTGATTTCAGAGATCAGACAGATGCCCACTATACTCGTAACAAACCAATATTAACTGCTTTTGATCAAAACAAGAAATGAAAAAGAATGGGCCTTCATTAACTAAAGTAGCACAATGGCCAAGTGCATTCCTCACCACAATATGACACAAGTTAAAGTAGTTTGAATATACACATGGTTTTTCCATCTATTGGGACAACAGAGACCACTTTTGACAGGGGAGCTAAATAACTTGTGGTCCCAATGACCCCAAGACAAAGCATCGGGGGAAAAGAAGAGGAACAAGTATATGTAGCCATATTACCTACTTAGAAATGCAACCTGTCTGTTTTAAAGGTTATTATTTCAAGTCAACTATTTCTTCTTCTTACCACCACTGGCCCTTGATTTCTTAGCACTAGTTTCTTTAGGAGTGTTCTCTGGTACTTCCTGTCATAAAATGAACCAACAAAGAACAGTGTGAGTGACTTGCTGCGAGCAACTAATTCCAAGTTTCACGTGTAAAATGGTAGAGATTACCAAGCATGTATTGCAACACAGTGAACAGAGACACAAGATAAACTAGGATGCCCAACAAGACTAATGGAGCAATTATGCCATATGCCTTCAATTTATTTCTTTTGAAGATCATTCCATACCCTATGGTTTGATATAGCAAGAGTCACCAGGTTATAGCACTGAAGACATTTGTTATTGCTATTTCTAGATTATGACAGTAGTCATGCTAAAGGAACCAACTGGAAGATGTTCATGTATCAGTTCTGAAGGTTCACCAGGTCCTTCAGATTCGTGTGCTGGAGCAGACACCTTTGGATAACGGCATGGAGTATTTGGAACATGGTTTCAGAGTTGGCAAACCTGAGCTGCCAATGACATTGGAGATGGAATTCTTACAAACTTGCAGAGAGGGCATTTTAGATTTGATTGCTGGTTTGGGAAATTGAAGCACACATTTAGTTTCCTGTCATCAAGTGTACTGAGACATTATCACACCGAGTTGGCCTAAAATTTTCAAGACCATAACAAGAATTGGGATAAAAAAAATCATCACCAGGTCTTAGAGAACAAATAAAGCAAATGTCTTAAAAATGACCTAATTAGTATTAAAAAAACAGCTGAAGCACCAAGATTTATTCATCCCAAAACTGTTAACTTTTCTTGTAATTAAAAATAGAAAAATCAAAATTTTCAAGAAAGGAAACCATGAAGTTTGTTTTGTGTCCACCAGTTAGTCCCTGAAATTTGTTTTACATCTACACTCTAGTCTCTGGAGTTTCATCTCCATGAACCCTTAAGTCCCTAAAGGACTTGAATGCTTCAAAGCAAGGTTTAACGTCCTTAAGTTTTATCTATGCCAAATTTTATAAGCCTTTTATATTTTACTCAAAAGTATATTACAATATCGGACATTTATTTTCTAGAAAACTTTAAAACCAACAGTTGTTTGTGGGAATATATGAAAAATTAATTTTAGAGTAGAAACATAATCAGCTGAAGGGATCAGATTTTTCCTTGGTGATGCTGCAAGATGTTATCAGCCAGGAGCAAATGGTTCAAACCCAATTGATAAAGAGGAAGTTTTGCAGGGGACCATATCAAGTGTAGCACATCAAAAGAGGAGATGGTCCACATTTCTTGATTAGCAGCAAAATAGTGACCAGAAGTGATAGATACAAGCACAACAAATGGTTGCCATTATGATCCAAAGAAAGTGAATGCTTGTGCATCTGCGTCTAAAGCTATGCGTAGATGTTCATGTATATATGAAGGTTAGGGCTGGAGGATTTCTAACCCAACAGCAAAACCACCTCACCTTGGGCTTCTTCATTAACCCAACATATTGGATTCCTCTATGTGCCTGCTCCAATCAAGTTGGGCAGGCATGGATGTTACCTTCACCAGTGACAATATCAACCATAGAAAGGTACAAATTTGCAGATACAAATATTATTCAAAGGATTGGCTTCTATAACAGTATAACTTCCAAGATTTTAACACAAAATGTCTAATTGTTATCTTCCATCAACCAGAAACACAAATAGACTGGGACAAAATTTAAAAAAGAATCAAACCTTCCGTTTAATAGGAATAGATGTGTTAGAAACTGGCTTAAAGAATGATTCCAATCTGTGGAAGAAAGAAAAAGGCAACTATCAGACCCAAAAGAAAAGGATAGCAAAATGCAAGAACTAAAAAGCCATCTTAGACTTTTAAGTTGCAGCATTCCAATTAAAAATTAAAAACAAAAATTGGAGTGTAACCAGAAAACTTTCATGGGGGCATCCACACGATTTTATGTCAGCTATGCAATTTGATTATTTGATAAACATTCAAAAAATTCAATGATCCAAAAGACACAGAATTCCAATCTTTAATGGTGAACACCAAAGCCAGTACTGACCCCTGCAATTAAACACCAAATTCAAATCCAAATCTTCCTTCCTCAATGTCCAGTATAACTACCACTATTACTAAGTTGCTTATTTTACAAAACCAGTCATGATTTTTTCCTGTTTCCAACTCAGTGTCATCCTAACTCAACCCTATACCTTCACTAACCTTCTTTGGTGACAACTACCACATTAAAAGTAGTAGCAAAAATTCAAAAGATAATGATGAAAAAATGCGGGTCGCAATGAGTGCAACTCAACAAATGTGAAGGAAAAGGCATTGGTGCGCTTGTCTTCGCCAACTAAATAAGGATAAGGTAGTGGACACTGTTAAACTAGCAGAAAAAGAGATGTGCTGGATGTTAGTGCTAAGGATGATAAGGACAAGTTTTGCAACAGAGATATATCGAATGGCCACAGTTATATTTCTTTTCTCTTACTGGTTGGCCAACGAATTAAAAAGGTGGCAATTGCCTAACCATCATGAAGATGAGCCTAACAGTAAGATACTGCAAACCAAGAGCATTATGGTAGAGTGGCAGAAAAATAATAATCACTTAAATATTTTAGTGGGTAAATTGTGACTTTGAAAAAAATACAACGATAAAACTGAAATCCAATTGACATCCTACGGACTGCTTTATACATGATAACAATCAAAGAATCATCTGTAATCACTTAAGCATTACTTACCGACCCTGTGATGACTTGTGCTTGGCCCATTTTATTTTTTCTATTGCCTGAAATTGATTACAGAAATCAAGATGAAGTACTGTCTCAAATTCCTGAGGACAATCTGGCATCCCAAATAGCCAGCACAGTAATATGCTCAGGTAATTACCTTTGTCACCCTATCGATGTTGAACCCATTCTCATTTACCAGAAAAGTAATCAGTCCCTAAAAAATGCAATGATGAAAAACACATGCCAAAGAGCTAATAGAAAGCACAGAGTTCACTATATTAACAAAAAGAACACATGAAAACCAAATAAAAAGAAGATCACTTCTTCATCCGGAGCACTCCACTTAAGATCAGGTTGCTCTTCATCAGCAAGGACAACTGGTTCTTTGAAAAGTTGCCGAGCCCCCTCATATGGCCAATTGACTGGTATTTGATACCTAAACATGAAACATATAATCAACACGGAGGCAGAAAAACAATAGATCCACAAAATTTATGTAAATCCAGAAAATTACAAATGTGATAGCAACACAAATGATGACATTGGTTTAAAGAGCAGATCATCCCAGTGAACCAAGACACCAACACATCCAAATTTCATCACAATGAAAAATGTTGTTAAGCTGAGCAAAATTTCAAATGCCTTCCAGAAAACTTGTATCAAGCCATCCAGTAGGCTTGCACAGGCCAGAAATATAAATACAATGATGATTTGAGCATCTATTAATGCAAAATAAATGAAGAGGACTACCGCAACAATATTATGTTTACATTACTTCTGGAGTCTTGAATTGCATGAAATGCACAGAACCAATAAAAGTTAATAATTTTTATGCCTGAAAGATGATTCACCTTTCTTTGTTTATGTTCTCTAGTATATTCTCTATTGAGCCATGCTGATGGATGAGCTTCAAAGCAGTCTGTCCTCCAATTCCTGAATCAAGGATAGCATCACCAGTAAATGAAGACAGCAGTCAAGCCAATGAATAATATAAGCTCTAACTTAAATGCTAGATCAAAGGGTTAAGGATGAACATCCTAAATAACAATTCCTAGTACCTCGAATGCTGTCACAATAATCACATCCAGAAAGGATGCAGAGGTCAACAAATTGATCCATGCTGATGTTCAACTCCTCCAAAATCTGAAAAAAGATTTAGTTATTACAACTGTGGAACAAAACAATCAAGCAATGCATCTAGGTTCACCATTGAGATCACCTTCGCAATTTCAAATTCCATAATTGGGACTTTTCTGGAACTGGGGTCCATCAGATGGCGAAGAAATCTGGTAGCACCAAAAGTTAGGGAATCCATGTCCTCAGAAGCCACTGCATAAACCTGTCACAAATAGACATTTGATGAAAACCATTAACAGAGCAATCCCCTTTGGTGGATTCAACAAAGCCTTAGGAAAGATGATTGTACTCTATTCCAATATAACCAGTCATAAAACTATCTGTCTGAAGGAAACCATCATAGAAAAAGGGTCTGTTTGTCAAGTGTGTAACAAAATCTAGAAGAAAAAATGGTCACAAAAACACGGGAAACTCAATTCTCTTGCAAAGCCATTAGAAACAAATGTTCCCATCAAAATGTCAAGCAAAACACAATAAAAAAAAAAACGTCAAATTGTAATTAGATGCAAGATACATGCCTTTTCCAATTTGCAAAGTGCAGCGCATTGTGCCTCTGCCTCAGAGGGAGCCTAGACAAACAACAGCAGAAGTCTGAACTGTTATTCAATTTACATAGTTCTACATAAAATATACAAAGACTAAAATTGTGACCCAGTGCAAAAGAAGATTCTACATAAAAAGATGAGGAGAGGAGGGAGGCGACACCAGATATGCGCCAGAAAACATTAATGTCAAGAAAAAAGCTATATCACCTCAACTACAGGTATTCCCATGAGTCTTAAAAGCCTTTTACAGTCCTCGTTGTGCTGTTTTGTCACCTATTAGGTAAAACAACAATCAGACTTTTGTAAAAATACAATGGAAAGAATTTCACAAAAATCATGTGCATGTTTGGAGTGACATTATCAACTAATATTGGAGGACAGAGACTTGAGAAAAAGAAAGAAATAACCTTCACAGTCCTTTTACTGAATTTCTCAATGTCTTCCTTGCTGCCAATCTGCAATCACAAAACAATATCTTATGAAAAAGGCTGAGAACAATGAGAACAGGTATGGTGAAAAAGATATAAATACAGACCTCCTTGGCTTGTGCCAAATCCTCAGAAGCATCTGCCCTCTTTGCATAACTGCATCAAATGTTGGGGAAGAAATACAGTATTCATTATTTATTATCAAGTGAAACTGAAAACATGGTAGCAGTAGTGAACAAAGCTGTAGAAAACATGTTTATGCACAAAAATAAAATAAAATAAAGAAAAAAACTTTTTTGTGACATAAAAAGCACCGTTTTGACAGTTCTTGCTTCTTCAAATCTGGAGGCTGCCCATCAAACACGTAGCTGAAAACATAGGCACATAGGCACTACATTGTTTAGCAGAATGGAAAAAATCACCTGGATCCTACCCAAACTCAAAATAACACAGACAATAGCAATTGTAGAGTTGAGGCACATTACACAGGCTTAATTCCAGCCTCAAGAAGCCTAATTGTACGAGTAAACATGCCTTGCAAGTGACTGCGAAAAGAAAATTGGCACAACGAGAGATCCCGCTTGTCAAGAGTCCATAATTATGCAATTTTTTTAAACGAAATATAAAGGAAGTAAATAAAAGTTAGGACCAAAATGCAGTGAGAAGAGAATCATTAGAACTAACAGTAAGTCGCTGAATAAGGAAGTGTTCCTTAAGAAATACCCTTTTTTTTTTTTTCTTTTTTCTTTTAACTAAACAAAGAAAAGATGAAAATAGCAAGAGAGAGAGAAGGCCTCATCGGGAAGAAGGGGGAGGAAAAAGAAGTGAAAAGGAGGAAGGGAGGGTTGAGAAGTGGAGTTAAAAAAAGACCTGGTGACTTCACCGGCCTCATTGGTAAGCATTTCGGTGCCACTTCTTCCCACCACGATCTGCAACCAAAACAACAACAACAACACCACCGCCGCCACACCCTTTCAATAATTCTGTGTTTGCTCCAAATCAAAAGACTTTTATAGAATAACACGTCAAGCATAATATATTCATATTGGGACTCCACTCAACAAATAAATATAAGTAGGAAACATAAAAAGAAAAATATTTAGAAAAACAAAATGGGGAAAATTAAGAAAGAAAGAGACAAGGAACTGATAAATGCTCATGCTGGCGTCAATGGCTATCTTCCGGCCAAAGTAGTTCTCGAATTTCTGCTCTTTCATGGCTTTCGGAGCATTGTCAGCCAAAAGCTTCGTTAAGCCCTTGATTCAACAACAACATCATCGTCACGATAATACCAACCAAAATAAACAAATCAATCTTTCAATCAAAACCAAATGACTGTAAAGCCCTCAGTCAGTCAATCATTCATTCATTCGCAGACAGAACATAAATGGCGACTAATTTGAAGAAATAAATTAAAAATAAAAAGATAGAAATTGAATGAATAAATTTAAGTGTGTGTATATATATATATAACCTAACTGACCTTGATACCCATATTGCCCCAGACTGACTCAACTGAACTGAACTGCACTGCACTGATATGCGATGCTTTGCTATGCTTAGGATTCTTGGGGTTTTAGGATGGATTTAGGGTGGAGGTCGCGGGGGAGTGGCGATGGCATTCCCGCGTGATTTCACTTGAGTTGTTCGCGTGATTCACACTCTCCTACTAAACTCGAGACCCTCGCATATCTTGGGCCCCCAAGGATTGGAATTGGGTCTGCAGCGAAGAAAGCCCGAGGCCCCGCCATTCCATCATTTCTTGTTGACTTCTTCTTCTTCTCACTCCCCGATCATTGATCTCCATTATCTGTTCTCCCCATGGAATGCAGAGATACGCGAGCGAGTAATTGGTTGTTCACATCCAAAACAAAAAAAAAAAAAAGAAAACAAGAAAAAGGAAGAGAGAGACAATAACACATGTATTACATAAATTATATATGCGTGTGATATGATATGAAGACGATATATAGTATGAAGTTCCAAATTTTTTGCTCCTTTTTCTTTTGTCAAATTTCGCTGTAGAGGAAACAAAGCTTTGGGAAGGGCCCTACGTTTCTTCATGTGTTCTTGTCATTGTGTAATAGACCTTTGTTGGTGATTGATTCATGAAAAGTCCACACCCACAATCCCGTGGACACCCCAAACACAAATTAATGAATGGCAGGGAAAAAATAGAAGACGAAGAAGAAGAAAAGAATGAAAAAGAAGAGGATGATGCTGTTGGTATTTTGACCTCTTTTCTTTTTCTTATGTAAAACATAATTTCGAGTGATTATGTTATACTTACAACTAAATTAGTTATGATATTAGTACAATTAAAATGCAATCATTTTAATGTTATAATTAAATATTTATTTACTAATTTTTAATTTTATTAATTTAAATATATTATATAATAATTACTAAAAAGTAAACATATAAATAATATATATCTAAAATTTTATTTATTGGTAAATAAAATATTTAAATTTTTATATATTATTATATACATGTCTAATCAAATCTTAAAACTATATTTTATATAATTTAAATCTCTAATTTTTATTTAAATATTAATTTTTAATTTTTAATACATCTGAATTAACACGACAACACTCTTTAAGTTTCTTGTCCGTGCCAAGGACTTGCATTACAATTTACACGCGATTTTTATAGGGGAGTGGGACCAATAGTCCTTTTTTTTTTCTTGTTCTATTTTGTTCTTACTGAGGATGAGAGTTGGAAGATTTGAATCTTGTTTATTTCTCGCTTATATTTGTTACCTATATTGGTCATTTTAAAAATTGGTTAGCGGAATTTCAAGCCGATAATTGAAGTCCGATAACTACAATGGACGAGTTCTAATGTTCGAACTCCACATTTAAAAAGTGAAAATATCTCATCATCCATTTGCTTGGAATTTTTTTTTTTTTTTCCTTGTTTTGGTCCATGAACAATGGAATTTCTGTGATAAAGGGTTGTGTACTTTATCAAAAAGATAAAAACAGCATGACTGCTCGAGCGGTTGCTGTTGATGCACTGCATATATGGAACCACAAACAATTAAGCCAATGCTATTGTGAAGCTACCAAAATGCAATTGTTTCATTTGTAAGCTCATGAAAGAGGTGACTATTTAATGGGAGAACGACACAGAAATCTGAATGGTGAAATTTAAGGGCACTGCTTCCACGAGGAATGAACATTACAACTTCAAAAAAAAAGAAAAGAAAGAAACAAACAAAAAGAGTGAGACAAGAATTTTGGTCACAAGCCGCATGCTTTGGCGGCCAAAAATGATTCGGATGGTAGAATTAGAAAAGCATAAGGTTCGGTTCGGTGGATCATTAATGAAGAACAAAGAAAAGCAGATACAACTGGAAGCCTCACAATCTCATTTCATATATGCATGCATGATATGATATTATGATATACAATTTGTGATGAGTTAGATCACCACATTGGCAACATATAGATCATAAATCTAAAAATGTGCATAATGAGGGGAGAAAATGAAAAGAGAAACCCTATCATTTGTCGAAGTGGAACCGGAACCCCACCACTGGCACAACCAGGCTTCCAGCACCTGCAGTTTTCATTTTCAATATATACGCACACAATCGCCAGTCGGTCACCATGAATCGCCAAGTTACTACATTTCAACTGTCAGTTTTCAAATTTATTGACAGTAAAACATGTTAACAGATATATAATTGCATATAGGCTAATATTCTCAACATATCTCTAGTTGTGAAAATATTTTCAACATCCATGAAAATCCAGAAGGTAAAAGAATTTATGATTTTTAGCAAAAATGGGCAGAAAGCAACATGCAAGTATTAAATCGGATTGAAAAAAAAGGAATTTCCTTGAGGTTTTTTTTTTTTTTGGGTCAGTGGGGGAGAGAATAAGGCCTGTGGGTTGTGGGTGACATAATGTGTCTTAGGGTTAGTAAATGGTTGGAGTAAGAGATTGGTATTGATGCAAATTACTGGAATCTTTTTCAAGAATTTTCTTATCGACTGACAATTTCGGTAAAACTCTGCTCCAATGCCCGTCAAAAGGATGCGTGTCATGCCGGCAGTTTCAGTAACCTTCTAAATCTGAAGGAAATCAAATCATACTTATGAACAATGGGCTTGGATCCTGCTTGCCGCGAGAGATTGAGACGCCACCAGTTTACTCTCTGCGGCACCCTTCCACCTCTGCCCCCACCTCTCCAACCCCCCCCCCCCCCAAAATCACCACACCAGTGTATTATATTATATTCACCATCACCACCTCGCCCTGCCCCTACAACATCACAACCGCCTTCACCCTCACCTGCACCCATCATATCTGTTCCCTCCCCCTTCCTTATTTCCGTCACCTACATTATCTTGTAAAGGTTTGCTTTTGAGATATGTGTCATCTCTTACTAATATCTGTTGCCCTCCCCTCCCCTCCCCAACCCCCGCCGCGTTAATTTTTCACTAAATTGAAAGCCAATGATTCGCAGTGACAAAAATCAGGAACTAAGCACTCCCCTCCCTTAGCGCAATCTTCTCACGTGATGGGCCCCCTTAAATGGGCTGATGAGTTGTTGGGCCAGGATTGAGTTATTTGGGCCTATTGGGTTAGGCCTATGTCAACATACGTATATGTACGTAATAATAGGTTGATGCGCGAATGGGAAATGTAGATCTAGCACCTCTCTGGTCTTTAAGACCCCTAATCCTTTCTCTAGCGAGAAGCTTGTACGAGCCAATAAACGGCCAACCCATAGCTTCAATATCTGTTATGATGCAATGCCAATAACAAATTTACTTCCCCAAAATATCTTTTCTTTTCTTTTTTGTCACCACGAGCTATGTCAATTATTATGAAATATTTTTATGTAATTGTATTTTTAGATCCTCAAAAGTTAATTCTTTCTTCAATATGGTCATCAACAAATGTTTTTGTTTCTCGCACAACACCATTCACGGAAGGAGTAGAGCCCCACACGGCGGCAGAGGACATTGACAGAGAAGTTGTGCTAACGCGAGGAATGAGAGGGAAGGGTTTTGTTCACCTCCCAATTCGCTCTCTCGATTAAATTATTAGGTTGGTTCTCTTCCATCAGAAGAACTCGGAAGTTTATTTTTCCTGCCTCACCAGTCGCCACCGTGTCCTCTCAGACAATGTTGTATGCAGTACCCGAAGAAACGTCTGCAAGGTACGGGAAGGACTAATGGTGGGGACATTCACATAATTACGTTGCTATATTCCAAGACGTGGGCCTTGCTAACCTCCGCCCGACCCCTTTTATATATGTATTTATGTACAAGTACTCGGGACGGGAGGCTGGGAAGAAAGTGGAGACAAGCACATATGTCAGTCAAGGGCATGTTAATTGGATGCGGTAATCCAGAGGAAAGACAACTATAATTCGTGTCTTCAACGGCTTGTCTCCCAAGGGCGAAGGGGACGTGACTTAAAGGCTGTCAAAAAGTGAAAACCATCTCGATCCGTAGGAGACATTGATAGACACCCATTTATGGAAAACGGTCCCCTGAAAAATTTTTCCCTTTCCTTACGCACCTATGAACAAAAATAAATAAATAAAATAAATAACAATGAAAACCCCTCATAATAAAAAAAATATATTATTATATAAAAAATATATCTATAAAATAATATACAAATAATAAATAATCTTATTATATTTAATTTTATTTAATTATAAGATAAAATTTCATATAATTAATTTATATTTTTTAAGATTATCATATTATTTTTTTAAATATTATTAATTAATTTTTTTAATAAAATTTTTTATACATAAAACAAGATCCACACTTATATATAAATTTTTTATAAGAGTCTATTACGTAAATACAAAAATTAAACATATAAATTAGACACAAATTTATATTATTAAATTTTAATTTTAATTTATTATTTATTTAAAAATATATTAATTAATATAATAATAAATTAATTATAACTAATGATTAAAATTAAATGATATGATATGAAGCTGTCTATAAATCTTATGTCCAATTCTCATGTCTACATAATTTTTTTTTTTTGTACTTGAAAATCTCCAGTCATATGTATCGTACAGAGAAAAACATGCTCGGGACCATGATAAATATAAATCCCAAGAAACGATCGAAAACATACGCATTCGTTGCCGAGTGCTGACAGTGTAACAATCTCGAGAATTTTCAGTCTCGGAAAGATACGTGGAATTGGAAGGAAACAGTGCTGATTTTTAATCCAAATCGACCAAATTGGAAATAAATTAAGCTGTGGATTTCTTGGAGAAACAGCCAGAACGCGACCTCTAAAATATAAGAGCAAAGCGGTTGAAGCATGCAACATATGAGTGGTGAAGCCATTATATTGGATTGGAGCAGGCAAAAAGCCTTACTCAGAACTTGTACAGTGTCTCCGTCGTTGAAATGAAATTTTGAAGGCGTAATTACAAGCTCGGGTTAATATAGCACAGATATGTCAGGCTTTATTTACAAAATTAAGGATATACGTATTACATCAGTATATAAAGCACACGCCTTTATCCGACCCGGAAGACATGTCTTTTCCAAACGAGACCAAACCATCTCAGAACTAGTCGAATCAGACTCTGCAATAAAGCACTACGTACATACGTACGTGTTAAGCGCAGCTTAATTAAAGGGTTGGTCCAAAAGCCACAGTGAGTCTCTGAAGATCCTTGGTGTAAATTTCCGGCGGCTGTGAAGCTTGTTGACGCTGGTTCTGTTGCCAAGCATCATCAGGTGAGCCCTCTGTCATGAAGTGTGTCTCCGCCGGTCCATCCCCAATGACGCTGTACACGGGTTGAGATGCTTGGCTCTGCAGCGTGCTTCCAAGAACAGATGGGGTGTTGAGATATTCAGACCATCTGATGATGTCTTCTGGATTGCTCTCTTGCAGTGGACGAAGATGGGCTTCCAGACCAGGTTTCCTACAATCCGACAATCCCCACGAGAAGGGGTTGGTATCCAATAACCTATTGTTGCTTTGCAACTCTGTGCTGCTACTGCTGCTTCCATTGCCACTGCTATTGAAGCTACTGGCTTGCCAATTCTGAACCCCATCCATGTCACATGAGCTTTCCATACAAGGACCGTCAGATGGAAGGTTTACGCGCATAGGAGTTAACTGGAACACTGAATTCGAAATAGACGGAAGAAAATTCGCGGTCAAGTTCAAGCTAGAACTGAACCCAGAGATCATTTCGGAAGAGGGGACACTTGAACTGAAATGCCCCGTGTTGGGCTTGTATGCCAATTTCTGTACGGGGAGATACTCCGCCAAATCAGACGGCCTAACACTGGTACAGGTGCTTTCAAAAGTGGTACCAAATTTGTCCACAAAGAATTCCTGGGCGGGAGGAGAGCCTGCAGCCAAGATGTTGCTAATGCTGAACTCCTTATTGTTGCTGCCGCTGGCGGAGATGGTGACCTTGGAACTGGAGGTGGAGGAAACTGCACGTGATTTTGAACTTGCTGCCTCGATAAGGTTCAGTTCACTGGATAAAGCATAGGCTTTCCCGACGGTGTCTTTGGATGCGAGCTGCTTGTCTTTATCTTGATCATTCTCATCAACCCCAGACAGAGGTTTATGAGTATTGGGGTCAATTCCTCTTTGCCTCAGCTTCTTCTTCATGCAGGAATTCCACAAATTCTTTATCTCATTATCGGTTCTTCCTGGTAGCCGTGCTGCAATTTGAGACCATCTGGTAAAGTAGCATTATAAAAGCACTATAATTAATGATTAACGAACATGCTCAATAGAACGCAGAGAAGAAGACAAAGATCCGGAGACAAAAACCGAAAAAAAGAAAAAACAAAAGGACGTCTTTCCAATTAAGATTAAGGTTTATTGATGGAGTTGTTAATGGAAGAGCCACCTGTTGCCGAGAAGTGCATGGAGTTCAATTATCAGGTCCTCTTCTTGCTGCGAAAATGCACCTCGTTTCAAGTTAGGTCTCAAGTAGTTGATCCATCTCAGCCTGCAGCTTTTTCCGCACCTTTGCAAACCTGCAGCTAATCCGTACACATTATGTATGATGTGGCGCGCATAGATTAAAGAAGGGGTTAACACGAGCGTCTATGTCTTAAGTGTATATTCATATCCTTAATTACACGATTTAATCGTCACAGATTTTGCAGCACAGAGAGACTGGGACAAACAAGGGTAATTAACCTGCCAGTTTAGGGACGGTGCTCCAACATCCATGCCCATTCTTCGTAATATAATTCAAAAGTTTCTCGTCTTCCTCAGGAGACCACAGGCCTTTTCTTAACTTCTGCCTGTAACAGCAACAATGCCTTCCCATGTGAATTGAAGTATATAACAAACCTTGCAATGCAAGCAGATTAATTGATTAAGAACCTTTGATTTTTGAACAAGTGGAAATTTTTGCCAGCAACAGTCGGCCAGGAGGCCGGCTGGCTTTGAAATGAATTCTATAGGAAATGAGGTGGCGAACTTTGAGACAGGGAGAGAGAGAGAGAGAGAGAAGAGGGTGGTGGAGAGGAGTGGGGGGGAGATGGTGGGGGAACAAGGGAGGTTGAGAAACTGAAGTGGGAGGCTGCTAGGGGAATCAAATTAATAGGGGGAGCCTGAATGACAGAGAAGTCATAATCAAGGAGGCTGTGGACCACCTTCTAACGTGGGTTCCTGCGCTACGGACGGTCGCGATGCTACCGGTGGCATCTAGCAAACAAGACAGTGCGTAGGGCGAAGTGGGGGCGCTGCCAATTCACTTACATTGTGTCACCAAAAGATGTGAGGATCAAACAGTTTGGCAGCCGCTGGTGGGGGCTATTGGCAGATATTTAATTTAATTGATGGAGTCACCTGTCAAATTGTGATACTAAAAAATTAATTTCCAATAAAATGTATGTGGTGATGCAGACATAAAGACGGACCACTGACAGGTATATATAACATTAGAATTTTATTGCATAGCTATTTTTACAGTTAGGCTCGGATTTATGGAATTGGAGTTTGTATTCAAGTTTAAGCAGTGCTGCATTTTATGGCCTACCTTTAATCAAGTCTACCTTAAGATTCCTACTAAGAAAAGGGGCCACACGAATTGAAAAAGGTAATGTTTTGGAGAAACAAGGAATACCCCGAAACTAGCCAAGTCAAGCAAATACAGCATGCTGCATTAAATTGTTGATAAGAGAAGCAATATATACCCCTTGGAGTCTTCTTTCACGAGCAAAAATGTTCATTGGCTCTTTCTTTTCCTCGGCCAGCTAGTAGCTAAATTACTATGTCCCTTTCGCCTCATATTCACCTCCTCTTCTTTTTGGCAATTAGGGTAATTTTGCTAATCCAGAATTGTGCCGCAAACCCATCAAAAATTCATAATTAAGCAAGAGATGGAAGAAACTATTTTGTACGTATTGAAAACTGAGGGCATATACCCTTTTTATTGGAAAGCCCTAGTAATTTTGCCGACCTCTAAATTCAAACTACAAACCCCGTTTGTTTTAACTTAATTTTTTTTACACTGTATAACGATTATTGATCTGCATAAAATACATAGGTGAACAATATATATTGTGCATTTTAATTTCTTAATGAATATTTGAACGAGAACAAATTTGGGTGAATTGATACAAGTTACTTAAATGTGGCATTGTCTATTGTATAAGGACGTCTTTTGGGTGAATATTTGTAAACTTAAATTAATTTTAAGAGATTTTTTTTCTTTTTACTTTAAAGAAAAAATAAAAATTTAGCAAAATATTTTTCTAAGAAAAAATTCATAATTTAAATATCTTTTTATTTTTTGGGGGAAAAATTCAGTTAATTTTAAGAAAAAAAAAGAAAAACTAAAATAAAATTAAATTATGCATTTTAAAAAAATCATAAAAAATAAATTTAGAAATATTTTTTTAATTTTTTTTATCTTTTTAAGAAAAGAAAAAGAGCAATTTAGAAATAATTTTTTTAAATAGGTGAATTTGAAAGAATGTTTTTCTTTTTTTTTTCCTCATTCTAAGAGAATAAAAAGGAGAATTTTTGTCTATTTTTCTTTTATTTTTTTGTAATTTTTCAATTTATAAGAAGTTACCGTGTAAACTAAATTATTTTTTTATTTATTGAATAGTATTTTTTATTTTTTATTTTATTTAAGTAAAAAATAAAAAATTAAATTATGAGTTTTTTTTAAATAAATATGTGTTTGATAGTAATTTTTTCATTTTTAAGAAAATAAAAAGAAAAAATAAAAATAAAAATTTAAATTATTAGTATATTATCTTGTATAAAAATATGTAATACAAAATTTTATATTTTCAACTATATAAACTTAAAATAAATTTGTAATTAAAATTATTAGTCAAAAAATTTAAGAATTTATCATCATCTTCATAAGTTATGATTCATTAACAAGTATTTATAAAGATTCTTGACAAAAATAATTTAAATTTTTAATAATTTTTTTCTCTTTTTAGGAAAATAAAAGAAAAATTTTGAGAATAATTATTTAGGAGTAACTGTTCTTTTATTTAAATAAAAAAATAAAAAGGAGATATGGAAAGTGAGTTTTCTTTTTCTTTTCAAAAAACATAAATATAGAAATTTGGGAAATATTTTGTGTACCTTTTTAAGAACAAAAAAAAGGGCTTTTAGGAGTAATTTTCCCCTTTTTTTCCTTTTATTTTCTTTAATTTACAAACTAAAAGAAATTGCTATGTAAATAAAAATATGAGGTAACAAAAAAAATAGTTGTTTTTTTCTTTTTCAGTTTCGTCAATATATATATATATATGTGTGTGTGTGTGTGTGTGCGCGCTATATTGTAATTTATTTAGAAGGAAATCGAGCCTAGGCAAAATAAGAACGAACAAGTGCTAACATTGTTTCGAGGAGGCTGGGCTTCTATATATACATATTCTTAAGTATTAACTCATGGCGCATACATACGGAGGAACTAAAAGTCATGCGTAAGGAATACTGGTGTGATGGTTTTTTTTTTTTTTCTTGCATGGTAAGTGATAATTAACGAGATTAATTAGTTTGGTATCGATTGATAGCATCCTGCGAATGTGAGAGGATTACTCGTCGATAATAATTATTAGTCAAATTAAGAAGTTGGCCGGATTTAGAATAAATAGCATAAAACGATAAAAAAAAAACGTAAATATTATTAAAAAAATGCTGAATTTACCGTTGGATTTAATGCAAAATAGAATTTATGTTTGATTTGATAATTTGCACAAATTTCATGAATCTTTTTGATATTTACACTTTTATTTACAGGTTGGTATTCTTTTATTCTTTCGGGCTCGATTACAAAGAACAAAAGAGATAAAGTATACTGTGGAAGATATGCATTGATAAACCGGTTTCAGACTTTAGAAAATAACCTTTACTTTCACAATAATGCCAACAATAATAATGTCAGCGATAACATAGTCTTACATTTCTGAGATAGCCTGGCTCGTTGTCCTTACACTGTGGAGCTTCCATGACCACTTGGTATGTCCCCACTCGTCGTACACTCAACCAATCCGATATGCATAAGTTGCTTTATTTTAGTTTACTTTATAAATCCTAAACACATTTATTAAGACCCATGAATGAAATTTCTCCACACCTCATCATTAGGGGCTCGTACCCTTAACTTGTAGCTGCATATATGAGCTGTTGTGTGAAGTCAACCATCGATAAATTGTTTTTTTCCCCTTAAATTATTGCTCTTCTCGGTCCATATTGGCTAAAATAATTTATTGGCCCTGCTGTCATCTCTGCAATTGATGAGTTCTATGTTCAATTAACATTCCACGCACTAAATTAGGACGAAAATTAAAGTTGTTAAACATTGTTTTTATATGCTTTTGCTTGCACAGGCACGATGGACTGAACGGGATGTACTTTCTTCTGCGAGATATACGTTGCTATAACTATATTCTTCCATCTGCACTTGTTTTCTGTTCTTAAGGATGCGAATAGGAAAGATTATATAGGATAGGAGGTATCATTAAACGGACTAAGTCTTGGGGTCACATATAGATTATAGCCATGCATGCATTGGTCAGCAGCAAATGATCAAATCAAATATTAATGGTCAGCATGAATATGTAGGAGACCAGTCCAACAAGGATTCGATTTACTTAAAGAGTTTCTCCTGGAATTAATTGAGATTTCTTCGGGAATGCCAAGTATTGCGAGCCCTTGTACAAGTAACGTAAAATGCTCGTGTCCCTCAGTTAATTGGGAGGCTGTCACGATCAGTGATTTTTATCACTCTAGCTGTCTGGAGTCCCTCGTAAATCCATTGCACACTTTCGCTGTAAGAAAATGATATGCATAAGAAAATTGGCGACAGATATATGGTAAACGTCTCACAAGTGAAAATAAAAGATTGGATACAAGAGGCATGCAGGAGAGGATAGAGTAGCAGTTTGGAGTCCTGAAAATGGAACCTAGCTAGGCTGCATGCAGTTACCTACCCACCAGAGCCCTTAACTTAAAAAAGCTAAGCTATACGCATGTGCATGCATATCTGATTGGTGCTTGCAGATAAAATAGATATAGGCCACAACTAAATTAACTTGCTCCTTTTTTTGTTTTTTTTTTCTTGTTGGCCGCTGCAACAAAAATGATGCGCCGAGACACGAACCACTCTTTAATTAGACTAAGTGTGTTCTCTCTCGGTTTCAGCTTTGCTATATTATAAATTGTCACATAGACAATGTAGCGAGATTACTCTTTAATTAGGTTAGGTGGTGTGTGTTGTTTTTCACAAGACTACTATCGAATATCTGATTAGTAAATATTTTTATAGCAAAAGACGCTGGAGATTTCATCCACTTGTTAAGTACCTGCTTAGAGCTGAGCTGAATCTAGCCCGTAAGTGTGAAGGAAGAGTTGGCGCTATTGTTCTCAGCGTTTAAAGTTAAACCAACTGCAAAGAATTAACTGATGAAAGGAGCAGAGGCTAAAGAGTAAAAGAATGGTAGGAATTCAGTTTGACTTCGGCTGAAAGGCAAAATGATCAGGTGTCAATGGAGGCCCTCGAGGACTTTAATCCCCAACGACCAATTCCAATTATTAACCGAAAAAAAAAAAGAAGAAAATTGTCTGGTTGAAATTGACCACCATGTGTGCATAATTACAAGTTTGCCTTTTGCTTTATAGTTTGAGATGTTAGTCATCTTTCTTGCAGCATTTGCATCATTAGTTTTCGGCAATGTGGGGGGGGGGGGAGGGCGGGGGGCCCGGGAAAGAGAGAGAGACAGAGAGAGAGACAGAGAGACAGAGCTGGCGCTTAATTATGCGTCTAAGGAGCAGGGGTTTGATTTATGCACCAAAAAAAAAAAAAAAAAAGAAAAAGGAGAGGAGGGATATCCTTGTGTTTCATGTTTGTACTGTAGGAGAAGTTTGGGTGCAAATTAAAGGTCTAACCAAGTGGAGCAAAGAATTAGCAGAGTTTGAGTCGCGGAGTGCAATCGATGGGCCTCAGAAAAAGCCACAAGCATTCGAGAAACAAATGAAAATGTTCGGTGAACAGGATGTTATTTGGACGGGGCAGACGAGATGAGATTTTAACTCTTGTTAATTACAACTGGCAATTATAGTCTCTCAACGAGGGTCGCGAATCATGATGGGGATTTGGGTCAATTTCAAAAGGCCATACTTTTTTGGATTTTTGAGCGTTTTCAGAGGCCCAAACTGAATGTGAGTCCAAACAGTGCCACCGAAAAAGAAGGCTGCCGTTTAGCCTCTCTCTCTCTCTCTCTCTCTCTCTCTCGCTCTCTCGCTCTCTCTACTTATGCAGCCACGGCCAGGGTAGCGAAGCCGATTCCCCCAACGGTCGGTCGAGCTCAGACCGACCGTTAAACGCCGAAAAGGCAGCATCAAACATACACGGCGTTCGACTCTACGTTCCCCCACCCCCACCACCATCACTTTCAGTCTTTTGTCCGGTAGCCTCATGACCCCCATGGATATAGGGGAGAGGACCCCACCCACCCCCTCGTTCTTTCATTCTTTCGATTGATTGACCATAGAGATAATGAATATTCCTCCCCGCATTAGCATACGTGTATATATGGTATTTGAGGACCTTGTAGCTAGCTAGCTTTTTACCTGTCTGTGTTAGCGTTACAAATGGAATCCTCTCCTAATCATTCACTTTCGGGGTTGGGCTTTGATCATGTGGTACAGTCTGTCGCTCACTTGCACTTATCGCTCTTCCCCCCCCCCCCGCCCCCTTCAAACCCCACCCCACCCACAACCCTCTGGACTCCCTTTTGGCTTCCAATTTGCTGTTTAGTTGCCCCATATTCCTTTCTTTCTTTCTTTCTTTCTTTCTTTCTGATTGGTTTCTTTCAATCTGCTTTGCTTTGCTTGTTTGTTATAGGCTGGCCTTTGCCAACAAACATTGAAGCACATGGCATAAGATACATCATTCCTTTCCCTTTTCTTTCTGTCTTCTTGACCTCCCTCACTCCCAAAATTAATTTATTTTTATCAACTTTACTACTTCTACTGGTCTTCTTTCCTCTTATTCTACTACTGCTCTCTCTCTCTCTCTCTCTCCCTCTCTCTGTGTGTTTGCCGACTCTGCTCTTTCGATCAATCCCATGTCTACCGAAACTGGTACTGGACCGTCAAATCCCCTTCCTGCTACTCCTGATCAGGTTTGTACGCCTACTCCTTCCTTTTTCCCCTCTCGCTTCTGATCACAAGTTGTAACAGCAACGTCTTTGTAGATGAATTACAGTGCTCGTCATCAGGTTTATAATTATTCAATGACCATTAAACCTCATCACGGTGAATTACAGTGCTCTCTCTCTCTCTCTCTCTCTCTCTCTCTCTCTCTCTCTCTGTTTTTTTTTTTTATTTATTTAAAAATCCCGCTTCTGATTTTGTCACCTTATCTTGATGTTCCATAAAGGCCCCCGCCCCCGGACCCTAATCTTACGTGCGTGCGCATTGATTTTGCTTTTGCTTAATTGTTCTCTGGACTGCACTGAACTGGAGTCGGCGAATTTTAGTGGGTCATCGTGATCCACTTGATTAGTATTGCTTAAAGCACGTATCTTTGTTTCGGCCCAGGGGGTTTTCGAACGACAGCTTATTTCCTCTGTGATTTGGACAAGCGCAGGTTCTTTAACACCCTATTTACTTGGTCAAGGTCTTGTAGTTGTGAACAGAAAGGTCTTTTGTTCTCTGTTGAACAATCATCCGGTGTGTGAAAATTCTCTCTTTTGTAGTTCTCGTCAAAATTCGAGTAGGAGTATTTTTGTTGTGCAAAGGTGTAAGTTATAGCATCGTGAATAAAGGTTGTAACAGCCACAGCATAACTTTGTTTTTTTATTTTTTTTTATCCAGTCGTAACTTTGATTTTTAGAAGACACCTACCTGGGTACTTTGAAATGTCCATCAGCTTTTGCTTCAGTATAGATAGACCATAGTCCATGAAATGGATAACATTGAATGGTGAGATGCCATTGCATGACGCCAGAGATGTTAAAGTCGGATTCTTAATGTGGCAGCGTGGAATTGCAGTGCGCATGGTTGTTTATTACTTCACTGTTTGTTGCTTTTTCTTCCCATCTGCACTTCCACTTGATTTCTTTTAGTTAATAGCTGCTTGTCTTTTCTGCGCAGCAGCCAACCGTAGAGGTAAAGACCATGGATCGAGAGGCTCTCCCTTTAGTCAACCAAGGAGAGAGAGACGAAACTGCCAGTGCTGAGAAACTTCCAAATCAAGCAACCTTGGGATCCAATACTGAAAGAGAGACAGAAAGTAAACAGACAGAGCCACCTGCAGTTGAACTTAAGGACATTGATGAAGACCAGAATAAAAGGGAGGAAGAAAAAGACTCCGTTCCTGTTTCACACACAAAGACTTCTCCAGAGCCCGTGGCAGAGGCTATTAACAACCAACCGGTTGAACAACAAGCTACGGAGTCTGTTGTGAAAGAAGAGGTAGAGAGACCAGATGTGGCATCTTCGGAGAAAGAGCAACAGGAGCAAACCAATACAGTTGGTGCTTCAGAATCATCAGTTGAAGCCATTGAAAAGCCACAACAGCGATCAGAAGTTCTTCATGTACAAGAATCAGAAGCAGTTCCTGCAAAAGACGTTGAAGATTCGGTAGTGTCCATAGAAGTTGATAAACCAGAAACAATAGTTGCTGAAGTTGATCAGAAGGTGGAAGACCAATATGAAATGAATCCAACTGCTGAAGTTGAGCTGAAAGTGGAAGAGCAACCTGAAATCAATAATCAGGCCGAAATATTAGAACCAGGTGAATTCCTTCCTGCAAAAAAACCTGAAGTGGTTGGAGAATACAGCATTGAAGATTCAAAAACAGAAACCAAAGAAGCTGATGGACCAGAACTCACAGTTCCTGAATTTAAGGTGAAACTAGAGGAACACTCAGAAGTCACCAATCAAGATGAAAAAACAGAATCAGTCATTCCTGAAGTTGAGGTGAAACTAGACAGACAATCCGAATCTAGTGAACAAGTTCAGTCGGGTAGTATTGAGAGAGAGACATCAAAAGATGAAGGGATGTTAGCTGGTAAAGTTGAGGATACAACACTTGGTAAGGAAGGAAAAACCAGTGAACAAAAGGAATCTAGTGAAATTCCAGAACCAGTTATCTCAACCAATCAGAATTCTCAAGCTGATGTTCTGGAGGACAAAGTAGGATTTTTGCCAGCCGTTCTTGCAGAAGAGGATGAGAAGAAGGAAATGTATAGGACTGAGCCAGTTGAAGTGCCATCAAAGGTGGCAGTTGGGGAAGGGGAAAAGATCAAAGAAGAAGAGGCAAAGAACAAAGCCACTGAAGTCGATGTACAGAGAGAATTGCCAAATGAAGAATTAGCTGAGCCCATCAAAGTGGAAGAAGTTAAGAATGCAGTTTCAAATGCTGAGGTTAGTGCAAAACAATTTGAGGGCAAGAAAATTGGTGAAGTTGTTAAACCAGTTGCAGAAAACAAGAAAGATGAGATCATAATAGGGGAGAGATCAGCTTTGGTTGAAACTGACAGAGATGAAAACATAGAGCTGGATGAAACCGCAAAAACCAATGAAGATAAGTTGGAGAAAGAAAACATTGAGGAGACAGTAAAATCTGATGTGCAGATTTCAGAGCCTTCCACCAAAGATGGCAAAGCCGTAAAAGCACCCCAGGATTTAACTCCAAAAGTTCCAGTCAAGCCCCCTCAAAAGCAATCAAGTAACATTCTCACAAAGGTAAAGCAGTCACTTGTGAAGGCAAAGAAAGCTATTATTGGGAAATCTCCAAGCCCAAAAACCGTCTTCTCTGATGCCAAGGATGACATTAACGTTAAATAGCTGGAAAGCTACCAATAAGTTTGCACAATTATACAGGTGTGGAATCTTGCCGTGTGAAATGTATGTATGGTTTAGTTACAATAAGGCATTATCTGGATTGTTACTTCATTCATTTTAGTTGTATGTATTATCTCTGCTTTGTGGTTGGCTGTTGGTGATAATCCTTAGAAAAGAACGTTTAGCTGTGAAGATTTGTATATACCCAGTCGTGTAATGGCTGTCATGGCAACTGTCTTATCACATTAATGTATTCATTATCCAGTTATAATACTATTTGTATACTTGCTTGGATAACTTGTTCCCTTGGTGCGAGATTATGTCTGTCAAAGGCTAGTTAACTTTCCCTAGAGAATAGGCAGGTGTGTGATAGCAACACCTCTCAGTCTAGATCACACGGGGAAAAAAAAATAAACAAACAAACAAAGAAACTGTCCAAAACATGGTAAAGTGCCTCATTTAATATTCTACTGCAATTTCATCCAAATCAAAATCTACAAAATGGATCCAGTGCACATAGAGTACGGATATTAAATAGGCAGTCAGTCTTTGTTGTCAAGTTTTGTATCTCAATCCAAGTGTTGTAATCAGCAGTCTACAACAACTACTTGAATTCACATTTCTAGGATGTAAACTCCCAGGGAGATAACATACTAAGGTCGTGCAAGACACGTACAGATGCACTGAAAATAGTTTTGACATACAACATAAGAAATACCGTGCAAATTGTAATTGTAATGCTCTGAAGCTAAAATCAGGTGATCATCATGATTTTCGACTTGTACTCTGACCATGCAACAGTTTTCTGCAAAACATATTGGCCACAGTTGTCCCAAAGGAAGTAAATCTCTTGTCTCCATAAGAGGCAAAATTAGGATTCACCTCTTGACAGAAAGGACCATAACTGTCTGTCAGTCAGGTATGTATGGATAACACACCACATCAATGTTGAGTTGAATATAGCTACATATGTATGGCTAATGCAGCTTCAAATGCATACTGACCAGCTTCCCTGTTGGGTCTATTGTCGTTCCTACTGACTAATTTCAATTCTCCATCATCAGCGCTTCTGAGGCTTTGACCATTATTTTGCACCATGACGGATTGCTCAAAACTTGCATTTGTCACCTGGCAATGACATTACAATGTTACTTTGCTTATATCCAGACGCCCTGATTGCACAAAGCATTTGGATTTAGGTACCCTACATAATCACAGAGAGATCATCCCAATTGCATCTGAATTTTGGTGTTGCAGGATCCTACTCATGCATCCTCAAATAACCACGTCATAAATAGAAATTTAAGAAGACTTTGTAGACAAAGACTGTCAGCATTAACATCTATATGATCAGCGTGAACATAACAGACTGCCTATGTCAAACACTTTAGTCCCAAAAAAAATGTATAATAACACATTCTGAGCATCCCCTTTTCACCAACTATTGGACTTAAATTTTTAATTTTCCTATGCTGCGATGTGCCAGTTATGTAACTAGAATGATGGCCCTTGCCCACCAAGAGGATGCATAGAATCCTGCTTGTGAATTTGAAATCTTATTTAGCCATACTAAGTTTCTGTTAATTCTTTCCTCATTGAAAAAACAACTTATTAAAGAATTCAGACCTGATTTGAAGTCTGATTCATTGAGCTACTGTCAGCATTGCTCTGTTTCATCGGAAGCTTCATGTTCTTAATTAAATCCTTTGAACCTGGGGATGGAGCTGTAACCAGATTGTTGATAGGACCTATGACACCACTGACATTCAGGCCCGTGGTCGTTTTTAGAGGAGGCCCTCCTGACATTGGTATCAAAGGAGCACGTGGGACAGGCATTTGTAATCCATGACCAGAAAGCCCAAACATCGGAAGATTAGATCCTCCCATCCCATGCAAAGTACTTGGTCCTGTCACTGGTGGGCGAGGGAGATGTTGTCCATGCATAGAAGGCATTTGAATCATAGAGCAACTAGAAGACCCACCACTCATGTTGGGTGCACCCATCCCCATTCCATTACCAAAGCCCAGGGGAGGTGAGAATTGTGCCATATGAGCTGCATACATATGAGGAACTCCTGGGGTCATCATCATTGGTGGCATATGCAAACCAGCTCTCATAGACATAATCTGCAAAGGACTTGGTGAATGAGCCAATGAAGTTATTGGATTATTCAATTCCTGAAATCAGATCGTCTGAGCTCAGGCTTCCTGTCCTACAGTGTAGGGAAAATAAAATTCCCGAAACATAAAATGACACTCCAAGGGAGATAGACAGAATCTACCTGCACCTGAAGCTGAAGTGTCTTTAAATACTCGATTGCCTCATCAAGCATTGAAGCTTTGTCCACCTTATGATGAAAAAAACACTCAATGTTAATGAGAAGTTCAATTAGTTGAGTCTGCTTTCAACTTCCATAAATTTCAGGAAAAAGCTTAACTTACATAGATATCACATCGTCAGGTTAAGTCAAAAATATAGAATGGATACACTTGAGCTCTAGAATTTCATAGATATGGATGAGCTCAAATAAAGTGATTCCACTCCCCTATGCCAAGCATTGATGAATGTTTAAATTGGAATCCAACAGATTATTGACTTTCTTGCAACTGAAGAACTTTATGAAGAAATATAAGTTAAAATATTCAACCTTGTTGCAGTTTGGTATGAGTTCTTGTAAGGCATGCATCTTCTCATTGATCCTATCCCTTCGCCTCTGTTAATTAAGTCCACACGAGAAACAGTAAACATGTTACATTTCAGAACCACTGATCCAAATACAATATGAAGAATGTGGCATATACTGATGTATAATACCAGTGCAGAGTATAAATGACCCACAAGATATGGGTGAATAGACATGCTCACCCTTTCAGATAAATTATGCACTTCTGCTGCTCGGCTTCTCTTGGAGCCTGTACCTCCTCGAGTAGGATTTGATTTTTTTGCAGCTACTGACTCTTCCTCAACATCCTGCACATAAATCAACTTCTTTGATGCATGCAAAATTAATTTAGGTATAGAAAGAGCTAGGAAAAAATTTAAAAGATGTGAACCCTGGATTCAAACCTACTTCACTGGGACCTTCAGACTCCTCAGTGTCCCGATGTTTTTTCTTCAAATTCTGAGTAGGATCATCTGAAGCTCTCTCTACACTGTTGCCAGAGCAAACTGAAGAAGAAGAAACTACAGGCTCTGTAGTCTTTTCAACATCCACCTGTCCTTTAGTTTCACCTCCGCCAAAATTCTGACGATAGCCATTATCATTTTTAGAGTCATCTTCTTGGCTCACAGCATCAGGCAGCTCAACAAGAACAAGATCTTTGGCAGACTTCACCTCCAGTGCTTTACCACTGACCTTAGGTGACATCACAATGGGACAACAATCAGGGCTTGTTTCCTTCCGTGAGCCACTGAATGAATCGAGTGGAGTGGCTTCAGCAGGATTGCTACTACTTGCAATTGGGCCCTTGTCTTTAGTTTCCATTCTTTCCATGCTTGATCTGCCGAAACCAGTCCTCATTCCAATGTTCTGAAGGTTGGCTTTAACAAGAGCAGCAGATTTTGAAAAATGTGAGAAATTTATCAAGCTGGATTTACCGGCAGATAGCTCTGAAACTTTCCTCAGTGTCTTTATGCTAGGAAAATCACGTAATGAAGTAGGAACTACAATTGAGTCCCCAGAAGTAGCATGAGCATTGACATTGCCAACACCATCGCCATGATTAGCCAATACTCTGGATCTTGAGTATGGAAATGGTATTTGGTTTTGTTGTGCTGGCAACGAATATAATTGACTAAAACTAGTTCTATCCGCTGAAGAAACTTGTGGGGCACTTCCTTGCTCCAAACTTGAATGATTATGAGTGAAAACAGTATGGGAATCCCTAGCTGGCCTATTGCCACCACCTCTCCTATCAAAGGATGTAAAATTATTCAGAGAGGAGTGTTCAATAACCCCGGATAACCCAGGCAAAAAATCAGAACAGCAATCATGCTGCAGAGATTCATCAATTGGACAATTCAACCAAGGCACCATGTCATCATCTTGATTCAAACCCATTTCTACCGAAGGCACTGACATTGGAACTTCATTCAGCACAGGCTCCACCGAGCCAAGCTTCCCCATTTTTGCATTGATGCCATTTCCTGTAGCTTTATCTCTAATTCTTAGGCTCTGAGACAGCAAGTTGTTAGAGGTTTGGGTCTTTCTAGCTCTACTGGTCTGAATCTGACCATCTTCCCATACCAGCTCAAAAAAGTCACTCTCAGGTCTGCCATGACACACATCGCACAAGAGAAACTCAAAAAGGAAGCAAAAATAAAAATCAAAATAAATGGATGCAGTAATAATTTGAACTTATAGCTCCAAAAAGATATGAGCTGCAAGAGGCAGTGAAATCGGACTTACACAAAAGACATATCAGTTAAGCACGCAGGATTCATGCCTCGAGAAGATTAAAGCTTTTCTTTAGCCATTCGATGCACCAGCTCAGACAAGGGTACGATGAAGTGTTGACACAATTTTCTTCCTCAGGAATGCCCCCACAATCAATTACTTAGCCATTATGGATAAATTCTCCCCAGCACTCGACCTATCGCACAAGTTCATAGAGGCCACAAGCCAACGAGGTTTCCAAACCTGAATCTCAAAGAAGGAAACGGATAAAAAGCCGTCATCCGACGGTCACAGTTCCATCAAGTGTAACTCGCAAGGGAAATAAAAGAAGCGAATACTCCTTTTTACAGTTATATGAGTTACAGAATGTGTCCTCTCTTCTCCAAAACAATTATATATCCTTATCCTTTCTTTAAAAGCAAATGTCCCCTATCAGTAGTAATCACAGTCAGAGAGACAGAGAAGGAGAGAGAGAGACCGGGGCGGGGGGGAGAGAGATTAATATACAAAAGCTAAAGAATTAAATATAAAGTACCAGTCAAAAGATTCTTTAATGACCCATAACGATCCAAAACCCTCCACATTAAGCTGCCTTTAAGTCTTTCCGGAGGAAAAAATAAAAATAAAAATTGGATCTTTCTCCACGTATCTGGTAATTAAACTGAAATCCAACAAAACCCAGATCAGATTTTGGAAACTATTCGACAGTTGCAAGCAAACAAGTACAACCTTAATAATTCATTCGAGACTCGAAGGAATGGCTAAAATTCCATACTAGTTGGTTGGTTGCCAACTAGACTAATTGAATGAGGCAGTGCGCTCAATGGCAAAACTCCAAAAGGAAAAAAAGGAAGAGAAGATTTTTCAGGAAAGCCTTTCACTTTTTAGGTTTCTCCAATCAGCAGGAAAAGCACGCTAATCCATATGCTTCTAAACATGGAAACGGGGGGAGTTGTAAACCATGATAATTAATGGAAGTTACCAAAAGTTGAAATCTTTTGAAGTCAGCTCGGAGAAAGAGGACTCAAGTTTGAGGGAGATAAGAGAAAAAGAAGCCAAGTGAACGTAGATGACAGCGGCGAGGCTTGCAGACTGAAGGGGACCAAGCAAGGCAGTCCTCCCGCTGAAAAAACGAACCCTTTTGTTTTTTTTTTTTTGTAATTTCTTTTCAGTCATTATTATTCATCTGACTTTCCCTTCATCGTACGTCTTATATATATATATATATATATATATATATATATATATATATATATACACACACAAATCATATGATCTTCCTCTATACATGCATGAATTATAAGACTCTCTCTCTCTTTTTTTTAAATTATATATATAAAAAAAAAGCATTACTGTTACTGATGGGCAACGAAGTTTTAAACTTGAAGCCGTTTTAGTTTTAGTTTTTGTTGTTCCTAACCGTTGTTCACGCTTTATTCTCTATCGGGAAATCGCATGGATTGTTCCCATTTCTCATCGTCTCGCGATGACGGTGACGATGATTTCCGTTGATTTAATATTGCTTTTGGAGATGTAAAATCTTTTTTTCCCTTGCTTTGCACCTTTCTCACAAAAAGTCATCGTCTTCCTTATCATTTAACGTTGACTTTTTTTGGTTAGATATTCATTCATATACAGACAGTTGGCTGGTAGCACAGCTTACTGGAACTGGAAAGGCAAACTGTTCCCATCCCATGAGCTTGAATATGGCATATTATTCTTTGGCTATTTGTATAAGATATCTTACCAAATACAAATCCCTAAAGCAAAAAACAAAATCAGTTATATATATATATATATATATATATATATATATATATATATATATATGTGTGTGTGCGCGCGCGCGTGATTATTTTTCGATATTTGAGCGAGTTTAATGATATTTATTAATAAATTTTTTTTATATTTATTGTAAAAAAATAAAAAGGCATTCAAATATTAAATCTTATATTTTTAAAAAAATTAAAATAAATTTTTTTCCCTCTAAATCTAATTTAAGTTAAATTTTTTATTATAATTAATTAGATTTGAAAGAACCTTAAGGTAAATTAAATTAATTTTAAGAATATTGTTTACTTTTTTAAAAAATAAAAAAGAAAATTTAAGAGTAAGTTTTAATATTTTTTATTTTTTTGAGAAAATTAAAAAAGAGAATTTGAGAGTAGTTTTTTCTCTCTCTCTTTCTCTCTCTTTTTTTTTTCTCTTTTAAGAAAATTTGAGAGTAATTTTTTAAGAGAAAAAAATTGATAAATTAAAAAAAAATTTTCTTCTTAAAAAGAATAGCTTTTTTTATTTTTATTAAAAAATTTTATAATTATAGTAATTTAATTACAATCAAATTAAAATTTTATAAATCAATAAAATTTTTATTTAATCACAATTAAGTCAAGAATTCTATTTCAATTATAAATAGATTTTCATAATTATAAAATATTTTAATATCTTTAATTTATAAATTTATAACCAAAAAACTATGACACAAACAAAAAATTAAATTATTTTCTTTGTATCAATAATATATACTTACAAACAACAATGTGAATATGTATCACTATCGTAATAAGATGTTAGGTGATCAGGTGGAGGGCATAGCAACAGGATGCTGTTGTCTGCCCCTTTTTAATCTGCTGGGGTAAAATCTTACCATGGCTTTGAAAAATTGGGCTTCGGGAGGGACTCCCGCTAATACCAATGATTACCGTAATATGATCCTGATCGGATCCCATGGCGTGGGGGCCTCTCAAATATATTTCTTCTTCCCCTCGTTTCCGGAAAGACATTTTTATGTTGGTGGGGTCCGGGATCTGCATCCCGATACTCTCCCTGCAAGGTACGTTTTGAGATCAGGCAGTGCCATTTACTCTGCCCGTCGTCAATTTGCAGACGCTTTGATAAATCTCACCAAATTAATTACCATGCAATATGGCGAGCTTAAATAAATGATGATAATATGAAATAAAAAAATAATAATTGAAAGAAAAAAAAAGAAAAAGAAAAAGGAAGTTGTAAGAGTGCCATGGGAAGCGAATCTGAAATGGTGAGCGAGCACTGGTGACTCGCGGAGTGCTTTATTACTAAATAATTGCTCTCTCTCTCTCTCTCTCTCTCTCTATCATTAAACCTTTACCTTTTCGTTGTTTACAAAAGCTCCACTCGACAATACACACACATGGGGTTTATTAATATTGCTAATAATCTCTTTGATAAGACAGTAACAACGATTGCCATAGTTTGGCAGAACCACGTTGAATACCAAACAATTAATATTGAAACAAATCGACACCGGAGAAAACAAAAATTAATTGATCATGTTCACGTTTAATCGTGGAGGCTAGGGCCCACCTCATCGAATCATATCAGCTTTTGCCCATACTGTTGCTGTGATGCATGATGAGAGAGGAAAGGAACGACAAGTGACCAACTCAAAATGATTCGGGGCACCATGCTCTCGTGTGGGTTTCGATATATATATATATGGAAATGATAAAAGGATTCCAAATCCGATACCAATGCGTCTTAATGCCCACAAAGGGCTGACTTTACTGACCATACAGCAGGAACGTTCGGTGTAAGCGATCTAATGGCGGAGGTGTGTTCATTGGCACACATCTATTTCTGATGGTCAATTCAATAAGGGAACGGCGTTGGGACTCCGCGTTCGTTCGCAATCGCATGTATCGAATGTTGCATACCATCAGAAACAATATTATATCAAAATTGGATCAACATGCTCTGGTGGAGACGGAGCACTCTCAAACGCCCCTTACTGGATCGTAGCCAATAAGTCAACAGCCAACTTTCAAAGAAAGAGCCACAACCTACAGCCCCCCTAGCCGTTAGGTTTCAACAATTGCGTCATACCACATTGATCAAAACTCGCGTATCGACGCCATAAACAACAAACACGAACAAAAATCTCAACTCCAAATTTAATTAGAATCGAGAATCTCCGATGGTGGGGAAACAGTAAACACTTACTAGAGGCACCAACCCCCGCCGCGAAGGGGGCGGAAGCGGGGGAGGTGGTGATTTTCCCATAGAGGGCTGTGAGCCCATAAGAAAACTTGGACAATATGCTTGCGGGTGAGAATCCTGCGGGCCGGGCCATGAAATCCGGGGGTCAGCTCTGGAGACGGGAGTAATGATTGAGTTGAGTCTAAACGTCACATAGAGCTAGAGGTGGATCTTGTTCGTGTGAAGCGTGAACTTCGAGCGTTGCATGCCCAGTGCTAGAAAATCACGCGAACGGGCCCAGCTGCATTGGGCTTCGGGAAGGAGCGTAGAAATCAAATGATGATGCATTTGCACCAGCAAGTTGCCGACGCCTCGTATTAGATGCTCATATCATGACCAATAATAATGATAATCTAATGTTACTTTAATACTTGCCTGAGAATAAGACTTCAATAAAGCTATGTTTTGCGTAGATTACGGCTATATCTCATTTGCAAGCCACCATTTCTCCAGCCCTCCAGGTCCCAGCACAATAGATCTGAGATATGCAATATATATATATATATTGGGGCTGTGTTTAATTTAAAGACAATCACGTTCGAGTCCAGCACAACGTGATTCCTTTTCAACTTTCCTTTGCTTTTCATCTGATCCCTAGCCTCCTACTACTCCAATAGACGAGAGTTACTCCAGCCGCAAGTTACTCCCGACTGGGTGAACTGAATGGATCTGGGTTCTGCCGAATAGGCCCGTTTAATTGCAAAACAGAAAACGCCTTTTGATCCGGCGAATACCGATAAGCTATGCAAGCAAACACCATGAAAATGTCCCTGGGATTAAATCCCTGAATCGGAATGGCCAGTAAACCTTCAAGTCCCATTAACACTGTGCATGCCAGATGCATGAACCCAGTTGCTTGTTATTGCAGCATGAAGGCAGCCACGATTTTCCCATCAAACCTCCTGTTTTCCCATAGCCTGCCAGTGCCAGTATTGGCAGATGAACTAGGGACACTGGTCACGGAAAATTGATGATAATGCTAAAAAAGGTCATGTCAAATCTCGAACAAGTATTTCAACATCATGTCACAGTAGGTAATTTACGACCCTATTCCATGGGTTGCCATAACAGCAAGCACCTGATATTAAGATACCTGAGCTATTCCAAGGAAAATCCTCACAGTTTCCAAGCAGTCACTTTTCACAGTAATCTTCTCGAGAACGCAGCAAATATCAATGCCTCTCTTATAGCAACTGCTCTTGGGATCTTAGCTGATCCCACATTTTGCACTCCGTGCATAGAAGCCATAGATCTTGCTTCCCCATCTCTCAACAAAAGTCTTATCCCCGTGAGGAATCGGCTTCCTCTCCACGCAGCGTTCGCATTGATCTTGACCTGATCACCGTGTGGGGCTTTTACGTTGGGCTTCGATATGTTTGGAGAGAAATTGATTCAAGGATACAAAGTACACTGCACAGTACAAAGAATGCACAACTGGTACCCACACTGGCAACGAAATTTATGCTTTTCAGTCCCAACTCTTCTGTTCAAGAAGACTGTCACCAATAATCTCCGCAGGAACAAAAACCATTGGTGAAGTGGTGAAATCGGTTTATATCCCTTACAATAATATCCCTTTTATAAATCTCCGAAGCAAACTTCATAACCGTATGACAATCACCGCAAGTTCTCAGATTCTTTTTTATTAGGATTGGCTGCCCAGCAGGAAGTGCCATGAGTGCAAATGCGAGTGCTAATTTCTCGCTGTGATACCACAAGCTCTGTTCCTTGGATTCTTCAGGACTATTAATTGCAAATTGGATTTCAGCCTTATATCCCTTCTTATTCACCAGGTCTTTTAAATTTGTCAATGTCTCATAAATTTTATCTGTCCAAGGATGTGATTTATCATGGGCTGTAAACAAAAACATGGAGTTCCTAAAATCAACCCAGCTACATCCAGGTTCCTTCCTAATCCCCTTGACTCTCATTAATCTTCTAATTTCATCAGCTTCCTTCAGTTTTCCACGGTGCGCATACATGTTTGACAACATTACATAATTCCCTGGATTATCGGGTTCCAACTGAAAAAGCCTCTCTGCTACCTCTCTGCCCATTTCAAGATTCCCATAACTTGCACAAGCCCCAAGCAGAGCTCCCCATACTGTCGAGTCAGGTTTCATTGGCATTGATTCGACAAAGTTCTTGGCTTCATCTAATCGACCAGCACGTCCAAGCAAGTCAACCATGCAGGCGTAGTGTTCATGCCCTGGGCTCACACCATGCACTTTTGTCATGGAATTGAAATATTTATAACCTTCTTCAACACATCCTGTGTGACTACAAGCAGATATAATGCAAACATACGTAACATAATCAGGATTTATCCCCGCTCCCAGCATTTCCTCAAATAGTTGTTTAACTTGGTTTGCACGGCCGTGTTGCTGACAAGCTGCAATCATGGCAGTCCAACAAACTGAATTTCGTCTCTCAATACCTTCGAACACGCAAAAAGCATCACCCAAGCTTCCACATTTTGCATACATTGTAATCAACGAACTAGAGACCCAAGCATTCTTCATGAATCCAGATTTAATAATCTGACCATGGACTGAAGTGCCCTGATTCAAAGTCGCAAAACCAGCAAAAGCATGGAGAATAGAAGAGTAGGATGCCTCATCTGGTGAAATTCCTTTCCTCTTCATTGAGCAAAAATAATAGCACGCCTGATCAAAGCCGTGATTATGGGAAGAGCCCATTATCATAACATTCCAGGCAACAACATCTTTGTTTTCTACAGTCTGAAAGAGCATAGCGGCATCATCAAACAACCCAAGCTTGCAGTACATGCCCACCAGCGAATTCAAAACGTAAGGTACTGTAATCAAACCATGTTTAATGGCGACTCCATGAACTTGTTTGCCAAATTGCGAGGCCCCCACATTAGCACAAGCACTCAAGACGCTGGAGAAAGTTACTTGATCGGGGTTAATATTAGAATGCCCCCTGAGAATGTCTCTGAAAGCGACAAAGGAGAGGTCGTAAAGTCTGTTGTGGGAGAAGCCAACAATGAGGGAGTTCCAAGAAACGAGGTTCCTGTGGGGCATTTCATCGAACAGCCGCTCGGCAGAAGACATGAGACTGCATTTGGCGTACATGTCGAGCAAGGCGCTGGCGACAAACAGGTCAGAATGAAAACCGTGCTTGGAGATCAAAGAATGCAGCTGTTGACCGTGGAGAGGAATGAGAGTGCGGGCAGAGGCCGGCAAGACGGCAGAGAAGGTGTAGGGATTGGGGTAGAGGCCGGAGGAGGACCTCATTTGGTTGAAAAAGAGCAAAGCTTGAAAGGGTCTGTGGGAGCGGGAAAGTAGAGAAATGAGGGTGGTCCAGGCGAAGATGTTTCTGAAGGTCAAGTCATGGGCAGCAGATGAGAACAAGAGAACGGTTTGGTTGATGTGGCCACACTTGGCGTACAAGATAAGTAGGCTGTTGAAGACAAGAGAAGATAATGAAGGAGAAGAGGAAGAGGAAGAGTTGGAGGGGAAGTTGTTGGTGATGAATTGGGCGTGGAGTTGGGTGGCATGCTCGAGCAGCAGTCTGTTGGTGGCGTTGAGGTACTTGAGGAGATTGTGCATGGGTAGGAGTTGCAGGAGGAGGAGCGTTGTAGCAGTGGTAGTGTAGTAACGAACGAGTGAGGGATATGGTTTCTCGAGCAATTTGAATTTGAAGTCGTTCTGACGGACTGTTGTTGCTGCTGCCTGAGGAGGAGGAGGAGGAGGAGACGACCAGAATTTCGTAACTCCGTCCTCACGCTCATTGATTCATTCACTCCGGTTGGTTGTGTTCAGTTTAAATTGGCCAGTTTCCATTGCAGTTTTCCTTTTTTTTAAAATAAAAAATAAAAAATAAAGATTTCAGGCAATGGAATTCGAATTAGTGCCATTGGTACGTAGACAGGCCCAGTAGTTAATGTTGCGAGAATCCATCATGCATACTATATATATTAAATCAAAGGCCCAAAGCCCAATTTAATTAGAGTAAAGATGGAGGGGGTGGGCGAAATTGAGCAGTTGCAATTCCAACCACAAAATTTTATCCATTTAATTATTATTATTATTATTATTTTTTTAAAGGAGAGGAGGATATATGAGAAAAACAATGGGGGAGAAGAAGATCAGCTCCGATGCCTTGTTTCGAGTCGTGGTGAGCAGTGATTGGCAAATGAAATAATGATGGGGCGGGGGAGGGGGAGGGGGTCCGAATCAAATACTTTCCAGCTAGTTCACAACGAAGCCGACAGCTTCAAATGGATTCTTCTTTTATCTTATTATGGTAGACTCCTACTTTCTCACGTTTCCTAGTTGCTTACTTGCACAAGGAAACCCCACTAAACAAACAAAAGGCGGGGGAAGGAGTTGGTGGGTCTGCGCGTTTCGTTCGCGGCGGCATCATTTAGACCAAAAACGAGACGTGGCTACAAATACGAGTAACCCCCCCCCCCACCTCCTCGCCTACCCTGTCATGTCATAGCCTTATAGGGACAAGCCACGAAAAAACTCGGTTACCGTACAGAGAAGTCTGTGAGTTTCTCTTCTCTTATTAAATAACCAACTCATTGTCGTAGTTTTACAATTCGCTCTTCTTGATTAGCCTTTTGTTTTTTTTTGCCTTTTTGGGAATTCCAATTCCAAATCCAAACACCTTTTTCCGTTTGCTCTCCATCGACCTATCTTATCTAGGTCTCTGTTTAAATTTTCAGCACTTACAAAGAGAAGAGACAAGATGGCAGAAGGTGCAGCAACCTGCGTAGATATCCTCTTGGCCATCATCTTGCCTCCTCTTGGTGTCTTCCTCAAGTTTGGCTGCAAGGTACTTTGCTCTTTTTTTCTTTTTAATAGTTCCTTGCAATCTATAACCCAGAAAAAAAAAATAGAAAGAGAACGTGATATATATATATATATATGCAGGGATTATATATATATATATATATATATATGTATTTGATTAAGTGTTACGATGAATCAGGTGGAATTTTGGATCTGTTTGCTTCTGACAATCCTCGGTTATATTCCCGGGATTATTTATGCTGTCTACGTCATCACCAAGTGAACATACATCCTCTGGAGTAAGCCTCCGCTCCCCTCCTTTCCTTTCCTTTCCTTTCCTTTCCTTTCTCTCTCAGAATGGTGCTCTGTTGCCTACGGTATGTCTTTCTGGTGGAAAAAGAACATTGGGCTCTTAGCCTGCATCATATTTCTAACCGCATGGTTCACTGACTACCAAATATTTGGATCATTCCCGCGACTAATTATGCGGATAATGATGTGGCTTAGGAATGAAAATAAAATGATTGATCCAAACCAAACCACTAGTTAGTAGTTAGTGGGGCACAATTGCTACAAGATCAAAAGTTACTACCTTAGGACGAATCAGGTCATTAGAACTTCATTTTTTTTTTTGGTCAGCATTTATTCAAATTCAAAGCTCATCTATACTCTTCTAGCTATTCTGTTGATGGACTGAAATGGATGCATTACCACACACGCGTGCACCTAAAGTTGTTGCCTTTTCTTCTCCTTTTGATCTTTAGCAAAGGCGAACCACGTTCCCACTCCCGTTCCCTATTGATCTGATCTGATCTGATCTGATCTGCCCTGACCCCTATTCGTATTTAGCACTACTACCTCTGTGCCCACAAATTTGCCCTGCCCCGCCCTGCCTATATTAACTATTAAAAAACTAAATGTACCCAAGTTTTAAAAAAAAAAAAAAAAAAACAACTAGAAAACCAACAGATCTTGCCATCACTTAGTTAAAAATTCTTGCCACCTTTATTATTTGATATTAATGGGCAGTAGTTTAAAGTTGAGTTATTGCTATTATTTTGTGGACAATTCTTTATGGTAATGCTTTGCGGTGCATATATAATGATCGGCTTTATCTCTTTTGAAATTTTCTCCTATGCACAGGTGGGGACAAGTTAACCGTTTGACTGATGGAAGGTTCTGATTTTGTGCATAAGCCCAGCCAGATGGATCATATTCCGTTTTCTTCAGCGTGCGTGATTGTCCTGTTTTCTTCTCTTTTTTTCTTTAATTTGTATACAGCATTGCGTTGATTGTAAAGATGGGCGTAACTGTGTGAGTAAATTAAGAATATGGTATGTTCAATTAGATCGGCCGTGTTATTCTGATAGAAGTACAAATTTGTTTCACATGTGAACGTGATTCTTGCTGTTGTGTTATGTTATGTTATCTATGATTATTATTATTATTATTGTCCGCCCAAGTTAAGTTTTTTTTTTTTTTTTTTTCAATTTTCTGCGTGTCAATTAATTTGTTTCGTTCTCTTCATATCACGGAGCGTTAAAGAAATGAACAAGTGAACAAGAGTCGAGTTGAGACGGTTGAACTCGTAGGGGTCGCCGACAATCATTCTCGTACTCTCCTCTCCACTCTTTTGAATTCGGAAGGATAATATGACCCACTGAATCGATTGCCTTCGAAGAGCGAGAGAAAGTAAAACAAAGAAAGAAACATTACTCTGAACAAAAGGCAAACAACAGACAAGAAAAGCAAAAAATGCCATGGATGCATCTTTCTTTATTTAACAAGTAACTTCTTTAGAAGGGGGCATCCGATTCGGCCTTCTGGCAGGCACTGGCTGACGAATGTCCCGGGTGTCTCCTCTCGAACGAATGCTGCACAACTCAACGTACGTCGCCACCCTTGTGCGTGAAAGCCATATTAATATTCCAGATTTCGCACCACCGTTTTATCATTCCACATCCCCGATCTGTTGAGCAGCAGCAACAATCGTCTGCTTTACGTCATTCTCTTTTCATTTATTTGGTTATTATTATTATTTTTTCTATTTTCTTTTTCTGACGGGAGAACAGTCGGAGTTGATCCTTGGTGCTTGCGTATCCTCCCAGATAACTGTACCCATTTACTATTGTACCCTCAGAACATCCCTATCCCAACTGACACGAACCACAATAAAATACCGCCGACAGATCTCAACTGTCCACGTTCCAAGCGAAAAAGAGACGAGAAAGAAAAAAAAAAAACAAATGAAAACAAAGAAAGAGCTAATGGAAGTCTCAAAGTTGAATCAGTAAGCGGAAGAAAAACCCCGTCATCATTGACTACAAGAAGGAAATGGGAATGGCCACAACAACTTTTACATTGCCCCCTGATTTGATGCCTTGTATTCTACTCTTTCAATAGCCACCATACCCGGCTCACAATTCGGGCAGACAACCTCGCCGACAAAAAGAAAAGTAAACAGAACTCGTTCTGCTTAATTATTTCGCCACTTACACGCTAAATCGATCTCGGAATCAAACTCACAACTCCATCGACGATTGTCACACGCATTACCTCCCACACATTCAAGGAAAATACAAATGTCAATAAATTTGTGTGATGAAATGCTGACATGAGAAGAAGGGAAAAAAACAGGAACTTCCGGATATCGATCCTACTGGATGGCTAAGACTAGGAACAGCATTCCAAAAGCTCTCTTTTGTTTTTTTTTTTTTTTTTTATCCCAGGAAGAAGGCTTCAGTTGAGGTTGATTCGCTCAACGTTATCTCTTCTCTTAAACCTCTCATCGACAAGTCCTTTGTAAAGCTAAGTTGAAAAGCAAACCCCACCCCACCCTTTTTACCTATTTTGTTTGGGTCTTCTAAGAAAGTTGGGCAAAGCAACCAACGCAAAGGCAATGGAGAGGCAGGGGGATTGATTATGTGATAGTCACTGCTGTACTTGTTGCTCTTCGAGTCCCTAATGAAAGTTCCGAGCTTCATTTGTTTCTCTCTATCTAATCTCACGATCAATCTAATAAGTTCAGAGTTCAGACTCACACAACTGACCCTGAGGTGGTGGGGAGCAGGGCTAATCATATATATTTATGGGCCTAACTAACCAACTCTTTTTATTATAGGGCTGAATATAATATAATATAATGCCTATTAAGGCCCATGCGCTTAAAAATTCTTTTGCTCTTCTAATTCTCTAAACAAGGCCCGTTTGAATTTGAGCTTTTCCCTTTTCTGGTTTTTGTTTTTTGTTTTTGGTTTTAATATATAGACTAGTGCTAGTAGCTTAGTGCATATTGGCTAATTTTTGACTGCATTAATGCAGATATCTTCTGTATTTGGAATCTCATAATGGTGTCATATCACGTAGACATTTGCCCAATAAAACCATAAATCATCGAGGAAAACATTCATAACATGAGTATGACTGGGTGGCTTCATGATTAGTGGATATGGAACCACTCCCCCATGAACAGTAATCTCTCTCTCTCTTTTTTTTTTAATCCCTTCTGATTGGAAAACATTCAATATATTTCGTCCAATATTCAATATATTTTGTTTCATATTTAGTATATTTATTTTTTTTCCCAACTAAAGAAATACTCGATGCATTTCATCACCGTTTGGTATATTTTATCTATCATTTTGTAAATATTTTTTTAAAGGTTCAGTGCATTTTGTTTTAAATTTATTATATTTTTATTAAAAAAAGTTATTGTTCATGACCACACTCTCCCATGTCTTTCACTTTTGGGACTAACATGTTGGCCTTAATAATAATATATGGGTTCTCCCGACAACGATAGAATAATTTTTCAATCCAAAAAAAAAAAAAAAAAACAAGAATAAGAACACCTTTTTCCTATTGTTTTTATTCCTGCTGATTGCTTATTAGAGTACCTAATAATAGTTGATCAAAAAAGTATTTTCTACTTACTTTTTGTGCACGTGATTGCTAATTGACTTATATTAACAAATTCGTCATGGTCTCTTGTTCCTCACACCTCATTTTAATTTAAATCATCTTCACTAATAATAATAATAATAGGCAATATCAATCTAACCAATTATTTCAATTTTTCTAATCCAATAATAATAATAATTAGCAACATCAATAAATAACGGATGAACCATGTATGTTCTGAAATTCGGTAAGGTATTTGAATTCTTAGCCAGTAACTAGTAATCTCTATCAACACATCGAAATTAGGTATTGTTGGCATCGTGTGCTAATGGACAAAAATATTTGTTCGCTGGCAAGGCGTGAAATATGAGAATTTATATCGAGGCAATGTTGCATGTCATAACATGCGACGTGAATAGGATTCGCGTAATGGTTGAAAAACTGAAAAAATTAACACAATTACGGTGAAATCATGCACACACACACACACACACACACACACACACACACACACACACACACACACACACACACACACACACACACACACAATAAAATTCTACGATATGAAGTATGTTACGACATAGATCATTTCTCTTTATATCAATTAATACGATAAAACGGCGAATCAAAGTTCTTTATTTCAAATGAAAAGTACAATAAATTATCCAACACGCAGGAGGCATTATGTTTTTGCGCATGTTTTGAATTGTCAAAGAAGAATCTTATCCGCATGACATTTTCATTAATATTATGGCCTAATGTATCAACAAAATTACTAAACATTAAAAGATTTCTTTTTTGTCTCCAGACGACAGGGACAGCTGTCTCTCTCGCCTTGATCGTTCCATAAAAACAAAAAACACCATCGATTTTCTTTCTAGGATGTGAAGGGTGAATACAAGACCTGAACGTTTGAATAAGCGTCAGGTAAGTATATGTGTTAAGAAAAAATCAACAGTTATTATTCACTCTTAATTGTGCTGTATAGAAAGATAGGAAAGGAACTAACATGAACTCCCACCTACCTACCATCAAGTTTAAATTGTCTCAGTGGATGGCAACCATTAACTAATACCCCAAACACCAATTCACCGTAATAAATAATGATTATTATTTTTTTGTCCGATACATGTCAGTGTGAATAACATTAGATATACCGAGAGTTTACCAAGATTTTTCAGTAAACTTTTTAGTATCTCTCACATTATAGTCCATTAACAATATGATTCAACGTCATTCACTTATCAAAACGGGAAACAAAAAATGGGATTAAATGTTTACAACAATCCATTTTATATTTGATGATATGATTAGCTGTTTATACTTAAAATGGACATCCCATTATATTAATTGCCAAAATATCATAATTAAATGTCCAGCGGGTCAGTTGTTAAGACGAAAATCATCTCCCTTAATACATGTATCTCTCTGGCTCCTATATATAGAAGATGTTATTTTGGGGGTGTTGAGAATATATCCAGACAATAAGGCTTCAAAAGTTTCTTATTATTTGCTCGTCTTATTTTCACAACCATGACTCGAAAGAAGGTGAAGCTTGCCTACATTGCGAATGATTCAGCAAGGAAAGCAACCTTCAAGAAAAGGAAGAAGGGTCTAATGAAGAAAGTAAGCGAGCTAAGCACCCTTTGCGGGATCGAAGCCTGTGCAATTATTTATAGTCCTTATGACTCCCAACCAGAGGTTTGGCCCTCTCCTATGGGGGTCCAACGCGTGCTGTCCCTCTTCAGGAAAATGCCCGAGATGGAACAAAGCAAGAAGATGGTCAACCAGGAGACTTTTCTAAGGCAAAGGATCGCGAAATCCAGCGAGCAGCTCAAGAAACAGAAGAAGGACAACCGGGAGAAGGAGGTGACCCATGCCATGTTCCAGAGCCTGACTGGAAAGACCTTGCTGTACCACTTCAACCTGATGGACCTCAGCGATCTTAATTGGTTGATCGAGCAGCACCTGAAGGCGATTGACAAGAGAATCGATGCTCTCAAAAGCAACAAAGGCACTGAAGGAGGAGCAGCGGCGGCATCATCATCATCATCATCATCTGCGGCCCTCATTGGTGGTGGTAGTGGTGCTGCTGCCCCTGGAGGACAGCATAATTTGCATGCACCATCCCATGGCCAGCACCAGCATGCTGCAGATCTGCAGAGATCCGCTTTCTCTGACGTTAACATCAACATGGAGAGCATGCAGATGCAAAGGCATCCCTGGTTCATGGATCTCATGAAACCACAAGACCATATGGGGTTTGGCGGGGATGAGATGATTCTGCCCTTTGGGGATCCCAACCACAGTACTCTCTGGTCTAATGCCTTCTTCCCTTAAAAGACGAACAGCTAGCTAGGCTATAGTGTTTTGCTTGTGGGATTGGGCAGTGATTAGTATTAATCCTGTTGGTTCATTTGATTTGGTGCCTTGATTTCCTGCTTTCTATTTGATCATCATGTTCATGTTAAAACACAGATCTTTTTTTTTTTTTTTGTCTTCTTCTTCTATTTCTTTTTCTCTCGAAAAATTATTTTAATTAAGTTTTTCATTTATTGGGACACAGTCGTATCGTGTCCGCTTTTCTATTCCCGTCTGAATCCGTGTGCTAATATACGGTTTACAGTTAACACCTCAAAGAGATGTCTTAAACCAAGTTTAGATGTGCTGTCTATTGCTTAGACAACTTCTATCTGTGGGTTCTATGTAGATATACGGAACAGACCTCTTTGAAAAATATGTTATCCTGTTCTAGAGAGTGAACTGAAGGTCCAATCACAAGGGCAACAATTTTAAACCTAAGTTTCGATGCACAAATATCCCTGGAGGGGAAAATGTTACGCAATGGGGCCAAACGCACGCGGGAGGGGAAGAGAGATGCGGGTGATTTGATGGCGCGGAGCTTGTACAAGTCTCATAATTTTATTTTATTTTTTTCTTAGGAAAAAAATGATGTACAAACAAATAAAGTAAAATGTACAGTACAGAAAAAGAAAAAGCGCATGGAACCCGTGTGAAATCCATGGGCCATATCAGCAGTGTCAGGCCCGATCATGTAATAACCCCCTTCTAGAAAACGTTTTTCACAAATTAACGCTTGGAGAGCAGATTCACAAGATTAAATAATTATGCTTTTCATTTATCACTTCTTATTCTTTAATTTGGTTTTTAATTCAATTGGCTGGGAGACTTCATGCATATATAGTATGAAGGATTCCTATCATCGTTTGACAAGGTTGAGGCAAGTCTTCAGAAAACTTTCTCAAATCACAGTCCGTTTCAACATGTTTTGCAAACCCACTACATATATAACCGACGTCATCCTGATTATTGACATCACAGATAAATATTACAGAGGCAATCCTTTTCTTTATACATGCGGGAGAAAATTAAAAAAAAAAAAAAAAAAAAAAAAAGATAATTTGGAAGTAGTAGAAATGGCCGTGTAGCACACACATATTTGCGTAGGTATTTTATTTGAATATATCTGTTTCCAAATCTTACTTTGCAACTCAACTGTAGCTCTTAGTATGGTAATTTAATTACATCTTTTTTGGTACTCAAAAATATATGAGTAGGATACAGCAAGCAGTGGGTTGGTCCCCTCTCAACAAATATCGTTTTTTTTTTTCTTTTTTTATACTTGTTTTTTTTTTTTTTACTGTCTTCTCTTTTTGCTTTCTATTTTTGATTTTTGAAGACAAATGATGATTATATACACAACTCATCTGAATATCCCGAGTGAACATATACTATTAATGCCAAAATCGTTTATTCTACCTTTTTTTTTCTTTTTTTTCACTTTTCCTCTTAGAATTGAAAGGCGAGGATAGAGCTATTGGCTTAGGCCGATTTTAAACATTAGATAGTAAAACACTGGTCCTCGGTATGTCGAGTTAAAGTGAAATTCATTGCACGGAGTTGGTCTTTTTGGACACATCTAATAATAATAACAACAATATAAGCAAAACGAAGTTAGTGAACTCACAGGCATAGGGATGCCACTAAGCGGCAACTTCAGGCTGTGATATCTCAGTCCCTTATTCCAATCATAATTAACTAGGGGCTTGTACTGGCAAAGCAATGCAAAAGTAGCTTCAAATTGGGTTGTCGACATGAAGATTGGCTAGTACAAGTTGTCATATGTAGCAATTAACTAAGCAGACGTAGGGAATAGCAGTTTTTATTTTTTATTTTTTATTTTTTTAGCTTATACTAATATGGTAATTAAACAGGATTAATTCTTTCCAGTGCACGCAGATGACTAGCAATCCACTCACATTAGAACTAAACACGTGAGGCAATCTCGAATTTCCTTGTAAATAATGCTGCCTCTTCGAGCGTAGATAACACTCGTCAATAAAGTAATTCAAGATTCTTGAAACTCTTAGAAAAAGCCTTTTGATATGAATATGAACAGTAAGAGGAAAGGAAAGCTCCAAGCAACCCGAGGAAAAGAGAAGAAAAAGAAGAAGAAGAAGACGGGAAAAAAAAAAAAAAAAACATGGTGCGGTGCACTACAAGGGATAAAATATGAAGGGTTTAGAATGATCAAATGTTGGAGGCAGCACATTAACGGTTGAACCATCAAAAGTGTCTCCGAGGGACAGGGGATCTAGCAAAAAGTGAAAATTTCACTGATTTTAATGGGCACCAGCTATACAAAAAGGCAAATAGTACCCTATTCCAGCCTGGCCGTTCATGGTAACTTCTTTCACTTTGCTGTATGACATTTTCGCTTAAATGATGTTTGAAAGAGGGGAAAGCAAATTGCCAAATTTAATTGAGATAGGGAAAGTGTCTGCCATCACTTTGATTTTTCCTTCAAAATTTCATCTCTTTGAGGACTTTGGCGAGAATAATTATAAAATAAGGCAACCATCAGACTTTTAAGTCTGGCGGGTTTGAGGAGGAAAAGTTGGATGTTTCAAATATTTACATCAATATCCTGACAAATTCATTTATGTCTCCAAGTATATATTAATAGTTAAAAGTTTAAATGTCCATATTTAAATGGTGATGTTCAAAATTTAAGAGTCAAGACGTGAGATTTGCAGAAAATAACATCTTGCTGAGTTTCGCAAAAAATAAGAAAAATTCATCTCAAAAGAAAACAAAAAATCTCACGTTTACCTTTGAAAAAAAAAAAAAAACTTTCAAATCGTCCAATAATGAGAAAGGATACGTGAAGTTGGCAGAATAAAGACATAGAAACAAGGCTGAAAAGCTAAAGCATATTTTGTTTAACTCACAATGGAAAGTACAACTGATATGGTGAAATTCGAGAGAAAATCTGTTTGCCAATAGGGCATGAAACCCTTGCAACCGTAAATCAATTACCTCGAGATGTGGCCTCAGGCAAAGCTCAGTACCTAGAGTTCAAGATTCTGTATTCTCACTCACACCGAGTAGAAGTCGAAAGACATGCACTGTTCATGTCCAATAAACATTCTATTAATGTCTTACTTGGTGCTTTTCGGAGGATGTTTTTAATCCAGGAGATCAACCTGATAACTCTTGGTGTCAAATATCACGTACGAGTCCCAAAATATCAAAAATTTTTAGATACCAAAAAAAAAAAAGAAGAAGAAATTTGTGGTTAAATGTCATGATGAATAATATGAAAATTCTTGGCAGCCTTTTGGCATTAGTCTGTGGAGCATATGTTACTAGGTAGTACCTAAAGAAATATTAAAGCAAAAGGTACGGGAAACAAAGAACGTTAATAGTTTGGGGCGGGAGGAGGCGGGGTTGGAAAAGTGGAAGAAACGGATGCTGTACAGTTGAGATGCGGTACAAGAGACTAAAGCAAGGTATACTCTGTACATTAATTGTACAATAATGGGGGCGCCGAAGAAACCACAACCCCTCTTCTTGGAAATTTGTCAGATTCCAGAATTAAAAGACCTAAAATGCACTAGCCAATCACTTCTGATTATTCCCTTCAGTATCTCCCTATGCAAAGGGAAGGACTAAAGATGTATAACTTCAACTCAGGCGCTCATCTACGAACACTACTGCTGCTGGAGGGACTGTGGTGTGCGTATGTGTGCGTGTGCGATTGAATATATTTGATATACAATTGCACCACATGTTTCTAGCTAGCCCCAAAGCCTCCAACCTTAAACCCCAATAAAAATATCAAATTTTCTTCTTCTTCTTCTTCTTCTTCTTCTTCTTTTTTTGCTCTTCTTTCAAATCGTTCGAGTACATGAGCAAAATTTGAGACCTGTTTCCTCTGTTGCTAGTCATCAAACGCGTGCGCACTATGTATAGAATAGAAGAATGATTAGAGAGTGCTGGAGAAGAGGACCATAATAAAACAAGTCATATTAATATTCATTAATTTACTATATTGACTGCGGAACAACATGATGAACAAATATAGATTAATCCTTTGTTTCTTAGTTGGGACTAATTAGCAGCAAACTACGTCTAAGTCCCCCAAGTTACAACACCACATTCGAGCAAATAATTAATACACAGACGCGTGGAAGAGATTGCGGAAACAAGGGCAGTGCTAGGCTGTACGCGATCAATGACAATATCAAACGATGGGATGGGATGGGATGGGATGGGACGGGATGGGAGAGGCGCATGGGATGAAAAGGAGTAAATAAATTAACGAAAGGATCGTGATGAGCTGGACGGGAGTGAGGTCAGGCCTTTCCTGCTGCAGCAGCAGCAGCAGCAGCCTGCTGGAAAATTTGGCGCTCGGGTTCAGAGAAGCGAGAGGCGTGGAAATGGGCAATGAAAGCCGAAGCTTTGGTATTGATGCGAGGATCTGCAACCCATCTGCCGCCCTTGTCCTCGTCGCTGGGCCACACCTTTCGCGCGCTGGTAGCTTCGTCCCGGCTGCCACAGTACTCGTCCGCCCTCCGAGTCCTCCTCCTGGCAGAGGACTTGAAAAGGCTGAATAAAGAGAATGACGACTTCTTCAAATTTTGGCTGTTAACATAGTTCCCACCGCCACTGCCATTGCCACTGCCACCCATAATTGTGTCCTTAATTATTGATGGTTTCTTGGGTCCCCCTTCCCTCTCCGGCCCTCACTTGGATCACTTGCTAGCTCTAGCGGTATTTATGCCGAGGTGTGTTCCCTTCTATATATTTGTACGGGAAAACAACCTTATATTTTTACCGTCTGATGATGGGGTCTGGGTGATTGTCTTCGCGTTGTTGGGTTTTGTTTCACATGGCACGCAAATAGTCGTGCTAGATATTTATAGTGGAGATGGGATGGGAGAGAGGGAAAGATGTGGAGACTTATACGTAAAAAGTATGGGATGTATTCCTTAATCAGAGCATTTTATTATAAAATTAAATTAGTAGTCAGGGTTGAGAATCTTTGGAATTCAAAGATTTGATTAGGCAGACTGATTACACATTCGATTGGATGGACGGGAACAAATATCTGGGCATAGTCTAGAGAACAGAGGGCCTCTGCTGTGTAAATAATATGTATATGTGGTCTTGGGTGGTAAAACTTGAACTTTGTTCTGGGGACAAAAGCACATGTATTGCGGTCCGCAAGTTCCATCATTATTCACCCTACGAGCTAACCCTACTATTGTGGCGTTGAAATGCACTACCGGTTGATCGGTCAACAATCGCTCCCAACCCTTCTTCTCTCTTGTCTTGTCTTGTCTTCCTTTTGCTCCCGCTTTCTTCCTTCTCACAAGAAGAGTCCATTTTACGCCACCAACTCATCGATCATCAATTATTTGAGTCTTTACAATTTGGTGCGTGCCTATAATTTTTTTTTTTTTTTGTTTTTTTTTCTCACTCTTATGGTTATTTTTCTCAACTATTTTGATTCTAATCTCAGTGATCTTCTGAAGCTTAATGAATTAATGGTATATTTAATTTCCTAGCAAGAATAAATTTCAAAGTAGATAGAAAAATTAATAAATACAAGAAGATATATGTGCGATGGATGTCGTCAATTGATATTTCTTACACTATTTACTCGGAAAACAGTGGCCGATGACGTGAGAATCCAGACAATTTGGGAAGAATCTCTGGCACAAGAAAGAGGAATTCAGGCACTATAGCGAATATCAAGCGCAAGTTAATTTCGCTCGACTGCTGATACTTCTCTTATTTCATACCTAATTAATAACCACAAGTTCTAAAGTGGTGCGCTGCTCCCTTGTATGTCTCGGCAAAGTTACTTGGATTCTACTACACATGGATTACCATTATTTCCGTAAACTTTCTCACGCATCATCAGTAATAGATTTTTCTTTTTTTTTTCTCCTTTTCGAATCTATTTGCTTTAGATCCAACGAATAATTACTAATCTACTCATCTCGTTGCTTTTTTACGTTCTTCTTTTACCACCTTGTTTCTTTTAAACGTAACTCGGGCTTTCAAAATTTCTTCTTTCGTTCGCCTTCCCTACGATATTTTGAGTAGTTTTGATCGACAGATACTAAAATTTTTCATATTGTGCATGCTCACTCTATTCTATAATTTCCTATGGAGCCGTTTAATGAAATGGCTTAATTTTATAGATCCTTTGAAATCATTATTTTTATACGTTGCAAGGGTTGTACGGTTAGTTACTCGAGATACCATTGGCACTTTTACTATTGCGGTTATTCCATTGACTTAGCTAGACGGATCAGTGGGCGCGCGCGCGCGCACATGTATTAGACTCTATGGGAATTTGTGTGGACTGGATTGTGGAATAGCGTATCCTCTACAAAATACGTATATAATTAAATTTGTTGGATTACAGTTTTGATTTCGACGTGCCAAAAGCCCAAAAGGGGTACGCTTTTCTCATCTATGCTGCTAAGGATTGAGGATGAAGTTACTCAATGGACAATTAGTTAAGCCTGCATTAACCGTTTTGTTTTGCGCTATTATATAGTATAATAATGGAAAGCCAAATCCTTAACTAACAACCAAAGTTATACAAAGGGAAACGAGCAAGGAATCATAATATCAAGGAACAACAGTATGTATGCATAGTCAAAAGATGACTGGTTTACACGCACTCGGTTTGGTGGTGAGGTAACTTCGGTATAGGGATTTCCATTAGAAAACAAGAGTTGTGTTCCCTACTCTTCGAATATACATATATAATGAATAAATAAGTTCTTTGCAAAATGCTTCTATTCGAGTATCGCATTAGTAAAGTACTACAACGCCAGCCAGCTGCATGCCACCATGAATATATATATATATATATATATATATATATATATAATCGCCCTTACGGGCATGCCCATGCCTACAATAATTAAAATGTTTCGCCAACGAATTAAAACAATTTAATTACTCTTTTTTCCTTTCGGAAAGTAATATTGGTTTACTTTCTTGTGGACCCAAAAAAGAACGTCTTTCTTTAATTTCTTGAAAAGACGCTTTACATGGATCCCCTCCATTAATTGCCAACATGGCATGCGAGCTGTCTAGCTTTAAGGTGGTATCTTCAAACCCCCAACTGAAGAGCCGGAGTTTAATTTGGCATCCATGCTTGGATGCATGCACTTCTTGTACTACTAAAGTGCACGGAACGGAGCTTTCAAGTATCCCCATAAATCTTTTCCTTGAATTATTAGCCTTATATTATAGACGGTTCCTAATTCCCCCGGATTAAGTGCTTTCTTGCTGTAACGCAATCTGGATACCGCGTAGGCTAATTATTTATTTCGTCTATCTGTTAATTAACTAATACAATCTACGTTTTAGGTTTCACAACTAACCTAGTACGCAACACAACGAGATGACCGATATATATATATATATATATAGATCTCGACTCAATTAAATTTGAAATTGAGATTTTATCCTTGTTGGGATAAAGCATACGGAGAGAAATTGTTTGACTCAAAAGATCACTCATTGGTACGTCTAAGATGATTGATCGTGATCTAAGTGGGCCTTATCAAAAGGTTTTAACTGATTAATATTATGCCCGAATTCTCGAGTATCTAATCTATGTTGCGATTTCACGCGAAGCTTCACGTACAATTATATAAAGGCATTGAGTGAGTCTCTGGCCACTTATAGCTTATATTAGAAAAGTGGTCGCTAGCTAGCTAGCTTCTGTAGAGAGACTATAATTCTATCTTCTTGAGGAAAAACCTGTATCACACCGATGGGGTTTAAACAAGCACTAATAAAGTGCATCACTTTATGTATGCTTGTTTCTAACCTACCCTACCCTACTCATCGAAATGCAGCAACATCAATGTAAACGGATTGGTCAATGGAATTCTAGAACGCAGAAAAATTCCTGAAAGCCGCAACTCCGAGAGGGTTCTGCATTGTTTACATAGAATTATCGCTCATGATTTGTCCGTCTAACCAACATAAACTTTCAGTAGGGTTTTGTGTATGATGGGAATTCGAAACCCAATACAAAAATTTTGCGGCTCCAAAGGAAAACCTTTATTTGCCAGTTTAGGAAAATGAAAAGGCACAATTTTTAATGTTAAGCTTTGAAGGGAATAGAGAATTTCCTTTCTTCTTTGCCGTTTGTCAATTCCCAAGCCTACTCGGGGAAGAAGTTAATTAAACTCATTATTTTCATTAACAAAATAATTAAAGAGATATAAAAAAAAATAAACATAAGATTAAATACCAACTCATCATAATCACTAATTATAATCAATTATTATATATACAAAATACATCAGTTATGATTAATATTTACAATAAATTGATGTCTAATCTCGTATCCATTTATAATATCTTTGTAATAGGACTCTTCCGATAATTATTCAATTCATTGATGGCATGGTTGACACAATCAGAGAGACCTTAGTGAAAGAGATCGGGCATATCATTCAATATCGCAAAATCTCCCCGGCTCATGTTCCACCACGTGTAGCCACAGAAAGTCCCATTAAAACGAAACCTTTCACTTACGAATGCTAGGCATTTAACGAAAGTTCTGAATACATGCGTATGGTACAGGACTACATGTCCTTACAAACTAATTAACTTTGTTCACAAGGCAGTACAGACACTCACAATCCTTTATCCCGTTCATATTCACCTCAAACACCACTCGCTATGACAGCAACGGACAACTATATAAACATTAATGCCTTGTGAAAAGGAACTACGCTAGACAGCTTTAGCAAACCCCAGTTGAAGATGACCATAGTCAAACACAGTGTGATACACTCCCATGAAGACATCTCCAAGAATCCTGCACGCACACGAACACGCACTTTTTTCACGGAGGGAAGGGAAACATAATTCAAAACAGTAAACACCAATGGAAAAATGAAAGAAAAGCTTTGTGTGGATGAATATGAGAGTCGAAAAGCAAGTCCAAGGTAGAATACCACAGAGGACCCCGTGGAGGAGGCACATCCAGTGCCATAAATCCACTGACGCAAACTGCAGCAGCGCCTTCCCCAGTTTTCAGAACATACTGCAAGTAAAAAATGTGCTTTCAGAAAAGATAATTTCTCTTTAATAATCAGTATAAGTTGAAGTATAAAACGTAAGATTTTGGTGTTTTGGTTATCATCACCAATAAAACTGACAAAATAGACAACTTTCACGCATTGCATGTAGCAAAACTTGGCTACCATTGACATTGTCCAAAGATAAATACTGGTTTTGGTCCACGTAGTGAAAGCGTAGCAATTACTTAATACTTACAAACTTGTTTGTTCAATTCCTGACATCCTGTCAAGCTACAGTAATTATAACATGAAAGTCCACATCAGAAAAAGGGGTAAAATGGCAAATGAATCGTAAAACATCTAACCTGCTCTGGAGTAAGGATGAAAAGTTTATCTCCTATGGTAAATGCAATATTTGGCATGCTTGAAATGCTACCGCAATCGATGACTGACTCTCCCATTGGACTTGGTATGCTCTCGCATAACTGTCAAGGATCAAAATCAAAATTTTGGACTAATGACACAACATAGATTTGGGCTGCCGGCTGCTGCCCTTGGGTGGAGTTTCTGAATACTCACTCTGGTCACATAGTTGAGTGCTGCATCCTTGGCTGTGCTTTGTTTTAGTTGGTTTTGAACCCAAATAACAAGCATCTCACAAGCAGCGCAGAGAACATCATCCTTAGCCGATGATTTCTCCATGTTTTCCCGATCTAGTACTGACTTTATCCCTGAGCTGCACAGAATCAGGTTGATCAACCGTGATTGTTTGTTAAATATCCATTTCCATTCTGTACTTCACATGAAATTTTTGTTGCATAACATTTGCAGGGATGCATTGGAACCAAATCAAACCCAGGGCCTAAGGATGTGAATTTGCATTTGAATCAAATTGACCATAGAACCACATATACTACTTACCTTGTGCACTGAGGCCCAAAAATGCATAAACCAAGTTGGGAACATACTTTGTCAGGTTGCACCTGAAAACCACAACATAATTTCCTTCAATCAATTTTTGGAAAAGAATAAAGTGGTTCACGAGTGGGCAGTTAAAAGAATACTGATTTTATAAACAAACGTACTCCTGATATTAAGAGTTCCCATATCAGATCTCCATATTGAGAAACCACTTCCTTGCACTCAGCACTCACAATCCCTTCAGCTCCAATGGCATGATTGATTTCGGTCACAATAGGCTGCAAATCAGGCCAATTAGTGTTGTTGGAACAATCGTCACAAACACACCGGGAGTAGTACAGTAGACAAGCTCTGTCCTTCAGGAGGGAAAGATCATCAAAATAAAAATAAAAATAAAAAACAAAGAAATGAAATAACATACTGTTGGGCCCACGAGCAAGGATGTCCCAGAGTCCACAATTGCAGCACAACCTCCTTCACAAACACCTGAGGAATTAATAAAGAACATTATTTTCAGTAGAAATTTCTGCAAGGATATGGAAGCAGAGGTTTGCCATGAAAATTCCAATACATTTTCAAAAGAAAAAAGATCTATTCGCAAGCTCAATGACTTCCTCGGAAACTTATTTGGAGCAAAGTATGAATTTCAGATAAATTAGAAATTTAAATGGTGCATTGCGAGAAAGAAATACTGAAGAGTAAAAGTCATTGATTACTACAGCAATGAATATCCACGTTAGTATTTTACTCTATGATCATAAGGGCTTTCTTGACAATGAAATGCAAATAAAGTAGCCCATGCAAATAGTTTAAGTTGAATGAATCACCTGTGGAATGGTTCCCAATTAGAAAATCTCCCATATCAAACTGAAAATGGGAAATATATACATTAAAAGTCAGTTTCCCCAATTTCTATAACGACGGCCCATACGATAGGCATAAGTATTACTTGGAAGATCTATTTATTCTTTTTACCTGCCAATAACCTTTTCTGGTAACTGGAACATAGGTGTGCTTCCCCTTATAATGATTTGGATCAACTCCACCAAAAACAATCTCACCACCCTCTCTGGCCTTCGGATCCCTGTTTAGCCAGAATGAGAAGACCTCCTCATCCACGAGGCCTTGTTGCACCATGTTGTACCTGTATTCTTATCATTCTCAATGATTCTAACTAAGGCACTGGAGAAGCAAAGAAGAAATCCGGGGTGAATTAGTACAATTTCTATATCTAGAGGACAGACAGAAACATACCACAATGGGACAGCATCCCCAACTGAGATGTCCTGAAACCCAAGGCCAAGTATTCCATCAAACTTGGCCAATACAAATGAGAGACTTCCTTCTCTGGTTGCCTCAATAAACACCTGTCATGAATGAAAGAGTCACAAGCCCATTACTGCAGGCAGAATACAAGTGATTTTCATGAGATGTTTAACAATGGGACAAGAACATACCTGATCCTTGACCACAAGATTCCCAACTTTGACGTTATCTTGGCTGAAGAAACCAGAAATTGATCCTGACCCATAATGTATTTCACAAGACTTTCCTGAATTGTGATTTGAAACAAACGCATTAGGTTACATACACAAAAACCAAATTTCACAATATCCTGTAGTTAAAGTATCATGATACAGATAGCAGCAGAAATTTAAGAACCAATATCACAATTACCATTCTCCTTATATGTGCTGGACCGGCCCGACTTGTACCTGGAATGAAAATAGCAGGCAATCTGCAAATAGTTTCTGGTCAATGGTTGCTTGCGTTATGAAAAATGGTCATGAAAGACAGCAAGACTCAGTATTAGAACTCACAGAGAAGTAGCATTTTGTTGAGGGCACCCAAAGGTTAGAACTTCCAGTGTCAAAGATGACAGTGAATTTCTGTGGGGGTGATCCAATGCCAATTTCTCCAAAGTACTGAGCGTCCAGATAGTTTTTAAGTGGTACTATGTCTATAATACCTGAATCACTGACATCACGGAGCAGGGTGTTGGCACCCTGTCCAAAATTTGCCTTGCCCTGTCTCGCAATTCTGGCAGCATTGATGTCATGACTATCCAGACGGCGCTTCCTCAAAGCTATTCTGACAAGTCCAGTAGAGCTTGTAGGGAGAAGCAAGCAGGTCAGAGCCCACAAACAGAAAGCGACTCCGTGAATCCTTTTTCTTTCCATGTTGAGGTGGTTGAATTCCTAGCTGGGACAACATACAAAGAACGTGAAACGTACGAGCAGTGCTAGAAGCAGAAGGGGGCCAAACGATCCAAAGAATATGCAAGGGGATTATTATTTCCATTTACTAAAGAAAATGGGAGAAAAATTCAAAATACAGATGAGTAGCAGCAGTCGATTAGAGTAATCTTTCTCAAGGGGAAAAAAAGAATTTAAGAAAAAAAAAATTGCACAATCATTGAAGCTGGATGATAATTAACTAGGGAACTTCAGGCAACAACGGTCACATCTTCCGCATATATGGTAAGAGAGAAAGTAACATAAAGCAGTGTGGTGGGGGGGGGGAACAGATATGAAGGCGGCAGCTACTTCGTGATCAAGCTGAAACATGGCGTCCAAGTAACGTACTTTTAATTAGTTACAACATCGTTATGATGTCGTACACGAACATGATGTTGTTGATTTGTCAAAGAAGTTGTGAGAGCAACATATGATATAACACCATATATCGGAGAAAGATCACGTCTACGCAGAAAGAGGCTGCTTCAGACCAAACAAAAAAAGATTTCAACTTTTCTTTACAAACCGGAGACTCCTCAATCATGTCATGAACATACAGGCATGTTCAGTAATTTCAATTTGCAGGGATCATGATGTCAGTGTTCAAGAAGAACGGATACATGTACACGTTATGTTATATTATATATGCATCATCATACGCTAGAAACGATGTTGGGGCGGGGGCGGGGGCGGGGGCGGGAGGGGAAACCTGTACTTACTGCCTAGATGAGAAAGAGAGTGAAGAGAAGAGGTGGGATGTGGGTGGTGCAACAGCAAAAGATAGATTCCTACTGCTTTACTCTTCTTCTTCTTCTTCTTCTCCTCCTCCTTCTGACGATTGCTGGCGAAAATTAAAAGCTCCAAGTTGCGGGGGGATGGAAACAAAAGGGCACTACTACTCCTGGCTACAACTAGGATCCTATAGAAGTCGTGCCCGACAAAGTCCAGCAGCAGCAGCAGCAGCAGCAGCAACGTTATCTTGTCTGTATCCACATAAATTAATCCAAGGCAACGCTTAATAACAAAGGACTTAACTGAAGATTTTTATCGAATGGCCCGAAGTGCGAAGTTTCCTGGAATCTTCAAGGGAGAAAGACAAGTGATCAGGACAAAACGGGCCCCCTAAAACCTTTCAAATGATGGGCCTGACCCCATACTGGGCTTGCTAATCCAACCGACGATTCCATCAGTTTTAAAATAATAAAAATGATTGGAGGAGGAGTCGGGCGTAGTCCAAAAAGCCAGCCCACTTTCCTCTTTTCAACCGTCATTCACTTGTCATCTACAATCTTTAGATTTTCATTATTGTGGAATCAAATTAATCCGCTTTGCTCTCAACCGATTTTTTCCACAATTTTTTCTTCTGTTTTTTTTTTTTTTTAAATTCTTTATTAGCCGTTGATAATTATATGAATTTGACTAATTAGCATACTTAATCTAATGCTTATTCTAATTCTTATACCAACATTTATTTTTATTTTTTATTTATTTTGAACGACTCAACGATTTTACTTTCATTGTACCGATTAAATTTTTCACTTGTGACAGAATATGATACCCAGATCCATCGTATACAATAATGATTAGTGTAGCTTACAATTATATATAGATATATATATATATATATATAGTGTATGATACGATGATATCATATATGGTGTTTTGTTGTTTTTTTTAGGGGGGGGTAATAATAACATGATTGAAATACACATACAGGGAATAGCATCTGATGATGTGAAGTGAGCCAGCTCATCGTACATTGTTCCGTGTGTTGTTTGTTTTGCTTTCATTTCATTTCATTCACATATTTGCAAAATGGCAATTGGAGGCATTTTGAGTTCCTAATACCTACGTATATGACGTCCAAGTATCTTGGGGTCTTGGCTTGACTTAAGAGGCAGACTCCGGTGGGAGCAGAGCGAGTCATATACTTTATATATGGAGATAGATCATGGGACTGGTGAGGATGGGAGCTGAGGCACATTATATTAGTTAATTGGGATGTAAGAGAAGGCGAGCTCATCATGACATTGAGATGGGATGCCATCGGCATTAAACACGTTAGGCATGCAGCAGCTGCGGCTGGAATCTTATTCAACCTTGGAGCTCGGGGGGTTTTGGGATTCTGCTGGCCTCACTCTATACTTCTTCACCACCATCGTTAGGGTAATGCTCGGATCTATTAATATCCTTGCCCCATTTATATATTTAATTGGTAATCATTAAATTGATATATCGATATGCATTGTTTTAATTACTTGTATGCTAATTTTGCTCGGGGGATAATATTAATAAGGTTGTGTTTTGCTTCTAAATGGCCTTTGAGCATCTTAGTTTCAAATTGACTTGAAGAGATAAGAGATAAGAGATAAAGAGTGTAAATATTGTTGGCTCGAGTTGGCTTGTTAACGATACGTTCATTCAACCTATTAAAGAAAAATTAAAGAAAGTTAAGTTTTTTTTTTCACTAAAAATATACCTACAAAAAATGTGTAGAAAAAATATTTGTATTAATAAAAATTATTGTAGTATTATTTCATATTTAATGTTATATATTTTTAGATTTAATGTCATGTTGTGTTCAATTATTACCTTTAATACTTAATACATATATTTTGCATATATGATAAATTAACTAAAAAGAGGGAGTTAGATTAAAATTTGAAAATCTTTGTGTAAAAACTTAAATTTTGCACGAATTGAAATAAATTAAGATAATTTAGAATTAGTATGAAAGAAGATGACTAAGAACATTGTGAGCTTTTAATTCTTTCATTAATTTTAGATTATTGTTAATTTATTTCAATATTAGTACAAAATGAATAGTTAAAGTGCTAGTACTAATTTTTAATAAATATCTTAAGGTTGTTGTAACTAAGACTACAAAGAATATTATTAATAAGCTTAATAAGGAAGATAAGTTAAATGGTAAAAATTATGACATATGGTACTATAAGGTTCAATATATCCGTGAAGAAAATGAAGTACTAGAAATTATTAACCATGTTATGGTAGACCCTATAGAGGGTTTCTTAACTTAGCAAAGGTAAGACCAAAAGGTCTTTAAGATTTGGAAAAGAAAGAACAATATGGCTTGTATTACTTTATTTAAGAATATAAAGGATGATTTAATTCGTGAGTTTAAGGAGTATGAGATTGCCCAAGCAATGTGGTTAGTTTTGAAAAACAAATTTTAAGGTATTTTGACTAATAGGCTAAAAAAGCTAATGGTCAATTTTAATGCCTATATAAAGAAGTCATATCATAACATGACACAATACCTGAGGGTGATGTCTAATATGATTAAAGAGCTCAAAGTAGTTAGTTGTACCCTTACAAATAAATAACAAGTTTAAGTTATCATTTGCTCTATTTCTTCAAATTGGGAGCACATGAAAATTACTATGATATATAATAAGACTATTAAGACCTTTAAGGATATCTCTCACCATCTGATTTTAGATGAGAAATGCCTTAGGGTTGCTAAATCTTTTGGTCAAGTGAATTTGGCTAAAACTAAGATTAATTCAAAGATTGTTTTTGGTTCGAAATGTAAATGGTATTGTAAGTTTCATAAGAAAGGAAAAAGGAATGGATAACCATGAAAGAAGAACAAGAATGACTGTCACAAGAAGCACAATGGAAAGAAAAAGAATAAGACGAAAATGAAATGTTTCAATTGTGACAAATTAGGTCATTTTGCTCGTGAATACACTAAGCCGAAAAAGATATCTTTTACTCTTACTTCACATTATTTAGCTAATGTTGCTAACTCAAGATTGCTTACTAAATTTGATCCTTTGTGGATTGTAGACTTAAGGGCTATAAATCATATAGCTAAAGATCAAGAAACATATGTGGAGTTTTGTCAAATTAGAGCTAGTTCAAGATAGGTGTAGTGTAAAAGTCAAAGGGATTGACACTTACAAATTAGAAATGTGAGATGATCAAACCTTATTATTTCACGATGTTCTTTATGCACCTAAAATTCAACAAAATCTTGTTTTTATTCCTATTCTTTTTATGTTTAGGTTATAAACTTGTTTTCAAAAGTCGTGTTGTATATATCTGTGATGACATTTCTTATATTGATCATGGATATCTGTCAGATGGTTTGTTTTGTTGGATATTAACTATAGTATGTTTAATATCTATAATAGTTACCTTTCTATTATCATACTAACCAATAACAATGTTATAAATACAAATATTTGGCATGCTAAACTAAGTCATGTTAGGTAAAAGAGAATAAATAAACTAGTTAAAGGGGCCTTTTAGGATTATTAACCAAAATTAAATTGCTTACGGGCTAACATTATCTAGTAGAAAAAACAACCAAAAAACCATTTGGTATGGCTATTAAAGCCAAATTTTCCTTGTAATTGGTCTATTATGACATATATGGTACAATGAGTGTGGGGGTGAGACATGATACCTTATATTTCATTATTTTCATAGATGATTATACGCTTTATGATCATGTTTATTTGATCTCTCATAAATCTGAAGCATTAAAATGCTTTAAAAAATATTTAAGTAGGGTAAAGAATTAGTTAGATACAAGAATTAAAACGCTATGAATTAATCAATGACACGAATATTTCTCTAAATAATTCAAGGAACTATGTAATGAAAAAGGTATAATTAAGCAACTAATTGTTCTTAGAACTTTACAAAAAAATGGTGTCATAGATAGAAGAAATAAAACCCTTTTAAAGATGATTAAGTCTATGATAGTACAAACAAATTTCCTAACATATTATTGGAGTATTTCTTTATTGACATCTATGTATGTACTTAACTACGTAATCTTTAAATCTATTACTTCCACACTATATGAATTATAGTTATGAGAAAAACCTAACCTAAGTAGTTTACGACTATAAGGGTTAGCAATTTATGTTCATAATCCATCCTATAAATATGGGAAATTGGATTTGAGAGAAAAAAAATGTATTTTTATATGATATTATAAACATTCCAAAGGGTATGTATGTATTGGTGAAAAACCTTATGAAAGTATTTCAAACTTAGAATCATATTATGTCACTTTTTTAAAGAATGAATTTCCTAAAATGGGTGATATTAATAAGGATTTTTATCTCTATGAGATGAGTGATCTAGATGTTTATAACACATTAAACCCACAAACTCAGATAAATGAGAAAATGTCTCAAGCTATCAATTTAAGTGAGAGTGTTATAACACATGTTATACAAGGTTTGTAAGAACTAATATTGTGTAAAAGCAATTGCAAAAGTATCTCACATCATCATTTTGAGATTAAACAAGAAGTTTTTATGATTGTCCCTCATGATGAGGAAGAGTTTAAAATAATAGTTGAGACTCTTTTATGCCCTATTAAAGATCAATAAATAAAAGGCAATGAAAGAAGAGATGAAATCTAAGAAATCTAACCAAGTTTGGAACTTGGTAGATTTTCCCCAAGAATGTAAAATTATTAAGCACAAATGGATTCTTAAAATTAAGTATAAAGGTGATGGATCCATAAAAAGGCATAAGGTTTACTAAGTGACGAAAGATTATACTTAGTAAAAGAATATAAATTATGAGAAAACTTTTTCATTGGTAGTAAGGTTTATCTCAATTCATTTAATTTTAGTTATAGTAGCAAATATAAATTTATAATTATATCAAATGGATATTTAAACCACTTTTCTTAATAGAGAATTAAACGAAAAAATCTATATAAAACAACCTATAGGTTTCATTGTTCAAGGCTAAAAGAATAGAATTTGTAAACTTCAAAGATCAATTTATGGTTTAAAATAATCGTTTAGGCAGTGGTATTTGAAATTTCATTATGCAATAATTTCATATGACTTCATAATGATTAATGAGGATTATTATGTGTATGTGAAGAGATTTGAAAATAAATTTGTAATTTTATCTTTATATATAGATGATATTCTACTAGTTGGAAATGATAAGAAGTTTGTTACTACTATTAAAAAATGGTTATCCTTTAAATTTGAAATAAAGGACATAGGTGAGATAATATATATATTAGGAGTAAAGATCCATAGGGATTGTTCTAAAAAACTCCTAACTTTATCATAAAAGTCTTACATCCATAAAATTCTTGACCAATTTATAATGGATAATCGTAAATTCATTGACACTTCAGTTGCTAAAGGTGATGGTCTAAACCTTAAAATGTATCCTAAAACATGACAAGAGCATGAAGAAATGAATAATAAGCCATATTTCAATGTAGTGGGCAATCTAATATACATTATGATGTGTACATGCCCTAACATTTGTTATGTCGCAGGATTGGTGAGTCAATCCTAATTAAACCAAAAAAAAAAAAACACATTTGCAAGTTTTGAAAAGAATATTTCAGTATCTTAAAGGCATTATATAATATTCTTTATGTTATCAAAGAAATGATTTATAACTAATTGATTATTCAAATGTCAATTGAAAAGGAGATATAAATGAACATAAATCTACATCAGGATATATGATCTTGCTAAATGATGACGTCATATCATGAAATAGTAAGAAATAAACTTATATTACCATATCAATGATGGAGGCAAAATTTGTAACTTATTCAGTTGCAATGTAAGAAACTATTTGACTTAAGAGATTTTTAGAATATTTAAGAGCATATGGTGATTAACAGAAAGTGGTCATATTGTATTGTGATAGTTAGACAACTATTACATATACAAAAGATCACAAATATCATTGTAAAACCAAATACATGGATACCAAATACAATTTTGTAATAGACATTGTGTCACAAAAGGATGCAATTTTGTTATACATTTTGACATATAGGATAATAATAATATCAACCCAAATGTTGATTATTACATAATGAGTTTGATATGAAATCAATTTTAGTCCAAGTTTTTCTTATAAGAAAAGTAAAAGTATGTCAAACAGGTTAAGATTAGTTCACTTACACAAACAATCACCTTTAATGTTGAAAGTGTGTAAAGATAAGACTAACATATGAATGAAATTCTATTTATATAAAAATGGTCGCCTTGAGAAGATCAAAATGAGGCTATAATAAGTAAAAGTTACTATAGAATCTCACTCTCTATACAATATGTTGAAAGCCAAACGTGAGATCTCAGTTTGACACTTACAAAGTGAAGGGATCATTTAGAGAACTCATATCAATCGTTTAAGAGCAGTTAGACCAAGATTTGTATATTGATGTTATAAGAAAAATAAATGGAATGATATACGCTTTTTGCAAAAAAAATCACCATAATACATATTTCATACTATATATGTTATTTGACAAATAAAGAAAATGAAATAATTAACCCCTACTTCTTTATTGTGTAAGTCCTTTGAGTTATTTTTATTTTAAAAATTATACCTTATGTAACTTTTAATTTTGTTTTAAAGTTACAATACAATATTTGTTACTTTAGTTTAATATATATGGTTAATAATGATTTGACTTTCTAAAATATGTTTAGGAAAGTAATTGTATTGTGATTAATGAATATAAGTGTAAAAGGAAGACTATTTTTATACATCTTTTATATATATTTATTAGTTAACTAATTATATTTTTTTGTCATAAATGAAACATTATTATGAATACATATGAAGAAAATAAAATCTAACTTAATTTAAGAGGACACAGTAAGTTAAAATTAATGAGACAAAATATGTTTAAAACATAGCAAGACATATTTTTTTAATAAGGCTCACATCCTTGTAGTAACTGTGTATTCTTAATAAGTATATAGAATATACTTTCAAGCACAAGTGTAATCGCATGTCACACAGTTTATCTATTTGTATGAATTACTTATGAAAAATTGAATATTAAGAATTTTTTATTAATAATTAAGTCATTATAATTCATTATACAGGAGTAAGAAATATAAATAATATTAAATTAGGTCAATTTGTCCATAATAGACTAACCCAACTCTTTAATAGGAAGTTAAAAAAAATTAAAACTCTCTCTCGCTATAAATATATATTACAAATAATATTTTTTTTTTACTTTTTGTTTTCCAAAAAAATAAAAAAATATATTAATCATTACTTTTCAAAATAAAAAGTTATTAATTTATGAATAATATATTATTTGATACAATAATATTATCTCAATGAAACAAAAAGAAAAAAAAAAGGAATTCTTCGATGATCAACTTATTTTTAAAAATATTTATAGATAATTATATTTTTAATTTTTGGATCTAACGAAGAATTTCTAGACGCAACTCCTGTTTCCCACCCTGCTCCTCTCTATTCTACTCAACTTTACTTTGGGGGCGGGACCCCCGGGGAGGGGGGACTGCACCGGTGGGAACAAGTGTCATGCCATCTTAGCCCATGTGGGGTTATAGATCGGGATGAACGGTTAGGGATGGAGACAGCCAAACGCACATAAACATAATAGTTACCCCCATTAACATCGTAGTTACCGCTTCGATCCCTAGTCTGTTACTAAGTTAAAGCAGCGCCAGCATAAGATGCAAAAAGAATGCAAGTGGTGATGGAGTGGACCCCCTGTTTCTGTCCTAACTCCAAACAGGAGCACCAAAAAACACTTTCCAAACATGTTTTCCGATGAATCAAGACAAAATAAAAAATAATAAAAAAAAGGCGGTCCAAACTCCGAACATAAGCCAAACATGGCAATTGTCTATTCCACCGCATTGGTCAGCTGCCTGCCACCATTTTATTTACAGCGTCACCACCATGCGCATGATGTTGTCATATGGCATTAACCCTACAACGGTGTGACGATGACTCCTTGCATTCGATTACCAAATATTCACGAATTCATTCGGAGGTCAACCAATCTTTTAAGTCACAATTGTTGTTCTTGCTTATAATTAATTCATTCATTCTAATAAGCTCTCTGTTTGTTTGTTTGTCTGATGGACACCCCGACGCTTTCCTCTTCCCGCCCCCTCCTCCGGCTCCGTCTGCATCTCCATCGCCAACCCCCACCCCCCCACTCGATGCTTTAACTAACAAACCCTTCGATTCAATTGAATTGGATCCCAATCTCAATTTGATTCTTCCTTTCATTAATTGAAACATAATTAAAAATAAGTCTCAAAAAATAATGACGACCTCCCAATCCCATGCGGATCGCGCCACGAACGGCGACGCTACCTCCACCGTCGCCAAAAGGCCCAAGCTTTCTTCCTCCTTCCTCACCCATTCCCAAATCCAATCGGAATTCTCCCACCACGACCCCTCTGTCGCCCGCATCAACAACGGCAGCTTCGGCAGCTGCCCCCAGTCCGTCATTTCCGCCCAACGCCACTGGCAGCTTCAGTTCCTCCGCCAGCCCGACCACTTCTACTTCAACCACCTCAAGCCCTTCATCCTCCGCTCCCGTTCCCTCGTCAAGGACCTCGTCAACGCCGATCACGTCGATGAAATCTCCCTCGTCGACAATGCCACCACCGCCGCTGCTATCGTCCTCCAGCACTCCGCCTGGTCCTTCTCCGAAGGCAAGTTCAGCAAAGGAGACGTCGCCGTCATGCTTCACTACGCTTACGGGGCCATCAAGAAGTCCGTCGAAGCCTATGTCACTCGTGCGGGCGGCCGAGTGATTGAGGTCCAATTGCCGTTCCCCGTCAAATCCAACGACGAGATCATTACCGAGTTCCGGAAGGCCCTGGAGAGGGGCAAAACCGCTGGGAGCAGAGTCAGGTTGGCTGTGATTGATCACGTCACTTCCATGCCCAGTGTCGTGATTCCAGTCAAGGACTTGGTCGCCATTTGTAGAGAGGAAGGGGTTGACCAGGTTTTTGTGGACGCGGCTCATGGGATTGGCTGCGTGGACGTTGACATGAAACAAATTGGTGCTGACTTTTACACCAGCAATTTGCACAAATGGTTCTTCTGCCCGCCATCCGTGGCCTTTTTGTACTGCAGAAAATCCAGTGACAAGTCTAATGGCGACTTGCATCACCCTGTGGTGTCCCACGAGTATGGCAATGGGTTGGCCATAGAGAGTGCTTGGATTGGGACTAGGGACTACAGTGCCCAGCTGGTGCTTTCTTCTGTCTTGGAATTTACCAACAAGTTTGCCGGTGGGATTGAGGGAATCAAGAGGAGGAATCACGAAGCTGTGGTGGAAATGGGGGACATGTTAGTCAAAGCCTGGGGCACTCATCTCGGCTGCCCTCCCGACATGTGCTCGAGCATGATCATGGTTGGATTACCTCCTTGTTTGGGTATCACCAGCGACTCCGACTGTTTGAAGTTGAGGACGCACCTGAGGGATCATTTCAAGGTCGAGGTCCCTATATATTTTAGGCCTCCAAGAGATGGAGAGGTTGCTTCAGTTTCTGTTACCGGATATGCTCGGATCTCTCATCAAGTTTACAATAAAGTTGACGATTATTACAGGTTTAGAGATGCCATTAACCAACTTGTTACCCACGGCTTCACTTGCGCGTCTCTCTCCTGAGTCCTGACTGAAGAGGTATGTCCTGTATTTGCTCATCCACATAGTATTTCAGTTTCTTTTACCATGAATACTCTTTAGAATTCCTGTAAACTTCGTTTATGATTCATTTTATCAGGCATTTATACTCTTGATTCGGCGATTCAGTATTATACCACTATTGTCAATGCAACTGGCAGCTTATTTATGCAAAACACAGAAGAAAATTATCTGATTTTCATTGTTTTGGGTTTTGGAGCTTATTATTACTTCACTATCTCTTAAATTTTCTGATTCACTGTATATATAGAACACACCTACAAAAGTATACTCTAAGAGTAGGGATGGACACCTTCGATGCTGTTGTACTGGTCTAATAATGTGATAAGCAGTTAAAACACATTCATGTTATATGGTAGAAAACACCGCATAATCTTTGCACATGCACACACATGGTCAAATATTGGTAGGAAACTTTATAAAAGCTTACCGGCCTGAAATCCAATACCAAAACTGATAGTAGACTACTTCTAATTCATTCACAAAATGAGATGCCAAAGAATATTGTTATGACATTTCCTGTGTCAGTTGTTGCTCTTGTCACGTCCCCCAAGTGCCCCTCTGCCCCATTCTCCTTGCGTTCCTCGTCCCATCTCTTTTATTGTATGTTTACTATGTCATTGCATGTCTCCAGAAACTAAGATCTTGTTGATTCCTTTCCTTGTCATCCTATATATGGATGCCGAGTCTTTTGTTTGACAAGATAATCAATTCAGCAAACAAGGGTATTTCACAGCAGTTTAATTAGGGGTGTAGACATAAAGTGCATTTCCTTGGTCCTGTAATTAGTGATGGAATTCCAGTTAAAATGATGAGAAGCAGACAAATCAATAGCCTAGAACTTCAACCCAAAGTCCAATTTAATTGAGGTAGAGCTCCCTGCCCTTTGTTATCAAACCACAATATCAGCTGGACTATGGAAATTTGGCATTAATTCTCTCCATACTGGAGTCATGGTCATGCACTATATTTTGCTGTAGTAAAATTGAAATAGTCGTTGAGTCAGCAGACTCACTGTAGAATGGACATGTATCCAAGAAATTTCTTAGCATTGGAAAAATTGTGACTTTGCATGCTGTAGGCAGCAGGCAAGGAACAAAAGTGGTTGCTGCCTTTAATACACTTGATAATTCAGTGAAGCATCTGTGTCCTGCCCTCACTCTATGATCTTAGTTCTTTGGCTCTTGTGAAATCTGTGGAATGCTATGTAAGTTTGACTTATCTTCATATGTTGCTTTTGACCAAAACTCTTGCATCACTGTAGGTCAATGAGGCATCATGGAAGTTGTCTTCTAATGAATAGCTGACTTAATACCTGGCTATTGATCATGGTTTTGGTACTATGACCCCACAACCAAAATGAGCTGAGAAATAAACTGCAGTCTGCAAACGGATTGAGGAGCGTGCCGGAGTTGTTGCTTAAATGTAACACATGGTCATGGTAGTGTTGATGGTTTGAATTCTAGCTGAAGACAATAAGAATCTTATTCCTCGTGTACATATTTGCTTATGACAAATTTAATATTTGCATGCTTTTGATTTGTCAATCTCACAAAGAAGCAAGACCTACTTTATAACTATGGTGCACAATTGAGTATAATCGTAAATTATGACCTAGGCTAGGCCAACCATGTCCCGGAGGGGAGGTTGTAATTGTTTCTAAAGTACGGTTTCTAGTATCTAAGACAAAATTTTGCTTCTAGTTCTTTGCCAGGCAGAGGGTATATTGGATGTGTTGTTGGCACCCGGTGGCTGGTGTCCCTTGGCATCAAAATGTAGGTTGTCTGGAACTGCCTGAAATGAAATTGATTGCCCTTGCATTTGCCAATGACAGTGATTATAATGTTTATGCTGTTTGGTGCCTTGTGCATTCGGCGAAGTACAGTCAACCAGGAAAAGAGAAAAGGAAGAAGAATATATGGTAGAGAAATTTTTGCCGACCATTCATGAATGATTTGATTAAGATTGGAGGATAACGAAAGCGATGTTCCTAATTATGTTAAAGAGGTAAATTTGTCTCATATGGAAGCCAGCACTTTGTCAGCCATTATCGATCGAAGTCAAACTAGAACAAAACGAGAGAAGCTGCTTGAGAATGACCATCCACGACAGGCACTTGTCAAGCAAAAATTACCGATTGGATGACTACTCAAAGAATAAAGACTCGAGAATGTTCGGGGCTGGTAAGAAGAGGGGTTCGTAGGAGGCATTGCAACATCCAAAAACATTTTAGAAAACGAAATGTCAGGCAACGACTCTATCATTATTTATTACTGCCAGCCTGCCCTGCTCTGAAGCGTACTGTGCACTCCTCCAGCACTCCCTGGTTCTCAATGTCCAGGCCGGCATCCCTTTTTCTTTTCACATGCACATCATCTCCCAGAAACACTGGTTTTTTTTTTTCAAAAAAAAAAAATAATAACTGTATTGCTTTTCGCCATGGGTATGTAGCTTCTTCTCTCCTTATCAATGACAACTTCTTCATATGCTGGACTTAACCTGAATTTATTGAAATGCAATTCCCATTTAGAAAGAAGCACTTAAAAGTCTTTGAACTGGAGAGAAGGGGTCTCTTTCTTTGGAGGGCCTGCTGATAACCGGAGAGTTGGGAGACAAAAAACAACGTTAGAGGAAGGCTTTGATTGGGCCTCGAGTAAGGTAACCTAATCAATTAAAAAAATCCTATGCATTAATGATTGTATATTTATTAAGTAATTTTTTCTTTTTCCTTAAGAACAAAATTAAGCAGTTTTTTTAACTAAACTTATTTGATATATATATACACACACATACACGCATGCACACACACGCGCATAGGCACACACGCGCGCGTGCACACGCACACACACACACATATATATAAATTATTTATTTTATTTGTAAAATAGACAAATTAGTACGTATTATGAGATTAATTTTTTATCTTATAATAATTCTAAATTATATTTAATTTTACCTATTTTAATATATACAAAATATATATATTTTTATATTAATCACTTTTTAATTTTTATTATTTTATTCATAAAATTTAAAGGATTTGTCAACAATGTATTAAGACCTTGATCAATCTCTCTTTGACCGTCTATATTTTCCTTCTTTTTAAGAGAACATTTCAATGTATCCTTTTAGATAAAATTTTATCTTACTTGTCAATTTTATTACAAATACTATATTTATATTTTAGTGTGGCATAACACCCATAATTACCTTATTTTCATAAGGTATAAGAGTATAATTTAACTTGGCCCATACTTTAAGTGATTGCCTTGTTACCTTATCCATAATTAGACTTATACAATGTTGGTTTAAGCCCAAAACCTATGTGCCAATGACTCATTGATGTTCTAAGCAATCCTTAGAGTATTTGTTAGTCATTTGTAATAAGATCTCATCACGTTTACTCAAATTTAAATTCATATATTAATGTTGGTTAATTTTGGTAAAACAACATGCATTACCTCTTTAAAAATATTAGGAAATTTGGTTGTCTAGTATAAGAAGATATTGAAGTACTTAAATTGTTATTTAACTACCAATAGCATGTTAGCACGTCGCTAACGCATGCTGTTACACCAATCAACAACTCAAATACCCTACTCATTTGACACTAATAACTTAACTTCCCTTAATGTGTTATTCTTACCTTACATTACTTATTTGTATATTCACACTTAAATTTTCATGCAAGGATTAGTATAACGTACCACTAATTTACTTGCACTTTTAAGTTAATGAGTTTAAGATACTAATAAATTACCTTTATCAGTTAAAGTCAATGTTTTCATTAGTAAGGTTGATAAATAGTTTTAAATATACTTCTTGAATTGTTATAGAGTTACATTTCTTTTTCGATTAACCTCATTATTTAAAGTATTTTTTCACTTCACCAAATACTCAACCTAATAATTCTTCTTGCTCTGCCTATGTATTTGGTGGTTTAAAATCCTTTCCGCTTCATACTAAAACTTTGTTCTGATTGTTAGAGGAACACATCTTACTTATCTCTTTCGACCTTCATCACCATTTTTCTCGTGGAAAGGTTTAAATAAACTTACATAAAAGATTAAATGCACCTTTAACTTCTTAATTAGTTGCAATTGGTAAGCAATATTGCTAACATTCTTTATTCCAATAAAATGACCATTCTACTTGAAAATCAACTCATGATATATAGTCTCACTACTGATCTTCATTCATATTTAAGAAATTAGTTTTAATAACACTTTATCCTTAATTTGAAACTCAATATTTGGTCTTTCTTAGTTGACATACTTCTTCATATGTCCTTGTTTTAGTTCTTTTAGGTTTTATCAAACAACATTTATTTTGAACATAAGTATTAATAGATGACTGAACATTTTCCTCCAAAATTTGTTCTTGCAATCTTATTAAGAGTAAAGGGTTGATACTCATTAACCAACTCAAAGGGACTCATACTTATCAAAGAAAATTGAAGAAAATTGTAATAAATTTAGACAAAATCCAATAATTTTAGTCAATCTTATTGACTAACAATTATGTAGTGTTAAAAATAGTCATCTATTAAGTTATTAATTCGCTCAATTTGACTGTTAATTTAAGAATAATTGACAATGAAAAACTTTAATTTAAAATTCATTATGTTGAATAAAATTATTAAAAACTTACCTATGAAGTAAAGATTTTGATTACTTACAATATTTTCAAACAACTCAAAATATATGACTATTTGTTTGTAAAATAATTCAATGATTATCTCTATTTAATATAACAAAAAAGCTAAAATAAATACCATATATTTTTAAAATTGATCAATTATTACTGTGACAAAACTCATACCACCAACCTTGGAAGAGTTGTCACTCGACCACCATTAGCATGCTATCCTATCATTAATGCGTATTCCTGCATTAACCAATAACTCAAATATCCTTCATATTTGGATACCAATGATTTATCCTTCTTTAATGTATTGATATATACATATTCTTACCTTATTTTACTTACTTGGGTACTTACACTTAAATTTTCATGCAAATATTAGTATAACATATCACCAATTTACTTATATTTTTAAAATAAGGAGTTTAAGAAACTAATAGTAAATTTTTATGAAGAATCAATTTATTTTTAATAAATCATTTTTATTAAATTTATTTTAATTAATGGTTAACTGCATTGTTATTTTTACTAGCATCTTGTTAATTGCAAATTAATTTTATTATTATCACAATAAATCTATTTTTTGTTATTTAATACTAAAATTTGTCCTATATTATGAAAAATTAATTTATTTTATTTTATTTTTTATTTATAATAATAATTGATTTTGATTTGTATTAAAATTTTGACCCTGTCATGCTAATTTCGTTCGATAACAACATAATATTTTTCTTATATTTTTTTTCAACAAATATTTTTTATAAACAAATTATCTTTCAGAGGAGGACGTTACAGCCTTGTCCACTGAGCAATGTTAGTGAGGGCATTCAGGTAAATTGGGTTCTCCCTCCATAGCCCGGACTGGACTGCAACGGCTACATCGCCTAAAAATAAAAGCCAACCGACTCAAATTCCACACCCTATAAATAAATATAATATAATATAGATTAAAAAAAAAGAAAAAACCCAAACATCGCCATTGCAATTCCAAACTTCCAGAACGCCCAAAACTGCAAACTTCTCTTTTGTCGTCTATCTGCGGGTATTGGAAAATCCCTCTCCCTCTGTTCGACTCCAGCGGTGCGGTGGGTCATTCCCGTGAAAAGATTGTCGCCGATTTAGGTTACCCTCGCGTGTTCATTAGTTTTTCTTTCCAAACAACGGAAATCAAGAACTCAAATCTTGGGGTGACTTGGAGGGCCTTTCCATTACGTTAAGAAATTGAGATTAATCTCGGCTTTCCAGTTCTCCATTCTGCTTCTTTTCGTTATTTCTTGGCCAGAATTCTTTTCTTTTACTTATTCCAGAGACGGCGCCATTCAGGTCGGGGGTCTATCCATTATAATGAGACGAAAGATCAAAGATTTACTGGGGTCTGTCCATCATAGAGATACGTAACAAATTGATCTCGGCTCGCTCGTTTTCTTTTCTTTTTATGCAGTTCTTTTATGTGGCACTTTCTCATGGCAATATTGGTCAGGTTCTGTGGGTACCCCTTGGAACGGGATCAACTGGGGTTTCGGAAATCTTCTTGGGTCAATTTGAGTGGTGAGTTATGCCATTCCACGTATCTTTGCTGTTACAGTTCTTGCATTGCATTAACTAGCGTCGCATCTTCTTGTTTCGTTCTCGTTCTTTAGTTCTGTTATTCTTGAAACATCAAAGATTGGATCCTCTGCCCGTACCCACCCTTCTTCCTCTGCTGTCCAACCACCAAAGATTCCATCTCCCCGTTAGTCTTTAATGTTTCTGTCACCCTTCTTGTTTCCTTCCTCTTTTCTGGCAATAGTGACAGGAGGCGACGATTACCAGGTGAGGAGAATGGCTCCATCTTTCCTTTTTCGCAGGCATGAGCGCTACGGTCTCCTTGAATGGATCTTCTTCAACCCTCCCTCTCGTCTTTTGGGTTAAGTTTTGGTTCTTGCTGCTTTTTGTTGTGTGTTTGGTTTCTAGGCAAAAGGTGGAAAAAGAATGGAACTAAGTGGAAAATTTTCCGTCTTTTTAAGGCTCTGGGTATTTCTGCCACAGGTATTTCTGTTTTCTTCCTCGAGCAATCCAACCGAGACAATATCTTGTTTGGGCAGAATTGGGTATAAAGTTGTGATTTTGTTGGTCTTTTGATAACTACATGTTATGACCTGTTTGATACTTCACCTCTATCTTGCTCTTTGACTTCAAGATTTAATTTCTTTCAATGAGTTTGTGAAAGAACTGCATAGAGGGAAAATAAATTTGGTATGCCCACCTCTATTATTATGATTCAATTTCTCACCTTGTTAGAATTTATTATAGTATCAGGTGTTTTAGGGATAAGACCCCGTGATATATCTCGGTATGTTCTCTAGGTAGAAGATTATTATCTTGTCCAGTATCAATTTTTTTCTCACAGATTCTTAAATTGGGGGTACTGTTGATGCATGTGGTATAACTTGCTTAGCTGAGTTTTATTTTGTTACGATAAATGAATATCAAGAGTTTTCTTACAGATTATGTTGTTTTGCTTAAGAAGGAGACTCTTTTGCAGATCTCCTCACGTGCTTGACTTCAAGTGAACCAATATTTGTTTCAGCTACAATCTTATAATTTGAAGATTGTGCTTTGCTTGTGCAAATGTTCAAGGAAGGATAACGACAAATGATTAGTGATTGAGGCATAATATTGTGAAGTTTGCTTCCCAAGGCTCTATAGAGGTACATCCAAGTGTTTTTGTTTATATTGTGTTTTAATGCCAAGCGTTACAATTTGATGCTTTGTGTACCTTCAGCAACAATCTTGGATTCAGCATCAATGTTACCCCATGACTGGTAATAGAAGTGCGGAGCTTGTGAACCTTGCTTCAAATGTAGATTGATTGGGCAATGAGGAGGGTCCAACGTTTGTAGAACATTTGTTTGGATCTGAAATGACCGGGACTGCAGCGGCAAGACAATATATATATATTTTTGTTCTTCCCAGCCAATAAAAGATTGACCTGATTTAGTTGCTCTTTGATGTAAATTTGTTCTTGTTTTTATATGAAAATAAATGGAATCTTGCACTGATTTTTTGAATTTTGTTCTTCTGGTAAGACATCAAGGTTAATCTATTGGCTTTTTTGTTTCTTTTCTTTGTTCCAGAGATGCTGGCCTTTCAGGTAAGGATCAAAACCGAATTTAACTTTTTTGTTTGTTGATTTCACTTTTTGGGAGGAAAGAATTTGAATTTTGTGTTGATTTGGAGATCTGTCCATTACATTGAGACATAAGGTTAATCTCAGCTTCTTGTTTTCTGCCTTCTCCAATGCAGTTCCTTTATGAGCCACTTGGCGCATGATCTTATTTTCTCCAGATCAGGAAGACTGTACCATGCATTTTCTATTTTGGTACTAGACTTGGGCATTTAGCTCTGCCCTGCCTTGATGGTTGAAGTGCACTTTTGCAGCACCAAGTTTCCCTGCCTCTTTTTGTTTAATGATATGTAACACTTACATTTTTCCATCATCAATCTGGTGTTGGATTGGATAGGTGATAACAATGTTCCTTTTCCTTTTATTTTTAGGCTGACAAGCAGTTGAACTCTAGCTGGATTCTGACGCAGGCTTGTAACAATTGAATGGTGAATGATGTTTTGGCCTGTGGGGTAGAGTTGCTATTGATCTCGAATGAAGTTTTTGTCAATTTTGAAACTCGATGCACCTTATTTCTTGTTCTAGCATGGATTTTATTTCGTTGAGCATGTTTTTCGTCATTATAAACATATGCTTCCAATCATTTTCGAGCATGTGCTGAATGTTCCATTGTTTCAATCTTGATGCATGTATTACTTGCTGTTTCTTCTTGTTCGAGTTCTTGCAGTTTACCTTTTTCATCTTTTGTTTGTCCCCATAAATGTTATACGGTTCAGTCATCTTATGTTGCGGATGTTAAAAAAAAATTCTTGAGCCATATTTTCTATTATTCTGGTGCATTCTATTGTCAGCCTAAACATTTACATTGTCCTTGAATTTGTGAATGAAGAACTTTCTCTTTTTTTTTTTTATGCTGTTGACCTGTTAGTGTACATGACCTCAAATATGCCGGTGTAGATGCAGTGTCAAAGTTTTCTGAGGTGTTACCTTGTCGATGCTGCTCTGTGAAATTGCTTGGTTGCTAAACTTGATAATAATTCAGACCAACTTTTATAGACAATCTCCACTAATTTTTAATTAAGAAGAAATGGATCTTGCAGACCTTAATTGATAATATTTTTGTAATGGATACATGCAGAACCATGGAATTTTGGTTTGTCTGTCCATGCAGCATGGTCAAGATTTTAATTTGATAACCATCCAGTAATGCCTTCTGCTTTTTTCTGCCCTTTTCATATGCAAAAGTTGTTTTTGATTTGAATGACAGAGCGGAGGTGATATTTCTTATTTTCCCGTTAAGTATGCATACTTGATAGTGGAGATAAATGTGTGATACTGTTTGTTGATAACTTGATAATTCCAGAGTTGGGCAACTGTTGTTGCAGGATAGAATCAAAGAGTTGATGCCAATAAGGGAAGCCCACAGGGAGCATGAATCCAATAATGATGATTATGATCATTCTGGCATGTTGATGGATCAAGTTCCTCATCAATCCACGTTATTACCGGCATGTACTACTTGATTATTATCTCCTTATTCCCTATTCTATGTTCTAGATTCTAAATTATATCAATTGGGCTTTACCACGTCATCATCAACGTTTTCAAGTTTATAGTTTGTTTGCTTCCTTGCTGCAGAGTTATCTAGCCAATTCTCCTTTTAATCACCAAATGAATGGATATCTTGATTTAACTGATATTATGGCACAACATCCAGAATATTAGACAAATTTAATAATTAACAGCCAGATGCACCCAAATTGAAACCACAACAGCAGTTGATAAGAGTTCTCATTCAGGCTTGATGGCAGGTCCTGTTATCCGTTCTTTGTACTAAGTGATTGTTACCATTTTGTTGTAGAGTTGGAGCTGTTTTCCTGATTTGTTTCTTGTTTTTTTTCTCCCATGTGTTGCTCTGTCTTTGTTCCAATGACATGGAAAAGGACGGCATGGATGACATGTCATGCATGTCTAAAATAAATTTCACAAAGCAAAGCTTCCCATATTGATTCATTTGCTTGCTCCAAAGCAGTGTGTGACATTTTTTTTTTTTTTAATGGTACAAGTATGTGATTTTAGAGTATGTGGTTCTGGTGCTTAAGGATCCTGTCACCAACAAATTCCATCTCATCTGGGCTTTAGTTTGTTTAGAATCTCATGATATTAAATCAGAGGCATGACCAGCACACAATGTTGTGCTTCTAGTGATTTATAATTCAAGTTTTTTGCATTCCAAGAACTAAGTTAATAATCTATATTGCAGGGTTGCACTGCTGCCATGTCCACCAGTCCTGATAATTATGCTATGAATGCAAGTCAGAAAACAGTAAAGAGGTATGTCTTCCAGGTTTCTTGTGCTTTTAGCAATCATTTTTTGATTACACGTGAAGGAATGTACTTACATATATGGATAAGATACTAATTTAACTCTGAAGAATGCAGTGAGGAAATCATTGAAGGAAGGGCTTCCTCATGTCATCCCTAAGTTAAGGACTAATGGAAAATCTGTGGAACCATTTGGCATGAAAAAGGTCAATGATCTCTAAAAAATGCAAGAAATTTTCTTGTTATTGGTAAGACTTATGTTTAATTGTCTAGTAATGCTAGCTTCTTTTGTTATCCTCCCCTATGCTCTTTACCAGATGGAATCTTGCCTTGACTGTGCATATACATAAGAGTCAGGTTTCTCAAATGCTTTGGTCTTTCTCCATATGCTCTTTCTGCAAGTTTACTGTCTCCTTCACCACTTCAAAATGCAGTAGAAAAATAAGCATGACTAGTTGCAGCAGGCATCAATTCAGAAAAGCAATGATTGATTCCCTTAAAGATGAAATTACTGGAAAAGGATTGTTTCATAGAAGTTGACTCCTAAAATTCTTTTGAAGGAGGTGCTAACCTCCTTATTTTGAGACCTGTTGGTCTAACTGAACATATACTAGCCATTCCTTTCAAATTACCTTTAAGTTATTATGTCCGCAATTTTTTCAGCGTTTTCACATTCTGGTTACAAGTTTTTTGGCATTTTTATGTTATGGTCAAGATAATCTGATCTACCTGGAACCTATCCCTTCAAGATCTTTATGCTTAAATTTGTAAAAACTATAATTTCTAAAACCGAACTGGTGCACGAGGTAGAACTTCTTTTGTTAGGTTTTATTTTATGATGGTAAAGGAAAGTCAAAAGGTTATCTTTCAGACCAAGTTGTTTTGTTTAAGACTGAGGACCGTTTGAAAAGCTCTTCTTGTGCTTGACTTTGGGGCAAACAAATTTTGGCTTCAGCAATAATCTTATGATTTGGGGATCATGCTCTGCTTATCCAAAAGTTCAAGGAATGATACCAACACATGATTAGTGAAGGAGGCATGGATTTTGTGGAACACGCTTCCCCGCTGTCGGTTGATTCCCAATACTTCAACAAGGTACATCCAAGTGCTCTTGTTGATATTTTGTTTTCATGCCAAACATTACGATTTGGTTCTCATCGTACTTTAGAAAAACAACTTTTGAATTCAGCAAAAGTGTTATAATTTGGATCCCAACTCACAATTGGATCGGAGTATGGAGTTTGTGAACGTTGCTTCCTGTTATAGTTTGATCCTCAGGTTTCTATTATGCACACCGAGTGCTTTTGTTGATCGTCTATTTTGAATGACCAGGCATTCCGGGTCAGTGCTCCACATACCATATGAAGCCGTGGGAAAGTTTCATGAGAATTACGTGGGGGGGAGTTTGGGGGAAAAGGTGGGTGAAGAGATATACTGTTTTTGTGTTGGGATGAACCAAAGATCTTGCTTACCCGTCTGTAAGGCTCTTTAGGAAATTATCAACTGCTTGTGGTAAGCATGGGATATCAATCTGTGATGCGGGGCATCAATAGAAACTAAAGTAAAAAAAACCAACCATCATATTTTTAAAGCAATGTTTCGTATGCAATTCGGGTCAGAGGTTTTTCTTTCTTTTTTTTTTTTTTTTTTTTTAACTTATGGGAATAACTTGGCCAATTGGCACATTTAAAATAAAACATCCTTTTGGTTGTGTGTTTGTGTGGCAGGTGGGTGAAGGAATAGACATTTCTAATGATACTGCTCGGGAGGTTGTATTCTTTGGCCCTGTTGGAAATGCTATTGCCCTTTCTTTCGGGAGTTCCTCCCAAATCTGTGTTGGGATCTTAGTGTAATTTCAATCCATAGGATAACTGCAAAAGGTGATGTTCTCATCGGTTCCAGTACCTTAAATAATAGAACTCCTACGGGGGTCGTATTTCATTTTGATTCAGTGCCCTGACCCTTCTAGATGATTTTTGGCTTCTACTCATGAATATTCTGCGGTCTGAGATTGTCGGCATTCCAGGTCCAAACATTTTAGGAATTCATAATTCTCGCAGGCCTTCCCGATATGATTTGCAATTGGAGATCAATTTCAAATTTCTTGACAGAAATGATATGCAAGTTGGGCCGAGGAAGAAAGATGATGATACAATCGTTCTTGGAAGGAATGCCAATCGGCCGAGCCTTCTGAAGTCCAAAACTCTGAATCTGGCTGCAGGTATGTCCTCATATTAGCTTTCTTTGTAAATGCCCTATTAAGTTGTTGTGAGCATACAGACTTGGGCGTGTATGCACGCAAGACCTGCAACATGGCAGAAGAGGTCAGGCTGGCTGGCGTCTCTATTGTTTTTAGTTCGTTGCTCCTTCCTCTCTCTCTCTCTCTCTCTCTCTCTCTCTCTCTCGGGGTCACTACATCATCCGCTTTCCGCTTTTGATTTTGGGTTTTTTCTAGAGAAAATTATTGGGTGCATCTGGCTGGTGTAGCCTATATTATAATTTTATGCGGGACACCCAATACTGTCTCGAACACATCGTTCAGGCCAATGTTAACGTTGGTAGTGAATTGTATTACAACTATTGACTACAGTGGGGATTAAATAAAAAAAAAAAAGAGAGAGAGCATCTTAAGAGAAGGGACGGTTGCGCTCTCTCTCTCTCTCTCTCTCTCTCTCTCTTTAATTTTTTGGACTAAAAACCAAAAGGTCTCTGTTAGTACACACCATAACGAAAAAATGACATTTGCTGGATAAACATATATGAAAGCACCATTCAGTTTCGTATATTCATAATTTTAATCACACGCACCCACCAATGGTTTCCCTGCCAGAAGTCTGTGAACTGTCATTGCACCTCATTTATAGGGTACTTCTACATGTAAGTAATTTATCCTGTGTTATGGAGGTGGATCGATAATATTAAAAAATAAAAATAAAAAGAAGAAGAAGAAGTTTAAGAATATTATATTTTTAAATTACAAGCAAATAAAGATGTGATAAAGATAGAAAGCAAACAAATTGAGACGAGAGAGAGAGAGAGAGACAAGGGAATTTATGAAATCGTTCTTTTTTTTTTTTAAGTTTCAAGTTTTTTTTTTTTTAGCTTTGGGCTTATTTTCAAATTTAGGATTTCCTTTTGAATTTATAATTTTTTTGACATTTTTATTTTTAAAATTATTAGAACTTTTTTTTTAAACAAAAGTATTGTGATGTTATTAATGACGAGACGGTCGAGTAGTAAGTCGCAAGGAATTGAGATCAGATAGGGTTAATTAAAAATGGCCGTGACTATTGACGGTACAAAAATATGAAGGATTTATTTAAAGAATAAAAAGGGAATAAATATAATTTAAGAAACGTATAAAAATATATGTCAAATCGGGTCCTCTTTTTTTTTTTATTTTTTTGTTTTTGTTTTTATGTATTATTATTATTATTCTTATTATTATTATTATTATTAATTTGCCTCTTGAAAAAAGAAAAAAAAAAGGCCGGGGGTGGGGAAGAAGAAAGGGAAAAAAAATATCGCGCCGGCAGGGGTGGGGAAGAAGGCTCGTGAGTTGAGTACATACACATTAGCGGGGAATTGGATATGGAAGGAGAGGCAGAGGGAGCAGCAGTCCAATAAATAAAACTAAAATTAAAATAAAATAACGATCCCTCCGGCAGGCAGAGGCAGGCTTTGCTTTGCTTTGCTTGCCGCCGCCCTTTTCCTTCTTCCTCTCGTTATCTCGGGGTGTGAAAGGAAAAACCCTAAGAAGAAAAGAAAAAACAAACAGAAATAGGAATTTGTCTCTATCTCTAATCCTCCTAAAAGTCTAATAATTCAGCACTCGCGGCCGGTCTCCGATTCAACAACCTCCACCTAGAGCCCCCCACCCCCCCCCTCTCTCTCTCTCTCTCTCTCTCTATGTATATATATATATATATATATATATATATTATAGATATAGAGAGCTACGGCTAGCGCATATAGAGAGAGAGAGAGAGAGAGAATAGGGAGGGAGGGAGAGGGAGAGAGAGAGAGAGAGAGAGAGTTGTTCTTAATATTGTCTATGCAAATGCAAATGCAAATGAATAGGAATCCGATTCCCAAATCAAGCCCAGGAAGCACCGCCGCCGTCGGCGGAGAATGCGGCAACTGCGACGCCAAAGACATATGGGTTGTCCATCACGTGCGTCTCCGAGGCATCTACCGCCGTCTCTGCACCTCCTGCGTCCTCCGCCTCCACCCGGCCTCTTTCTGCCCATCCTGCTTCACCTTCTACGACTCCACTCCACCCCCTCCCTCCAAACGCCTCTCCTGCGCCAACTGCTCCTCCTTCACTCACTCCCACTGCGCCCCTCCCCACCCTCCCTCCCCGTTCCTCTGCCCTCCTTGCTCCCGCCCCAACGACCTTTTCTCTTTTTTTCATCCCCTCAACAACAACACCGACACCACCACCAGCGCCGCCAGGGGCATCATTGATAAGAAAATGGCCGCCGTGCTCCTGTGCGCCGCTAGCATTGCGTCGGCGTCCATGGCCAAGGCCGTCATCGTCGCTAGGGCGGAGGCTGAGAGGAGGGTGAGGGAGGCTGCGCTTTGCCGGAAGAGGGCTAGGGAGGCCTTGGAGCACGTCTCTTTCCTCGTCAACAAGGACAAGCTCCTCAAGAAAGACGCGGTGGTGGACTCCATCGAGGTGGTTTCAGGATCTGGGAACAATTCCATCAAAGTCGTCGTCGACGCAGTGCCTGTTGGCTCTCCCAACACTCCCAATAATAATAATAATCATCATCATCATCATCATCCCCAGCCCCACCAACACCAACACCAACATCATCGTGATCATGGCAATGGGAACGGGAACGAGAATGACAAGGACAATGCTTCGGCCTCTCATTGCAATAGTGGTTTAGATGACGGCAAGCCCAACAACGACAATGACAATGTTAAACAAGAAAGCGGCTCCCCTCCCGATTCTTCCTCGATCCCCAACTTGCCAACTTAATACCAAAAGGTACCCTTCTTACCGTGTTTCTTGTGTCTGCATTGATCACTATTGTACACATGATAAATATGAATTGATCAAAATAGTCCATTATGATGCAGATGCGTTGGCCACAGCACAAGCTGGCTTGAATTTTTGCGTTGGGGTTCACTTACTTCTGTCTTGGGTTTGGTACGAGGAGTGGAAGACACTTGTGATTGTGTTAGTGTTTTTTTTTTTTCTGTCATAGCCCAAACTAATGTTCTTTCTCAAGTTCGATCCGCTATGCATTTGTGAAGGCTACCTTTTCTGTGTATTCGGAATCGCACTCTCACTTTATGATCATAAATTCATGATGTAAGATAGCGACTCTCTCTCTCTCTCTCTCTCTCCTTTGTTCATACTTTCTCCATACCACATTATTCTTACATCCATACCAATTTTTGGAAAGAATATGGGATTCAAAGAACCCACTCATGTTACCCTGGTACTCTTTCATTTATAAAACTGCATCCACTGCACTTGTGCTAATGGTTTCTTTTCAAAGGAGGCGGAGAAGGGGCGGAGGCAATGAGTAGAGTTTCCACCCCACCTTCCCCTGTCGGGGGAAACGAAGTTGTGGCTGTTTGAACCTTACGGGTCTTGTTCTCTACTTGGGCATTATGTAATCCGTGTGTACCCGCAGAACATGTTTAGACTTTATGGATTTTGCTCGAAATTGGGTGGGATGACACCACGATGGAGCACTTGCCTCTGTGGTTAATATGGGAAAGCAGAGGTTAGGGAACTTAGACAGAAGTGGAGAGGAGGAGAATCTGCTACAAAGGAGGAGAATCTGAAGAATGGGGACGGTACTGACATGATGAAGGGAGGAATACTCTGTTTCCAGACTGGCCAAGGGTAATGTCTAATGAAAGAATGGATGTACTGCGGAGCACCGCGTGGCACTCATGTTAATACGGACGTTTCCTTTGAAACTACATTTCTGTTATGTCAGCGGTAAGGAAATCGATAAATTTGCAGGGGATAATGAAGCCCGGCCAAGGCATTTAAATACGAGGCCTTGCCGTTGCCTTCAAGTGGAGGATCTGGGAGAAGAGTTGGAAGGGAAAAACACATTTTATTCTGCTCTAATGATCTTTTATCAAGTAATGAAATTAGCTCACAATAACCATATTTAAGGTCATTGAACAATTGAAATATCATATATAAGATTACCTAAGAATGTCAATAGAGGAAATGTAATTGAGACAAGTTTAATCCCTTGTAGGACTGAATAAAGAGGCCTGGGTGCATGGGATATTAAACTTCACATTACACAAAAACTCGCCTTCTCCTTATAAAATTAAATTGCGAAGACACTAATCTTCTTCCTCGTCGGGGTTAGAAAGCGCCATGCCACTACCGGCTTCATGTTGGAACTGCCGTATTTGCAGAGCTCATATTTGCACTTTGTCCCAACCCCGCGTCAAGTATCTCACTTATGTCGTCCTTGACGGGGATGTTTTCATGTGTCAAAGCTCGCTCACCTGTTTCCTCCCTCTTGACAGAGCCAATCAACAATCGATGAGTCGTAGCATCAGGGACCCAGCCCTTCTCCAACATCAAATCCAACAGTCTACGGGCCTCATTTTTATTGCCCTCCTTCCAGAAACCATTAACCAGTGTGTTGTACATGACAGAGTCTTGAATTTCGCAACCACAAACAAGTCTATCAATGGTGGTCGCAACCAAAGATAACCTCAAATTAGTTGCTAAATATGACACAACCCTATTTAGTGTGCTCGGATCAGGAACCAGGCCCTCATCGACCATCCTATTAAAAACCAAAGCACAATTCTCTAGCTGCTTCCAGGCAGCCATGCTTCGTATCAGAATGCAGTATACTTCTGCATCAAGCTTGCAACCCTCGACCAACATTTTTGAGAGAAACACCAACAGACTTTTCGCATTGTCTGATTTGGATAACCCGAGCATAATGCAGTTGTCAGCGTCCTTAGCACAATAAGTACCAGAGTGATAAGCCAACAATCGCAACTTCACTGCTATGTTAACCAATCCTGCATTGCAAAGGCCCTTGATCAGCACATTAAAGGAAGATGGATGAAGTGAGCATCCATTCTCAGACATGTAGCAGAACAATTTAACAGCCTGCAAAAACCTTTCTGCCTTGCAAAGGCCTTCAACTAGCTCAGAGTATGAAAGGGAATCTAAATCCCAGCATTTGGCACGAAGTTGAAGAAAAAGTTTCAAAGCATCTTCATACCTGCTTAACCTACAGTTACCCAGAACAAGTGCAGAGAATGTGGCAGAATCAGGAACCAATGAAGTAATGGTCATTCTGCCAAGAAATTCATATGCCTTTCTCAGCTTCCCTTCCTGACAAAGCCATCTGATGAGAATATTCCAAGACTCACAATCTGCTATATTCTTTTGAGACAGCTTCTCAATCAGACCTTTTGCAAGAGAAAATTCACCGGCTTCACAACAACCTCGAAGCAATGCATTGTATGGAGAAGCTTGAAGGACATATTTGCCTTCCAACAATTTAATAGCATCATTAATTAGTCCTACTTTACAAAAGCCATTTACAAGATCTACCAAAACAGCATCATCTGGGATCAAACCCCTTTCTATCATCTCTTCAACAAGTTTTCCAGCATCATCCAACAAAAGATTGTCACACATACACTGTATCAAAGCCTCGTAAACAAGTAAATCCGGCACCAAATTTGAAGCCTTCATCATCCTAAACAACCTAATCCCCTCTTCCAGTTTATTTTCCTTACAAAACAACGGTATAGTAGAAGTATAAAAACTCAACTCCAGCTGGCACTCGAGTTCCATCATTTCCCTCAAAATGGTAATGGAATCATCAACTCGGTTTTTGGTGATAAGGCCTTTTATAACAATCTCAAAGGTCCTACTGGTAGGCTTACACCCTTTCTTGCCCATTCTCCGATACTGATCCAAAGCAGAAACAACCCTTCCAGTATCAAACAGAAGCTCCAACACATAATTCAGAGTAACAGCCGTAGGTGCCACTCCAGCTTTGACCATCTCCTTATAAACAAAGACCACGTCTTGAAATCCCCTCTTCTCCTCCACAAGAGCGCCCAATACAACGTTAAATACATCAACAGAAGGAACGTGACCGCCTGAAGTCATACTTACAAGAACGCGGGCTGCTTCATTTAGCCTGCGATGTCTAACAAACGAATACAACAACGACACAAGAGCCCGTTCTGCGCCGGGGCATCCAGCTTTCACCATATTATCACAAAGAACTTCCATTTCCTGGAGATTTCCAGCCATGCCCAGCTTCATAATCATCCAATAGTAGGTGTCGGCGGTGTGGTGGAACCGATTTTGAAGGGATGCCCATTTGAATAACTTAAGAGCAGAGTGAATATCAGGGGTGCTCTGCAAAACCTCGATTAATAAATCCGGGTATAGCTCGGTAGTCCTCAAAGATTGAATCTTTGATTGAAAATCAGAATCACGGGGGTTAGGTATGTTTGGGTGGATTTCAGGGATAGTATTAGCAAAAGAAATGGAAGAAACGGACGCTTTTACGATTACCCATCTGGGAATCCTCCTCGAAAATGTCAAAGGAAAGAGCATTTGAAGTCACGGAACCACTTTCAAATGCAATCCAATCCAATCCAAAACGAGGAATAAGCATCGCAACAAATCATGCCAAAAGCAGATAAAAAACATAAGATGTCAATCAGATATGGGTATGGAGAGCGGCGACTGACCTGTGAGAAGGAAGAAGAGAGGGAGTGTGGCACTGGGGAGAGCAAAGCAAAGCCGAGGATTTAAAAAAAAAGCAAAAAAGGAAAAAAAAACGAAGAGGAGACAGAGTCAGTGGAGGCAGGAGATGCATGATGATGTTCCATCACTGGACTGGGCCTGGGGTTTAAGTCACCCGCCCCAACCACTTGCTGCCGGTATGTTGTCGATGCCCAGCCCAGCCCAACCCAGCCCAGCCCAGCTGTTCTCAGTTAATTAATAGAAATAAATCCACCTCTACTGTTGTAATCTACAAATTAATTAACGCAGAGAGAAAGATTAAGCAATTCAAGTAAACAGCTTCCCCCCCCCCCGGCCTCTTTGGCTCGGCAGTCATACCTGATTCTTACCCTTCAATTTTTATTTTTTTTCTTTCCCACATCATTGGCATCAAATAAATAATCCTAAGTAAGATCTACAACAACAGCGGCAGCAGCAAAATTTTAATCCCAATTTAGTTCATAAATTTTGTATAGTTATGAATTAAAATTGATTTTAATTTTTTTTAATCAACGATTTTTTCAAAAGTTAATTTAAGACGAAGATCCATAGAAAAAACCAAAAAAACAAAAAAAAACAAAAAAAAAAAAGCGTACACACCGACCAAACCAATCCCCCCATTACAATGTGGCGGCACCACGTAGCGCAGAGCAGAAATTGCATCTTGTGGCTGGGAGATGGCCCCGCGCGGCGAAATCACAAGGGCGTAAAGGCTGAAAATTTTGGATTTGCCGCGCTCTAAGTCAAAGGTCAGATGGAGGGAGGGAGGGAGGTAGCGGGGGGGGGGAATCCAACACCTAAGAAACACTTTTATTAGCTTCGGGTTTTGTTCCAGGTTGGCGCAACCCCCCAGGCTCGGCAGCCCCTCCAAAGCAAAACTCAAAAAATCCGAGCCTCAAACCGACCCGCAAACTCAACCTCAAAAATCAAATCTCCGTGTCTTGTCGTGCCTCGCTACCTGGCACGCCCGGACATGTTGCGTGATAACAGCCACTCTCTCCGATTGTACTAAAAGACAATCCAACCCAAACCAAACCAAAAAAAATAAAAAGACCCCAAAACGTTGCGTCTCTCATGCCCCGCCCCCCCCCCCCAATTTTCCATTTCTTGGCCGTCTGATGCCCTGACCGCCCCCAAATCTCCGCCGTTGGACCACACTACGAGACCTCGAGTGAGTGCGTTACATTATTATCAACTAGTCAGTCACATAAAACAAACAAACGCGAAAGGCTCTCTCTCTCTCTCTCTCTCTCTTCTCTCTCTCTCTCTCTCAACTGTGAATGACCCCGAAAAATTGCATCGCATCTTCTTCATCTCTACTGCTGCTGCTGCTGCTGCTGGAGTGGCTGTTGCTGTAAGCTCTGCTTTTGTTAGTCCCTCCCTCCCTCTCTCTCTCTCTCTCTCTCTCTCTCTCTATCCTTCAGGTTGGTCTTTCCTTCTCTTTAAAAAGCCTATTTGTTGAGGATGGAACCCGTTTTCTGTGGTGTTCTCCTTGTATGTTTCGAGTAAACCCCGTCTGTGTCTGTCTCCCGTGTCCATGGTCTTTGAAATTCTCTGCATCTATAACATGTCCCATAACGCTGCTAACGCTTTTATCATCTTCATTTCGGAGGCGTTCACACAGACTAATGGAGGCTCGGTTGCTTCAAATCGGCTTAAAGCTTGAATCTTTAATTATCAGCACCCATCCCTCATCCCCATCACCCGTCGTGACGATGTTTATTCTTCTTCTTCCTCCTCTCTCTGACTAAAAAGAGACCCCCCTTCTCTTTCTTAAATTAACAGTGCCCTTCGCGATCTTTTATTTATTCGTCGAAAAGGACGGATTCCTTTACGTGTGCCCTTATTTCTCTCTCTCCTCAATTACTGCATTTGACTTTCCATCCCAATTCGCTTCCAAATCCTCAAAAGCTCTCCCTCCCTCCCTCCCTCTCTTTCAAAGTTACCGTTTTCAATTTTTTTTTGTTTGCTTTTTTATTTCTTGTCGTGGCAATAAGTAATTGACAGCTTTGGACTTTGTTGGATACCGTCTTAACTAAAATGCACCACTGTGCAGATACCCAAAGACCGTGTAGCTTTCCGCCGTAAGGCGCTGCATCGCCCTGCGCGAATCTTTCATCAGGCTTTTCAGTTCTTCAGTGTCAGTGCGTGAATCTCTACCATAAAGATTAAGAAGTGACCGTCGGGTGGAATCCGTTTGTCTCTGATGTCGATTTCGGAGCAACCACCTACAAATCTGCCCACGCCGACTTCTCTGGGGGCCTCAGTCGGGGAGATTGATCCATTGTTGAAGGATTTAAATGAGAAGAAGCAGAGTTTTAGGCGGAACGTGGTTTCTTTAGCTGCAGAGTTGAAGGAAGTACGCGGCCGCCTTGCATCTAAGGAGCAATCATTTGCTAAGGAGACAATTACGAGACAGGCGTGTTATTTTTTTTTTGGGGGGTCTTGAGTTCTTTTTGTTCGAGCTCGTCAAGAGCTTTTACCATTTTGTCTTTCTCCTCTTCTCTGTCTTTTTTGGTTTTTTTTTTTTTTTTTTTTTGTCTTTCGGGCATCCTTTGATTGTGGGGGTGGAGGGGTCTTTTACATGCCCACGCCCGCACACGCACCACCATTTACCCTTATTCTTGACGGGCAAAATAAGACTCTTCTCATTTTCCTTTTTTTCTTTTTTGGTATGGGTTGCTTTTGATATAGCAGGAAGCCGAAAACAAGGCAAAAAACATGGAAGAGCAGGTTTATAGGTTGCAGAAGACGATTGAGGACAGAAACTGCCAGCTTCAGTCTTCAGCTTCAACTTCTGAGAAGGTACCTTTGGTATCCCCTTCTTTTATTTCATTTTTATAATTTTTCATAATTTCTTTTTTTGTTTTGTTTTGGCTTTATCATCTGAAACTCGAGCATGATTTGCTACCAAAGTGTAAAATTTGGTACTTGGATTCCCCCGGCAATGATGCTATTTTTGTGTTTTTCGGTTCGTATGGAGCATACCTTGTCTTTTCTTGTTTAGAAATAATACTTTGGTTTTTGCTGTTTGTTTTGTGGTGAAGCCCTGGGGAGAAAAAGGTCATTCATTGTATTCATCTGGCATTGTTTGTCGTCCCCTCCCCCACTTCCTTCCCCCACTTAGAAGCCTCAAGCAACCTTATTTCTTCCACGTGAGAAATGGGTCTTAGGAAGGGATGGTTTCTCTTTTCATGGTATTTTAAAGTGTTGATGCTTTTTAGTCAGACGTACCTTGTACTTTTGCCGCCTGCCTAGCCTCTGAGGTTCTTATACTGCATGGAAACCATCACAGATTTTGTGCGAACCTATTAAATTCAATGAAACAAGTGGAGCTGCCACAATTATATGAGCTTATATTAGGGTTAACAACAGTTAGTGGCAGTGCAGTTATAAATCTTGAACTGTTAAGAATACTCTTCGGTTTTGGATGTGCAACTGCATCACCCATATGTTTTTTTTACTCTCATGCTTTGGTGAGTAGACAACTCATAATTATTCTCACGGAAGTTTGAAAATTGCCCTTGGATTAATCACTGTATTCAATTTAATTCCCCGTTATTATCTGTTGTCAACCATGCTTGCATCATACCAAATCAAGCCCCTCAATTAAATGACTTTATGTGGTGATGTCGATTTGATTTCAACCAAGCTTGGAATAGTTGCTCCGTAAAACATACCCCGTTGTGGAAATAATTACCAACAGCTAAAAGCCACAAAATTGATCTCAATGATAAGCCATTGAACTAGTCTCTTCCTTACCTTTGACTCCCTCTTTCTCTAAATAAATAAATAAGTAAATAAATAAATGAACAAGAAAAGAAGTTTGTGTGAGACTAAAGCAACAAGGTCTTCCAGGTATTTAGATTACCTCATGTCTGGAGTTAGCAGGTTATCAAATGGAAACAACCTAAATAGTATGCACTAATATTACCTGAACCAGAAAAAGGAAGTGCTCGAGGGTTGGTGTGGTGGTGATGGTGCATAATTATGATATCAAGTTATACACATAAGATAGCATTTTCCAGCAATCTTTATGTACAAGTAGGATATCAAGTTATTCAATGTGTTGCTGGAGCACTAAAACTTGAACACTTTAAATTGCTTGATCATTATTGGCAAGCTTATCAATTTTATTAACTCATTTTCATTGTAATTTATTCATGGGCCAGTACCTGAAGGAATTGGATGGGCTTAGATCCCAGCTTGCAGCCACTAAAGCAACTGCAGATGCAAGTGCTGCATCAGCACAATCAGCACAGCTTCAGTGTTTGGCGCTCTTAAAGGAACTAGATGACAAGAATAGTTCATTAAAAGAACATGAGGATCGTGTGACCAAGCTAGGAGAGCAATTAGAAAATTTACAAAGAGACCTCAGAGTGAGGGAATCTTCACAAAAGCAATTGAAAGATGAAGTTATGAGAGTCGAGCATGAAATTATGCAAGCTATAACCCAGGCTGGAAGCAAAGATTGTGAATTAAGAAAATTATTAGATGAGGTTTCTCCAAAGAATTTTGAGAAGATCAATAGGCTTTTGACTGCAAAGGATGAAGAAATAGCCAAACTGAAAGACGAACTCAGAATTATGTCTGCTCACTGGAAGTTGAAAACTAAGGAATTGGAATCACAGGTGCATCTATTTTCAGCGCTTCTTGAACTGACTTTTAAATTTTCAATTGTTTCTTTTCAGAAGTTGAATTCTCTTTATGGTCCTGAAACTGTATAATTACAAGATTCTATCTGTTTGTTTGGCAGTTAGAGAAGCAGCGCCGGACTGATCAGGATCTGAAAAAGAGGGTGTTGAAGTTAGAATTCTGTCTTCAGGAAGCTCGTGCTCAGACACGGAAGCTCCAAAGGGTAATTTTTTTCATCTTAACTCTTATGCCTAGAGGAGGATGGTGGCATTAGCTGCTGTGTACCATACTCCTTTCTGTGTCTGGTTTCAGGGATTCATCATCCTTGCAAATTACAATAAAGGGTATGTTCTTTTGTCAATGGCCATAATTTAGCTTGCTTGGGGTTTGAGATTTCAATCAATTGATTGCTCTACATCACATTTGGGTGAATGTTGTTGATCAATGCAAGCAATATGTAACGTAAATCCAAGCTATATGCAGCATCCCTTTCCCCATTTTCTTTCTTGTCTACTTTTGCCCTTAACTTCAGTATGCGTATCTCTTACATTCCTGTTTTCACCATTTTAAAAGATGGGAGAGCGTAGAGACAAAGCGTTGAAACAACTGCGCGAAGAGTTGGCAGCACAACAACATGAAGCTGTGGGTAAAAATGAAAAGCAGAATTTTTGGGAAACATCTGGCTTCAAGGTTGTAGCTTCCATGTCAATGCTGATATTGGTGGTGCTTTCAAAGCGGTGAAATGCTTACGCCTGAGGTGTAAATATCTGTGCACTTCCTTCGAAGTTGTGGAAGCCGCTTTTAGGGGTTATCTAGCCAGTAGAATACCTATAGCCTTAGTTGAAGAGGACCTTTTTGTTCTTTGTACTTGGAACTACATTGCTTCATTTGTACTCAGAGAAATGAAATTAGTCTTGGAGGTTTCATTGCTTTAGATAGTGTCTTATGATCTATATCGTGCAACCATGTTTCCTAGCGTGCTTCAGACTCCAGTTAACAAAAAGCGTGCGTAAGGAATGATGGACACTAGGTTTTTACATTGGAATACGCTGCAAGCAATGCAATTTTATCAAGCCAGTAGCACATGCTTTTGAAATAAGAATTTTCTGTGGGGCAAACTTGTTTCTAATAATACGCTGTACGTTTGATGCCGCCTTCAATTACCAGTAAGTGTTTGTGGCAAATTGATCATTGGATTAAAAGTGATTACACAATATTGAATATTCGAATTATTTACTGTGGGGAGATATGCGGGAGCAAAATCACCACTCTTCCACTATCAACCAGACAGCAGCCTGATGCTGAAGTTGAACAAATAACCATATATGTTTTTCTAGCCGTTAGATTCTACCTTCAGCATATAAACATGTTTACATCACGCAGGCAGCTAACTTTTAGAACCATGCAGGCATGCAGCTTTTATACTTTGGCCCCGAGGAACTTACCTTTTGTTTCTTTTCCCTGCCACCAAAGATGGTTCCGCTCTGAACTTGGAACTGCTGAAGCTCTTTATCTTCTTGGGACAATGCCATCTTCCATTTGACTCATTTACATGACAAAATGACTTCTACATGTTGGCAATCACTCCTATAACAAAGGATGTTAGCAGTACAAAGCATCTAGCGAATGGTTTCTTAGTTGCTGACCCAGACGTTGAACTGTCGACACCGGAAGGAGCTTCAGACCCAAAAACTGTTGTGGTGCCTGAGGCAGGGCTGCTTGAGTTTAACACTGATGGTGGAGTAACAGTGCTGCCAAAAGCATGAAATTTTAGACCATGTTTATTTCAAGCGTTGAAGAATTTCAAAGCCATGAAAATGTTGATTTCACCTGGACGCCCCTGACCCCGGCAATGGTGATGCTGTTACCGGATTTGTAGAAGAAGTTGGTGGTGTTGGCAATGATGATGCTGGGGATGAGGATGATGGATAAATGCAGGAACCCACGCCTGTTCAAAGGTTATAAGAAATGGATTTGAACATTCAAATAACATCTGAAACTACATCACTGAATTGATCAGTTTCTTACTTGGATTCACATTAACTATAGTTGCTGTCCCTCCAAAATCACAGCTGGACTGTGAAGGATTCTTCTGATAATAGCTATTGAACGCATAGGAGGCATGATTTTGAAGATTATTTGGATTGTAGCAGCTCCCACCCTGCTGGATCTGTGAACAATCAGCCGCTCCCATTCCACAGGCATAATCCAGGGCTGCCTGAAGAGCAGTTTGTAATGCTCCACTCTTGGCCACGCACCAGCTTTGTCCTGGGGTTGCTGGAGCATTTGTCGTTGCAGGGGGTGCTACTGGATTTGTGACTGGTGTTGTAACTGGAACATTTCCTGCCGGGGCTGGATATGTTGTAACGGGGTTAGTTATTGGCTGTGCCCCTGGAACTGTTACGGTTGGAGTTGTGACTGGATTTGCGCCTGGTGCTGGTGGATTAACGGAAGGATTTGTGGAGGGAACGGTGAGCGGAGTGGCGGGGGGGTTTGATACGGGTGTGGTAGTGACGGGGTTAGAGGCAGGGACAGTTACCGCTGTCGGCGTGGGAGGTGTTGATACAGGTGCTGTTGGCAAATCTGTTGTTGGTGGGTTGATCACATCATGTAAAAGAGTTTTGAATTTGCTTTGGAGTTCTCTACGAGAAGAAGAAAAACTTCGTTCTTCATCCATTTTAAACTCTCTTTCAACAGAACTTCCAAGGGGAGATACTTCTGCATATAATTCAGCCACCTGACCTGCACACTGATATTTTTCTAAAGATTTCGAAACCTTGTCTAAAAGCTCTTCTGCTTCTTTTGCACTGGAGACTACTACACTTCTGAATACCATAACTATGGGGATATCATGGCAAGGAAGTAGGGAAGCAGCGAGCGCAGCTTTTTGGATCGTTGATTGAAGAGAAAGGTCTCCCATTCCCAATCCCCCTTCAGCACTAGCACTGACTTCTACAGTGACAAAGGACCCAGTACTACTAATAAATCCCAGTATCCTATGCAGGCCTCTTTCTTGAGTTCTATTCAATTTCTCTAAAAAAGGCAGTGGAAATGCCGCAGAAACTTTAAGTTTGCTCTCCAGATGGTAAACACCAATGGCTGAATGGATTAATTTCAAGGTAGATAAAAGCTGCGACAAGTTTTTGCTTCCAGTAAGCGTGATGCTTTTGGTGTTTATACGGGGTAGAAAGGGCACAACATGGGTTTTCAACCATGAAATAGCAGATGCTTTAGAATTTATAAAATGTGCAACGACACTTTCCTGTAAGTAAAGATCTAGTGACATGCCAGAGTAGTGAAGACTATTCAAAACCTCGTGATCTACCACAGAAACATGAATACGAGGTGAAGAGACCTTGTTTAGCATAAAGAATGACACTGTTCGGTTAAGTGGTGAAGCGGCATCATAGGAGAAACCCACCAGAGTTCCTGCAACATACATAGAAGAAAGTGATCTGACGTGCAAACCTGCAAATAATTTCAGTTCATTCATGAAACTAAAATGAAAGAATACTTCTTTATAATTCCAACTGTATGAAAATAATCAGGATGAAGAAAGAATTCTTAGGAACCCACAACACAGTGCATCCAGGGTACCAACTTAATGTGAGGTTTTTAGTTGTCAATAAATATATAAGTAACATGAATAGGGGAAGCATGAATTTCTCTATATAACATAGTATAATTCTCAGTAACCAAGAACATCAACAATTGGGCTCTCTTTTCTCTAGAATTTTCAGGAAAGGGGGAAAAAACCAGTGTAGTGAAGAAGTAAGAGTTGCTTACCAGAAGAGCAAGCAGTGAGAAGGAACAAGAAGAGTAAGAGGAGGGAGTTGGTAGAAAGTTTGGCCATTACCATTGCAGAGAGAGGTTTTCTCCAATTTTAGGGAAGGGATCCCAACTAGAGTTTTAACACGATAATCGTAAGAGGGTTGGGGGTGCTTATAAGACATTGCACTGCACACGGAGAATTGTTATGAAAGCTTTGCAACGGAGAAAGAGAGAGAGAGAGAGGGAAAAGGCGGAAAAAGCACACTAGATAAGAAGGTTAAGAAAAAAAAAAAAAAGCAGAAAGGAAGATGAATAAAGAGATGTATCTCCATCTTGCATGTAATGATAAGAATGAGAAAAAGATGTTACTTTGTACTTTGTCAAGAAGGGAGGGCTCAGCAAAAGTTGGGAACTTGCGGATTGCTGCTGGCTAGTGAAGAGTGATGAGTAATGCCCAACTTGTTTTTCTTTTTTTTTTCTTTCGAGAAAAATCTATGCTAACAATGGAAGTCTCAACATTTGAGAGTAGTTTTGAAAATAAAATTCTGAATTTGTAAAAGAATATTGCGCTATGATTTTATTTTATTTTTACTTGTACCTGTTGTGTGGCCTATTCCTTTTCAAAAGATATACAGTTAATAATGGGATACACAATTACAGCATCAAGATAAAGAATCTATATTTCTTCTTTCATAAAGTTGCAATCTTTATCAATAAAATTGTATTATGCATACAATCAGTCATTGTTTGCTATATGTCTTTGATTTTGATTTTTTAGCCAAAGGGAAAGTAAAAGAATATCCTTTAGTAGAAACTATCCAAACGATGACTGTCTTTCGGTGTCAGCATCCATTAACCTGTACTACCCCATCCCAAGGGAGCGGTTAAGCGGTTTTAATTTGATTGGACACCCAAAAAGTCGAAATTGAAGGCTTTGAAGCTAAAGTGGCTTGCCTCCTGACATGTGAGTGAGAGTAAGCAAAAGACGGTAAAGACAAAGCTACATACACAGTACTCCTCTCTCTCTCTCTCTCCAAAGGCTTAAACATAAGAAAGAGAGCTCAATGAGGATTGTTTTGTGATGCTGGACCGAATACATGGGCTAAATACATGTTCACATGCATTCATTTTCTTCAAGTAACATCACATTTATTTGACAATTTGAAAAGAAACGGATACATATTTATTTCTCTAAAAACACAATGCACAAGCAAATTATACTTGTTAAGGAGGCAAGTGTGGATTTGCCTATCTCCACCTGATCATAATATATAATATAATTCCGGCGAGTGGGGACAACCCCATGTGGAAGAATCTATTGTGCTTCACACCTTTCAAAATTGGGTCGTCAAAAAGCACCTCGACTGACTAGGCCACAGCCGAAAGCGAAAGCCCACGGACAGCCGAAAGCAAAAACCCGCTGACAGACGCGGGATTCAACGCTCGACACCTTGTGTTTGTCCATAATTTCAGAAACATGTCACGCTGAATTTACGAACTTATGGTTGCTTTCAAGATTAACAAAGCTCCTTACAAAATTCCCTCGATGGAAAAGACGGTGTTAAATTCGCTGAAAATAAGAGGGCTCTTTCGTTATTGCAACTTTCTGTGACCCCGTGATGCTATTCGGCCTTTGTTGCATCCTGCTCAAAATTTTTCCAGACATTCGTTGGCATCAAAGATCCTATCCAACAAAAGGATTCAAAAATCTCTAATCTAACATCCACAGTACATAAAGAAGCAAAGCTGCTTAGCCCATGGTTACTATGCTCCTCGTCTCGGTCAACCCGTGCATCTTGCTTTCCAGCTCATTCTCATGGGAAAATAAACAAGTCGCTGAACAATGGATCCAAACACTGCTTCTTCGGCCAAATTGTATTCGTGTAGATGCTTCTCCGGAGCCCATAACGGAGATCTTCCGGGCCATAGTGCATAATTTGTCAATAACATGCCTGCCAATCATGTGGGAAAGCGTACAAGTAATACAAAAATGCCATACCCGTGACATTTTTAATTTCTCTTCAAAAAGAATGATTTACACGTCAAAAGATATTGTTGATCATGTTCAAAGTGGCCCTAGCCCCCATGTTAGGAGATGCACCCGAATTGAAACTCAAGGGGCGACAGAGACCGATAGAATTTTGGTTCCCGATCAAGATGATGGAGAAAAAGAGAGAAGACTTACAAATAGTTTCTTCAAGAGTAAGATATCCACCGAGCAGAGCAGACATAACACAATTGTTCTAGTGAATCTGCAGAAAATGTGAATCAACAGACTTCATTAAATAAATATCTTCTGCGTAACTATGAGTTTCGAAGGTCACAAGATGAACGATGAATGCGTGCTCTCCTAAATCAACATGGTCCAAGTAAAAAAGAGCCCGGAATAAATATCAGGAAAAAAAGAGAGAGGAAAATAGGGCAATTTGGAATAGGAATAAGAATATGCATTCTTTTCACTTTCAGTTTTACGTCATTCAAGAGTAATGTTCTTGTTCTGGGTTGGAGGCCATCACCCTTCTTTTCTACGAAGCTCTTCCGCTGTGCAGAATCTCACAAGATTTGCAATTTTTTTTTTTAACTTAATAATTTCACTCGAAGTGTTCTAGCTTCTTGATAGCCCCAACACTCAGTAAGTGAAAAGGAACGACAACCCCAACATATTCCCCTCACAGTTTAAAGGAATGATTGTGACCATGGTTACCTTCCTTCCCAAACACCCTCTGTCAACTTCTTCACGTTTCTGCATGTCTCTGTCTGCACGTGTTATTGGAAAATGGCATGCATTTGTGTTCTTACTTGTCCATCACCCCTTGGACCTTTCACAGGCTATCCTCTAGCAACTCAAAAGCATCGACCCGCTCAAAATATGGCCATTCTTTCTCAGAGTTAGGGTGTTGTAAATCCTTTTCCCACAAAAACCACCGTAGAGGATAGCCACTGGTTCAATGGTCAGGCGAGAAAGAAATTTGCTTGATGTAACCTACGCACGAGTGCACAGCCAATGTGTAAGAAAAGATGCGGGGACCAAAAGCATGCTTCTGGAATTGGGACTTTGGGTAAGAAAAGAGGAAATATCGTGTCAGAAAATTACACGGTAATAGCGGAGGCAGAGTGAAAAGAAACCGCACTTTAGGAAGCCCTTTCTTCTGTTTTGTTTCTTGCCTTTTCTTTCACTGCCGATTCCTTTTGTTGTGAGTTGTCATCGTGCTTGGCACCGAGGGAGCAGTTAATTACATTTATTGCTAGAATCACCACCGTGAAAATGAAGCAAAACAGGACAAAAATTGCACAACGTGAAGTTTTAAGTAATTTAAAAAAAAAAACAAAAAAAAAAAACAATAACATTGAGAACAAAGGAACCCTGGTTGGGATAGAAAATTCAGAACAAATGCATTCAGCGAATCAAATAAAAGAACGGCAGAAGAAACAAAAGGAGGGAAAGGAGTGAAAGGCAGGGATTCCGACAGAATCAGCTTTGGTGGGAGCAGCATCCAAATTGACCCAATTCTCTCTGTGCAGCTAGCGGCACACCTAACAATAATACAGTTATATCTTTAGAACATAGAGGCTCGATGTCACGAGAGTGGAGTCGCATGGTTACGAGATTAGCTCTCGTGAATCCAGCTCGTGTAGTAAAGGCATAACTTGAGTTGAGAGGAGGGCCAATGGTAGCATTTTTTGAAAAGCTGCCTGCGCTGGCACACGCACACAGAGAAAGGGGCACGCTAGCAACCCCACCCCCACCCTCCACATTAAATATTTAAATTAAAAAAAAAAACATAAACAAAGAAAACTTTCTTTAATAATCATGACAAAAAAAAAATAGTGAAGGCATCGAGTAAATGGTAGAGCAATAAAAACACAAAACGAAGACTCGAGTCCGGGCAGAAACCGGGGCAATTGAAGCGATGGAAGTGAGGGTAGGTGGGTGGGGGGGGTGCGTAGGTCGAAGAAAGGCAGAAGTACTAAACGGCGCTGTTTTCGCAGCTTGCTCAGCCCGCAGTCTAGCTTGGGCCTAGCGGGTTGGGCTAACTTTCAAAGCCCAGAACCCGTCTCTTTCACAAAAGCTTAATGCGAGACACGGCCCACTGAAACAGGCTCATGACCACGGTTCCATGGATATATTTATCGATCGGATCGGATGCTTCTCAAACTCTCGAGAAGAAGAAAACGACGTGCACGCGACGACAGGAGCACGCTTAAAACGATGGATTGAATTAAAAAAGATGACCTTTTTTCTTGTAAGAAAATAGGTTATTGAGCTTCCAAGCAGCATCCTGCTTTCATCGTAGCCACCAAAATGGAATGGCGCAACAAACCTTAAGCCTTACCCTTTCCGCCAATTCATCAGGCCTCAAAAAAAGAACTCTCACGTTGCCGAATGCCGTCCGGATTATTGATTGACAACAACCCAACCACTTTAAAAAATCACATTTGAACAATCACATTTTCGTTCCCAAAAAAAAAAAAGAAAATAATAATAATAATATATATATATATATATATATATATATAAGACATTCATTTGGTTACTTTCCTCCTCTATTATTACTTGATCCGTATAATATACATATATATAATATAATATAGGTCTATTCTAACAGAGTGCATTTTGCTATTTACTATGGCTTCCCATCATCACTGTTCTCTCTCCCCACATCTTAGCAACGCCATCTCCTTGTCCCACACCCACTTGACTTCCCTTCATCGTCATTATCGTCATCTTACTCGTCTTCGTCTTCTTCTTCTTCCTCTTCTTCTTCTTCTTGGAGTTACGGTTCCGTCGCTGATCACTACTGCAGATGCTTCCCATTGCAAGAACCCACCAGTCATTTTCAACTTTGGGGACTCCAACTCCGACACCGGCGGACTCCTCGCCGGCCTTGGCTTCTCCGTCAATCTCCCCAACGGCCGTTCCTTCTTTCGCAAATCAACCGGCAGATTGTCTGATGGACGCCTCCTCATCGACTTCCTCTGTACCACTCCCGTTTCTCTATCTCTTCTTTTTCTTCCTTTGTTAATGTGGGGGTGGAAGGAACAAGAGTGCGCATCCGACGGCCTAGATCACGGATGCCTATTTGTTTGGGCCTTAGATCTTGGTCATCCCCGCTTGCCCTCGAACTCTGTGAACTGGCTGTGGTTGCCATTGATAGATAGAAGTGGGCCAGCCTGGGGGTGGTGGGGCTGTGGGCACGTTGGGTTCGAATTTCAATCCAATTTCTTGTCTCGTTATTTTGTCGTCCCAAAAATACCCAAAATGCAAATATGTTTTTACCGTTAGCTATTGGCCCAGATAGACAGACCTTTTCTTCTTATGCTCTGATGCCTTTGCTTTACGCTTTGGGCTTTTCCATTTTTGATTTGACTTTTCCTATCTGGCCATCTGCCTTCGTGATTATTAATGGTATCTGCTAACGATAAAGTTTGTAATTGGAGAAGCACTAACTTTTATATTTGTATATATTTTTTTATAATTTGTGCACTGCAGGCCAAAGCGTGAATGCGAGTCTCCTAAGGCCGTATCTGGACTCACTGGCGAGTTCCAAGTTCACGAATGGTGCCAACTTTGCGATTGTGGGTTCCTCCACCCTCCCAAAGTTTGTTCCCTTTTCATTGAACATCCAGGTCATGCAGTTCCTCCATTTCAAAGCTCGCTCTCTTGAACTTGTCGCTTCCGGTAATGAATTAACAGTCTCATTTCCATTTCACTGTATGGCTTTTTCCTGCCAGTTACAAAGATAACAATTGGTTCGCTTGCATTGCTGCTGATTAAGAAAGCAAAACGGATGAATGGGATTTTTGTAGGTTCGCCAAATTTGATCAACGAGGAGGGATTCCGGAACGCACTTTACATCATCGACATTGGACAGAATGACATTTCCGATTCGTTTGCAAAAAATCTATCTTATCCCCAAGTAGTCAAAAGGATTCCCTCCGTTATTCTGGAAATTGAGAATGCCATGAGGGTGAGCAAAAGGATGCTCTGCTTTTTAAAAGGAAACCGGCAGGTTTTGCTGGCTAAAATTAAAATTCCTAATTAATAACTTAACGTGCCGGTGCATATTTAATTGTATAGGTCTTATACAATCATGGGGGGGCCAGGAAATTCTGGATACAAAACACCGGGCCATTAGGTTGCCTTCCTCAGAAACTTGCGTTGGTCCAGAAGAGGGAATTAGATCCCTATGGATGCATATCAAGTTACAATGAGGCTGCAAAATTGTTCAACGAAGCACTGCGCCGCTCATGCCAGAGGATGAAGTCTCGATTGACAGATGCAAGTGTTGTTTACGTGGATATGTACTCAATCAAGTATGATCTCATTGCCAACTCTCCCAAATACGGTAGGTTCATAACCTTCGATCGGGAGTTGAGAAAGCAAATAAATTGGGTTTTCTTTCTGTTTTGATCAATGATTGAGGCATATGCACGTGCAGGCTTTGCAAGTCCGCTGATGGCATGTTGCGGAAGTGGAGGACCTCCATACAATTACGATATAAGGGTAAAATGCGGTCAGCCTGGATACAAGGTGTGTGAGGAAGGGTCTCGATTTGTAAGTTGGGATGGGATCCATTATACTGAAGCAGCCAACGCAGTTATTGCCTCCAAAGTGCTCTCCACAGCCTACTCCTCCCCGGTCACTACCTTTGATTTCTTTTGTCGCCCTTAATTAGTCGCAATGCTCTTCCAATTTTGACTTCTGTGTTTGTAGCTGTGCACCCTTTCCAGAGGTTGCATATGTTCTTTCTTTTGTTTTTTTTTGAAGGGTACATCGGAGACATGATATTAGAATAAGGATAAGAATTCCGTTTTTCATTTGTCAATGCATACTAATGTAATCTAATGTTTTCCTTCCATTCTGGTTATTGCAGGCCTAGCAAGTAAGTACACAACCAGGATATCATCTTTCCCTCTACTATATTTTCATTCATAGTATCAAATAATGCTTTCTTGACGATATAATTACCAAGGTAAGTATCCTGCTTGAATGTGATAACACAAAGATTAGATCGGGGTTGCCTTTTTAAGTGTTATCATCCTGGTAATTCGGTAACTTTCGGAATTGTTCATCAAATTCTTATCCAACTTTGATGAGGTGGTGGCTTCATTGGTCTTTGTATCGTCGCGCTTACTGTTGCTTGCTGACTCTCGGACAAAGCTCCACAAGCAGAAAATTAGTTATGGAAGCCCAAGCCCAAGACCCGCGCCGCTGAAAAGTAAAGATTAAAATGATCTATTCCAATGCTTCATGTCATGAGCCCAACTTACTATTGTAGCCCAGCACTAGTATAGAATAGACACGACGAGCTTGTAGCCCGCACGTTGTATCTTTACTTTAAGGCTCATTGGCATACGTAAAGGCGGCATTGTTTTGAAAGACAAAAGCATACTTGTCCAGCCCAAGAAGTGGGAGAGCACGTACATATACAACTACAGTGCATGTAACATGTGACTACCACACATGTTATCATCTACTGCTATTGATTTGGCACATGGGGCATGGGGATGACACGCAAGGGGCCCTCGGCGACATTTGTTTGTTTGTTCACAAAACGTATTAATTACAATCCAATGCTACACGTTTCCTATGTCCCACTGGCTGACTAAAATCACGTCGCATTACCCATTCTCTATTTATTTTTAGTTTACAATTAATTTATCATTTCAACAACACGCCTTGATGCATGGATTGATTTATGCATGGATTTTGTATAATGCTATATTAAGTCATTAATCACGAGTGCCTTCGGTTCGGGGCACCAAAGCATGCCCTGAGATCCTCGTATCTTCGGTTGTTACTTGTTTGTATTTGTTAAAGGCATCCAAGTGTCAAATTTGGCAAAAAAGAAAAATAAAAAAAGACACAAATTAAATTAATGTACCTGGCTGAAATTGCAATTGAACTTTAATATAAGGTGTTTCCATCCTATCTAACTTTCAAAATATAATAAATTAATTAAGTCGTGGCAATCTAAACGTGACTGTTTTGAACAATTATAAATAAGACTCGATCAGATTAGACGTGGATTAGGCTGAGGAGACTCATAGTGCGGCTTTCAAATGATGTTGATTGAGTGAGTTACCTTGAAGGGATCGTGATTATTTACTAATTAGTGAGCTAACTCACCGTCCGATCTCCCTCCCCAGGCCAAAGTTAACCCGTTCGCCAAAAAAATATCAAATCCCACTTGCAAGTCATCCTCATATCATATGCTTCACAGGACCACAGAGAAAAAGAAAATGATGAGGAAGGCTTTGTGCAGTTCAATGTTTATTTTTACTCCCTTTCTGCAGTGGGGTGCACATCCAAGTATGCATTCGTAATCCTTATGGGGATTGGAATACAAATCGTCTGAAGCACAATTGGTCCGGGTTTCATTTTCTAAAATATCAAATGATTAAGCTAGACTGATTGACAATTAAACCTCCATTTCACTTTCTACGTACCTGACCAAGCCGTTTAAAGTTGCTTTAATTACAGCACCCTCTGTACACGTAGGAAATTAATATGACGCCCTAAATATAAGGTATGCAGGTAGCTCTTTCAATATGTTCTTGCTTGCTAGCTTTAATCTAGCTAGCAGGTCACGCTTGATTTTCTGGTCAGTTGGCCTTGCAATTAGAGTGTTACACCATATTATGAGCCCCCATCAACATGCTTTCTAAGCGAAAAAAAAAAAAAGTGCAACATTCACATCAACGTCAACAAGCCAGTTATCAATCACCACATTTTCCTGTTCTTGTCCCGAAGTTACTAATGTTGCACTTGCAAATTATAAGAACTATACAGTCCACGGTGGTGAGAGGCTGAAAATAACAGCTCATCGCACCAAGTGACTGAAGAGAGAAGTAAAAACAAAATAAGATTCAATTAGAGGACTCGGGGGCCGATGGAGAAATGAATAAAGAGGTTGGCATATAATTATGTTCCGTAACCTAGGAAGAAGAAAGAAGGGTGATATATGTACATTGGTATCTTTTTTTTTTTCTTGTTCGAAATATGAAACGGATGGCAACCGACCAAGTTTTCTTGTCAACAGTACATATAGGTGGGTAGATGCACGCCCACCCTGGAGGTTCTTCAACGCACGGCTTCTGCACGGTGCGCCCAACAGAGCCTGTCTATCGTGCACTGTAATTGTGGTCCGGAGTCAAATCCAGTTCGGTCCCTCTTAATTAATGGCCGACGGTTTCCTGTGCACAATTTTGGATGAGGATGCAGTGCCATTAATCATTTGCGAATAATTCAGTCCGTTGGCTAAAGTCAAAATGATTTTTTATTTCGCCATTAAGAGACCTCAAATACAGGAAGTTGGGACCACGCATGCCCCGTGCAATGAAAAAGAATCCTCTCCCCATCGTATATTATTTACGTGAAGTTTTATGACTGAACTCCTTGAATATTAACTAGTAAAATGTTAGGATTATCTTATCTAACTTGTTTTCTTTTTTCTAAATTTTTCACGGAGAGTTGCGAGTGATTACCAGTCAGATGAGTTTTTCTTTAAATTTTTTTTTTCTTTTTGAAAAAATGATTAGATTTCAATTACTAAATTTGAAACGAATGCCCTTTTGTTTTTGGTATACTGAAGTGAATTCTTTAAATGATCTTTTTTGTTTTTTGTTTGAAAAGTGAGGTTAACATGATAATTAAGATCACGTCATTCCTACGTCGAGAATGAATATCATATTTCGTAAAAGCTGGGGAGAATCAGAGTTTGAACTCCGAAGATTTTTGCTCCAACAGACTAGCCCTAGGAAAAAGATTGTGTAATTCCTAAGAGGAGAGGAGCCAAACATGAAACTTCGACACCTTTATGCTGCAGAACTCTCTGAAGTGAGTGAGTTTGCAATCTGAGGAACCGAAGCTCTGTAACGGTCCCCTTGGGGACATCATTAATAACATATGCATGGTAGGGTGCTCTTATCTTATCAGAGATAAATAGAGAAGACATGTCTTTAATTGGTCCATAAATTCAAATAAATAAATAAATAAACAGAGGTACGTGAGTAACAAACTTTATGCTGCAACATGCAGGCAGACGTATGCCATGCCGAGCATAGATCGCATTGGGGGGGGGGGGGAGGGGGACAAGACAAGGAGTCTAATTGTAGTAATAATCCGTGGCACGTATACTATAATTTATAAGCTGGGGCATTAATTGGATCCCATAAGGGAGCTATCTACGGCGCGAGATGGAGGGGGCGTTCTTTGTTTGAAAATGAGCTTCAGTATACCGGATAATTATCCTCTGTGTTGTGAGTCTCAATAAATATTATATGTTCATGTAGAACTCCTCCCCCCCCCTCAACATCCCCCTCCCTTTTCTTTTTCTTTTCCTTTTTGTTTTTCTTCGGCACACTAACTTGTTAGGATTTGTGCGTCCCACAGCACAAAGCTACACAGACAATAAGCCAACTAGTTTGCAGAAAGAATAATTTATGAATTAAGTGGTAAAAAAAATAAGGAATAATTTGTGAATAAAGCCGTCAGGGATAACTATTAACAGGATAGAGCACGTGAGCTTGTGTGTTTATATATATATATATTGGTAGATAACGCACGTCATCGATCTCGGCACATCAATCAATGGGGTCGAGCATTATTCCAGTTAATGATACTGAGATATATAATAATAATAATATTATTATTATTATTATTATTATGTTTTATGATACAATTAGCTTATACTATTATTTGGTATTCTCAAAGATGCAAGCTTCTTTCTTTTTTATTATTTAATCTTTTGTGAATACAGATTTATAATCCCAAACTCCAGCTTCTGCCGCTGCTTGCCCAATTTGGCTCAACGGTGACAATCGGATCCCTACACTACATACATATACACAGGCCTCCGCGTGCATGGACGTTGGCTCGCAACGTTACTTACACTTCAATTCCCGTGCTACGACGCATGGTGGTGGTCGATCCAATTATCATCCATTTGCACACCCCCCGCCCCCCCCCCTCCACCCAAAAAAAACAAAAAACACAAAGTGGGGGAACAAAGTATGAATATTGAGTTCCTCCCAACGACAGAAGCGGAGCCAATAGTGATGGTTCCAAGTCAAAAACCCAGACAGATTTGAACCGAGGAAGAGTTTTCGTGAGTATAGCTAGTAGCACATGACCACACTCGAAAAACGCCGCTTCAAATTCACGAATGATTGAGAATGGCTCTCCACGTACGCACCCCATTGTCACATGTTGAACCCCACTCCCAACCGGTCACTCTGAACTTCTCTGCCATTCGGGAACTCCTGCTTCACAAAGTACTAGTCTAAACCACGAAAGTGAGGGCTATCTCTGGGCATGGCAAGTTGGAAAATCCGTCCACTGTATCACAATTCATTTGATTGACTTGACGCGTTGATGGTGAAAGCCGTCCACTGGCTTTTAATTCATTATCCCAGTTGAAAGGCTTCTTTTCTTGTGACCACTTGAATCTTTTTGCTGGGCCTTATCGGTCAGAACTCTGGACTTTTCAGCGAAGTGAAATGGGGCCTCAATGCCTCTCTTTCACCCTTAGCGGCTTCTTTAAGCCAATAATTAAATCTGGGTGCGCGATGGAAAATTTGGACCAAACCTGTCGTGGTACGCTTGTGCCCCAGAAGGCTGAAATAATTGCATCAGCTTTTACCATTCAAAGGTAAATTAATACTTCTCTGATTTCTCCCCTCTGTAAAGGCACTGGTCAAGATGGCGTTCAATTATAAGCTAGTCCAATAGTAAATCCAAAACTTTCCATTTTACAACTTGCAGGTGTTCCTGAAGCACAAAACACAGTTCTTTAATCCAACGTTTCTAAATGTGATTCAAAGAATCACGATCAAAATGTCCCAAAAAGAAATAAAAAAACACTTGAGAACGATGCATGTTTCATCGGTGCCTAGCAATTTTATTAAAAGATTTTTTTTTTTTTTTTGGCATATTTGCTGGGCACATGGCATGAATAAACTACCCTGGCACACGATGGCTTTCAAGTTTCATCTTTCATGAGATTGATGCTACGGATATGTAAGTTGAGAGACGCCTTTGCTTTTGAAGACAGAAAAATTAAGTACTATGGCCAGTGGCAGCGGCGGGAGTTGGGGTTGTAATAGGTTTCTTTTCTTTCTTTTTTTTTCTTTCTGGTTTTGTTTGGTTTGAGGTGGACTATTCAAGACAGCTGGCAACATTTGATACTGGGGATCGGATTGTGAATGGCACTAATTGGATTGGAGGAATGGGTTGATCCCAGTGCCTTCTCACCGTCATAATCATCATCGCTCATTACTTGTAGATCTTTCCTGTGTTTGGTCTTATCACTCCTATATCTTAATTGCGATGTTTGACCAATTAAATACATTAAAAGAATGCAAACAGTAACCGCAATTAAATTAAGGGTACAAATAACGAACATGAACAAAATTAAAGTACTCTAGCCAGAAAAACAAAATATAAAAATCATTACATTAAATTATATTATTTGATGTTTGATATGCTTAATATTCTCCACAAATGACACCCTTCCTCTAAAAAAATGACTAAATTTAAGGTAGAAAAAGAAAAACTCAAATCCTAGAAGGAAAAGGAGTTAAAAACTGATAACAAGTCAATGTTGATAACAGAAAATCAATCAAACAAAGAGAAAAATGCCAAGGAGACCCTTACACATTTCCACGACTTCTCTTTTACCGTGTGTAAGCTCCATGAGTGGATGCGTTGTAATGTAAGGCACTTAATCCCATCACCTACCACTGGTGACTCCATCCCTTCGCCGCCTCTTCTCTCTTCTCTTCCCTAACATTACCATACCATCGTTGCCAAATTCACCCATTCGCTCACATTATCCATTTTCATTGCCTGCCCGAGTCTCTCTGCTGCAACTAGCAGTAACAAACAGTCTTCACTTCTTGTCATTTTTGGCTTTAGGTACACAGAAAGCTCCACCCCAGCTTAGATTTCCGCGCACATTGGCTCTGGCAGTCAAGACCCAGAAAGCATATGTACACCTTTCCGACAACTCTGGGTTTATTTGGCTCTCTTGGAAAATGTGTTACTCTCAAAGATTTTTTTCTTTTTTGGGGGCTTCATTGCGTCTTGAGATCTGGGGTCTGAGGAGTTGGCATGAGTCAGAATAAGTTTCAAAGTCAAAGATCTGGACTTTGAAGGTTGCCGTGGTGATCTTCATTGCAGAGAGGTGAAAAAACCTACAGCTTTTTCCATCGCTTTTGATTTCTGTTGACTGTCAAGATAAAGATTTTTTTTGTTCTTCTTTTGTTTTTTATTTAATGATTGCATCCCCATTATCAATGGAGATTTTGATTCTCCCTTTGTGGGGTGCTCTATTTCCATTGCATTGGTGATCTGTTCATTTTCCCCTTGATGGCCTGTATGAATGTTGTTCTCTTTACTGAATTATACTTTTGTATAGCTTCTCGCGTCCTCAACTGTACTTCAGTAGTTTTCCGAGGAATGGATGACTACAGTTGAGATATCGGAGTTGGAGATGGACATTACTGTGTTCATTTACTACAAATGAGATTCTGCTTTAATTTAATTGAGTTTTTCATTGCATCTCCTCTTCCTTTCTTGCAGGCTTCAGTATCTGCCACAAATGGCGAGTGCTCTTGAAACGGGACTATCCAAGAAAACTTTCGTCTTTGACCTCAAGGTCTGGGAAGTAATATGCATTTGTGTATTTCTATTCATCATAATAATCCTCTCTGTGTTGTTCTGTTTGACCTCACGTAAGAAGTCAAGAAAAGATAGAAACAAGCTTCCACTTAGCCAAATCCCAACAATTTCAAAGGAAATTGGGGAAGTTAGGGTGGAACAAGTTTCAACAAATGAATTTGTACCTGGTGAGGGGATTCTGCTCACAATTCACGACAAGTCCAGCGAAAAAGAATCAGACAAGGTCCTGGTCCATCTTGGTATGGGGAAATTGAAGAATGGAGACAATAGCAGTCAGTCAGGCTCTTTCCATCATTTGGAGAAAGATGGTGGATCAGTATCCGGTGAAGAAGGGAGTTCTGGCACAGTAGCCGTGTATAAGCCTTCATCCTCATATCCCTTTACTGCACCTTCTCCTCTAATCGGCCTGCCTGAATTCTCTCACTTGGGTTGGGGTCACTGGTTTACATTGAGGGATCTTGAACTAGCAACTAACAGGTTTTCAAAGGAAAATGTCCTTGGCGAGGGAGGATATGGAGTTGTTTATCGGGGACAGCTGATAAATGGCACTCCAGTAGCAGTAAAGAAGATACTGAACAACTTGTAAGTTTAAAATTCCCGGACAAAACTTCCTAAAATATTGTATGATTTGTTTTCTCACATTGCCTCTGGTTCCTTTTTGTTTAAACTTTTGTAATTCTCTTCAGGGGTCAAGCAGAAAAGGAGTTTAGGGTGGAAGTTGAAGCTATTGGCCATGTGCGCCACAAGAATTTAGTTCGTCTTCTGGGGTATTGTATAGAGGGGACACACAGGTACCATCTTCATATGCACCCTTTATTCTGATGCAGTTTACAGTTGCGATTGGTTACCCCTGAAACTAAACTATTTGACAGCAGGATTCCCTTGTTTGTGGTTTAGTATGTGAATACTCTCTTTCATATCGTGGTACGGTGTCAATTTTAACTATCATGACAGGATGTTGGTTTATGAGTATGTCAACAATGGAAACTTGGAACAGTGGCTCCATGGAGCTATGCGTCAGCATGGATATCTCACTTGGGAGGCCCGCATGAGGGTTCTCCTCGGCACAGCTAAGGCGTAAGTCAATTTACTTGCATCTCCTTATTGGCTCTCTGCTTTATATATGACTTGGTATGTTGCTTGCAGACTTGCCTATTTGCATGAGGCCATTGAACCAAAAGTGGTGCATCGAGATATTAAGTCAAGTAATATACTAATCGATAATGATTTTAATGCCAAAGTTTCTGATTTTGGTTTGGCCAAGTTGCTGGGAGCTGGTAAAAGCCATGTAACCACTAGAGTTATGGGAACCTTTGGGTAAACATTCTTCAAGTTCATTCTTCTAATTTTCTTTGTTCACTTGGATATCTTAGTTCTTGATGTTGAAGGTATAATCATATTTCCTTCTTTTCCTCACAAATTAAAATTTTACAGATATGTGGCTCCTGAATATGCAAATACTGGCCTTTTGAATGAAAAAAGTGATGTTTATAGCTTTGGGGTTTTGTTGTTGGAAGCAATTACAGGGAGAGATCCTGTCGATTATGGTCGCCCTGCTCATGAGGTATGCAGGAAGCAAGTGCAACAGAATTGCTACTGAATACCAGTCAATTAATTGAATTTTTTTTTTTTTGGGAACTATATAATAATTTTCTTTCATTACATAATTTTTTGGCCTTAAAGATAGTTAATTTTGTTATTTGCCTCTTTCTTCATATGCTTCTTTTCTCATGGACCGAGGATAATAAGGTTATAATGGTTGTGGTTGTTCTGCCCTGATTAACTAAAGTGAATTGCTCAAGTTACCCTCCTGCTTATTGAGTTTTCGGCTATTCCCGGGATGTGTTTCTACCCTCATATGTGTTGTTTTTTTCTTTTTTTTGGCTTGTTTAAGACATTACTAAGATTGAAACTGGCCATGATTATGCCCACAATATAACTGAAGAAAAAATTGATAAATTCCTTGTCTAAGTTAAATTCATTTGATTGCAGTCACATAAATGTTTTGCTTCCATGTTCAACAGTTTCTGAACCTGCATGATCAGGAAATTGCCCTGTTGCAGGTGAATTTGGTAGATTGGCTTAAGATGATGGTTGGAAGCAGGCGATCAGAAGAAGTTGTTGACCCAAATATTGAGGTAAGGCCATCCATAAGGGCTCTAAAGCGGGCCCTCTTGACGGCTTTGAGGTGTGTTGATCCAGATTCAGAAAAAAGACCTAAGATGGGCCAAGTAGTCCGTATGCTGGAATCAGAGGAATATCCTATTCCAAGAGAGGTTAGTTATAGAATGCATGTGTCCTTTCCTGTCTCAGTTGGATTTTAGATGGTGCTTGACTGGTTAAATGTGAGCTCATTCAGTCTCACAGAACAAGTTGAGCAAGGCAGGATCAGCACCATGAACATATCTATGTGTTTGTTATTTTGTTGTTAGAATGCATATATGTGTTGAGAGTGAGAGGGAGATTTCAATGGACTGAATTGTGGGTTGGAATTCCAATTTTGCAGGACCGCAGAAGAAGAATTCAAGGAGGGGTTGGCATGGAGATTGAATCTCAAAAAGAGAACTCTGATACTGATCACAACGATTATCCAGGTTCAAGGTCTGAGAGCAGGCAGACATGATTAATAATGGACATGGAATTCATTTTGGGGAGTGTGTGAAGATGTTGGACTAAGGGGGCTGATTCCCACAAATTTTCTCCACGCCTATTAGTACTCGGGTTTTGCCACTATATAAGCTGCTGACATCAAGCACATGAGGGCTCGTGCCAGTGAAATGCCCCTCGCTCTCCCCCCATTCCCCTCTTGATCCTTTTCTACTTCTAGTTCTTTTTCTTTTCTTTCTCTTTGTTTCTCATTTTCCATTGGTAGATGGAAAGATGATTTGTTAATGTATGGAATGGTGCTTTGAAGAGCCCCTATGTGATGCACAGTGTGTACAGAATTGGTGTTTAGCTTTTGAAGATTGATTGATTGATTGATCCTTTCTGATTCTCCCTTCTTGTTACCTTTTCCTGATTAGCTGATGATGGCATCAAACGAGACTGCTCTGCCATGGAGCTCCTGAAAGAAATTTCTGCTTTGCCACGGAGCCCCATGTTTATTTTAGTTGTTTTGCAGCATAACATCCCCAGCCAGAACAAACTGATAGCGCCCCTACCTCTCCCTCCATTTATCAGTGTGAGGAAGCGAAAAGATGTCTCTAATTATGATTTTTTTTTTTTTTTGGTTGGCACCTTCGATCCAAAAATCCACCTGAAGGCCAAATAAATCATGGCCAATAATTTCTATGGTAAATTAAGATGCTGTGGGAAATACCTTAACCTCGTAAATTTGGTTGGTTCTCTTCTAGTCCCAGAAATAATAGCAGTAGCATGCTCTGCCCTGAGAAAAGAACTGAATTTGAGGCGAGTGGACTTCACATTAAGTGATTGGACCCAGTGGAAGTGATCCATTTGTTCGAGCGTACTGCGCTAATAGTACACCATGTGGCATGTACAACTGCCAACTGTTACCTGCCAATGCGTGGCTTAAAACCCAGTAATTTCCAGGGAATTCTTGCTTTTGTATAAGATTTTGACAGCTGCTTGACTCAGTCTGCAGAGCTAAATCACTAGGATTAAAATTACAAAAACCAATACCAAAGCAATAAAGCATGGCGAAGAATGGAAGGTAGTCCCATTTCAGGATCTCACGGTCAAACAAATTCTATTGTATCAATGCAGTTGACTGGCTCTTCATCCCTAAATTCATATTCAAGAAAATCCAATGGAGGCATCGGGGCATTTCCTTTCTATGGGTTTTCATCAGCTTTGGACTCAAGGTTCCATACAAAATTCCTCTATGGCCAAAAAGAAAAATACAGGAGGCAAAAGAAAGACAATAACAAATGGAGCACTAGCAAAAAATTATTCTGATTGAGACCAGCTTATTGATTACTCCAATTTCGTAATTCTACTGCCGGGGCTTCTCCCATTTGAGAGGCTTCACCACCTCCCATGTGAAGTCTGGGTCATCTCTTCCAAAGTGACCATAGGCTGCTGTCTTCGAGAATCTACCATTGCCACCCCTCTTCAGATCCTGGTTGATGGCAATCATTCCAGGCCTGAAATCAAAGTTTTCCTTTACAATCTTGAGAATCTCCTCGTCTGGGATCCTTCCACTGCCATATGTGTCAACAAACACAGACAATGGATCTGGCACACCTATAGCATAAGAGACCTGCACAATGCACCGGGGAGCAAGCTCATTGGCAACGATGCTCTTGGCAGCCTGCCTAACAATATAGGCTCCACTCCTGTCTACCTTAGTGGGATCCTTGCCAGGGAAGGCACCACCACCATGTGCTCCCCATCCACCATAAGTATCAATGATGATTTTGCATCCAGTCAGTCCAGCATCACCATGTGGGCCACCAATGGCAAATCGACCAGATGGGTTGAGATGGAAGATGGTTTTCTCATCAATGTACTTCTCGGGAATTACAGGTTTAATAACATGAACTTTGAGGTCAGCAGCAATCTTATTTTTAGTAACTGTCTCATCATGCTGTGTGGAAATGAGAACAGTATGTACTCGCATTGGAACCTTAGCACCCTTGTCATTATAGAACTCGACAGTGACTTGAGTTTTGCCTTCAGGTCTCAACCAAGGGCAGGTGCCATTCTTGCGGACTTCAGTAAGCCGGGCACCAAGCTTGGTTGCAAGCACATGGCTGAGGGGCATAAACTCGGGGGTTTCATCAGTGGCATAGCCAAACATGTGACCTTGGTCACCGGCACCAATCTCCTCAGGCCGCTTGGTAAGATGGCCATGGACACCTTGGGCAATATCAGGACTCTGCTGCTCAATATTAACTAGGACATGACACTTGTCAGCATCAAGACCTACATCATCAGAAACAAAACCAATCAAACGGCAAGTATCACGCACAATCTTTTCGTAATCTACATTGGCTTTGGTCGTAATCTCTCCAAATACCATGACCATATTGGTTTTAGTGCATGTCTCACAAGCAACTTCGCTTTCAGGGGCTCAAGGCAAGCATCTAAAATTGCATCTGAGATTTGATCACAGAGTTTGTCAGGATGGCCCTCATTCACAGACTCGGAAGTAAATAGAAAGGTATCCATTTTGTCGTCTGCAGGGCACAAAATCATAGACGTCAATTGAAATTCTCCAACGGGTGGTGCCTGGAGACAATGAGAGGGAAAAACTACATGATTTAATCCATCTAATCCTATGGTTAATATTATATCCACCAGATGCTCTCATTTAAAGTTCAGCATAATTAAGAAGAACAAAAGCACATTTGAGGGGAAATAACAATCCAAGAGTGTCAAACAGAGGTTTTATGATGCTCAAGTTCTCCGAACTCAACAACGGCAAGAAAATAAGAACCCGTCATCAAACAGATTACATGCAAATAAGGATGATACTTGAGATCTGATGAAATACAAGGACCAAGAATAGCGGCCCACCCAGGGCTAGTAGAACTAGACTATTGGATAAAGGATGTATAAGTGGTGAATGAGATCTGCATACAGATGAATTGAGGGAGTCAATGTTAAAGGTTTCATGATTCTAAATAACCCAATATTTGATTGATGCGAAGGCGCCAACTTCAGCTGTAAATTCATCAGAGAGCCCGAGAAAGACCACTTCCTCAAATTTCCATAATCCCATCATGACTTGGGCCTTAAACTATTTGAAATTTCACTTCTATTTTTCTTACTATAGAGGCATGTAAACCAAATCTGCCGAACCATACGCCCTCCCCACAAGACAAGAAAAGGAAGGAAAGAAGAAAAAAAAAAAAAAACAAAGAAGGACGAGATCACTTAGGATTCAAAATGAACGAATTGAACCTAACAACACCGCAACCCGACGATATCCAATCAGTCTTTAAGAAAAAGGAGAGACCAAATCGGATGGCTTTAATAGCATATAGACTATATTCACTCCAGAAAAATACAATGGCCAAAAACAGAGACTGATCACAGCATGGCGTAAAAGAAACATATTTTAGAAGGAAGAAAAAAGAAAAAAAAAAACATGAAAGATAATTTGAGCACCATCAGAATCCTGAATATCAAATCTTGCAGCGATATTTTAAGCTCGTCCTACATCACATATTTTACATGAAGTTGCACCAGCATCGAAATCAATACAAACAACAAGAAGGGTGCAAAGAAAGACAGAAAAGAAGCAAACAAAACATAAAACAAAAGGAAAAGAAATCAATCAAGCATAAACTCAATTGGAAATGAACCTGCCAATGAAAATGAAAATCCCAGTAGAGATTTTAGATAAAGTTGACCCCTTCAGCGCAAAAGCCCTGTCCTTGGCGAGTGGCCTCTGGATTCATTTATAGACAAGCGTCGGTTATGGGAGTTGGGATCCCAACCGTTGAATTAGAAAAATAGACGATTGGGATTGATTAGAGCTATTGGGAGAAAAGGACAGGGAGCAGAACTAGACTTTCACCAACCCCGGGCAGCCTTGTCTTCTTCTTCTTTTTTCCCTTTTTTTCTTTTTTTTTGGGGGGGGGGGTGCTGTGGGTTTTGACCTGCAAAATAGTATGGCTTAGAGAGGAATTATTTGGCATTTTACAAGTTGGAACGCAGGCCTGGCAGTAAAGAGGAGGGCTTTGGTGGCGTGGTAGGTATAGGCACGTACGTTTATGCTAATATTGTATGCATTGGCGCAGACTTTAGGTTAATCGAGAGGGCTGCACACTTTGGACTGCTCTAAGCTTAAATAATTACTTTGGATTGGATTGGAGTGGAGCTTGCTGCATGCCCCTCTCCCTTCGTATAACTCCCTTTCTGTTTAACCCCTCTTTCTTTGTTTGCATGATAAGCGCCCAAATCTCCTCTCTTCTGCGTTGAAATGTCAATTTTCAGTTCGTCGCTTTTATAATCTTTCTTTCTTTGCATATTTTCCCCGCGTTTTCTTCGGCATTATTGAATTATCAATATGTCATACACACACACACACACACACACACACACACACACACACATATATATATATGAAATCCGCGTGGAGAATGGTGAATCTGTGTCAAAGCAATTTGGAATCCAGGTTTTTCTCCACTTCTGTGGAGAGAGAATGGTCAATTATCTCATGCAAAACCTGGTAATAGGAGAAGCGCAAATGGGATGGTCAGGTTAATTAGCTCCTCTGTTTTTTGTTTTTTTTTCTCTGTTCTAATGGTTTTTTTAGAACGTAAACTCACTGTTGATTCGATGGTTGCATGATCCAAAAATGCACAAACCCAACTCACTATTGGATTGGGAAGGCAGGCGAGTGGGCAAACAAGTACCCAACCCAAATGGAATTGCAAAGAAGGGTGGTGGCTGTCATAACTCAAAAACGCCAAGCCCCATCATTGAAAATTGGATGCGGTGAGCGTGGATCGAACACGCGACCTTCAGATCTTCAGTCTGAAGCTAGAGGTCGCTCAAGAATGGGCGCTTCCAGTGACAAACAAGACCAGATCATGTTTCGAGTTCTCCCCCGGCTCATTGCGCTAAGACCTCCCCCATCTCGCCAAACTCCCCAAGAAGGCCGACAGTTGAGGATGCGCGTGCGTCCTTGTTTCCATCTGTTTTCCCCTTCCTTCTTGCTTCTGGGGCCAACCTCATCAGAGTTACCAAGCTCTGGACAGCCACCTCCCAGGCTATTTCTAAGGACCTTTGAACTTTTCTTTCGTGCCTTCCGTGTTCCCTCCTCCTCCTCCTCCTCCTCCTCCTTGTCATGTCTTAACTAGTTATTTTGACTCACAAAGTTTGCAGGGTTAAAATAGGACTCGCCTAGATTTAAATCCGAATACAATTATAAAAAAAAAAAATATCAGTTCATACTAAATTTAAAAATATTCATAATCCGAATTTTAAAATTCGAGAATAACAGAATTTAACTTGTCATATCCTTAAATTGTAGATTATTTATTGTGTATCTCGGGTACACTACAAAGCATCTCATTACCAGTTTTCGGTCACTCATGACCATATATCATCCAACTGAGTAGCTTCAATAAAAGATCTGCCTTGCCTTTCACCGCATCTTCAAGGTTAGATAGAGAAAAGAGAGCGAGAGAGAACATCTAAATGTACTATTATTATGCTAAGCTGAACATAAAACTAACGTGTGATTTGTGTAAGCCAAATCAAGACCTCAGGCACATTTTTAACTTTTCGGTAGTAAATAGCCAAGCACAAAGCCAAGGTAACCATCTTGCTTTTCAGACTCTCACTAAACTGCAAGGCCAAACTATGATTCATTCACTCTAGTGATTTGCCACAGACAGACCCCACGCCTTGAGACCCATTGCACCACACGAACCCTGCAAATCAAACATCACACGCCTACTGAAAGAGCGAAACCTACTAACTTATTGATATGCTAATGACTCGGCTACTAGTAGTTAACAAGCTACCACAAGTCCAAATTCCCACTACAAGGACCACCTGGTCCACCCCTAGCAACCCTCATGCGTAGGCCAGGCCTCTTTCACATCACGGTACATGTGGTGGGCCGATGACCCCACCTGGATTTGTGGGCTGGACTCTAACACAACCTACACCGGGGAAGGAGCAAAAGCCTGATGGTCCAAGGGCAATGGCAGGACCAAATGGGGTTGGGACGATCCCTCCTGTTCCACCGAAGCTTCCCAGGAAGTTCTGTGGGCGATCAATCTTCTCCTTGTCCTTGACTCTCCTTCCTCCTTCGGCGTCCCAGGCAAGGACCACCAGACATATGGTGAGGATCACCAGCAGCTTAGCAGCTCTCTCCATCTTGGTCGGCACCACAGTGCTCTCAACGCCTTAAATCTGATCGTTGTTTTTCTTCTCTTGATCTCTCAATTACTAGACTGCAGTGTAGAGAAGAGCCCAGCCATCCCCACCCATCTTATAGTATCAAAAGTTTCCTGTCCAAGAAAGTCTACATAACCATCTGCTTAGAATGTGAACATAGTACAACATGGGAAACTGCGTAGACTAGTGGCGGTCACTAATTGATTCTGGGACGAAAAATATTCAAGATTAAAGTCTTTTTGGGGTCCATCACTATCAAGAAGTTATGTAATCATAACCACCACCACAGATTGTGTAAAAATATTTGGAAGTCTTCGCTGTTCTTTGCAGAGCTAATTAAAAGGGGCATCCGATGTATATATGGAAGAGAGGTTGGCCAGTCCATCTAAGGAAACAATGAATGTTTCGATAGCAGAGTGGGGTTGGTGTCCGTACTGGTCTTTGAAGTTATGAATCTCAACCACCAAGAAGTAGACGACGGGCATGCACATAATGCAAGACAAGAACCTTTCACTATTCTAGTCAATAAAATTCAGTCTTCACATCCTGCCACCTTATAATTACAATCCACACCTACAAGGCTACGAGCTGATACCTTCCTCTAAAAGCATTTTGAGCATAAATAATTTCAATTTCTCTCTCTCTCTCTTTCGTTCATAAGCTGGAGTTAGCAAAGTACGTTCTGCGGGCACGTACATTATCTCATACAGAGTATTGACTGAAAGTAACTGACTGCATGTGCTCAGTTTGCTGTATTGAGATTGAGAGGTAGGTGTGCGTTATTGCAACACTTCTCCACGTCTTAATATTTAATAGCTCATAGTTACATTTTTCCAGCCTGATATCTGTCATACGAATCCTGGACCTCTAATCTGCGGGATTCAGTTGGTTTCCGACGCCTAATCAAGATTTGTAAGTTCCAGGAATTGAAGTTGAAGTTATACCGCATTTGATTAGAGCCATAAGAGCGAAAGTCCGCGAGTTCGAACCTGGCGGGACCATTCATCTCTCAATCTCTGAGCTTGGCGAAACACAGACCCAAAACCTCTTCAACTCTTATTCTTGACGACAAATATCGCCTACTAAGTAATAATTTCTCCCCATCCTAATTCCTAAACATTGCGAACCATACACTTTTGTGCGTCTAATATATCCTACAATACGTATTCTGGCTGCTCAAATTCACTGTAACTTGTTGCAGGAGTGGTAGTATGAATATTTTGTTCAAAAAGCAAAAGAATGAGTATAAATATACAGAGGCAAGTGAAAAACGTATTATGGCTGCCGAAATTCAATGCAACTTGTCATTTCAGTAGTTGTCACTCATATGCAAGTCTCAAGGATCCAAGTGATTGACAGGATCATTGGCCATCGTAAAATATAACGTAACATGACAATAATGCCATCCGGCTTTAAGCCCCCAAGACAAATTATTTTCTTTCAGATCCTTTCCCAAGTTATTTTCACAATACAAATTGACAAATAAAAGCAAGGTGGCTTTGTCAAACTATGCCGTAGACATAACACAATCAATCGCCTGCTTGCAGATGCCTGTCATCGTGGCCTCAGGGCCATAAACCTGAAAAGAAAAGAAATTTAAAAGTTGAGCTCCAAATATGACAATACAAAATTATTCTCATTAGAATCTTCACTACCTTTTCCACTTCACGATCTTTTAGGTTAGAAGACAATGTTGATATTTCAGGATGAATCGCTGTCTATCACACAAGGGGGCCTTGAATAAAGTAGAATTTTCATTCTCTACACCGGGAAACCCTTTTTGTGGGCCTATCCTATGTCTGAAGAAAAGCTTGCAACTTGTTTTTTTTTTTTTTTAGCCCAACAAACGGCAGGGACTTGAGCTGCTTATAGCCTTATTTACTCGAATGATAAAGGGTTGGCAAGCTTGATGGAGTTCCATTGCCCAAAAAAAGAAAAAAGAACAAAAAGAAAATTTTTTCGTACCTCGAGAGGAATTCGAAGTTCCTCTCCAAGAGTGCGCATTTTTGCCAAACCAGTCTGATAGTTTGGACCACCTCTTCTAACATAGATGTGCATTCTTGCTGCCTTTAATTTGGATTCCTGTTGGAAGGAGACAAGGAGGAGCTAAATGTAAATTAGGCGACCCAAAATATTGAACTGCAGTTTGGCCGTTAGAGTTAGTCCAACTAGAACGTACCTTTTCCCTCAGTGCTCGTATGATGCCATTGAAAGTAGCAGCGACATCAGTGAAGTTAGCAATGCCTCCTCCAATAAGCAAGGCTCTCTTACGACCATCAGGATCAGCAGTGGCACACTGCAAGGTCATTTATAGTTCCATGACAAGTGGGAGTCAGCATATTTCACCAATGATGCACCAAAAATGAAAAAGCTCAAACTTTTGATAACCCTTACATCAAGGACGACTCTTGCATATTGCAAAACCTCCTCCTCATTTGGAGCACCACTATATTCAGCATAGTTGCCCAGCTCTGATGCATAGCCCAGATCCCCAACCTAGTTAAGCAGAGAAGAAAGTTCATAAGTAAAATCGGCACATACAGGCCTTACAATTATCATTATATGAATGCCCTGTTTGGCAGGGAAGCCATAAAATGTTAAATGAGCACTTACGGTATCAGCATATATAACACTGGCTCCACCACCAGCTACCATAGTCCAGATGCGCCCTTTTGGGTTCAAAACAGTGAATTTCAAAGATGCACTTGTCTGTAAACACAAGATTTTGATTAATTCATGTAATTTATAGTCCAGATAGCAAATTCCAGTCGGATGTTCAGAAAGATGCTTTGACAAGTTAATTGAAGAAACCTAGGAAGAAGCATTATAAGAAGTATGGCTATGGCATTCTTGCAGTTACCTTTTCATCAAGTGAATGAATGAAGCTTTCAGTTGGGCTCAGAACCCTCCCGAAAGGCAGTGGAAACTCTATAATACCCCATCTGAATGTATAAAAAGATGCAGACAAAACAGAACAAATTAACATATGTAAATTACAATTCCAGTGTCAACCGAGAATTTCCAAAAGAATAATTGTCAACAGGTATATACTTTTTAAAGTTCTTAAAGGCAGCAGTATCGTCCAACTCTCCTCTCATATCCAGTGGATATGGCTCCCCATTCACCAGGGCAAATGGATTCATCTCTAGGAAACTGAAGTCGAGATCTATGAAGAATATCAGACCAGATGGAGGTGAAGACCATCAAGATGAAGAAAATTTGCGTTAGCAAATCAGCCATGAAAGTGAAGAACTTCTGACTAAATCCAAATTTATGTACCAGTCATGCAATTTGCTAATTCAAGTGAATATAGCAAGAAGCATGATAGACTTTACATACCTTGGAATACAGCAAAGACACCCATTATGAAGTCACCAATTTTTCCTCGAATCTAAGGCAATTCAAAAGTAGGATTAGCAAAAGATAAAATGAAAGGATGCAAGAGACATAAAGCACAAAGGAACAAAAACCAATAAATGATGATATTAGCAATACTCAATTATGTAAGTGAAATTTTGAATTTTTTCCAAGGGTTGAGTATTTAGCATGGAAGAAGTGAACCGAAGTGAATATGTTGACAGCTCCAGACAATGAAGGGAGAGCCATTGTAATATAAGAGAGCCCGTAAGTCTCATCACATCCTTCTTATCCTTTAAGGCCAATGAGGCTTTTCTGTTCTGTTTTATTTTGTAACTTCTGACATGAATTCACTAGGCACAAAAGAGATAAAATAGAATGATACGCGACACAAGATAAAAACGCACCTCTAAGGGAAGTGTAGCTATCAATGGAGCACATGCCTCTAATGTCATAGGCTTTTCAGTGGGAAGAAATATGCTCTTGACCTGTATGCATCAGAAATCAGAGTCACTTCATGAATTGGCTACCCAACCAGCGATAACATAAAATAGAAGCATGGGGGAAGAAATAAACAAGAAATTTTGTGTCAACTACAAATGTTGCCATACCTTATCCCAGTTTTCTTCAATTTCAATACCTCCGCATTCAGAAAAGCTAATGGTGCAGCCAAGTCTTTCAGAGAGTATGGAGAGGTAAAATTCTTGGTCATGGGGAATGAATGGTTCAACAATGAAAGTAGTTATAGGTGCCTTGCAGCCACCCATCTCGACCTAAAGAAAATTCAATTTGCAAATGAGTGTTGCACAATATTAACGATGTTGACGAGGGATTTTCCATTCAAACTAACAATTACCTCAACACCAAGGCGTGCTTTCACAAATTCAGCAACTTGAGCTAGATCCAAATTCAAAGCTACCAAACCACTCTTTCCACGCTTTCCAAATAGCATATCAGGCTTGACAACCAATCTCGTGGACGAAAGCCATGGTTGTTCGTTTGTTAGTTCGGTGAAATCCGTAGATTGCGTCACCTTCACAACATAATTAACACATCGGTTACTGGTCCTAGGAACAATATTGATTATAAAGAGGTAGGCACCTTGCCTTCAAAGATAACCATATCAGCCAAAAATGGGGAAAAATAAAAAGTTAGATCAACAACTTCCAAAAATCAAATCCATAGTAGACAGACGAGATCGCTGCGGGGAGATAAAGAACGAATGATCTCCTCGAAGAGACAAAGAAAGAGACCATAATTGGCTAGGAAAGACGGCAACCAACTTGATTTTCGATACAATCCCAGACTAAAGCCATTAACATTTCAATCAAATACAACCAAGAACGTCAAGTTCTTGCCAATATAGGAGGGGGGGCGGGGAATTCACGTCATGCGTAATCATACGTATTAGAAATTAGCTACGATTCTTTATTATTGTTATAATTTTAGCGTAAAGATTCAATCTTTATAAATTTTAAGTGAAAATTTTTCCGAAACAAGAAAGACAGAAGATAATCAAGGTAGGAAGATATCATTAAAAAAAAAAAAATCAAATTCAAATTTATAGAGACATGTATAGTTAATGGGCAGAGAGAGACCTGAGCAGAGTAGATCGGGAGGTCGATGGAGGCGAGGCGTTTGAGATGCTCCTTGAGGAGTCTCTTGGAATCGTACTCTCTAATCTTCTTCCTGGCCATCTTCTCCTTTTCTTCTTTGTTTCTTGGATCAATCAATAATCAAAAGCGTGTTGCTGAGCCCTTTTATGGTTGGTGGCGACTTGGCCGAGGGAAGAGACGTTGCAATGGAGCGTAGTTGAGCCTCTCTGTCAGTCCGTCACTCTTATCCCGTCCTGTCTATGAGATGAATCCCATATATATATATATATATATATATATATATCTCTCTCTCCTGAGAGTTAAAATTCTACCACCACCTACTCGTTAGGTCGATGTATCTTCTTTTTATAATGACTTTTTGTTTCTCTGATAAAAATGAATTTAAGTATTTAAATATATTGTAACAAAATTTTATTATGTTAATATTAGAATTAAATGTAAAAATATTTATTTCGATTTAATAGAATTTTAACAGAGAAATTATTTTTTGTGAAAAAAAGAAAAGAAAAAAGAATGAAAAGGGTAGTAACTTCCGATCTTATTATTTTGTACATTACTGTCTTCGATTGTGAGGGAAACTTTGGGGCAATTATTTCTTCCCAATGATCGCCTAATACCAGTCGCACCACATATGCATGCATACCTACCCCAGCCCTACCCGTTTTTTTGTCGGCAATAACAATAATAATAATAATAATAATAATTGGAAATGTGCTTGTTTGGTGGGTTGATGGTATTGCTCGATGGTCAGTGGCATCAAATTCATTAACAGCTCCGAAGTGCATAAATGAAAGCCATACCCAATAAATGGTAAATGAAGTTTCAAGTGATTACGCTTTCCTGTCATTTGCTTTGCGTTGATGCCTGCCTGAAGGAATGCATTGGAAGTCCACTAGTTTCTTTGTGTACATAAGCACATTGCCCCTTCTTCTTCTCGTTTTTGTTGGTCCCTACTACTTGTTATTTCTGTAAGGTTAGGGAGCTGAATTTAAGTGTGCGTGCCGAGTGAGTCTGACATTACAAGACAATGCGAAAGCCGGGTGTAAGAAGGGATTGGGATTTGGTACTTTTAGTTTGGGATTGGAGGGAGGTGGGAATTGTGGGGCCGGAGGTTAGGCGGCGAGGGAGGGTGGGAGGGAGGGCCGGGTGACTTCTTAGGCAAGGGCAGTTGAGACACGTGCGCCATACAAACGATGTAGCTTTTAGCTTAGCCACCAACCTACCAGTTCAGTGTTCAGTGTTCAGTGTTCATAAAAAGAATTATAAATATTAATTTAAAAAATAAATTATATGGGCGAAATCAATTTTTTTATTTTTTCAAACTCAAATGAAATTTGATTAAGAAAAAATAAAATAATAATAATGTAAATTAAAATATACTTGTAATTTTATAATATAAACACGAAATATAGATTAAAATTATAATTTTACTAAGGTATTAATAAATTATAAATTAATTATTAAATTATTATTAAATATTTAAAATTATAAGAATTTATTAAAAAGTTTCAAAATTAATCCAATACCACTTTAATAGTGTTTTCTCTATTTTTATAATTATTATGTGCATGTAAATTGATGTGATGCCAAACCCAAAATCTCATCTTTAGTCTTCCTCTTCTATTATTATTATTATTGTTGTTGTTGATATTATTATTATTGATATTATTAAAAATAGTAATATAGAAAGAGGGAATTAAAATAAAAGGAGCGGCGGCTCTCCCCGCCCAAGTATATACTTCGAGGTTGCGGAAGACCCACTCTGTTTCCAATGGCACAAACTCCCATCGGTGGGACTGCAAATGCTTATGCTATTGATGTAGAAAAGTCTTAAACACGGCTCAAGGCTTGCCAATGTTATTGATGAGGACAAACAAAAATCGCCCATTCTTCATTGATGGGTGAGGCAGAAAAGGCCATCATGGAATCTGCTAGAGCAAAGGCAAAGTTGAAGGCAGATGTTGTTGATATATGTTACCCTCCAAGTTTTCAGGGTAGAGGACAGTTCAATCTTAGACCTACTGCAATCAGCAATGCTGAGCACTTGTACTATGATTCTGCCAGTGTGATCATATGTGCAGCCGGATCTCGATATAAAAATTACTGTTCAAATGTTGCCAGGACATTCTTGATTGACGCCAATTCCATTCAGAGGGAGGCTTGTGAAGTTCTCCTGAAGGCCCACGATGCAGCAATCGGCGCATTGAAGCCTGGGAATAAACCGAGTGCAGCATATCAAGCAGCCTTGTCAGTGGTTGAGAAAGAGGCTCCTGAAATGATCGTGAATTTGACAAAATCTGCTGGAACAGGCATGGGTCTTGAGTTTCGTGAATCAGGACCGAGTAGTAATGCCAAGAATGATCGCTTGCTGAGGCCAGGAATGGTTTTTAATGTATCACTTGGTTTCCAGAACATGCAGGATCAGACCAATAACCCAAAGATCAAGAAATTTTCTCTGCTGCTTGCGGACACGGTCATCGTAGGTGAACAGAATCCTGATGTGGTGACTTCAAAGAGCTCTAGAGCTATGAAGGACGTTGCTTACTCATGTAATGAAGATGAGGAGGAAGAAGAAAAGGCTAATACTAGAAATGAGGCAAATGGTACAGAGACTTTGATGTGTAAGACTACATTAAGATCTGATGACGGGGAGATTTCGAAGGAGGAACTCAGAAATGGGGGACAAGCGTGCGACTGCAAAGACTTCAACGGATTTGATTGCCTACAAGAATGTGAATGATATCCCCCCTGCAAGAGATTTGATGATTCGGATAGACCAGAGGAATGAGGCTGTGCTTTTGCTGATCTATGGGAGGATGGTGCCTTTTCATATCGCTACAATAAGAACAGTATCCAGCCAGTAGGATGCCAACTGAAATTGCTATCTTCGGATAATCCTTAATGTTCCTGGGGCCCCTTTTAATCCACATGATGCAAATTCACTGAAGTTCCAGAGTTCAATTATCTGAAAGAAGTTTCCTTTCATTCCGAGGACCCAAGGCACATAAGGGAAGTAGTCCAGTTGATTAAGACACTTGGACATGTTCTGCCCCAGGAATCTCAGAGAGCAGAGAGGGCAACCTTGGTCACACAGGAGGAACTTCAGCTTGCTGGAAACAGGTTCAAGCCAACAAGGTTGGCAGAACTCTGCATCCGTCCTCCTTTTGGTGGTCGCGGAAGAAAGCAGCCGGGTACCTTAGAGGCTCATGTCAATGGGTTCTGATATGCTACCAGTAGAGCTGAGGAACGCGTGGATATCATGTTTGCTAACATCAAACATTCATATTTCCAGCCTGCTGAGAAGGAAATGATTACTCTTCTCTATTTCCATCTTCACAACCATATTATGGTTGGAAACAAGAAGACCAAAGATGTGCAGTCTTACGTAAAGGTGATGGATTCTGTGCAAAATATTGGGGGTGAAAAGAGGTCTGCCTATGACCCAGATGAGATTGAAGAAGAGCAACGGGAGAGGGATAGGAAGAATAAGATCAATATGGATTTTCAAACCTTTGTGAATCGAGTGAATGATCCTTGGAGCCAGCCCCAGTTCAGTGGACTGGAGCTTGAGTTTGATCAGCCCTTGAGAGAGCTTGGCTTCCATGGAGTGCCTTTCAAAGCTTTGTGTTTCATTGGCCCAACTTCTAGATGCCTTGTTGAGCTGATTGAGACTCCTTTCCTTGTAGTGAGCCTGAGCGAGATTGAGATTGTGAACCTAGAGAGAGTTGGCCTTGGTCAGAAGAACTTTGATTTGACCAAGTGTGATGTCTTTAGGATCGACTCCATTCCGTCATCATCACTCGATGGCATGAAGGAGTGGCTTGATACAACAGACATCAAGTATTACGAGGGCAGGTCGAATCTTAATTGGCGGCAGATCCTGAAGACAATCGCTCACTGATGATCCTCAGAGCTTCATCGATGATGGGGGCTGGGAATTTTTGAATAAGGAGGCTAGTGATTCAGAAACTGAGTAACACAGAGGAGTCAGACCAAGGATATGAACCATCAGATGCAAAACCAGAATCAGACTCAGATGATAATGACCCTGACAACGCCTCACTGGTGGAGTCTGAGGATGATTCAGAGGAAGAAAAGGGTAAGACGTGGGAGGAATGCAGACAGAGAGAAATGGGTTGAGCCAGACAGCGAGGGGGAGAGGACTCGACGAAAGACGAAAGCTTTTGCAAAGTCTCGAGAGCCGCTCCTGGTGCGCAGTGTGCCCAAGCGCGCCAAGCTTTAGATAAATGTGACGGGAAGATTATTTTTAGATCACGGCCTGTTTTGTTATCATTTGATGGTTTAACTAGCTAGCAGTGCGTAGCTCTCTAATTTGGCCTTGAATTGGCAGCTAATGGCACATCTAAACGTTACGTATCGTTGAGCATTAGCGCTCTCTTTGCGAGAGCAAGGCACTTTCTAGTTTGATTTTATCATCGTGGTGAATTTACTCCCAATACAACAACATCTGAGTTTTACCTACCTATTAACTTGCGTTGAAAAAACACTTATAATATTAAGTGTTTGTCCACCGAATTATACGTGCTTTCCATGTTTCCCAAATCTTGGCCTCGTCGTAGGCTAGTAGTTGGTGCATCTGGCATGGAAATCAAACATGAATCGCGAACGTAGCCACGCCGTCGGTTTTGTATTCGCGTTATGTAAATACAGTATTCATCGAAATTCAAATATATTTTTAGAACTGTCATCGTCGGGCAAGACTTACAACACCGGTCGAAAATGTTCCGTGGTGCTTTCTTCGCCTCGTGGCTTCTCTGGAGTATCTCATTCTCATCTGTCCGACCACCAGAACTAGGACTAAAAGTAAAGCTATTTGCAGCCATCCAGAGATCTATGCAGCATCAAGCCATCAATTCAGCACGCTTGTCCCATCAAAAGCCTTGGCATGCCCAAATGATGTTCATGCTCCTCAAGTCCACGTCCCACGTAACAATTAGAGAGGAAACTCAGTGTTACTGCTGTTCATGCGTTAGAGAAAGGAAATAATGTCATTAGCATGATGTAGAGAAGCAAGGTGAAGATTACGGCTTTCTTGGGAAAATGAAGCTTGTGAGAGCAACGTCACATGATAGTAATTCAGTCACATGGCTGTGACTGAATCATTTGATTAAAGCTTTACAACTCCAAAATTCACTATTTTACAAGTTCCTGTCTCTGATTGTACAAATTTGTTACAAAACTTCATACAAGATAGTACTACAACAAAAACTTAAAATGGCTCAGAAACACATGCCCTTTTCCTTGAGCAGACACTTACCGATGTAGCAAAGCCCATGCTGTATCAGCAAAGCATTTCAGTCTAAAGAGATAAATGTAGCTAGCATCTATTAAAGATGTAACAGTTTTGCTGGACAAAGAAGCATATATTTTTTAACTGAAAGTAAAACCATCCACCTTGGTTCACCTCAACTTAGGCCTCTTGGGAAGGGGAAGCCTACCACCAGGATTTCTTCTTTCAGGTACTCGAGCCTTACCAAAGGCCTTCATCTTCCTTCGCTTTCTCTCCTCCTCGCTGTCCGAGTCATCTCTTTTTTCTCTGTCTGCATAGCTGGCTTCCCTCTCCAACTCTTCCCATGTCTTTCCTTCATCTTCTGAGTCCTCCTCGGATTCCTCTTCCTCTTCATCTTCAGATTCTACTAATGACTCGCTGTCATCATCCTCATCATCGGATCCTGAGTCAGACTGCACATCTGAAGGCTCATATCCTTGGTCCGATTCTGCTGAGTTCTCAGAATCCGAGTCACTGACTTCCAAGTTCAAAAATTCCCATCCACCATCCTCAATGAATTTCTCCGGATCATCAGTGATGGTCTTCAATATTGGCCGCCAGTTCAAGTTTAGTCTACTCTCATAATACTTGAGGTCAGTTGTGTCAAGCCACTCCTTAATGCCATCTAGGGATGTGGAGGGTATAGAGTCTATCCGAAGCACATCTCGCTTGAAGTCCTTGAACACAATAGTCATGTCAAAATTCTTCTGCCCAAGACCAACTCTCTCAAGATTAACTATCTCAATCTCACTCAGGGTAATCACCACAAAAGGTGTTTCTATCAGTTCAACCAAGCAGGTTGATGTTGGGACCATGAAAGCGGAGGCTTTGTGGGGAACCCCGTGGAATCCAAGCTCTCTCAGGGGCTGGTCAAACTCCAGATCAAATGCTTTGAACTGGGGTTGGCCCCACACGTCATTGACCCGGTTAACAAAACTCTGAAAGTCCATGTTTATTTTATTTTTCCTATCCTTTTCACGCTGTTCTTCCTCAATTTCATCAGGGTCATAGGCAGATCGCTTTCCACCACCAATTGTCTGGACCACATCCATCACTTCAATATAAAATTGGACATCTTTGGTCTTTTTGTTCCCTACCATTATGTGGTTATGCAAATGAAAGTGAAGAAGAGTGATCATTTCCTTCTCTGCTGGCTGGAAGAATGCATGCTTGATGTTACCATACATGATATCGACACGCTCATCAGGCCTTGATGTTGAATAGCGAAACCCATTCGAGTGGGCTTCAAGTGAACCAGTGAGCTTTCTCCCACGACCACCAAAAACAGGACGAATCCATAGATCAAATAATTTTACTGGCCTGAACTTGGCTGATGCAAGCTGTAGCTTTTCCTGAGTAACCAAGGTTGCCCTCTCGGCCCTCTCCGATTCTCTGGAAGTAACCTGTCGCCTTAAGGTTTTGATCTGCTGCACCACTTCACTTATATGTCTAGAGTCCTTTGAGCGAAATGAAACCTCTTTCAGGTATATTGAACCTTGAAACTTGAGAGAGTTTGCATCGTGAGGAGTGAAAGGAGTACCGGGTACATTGAAAATTATACGTATGTAGCATGTTCGATGACTATCTTGCTGACTGGACACACTCTTCACGGTGGCAACATGGAAAGGGACCATGCTTCCATGAATTGGTAACAGGATGGCTTCATTCTTCTGGTCAATCTGGATCATCAATTCTCTTGGAGGGGGTAGATCATTGACATTCTTATAAGCTATCAAGTCACCGATTGTCTTAATAGCACCTCGGTTATCTGCTGCGGCAGAACCTCCACCAGCAAGCCTCCTAGCAGTCTCTTCATTCTTCTGGCGAGCAAGTTCTGCCTGGTGCTGCCTTCGTAGCTCCTCTTTTGTCATTTCCTGGTTGTCTGACCTAAGGATAGTCTTAGAGAAGGTAGTTTCGCCTACTTTATCAAGGCTGACTTTTGCCCGCTTTTCTTCTTCGTCATCATCCTCATTGAATGAGTATGCCACGTCCTTAACAGCTTTAGAATTCTTCGAAGTCAACACATCTGGGAACTTCTCCCCAACTATCACTGTATCTGCGAGTAATGCCGAAAATTTCTGGGTCTTTGGGTTTTTAGTCTCCATATGTAAGTTCTGAAAGCCAAGTGACACATTGAAAACCATTCCTGGTTTCAATATCCGATCATTCTTGGTGTTGAGACTGAGCCCAGACTCACGAAATTCAAGGCCAATTCCAGTTCCTGCATTTTTTGTCAAGTTTGCAGTTAATTCAGGTGCATCCTTCTCAATCACAGAGAGTGCTGCTTGATACACAGCACTGACCTTGTTCCCAGGCTTTAATGCACCAATTGCTGCTTCCTGGGCCTTGAGAAGTACCTCATATGCCTTGCTTTGCATGGGATTGGCATCAATCAGAAAAGTTCTAGCAACATTTGAGCAGTAACTGTTGTATCTTGAACCGATTGCACATATGATCACACTGTTGGAGTCATAGTAAAGGTTTTCGTAATTGCTTGCAGCGCTTGGTTTCAGATCAAAATCTCCTCCACTCTGAAAAATAGGAGGATAACAAATATCAACATTCTCTGCCTTCAGCTTCACCTTAATTCTTGCGGGTTCTAAAATTGCCTTCTCCGTTTCATCCATCAAGGAAGAATGGGATACCTTTTTCTCCTCATCAATGACCTTTTCGAGCTTTGGTACCACGAACTGCTTCATCACAGATGAAGTCAAGAATGCTGCTTTCTTGACATTTGTTAACTCTGTCTCGTCTTTTATAGCAAATAAGTCTGAGAATCCATTTGTCACGTCACTTAGCTCACAACGTGCATTCTTTAACTTTTCATTCCATGCCTCCAGAAGCTTCCCTTCGGGACTTTCTCTCGCTATGTATCCAATGATAGGAGTATCACGACCACTAGAGCTTGACTGTGCATGGACAGCAAGAACAATGTTGTCCATCAATCTGCTTCCATCATCATTTTTAGCCTTCACATGTATGAAAACTTCCACATCAGCAGCCTCATAGGCAGACTTCTTCACGACATCAAGCAAAGAAGCCTTTTTCTGGCTACACAATATATGAATCTGTTTTTTCAGGAAGACCATAATTGTCTCTGGGAATTCATAGCCAACCAACCAAATATTCAGTGCAGATGACTTCAGGTATCGTAAATCCTCTGAAGTTGGAGGTGTAGCTATGGAAAGAGCATCAGAAGCACCCCAGAGGTCAGTCTTGTGTGCATTCCAATGTGAATATAGCATCTTCAACCGCTTTGAGAAGCTGTCCAAATTGATAGCATAAGGATTCACAGCCCCTGAAGGCTTGCCATTGGGGGGTTTGGCATTGGCACTCCGGCTTTCAGCCATTTAGCACGGTTCAATAACAGATGTTGTCTGCTTCACAACTTAGCAAGTTGATAGTGCTGAACAGCATAAACTGTGAACAGGAAATGAACGGAACATATATAAGTCTGCTTCTCCTCATATATGGCAAGGCAAAAGGTTTGCCCGAATTAACTTTGATTAGCCTACCCTTTGTAAGATGGAGCACTAATTACCATGCGCAGGAGCCATTCCACAGATCTCGTAAGTTCCAAGATCAAAATCTTCAGTAACTGCACCAAATCTCAAAGTTAGAGAGCTACAAGATATTTGCTCAGACACTAAATTTCACTGAGTGAACAATTTAAAAGGAAAGCTACTGCACTTTGCACGTCTAGCAATGTTTAAAAAGCCCAATTTGGCTACTTGGTTATGGAAAATTGCACCTTTTCAAGTTCCCAAACACGAAAACAAACATTGAGAGCGATGTCTCTGATCCGTTGACTGTATCATGGAGCCAAACACAGCATTAGATTAGGAATTGTGACCTGGGACCTCCATGTACCAAAAGCACGCACCTTCTCTGCAATTACAAAGTACAAACGAACAAAAATTCTAAAACATCTTTCTAATCCTCAAAAATCAACTCAATAATAGAAATGATATTGGACCCTTTTTTTTTTTAAATGGAAAGATTCATTCCCAAATCAATCAAAAATGGAAATAAGAATACATAGCAAAATGTTACTTTCCACTGAGAAACTACGAATCTAAAAGAACGCAGACAATACTGGGAAGCCCAAATCTTCAATATAAACATCCGATCTTACAAGTTTTGCAGATGAAAGAAAAGAGAAAACCAGAGCTTGGACTTTGAAGCTTAAGTTTGGTGCTTGGATTGGATCTTTTGAATCGTAATCAAAATAGTGATGGAAGAAGCCGAACCCACAGAGATGAGAAGATCGAAAAGAGTAAAAATTTACTCTTTTCTGCGGCGCGATCGTTTGAATTTTGTGTTGAAAAAGAGATGGATTGGGGCGAAAGGCCTTTACCTTGGAAGTAGAGTTGAAAATGAAAACAGGGGAGGGAGAGGAAAGGAGAGGCTTTGAGCAGAGTAAATTGACGGCTGGATGCCGGTGAGTTATGAGAAAGGAAAAGCGCAAATAAAAATAAATAAAAAAAAAGGGATCGAAATTGTGTGGAAAATGGAGACGGAGAGATAAAGGGTTTTTTGATTAATTATTGGTGAAAACTACGAGGAAGAGAAAAGGTTAAAGATGAAGATGAAGATGAAAAGCAAGCAGGAGAGGCTGAGCGAGAAAAGGACAAGGGACCCCGCCCCTCAAAAAGAGCCAAAACAAGGTCAGCATTTTAATTGGTAATTTATCGTCAGTTGCCAGGTGTCACATAATCAACCGTTTCACACCTATTTTTCACCTCGCGATAACACTAACTTAGCCTATTTAGTTGCAGCCAATTTCTTACTCACCGGGAAACAACATCACGCTAACAAAGAAAACTTCCTAATTTTTATTATTTTTCATAAAATACAAAGAATTATCAAAAATATATGCAAATGCTCCTCTCTGCATTATCTTTTTTTTAGTATATATATATATATATATATATATATATATATATATATATATATATATATATATTACATGACTTACCTATTAAATTAATTATGCGTACTTAACATAATATTTTTTATTATTAAAAATATATTTTATAATTTAAGTAAAACATAACTTTTTATTTATAAAAAATTTGTTTCCTCGTATTTAATTGATTCAATTTTACATTTACTATTTACCTAAGTTCTCTTTACTTCAAAAAAATCTGTTAATATATCATACTCATATATTTATAACTCTTTATTATCTTTACAAATAAAATTATAGAAATTTAGTAATTTTGTTTTAAGTGTGATAAACTTCTTATTTCATAATATATGGACAAAACATTACTCACACTCTCGTCTATCTTTGTTACCCAACTTGCATACTTTCATTATGTTGCTAACTTAAATATCTATCCATATGTCAATTTTATATATTGTCATAACTAACTTGTGAAGTAATTATTAGCCGACTCGATTTTTTAACTAATTTTTTGAAAAAGATATACATATCTCCTCTAAAAAATATTTAAAAATATAATATTTTAATAAAAAGATACATTAAAGTGTTTGAGTGATTATTTTCTCAATTAGTGCTAATACAACCTATTGTCTAACAAATAATCCAATACTCTTCTTTTTTACGACAATCCCTTAACTTGCAATACATATATTTTTACTTGGTGACAATGTTAAAACTCACATTCTGCATCTCCTAACTTTACTACCTTGCAGGTTGACCTCTTTTTTACAATTGCCATATTTTTTTCGACGTATCCGATTTACACTAACTTCATGCCAAATATTAATATAAGATATCACTAATACTCGTATTTTTTTATCAAAGAACTTAGGAAGCTAACAGGAGATATCTATTGTTTACAAATACGAATTGTTGATTTTGGAAACAAAACAAAACAAAAATCTATCACAGTGACAATTTAATTAACCGAATAAGTCTATAAATCAAAACCATAACTTTCAACATTAAATCCATCATGCTAAACTTTTACAAACATACCATCACTTTCAAAGACCTGTCCTAATGATGATAATAATAATAATCAAGTATTTAAACCCCCCATTGAGTATCCGCGAAATCAAAATTTAAAATAATTTTCTATTATTGTCTATTGTAGTTACAAATAACAGCTTTAAATTAGTCTAGAATCTTAATTGATTTTTTATTTCTTGATTGAATGAATCTTAACAAATAGTAATTTGGCTAGTCAATCTCACAACTGATCAAGTCCTTTTTTTTTTTCTCCCTGCCCACCTGCTCTCTCTCTCTCTCTGGCCATCGTCTAGTATCTAGTTGGTTGGCCGTCTGCGATAAAGTACCGGGGGATAGGAATACGCTTTGCAGTTGGCAGTTCTATTATAGTTGATGATGCCAATTTGCATGGTTGAACTGCCTGCATTGACATGAGCACCTCCAGTGTATTATCTATATGATTTCCACGGTCCATTTTATTTAATTTAATATTTATTATCGTGTTGTGTCATTTCATCCGAACTTCTTCACCCTCCACTCCAAAAAATAAAAAAAAAAGAGAGAGAGGCAAAAGTCCAATTATTGAGTGGAAATCCCATTGATATAATTGCATCAACAATTAGATTCCGTCCTTTAAAATGCCCCTAAACTATAAAGTAAAAAAATACAATAAAACAATTTTAATGCAAAGTTTGAACGGTCAAAAGAGAGAAACCAACCCATGCTAGCACATAGACTGTTACCAAAGCCACGAGGATTAAGGAAGGAAAGGAAGTAAAAACAAATAAAAGAAAATTATTTAAAGAAAAAAAAAAAAACAAGAAGAAGAAGAAGAAGAAGAGGAAGAAGAAAATGGAAAAGGCAGCACACACGCACACAAAACGAGAAAAAAGAAAGGAGGAGGAGAAAAATAAAAAATTAACAAAACAAAAAGGGTAGGCCAAAAGCTTTTAGAAGTCAGATACACAATAAACGGCGAATAGCCCATCCACGCTCCCCTGCCCACAGAGATGGATCCGCAGCCGTCCCCCCCTCCCTCTCTTCTACTCCCTGATCTTCACCCATAACGGCATCGTTTCCGGCGTCTCCTTCTTCGTACGCGGAAAGAACTTTCTGGTTTGATCGGTATGTATGTTGTCATTCGACGCCGCGTAACCCCCCTAAAGTTGTCATTTTTATTGACTTATTTATTTATTTGTTTATGGATGAATGATGTGTTCTTCTTTCTGGGTATATGAGTATGTGGGGGTGGGGGGGTCTAGATCGGATTATGATGGGTTGGATCTTTGGCAATGTGGGGTGGGGGATGGGGTTTTCTTCTTTTCAAGCGTGTGGTAATTTGGGTTTTTCTGGTCTTTGGCTTCGACCTTCCTTCATGTTCTTTTTTTTTTATTATTTTTGTTTCATCTCTCCGTAATTTATTGTTTGCCAAATCCGGGGATGGCTTTTCTTTTTGTGAGATCGTTGCTTTCATATATATATATATACACACACACACTCTTTAGGAATAAGTTAGAGGGAATTGACTGTCTCAGGTAAAAGATGTGGGCTTTATTTCGCTCGTGGTGCCAAAAATCTCCTTGTTAGCTTTCTTTGTCCCCATTATGTTGTTCTTTGCTCGGTTTTATGGGAGCCTAATGACTTAAATTGAAATACCCGAGTTCTTCTTGGCCAAAATCTCTGAATCATTCCCCCAAATTTTCCACTGCTAATTCAAGATTTCACCAAGAATTTTGAGAGCTATTGTTCCTGTAATCCCGTTTCCTGGTCTTGTGTTTTATATGGGTTACGCCTTTTGAATTTGAAAAGTGCAAAAAGAAAACTAATAAAATTGGCTATAATTGGGGCAATTTTATGAGTGGGTGGTTGAGTTGGTATGTGAATTCATGACATCTGACTTACTGCTGTTCATTCAACTGGGCAATGTAACGTATTCTGTTCAATTTTAACCTGGCAGTTGGGGTGGTTATTCAGGCAAATGTTTGGTTCTGTTGGGGTGCAACAGTAAGGATACCAGGATAATATCTTTGTGGTTCAGCAAATGGCTTCCGTGGGTGTGGCACCTACTTCTAGTTTGAGAGAAGCCAGAACACACAATGTAGGCATGGACAGATTACCCGAGGAGATGAATGATATGAAGATTAGAGATGACAAAGTAAGTATGGAGTGTAATCAATTGGTTTTTCTTACATTGCTTTTTGTCTGCTGGTTCAATATAGGTCTCTAGACTCATATATTTCCATGTATTTGTAGGAAATGGAAGCAACAGTAGTTGATGGTAATGGCACAGAGACAGGTCATATTATTGTTACAACAATTGGTGGTAGAAATGGCCAGCCAAAGCAGGTACTGATGTCAGCTTCTTCCCTTGAGTTCTAGTATCTCATCAAATATTCTTGACTATACATTAGGCATCAAATGCCAGCACCTAGTTTGAATGAATTGTAAAATGAATATACCCATGTGTTCAGCTATTTGTCTCTCTTCGTTGATGAGAAAGGGTTCCTTTCATGATTGTATGTTTTTGCATGGGACCTCTGTTTTTCTTGAGTTTTTATATACAGATCTTCTTTTATTCATGAGTTGTGTGTGAGTGTGTGTGTCATTTGCATCAGCTGAAGGTTAGGACCATCTCAAAATTTTTCCTCCACCAATTATCTTTTTTTTTTCAATGGTATTTTATTCTGATGCTAGCTTATACTCTTTTTCCAGACTATAAGCTACATGGCGGAGCGTGTTGTTGGTCATGGATCCTTTGGCGTTGTTTTTCAGGTAGGGTACTGAAGTTGAACGGGGATAAGGCAATTACACTCATATATATTTCCTGATGGTCACCAATTATCACAATTATAATTTATTATTTTGTATTTGGAGTTAGGCAAAGTGTTTGGAGACGAGTGAAACTGTTGCTATAAAGAAAGTCCTTCAAGACAGGAGATACAAGAACCGTGAACTGCAAACCATGCGTCTTCTTGACCACCCTAATATTGTCTCTTTAAAGCATTGCTTCTTTTCAACGACTGAAAAGGATGAGCTTTATCTTAATCTGGTTCTTGAGTATGTTCCTGAAACTGTTCATCGGGTGATTAAACACTACAACAAATTGAACCAAAGGATGCCATTGATATATGTGAAACTTTATGCCTATCAGGTGAGGATACTTGTTTCCTTGGTAATCATGGTACTGAGTGCAGTGCTTGTTTTACCATTTGGGAAAATGAGATGAGGTTTTACTCCAAGAGGAACTCCATGCATTGAATGCTATATTTTTCTCCTATTTTTCATTTTTGCTTTTGGGTTGATGGAAGCTGGTGTCATCTTAATACTGGCAATCAGATCTTCCTGAGAGAATTGTTTGGGTGGAATAACATGGCAAGATATTAACTTATTGTCTATATTTGGCAGATCTTCAGGGCATTGTCATACATCCATCGTTCAATTGGAGTGTGTCATAGAGACATTAAACCTCAAAACCTTTTGGTATGATTACTTACGCTTCAAAAGGTTTATAGAAGTTTCTAACTTTACTAGTCTTGTCCAGCATTGCTCTTTCATAAGTTCTTCCCAGCAAACAGAAAAGTATATTATTCTTTGTTATTTGGGGAAGTGGTGAGAAATCTTGTTATTTACAGTCCTAGTTAAGTTCTGGCAACATAATAGTAAAAGCATACATTTTTTTCCTATCTTCATTGGTTGTGGGAAAGATATTTCAATTAAGCAAATTGAATTCTCTGTTGCTGCTAATGGTTTGTCATTCATTAACGTGATACTTTTGCTTTCACGTTGCAGGTAAATCCACATACTCACCAGGTTAAATTATGTGATTTTGGAAGTGCAAAAGTCTTGGTATATACTGAGCTTTAGTTTCTTTGGTTGGTTAAAGGTTTGTGTGTTTGATTTGATTTTCATTGGGATGCTTGATGATTTCTTTTGACAGGTAAAAGGGGAACCAAATATATCGTACATCTGTTCCAGGTACTATAGAGCTCCAGAACTCATATTTGGTGCAACTGAGTACTCAATGGCTATTGACATTTGGTCTGCTGGTTGTGTTCTGGCTGAGCTGCTGCTTGGGCAGGTAGGAAGCTTGAATGGGTGCTTATTACCTTTCTGGATATAATATATTCATATTGACCTTAAAAATGTATTATTATGTCAGCCTCTGTTTCCTGGTGAGAGTGGAGTGGACCAGCTTGTTGAGATTATCAAGGTAATTTGGTGTTTTGAGCCTTTTAGTTGTCGAGAAAATCAATTGAAATTCATCTTTGTACTCAAAATGGTGGTAGGGAAATCTCTATTGTGTTTTGGGGTGATGCATGCATTCTCTTGAGAACCATTAGGTTATTCTATAGGTTCTTCCTTGTAATACAACAGTCAATGTGGTTGGTTTGCAGGTTTTAGGAACTCCAACAAGGGAGGAAATCAAATGCATGAATCCAAACTACACTGAGTACAAATTCCCTCAGATTAAAGCTCACCCTTGGCACAAGGTATTAGAAATGTGAGATTGACCCAGTTTGCATTATATATTATCCTTCCACTGACAGCATTTTTCCTGTTAAGATATTCCACAAGCGTATGCCTCCTGAAGCTGTTGATCTGGTTTCAAGATTGCTGCAATACTCTCCTAACCTACGGTGCACTGCTGTGAGTTCTACATAATAATTTCTTGCCAGTTTTGCTGTGAGTATATTTTCCTAGCTAGAAAGAACCCGTAGATGTCCCTCTTCCACATGCTGGGACTAGCCATTGGATTTAGGGTTCGCAAGTCTTCTACCATTGAAATCTGGACTTTCAGCTTATATGTGCTGATACTGTTTTTGTGGTTTCCTACTTTATAGCACTAGTTAATTTGTCTCCATCAAAAATTGAGGATGAAAAATGAGCGTGTTGGACATCAATGCTTTCTCTTATATCAGGTTAGACTCTTATATTTCTAAAATTTCTATTGCAGTTGGATGCCTTGATCCATCCCTTCTTTGATGAGCTACGTGATCCGAGCACCCGCCTGCCAAATGGACGTTTCCTTCCACCAATTTTTAATTTCAAATCCCACGGTAGGAAAATGTTATGAAAGCAATCCCTTTGCAAAGTCCGTAAAGATAATGCTCTTGGTGTGAACCTTGTGTTCTTACTTTTAGTTTTTTGACTTGGTGCTATGCTGCTGAATTGCATTTATAGAGTTGAAGGGGGTGCCGTTGGAGACATTGGTTAAATTGATACCAGAGCATGCAAGAAAGCAGTGTCCTTTTCTTGCCTTGTGATTGGTTGTGAAGTGTAATGAACTCGAGCGAGCTGAGTGTGGTCTCACTATGGTTCTTATGCTTGTTCCATCAATCTATGCTGTAGTTTTCTGCTTTTCTTTTGTGTGTGTGTGTGTGTGTGTGTGTTGTAATTTTGTTGTATCAAGTGGTGATTTTATGTAAGGACAGGTTTAGAGGGTGCTACTCAGTGATGTCTGCCCAAGTCTCAAATGGGTAGTTTTATGATTTCTCCTGTGACTCTCTCCTCATATTGTAACCCAAGATCATGGTGCTACTGCAACATAGCAGACAGATGGCAAATGCATTGTTGAAAAAATCTCTCTTTAATCCCACTCTCTCTCCGCTCTAAAATGGATCAATCAACAGGACGACAAAAGTAACCAACTCCCCTTCTCTCTAACCTTCGTCCAGCAAAACTTTTAACCCAAAAAAAAAAAATGGACAAAGCAATTCGGCTGCCGGACCGAACGGGCAAGATAAATTAAACGCCGGATGCTCGCCCCCTCCGGGTAAAAAAAGTTTAGCCCGCCGACGCAAACATTAAATATAAAGAGACCCGAGTCCAATGGTACACCAGAAAAGGAAAAAAGCAGTAGAGTAGAAAACATCGGCAGCCGAAGGAATCGAACTCCAAGAAGAATGCCGTTGGGGAAGTATTACTGTGACTACTGCGACAAGGAATTCCAAGACACAGCCGTCGCTCGTAGGCGCCATCTCCGGAGTTCCTCTCACCTTCGCGCCAAATCTCTCTGGTACAACAACCTCACCATCGTCAACAACAACAACTTTAATCGGCCTTCCACTGCTTTTCCTCGCCGCGCCTGCAATCGCTTCGTCAACACGGTCTTTTCTCTTTCTTATTCTTTCTTTTCTTTTCTTTTTTTTGTTGAAAATATAAGTTCTTGATTCTTTTATTTCATGGGTTCGGTTCTAACGATTCTGACCGACCACTTCTGCCTGCGATCTTGAAGGGTTTCTGTCCGTACGGGGATTCCTGCAAGTACTCGCATCCTCCTCCTCCCCCTGTTGCCCAAGGTTCCATTACCATTCGATTATTTTCTTCTCTATATCATTTATGATAATTTGCTGTTCTCTGCCTATACGTGTACTTGGGTATTCTCAGAACAGAAAAAAGATTGATTTTTTTTCTCCATCTTTTTCAATCTTTTTCGGTTATTAAGCGCATATAACTTCTCTTATGTGTAATTCAAGACACAAAAAAAAAAAAAAAGATTTGATGGGCTATTTTTGGTGTCTTCTGTGATTCCATCATTCAGTTGGAGGTTCGCCAATTGTTTCTGGAGCTCACTTAGTTGGAGGAAGCCCCTTGCAAGGTAATTACCATCACTTTCGGTTGATAGATGCTTAGTATTGCTATACCATTAATTTCTAATAATCATTTGTATTATGGTTTGTCCTTGCGTGTAATAGCCAGGACAAAATATGTGCTTAAGGTTTGGATGTTAGTTAGTAAAGTTGTTTCTTTCATTAGACTGTTTTAGATGCTTACTTGAATGTGGTCCTGTATAATCACTTGGGATGTGAGAAGTGTATTGTGTCTATGAGCGGATAGTTCTGGATTTAGATGTTCTTCTATTCTCTTCTCGCTTTCATTGATCTTGTGATTCTTCTCACTTTCATTGATCTTGTGATTAGTTTTGTTCTTCTTGTGATTGACAGGTGATGTTGTCAGAGATAGCATGGGAATGTCATGGGGCAATCTGCCTCCATCACTGAGGCCCCCTCCAGAGGGTGGATATCCACCCCTTCCCTTTGTGGATTGGGGGTAGGCCTGCTGTATTGTTTGATATAATGATTGTCTGTGGCTCAACTACTTCATTAGTCCTCACTGTTTGCAGAGTAACTTTATTGTATTAAGTTATGGGCTGTGATGGATACATGTTTCTTGCTTATATGTCGCCAGAGTTCTAACTTGTGGACAATTTTAGCTACCTCTTCTATGTGTGGTACTGTCATATGTTGTAGTGCAGCTTCAGATAACTAACTATTAGATTTCCTTGTGTAATATGTACGGACAGATTGTTGTATACTTACATTTGGTGCTTTGGTGCTGGCAAAATATGAATGTTTGAGAATCAAGCTTCACTTATTAGTCAGAACTAGATTATAAGTGTTCCATAAAACTCAATTATGCATGCAACTATGAACATGGGGATCACACTGTCCAATTTACTGGGACCAGATCTTTTAATTCACATTCTTTACATAAAAGGTGGTCCTGTGAATTCTGTTCCCAAGAAACAAATAAAGGTCATGAACCTTTAATTTTTCATTCAAGTAACTGCTTGCTTCGCTATTCTTTCTTCTCTACACTTTAGTTTATTCTTTAAATTTATGTGATTATTCAAATCACTCTATGATCGAGATGATTAATTGTGCTTCATCACAACAATGAAGATGAAAGCAAGGCTGGCAAACAGTACGCACATTGCAGACAATATGAGTATGTCAGCTTTCATCCTCTTATGATTCAGGCTTCTTAGCCGTGCCAATGTATCCCACACATAAGGACCATCTTTTAACTTTGGGCACCTGCAATCTGATGCACACTCCTCTGTATTGCAGTAGAAACTAATAGGGCTCATCATGCTCATGGCAAACTGAAATGGGTTGCTTCACTACATCCATTGGTAGAACCTGATATCAGATAGGACAAAAACCACATCTGAAGCTGTCACCCACAGCAATGCCACAATTGACACTGCAAATGCGGCTAGTATTGGCAATGGTGCTAAGAAAGTGATCATCATCCCAAAATATGATCAGGCAGAGAGTGAACACAAAGAGCACTAGCCAATATGTGAAGAAATCAGCAACAGGTCCTGTTCTAATTCCTTCCATGCCATTCCCAATGCCTGTAAGTGCCAGTGTAACAATCAAGAAATATGGAATCTCACCAACTGCCCATGAAATTGATAAAGTATTGGAAGATACATTCTGGCCCTCTTCTCCCGAAAATAAACCAGCCTATCTGTGCCAATCTGTGGAATAATATTGTTGGCTGAAATTACTCCGAGTATGACTTGCATGTATATATAAAGTATAAGTGAAGTTATGCCATATCTTCCTTGTATTCTATCTGATAGTACAAGGAGCCCATCAAGAAACCTATAATTATGCAACCTGTCAATCTGCCGTATGTGTACTGCACATTTCTCCATAAGAATCTTTGTGTTCTTAGTAGTCCCAAAATGGCTTGCCTTGAATATGAAGCTGCATAAGTGGAATATAGACCCTCTGGTATGTTCTTGATTGATCTCTTAATATTGTGAACTTCAACACTGTTGCTCTCTTTCAAGGAGCTAGCTTCATGAATCTTTGCAAAATTCTGTGTAGGACTTGAGATATCTCTTATACCTAAACCAAGAGTCCCCATGACATAACTAACTGGACTTTCTTTCTTGGAGTAACAAGGAGTCTTTGGGATTGACTTGAAGTAATCTAGCAGTTCATTGCAGTTATATCCTACAAGGCCAAAATATGCTTAATGTCCTCCTTGAGTCAAAATGAGATCCAGTTTAAAGCAGGACAGCATGTGTGCTGTAGGATGTGTAAGAGAAGCAACGATAATTCAACCTGAATTTGAAACTTGAGAGAGAATGCAGAGAATAATAGAGCTTCCTGTGGTGTCAAGGCCAGATATTGGCTCATCAAGGAATAGAATACTTGGATTTGCAGCCAGCTCAACTGCAATCGTAATCCTTTTGACAATTTTAAAGATCTTTCCAGTGGCATCATGGAGGGAGCCAACTAGTTGGTTGGAGTAGGGAAGTAAGCCAAGTTCATCAAGGACCAGTTCAACATGGATAGCCCAGCGCATGGAGCTAATTGCTTGTCCAAGACGAAGTGCGGCACTGAACTGAAGGGATTCACAGACAGTGAGATAGGACCAATGTGCATCAAGCTTTTCAACATAGCCTATTAATCAAGAATAGGAAACCCCTCTTCTGAAGCCATATGCCTGTAGGTTGCCTTTGAGGTTACCACTGAGATGTACCCTACCAGCCAGGCACTTGAGCAGTGTGGCCTTACATGTTGTTATGCCACTCAATACAGCTTCCCTCTTTGTGCCTACACATCAATATTTCATAGTTAATAATACATCATTTTATGTTTTTTACATTTTCTTCTTTGTGTGAATATGTTTTAAGCAATCTAGCATGATAATTATAGACACTGTAAACAATCTCAGGTGTCAGGCTTCTGGGAAGTGATGGCCATGGAGCATCTATATATGGATTTACAGGTGAGACTAGAAGGGTTTTAGTTTCCTTTGGAAGGTAAAATATACCTAGTAAATGACAGATCCTCAAAGAGGAGAACCACTTTCTCTATGGGAAGCCTTAGCCCTTCCTTAACACGGACTTCTTCTACCCAATTCTCCACTCCATTGTCCATCATTTGGCCATGGCCTGTCTGTGAATCTTGTGGCCTGGAATATCTGAAGAACTAAAAGTCCCAGAATTCCCATTATGACTGTCCCATGATTGAGGCTCACTCCCTGCATCTGATTTGTAATTGCTATATTCTGGTGTCTTTTCTGAGATAGGTTAATTATTGGCTCATCCTGGCAAATTCAATGTTCTTTAAGGCCTAAGAGTGCCAAGATATTGGCAATGACAATCCATGCTATGTGAATAATGTAAGGTAGCCATGGTCTTTCAGCATCTTCAAAAAGCTCATAAAACTTCAGATATGCTTTTCTAACTGTCATTTCAGGGAACTGGTCACAAAAAGGGAGTTGGCTCCGGTAGTCAGAGCAGTTGTTTCTGTAGCCCTCAGCGATTTGGGTCCTGCAAAATTAGACATTTGCCCAATGAAGTGGATTCGCATAAAGTAGCTATTTCCAGTAAGCTGGTATATTGGACAGATATAACATGAAACTGCTGAAGGGTAGAAAGACTGAGACAAGATGACCTGCAAGCAGTGAAGTAGCACAATTAGACAGATGTTGATGCCAAAATGTGTTGACCAGAGGCCACCATGATCTTCCACTATTTTTTTCCCTTAAAACATGCATGCAATGCACTTGCATATGTTGCAAATAAGCATTGCTCATTTCAAATCTGCAGCTCATTCTCTGGAATCTAAGAATGAAAGCTACAAAATATTGGTAACCAAAATCTGACTTGTGAGTTTTGCGTTTATTAGTATCTTTTCTTGCTTATGCAGATATTAGATATAACCCATGAAGTTATTTTGTCTAGGGACTGAATAAGTTGACAAATAAGATACTATATATTCAATAGAAATGAAGTACTTGCCAAAGCATTCCCAGTTTCTTGAATTGATGAGATGGAATTGAGAAAGAAGAAGACCGATGAACCAAAGTATGCTACTGCAAATAAGAGGGTGAGGTATGCAAAGAATGGTGCGCCATTTACTGCCAGTGATAGCCTGGCTACAAAATAAAGACAAAGTGTGTATGCCAGTGATTGCATCCATGGTTGAAATGTTTTTGAGTTCTGTGAGAGCTATCATTATTTTGGTTGAGGAAAAAAGGTCAGAGGAATTACTTCTACGAAGGTCTGTGGAAGATTGACTATGCAATGTGCAACGATATATAAAGAAACTCTGAAAAATCTCTGTGCCTTGTGCTTGTAGAATATTGGCCTTTGGAGCATGTACAAGGGAAGCTGTACCAGATTTATGAGCATTATGCTCATGGTGGATACAAATCCAAGAGCTCTTACTGAGTTCATTCTCTGTTGTTCATATTGACCCCCAAGGTCACAGAACAATGTTCCTGCAAATGTGCCTAACACAATGGCCTGCAAAATGAAAGGTATCTTAATTAGTAAATAAAATGTGCATTTTATTTTGAGGGTATATATTTTTTTAATCAATTTATTAATTCTCAGCAGAACCTGAATACTGATATACCATGGTGCTTGGATGATTGAGTTAGTCTACAAAAGCAGGAATACTACAGGTTGTTTTGTGATATTCACCTGAAGTAGCCTTATTTTGACTACAGCATGAAGCATTTTGACGATCTTGATTTGTCTGTTGATGAGACTCTTGGTGGACTTCCACCACGTTTGCACATATGGCCTTTGGAGCTGCTCCCATTGGGCTTCCTCTTCCTGCATTCCGATATATGATACAAAGATTTGATGATCAATGTTTTAAGTTTCATATCATGGCTGTACTTTCTCTGTCACAAGGATGGTAACATGCTAGTCATAAAATGTGGAAATGCTTCTCTCTCTGTCATGGGGCTTGATCTTACCTCATTTTTATGACACTCAATTTGCAAATGAATGTTGCCTTATCTGCTTCAACGTTGAGTGTACATGGGAGGCACATTCATTCTGGATTTTTTGTGTTCCTACGTAACGGTATAGCATTTTCCTCTTTGGTTATAGATATTGCTGTGGCCACATCTCCAACCAAGACCCTTCCAGTACTCTCTATTCCACGTGAATGTCCTACTTTTTTGGGGAGTTTAGTGACTACTAATTCTGCTACAAAGCAACTCCTGAATGTGTTCTTTATTAATTGCTGGACACAACTTCTAGATTGTCTACAAAGAAAAATGTTGAAGGCTTGTTGATCCAAGTCATGAAAAATTTTGTGCTGTTAAATAGCATGGATAGAGTTTGCATGAATGCATTCCTAGTTTGTTGTGGAATGAGTTGCATACCTGTTTCTTGTCGTGGTTCTTCATCAGCTGAACTTTTGTATTTGGACAGTTTCCTGAGAGACAATCCAAGCCCAGGCTCACTTTCTACCCAGTAGGTTTGCTTTGTGTTTTTTCCCACTATGATTCTCATCATATCATTGTAGTGATCTGAAGCTCTATAACACTAAACTAGTTCATCTACTGTACAGGGTGTTCCTCCTGGTGCCATGTATTGGGAACCATTTCCAGAAACTCATTGGACTCTACGTGGGGGTTTAAGGTACCTATAAGACAAATGTTATTGTTATACTGGCTGTTGCTTATATTGAGGAACCATATATGTATATAAGAAGTTGTTAACCAGTGCTTGACTTTTCTTATTAGTACTAACCCCAGCTTGGAAAACGATGGTACAGCATCTTGATGAGGTCCCTGGAATAAAACACGGCCGTCGCCAATTACCATGATCCTATCAAAAAGATCAAACACATCCTGTGAAAGTCGGGTAAGGGGCATTATGGCAGAAGATTGCTGAATCCTGCCAATGGCTCTTATGTTGTCTACTAAGCCACATGTATTGGCTATGTCAGACCCAGAAATTGGTTGAGGATAAAGCATGACAGAGTATGTTCCAAGAGCTAGCTCAGCTGTTATGAGCTTCTGGCAATTGGTATCAGAGATTGCATCTTCAGCAAGCTTTCATTGTATCTCCTTAGAGTTTAAATTTCTAACACATACTCCAGAAATGGATCTTGCACCTCAACAAGTGTGTGAGCAAACAATTTTCTAATCTGAGGAGTGAAGTTTTCTGGCCAAAGGCCTTGCGTACAGTCCCTTGCAAACTCAAGCGTCTGTTGGACTGAAAGAAATGGAATGTGTCTGCAAATTTGAAATAAAATGCTTCCTGAAGAGCTTCTTTGTTAAAATTATCAGCGATTGCATAACACAATAATAGCAGCAAATCCTTAGCTCAAATCTAATTGGGGTCAACTACATGGACCCTTTCTTGCCTCTATCATGTTCTTGCGTAACACACATAGTTGCTGAGTATTTTACGGTCAGCTTTTCGTTGAATGCATTTTAACTTGTTCATTTCGTGATTTCTGTGGTTGCATACAGGCAGTAGTTAAGAAAGAAACAGGCTTCAATGGTTCGAAGAATGCATTATCTTAAATGGGTTCGTATTTTGGTCATCAGATCGCAGGGCACTTACTCACTAAGTTGGCCACTAATGTATTATGCATTATCTTAAATGGGTTCGTATTTTGGTCATCAGATCGCAGGGCACTTACTCACTACTTTCGGGTTCCGAGGTTTTTTAACTCTCCCTGCGAGAATTTCAGGGAGAGTTTCTCGCAGGGAGAGTGGTTTTTCCGCTACCCGTATGATTTCATAGGAAAAAATATGCATACAACGGAAGTCATCATAAACCGATATCGGTTTATTTGTATTTTGACTCCTAACCATATTCCTCTACATATGTGGCTGTAATGGAAATGGGAGAGAAGACTCTGTCAAGCTTATATCCCAGCTCAGCTAACTGACCAAGGATTTCCATACCATCGGACCTCACTTCTCTGGTATTTTGGTTGGAGCACATGAACGGCTTAATTAATGGTTTATTTACACCTTGAAGGTCGTAGCGATGTTACTGGATTTCCTTCTGGGCGTTGTGTTCTGACATGGTGGGCCAAGCAAAAGAGTCACTCATCCAGGCATGATACATCCATCAACCCCCTTCAGAATCTGCAGCCAGGCAGAATCTTTCCTTCGGAGAAGGGTCTTCAGGGGTCCAACAAAGCATCAAATAACTTTCTTTCCAAATGTTTCATATTCCTTGTCAGGTGCCTCAAACTTCCTTGAGTACCTGATGCTGGAAAACCCGACTATCTGCAATTACATTGAATCTCATTGAGCAGGAATTTACAGAGGGTCAGGATATGCGTGCATATAAATACAGTAATTGTTCCCTGCAAGGACAGGTGAGAGGTGGCACGTCTAATGGCCAAGTTAACTTGCTTGATTGTAAACATATAAAATTGGTTTTAGTTTTAGCATGTCAATGTTTCCAATAAGAGGCACTTCCCTGCAAAAAGTCTTGATTCAAGAGCTAGGTGGTCCCACTGGTGAGCTCCCCAGCCCGCTCGGCCCTCACGCGCACAAAAACATGGATAGAAGGCTCTAGCTTTATCCGCTGGCAACGGAGTTTTTCTATTTCTCTACGCACAAATGTTTTATTTAACTTGTAAATAAATAATTTAACCAAAGTCAAATTCCAAAAAGGATTAAGAAGTAGGTGTTTTATATGTGACGGAAAGACTTGCTTTATTTCATCAACTAAGAATAACAGACAAGAAGTAGGGTGGCTAGCTGGCCGGCACAAAGATACTTAATATTCCATCACATCTCGTGACGTCTGAACGCTTAATGAAACACCTTCGGCCTCAACATTTCTGAGTTTAAAGAGATAGCAAAAGCCATTTTTGAGTTTCTTTTTGTTTTTTTTTTTGGTGGGAACAAAACTTTTGACTGCAGACTTAGGGTAACATATTCCGTTTGGGGAGTGACAAAATTTCTGTATTTTGATTACTGATATATAGCTGAAGGCAAGGAGGTAAAAGGCATGGATATCTCTCTTTCACGGTAATCTGAGGCCATACATATCATACATTTAAAAAAAACAAAAATGAAAAAGGGATAGTTCTCTCATATATACCTGGTGGGGAATAGGCTGTGTGATTTTCGCCATGTCACGTAGATAGCTAACAAAACCGTCTCTCAACGACAGATACTCCATCTCCAAAAGCTCCGCACTCCTCCTTGCGTTCCCATCTACTTCCTCTTCTTGATTTTTCACCTCCTCTATCTCATTGTCCTGCTGCCTTTCTAGCCTCTTCCTTCAGTCCACGTCTCTTCATGCTCTCCTCTATCCTTTCTAGCCGTTCCGGTGATGCGTTTTCTATCTCATATCGAATTTCTGGTGATGCCCCAGATGAGAATGCAGCCCCTATTGGGGGTGCTGTTAGCTGCTGAAGACATTGGAGTCATCGTTGTTACGGTGCCTCGAGTTGGCAATGTGATCACACTGTCACTATTTGTAAAAGAAACACGTTCACAGCAATTTGAAGCCACTCTTGATCCAGTTCCACCAAGATCGATATCGTCCCAAGCGCACCATCTGTTGCTCAGAACTGATTCTGATGATGGGCTATTTGCCATGCTATATTTTTCAGAAAACTGAACCTCGGTATACCTCGGGTCTAGGCAGGAGGCAACTAATTAAGGAAAAAGTAATTGAAGAAGGTCGTGCAAGAACTAGAATTCATCGTGCATCCGTTTAATATGTGTTCATTTTGTTTATTGCTGTTAATTTTTATTGATTATTATTACGTGAAAACGAAGTTATTGGGTGATATGATTTATAAAATTACTCACGTGAGTAGTTGAAAAGTCCTACACATATGAAAATAAAAAGGTCAAATTAATTATTAAGATTAAAATCAGTTTATTATATTATTTGTTAAGTATAACTCATATATAAAACATATTTTTATTCTTTAATTTTTATTTTTTTATAAATAAATATTTAATTTTTTAATAAAATTAAATTTCTATAATTTTAAAAATATGTTTTGTTCTTATTACCTTAATACTCTAATTTTCTAAAAGCCAACTATTGGTATTAAAGTATTATCTTAAAAAACTTTTTAAATTAAGATATAGTAATTTTGTTTATTATAATTGCACCTCTAGTATTTAATAGAATAAATTATTAAGTATGGACTATTAGAATGAAAGCCTATCTTGGTACTAATGATTTATAAGAAGTTGTTGAACAAGAATGTAAAGTACTTACCTTGCTAAATAATCTAACCCTTACACAAATCAAAAATCATAAGGAAAGGAAGTAAAGAAAATCAAAGGCAAGAGCAACCTTGTTTGCAACTATTTTATCCACTATTTTCACCCGAATAATAACATTAAAAATAACAAAGAAATTTAAGATTTTTTGAAGTAAAAGTATGAAAGAAATGAAAGGGTCAAATAAATGCAAGTGTTGAATTTGATTTGAGAATTTGGCATGCAAAGGATAAAGGAATAAAAAATAGTCAAGGACAATTTTAATAGATTTGTTGACATTGTCAATAAAGTAAGACTTTTTAATATTAATTTTTTAAATTTTAAAATAGTTCAAAAAGTCCTAATTACAATTCCTAAAAAATTTAATATTGTAATTTTATCTCTGAAAAATTCAAAGAATTTGTCAAGTATCACTTGACAAAATTGTTGAATGCACTATAAGTATAAGAACGAAAGAGATTTATGAGACAAGAAAGATTTGTGGAGGGGCTTTTTAAGTCAAATTACAAAACAATAATAGTGTCAAGAATAAGAAAAAGAAGTAAAACAACAATAATAAGCTCAAAGGTTCGGGCAACAACAACAACAATAACAAAAGTAATAACATTTAACTTTTTCCACCCTACCCTTATCGTAAAAAAACCTTTTATCTATGAAAAAAGTGTTGGTGGAGGCTAAATGCAAAATATCATAAGTGTGATTAGTTAGGGCATATAAAGAGGATATGCAAATTTTAAAAACAACAAGGAGAAGACAAGATTATTGAGAATTAACCTTAAGAGGAGTAATTATCTATAGTATTATGTTTTACCACTAACAATTCCACAAAAAGTTAGCTTATAGATAATGGTTGTGAAATCATATGACATATGATCAAAAACTCTCCAAAGAGCTTGACAAAATTACTATTTCTAAAGTTAGAATTGAAAATAGAGTATACATTACAATAAAAGACAAAGGAACAGTGGCAATTAAAAGTCACATATGTTTGAAATTAATCTATGATATTTTATATTTTCTTGAAATTAATCAAAACTTTTTTAGTGTTAGTCAGTTGTTGGAAAAAGGCTATAAGGTGTTTTTTAAAGACACAAATTGTATAATTAACGATGTAAAAGGCAAATAAGTGTTTAGAGTTCAATTAAAGGATAAAATCTTTGCCTTGAATTTAATGGAAAATGAATAGGTTACAATACACAATAAAATAACAATACAGTGCTTTGGCACAAAAGATTAGACACTTTTATTATGTTGTCGTACTTTGCATGAAAAAGAATAATATTATGGAAGGTCTCCTTGAATTAAATGAAAAGCTTCTTACATATGCTACTTATTAGTATAAGAAGCAAATAAGGCTTTCTTTTCCATTAAATAAGGCCTAAAAAGCTACACAGAAATTGTAATTAGTGCACATAACTGTAGGATGACCTTAAAAAACATCATCATTAAATAAAAGTAAGTATTATATTGCTTTTATTGATGATTACATAAGAATGTGTTGGATTTACTTTATAAAACTTAAATCTAAGGTTGCTAACATACTCTAAAAGTTTAAATCTTAGGGAAAAATTCAAAACAAATACAGAATGCAAATGATTAGGTCTAATAATGAAACCAAATATACCTCTAAAAGATTTAATAAGTTTTATGAAGATGTAGGTATTAAACACCAGCTTACTGCACCTTACACTTTTTAACAAAATAATGTTGTAGAGAGAAAAAACAAGACAATTATGTAGATAACTAGGTGCTTGCTTTATGATAAAGGGCTACCAAAGAAGTTATAGGTTAAGGCTATAAATATAACAATTTTTCTGCTAAACAGATTAACAACAAAAACCTTGTAGAAAAAGGACTCCATTTGAAGTACGGTATGGTTACAAATCAAAGTTGCTTAATTTGAGAACATTTGATTACCTACATTTCTCTTACATTCCTTAAGTTAAAAGAGACAAATTGGATAAGAAAGCAGAACTTGAGATTTTTGTATGCTATAACTTAGTTTTAAAGGCTACATAATCTATTTACCATAAAGTAACAAAGTAATTATTAGTCTATATGTTAAATTCCTTGAGTTAGATAGCTAAAACTAGGAGACTAACAAGAAGCTTGAGTTTCAATAGGAGAATAATGATATAAATGAAAAACTTAATAGGGGAATTAGGTCATTCTTTGACATTTATCAAAGGTGCAATGTTACTATAATGAAGCTTATAGAAGATGACAAAATTGTAATTGATCAACAATGGATAATTGCAATAAAGGATAAGCTTAAGATGATTGAAAAAAACCATATATAGGAGTTGGTAGATAAACTTGAACATAAAAAAAGTTTATAAAATGAAACTCAATCTTGATAGTTTTGTGAACAAGTATAAGACAAGGTTTAGTGTCAAAAGATATGCCTAGGTATTGGAAGTAGATTTCTCTGAAACTTTTACCCTAGTTACCAAGTTGGATATCATAAAAATGTTATTGGCTCTTACTACTTAAAAAAGTTGGATTATACACTAAATGGATGTCAAATCAGTCATGAATTGATACTTGAAGAAAGAAATTTTCGTGGAGCAACCTTAAGGATTTTTTGTTTAAGGATAAAAGGAGAAGGTATATAGGCTGAAAAAGGCCTTTTATGATTTGAAATAGGCGCCAAAAGTCTAGTACAACAGAATCAATGCACACGGGGTACACTTAGGCTTTAAAAAAGTTTGAGTGAATTTACTTTGTATATTATGAAGGTTAATGGTGAAATACTTGTGGTATCTTTGTATGTTGATGATCTACTTGTTACAAAAAGCAATAAGATGCTAATTAACAAGTTAAAAAAAAAAACATGAAAGATGTGTTTGAAATAACAAACTTTGGAAGAATAACATTCTTTCTTAATATATAGGAACAACAAAAACAAAATGAAATATTTGTATGCCAATAGAAATATGTAAGGAAAGTCCTCAAGAAGTTCAACATGAAAGAATGTAAGCCAACTACAATTCCAATGAATCAAAATGAGAAATTTTGCAAAGAAGATGAAGTTGAAAAGGTTGATAAAAAGTTGTATAGGAGCCTAATAGGCTACCTAATGTATTTAATTGTAACTAGGCCAAATATCATGTGTATAATGAGTTTGCTATCAAGGTATATGCATTGTTCTAGTGAAATTTACTTATATTATTAAATATGTTGAAGGTATTATTAATTATGAAATAAAGTTTAATTATTTTAAAATTTTCAATTTTTATAATTATTTTGATAGTGATTAGATCAAATATAATGATAATATAAAAATACCTCATGTTACTATTTTAAATTTGGTTTCAAAATTTTTTCATGGTGTTCTAAAATATAAGAAGTCAGAGCTCAATTTATAGTAAAAGTAGAATATATAGCTATTGTTACTATTATGAATCAAGTTCTTTTAGATCAAAACACTCATGACAGATTTACCTATGAAGCAAGAAAAAAGCACACTAATATTTGTAGACAACCAAGTTGTAATTTTAATTGCTAATAATCCAATGTTCCATGGTAAAACAAAATACATTAAGATAAAATTTTATTTTTTGAAAGAGGTATAAACGAAAAGAGAAGTACAACTAATCTACTGTAAAAAAGAAGTACAACTAATCTACTGTAAAATAGAAAATCAAAGTGCTAACATCTTAACAAAGATACTTTCTAAGGTTAGATATGAATTCTGAAGACAAAAGCTCGGAGTATGCATCTCTAAAATAAAGGAGGAGTATTGATTGACATGATTTATAAAATTGTTAATGCGGAAATTGCTAATATGAACAATTAAAGAGTCCTACACATACTAAAATAAATAGTAAAAATTATTCTTGAAATTAGAATTAATTTATCATATTATTTTTTAACTAAATATAGTAAATTTTTTATTATTCAGTTATTATTTTATTATAGAAATGAATACTTAATTTTTAAATAAAATTAGATCTTTATAATATAAAAAATACATTTTGTTCTTATTACTTTAAGACTAGTTTTCTTAAAAAAAGGGGCAGAGTCGTCAAAGGGAGCGAGAAGTGAAAAGCCAACTAATTCGAAGGTTCTACGGTGGAAGGCAGTTTTTGAAACGCCGAGTGGAGGATGAATGATGACAAGTCTTCGACTAATTCAGTATTACATTCATTCATTCTGCGGGCGAGGGCGAGGTCAGCTGCGATCATCCAAATTGAGGAGTATATTAACTACCATGTTTTAGGAGGCCTGCTGTTCGGCTGCAAGTAGAAATATATTAATGCCTGACCAAATTGAACAATCATAGAAAAATGCCTTCATTATTAAATAACAAGAAAGAAAGTCATATTCCTGTTTAAATTTACTGGTTAAAAAGTGATATTCTTCCTCGAGGTCTTCGCAAATGCCCTGCCGAACAGAGACAAAGATGCTTCCTGTTTAAACTTATTAGTTTGAACTTACTTCAGTACTACAAGCCTGTCAGATGGCACCCAGGCATCTTGAAGGCTTGAACATTTCACAAGGAATCTTTGGCTTATATGACAGGACTAGTTCAAATGACCATTGAGTTTGGATCATGGTTGTACTTGTTTCAGTGAAGGTTTTCTTAAAAATAAAAAAGAACTCGGACTGGCCTCGAAATAAGAATTCACCAAGGTTTTGCTCTGACTGGGTGACTCTGCATCAGGTTCCCCAGCCCCACTTGAATCCCCGCAACTCATGGGGCACCAAAATGTTTCGTGGATGCAACGGGCTAGATACAATAAATACACATGCTGACATAGCACAAGATAACTTTCCCAATTCGAATAAACCATTTTAAAAACATGGTCGGCTTGGATCCTAATAGTGGAATGAGTTACTTCAGAAAATGGGGCATGCCTTTGCTCCTTGGATGATATGCTTATACAATTTATTTATAACTAGAAAAGCTGAAGCTTTCTTCAGAAGCTTCTGGACTAAAGATTGCTTGCTCTTTGTGGAAGTAGGCACGTACTGCTTCATGCCACCTCCACTGCAGTATTTGGGTTTAATTTTAACCGCCCAAGGTTTCTGGGCCAAAACATGAAAACATTATCCATCTTGTTTCAATGCTATCTCACTCTTCCAACTTCAATTTTCAAAGGCAACGGTACCGATTGTTTATAATCGTTGGTTGTTAGTTATCACAACTAATCTCCCTGCTGCAGACCAAAAGAAGAATGAAGTGGACATTGTAGGTGTCAGCAAAGAAGCTAGAGAATGAGTGTGCCACACAGAGGACATTGGTGAAAACTTTTGCATAGAATATTGTTTTCCGTTGACCCGGATAGAGTTAAAACATGGAGTCCTAAAAAGGGCTTTTAGTGGCATACCCATGCCACAATGCAGGGGTAGGAAGATCGAAAAAAATATATATATCTATCTTCGGCATTTAATGTCCTTTGTCTGCTTCCCAATCCCATATACATCTTCTGAGCCCAAATATATCACGTGTCAATAGTTGAATGATGCATAAGTGCCATGGAGATGAAGCATTTATGTTAACTAATAGTTTCATCTCCTGCCATGTGCAGATGTGCTAGCTGTTAATTTCATTCCCTTAGCAGAAAGTACAATATTTCGCAAGCCTTTACCTCATGGAACACCAAATGGAGTTTATTGGCACGTTTTATGGGAACCAATACAATGCTAGTGGCATTAAGCCTATTGCGGTAAGATCTGCTATTTGTTAATTCTGTTTTAGTCGGCCTGCATTTATCCGTCACCTTCGAAGGGAAAGGGAACTGCAAAGGGAGCTTCCGTTTGAGGAATCCTAGTATAAAAAGTGACTTCAATGCCAGTTATTCTGTAGAATCTCCATCGTAACTATTCCAACTTAAGCCATCTTGCAAGTTGGTCTAGTGCTTTAAGCGGTCACAATTCACGCCTGAAGTCCCTATACCAAGTCTCAACTTCCGGAAGTGTGGATGCAATTGCTGCTCTTTACCCTCATGATCTTCTCTCGCCAAAAAAAGTAACAGAACCTGTCAAGAGACGGGTTGGGTTCTTTGAATGTCGAAGAAGTGTACTTGAAGTTGGCTACACCTAGTGAAGTAAAAAGGCCTACCCCTAGAGTAGCCGCAACTTTTATTTCTTTAAGTAGCCGAATATTTTCACTTCCTTCCCTAATTCAGTTTAACCAATGCCAACCATGGCAATGTCCCAATTGTCCCTTTTGGCTTTTGCCATCTCCTCTTGCTTTGTCTTTACTTCCATTGAAGGGAGATTCCATGGCCTCATAACATTAAACAAGTTGCTGGCTGTTTCTCACATTTCACTGCCACCAGCTCTTGCACCCCAGGCTGCTAGTCCAAGTTATAATACAAGCTCCCCTGGTCCCAGTCCCAGTCCCAGTCCTAGTCATAATCCTTCTGTAGTTTTCAGTGTATCATCTTTTGGAGCTATTGGTGATGGTGTTGCGGATGATACACGAGCATTCAAGATGGCTTGGGACACTGCCTGCCAGAATGATGAATCTGCTATTTTCCTTGCTCCTCATGGTTACGTGTTCCTGGTACAGCCTACTATATTCACAGGCCCCTGTAAAAGTGACCTTGTGTTTCAGGTAAGAGGTGGATTCAATGGTGCAAGAGTGCTAGTTCCCTTTTCTTTTCTTCCTTTGTTTTGGCAAATTTGAAAGGAAAAACAGATGGAATTGAACTTTGTTGTTTTGCTGTCAATGAGAAGATTGATGGAACTATAGTGGCGCCGGATGGACCCCAATCGTGGCCAAGAAGTACGAATAAACGACAATGGCTTGTATTTTACAAGATCAATGGAATGCTAATGCAAGGTAGTGGTGTTATTGATGGGAAAGGAAAGAAATGGTGGGATCTACCCTGCAAACCTCACAAAGTACGCAAATTTTGGACATCATATCTCTACTCAACTTTCCTTGATTGATAACATCTACATCGCTTGCACATTTTTTGCATCTCTGAGACTCTAACAAGTAGGCTACTGTGCAAATTAATGAAACAGGGCATTAATGGAACAACGCGTCCTGGTCCTTGTGATAGCCCAGTTGTAAGTACGCCAATGAACCGAATATGGATTTCCATCGGATAAAAACTCCTTTGTTGAGAATTATTCATTCTTCTTGTATAATGCAGGCCATAAGATTTTTCATGAGCTCGAATCTTATAGTCGAAGGGTTCAAGGTGAAGAACAGCCCCCAGTTCCACTTCCGGTTTGACAACTGTCAAAACGTACATGTACGAATGCTTAGCATTAAGTCGCCAGCTCAAAGTCCCAACACGGATGGGATTCACATAGAGAACACAAACAATGTCAGAATATCTAATTCAGACGTGTCTGATGGTAATCTTAATGGCTTAGGCTTGAGAGACTATCTTTCCTCTTTAATTTTCAACAAGTTAACTGAATTGTCAATCTCTGTCCTCCGGTTTGAACTTCCTTCAGGGGACGACTGCGTTTCAATTGGAGCCGGTTGTTACAATGTTGATATAAGGAACGTAACTTGTGGTCCAAGCCATGGAATAAGGTATAATCACTTCTTTGCATTCAAGAATATGTATAAATATATGCATATGCCAAACTACAGAATCTGATCTTTCAATACAGGGATGATGTAAAAAAGTTAGGCGCCTCCAAATTCAAAAGAAAGGCCTAGTTCAAATCTCAATTTATTTGTTTCCCTTGAAATGAACCAAGACATCCTTTAATGCCGCAAACATTGATGATATCGCTCTTCACTTTAATCCCTAAAAAACCAGAAGTAAATTCGCAGTGCAGGCACAATAGGTTAGTGACTTCTATAGACTGTCTAGAGTTCAGTATTTTAGTGTAAGCACTTAAGAATTCATGACCTGGACTCCCCCTCCCCCCGGGAACCAGAACTAAGGGTATCATTATGCGGTGGCAATCTTTTACTTGCGTCAATTTGTTCTTTTGTGTCTTCAGTTTAAACAAAGGCACTCAATTGTAAACGCCGTAATCAGAAGTTTTATTTGAATTTGCAAGCAGCATTGGCAGTCTTGGAATCCACAATTCGCAAGCTTGTGTGTCCAACATCACGGTGAGTGATTCTATCATCAAGCAGTCTGACAACGGTGTCCGGATCAAGACATGGCAAGGAGGACATGGCTCTGTATCTAAGGTCACCTTCCAAAACATCCATATGGACAACGTCCGAAACCCCATTATTATAGACCAGTACTACTGCCTAACCAAGAACTGCACTAACCAAACAAGTGCAGTCTACATTTCTGATGTCTTGTACACAAGCATTAAGGGTACATACGATGTTAGGAGTCCACCCTTAAATTTGGCGTGTAGTGATTCGGTACCCTGCACTGACCTCGCGTTGTCTGACGTAGAGCTGCTTCCTGCACAAGGCCAGCTTGTGGCAAACCCTTTTTGCTGGAATGCTTATGGGGCAATGCAGACACTTACCATTCCACCAGTTCTATGCTTATTGAAGGGAAACCCACCCTACATGACAAACTAGTCTATGTCAATCTGTTGACTAATATGTATATATCAATAATCAAATAAGAATTGCTATAATACTGCAAGATAGGAGAGGTTAAAGAAGTTGTAAGGTACGTACGCCCAGCTTTTTTTTTTCTGTTCTCTTTTGGTACGCTGGAAAGGAATTTACACCCAACTTAAAATCTTGCAAATAGAATGAATTGTGTATTCATTCTCTCCAATTCAAGCGTTTTTCGAGAAAAATAGTGACCCTTGGTACGTTATGTTGATAATTAGGCCAAGAGAAAATAAGCTATCGCCCGCATGCAGCCAATATGCCACTATCAGTAGTTCAGCGTTCAATTATTTCTGAAACAGTTAAGATTGCCTTCATCTGAAAAGGACGTGGAGGTGAGACCATTAAGTGAGATTAGACCCCACTTAACCTCCGATGCTGTCAGAATATAAATTCTTCAGCCTCAACCAAAAAGTCTCACACTAGAATCTACAGATGCCAACTGAATTTTGCCTCTTGACAGAAAATACCAGAAAGTGGGCTTGTAACATTGTCATAAGAGGAAGGGAAGTGGGGATCATGAAAGTAACTAAAGCATGTGGCTTTTGACCAAAGTGATAGGGACAGATGCTAAGGCGCGCAGATGGAATTTAAGACAACTAAATGGAAGTGGTTATAAGTGTCATGACGTATAGCCAAAAATCACGCAGCGAAGCACGAGAGGCTAAAGTCTACTGTAGCCCCAATAGCCATAAGGGTCATGAGGTCCAACAAGTATAGAATTTTTTATCAACTCCCCTTCCCTGAAAGGAACCTAAGAACATGCGCTAGAAAGGTACCTTCAAGAATATTATATGCATAATATAGGGGTGGGTGCATATGCCTCTGAAATGGATCACCCAACAAGGTCATTCCTCACTCTCTCAGAGTCAAAGTTCCCAACTTTTAATAGGTTTCATGACCGAAAGGAGAGAATAAGCTCTCAGTGTATGAAAAGGATATCTAGATGCTGTGATCAAGGCATAAGTTGGGTAGCAGTGGCAGTCCTATGGACTCCTGTCAAGGAAAGTTTTGAGCTCAGATTCCCTCTCTTAGGCATCATGAGAAAAGATACCTGGAAAGAAACAAAAGTGATGACCAGACGTTGGGCTTTTAAACGGACCCGTTTGCGAGCTGTTTCAATTAAGTTCAATGTAAAAGTGAGTTTACTGTCCAGTTGTGACATATTGCTGAAAGGGCCTGTTGCGCGGGCAAGGAGGGGCGCCTAAGTCTTTTTCTTTTCCTCCTAAAGCCAGTACTGGGGACTCAGAAAAATATTCCTCAATGTTCATTTGATCATTCTCATATGTTTCCATCTGATCAGGCACTGGGGCCAAAGACTTGCAATCTTTCAGTGATTTGGTATACATTTCTGCGCGTCAAATGATTCACAAGGAGACAATAATGGAGAGCATATTGAATTTGCGCATGAAGGCTAAATGAAAGACACCAATTTTATGAAAACAATGTCACCAAATAAATCGTTGGAACAGAAAAAGCAAACTAAACCACATGGTAATCACAATTAAGCATGAGTTTCGAAGCAAAAAGGAAACTAAAGCATGAGTTTAGTTAAGTTTCAACACTTAAGGGAATTAGAAAGAAATGAGGTACCAAGCTATAAGGGCATACGAAGACTGAAATGTTATTTAAGTAATAACATGAGAATCCTAACAACCTTGGATGAAAATGGCATAGCCTTCCCACGAAAAAGATGTCCCAGCATAGAGTCTCTCGTACTGTGGGGTTTTGGGATGGGTCAAATATATATAGCTTTACTCATGTTTTCACCAAAGGGTTGTTTCTTGGACTCAAGGTCACAAGAGAGTTATCTCACTGTTCCATCAAAGCTTGTCCTTCCCAACCTTCCCAACCATCTCATAAAAGATCAAAGAAACTGCATGAGAATTATGTGCCAGAGTAACGCCAACTTTTCATTCACCTCCACTCAACCATTTATTAAAGCATTCAATGCAAGCAGCCATCCACATTCACAAATACAGTCAGTAACATTTCAAGCTCATAAGCTTTTGAAATGAAGATGTAGATGAATGCTGATAGATTACAGATACACGGAACCAAGTACCTCCAACAAGGAAGCAGCAAACTGCATTTGGGTATCCTCATTTATGGCCAAGAACAGAGGTACATGAACAAAGAGTGACTTGATGCCATTTTGCTCTGCAAACCGCAGAGAGTGATAATAAACATAATTGCACACAAACCGCCCTGCATCATCAGAGGTCATTACATTGTAACCCTTCTTCACCAAGGCCTTCGTGATCTCCTCAACAGGAAGAGCAGTCTGTTTGCAGTGAAGAAAAAAATCCCCTTTAAAAAGTAATGAAGCAGAGGCAAAAATATTATAGCACATACATCTTGTCAATATGCAATTCAGAAGAAGATTCATCTTTTGAAGGCACTTGCAACATGGTTGATGCATGCATTCATATAACTTTTGTGAGACCAGTTGGAAAGTTAGTCACTATAACAAATAAACAACATCAAGCTAAAGTCACCATTTTCTGAAGTGTAAGGAAGATTTACAATCTCAAATTGGGATCAAAAGTTATGGTTAGTGCTAACGCATTTTGTAGACCGGTTGCAATATTAAAAATGAAACTTCAGAATTCTAAGAATCTTCAACATTTGGCACAGCCAGATTGGTTCCAAAAGTAAACTAGAACTTTTAAGTACTCACAATGAAAGAACTATATCAAACAATGATTAAGATGAAACAAGTAGAAAAGGGAAAAAAGAAGTAAATGACAGCATAAGGTCCATGGTCTCAACTTTTAAGTTAAAACAGCCTTCGAGCAGAAAAAAGTGCATTATTTGAAATCAGATTTGCAGGCTACTTCTCTAGTCCACCTGTGCTATGCATGCCATTAATCTGTTCTGATGCCTTTTGGCACTTATGGCACTTACTTTTAAAGGAAAACAACATTAAGGATATAAAATTTGATGCCATAGATAACTGAAACGGTACTAGTATATATCATAAAAACAGTCCATCAAGCAGAAATAATCAGAGATGGAACAAATTATAGCAGCATCTCAGGTTCCAATATACCTCTCGTACTTGTGAAATTCCACCGTCCGAAGGAATAATGGGTACTTTCTGCAAAACACAATACAATTTCAGCGAAATGGAACTCCTCACTAGGAATAAGAGCCAGAAAAAAGGGTGCCAGAGAAATAACAGGCAAAATAGAAGACTCACGAACATATCTAACCTGTGGTTTCCATCCCATCTCATCAGGACAACGAAAAGTAGCTTCATTGACAGCTTGAGCTTCTATGGCAAATTTTGTTGCCCCACTATTAACCCCAAAGTGCACCTGAAAGGACGATGTTAGAATGAAGTAATAGAAATGGAACTGACAACAATGACGAGGACAGTTATACGGCTAACCCAAATGACCCTTCCAGAAGCTTGAGATTCAGAATTATTTGTAATTATAGCAGACTGCAATGTCTCGTAAAGGAGTCCTAGTGCTCCCTGTCCTGCAGTTTCCAGAACTCTACAACTGCCCAGAATCAGACCTTTCGGGAGACCCTTCTTCTTCATATACTCATTCAGGTTACTAACGATTGTCTCGGTAGGATTCTCTGAAACTCCATGGAATTTCTTAAATCCAGTTACATGGATCGTTACAGCAGCAGGCCCTTCAGACCCCATGTTTGATCCAGTATTATCGTATTAAGATTAGATCAAATCTGTGCCATAACATGAGAATTCATATGAAATTCTCAGCACCTGCGAGGAACGATATAGAATTGAGTTCAAAATCCAGGCAACAAACAGCAGTTAAAAACATAGTTACGCTTTTCCTCGTAACTTTATCCTTTTCTGATTTTTCAAGTGTCAGTGTGTGTAAATCATCCACTGGAAAAAAATAGTAACAGTTAGTCTGTGTGACGAATACAGAAATCCGATCATTCGGTATTCAAAACTAAAAGAAGGGCACGCAGCTAACAGGTTACATTTTGGAAGAAAATAGCATACCAAAACTCAACCACCCAAAATGAGCACAAATCGCCATAAATCGACCCGAAACCCAAAACTCAGGCAGAAAACAAAATCAAGATGGTGATGATCAAGCACCCATTTAACTAAACACAACAAAACCCCCGGGAATCCATCTTAAATTCAGCAAAAGAGCGCAAGTAAAGCAGCAGGAGTTATGAAATCTTAAGAGAGAAAGATAAGATCTTTATCAACTGTCTCACCTCGCCTGAAATCTTCCAACCGAATGGATGAAAAAAGAGCAAGAATGAAAAGAAGAAATGACTCGACCGCCAGTCTTATCTATAGCTAAGTCGATTCTGAAGTCTAAAGAACTGATAAAGATTCCACTCAGATTAAGGACAAAGGCATATATTATTATTACGACGATTATTAGATAGGGTGTGGCTTTGCATTATGGAATGTCACTTCATTGGAATTCCATTTCACGTACGAATGCTAGTTTCTACTTGCGATCTACCTGTTGTTTTGTAGAACAGTTAAAAAGCGGCACCTTTGTATTATTATTTAACATTAGTTACTTCCTATTGCAAGAAAAAAGAAAAAAAGAGAGAGAGAGAGAGATAGAGAGTAAAAAGACTGTCTCTTTTCCCTGTTGTTCTACACTATATCCCACTATCTGTCGTTTGCAAGCATATTGTGAATGATGGAGAAAATGATTCCTTATTATCATGGGGGTATATTTTTATGCTTGGATTTTCTCATTCTTTCTTTCATGTTCAACGCAGAACCCAATACTTTACACCAGTTCCTTGTACTACTCATTCAATTAATTAAAAATGGAGAGAGAGAGAGAGAGATTGTGCTGGCATTCTTAATTGTTATTGCATGTCTGCATTCACATTGTATGTTGGGAGGGTGAAATTTACACCTTTGATGATTATTGTTTGTATAGTTAGTCCCTGAGGCTAAAATTAAATTTGAAATTAAAGATTTACTATTAATGTTTTTGTTTTGTATGATGGGCTTTGCAGTCCTTCGATAAATGTAAATAGGCATATGACTGCGGTAATGGGTGGAATTCAAATTGTTTGCAAGAGATTACGTGCTTTTTGAGTGCTTCGATTATGATGATCACGACAATGCATCAAAAACCACATTTTGATATGATGAAAGAAGAGAGTAAATATTCCTAAAATAATCAATAGAGATTACACCAGTGATTTCTTTTTCTTTTTCCTTTTTTTTTTTCCTTGTTTTGGGATCAAATCAATAGAGATTTGCTGACATTATAAAAAAAAAAAAAGAAAAAAGAAGAAAAGCAAAGCTCTGCCAGTGTTTTTCTTTTGACTTTTCCGATGGGCCGCCACTCATCAAATTCTAATAATCGAGAGCCTCGTGGATTTCTTTTATATCAGTGATTTATTAGCCGCCCAAACAGCTTCCAACACAAAAACCCCTCCGACGGGACCCCCCCCCCAATGAGACGACCCAAGCAAAGGTTTTTGGGTGTTCTAATCTGACGCGGCCGATACTACCATTTCCATATTGCAATCTGCGTGGTCTGTCCACTTCACTTCTGTTGCCGCTGCTCTCTCTCTCTCTCTCTCTCTCTCTTCTTCGCAGTCTGTCTTAACCATCTATTTGATGCCAACAAGAAAAACCCGGTAAAACCCAAAATATGAAGTCCACGTCTTTCTCACATTTGCCGATACCGTTCCCGGAATCCTCGACTCCCAGGCCTGTCTCCCTGCGCTCCGGCGGCCCGGAAGTCCGTTCTCTTAGCTTTCCGGTGAGTGGACTTTTCAATGAGCGAATTATGTATTGCTTGCTTAGCGGTTTTTCATCAAACCGTTGTCTAGTGGTTTCAGGTCTTTTTTTCTTTTTTTTTTTTTTTGGGTTTTTAGAACCGTTGCGCTGATATATGGTCTCCCCAGAGTTGTTCACTTTGAAAGATTCAATTTTTTAATTAAAGATTGGTAATTTTAAATTGTATCTATGTTGGATTCTTGGGTTTCAATTTTGCATGTTGCATCCTTTCAGGGTCGATTGAAGTTGAAGACTCCTTGCTCCAAGTTCTTGACTTGTAAAATGGATCATACCTGATATTCTTGTGAAATGGATGCTGTTTTGAATTTGTTGTGTATGGTGGTGTTATTTTATGTAGGTAGTGGGAAACGCACGGTATTCAGTGGACCATAGCCGCCTTCTGCTGCAGGGAGGATCTGCCAATTTCTGCCAAAGGTTCTCTGGCTTGAAACAATGGATAATTAAAAGCTTGAACCTTCAACAGGGCACTGATGGGTGTCAGCCTCCAAAGGAACTGCGAATTATTCGAAATCATGACAAGGATCATTTAGGTACTAGTGGTTTAGAAACAACCTCAACAAATAGAGGACAAATTTCTGGAGAAGGCCAGAAAATTGACGTGCCTAATGGTTAGCAGCAATACAGTAATATTTGTGATGCTCACTGCTTATATTCTAGCTCTACTCTCTCAAGGGAATCTGAATTTTCAAACATTTATACCTACGGGAAGTAAAAATATTATCTATGTCTTGTATGTAGATTCCGTTGAAGAAAGAGCAGAAACAGCTGTAAAGCCTAAAGCAAGTTCTTTTCCTGTTTGTCAATCTAATGTAGCTACAAACACAGTTACTTCCGTTAAGTCTCCTCCATCTTTGCCACAAAGGCATTCCCTTAATGTTCCCATTCAGAGTGGTAGAGGACCATCTCTGTGTATTGCAGTCATAGGAGCTACCGGTGAGCTGGCAAGGGGGAAAATATTTCCAGCATTGTTTGCTCTGTATTACAGTGGTTTTCTACCTGAGGTATTATTATTATTGTTGAAATACTTGTTCTGTTCCCTTTTTTTCATAAAGGACAACTGTGAATTGCTCAAATAATATTTTCTAAGTGTGATTTGATAAATTATCCTTCTCTGTGTCTTACAAGTTCCATGGTTGCAGGATGTAGGTATCTTTGGCTATTCAAGGAAGGACATGACAGATGAAGATCTTAGATCCATCATAGCTTCAACTCTGACTTGCCGTATTGATCATCAGTACAGTTCTCTAATTATCGTAGAAGTTTTTATCTGTGTTTTCTGATTAGAGTTCTTTACTTTGAATTCTTATTTTTGTCAATCATAGTGTTATGGAGTTCTCCTAATGCATATATGATATAGGAATTGGTTGGCATGATTTGAACTTACGAAAGAATTTGCCAACTTAAAGCTGGTATAAACTCTCTCAAACATGGGCTTTTGTACTTTTGTTGGAAACTCTGGGAATTGTCATTCCCACGGCCTGTAAATAGATTTCCAAATGTCATCTAGGGCAGTGCTTATAGAGAACTAGTTTCAAATTTGTTCTCGAGGTTAAGAATAAAAATAAGAGCATCTGTACCTTTGTAACATGTTTATTAACTCCCTATGCTTGATTGTGGAAAATCTTCAGAAAGAACTGTGAGGACAAAATGGAGACTTTTCTCAGTAGAACATACTACCTTAATGGAGGCTACAACAACAGAGAAGGCATGTCAAAGCTAAATGCAAGAATGAGGCAGATCGAGGTAACTTTCATGTAGAGTTTTCCTTATTGAAACTCATAATATTTTTGGCCAAACGAATAACATTACAATTTGATTCCCTGGATAGTTCATTCCCTAACAGCTTCTGCAATGTAGGATGAATCTGAAGCAAACAGGATATTTTACCTTTCTGTGCCACAAGAAGCACTTCTGGATGTTGCATCCTCCCTTGCTGATCATGCCCATACCTATAGGGGCTGGAATCGTATAATAATTGAAAAACCCTTTGGGTTCAATGCACTATCCTCTCATCAATTGACAAAGTCTCTTCTTTCTAAGTTTGAGGAGAAGCAATTGTACAGGTGTCTAATCTCATTATTACACTTATTTTATCTGTATGTGTGATCAAATTCATTTCTTTGCCCTTGTTTGACTTTATATACTTTCATGATGTTTCTTGATAAAAGCTATTCCATTTCAGGATAGATCATCTTCTAGGAAGGAATCTGATCGAGAATCTCACAGTATTGAGGTTTTCTAATCTGGTCTTTGAGCCATTGTGGAGTCGAACTTACATACGCAATGTGCAAGTGAGCTTTCCTTCATTGAGTTTGTTCATTTGCTTCACTAGAATTTTGCGGTGTTTTAAAGCTCAAATATACTTTTGAGGTAGACAGCATTTCTGCTAAATTGTTGCACTATTTTTCTCAGGTCATATTATCAGAAGACTTCAGTGTCAAGACAGGAAGGTTGTCATTATTAATATCCTCACCAAACTTTTCCAAGCAACTAAACCGAATCATGTCAACTATGTGCTGCTAATTTTCCATTTTTGTAACCATTATGTGCAGGTATTTTGATGGTTATGGGATCATTCGAGATATAGTGCACAGTCATTTACTCCAGACTGTGGCATTGCTTGCCATGGAGCCACCTATCAGTCTTGATGGAGAAGATATTCGAAATGAGAAGGTAACTCATGTCTCTGTAAGAAAAATGCTTGTTAAGCAAACAATTCCATGCGTCCTGTCTTGTGTTAATAAAAGGTCTTTTTCAGGTCAAGGTTCTAAGATCGATTCGCAAACTAGATCCTAGTGATGTTATTCTTGGCCAATACAAAGCTGTTTCTGGAGAAAAGGTTGATGTAAATTTGAACAGTATGACTCCCACATATTTTGCTGCTGCTCTATACATTGACAATGCACGCTGGGATGGTGTGCCTTTTCTTATAAAAACCGGTGTGGGACTCATCAAACACAGGTAGAGATTTATCATGAAATAGCTTTTGTGTGATGATATAGCCAAATTTGTTGGAATATTAAATTTCCACTTTGCTTCTGCGGCTTGTATCTGCATTGGTGGAATGCTCTGCACAAAAAATTTACTAATTTATACTTGTCCTCAGAACCTGCATTATTCTTTCCCTTTCTTAGGCAATTGAAAGAGTAAAATTTAGAGTTCCTAAACAAGAAATAGGTGACCATGTAAGTTTTTTTTTTCTTTTTTTGTTGGTGAAAGCTTGCCATGTAACGTTTGCGTATGGGTATGTTGCACATCTGTTCTGGTTCTTGGTATATACATTTTGTCACCAGGAAGCAAGTGGCCTGTGTAGCTGTGTGATATTAATTTTCCCTAACAAGTCTACCAATATTGATGCAGAGTGGAGATACGCATACAGTTCCATCATGTACCAGGAAACCTTTATCGTGAACGCATTGGGCATAACATTGATATGGCCACTAACGAACTGATTCTACGAGACATGCCTGATGAAGCCATTCTAGTCAAAATTAATAACAAGATTCCTGGATTAGGCTTGCAGTTGGATGCTTCGGAGCTTAATTTGCTTTATAAGGACAAGTGAGCACTTTTCTGCTATATTCTTGCAGTGAGCACTGATGTGTCAACCAAAACTCAATGTGAATGTTCCCTCCCTTTTCTTCTTTATGATAAATTGTCTCATATAACTTCTCATTTCAATACTAAAGGTACAACGCGGAGGTGCCTGATTCCTACGAGCATCTTCTTCTTGATGTTGTTGATGGAGACAACCATCTCTTTATGAGAAGTGATGAGGTTGCAGCAGCATGGAGTATCCTAGCTCCTATTCTGCATGAGATAGACAAGCACCATATGACACCAGAGCTGTATGAATTAGGAGGTAGAGGTCCGGTTGGGGCATACTATCTGTGGGCAAAACATGGGGTTCGGTGGGCAGATGAATGATGAGGCTTTCAACTAAGCCCTTCAAGAAAACCCAAACTCAATGCGTAGTTTAGATGGTAACTCTTCCTCTGCCTGAATTGCAGCCAGTATCTGAGATGCTTTTGCGAGTAAATTATTTGTAGTTGCGTTTTACTTGGATTCGATACTGACATGTTTCATGTTTGTTTTTATGGCTTTTTGCCACCATAATCCAGCTGCCTTAACAGGCGAACAGTGGCCTTGGCAGGCCATTCGGAGGAAATAGATCCGAAGTGGTTTATGCGGGCCTCGGATGGCCTGTGTCAGAATTAAGAGTTCTTTCCAGGTTGAAGTGCATTTATTCGGAACATGATTAGTGTACCAAACCTGGGATTGTAGACTCACCGCTGGACATATTGTTCCAACGCTAGCTTGTCATGTGCTCTATTTTAAGTCAGATCAAAGGTTTCTAGACTTCGAGGTTGGCAAATTATGAAAAGCATCCCATCAGCCCCCCATACCACCCTCACCGTTTTCTCTCCGCGAAATCACCTGAGTTTCCTGGTCTCCCCCTCGGCTTCAGAAACTTGAATGAAAAAAGACCAAAGGTGAGATATTCGTTGGACAGCAGACTCGCAGACATACTGTGTATATAATGTCTTCAACACAATAGATGATAGTTTCACATCACCATCCAACAGTAACAATAGTTTAAACAAAAAGAGAGAAAAGGAAAAAGGTGACAACACTTTAATATAGAGATATTTGCTGTCTTGTCCAGGACAACACAGGACAATATAGGGTATAATTTGCCAACGACTAAAGCAAGAAAGAGCTAAAGGAAAAGAGTATCGCGTTGATGAGACTTAATTTAAATTATTATTTATTTGTTTTTTTTGGGGGGTTTATATACCAACAAAAGTAAAAACATACACAGTGAGTGTGCCAGTTGTAGAAGGACTATCGGCTAAAGGAGTGGGTCAACGATTACGCGAGGCACTCCCGTGCAGCAGATGACGCCGCGTACTCATGGCCTCTCGGTCTCTCCGTCACCAGGATTGCGTCGAGGCGGTGGATGCCACGTAGCCAACAACAATTGAATTCTCTGTGGGGGTTTATCCTTTGCGTTTACCACAACAGCCCACACCACAGGGGTAGCATGGAGGGCCACTTGCGTGAATTCATCATTCTAGCGGTGCGCCCCCCACCGACTCTTTGGACCACGATAAAATTAAAAGCATCCCGTGACTGCAACTTTAACGCGGTTCTTCGTTTCGTTTGAGCGCTAGCCAAAGTAAGTATTCTGTGTATTCATATATGCGTCCTCCCCACAACTTCCAAGCTAAATAATGTGCATGGTGGGCTTGATGATCAGCCCTTTTCGTAGTTAATAAATAGACTACTATAATTAATTTGCATCGAGATATATTGCGTTTCTTCTCTTTTGCTTCTATATTTTTGTTTTGAGGTTTGAGGAAGATCAAATATTACACACTAGCATGGAAAATAGTGAAACAAGGAAGAAGAAACGAGAAAGGCATCAAGAACAAGAAGAAGCTGATAATAATGATGATCATGATGGTGAAGAAGAGAAGGTGGAGAAGTTTTTCGCACTGATAAGAAGCACGAGGGAAATCCGGGATCAAATGCGAAGAGGCTCAAGTACTGGTGGACGCAAGGAGAAGGAGGAGAACCAAGTTCACGAAGAGGATAATAAGGCCTTGGCAGCAACCCCACCTTGGAATCCATCTTTCCAACAGGAAGATTTTGCTAAAGACAATTTGGCTGGCCCTTCCAATTTCCAAGAAAAAGGAGGCAGCAATAAGAAGGATGATCAAGAAGCTGATGGAAGCAGTGGACTAGACCTCAGGCTTTCTTTATAGGGATGTACATTTTAAGTAATATTCGTTCGTGGTCTTATCGTATTATTCTTTTTTATTATAAAAAAAAAATGTAGTAAATCATAAAAGAATAGGGAATAAGTCTCCTTAATTCTCATATAATAAATCATACCTCTTTCCTCTTCTCAATCTTGAGAGTTGAACACCCGTCATTAATTAGTCTACAACCGTGCATAACCCCATCTTCGGAGTTGCTTGCTTGGTTCAACGAATCACAGGCATTTACGTGATTTCCTTTTCGTATCGAGTTTGACCCAAGTAAGAGACTGGTTCGGCTGGCCAAGAGTAGGAAGTAGGCCAATTTTCGTCCATTCATTAATCGCGTGCAGCCCCATGGTCCGATCCAAAAGGCCCGCAGCCCCGTGGTTTGACCTTATGCCCCTCCTCATCTTTCTCTCATCTAGAGTCTAATGGCACAACATCGCGTGGGCCAAATATAAGATTTGTGACCACCAGAGCGCGTCTTTAGGTGGGCTGCCTCGGCGGTGGAAGACCTGAGAATTACGAGTACACATATTCAAATGAAAAACGTGAGCTACGTCCAGAAGGCGTGGAAAAATTGGCCAGTTTGTAAGAAAACTTGGTCCATATATATTTATTGGTTGCGGAACCATTTGCTGATTGGTAGGCCGTAGTCGCTGTTGTACTGGTCTCTCACACGAGGTTTTCAGAACTTTCGGACTCTTCAAAGGCGTTTGATATCATTTAACCGACATATATATGACCTGGACAGAGAAAAGGGTATAGACGGAACGAAAGATGGAGGGTTGTGTACCAATAATGTAAACAGATTAATAAGATTCTTGGAGGGTGCTGTATTCTATTCTGACATGCGCGATGGGGGAAAAGAAAAACAGAAGGAAGACTATTGCGGCAACCTTTTGCAAAAAGCACGTCAGTTGGTTCTCTCAATCATCGCGCATCCGCTGGACAAAAATAAATGGCCTCTCGAGGTAGCGAAGTACTATAGCCCCCCCCCCCCCAACCCGTGTCATATTTTTCCATGATTTTGGATAGGATTATACAACCTAAGTTGCCCTTAAGCAACATAGCACTACCGGAAACAACACAATAAAAGTCAGAATTTTGGTTGTGAGAAATTTGATTGTGAGTCCAGAGGCAGCTACAGCATTGCACCTGTGAATCAATTAACAGGCACAAGGCTTCCACACACAGTGGCGAAGATTGAGTAACCTCACCATTAAATCGAAGCTCGCCCTTCACATGTGATTCGGACAAATTTCATTTTTACAAGTATGCTTGTTACCACATGTCACTGCTTTTTCGAAGACTGCAATGTTGGTAGAGTCTTTCCAATGAGCCTCCCTCACATACCAATAAACAGGGTCAAACAGCAGTCGAATTATCTCATGGATCTAGCAACAAATGGTGTTTTAACCTGCAGAAACGGAAGATATTAGAAGCATAGTAGACAATGTATGAGGCTTATATGCCTGTCAAATTGGATAAAAGTAAAGCAAATTAAAGAAAGTCTCCTACTCAGCAACGTCCTCGAAGAAATTTGGATGAAAAGCGACAAAATGTTAACGAGTATATGCTCCATGAGCTATCTGACATGCCATTCCCCTGTATCTGATTGCAAAATGTTTTCCTTCCATCCACCACACCCAGGTGGCTACAATATTACCTTGATCATGGGCTTCGTGGAGTGTTATTCACACATTCAGTGTTAGTGTATTACATGAAACTGGGGACTGTTCTTGAGGCATTGTAGACTGTGAATACGAGGATATTGCAATATGCATTCCAAGGGTAAAAGTTGGACATCAGTAATTGCAATCAATGACAGCCAGTGACCAAATATCTTTTTCTCCCCTCAAAATATTCGGTCCTCTTTTTGTTGACTATGCATACATGAAGATGGAAGTGGGTTATACGATGAAGTTTTGGAACTTCCAGCAAATGCTGCTTTTCATCCCCTGAGCATTCAAATCAACTGATAAATGGCATGATTGTCTGAAATCATGATTCTGTTATCTCATAAGTTTCTGGTACATAAATCTAATGATAAGACCTAAGAAATCTTTGTAGATTTGATGTTCAAATGAAAGCCGGTTTCCCCCCCTCATGACACTATTAAGTTACTTCAAAGTTACCAGTAGTCTCCACAGGAACATGATCCATCCTTAAAATGATGGAATCTGTTGGCATCCCTCAAAATGATCTCTCTACCTGTTACTTTAGCTATTAATTTTATTGCGGAATGACAGTCCCCACAAACCCGAAGATTTTTCATGATACGTATGGGCATTCCTTCTGGCACCTTCAACAGTCCATATGCCACAGCCAGTTTCTCACTGTGATAACGTAGACTATGCATTTTCTCTTCCTCATCCACATCATGCAGCACAAAACTACCATCAGGACAGTGACCAGCTTCTCTTAACAAGCCCACTAATTTTTCTAACATTCTCAATATCAACGAATGCTCAGGATGGTCTCTGCCATCTCCCGTGAACATATGCACTTTCTTCTCCACTTCAATCCAACTACAACCAGGTGATTTGCTGATATTCCTCTCCCTCATGGCCTTTCTCAGATTGGCGACATCTCTCCATCTACCTTGGGATGCATAAATGTTCGATAGCAAGATGAAAGGCCCAGCATTCTTTGGCTCAAGCTGTACAAGTTTTTTTGCTGCGACTTCAGCCAAATCCAACTTCTTGTGGGTTCTGCATGCACCCAATAAAGCACCCCAAACAATAGCATCTGCTTCTACTGGCATCTTTTCAATTAAATCAATTGCCTCATCCAGCCTCCCTGCTCGGCCAAGGAGATCAACCATGCAAGCATAATGTTCAGTTTTTGGATCCACCGAGTACTTGGATTTCATTGACTCAAAAATATCAAGCCCTTCTTCGACCTTTCCAGTGTAACTACATGCTGAAAGAACACCAATAAAAGTAATTTCATCCGGTGCAATTCCCAAAGAGAACATCTTGTGGAAAACTTGTAGAGCTTCCTCTCCTAAACCATGCTGGGCATAACCAGTAATAATAGAATTCCACATAACAACGTCTTTCAAAGCAAACCTATTAAACACAATTTTAGCCTTCACAAGATCACCACACTTTACATACATTGTAATTAGAACTGAGGAAACATACACATCAATATCAAGCTGCGTTCTGACCAACTGTGCATGAACTTGTCTACCATGATCAAGACTTGCTAAGCTTCCACAAACAGAGAGAATACTTATAGTAGATGGAAAATTTGGCCTAAGTCCCTCTCTTTGCATCCGTTGAAATAAACCCAGAGCATCTAATTCAAAACCTTTTCTCTCGTAAACCTTGATCATGCCACTCCATGTTCCATCATCCCTATGACTCATTTGATCAAAGACCCATCTCGCTTTCCTCACCTCACCACACTGCCCATAGGCAATAATCATCTCATTACAAGAAGGAATGGACTTGCCAGGCATTGCCTGAAAAAGTTCCGAAGCTTCCCTAATCCTTCCACACCGGGTATATCCCATCAACATTGCGGTCCATGTCACCTCGTTCTTCTCAGGCATCACTTCGAACAGTTTCCTGGCCAAATCCACCTTACCATTCAAAGCATAGCCACTAATCATAGAAGTCCAAGCAATCACATTCCTCTTTGGCATGTCATCAAAAATTTCTCTAGCTTCACTCAACCTTCCCTCTAGGCATAGCCCACCAATCATATTAGTCCTGGTAACAACGTCCTTCTCAGGCATAGCATGAAAAAGCCTAAGGGCCTCGTCAACACGGTTGTCTTCTATCAAACCCCCTAACATCACGGTCCAAGAAACCACATTCTTCTCAGGCATTTGCCAGAAGAGTGACTCTGCCTCCTTTATCATCCCGCCTTGGACGTAACCCCTAACCATGGCAGTCCACGAAACGACATTTCTTGCGGGCATTTTGTCGAACGCCTCTCTGGCTTCGAAAATCATTCCATTCTTAATATACCCAGAAATCAAGCCGTTCCAAGAAACCGTATTTCTCTCGGGCATTCTATCGAACAACCTCTGGGCCTCGACGGGTTGGTTGTTTTGAAAGTAGGCTGCGACGATGGCATTCCAAGAAATGAGGGTTTTACGGGGCAATTGGTCGAATATCTTTCGAGCTCTATCGATTTGACCAGCACGGGCGAAATAAGAGATGTGGGAGGAGTTGGAGGAGGATGATATTGATGATATTGCAGTAGCAGCGGTGGCTGCAGTACAGTATCTTGTATTCTGACGATAAATAAAACTAATGAAGCGCCCGTACCCGTAGCCGTAGCCAGAAGAACAAGCAGCACCATTCATAATGAATTTTCAAATTTGGAACACAACGACAACGCTTCAATCCTAAGAAATGTGAAGAAAAATTTTTGAAAAAAAAAATGGAAGAAGAATGCTATTCATTCAGTAGAAAAGTACGCCAGCATTGATAACAAAGAAATGCGGGGAATGGAAGCTATTCTTCGATTCGTTCCATATCTCCATGTCCATCCCATGTGGTGGTGGCCGGCGGTGGCAGCGGCAGAGGCGGAGGCGGAGGCGGAGGCGGTGGCGGTGGCGGGGGAATGACGCTCTCATATCATATCGGCCCGTTTCTTGGGTTGGGAGTTTACTTGGGCTTCTGGCTTGTAAAATTTCATGAGCCCAAAATTGATGGCCGTTATATCATCCAAATCAATCGGCCGGCACCCACCCTGGACATGGGCCTGCTCAATATGTGGGATCGCATCTTGCCTACACAGTACAGTGTGCTATCACGGGAGTGTGATTTAATAGCCGCCGAATGAATTTTTCCTTCTAGCAAATATCATATCTAATTAGAAAGAGTGTACAGACTACAGAAACAGTAAGTCAGAAATTGGAAGAGCATTGCAACTAATTAAGGGCGACAAAAGAAATCAAAGGTTGTGGCCGGGGAGGAGTAGGCCGCGGAGAGCACTTTGGAGGCAATGACTGCGTTGGCCGCTTCGGTATAATGGATCCCATCCCAACTTACATATCGAGACCCTTCCTCACACACCTTGTATCCAGGCTGACCGCATTTTACCCTTATATCGTAATTGTATGGAGGTCCTCCGCTTCCGCAACATGCCATCAGCGGACTTGCAAAGCCTGCACATGCATATGCCTCAATCATTGATCAAAACAGAAAGAATACCCAATTTATTTGCTTTCTCAACTCCCGATCGAAGGTTATGAACTTACCGTATTTGGGAGAGTTGGCAATGAGATCATACTTGATTGAGTACATATCCACGTAAACAACACTTGCATCTGTCAATCGAGACTTCATACTCTGGCATGAGCGGCGCAGTCCTTCGTTGAACAATTTTGCAGCCTCATTGTAACTTGTTATGCATCCATAGGGATCTAATTCCCTCTTCTGGACCAATGCAAGTTTCTGAGGAAGGCAACCTAATGGCCCGGTGTTTTGTATCCAGAGTTTCCTGGCCCCCCCTTGATTGTATAAGACCTATACAATTAAATGTGCACCGGCACGTTAAGTTATTAATTAGGAATTTAATTTTAGCCAACAAAACCTGCCAGTTTCCTTTTAAAAAGCAGAGCATCCTTTTGCTCACCCTCATGGCATTCTCAATTTCCAGAATAACGGAGGGAATCCTTTTGACTACTTGTGGATAAGATAGATTTTTTGCAAATGAATCGGAAATGTCATTCTGCCCAATGTCGATGATGTAAAGTGCGTTCCGGAACCCCTCCTCATTGATCAAATTTGGCGAACCTACAAAAATCCCATTCATCCGTTTTGCTTTCTTAATCAGCAGCAATACAAGCGAACCAATTGTTATCTTTGTAACTGGCAGGAAAAAGCTATACAGTGAAATGGAAATGAGACTGTTAATTCATTACCAGAAGCGACAAGTTCAAGAGAGCGAGCTTTGAAATGGAGGAACTGCATGACCTGGATGTTCAATGAAAAGGGAACAAACTTTGGGAGGGTGGAGGAACCCACAATCGCAAAGTTGGCACCATTCGTGAACTTGGAACTCGCCAGTGAGTCCAGATACGGCCTTAGGAGACTCGCATTCACGCTTTGGCCTGCAGTGCACAAATTAAAAAAAAAATATATATATATATATATATAAATAGAAAAGTTAGTGCTTCTCCGATTACAAACTTTATCATTTAGCAGATACCATAATAATCACGAAGGCAGATGGCCAGATAGGAAAAGTCAAATAAAAAATGGAAAAGGCATCAGAGCATAAGAAGAAGAGGTCTGTCTATCTGGGCCAATAGCTAATGGTAAAAACATATTTGCATTTTGGGTATTTTTGGGACGACAAAATAACGAGACAAGAAATTGGATTGAAATTGGAACCCAACGTGCCCACAGCCCCACCACCCCCAGGCTGGCCCACTTCAATCTATCAATGGCAACCACAGCCAATACACAGAGTTCGAGGGCGAGCGGGATGACCGAGATCTAAGGCCCAAACAAATAGGCATCCGTGATCTAGGCCGTCGGATGCGCACTCTTGTTCCTTCCACCCCCACGTTAACAAAGGAAGAAAAAGAAGAGATAGAGAAACGGGAGTAGTACAGAGGAAGTCGATGAGGAGGCGTCCATCAGACAATCTGCCGGTTGATTTGCGAAAGAAGGAACGGCCATTGGGGAGGTTGACGGAGAAGCCAAGGCCGGCGACGAGTCCACCGGTGTCGGAGTTGGAGTCTCCAAAGTTGAAAATGACCGGTGGGTTCTTGCAATGGGAAGCAACTGCAGTAGTGATCAGCGACGGAACCGTAACTCCAAGAAGAAGAAGAAGAAGACGAATAAGATGACGATAATGACGATGAAGGGAAGTCAAGTGGGTGTGGGACAAGGAGATGGCGTTGCTAAGATGTGGGGAGAGAGAATAGTGATGATGGGAAGCCATAGCTACAGTAATAGGAGGAAAGGGAATAGACCCATAGTTATTATATATATACTGATCAAGTAATAATAGAGAGAGAGAAAGTAACCAAATAAAGAAAGTAACCAGATGAAAATGAAATGTTTTTTTTTAACAAAAATGTTATTATTATATTTAAAAGAAAGTATTATTTTAATTCTTCTATTATATTTAAATATTTATATTTGATTTATTTTTTAAATTTATTTAATATATTAATTTTATTAATTAAATTTAATTTATATTAAAAAATTAGTAAATATTATTATATAATAATTATATACACAATACATAGTAAATATAATTATATATATTATTATCATGTGATTAAAATTGTTGAAGTAAAATTGATTTTAATTTTTTTTAAAAATAATATTAATTAATTAATTATTATATTTTAAAAATATTTAATTAATTTTTTAATATTATTTAAATAAATTATATAATATTTTATAATAAATTTAAAAGATATATTTTTATTTATATATTTACATTAATATATAAAAATACTAATTATTTTTTTAAATTATTGAAAATTATCATATTGAAAAGAATTATTAAATATTAAATATATATATATATATATATATAATTTTTATTTTTATATTTTTTAAAATTTTTTAAAAATTAATATTATATCAATAATATAATAATAAATTTGTTAAATAGTGCGTGTGTGTATATGTATATGATTGTTATGTAGTAATAATTAATAAAAAAAATTAATATGAGTGAAATTTAATTAATAAAATTAATATATTAAATAAATTTTTATAGAAGAAATGTAATTATAAAAATATTTAAATATAATAAATAAAATTAATATTTTGTTTTCAATAATTTTTGTTTTTTTTAACCAATTGGTTTTGGTCGCTGCCTCTCTACTGCCATTTTAAAGTGGGTCGGTTGTTTGTTAATCGATAATCCGTATGGCATTGGCAACGTGAGAGTCCCAATTTAGGCTCTGGGCTTAAGGTTTGCAGCACCGTCTCATTTTGTAGCTAACGAAAGCAGGATATTGCCTGGAAACACAATACCATATTTTTACAAACAAAAATGTTAAATCATTTTTAATTCAATCCATCGTTTTAAACATGTTCTTGTCGTCGCTTACGTGTCTTTTTCTTCTTCTCTGAGGGTTTGAGAAGTATCCAATCCAACAGATAAATAAATCCATGGAACCGTGATCATGAGTTGGTTTCAATGCCAGTGTCTCACATTGAGATCGTGAAAAGGGGCAGTGAAAGCAACAGTCACCAACGTCTCTTGGACCCATCAAGTCATGGGCTCACGCCTCACAGGCCTCTGCTCCTCTGGCCTGCGTCCACCATAATTAAACTTTGCTCTCTTCAATAAAATTTCACCAGGAGTGGTACGAGCTGAGGCTGCGACACGTAATCGACAACAATCAAAGTCTTGTTGCAATGCAAAACATCGATAATAATATCCAACTTCTAATTAGTTACACACTCTGTCTTTGTGATTTATACGCTAAACATACAATGACACGACGAAATATGTTAGGATTGCGTGGATGCAGCTGCACAATTTTTCTGTAATTGTGCAATACACAAGGTTGCTTGTTCTTTGAAGGATTCACTGCAGTTGGTCTATGCCTTTTCAACTTAGATAAAGGCTTTAACAATCGATAACATCCTTCAACTTTCTATAGCTTCCCACAGGTGGAAACTTTGAAGCCCGAAAAACAGCGAAAAGGCACAACAAGAGAAGCCAAAGAGTAGTTCTCTTCCCTCAAGCTAAATAAATGGACGCAGCTGCTCTGTCGTGAGGCCCCAAACGCTTACTCAACCCCCGACGAGTCACGAATTCAGGGGTTTTCGTTAATTGATAGGGCGTCCATGATTAATTACTGATTGACAGCAATTAACATAGACAACCATAAGAGCTTATAAAAGGAGACTTTTTGATGAAGCTTAAAATTTATGGTTCTGAAAGAGATGGTTACCAACCATTACGTAGCAAGTGACTTCGAGCAAAGCTAAATCTATTTACTAACCCCTTCCAACATTCAATGAAAAGTGACGGTAAAAACTTAATTTTCCGCGTAATTAACGATCCATAACTCTCTCAACCGTTAACAAATGAAGAGTGCTGTAAGATTAACAATGTATCGGACCAGGACCCACCCACCGGGGAAAAGTGGGCCCCAGGTTGGCACGCCAAAATGCAATTTGGTGACTGGAATTTTGTGGAACGTATCCAAAAGGCCGATGCCTGGAAGGCCGAGAAAGTGGCTTTATAACGCTTCTGATGGATGCGGCACTCATTTCTTCCGTGCAAGTAGAAACTCTCGAACCGTTTCTCTCTCTCTCTCTCTCTCTCTCTCTCTCTCTCTCTCTCTCTCTCGCTGCTTTCTTTTCTTTCCTTTTTTTTTCTATCTTTTTTTTTTTGGGTTTTACATGCAGACATTCCTCGTCCACTTTGTGTTCGTAAACTTTCTGCTCTCCCTATATATATATATATATATATATATATATATATATATCTATATATATATATATATCTATATATCTATACATCTATGTGCCCTGGCCTCCACTGTTTATTAGTTTCAAGATCCTCTATATTCATCTCCCCTTTTCTATTTTCTTTCCCCCCTCGCCCTCTCCTCCCTCTCCTTCTTTTTCTCCGTGCCTCTCGCCCTTTCTCTTTGTAGCAGTTTAACATACTCAAAAAAAAAAAAGAAGAAGAAGAAGAGGAAGAAAGAGAGGAAGAAGAAGAATTTAAAGGAGTGGAGATGAGCAATCTTTTGCCGTTTTTGGCAATGGTTCTTGTACAATTCGGCTACGCAGGATTGAACATTATATCAAAGCTTGCAATGGACTCCCACATGAAACCGCTCGTACTTGTTACCTATCGACAAATCTTTGCCACCTTTACTTTGATCCCTTTTGCTTATTACTTCGAAAGGTAGATTCTTGAACTTCATCCAACAACCTTTTTTTTAGGAGAAAGCTAGACCACCAAGTTTCAGTCTCTTCTCTTGGCTTGAGTTGCATGCGTCAAAATATGGATGTTTTCCATTAAAAAACTTGAGTTTTGTATATTCCACTTGGATACACGTCTCTCTCGGTACCTTGTTGTTACGGAAACTTGCATACTTGCATATATGGTTGCGCACTGTATGTTTCTTCTAGAACTGACGGGCCTTTCAGTTTGTAGAAAGTTTGTTTTCGTGACACTTCTAAATTGCTCTGAAAATAACTCTCCCAACTAAAGATTCATTAATCTAGTATGTTGGACGTTCAAGTCCTTTTTCCCTTTTTAATACTTTGTTCGATATTCGTTTCATCTCCTTTTGTACTTTTTGTTTGTTTCAAGTTTCGTTGAGGAGTCTTAAAGGGTTCTTGACAGTTCTTGTTGTCGTCCCTCCTTTTATTTCCATTAATCTTTTTCGAGTGAGGCTCTCCACACTTATAGAATTTCTTTCTTTGTTTTTTTTGTTTGGGTTCTCTGAGATACTACATACTTGCATATCTTCGTACTGCTTGCAATTTAATTATTTTTCTCTTTTCTTGATCTATTTTTTGTTTTCGTCCGTCTCTTTAGTATATCACAAATTGTCGTATCATATATGGGCCGTGCTTGGTTCCTCAGATATTTCTGTCCTCCAGAAAGGGCATAATGCAATCGTTAATTAAGTGTTCTTGGGAGCATTGAAATTACTCGGAGGCTCTGACAGCAAATTTCTTAGGCGCTCTGTAGCTGGTTACTGAAAAAGTTCATGGTTCATGCTAGACTCGAGAGTTGCGTCATCTACTTATAAAGGCCGTGCATGGATGCCATTTGTCAATTTTCCAAGCATTGTTGGATCCAGCTATTGCCAAAAATGTGGAACTACGAGAGATGAGAGGAAAACAAACACAAATAGAACGGAGCTTCACCTTGTTGAGATGCAATTAAAGATGCTTGTCCTTTGCAAAACCAAGGGTTTATACTTTTCAGAGTGCTGTGATTTCGTTTTTAATAAATTAATTGCTAATAGATATAGAACTGGTTGCCTGCAATGCCATCTGTATCCTAAACTATAATTTTAATGTGAAAAGCTGTTTAATTTCCTAAAATGGTTCATCAAGACAAGTTGCATTGGCACGTTGGCAGAACAAGTGTAAATGTTTCTCTATGCTGATTAGTGCTAACACGATTGCCTACGACGACAAAAAATTCGCTTTCCTCCATTAACGTTAGCTTATAATTATGCTTCAGTTTGAAATTTCCTTTCAACTGATGAAATCATCTTTGCTTGACTTCTGTTTTGATATTGGCTAATGTTAGCTTGTGATTTTGTCTATTTTTCTCATGAAGGAAAACTAGACCAAAGATCAGCAGGGCTCTCCTGTTTCAGATATTTTTATGTTCCCTCACAGGGTAAGTCATCAGCACAATTTCTCTGCTTTTCTGCAGTGACTTGGTCTAGAAGTATTTTGTGTTCCCTCACAGGGGAAATGATCAGCACTATCTCTCTATTTTATGCAATGGTTCGGTTTGGTTTAGAGGTATTTTGCGTGTGAATGGTAATATCCTGAACTGAATATCTAAATAATTCATCTCAAGCATGCAGGGTAACTGGAAACCAGGTCTTATACTTTGTTGGGCTAGAAAATTCAACTCCCACCATTGGATGCGCATTGACCAACATACTACCCGCTATCACTTTTATTCTTGCAGTCCTTTTTCGGTATAAATTGGTTTAAAGTTTTTTCTGATGATTTAATTTTCAAGAAATTACTTGTTACCACCATGGATTGCTGCCCGTCCTTCATGAGGTGCAGCAAATCTCATAACTTTCCAACCTCTTCTAGTAAAAATCCTTTCAATGTCTTTCAGACAAGAAACTCTCGGACTCAATAAGATATACGGACAAGCCAAGGTATTGGGAACAGCATTATGCGTGGGAGGAGCCATGCTGTTGTCGTTCTATCATGGACACATCATCAACATAGGTGAATCCAACATTCACTGGAAGTATGCAGATAAAATGGAAAACACCAGTTCCACCAACAAGTCAAACTCCTTTTTGGGCCCCTTGTTAATGATGGCTAGTGCTGCTTCTTGGTCCGTATGGTTTATAATTCAAGTAAGAAAGATTAGCTCCTCAAAAGCCCTCAGATTAGCTCGACCCTTCTGGCTCCAATTTGGTTGAGACCATTACATGCCTGAATTTACTGCACAATTTCGATTTCAACCCGTTATTTCTCCTTCATATTTTTTTGTTGCTATTTTGCAGGCCAAAGTGTGTGCTAAGTTTACAGCTCCTTACACGAGCACATTGCTGACGTGCTTAATGGGCAGCATTGAGCTCGTGGTTATTGGCCTTCCTGTCAATCACAAATTGTCCGAGTGGTCACTGCGCTCTCCAGCCAGGCTTGTTGCAGTTCTTTATGCGGTAATTTCCTAAATACATATAAGTTGATGATGGATCAGTTCATTGCTATATATATATATATATATATATATATATCTACTAAAATAAAATTGCGACCTTCCAATTCCAGGGAATTGTATGTTCTGCACTAGCATTTGCCCTCACTTGTTGGAGCATTTCAAGGAAAGGAGCACTCTATGTCTCGGTCTTTAGCCCATTGTTGCTTGTCATAGTAGCAGTTCTCAGCTGGGCCTTGCTTCGAGAGAAATTATACGTTGGCACGTATGTAAAGCTAATTCTGGCATTGCATTTTACACCGTATACGGCTTCTAATTTTTAGTGTATATACACTATACCATACTAGTATTCGACCAGGAACTGATATTTGTTTGTGAATTGATTTTTCAGTGTTGTAGGGTCCCTTTTGATAGTTGGAGGGGTCTATGCGGTTCTATGGGGCAAAGACAGGGAGGTGAAATCGAAGAACATCGAAGAGATGGAAGCATTGAAATCAAGGGCTAAGGGAGAGATGGTTGACCTGGAAATGCAGCCGCCCGCAGGAAATTCAATTAATGGCAATGGGAACAACTAGTTAATAAAATCATTGCTGCTGCAGGTTGCAAAACAGACAGGTTGCAGTCCAGCAACATCGCACAGTTTGGGCCGAATGCTTCCATGCATCAAAGTCCCATGATCCTATGCGAAGAAGCATTTTCATTTTTCATCTCGAGAGATGCCTAGCAAGTGTAACGTAATCAAGAAATCATTTTTATTGAATTCTCTGAAGCAGGATGCCCTCTAGGACATGATGCTCCATGATCAAACACTCTCTCTCTCTCTCTCTCTCTCTCTCTCGTTCTTCAAGTAACAAACCATTGACCATGCCCAAAATTGGTCAATGCTAATCGACCCAATATTTTCTGCCCACAATGGACGCCAAAAACAAAAAAAGAAAAAAATAAAAATAAAAAACACAATAACATAGTATATATAAACAACAAAATGGTATGCCCATATCGTGTAACCGAAGGAATAATGATAACAGGGAATGAAGCGTAGGCCAACCAAATATGGAATCAAAACCAAAGTTGGGAAGATGACAATGGGGACAGCGCCTGCGGGAATTGTGTTCGTAATATTAGGGGAAAAAAATATAAGAGGCGATCCGCGAATATATATATATGAATACGAATACCATCATATGATTTGTTATAAATATAAAAATTAGTTGAATTCGATTTGAGTTGTTTAATACAAATTCAAAAATCCAAGTCCGTTACAAATATACAAGTAGGGTGAACCCCGGGGGGTGGGGGAGGTCTTACAAACCAACATAAGAATTGACTAAATAAGACGTGATCTGAACCGTTGAATTCACATATATAAAAATAGATTAATCACGATAATGAATTCCATTGTCATTCCCAGGAAAGCCCTAACCTCGATATCCCGTTTACCGGACCCGGCCCATTTTAGGAATTTACCGTTTAAAGTTTTTATATAAACATATTATTTACTTAGCCTATCAGAATGTTGAGGAGGGTAAATCAGGTATTTGGTGCGTAAAATACGAAGCCCTAAGTACAACTCGGCCCTGCCTCCCAGTCTCCCAGCGCCTGCTCTGCTCTGCCCTGCTCGCCCTCTCTGTATTCTCTGCGTCTGCACAGCTCGCCCTCAATGTCTCCTCTCGGCTCTCTGTCTCTGAGCCGCTCTCTCACAAGAGTCTAATTTCATCGGTTTTACTTACGTACGTATCGAATGGCGATGTACATTGTATCTGATTAATGGGAAATGTTTAGAGTGGGGGAGGGGTTACATCTATCTGGATTTGCCCATTAGATTTGTACTTTGCTGCTCTTTATTTTTCTTGATGATGCGTTTTCATTTTCGTAGATCTCCTGTGATGATTGGTTCTTTCGCATTTTTCTTTCTGGTTATGTATATATATATTGTTATTATGTCACGAAGATCTTGAGTTGTGTTGAGTGCCAAAAAGAATACCTTTTTCAAGAGTAGAGTTGCATTAAGTTATGTTCTTAAGACACGAACGAGCTGGGATTCATGTGAGTTATCTTGTAATCCCGCGACTCCACTGTTATGATATCGAGCTCGTGTTCTAAAGATAATAACTAGTGGGAAATTGTCATGTCCAATTTGGCTGCAGCTCTGTCAATTGGAATCCCTCCCTTTCCATCAGATTCTTCTTCTTTTATTTGATTAGCTCGGCGCAAGGTACTTCAGCTGTATGTTCCTGCAACGAAATCTCTTTCGATTTCAGCACAAAGTTGAAAAATACGCACAAATATGCTTTTTTTTGTTTTGTTTTTTTTTTTATTAATGTGCTTATGGACGGTCTTGTGCTGATCAGATGATTTTTTCATTAGCACACAACATAAACATAAGCTATATTGAGTAGAGCCATATTGCCTTTCAAGTTTGTCCTCTATTTTTGCATGAGGAAAGGCTATCCATGTTTGGCCTACATTGTGTTTTATTTATGTTTGTGCTTTTTTATGGAAGCAGTTATCAATGACGACAATGATGATGATGCAGTGCTTATGGACGGTCTTGTGCTGACTAGTTCTTTTTCCGTCAGCACATAACATATTCATAAGCTACATTAATTAAGCCATGTTGTCTGTTGGTTTTTCCATTGGCAACTTGAGGAAAGGCTTTTGATGAAGTGGCTTACACTGTATGTACACTAGTCTTCATTAGGTTGGTTGTCTGTCTTAGTTATGCCTTTGTGCACATGCAGGTTGTATGATGCTTGAGAACTGGTGCAGGATATGTAAATGGTCTAGCTGTTAATCCCTTGTCACTACTCATCAGGTCCAGATTATGCTATGGTGGTTTGCTTTGTTCTTCCTTCTGATTGTATTTGTGGTGTTATTGAAATTGCTATAGTTATCCATGTGACTGGCAGTATTACTGGGGTCAATATATTGCGGAATGGTAATTCCATGTGTTTAATAGTTTTGTTTTATAATAACAACAAATAATGGCTCTGGATCATTGACCCCCTTTATAGTTAACCTCATAATGAGAATGAGGTCAATTGCATGTTGTTTTAGGTGTATGGTGGAACATTTTCTTGCATTAACATAAACTATTGGTAAAAAATGTAGTTGTATTGGATAAATAACTGTGGATTATCAATATGTAGGTCTTATATTGTAGTTTCTTACATGCACAGTTTCAACCTAAAGTCCTCATGGCTTATCTTCGTATTTTGGTGTTTCTCATTGTTCTGCTTATTGCTGTCACCATTTTTGTACTTTCTGCAACCCATCAAGGCGCTGGTGATGAGATTTTAGGGAAGAAGTATGAGGAGTACAGGCATGGTAGGTACTCTACCTGGTTGGAGAAAAGGGGTAACGGTACCAGGACTTGATGGAAAATAAAGAGCTGTTTGGAAGCCAGCCAAGTTTGCTCTGATTTGAGCAAGAAGTATGCCAATATTACTGAAATTAGCTTTAATAACTGGAAGTTGTGCCATATTCAATTAAGTTCTGTCTTGTCCTTCTCCTTCTCTTCTTCACATAAATCAAAGAAAGAGGCAGCTTTCATTTATGTTTAATTATGTGCTACAAATAATCTTCATGCACATGCAAATTGACCACTGATCTTTCTACAGCCTGGTTGCTGCAAGCTGTCAAACTATAGTGGATTTGGATACATCCATCCTACTCAATGGCATATAACCGGTGGGGACTACAAAAATGCAGATCACTTCTTGTGAGAAAATAAGCCAACGTGTTCTGCTTCAACTGTGACTCATGCAAAGCTGGGCTCCTGAATGAATTGAAAAAGCAATGGAGATCCATGGCCTTTACTGGTCTGTCCTTCATATTGTGTCTCGCTGCTGCACTTCTCATAGCCTGCTATTCAATCAAAAGAATGGGTCCTGATTAGCATTAGTTAGGTAGTCTAAGATTTTGTTATTATATATGCTGTTATTAGTTTCATTTCTCCATATGGATTCGCTGAAGAAACAATTAAATAATTAAATAGATTCTTGTTTGCAATTAGCATTTGGGAATCAAATTCTGCATTGTGTGGGAAGGATTCCAAGTTTTCCTATGTGCACATTTTATGCCATTTGAAATGTGTATTGCTTGTGATCATGTTCAGAGAGCTTATTTTGTTTAGCTTGAATGAATCGCAACGATTCCTTTTGGTCAACTTGAATGTAGGTATTGGATGAAAGCTTGTTACTCGGGCATGTATGTATCAGATGGGTTACTGAAAGGGCCATAAAGTATGCCAATGGCCTGTTAGTCTAATTAACTCATGGCAAGCAGCCCTCCTATCAAGGCCTGACATTGCATCCCCAGTTGGACGTTTAACTGCGGCCATGGTCCTTCTTTTCCTAATGCATGTGGTTCTCGACATTAAAGCCTGATACTCTTTTTGAGCGCGCGGGGCACAGTTTGCATAAAGATGAAAGTAGTTCAGGAGTATGTGATGCAGAAGCATAATAGGCTTTCCAAGGCATCCAATAAACATTACTTTTGTGACTTGCAGATGAGAAGAAAAAAAGTTTTATTTGCCTAACCTAGGCATTGCATTACAAGCCATTTGTCTGTGTCTGTCAAAGATGTAATGCATGACTTTGTCAGTTCCATGCTTTTGCCACCAATGGAACAGCAGAAAACTGGAACGTCTGTGGTTACATGACATCAACCAGTCCTAACATGGTGCTCGGTGACAATAGACATGGCTATGAGAATTCTTAATTAGCGGGTCCATCCAATCAATAAATAGAAGGGGTTGGCCGGTAGGGACCTGGACATTTAGCTACCTGGGCAGATCGATACTGGCTTTGGTCCTGTACATTCAAGGGCAATTCTATCCCTGTAATTTCCTGCAAAGAGGTCCTTAGACGCCCCGTCAAAAGCCTTCATTACCAACTGGTAGTCATGGGCACAGTCTCTGATGATTTGTAGCTCTTCTGTATCAGTAGCTTCCACTAGGGGAAGTTGACTGGTTGCATTGCTGGTTGTCAGTTCGATCGTTAGCTGAGTCAAGCCAACGATATCCATGGAAGGGGACCTCAAGTTTTTATAAAAAGTTTTGTTGCAAAATCCAAATACGTCCATTTGTTCATTCTTGAGAGCTAGGAAACAGGCTGCGGGGTGGAAAAAGAGGAATATGACAAACAATAAAGAAAGCAAGAGGGGATGACTCGGGATTGAAACCACGTTTGATTTTCCTGCTCTTTAATGGATGCACAGACCTTCAGGAGAGAGGCTGAGACTGCACGTATAAAGAACTACAGACTGAAATATTCATTCAACACGTTTACATTTTATGAAGAGGAAATATTCATAAATGGTAAAATTCTAGAGAAGCATGCATGGCAACGAAGTAAAAATACATTTAGCCTAATCTCCATGTCTTAATAGCACACCACATGCCAGTTAGTATCGTTTAGGGAGTGAATGAACTTGGATTAAGACACCAAACGGGCAAAACCAATCCCTCGTTACAGCCAGTCTGTTTTGGCAGCAGGGATGGACAGATCCTTTGGATTGCCTATTGAAAACAGAATGGATGCAAATCTATAATGAGCCGAAGTTCCCATTTTTTTGGAGACACTAGAAACTAGATGACTTAAACATGAGTTGCAGGAATTTTGGAAGTAAGGTACTAATAAGGGTGAAGTGGAATTGACAGCAAATTGAGTACCATCACCCCCAATTATTAGCTACCAAGCACAATTTCATATTGATCTCCCTAGAAGTTAGCATTAGACAGATGCATCTTTTCCCAACACAAAAGAAACACTGAAACCAAGACAACGTCCAAACTGGATTTTATATGAAAAAGAGGCTTGGACGAGCCAGTATTAGTAGTAAAATTGAATACCCATGGCATCCAAAATTGATTGCTCTGCAATATAAAAGGAAAATTGCCAATATTGTGGGGATACAATCCTCAGAGGTAAGTGGGTAAAGATGCTTTTGAGGTTTGGCAGAACAATTACAGGCACTTGAAAGGCTGATAATTGCTTCTAGTTTCAGGAGAAGCCTCATAGTTGCACCGAAGAAATGTAGGCGCATGCAAATATGTCACCAATCACATAATAAAAAAGTACCTTCCATACAGAAAAAGATAGATAGAGTGATTAATATAGACCTTTGTTTACACATAAAGGAAAACATATCCATATATTATTTGCTAAATTAAACAGAAAATCAAGAAATAAATAAGGCTACTAATGTAGCAAAGGAGAAGGGATAAAAGGTCCTGATACTCCCTCCTTGACGAGGAAAAATAAATATACTCCACTTTAAGGGAGCTTAACAAGTTAAAATATGCTCCCAAAAGAAATGCTTTTTTAAAACTTTTCTATACAACTCAATGCCCTACTACTGGTGAGCCCTTACTCCCCAGAAACATTAATCGCTAAGCAGCGGGTGGGGCGGTTATATGATGAACAACACCAGCCTCCGACAACGCCGCCAGAATTGGCTGCGCATTGGCTCCATCTGCACCGGCAGCAGCAACATTGTTGTAGTCCAAGGACTCATCATTGTAAATGTCCCACCATTTCTTCACCAGCATTTGGATATCTTCTCGGTCCATGTTCTCTTCTTTCCCAGTGAACCTCCATGGCTTAGACCCCTGTAAGACAGGTCAATCAAGATTAAATCAGTTAACATCGGAATACTTAACAAAACAATTGACAAATTTAAGATGATTTTAGGTTTAAAGATTAGTTGTGGCAGATACTTACGGCAGCACAATAGTGAGCGACTTTAACTTTGTCGAGTTCAAAGCTTTCAGGATGGCGCCACAGCATGGCCAGGACAAGGTTATAAACTGGAGGAAGGGGCTTGAAGATGTCCTTGAAGTACATATTCAAGAAGTCCTGTCACAAATTTAACTTATCTAAGTAACGGAATAAAGTGTATGAAATTTCCAAACAAGATCAAAACCCCCCATGAAATATTTTCACACGAGAATTCAAGTTACCGGACCCAAAAGGTATGTATACCTGCTCCGCAAACAGGGTAGGAGTGGTGACTTTGACGGTCTTCAAGAGATCATCATATGTGGGAAGACTGGGCTCAAAAACGAACATGCCAGCATTGAAGTAGAGAGCAGGCTTAGGTCCCAACTCAGCAGGCCACTCAACCCTATCAGGGCACTGTTGGCAGTAGCCAATCTTGTTCTGTGGAGAGAAGCTCCAAGTTTTCTCACAGAAACAGTCCATCACAGCGTAGAAGTAGCCATCAGCCAGGTCAAAGAGGTGGTCAATGTTGTCAAACACTTGGATGTCACCGTCCAAGTATATCATCTTGCTATAGTCAACAAACTGCAAAGAAAAAGACACACATTATTAGCCATTATCCATTCTATTTATTTAAAATCTTAGTCAATCTTTTCAAACCAAAGAACAACTAACTTAACATCCTTTTTTCCTTTTTTTTTTTTTGGCTTGGTGAGCAAAGAAAAAAAAGGTTTAAAATGATAACTACGAAAAGGAAGGCAATTTAACAAAATAGCTCCGGTGACAACAGTTTGACCCAGCCATGAAAAAGACCCACCAAGAACAGAAAAAAGACCCATTATTTTTTGGGAAAAAAAAAGAAAGAAAGAGAAAAGGAAAACGCCATGAAGCAGTGAATAGGGGTAACAAAAGGCATACCTCCCATATACGAAGCTTGGAATAATTGATGACATAATAAGCCATGGCAAACTGAGTCTGGTTCTCAGGTGGGTGCAGAGGCTCGATCTCTCTGACAATGCATCCCTGAGAGACCAGAATCTTGCGGTGCTCCTCGGGGACATCAGGCAAGATCGCAACCACGAGTGGGTACTCACTGCGCACCTTCTTCAGACCCTTGGCCAGCCCCACAACACCCTTGATGTAGTCTCCATTGCCAGCCAAGAACGTGACATATGCACAGCTTGACATGCTAGCCTGCTTCACAAGATCAGAATTGGTCCTGGTGGCAAGTGCAGCAGTGGTAATATCTGGGGCCATGATATAATGCTTACGACTGCTTTTGAAGATTTGAAAAGAGTAGTGTTATGAAACAAAGAATCTGCTTTTAACTTGCAATGTGTGTAGAAAAGAGAAAACTGGGTTTTAAGGCTTTTGGGAAAGAATGGAAGAAAAAAGAAAAAGTGTTCGGAGAGAAGGAAAATTTAAGCTTTGTATGTATGTGTGTAAGTTTGCTCGAAATCTTTGAACTACTGCTGGGATGGTTTGGAATGGCGATGGGGTGGGGGTATATATAGGATCTGGGGGGGGGGGGGGAAGGTAATATAATTAATTCTGAAGATTTGACCAAGGATATCGCTGTTTAGGGTATGGATTCTCACCCGGGGGAGTCCATAACTCCATAATAATGCCGCAGCTATTCATTAGTAAAGAAAATGAACTTATGGGAAGCCGGGGACGTTTTTCTTAACCGAATTTCCAATTTCCAATGTCAAACAGGGGGTCCAAAATGAGAGCGGACCCTACGCGTGGCAAGGAATCTGATCCGAGGGTTGAGAGTGAACTTTTTGGTAAAATGGCCGGTGCACGAAATAGGTATGAATAAACTAGTTGAGGGTGGGAATATACCTCCGGTGTCCCCTGTTCCACGGACAATTGACCTTCTTTTTGATTTCCCCTCGACTAAATTATATCTCGTCCATATTTGGAAATAACACCCCTCCCCCAAAACAAGGGGAATAGCTACAAGAAAAGAATTTTAAGCATAAAAAGACGACTATTTTCATCAAATTTTATATATATATATATATATATATGTATGTATGTATGTATCTTGACAAATTTGGGAGACATTTTTGTAATCGATCCATTTGGCTAACGAAAACTGAGAGGCCAAAACTATAAAACAAAAAAAAGTAAGAGAGAGGCGGTAAAAGTGCGTCGACTAATCTTAATTGGAAAATCATCATCCAGGAGGAGTGCTGTTTAACCACCACTGCCCGCCCCACGGCCATCTCAAAAATGCTCTTCCGGCTTCATCTCCCACAGCTTTGACGATCACATTATCTTATCGGCTTCCTTCGCCACCAGACCACACCCATCGCGGAAGTTGGGCTCCCCACCCCCCCCCCCCAGAGGAGGAGGCGGGGACGCGCGGTCGGGGGATGTAGCGTCAAACTTCCCATTCAATCGCGGAGATAGGGGCACGTGGCAGCTACTTATTGGATTCCTTTTTTTTTTTTATAAGTTTGGCCCCACTCATTAATTAAATCTAATCGAGTAATTTCCTCGCGTCATAATATTTTAATCAAGCAAATAAATCACTCCCTATATTCTCCAAAAAAAAAAAAAAAGTAAATAAATAAAATAAAGGAAATATTTTTAGCTTATCGATGCTGCAATTACGTTTGAAAAAGTAATACAAATAAAATAAATAAATATATATATATGTATATTCATTTATTTTTTATTATTGTTATTTTATTTAGCTTATTGTATAAACCCACCCCTAAGAGTCAAATGTGGGGTCCACCAGTTTGAAATAGAGGATTTCTTCTGGAGGAGGCACGTGGCAAGCTGGGAGATGGGGGGAATCCCCGGCGGTGGCGCCAAGTGTCAGAGCCTCAGAAGGAGGGCGGTGATCCGCCGCGTGACAGCCAGCAAGAGCGCCTTCGACAGACTTGGAGGAAGCAGCGGTCCAAGTCCAATTGGAATGGACCCACCCCAACAGTGAGCCCGCCCACCCACCCGGACCCCAGGAGGGGCCCTTCTTTCTTACCTTCTAAGCTTTGTTTGCTGCTAGGGGGGTCCCGCTATTACATAAAAAACAACGGATATGATAAATGGGTCAGCCGGCCGACCCCCACCCCCACCCCCACCACTTTTAGTTTGGATAACGCTCGCTCAATTTTGTTTATTAAAGACACACAGAGTTTTCCAAGTTAACGCAACCATTTCGATAAATAAAACACAACCACCCTTATCCTTACTATTTTTATACCAACACTTGTAATTTGAATAGGTTTTAACGTTTTGAGACGATTCCGCCGGGTAGAGAGAAAATTACACGTATTCTGGCCAAAAACAAAAACAAAGAAAACAAAAAACAAAAGAAAATTACAATTGTCGGAAGAGAAAGAAAAGAAAAAGGGGAGAATATAAATTTTTTAAAAGATTTGCAAAGATTAATTATCCCCTTCAATCCGCACCTTAATTTGCGCCATTTGGTCCAAATGGGGTCCAACTGACATTCACAGACAGATGCACTACTACGGTGCATCCGAGTAAAGCTTACAAGGGTAATCGACAAGAAACAAAGATTCGATAGTGGAAACGGTTAAAGGTATGATTTATTCCGAACAACAATGAATGATAAGACTTCGGGAAGAAAGATTAAAATTTTTTAAAATTTTGAAAAAAAAAAAAAAGGGTTAAGGGGAAAAGGATTTATTTTCCTTTCTAAGTAACGAGCGGTTGGTCGGCGGTCATTGAATAATATGACTTTATTAGATTTTGATTTTACCGAACGTTGGCTTCCAAAGAATACCGAGTCCCCCTTAGATAATTGATCCATGCGGATGGCCCCGTGATTTGGTAAGGAATCCATCCATGCAAAACGTAATAAATTAATGAAAATCCAAGTGTTACGATTCGATTCTATATATTATATACTTATAATAATACGGATTGATTACATTTAATTCCCCCCACCCACCCCCAACACCCCGAATCGTAGCCGCTAATGCATATACATGCACAGTTTCCTTTCTAGCCAACAGAATCAATTAGCCATTAATTTTCCGACTTGCCATACACCGTCACAAAATACAAAAAATAAATAAATAATAAATTATATATATATATATGTACATATTCCTTGCCTGTCCTAGAATGCAGTAGAATGGAACGGAATCTTGTGGCCGCGGTTAGGATTCAATATTAATTTAGTCTCTGTGTCGGTGCCATTGGTTAGGACCCCACCCCAACATTTATAGGATGATCGTTCATTTTCTGTCGGCCAAATCAAGAACATTGGTTTATCATTTCTTTTCTTTTCTTTTTTATCGGTCTATTGGTTTGTCAAATTTTAATGGATGCACTTGGTCTATCTATGCCTTCGACGAAGGGTGGCCTTTTCAACGATTGATGGTTTATAATCGAAATTGGGCTACCCGGTCGGTGGATCCACACCAGGTTCCCCGGGCCCGTACCAATTATCTTAGACACGGTCACGGCCCAAATCCAGATCGTCGTCCGCTTAAACCTTGTCATTATAATCGTCTATTGTTTTGAGTTTGGGACTGGGAAAGGAAAACAAGGACAATGAAATAAGTGCTGGCCGTTCTAATTAATGACCCATTTGCTTGGCGGCGCCGTGCGTGAAGTAGAGCTTTGGGATTATTGTTTTCGTAGCTTGGGTGTGGGAAAGGAAGGATTATTAATGGGTTCAAAGAATAATGGATTCAATCTCGTGGCATCAAATTGATGGGTTTAAAAAGGCCCATTTCCTTAACAAGGGATTTAGTCCTCTACAAACACACTAACAAAGGAAGAAGAAACGACTACAAGAATGTTGCTCCAAGCCGACTGCTTAAGTAGTGCCTCAGCAGTCAACATGAACAGGTTTTGTTTCTCTCTCTCTTTTTTCTTTCTTTTTCTTTGTCTAGTTGAATATGAGATGAGAGAGTCACTTTGAATGAAATTTGGAAGTTTTTGCATTGATTTACTATGCAAATTTTAAATTTTTTTCTTAAAAAAAGTTCATTTTTCCTTCGGTTTCAACCCCCCTACTATGTTCCAAAACTTAAGAGTTTGGTGGGAAGGGGGCGGAATGAAGAAAAGGAAGTGGGGTCTAGGATTGGAGGACAAGACTCTTGCCTAGAATTATATCATCCGTGGTGAAATCAGCTTCTTTCCTGAGCGTTCCCCTGCCAAAGTCTAGGTTGTAAGAATCTGCGAGGCCCTCCACCAGGTCAAACCGTGGTTTCCATCCAAGCACATGTTTTGCTTTCTCGATTGATGCAAAGAAATGCTGCAAATACATTTTCCAAGCGAGAAGACCATTAGCAGATATCTATCGGTACAAAACTACAAATTGACAAGCATAGACAATAAGCTCATGAAGCTACATTTGTTGCGACTATCCAAAATTGGATACAGAAGACACAGTCAACACTTATACAATGACACACACACATACACACACACACACACGAGAGCCAAAAGATTTTCCTCCAAAGATGTTCTCTTTTGTGTTCATGGCAGCACCAAAATTGGTGAAAACTATAGAAATGTGTCAGTTATGATAAGAAATCTGGCGAGCTAAGCTCTCCTATATCCTAGATGACACCTTATCCTTCCATTTCCAAGTTGAAGGACCGTGCATTTCCCCGCTTTTTATTAATGCATGAAGAAGATAAATTAAACTTTTATTTCAGCATTTTACTTCATTAATCAGCATATATAGCTATGGTGTTTACTTGGTCGCGGAATGGAAATGCCTTCTTCTTCCCAAAGTCAAACTCCTTGGGGTTATAGTGAATGATCTCCGGCTCAGGAAACCCACCGGCCTGAGATAAATGAAGAACAAACTTTAAGACCAGTAGCCTTACAAGATTTTAATACAAACATAACACTGTCCTGTCCATGATTACCTTGGCACATGCCCTTGCTAATCCATCGAAGGTTACATATTTTTCTCCTGATATGTTGAAAACTTGCTTGCTGGCTTTTTCATTACCGAGAACCTGAACAAAAGCCGTTGCCAAATCCTGGGGATTTGGAACCTTGTCATTTCAGAAAGCTTTTCATATTGTAAAGCAGGAAAACCATTAACCCACTCATCATAGCTATTTATAGCTCTAATGCATTATGTCCCTCTTGGCTTAGTTGATGAGTAGATTGGAAGGCAAATCACAAAAGAAAACATCCAAGGCATTATGGGACTGAAGATTTAACTGACCTTTACATGACCAAGTTGGGTTATTTGCATTCCTGAGTTGGGAATTGGAATTGGGCGACCTGCTTTCAACCGGTGAAAGAACCATTCTTCGATGGGGTTGTAGTTTAGGGGCCCATAGATGTAGACTGGCCTTAAAGAAGTCCAATTAACATTCTTTGATTCTAACAAGCTCTCCGTCTCAAGCTTTCCCTTGTGCCTGCTTTTTGGGTCAACTGCATCTGTCTATAACCAGATGATAAGTGCAATTGAATGAATGCTGTTGAAGGACGAACAAAGCTCATAAAGGACGTACAAAGCTCATAAAAGACAAGAAAAGTTGACTTGTGGGAAACCCAGTTCAGCTATCAAATCCTGGGCTAGCTTTTACTATTGGCAGGGTTAGAATGGAAGCGGACCGACTCAAGCTGCACATTAGGTCTCGAAAATCTAGTTCTCCTACATCACTTTTCATTCTCTTGCAGCAACAACTCGCTGTTTCTGGAATGTTATGTAGTCTCATCCTTGTCCATTACCATATTTTTATACTGGATGAATAGTCTAGTCCAATTAGGAAATCAGGATCTGAAGCTCACCTCCTCATGCGGTAAAAGATCAGATTTAAGGTAAACCCCAGCTGACGAGCAGTATATGTATCTGAAAAGTCAAATTGACAGAAGTTTGAATTTGAAAACATACCAGTTAAAGAAATGCAAAACAATCAGGATTTACTAATGAATTCAGAATGAAAATGACTTTTCAAAATCTGCAATATAAATCTCCATACTGAAAGGAAACCACTCCCACTGGCTCATGGAGCACAACGTAACCTATGACTGTGAACATCAACATATAACTTCCAACCGATTATTGATCAATTCCAGTCTAAAAATTTGTCTTTGAATTTCGGATTTTCAATCCTGTTAATGCCTGTGAGAAGCCATTGTCCTAAGCCATATTTGCACATGATTGTACTTTATTGATCATTTGGACCCAGCTGAACAGTGTCAGCTGGCATGCGGAGAAACAAGGATTATTTTGTCAGACGTTTCAAGAAAGTATTCAACTTTTTTCAGGAGGAAGCAAAAATACACTCCTAATGAATGCATCGGAGTTAGGACCAAAGAGCTGGTAAATGCTTGCTGTGAGCTATAAATGTGGACGTAAAGTCAACACTCTTCGGAGCTTACTGTTCTAGCTTTGGTAGAGCATCCAGTATAGGTTCAACTTCGTCTGCCTCACGTCCTGAAAATAAAGGGTGATTGAAGTGAACAATATGTTTTTGGAACAGAACAGTGGACAGTTGTCCCACAGTTGAATGGCGTGAAAGGAGAAAGAGTACTCTGTACGAAGACATTGCATACCATTTATATCATAAACAACATCAAAGCCTTTAGCTGACAGGCTGGACTTCACAAACTCAAAGTCCTTTCTGTCTCCTTTCAAATGCAAAATCTAGCAAATCATGGTCAAATTTCTGAGTTTAACCTATAAGGTGCACAGTAGTACAATTTTTTATTGGAAATCTAAGGGCAAGAAATTCAAGACAGTATTGCATCAAATATAATGGACATTTTAATGCATTTGTTATAATACCTTGGACGAAAAATCAGCATATTCCTGGTCTGATTCACCGGGCAACTGTTGAGTAATTGGGGCTTTACCTCTGGTGAACAATGTAACCTGTGAAGATTTATGATGGGGCGGTAAAACTTATTCGTATTTTCCTAAGGCAGCTTCGTTTTGTTTTAATATCAGAAGAGGAGAAACTTTTTGAGAGAAAAAAAGAGAGAGAGAGAGAGAGAGAGAGAGAGAAGGAAATGCAAAGAAAAAGCTGAAAAGAGGAAATACCTGATGGCCCTCCTTGACAAGAAGTCTAGACAAGAAAACACCAATAAATCGAGTGCCACCCATTATAAGAATATTCTTGGAAGCGGATGCTTTAACTTGTAAAGCTCCCTTTGCATGCCATGTCTTCCTTTTGCACTGCAAAAAGAAACAGATGAGCCCAGATAAGTTGCAGGCAAAACGAACAGTGACAGAAGTTAAGAAGTAAAATAACTACAAGACAACTGCAGTATCTTAAATAACTAGAGAAGCATCTCAACACAATTGGTTCCGTTCCAGTAAGGAAACAAAATTGCCTCAAACTCATACACACACAAAATAAGAGAGGTGCAGGGGGTAGACCTGGACGCGAGAGTAGAGTCTTGTGCCATTGAAGTCAGATAGAGAGGAAGGAGAAAGAGAGAAAGAAGGCAGAGCTTGCTGCTGAACAACCACCAACCTAGCCATGAGCATGGAGCCTTCCTTCTTCTGTCCTCTTTGCCTTGTGGGCTTGTTAAAACAGAATTTGAAAGACTCTGCTGTCGCCCATTTCTTACTTGCTGGGGCCTATTTTTCTTGGCTATCTTTTAATCCCCACTCTTGCAATCAGGATAAGACAATGACCTCACCCACCACCACCCCCTCAACAGCCTCCCGTTCAATCACAACAGTTACCACCTCACATCACATCTCTGCCCTTTCTGTTGTCTTATGCCTGGTGACTTGTGTGTGTGTGTGTTTTTTTTTTTTTTTTCTTGTGCCAAAAGGAAAAGGAGCCGGAGCCAGTTACTTCTCCACTTCTCATTGGCTGCTGTGGACTGGACCTCTTTAATCCTTTTACGTCCAAATTGGAGGCTTTGTTTGGTAACGCAAATGTGGGTTGGGACTAGAATGGCCCCCAAGATTTTTGACAATTCCTGTAGTGTATCTGGACAAGCCGTCCGTCCTCTTGGAGACCCAATTGACTGACAATTAAGGCCTGTTGTGAAAGTTTCTGGTTTTGGCACTCCAAAGTAGAAAGAACGAACTTTAGTTGGTCTTAACGCTATTAATCAAAATGTTCGGGGGCTCGTTGGGAGATTAAAAAAAAAAAAAAAACTCTGCAGCATTAGCATGGCATTGGAATTGGATCTACCCAGAATTCATTTTATGACTCTCCCGAGTCTGGAGTAAGAAACAAACAGAAATTGGAATGCAAATCAAGAAAAAGAGGGGAAAAAACAACCTTGTGTTTCTTTTTTCTTTAACCCACAACCCTCAAATAAAGAAGCTGCCATAAAAGTTTGAACATCAATCCCATAATGGATCTGAATCAGGTGACCTTTATTACTCTCTTGCATTGCATGGGGCATTAGATTTTTATTTGGGTTTTAAGTTGATGGTTATATAGATTTTTATATGTCCGCGTATGTTCTTAGACATGGGTTTGTATGCCTCGGTTGATGTTAGTAAAAGATCTGTTCTTTTTCGAGGATCCTGAGATACTTGTACTTTGTTTGGTTGCTGGGAAAAAGAGATTGATTGAGGAAAAGGAACCCAAAAGAAACCAAAAAAAAAAAACAAGAAGCTTTGAATAGAAAGCCTATCGCGGTCTGGAGGAGCCCCGAGATTTCTAGGCTTTCAAATTACCCAAGTTTCTGGTTAATTCTGAATGCAATTTTAAGATGCTCTATAGGTTCGAACGCAATGACATATTGACGGAGAACAAGAAAAGCAGCACAAGAGTTGCGTTTGTATGACTGTGAACCCCCACCAACACGACCGAAAACACTCTTGTCTGGAAGATGTGGTTAGACTTAGTTTCTTTATTATCTTTTTGTACTTTACAGAGTGTCATTAGGAAGATTAGAGGAATATCAAATTATATGCTCTGTGGTTGATTATTTGCAAACAAAGCGACTTTCTATGCTGATCAATTGGTAAGTAGAGTTTTGCAGTGATAGTTAACCTGATGTTGAGATTGCTGAACCAGGGCTATCTAGTTTTGAGTTCATTAAAAAGAAAACACCTACCTTGTTAATGAACAGAAAAAACAAAAAGGGAAATGTTTTTAACGGCCATTAAAGTTCCACAAGGTTCTCAAAATGTTTTATAGATCTTCTAATCGAAAAGTTTGTTTTTCTTTCCCCTAATGATCATTGATTCTCAATTAGGAGAGTAACTTTTACTACTTGTTCTCCCTCAAATAATAATTGCTCAAGTTCTTCTTGACAGCCCCCTGGTGAAAATTATGCAAATCCAAAGACGTGCTTCTTTCATGTTCTTTTCAAGGTATGCTATATTCAGTTGTTTTTTTATTTAAAAAAATAAATTTAGCTCTGTGAGCTATCTTCATTCTAGCTTCCTTTTTGTTGTGGATGGCAGGCTGCGGCTTTGGCATTTTACATACTCTCTGCTCTCTTTGTCAATAACTTTGTCATCATTTTTGTGGTGACTGTTCTCCTTGCTGCACTTGATTTTTGGGTGGTTAAGAATGTGAGTGGTCGCATCTTAGTTGGTCTTCGGTGGTGGAATGAAATCAATGACCTGGGTGAGAGTGTGTGGAAATTCGAATCCCTTGACCAAGAGGTTAGTTCAAATTACATTGTAGACTGTAGATATCCTATTTTCATCTAAAATCCCATAAAGATCTTTGCTTCTCCAACGTCATTACCCGAATCTCATGCATGTTAATACTGTTTCTGCTGTAGTCACTGGCCCGGCTAAACAAGAAAGATTCATGGTTGTTCTGGTGGAGTCTTTATCTCGCAGTAAGTACATAGGATTTGATTATGGCATGAGAGAAGAGCATGACCTGTATCCTATTCATATCATCTCTCAAGGATAGTTGGATTGTGCTGAATGTATATTATAACTAGAAAACTGTGAGAGACTGATTCAAGACCTTTGTTATTTTTCACCTATATGTTATATGTAAGATGAGATCCTGATTTGAGGATCTGAAATTACGTGGGGAACTGAGGGGTGAGACGAGATGCATAACATGTAAGGCTGATGATCGTTTAAATAGTGATTAGCCATAGACAGCACATTTAAAAGTGTTTTAATTGTGTTAAATAGCCTTTGATATCTAGTTAAGTAAATAATCCATTATGTTCATATTATCTTCATCCTTTTAACATCTAATGTCACTAGTCATTTTTTAGGCAGTTGCTTGGGTCGTTCTTGGAATTTTTTCTCTTATAAGGTTCCAAGCAGATTACTGCCTCATCATTGGAGTTTGTTTGACTCTCAGCATTGCAAACATTGTTGGTTTCACCAAATGCCGCACAGGTATGTCAACAATATACTTTGTTAGACTCTTATTTGGGATTGCACTGTTGCACACTGCATATCTTGCCGTCTGGCAAGTTTAGTTGATTTCACCTCATCTTCAATTCTGCATGATTGTAAGGTTTGGGGGATGATTGATGAAACTACCTATCATATGTGCTGTGTGGCACTTATGTTGCAACTTGACTTGAGTACTGAATGCTAGATTAACTTTTTCTTCAAGTGACATGTTAACAATTTATGCTCTTGTAGATGCAAAGAAGCAGCTTCAACAATTTGCGTCCCAAACGCTGGCAAACCGAGTATCATCTACCATACAATCAGCATTCAGCGCCGTGTGAGACATTCATGATGGGAAGCCGGAGGGAGGATGGAAGAGATATATTTTGGCGGCGGGATTGCAAAAATTTTGCTATTGTTGAGTTTGCTTGCTTATTCATTATACTGCTGTAGAATTACAGGACATATGTTCTGCGTCAACTTTCGAACGTAATTAACTTCGAGGCATGACAAACGAGGGGAAGAAGCGTAATCTCCTTTTCGTTCGGATTTGTTCATTTCACTTAAAAATACCAACCCCCCCCCCCCCCCACCTTCCTTTCCAAAACCAGGCGTTTCACTTTTACGGGTGTCCTCACGTTCACAAGCATGGTAGAAAGTTGGCAATAAGATGAAGATCAGCCATCGACTGGGCATGGATGGATGGGAAGTGTGCTATGGTGCCAATTCCGAATGCCAAATAGCCAACTGCAGAAATTTTCGTGCACACGCTCACTCCTATAAAAGCCAAAAACAATTTAAAGAACCTCCCTCCCCCTCCTAGTGACCCACCCAAAAAAACACAAAAAAAAAAAAAGAAAAAAGAACACTCAAGAATTCCCCAAAGGGTGTACTTGTGGGCACGCCATTGGGGGACTTCCCCTCCAATCTGAGCGACGCCGAATTACAGCATTCTAGCAAAAGCTGCGTGAGGTCCATTGTAGACGGGCCCCACTCATCTGAAGCAAGCGAGCGACCTGTCGTTTAGAACTTGAGTAGTGAGGAAATATGAGCAAAATTCCAGCAACGGAACAAGAAACGGTGCCCGATACCTGCCGTCTGTCTTAACGAATCTCGGCGGCCCTCCTTCACTCCATCTTCTTTTCTACAGACAGCCATCGCCCGGCTTCCTCGGAGTCCCCGAGAGAGAGAGAGAGAGAGAGAGAAATATGTTGCAGTGCATATTCCTTCTCTCAGATTCCGGGTAATCAATCCTTCTTTTACAATCTTCGATCGATTGGATTCTCTTCGCCTTTTATTTTGACTTGGTACTTATCATTATTATTATTATTATTTTTTGAGAATAAATACTGGAATGGAAGAGAAGACAAAGAGATAACATCCCTGCACTTCTTCTTTGATCTATTTGAATTGTAAAGTTTTGCGAATGCAAATATGATTTGATTACTGCACATCGTTTCTAAACATTTATTTTCTGTCTGTGGGTGGTAGAGAGGTAATGCTGGAGAAGCAGCTAACTGGGCATCGAGTAGATAGGTCCATTTGTTCTTGGTTTTGGGATCAAGCTCTCTCTCAAGGTGATTCCTTTAAGGTACGTTAAAATTGCCAGCAGCAGGTTCTGAGATCATTGCATACAATACACTACATGGCCGTCTCTGGGTGCAGTTGGCTGCAAGGGCATCTTCCTTTTCGGCTGTAGCCCTAGCCCAAGTTCCGAGATTATGTTTTTCGTGGATTTTTTTTTTTTTCTTAAGATCTGATTTTTCTAGTTATTGTGGTCTTATATGTTGTTGCTGTTTCATGTTTTTGTGTTCTGTTTGGTTGTTTCTCAATAGCAACAACATGTCATTGCTTCTCCAACGCACTACTTGTTCCAAGTTGTTCGTATGGGGGTCACCTTTTTGGCTTGCACCCAAGTTGAAATGCCACCTTTGATGGCCATTGAGGTAAACATCCTTATCTATATATGTCATGCAATTTGGAGCTTGATTATGTACGTGTTGATCAGCTTCTGAAATTCTCGACTTTCAGTTCCTCTGCAGGGTAGCCGATGTCCTCTCAGATTACCTTGAAGGGCTCAATGAAGATCTGATTAAGGATAACTTTGTAATAGTGTATGAGGTGACTCCTGAGTCCAAGTCTTAATTCATAATAGCATACTTCATCCAGATTCTCTACTTGTTTGGAAACATGAAAAACAGAAGCAAAAATTTTGCTCACTTCATATGTCAGTCCTTTCCGGCTCTGCTTTTAGTGCTTGGAGTTAATGCAAACTCCTTTACTTAAAATGTGCAGCTTTTGGATGAGATGATAGACAACGGCTTCCCTCTGACCACTGAACCTAACATCTTGAGAGAGATGATAGCTCCGCCTAATATTGTTAGCAAAGTTTTGAGTGTTGTGACGGGTAATACCTCAAATGTGAATGAAACCCTTCCAGGTGCAACAGCATCTTGTGTTCCATGGAGAACGACAGATATAAAATATGCAAACAATGAAGTTTATGTTGACCTTGTCGAAGAAATGGATGCAATTATCAATAGGTCTGTATGTGTGTTATTAAAATTTGTTTAATTTTCTTGGTTGAACTGGATGTCTAGTTACAAAATTTGCCTCAACATAGCCATGATTGTGCTTCCATATTTCTATACTGCAGGGATGGTGCCATGGTGAAATGTGAGATTTATGGTGAAGTTCAAGTAAATTCCCATATCACAGGTGTTCCTGATTTGATGTTGTCATTTACAAACCCATCAATGCTGGATGATGTGAGATTCCATCCCTGTGTTCGGTTTCGACCTTGGGAGTCCCATCAAATCCTGTCATTTGTGCCTCCTGATGGGCAGTTTAAGCTCATGAGTTACAGGTTTGTGGCATCAACAAGACTTGTGCTGTACTATTTTTTTATGCTCGTGTGCCATCTGATGGTGGTTTGGCACGCATTCTTGTTATGAATTCTTGCTTATGAGGTTGAGTTGTTTCTAGCTAAGATGCATAAGTACTTTGTGGTTGATTGCTTCTTAATCACTTTGATCTCACACATGCTATGTTCCTTTATCTAATGACCACTTGAACTCCCCCAGGGTTAAGAAGTTGAAAAGCACCCCAATATATGTAAAGCCACAACTAACATCTGATGCTGGGACATGCCGCATCAATGTGATGGTTGGAATACGAAATGACCCTGGAAAGGCGATTGACTCAGTAACTGTGCAATTTCAACTGCCCCCTTGCGTTTTATCTGCTGATCTGACTTCCAATCATGGAGCTGTGAACGTCCTGTCTAATAAGGTGCCTTTAACAAAATCTTTGCACTACCTCCAGGATATGGGACAAACTATCTGGTTCATGTGTGTGAAAATGCCATGACTACTATTGCATGTTTATCATATGCTACCTCAATGTAAATATTTTTTAAGGCACTGTGAATTGGAAGCTGGTTCAAAATGTGACATTAAGGCTGATCATGCTTGCTTTTTATGTTTTCTAAGAGTATAGGAATATTTTTCTGGTTAGAATTATAATTTTCATATGCAAACATGTATTTGCAGATGTGCTCTTGGTCAATTGATCGAATACCAAAAGATAGGGCCCCTGCATTATCCGGAACATTAGTGCTCGAGGCAGGATTGGAACGTCTTCACGTATTTCCTGTATTTCGAGTTGGTTTTAGGATTCAGGGTATTGCCCTCTCAGGCTTGCAAATGGATAAATTGGATCTCAAGGTTGTACCTAATCGCCTCTATAAAGGTTTTCGAGCACTCACACGAGCAGGATTATATGAAGTAAGATCATAGCTCAATTAGTGTCAAGCGAAACTCCCAATTTTGTGTTTTGTTTAGCATGAAAAGCTTCCAAGTTGCCTGTATCGTTTGGAGTGACCATTTGGTTCTCATAGATTACAATGCCCATGCTTGTTAAGTGACGCAAGAACTTAACCGATGGATGAAGCTACGCTGATATTTTTAAGTTCCTTATTATTGTGAACTGCATTTACCCGGGCGAGGTGAATGGTTCCAATGTGCCAAATCACATTACAAGTAATTATCTTGTGAACTAGAAAGCAGAGAGAGGTACAATAATAAAATTTTTATATAGAAGAAATTGTCAAAAATGAAAATCAACAAAGTAAAAATTGAAGAGTTGAGGAAGTCAACCAGTCACTTTATTCACTCTGAAGGAATCCATGACCTGGCGAAGTTCACTTTCCTCTTCGACAAACACATTTTCCGGTGTTTGAAGCCTCAGTTCATATAAACGGTTGTTTTCAACCCCAAGGACTGAAAGGTATCGCCTGTCCCACTCCAAACGAACCACTCGGTCTTGTGGCATGACCGCCAGCTCATTGCTGTTTGCATAGGACTTTATGTTCACCTGATAAAATCAAGAATTGACTCAAAATAAAATTATGCATTTTGGAAAAAATGCGGGAAACAGGGAAGCTGCAGTTTTGCTACTGACAGTAATCACCAGAATGCCGGGGAAGGTGTTGTTTCAACTTTCAACGGGAATGAAAAATGCCTCACTCACCCTCACTCTCACACTCACACTCACCTCAACTTGGTAATAAAGCCTCCCATCATCAGCGACCCTGGAGGAAGTGGAGAGAATATTTGATTCACGCCGGACACCAAGCCTAGTGGACATGAACTCCGTCAAATACTGCTTAAGAACTTTCTTTCCAGCCTCTTGGGGTGGACCCAAGTCTTCAACAGTCTTGTACATGGACGATGAAGGGGATGACATTTCCACTGAAAGGTTCTCATCAAGCACATAAGGGTCCCTGAAGAATATGTCTGCTCCTGCACCTCGAACCTGGATCCAGTTCTGAGGGTACTTGAACGAATAGCCGTCAAAGCTATCTATGTATTCCCGGAAGCCAACGGAGGGCTGAGCAAATGCAGCAGCAGCAGCATTCTTGAAACCAACTTCCGACAAGATGTAACTTGACAACATTAAAGACAACGCGTTTCTCCTTGGAACTGCAAAATCTTTAGTCTGATTAAACGCAATTAAAAGTTTTGTTGTGAGAAGCAATTCGATAGATGATTTTAGGTTCCTGTTGTAAGTAAAACATAGAGCTGCTCTGCTTATTGGTAAACATTATAAATTAAAAGCAACTCTAGGAACACCGTTCCCCTAAATTTATGCCAGCAGTGCAGCCAGTCAGGATTCAAATCAAGGGTATTCGAGATGCCATGAAAGAAGCAAAACCGTGGGTCCAAAGTTATGAAAGAATTGTACCTTTTGTTGCTGTTTGTAAGACACTGAGTTGCGGCGAGCTGAGTCGGACGGGATGGGCATCGACAAACTGAGCCAACTCGACGGCCAAGAAGCAAGGAGAGGTGGAGAAGCGGGTTGAAGCGTAGGAGGTGGCCGCGACTTCATAACCATGGCCTTTCTTTTTTTTTCTTCTTTTTTTTTTTTTTTTTTTTTTTGAAGAGTGCAAAGAAAAAATTGCCAATGTTACGGACAAGAGTACCGAAGACAAGAGAGGAGGAGGAGACGGAAATGGCCGGCGGAAGTGAAGATGAGATGGGCCCACCCAAGCCTCGGTCAAATCTCCCACGCGGTGCGATCGCATTGGATAACTTATCTCTGGAAATCTACAGTTGGCAAGATTTTGTGTTGGGCTTCACACGTTGGGGTGCCTAAAACCCTGTTTTGTTGGGCCGCCTCCCATTCCCCCAGTGTAGGACGAGGCCAGCACGGGTAGGGTGAGGCAGGATTAAAGCATTAGTTCATTTTCAACGCGGCAACAAATCCTAGTTGCCATTGGCTTTCGATGCACGAAGAACACACATCAAGAGGACTCGAATTGACAACGTTGAATGACAAAAAAAAGAAGAAGAAGAAAACTGAAGGCTCCAAATTATCGTGCATTTTCAGGGATGGTGATGTGGATTAGCATCGAGAGTCGTGAAACGTGTCCAAAATGTGCCACCCCCCCCCCCTCTTCTCACTCACTCACTCACTCGCAGTTATCTGCAACAATTGAGAAGGAACGAACATCTCTCTCCCTTGCCTAGTTATGGACTCGCTCGTATAAATAATAGCATACATAGGATTGGGCCGGGACCTCAGTCAATGCGCCTGTCGAAGACTGCTTCTTTCACGTGCTTGGCGTTGTGCCAGTCCCCGAGATGTTTGCTCGGCACCATCCTACTCCTATCTATCTTGGGTCCATTCTTCAGAAAACCCAGCGTTGCTCATTCGTATACTCGGCCCTGGAATTAGCATCGCCATTTCCTCCGACCTGGATAAACTTACTCGATCAATGACTGGCTTTCATTTTTTTCTCGCTATTCGTATCAAATATTTGTACTCATTTGCTCATCGATTGCCACCAAACAGGAAGAGAAGGGTACAGAAAAAGACCCGAAAAGGCACCAAAGCGCAAATCCAAATTCACCCCTCCACGAATCATGGCAAATTCAGAATGGTGAAACATAATTCATGGCAGTGTTTAATGGCAACAAAAAGTTGTGGATACTATTTCCTGGACACGTCCCCCAGCACTTAATCACTTCGTTTTTGCCGCACCTGCGAAGCTATGTCAACACCCACGAATTAGTTGTCTGCTAGCAAGAACCAAGATTTAAAGAACGAGAAGTAAAAATAAAAATAAAAAAATAAAAAAAGTGAGACTCACTAACGTTAGATGGTGGATGCTCCTTCGAAAATGGCATGACCAGTACGATAACAAAGTGATCTTAACCTGAGTTTAGACAGGCGATGACTGCCCCTTTTGTTTTTAGAGGTTAAGAAAAGCAAAAGAGAAAAAGATAAATAAGAGATCCGGAGCCAATATATCCAATCATAGTAATTGTCGGGAAATCACTTTAATTTTAGCAATTAAAGAATCTAAAGTGGACCTAGAACTAATTAAAGACAAAAGTGGATTAATGAAAGCCATGGGCAATCCGTACAATTAGGGGAAGCGGAGGCGGCCACTCCCATTGTTAATCTTGTCAAAGGGATGGTAATAGAGCATGTATATCATTTTCTTCTTTTTTTTTTTCGACAAATGGTTAGGTTTGTGTATACACCTGGGCACTGCATTAATTCTCACTGCCATTTAATTAATTTAGAAAACACATGCTAATGCCATGCCCTACCCTACCCTCAATTAAATGATACAGAATAAACTTTTTTTTTTTTTTAAAAAAAGATAATTATTTGATCAATTTTCATTTTCTGTAAAGAAATATCATTCAAGAAGTTTTTTTTTTTTTTTTGGTTTACCTGGTCTTCACGGGGGCACCGCCGCCTATAACTATAAATAAAAGGAACACGTTTTCCAGTTTGAACCATTTGTTATTTTCTTTACGCTGACCTTCAGACCGCGAAACAAGAAAACACCCCCGTTGTCTTGTCGCTCACGAATCCATCTGTCCCAAATTGCCAATTCACCGATCCATCTTTCTCCGTTTCTCTTCTTCATTGCCCCTGTCAACTCATACTCTTTCTATTGCCTTTTCATCTACAAAGTTCCGTTCTTTATACAACACATAGATCTTAGTTTCATTTCATTGGTCAACAATACATCTGGAGACGTTGCTGTTTTTGTTTCTGCTCTTGTTTCTTAACCCCATGAATTCAATCAGTTTCTTTGCCAATTCCGCCATGAAACCCTCCTGCAGATTCCTCCTAACTCGGAAAAGTTCCGGAGTTTTCGGGTCTACCAAGCACCGCCATTCTTTATCTTGCAATTTGCCAAGCAATCACTCCAATTCTGACCAAAATAAACAATTTTTGGCATACCCTTTTCGTATCTTGGAGTTTCCAAGCGTAAACTATGGTGCCCAGAAATCATTTTCTTTACTCAATGCATGTTTTGGGCAATCTAGGCTTATATCTGGATCAACAACAACTAGGGGTGTCTCTATTATTGCTAGTGTTGCGTCAAGAGTGAAAGAGTATTCGACTTCCGTTGAGACAAGAGTGAACGACAATAACTTCCAAAGAATTTATGTGCAAAACGGGATTAACGCGAAGCCCTTGGCAGTCGAGAGGATTGACAAAGATGAAAATATTGTAAGTGAGCCGGAGTCTAGGATAGGAGTTGCTGCTCCTGAGGATGTTGGAAATGTAAATGGGGAGAAATTCGGTGCTGAGAAAGGTGTCGAGATTGTGAGTCCCAAGAGGGAACAATCTGATATTGAAAAAGAGGCATGGAAATTGTTGAATGATGCGGTTGTGAAGTATTGCGGAAGCCCTGTCGGGACTGTTGCAGCAAATGATCCTGGAGATAAGCTGCCGTTGAATTATGATCAAGTGTTCATTCGTGACTTTGTGCCTTCCGCTCTTGCGTTCTTGCTAAGAGGAGAAGGGGAGATTGTGAGGAATTTTCTGCTTCATACCTTACAATTGCAGGTAATAATTAGGTTCTGCTTTCTTTTTTTTCCTTTTTTAAAATGCAGATATAATATTTTGATTTATCTGATCCAATCTTCTATAAATTTTATCGTTTTCGTATTATTAGCACTGTAAAATTAGCAATAAGAATTCGGCTTATGATTATATTTTCTCTCAAAAGTCATGAAAAACAATTTTTTATTCTAGCCATTGGTTTAACTTCTATGATAAGGTCAGTTTTGGTCATTTGCTGGAGTTTCTAATGCAATTTTAAGCACTCAATTATCAGTAAAATAAAAAATTGACATCCAACCGAAACTTTCTTTCATACCAATTGACTGGTTCATGCCAGTCTGTTCTTAACTTTGTTCTTATAATTTCTTTACATAGGGTGATGATTTTGTTTGGGATGTTTTGGAGGAAATGTTAAAATGGGAATATATTATGTTAAGTGGTAGTATATGGAAATATTCTTTTCTTTTCTTTTTTTCTGTTTAATTTTTTGTCTTGGGATGGGACTAGTTGGTCATCCTAGCTTCTAGATTATTTTTCTTTGTTCCGTTCCTTCATAACCATAGTTAAACACCTATCTGTTGCCACATTTGAGTACGGGTTTCATGATTTATGGCAATATATTGATGTTTGCTATGCTGAGATTTACAGTTGCGTTATTGTTTATGACTTAGAGTTGGGAGAAAACAGTGGATTGCTATAGCCCTGGGCAGGGATTGATGCCAGCTAGTTTTAAGGTCAGAACTGTGCCTCTTGATGAAAATACTTCTGAAGAAGTTCTGGATCCAGATTTTGGTGAATCAGCTATCGGTCGCGTTGCACCAGTGGATTCTGGTTAGTGTATGTAGCAATGGAGAACAGTATATTGGTACTGTGCTGCAAGTTTTATTTGTGAAATGGTCATCCTATACTTTATTTATGCTTCAGCAGTAAGTGCATTGTTCCAGTTGTTCTCGTCAATTGATAGAACCTGAGATATCATTCTTCATTGCTTTGATAGGGCTCTGGTGGATCATTTTATTGAGGGCATATGGAAAAATCACTAGTGACTACTCATTACAAGAAAGGGTAGATGTGCAAACAGGCATAAAGCTGATCTTGAACCTGTGTTTAGCCGATGGATTTGACATGTTCCCTTCTCTGTTAGTCACTGATGGCTCATGCATGATAGATAGACGAATGGGTATTCATGGTCACCCCCTCGAGATCCAAGTGAGTCATTGAGTAGTTTGCTTTGTTGTTTTCTGTTGTATTTGCTGGCAATTGCATATGGCTGTCTATGTTACCATTGTATGCATGTTTATCTACAATGGATGGATGCTGTTCTGATCCTTGAATATGGTACAATTGTACTATGCTCTTTTGGAGTTGCACTTGTTGCATAGAGAATGGGTTGCTTGTAATGTCTACATCTTTCGTTGTTTATCTGGCGAACTGCCAAGAGTTGGAATTCCCTGTTGCATTTGTCTTTGATTGGTTTTTGTGGACATTTAGTGCCTTTATCATGAAAGTTTGTTGGAAATATTGTTGATTTTAATCTCTATATAGAATGGAGGTGATATCTATGACTTCCTCTCATGCCTTTGTTTGATAAATATTTCTTGTTGGCTCCAATGTCACTCGGATGTGCTCTAAATTTTGTTTTTGTTCTCCTACAATTCTCTTTTTGTTTCCTATGTGTTTGGTACTGTATAGCATATCTATATTCTTTTATGTTTTCTTCGTCTCTCCATTCGTTTGGCCGCCAGAGCTTACCTCCATTGCTTTTTGTTTCCATAGGCCTTATTTTACTCTGCTTTACGGTGCTCCCGAGAGATGCTAACCGTAAATGATGGATCCAAAAACTTAGTGAGGGCAATCAACAATAGGCTCAGTGCTCTGTCATTCCACATTAGAGAATATTACTGGGTAGACATGAAAAAGATTAATGAGATATACCGGTATAAAACGGAAGAATATTCCATGGATGCAACGAACAAGTTTAACATCTATCCTGAACAAATTCCTTCATGGCTCATGGACTGGATACCAGATGAAGGCGGATATCTGATTGGCAATCTACAGCCTGCTCACATGGATTTTAGGTTTTTCACTCTCGGAAATCTTTGGTCTGTTGTCTCATCTTTGGGTACACCAAAACAAAATGAAGCCATTCTGAATCTAATTGAAGCCAAGTGGGATGATCTCGTGGGACACATGCCTCTTAAAATCTGTTACCCTGCTCTAGAGTATGAGGATTGGCGTATAATCACCGGCAGTGACCCAAAGAACACGTGAGTTTTTGTTATTTAACTGTTGCCTTCTTTGTGGGCATTTGCACATGGTTCAGTCTACAATAGGGTGAAACCTGAAATTTCTGTTCTTAATGGAACCTTGCAGCCCTTGGTCATATCATAACTGTGGATCTTGGCCTACGCTTCTGTGGCAGGTATGCTCATATTCTATTCTCATCTGTTTGTTGTGTCTTGGCAACAACTGCAAGTTCAGACTGGGTACTTAACCGCAGGATCAGTTGATTTTGTTATCACTTTCTTCCGGTCTTCAGGATTTTAACTATATGGAGTGTCTTAGCATTTAAATGAAGAGATAGGAATAGTTTTGGGCTTATTTGGTTAAAAATGGAAACTTGTTTTGGTATTTGGGCCTCTGCCGTGTTTTGTTCTGGAGAAGTCTACTTGATCTCCGGCTTCTAAATCGCTCTCCTTGCGCATTGCTCTGCAGTTCACGTTGGCATGCATCAAGATGGACAGGCCAGAACTAGCCCACAAGGCGGTTGCTTTGGCTGAGAAGAGACTCTCAGTTGACCGCTGGCCTGAGTATTACGACACTCGAACGGGGAAGTTTGTCGGAAAGCAATCGCGGCTTTACCAAACGTGGACCGTTGCTGGGTTCCTGACATCCAAGACACTCTTGGAGAATCCAGAACTGGCATCCTTGTTATTCTGGGAGGAGGACTACGAGCTTCTTGAGATATGTGTTTGCGCGCTCAGCAAGAGCGGCCGGAAGAAGTGCTCTCGGGGTGCCGCGAAGTCTCAGATTCTTGTGTAGGACAAGACAACAACTTAATCCTACCGAAAGTAGGATATGCTGTTGTACTGTACAGCCGCCAGTTTTTAGGGTAGAGGAGGGAAAGACATGAAAAGGAGCAAATTTTGTAGGACGCCATGTCCATCTGATTGATTGGTTAGCTAAAGTTGAACCCATCATTCATTATTGGGCTCCTCGACCAACTAACTATTTGTATTGCTCTCATGAAGGCTGACCCTGTTAATACCATTTGGTTTGTTACTTTTGTATGTAGCATTCACATTACCATATTCAATTCTTCATTAATGTTATTTACTCTGGACTTTGAGAAAACATCTTCCCCAATCTCCCTCAACCAAGCTTCTCTTTTTTCCTTCATTTTAAGGTCGCTTCATTCATTGTAACTAATTACCTACCGGAGAGGTCACAAATTCAAAGTTACCTGGAATAAGCCACGATGATGTTAGTAGAAAGAATCGTATCTGGCGCGTTGCCGGAATCGTGTTAAGTTTTCTTCTCGAGGGCTTGTTATTTTCGGTCTTTTTAACTACTCGGCTTTGGCCTGCATGGGACGTTTACATGCATAGGAAAAATGACTTCGCAAAAACGTAAACTTGGATGAAATGGAGCAACTTCTGACAGAGAGCCGACGACGACGACGACGACCCCGACGATGAGGCGCACTGGGACTGGGACTTGGACTCGGACAGGGACATGAGAGCAACCAATCACTGCTACTACTACTGTTCACTCCCGCCCGTCATTAAAACCTATCTCCAATCTGCCCAAAACGCCTTTGCCTCCCAATCATCAACCTTAGGCGCCTCCTTCGTCCCAAAACAGCCCTTCGTTTTAGCCACAAATCTCATCAAGTCATACTTCGACCGGGGCTTAATCAGTGAGGCACGCGCCCTGTTCGACGAAATTCCCCACAGAGATGTGGTCTCGTGGACGGCCATGATTGCCGGCTACACATCTTGCAACGAGCACGCCCTTGCATGGGATATGTTCTGCAATATGCTTAAGAATGAAGCTGACCCGAATGCATTCACCATATCAAGTGTGTTAAAGGCCTGCAAAGGCATCAGGGACCTTTCTTCCGGGGCCGCGGTTCATGCCTTGGCTATCAAGCGTGGCATGGATGACGGGTATATCTACGTGGATAATGCCCTCGTTGATATGTATGCTACCTGTGGCGTGAGCATGAGGGATGCGTCCTTGGTTTTTCATGGTATTCAAGACAAGAATGCTGTGTCGTGGACTACTTTGATTGCCGGTTATACCCATAGAGGTCAGGGTCATGACGGGCTTCAAATTTTTAGGCAAATGCTGCTGGTAAGTTAAAAGCGAGAGATTATCAATTTATAAGTAGTTTTTTTTTTTGGGGGGGGGGGAGGAGGGTTTCAATTTTCAGCATGGGATTACCATTTGTAGAGCAATGCCTAATTTTGTTGCACTTTTGTGGAAAACAGGACGGGCCAGAATCAGACCCTTATTCCTTTTCAATTGCTATCAGAGCCTGTGCTTCAATTAGCTCACTCAATTATGGCAGACAACTATGTGCAGCCATAGTTAAACTCGGATTTGAATCCAATCTTCCTGTGATGAATTCTTTACTAGACATGTATTGTAGGTGTGGTTGTTTATCCGATGCAAATCAGTGCTTCCATGAGATGAATGAAAAAAATCTGATTACATGGAATACCTTAATAGCAGGATATGAGAGATTAGATTCTACTGAAGCACTGTTTATCTTTTCGCAGATGGAGTCAAAAGGTTTTAGTCCGAATTCCTTCACTTTAACAAGCGTAATAGCAGCCTGTGCCAATCTAACAGCGTTGAGTTGCGGACAACAGATTCATGGGGGAATTGTTCGCAGAGGTCTTGATGGCGATTTGAGATTGGCCAATGCCTTAATTGACATGTATGCCAAGTGTGGCAATATAAATGACTCACGTAAAATTTTCAGTAAACTTTCTTACAAGTGCTTGGTCTCCTGGACTACTATGATGATTGGGTTTGGGGCTCACGGGCATGGTGAGGAGGCCGTTGAGTTGTTTGATGAGATGGTCAGGTCAGGGATTATACCCGATCAGATAGTTTTTATGGCAGTTCTGAGTGCTTGTAGTCATGCTGGTCTCGTAGACCAGGGCTTAAGGTACTTCAATTCCATGGTTATTGATTATAGGATCGAGCCCAATCAGGAGATTTATGGATGTGTTGTAGATTTGTTAGGCAGAGCTGGTAGAGTTGAGGAGGCCTATCAACTGATACAGAGTATGCCATTTAAGCCTGATGAGACTGTCTGGGGTGCACTTCTTGGTGCTTGTAAAGCGCATAAGCTTCCGAGTTTGGGCAGATTGGCAGCTCAGAGACTGATTGATTTAAGGCCAAATCTTGTTACACCTTATGTGGTGCTGTCAAATATTTATGCTGCTGAAGGTAAATGGGGTGACTTTGCAAGGATGAGGAGGCTGCTTAATAGAATTGGAAGCAAGAAAGAGACTGGGAGCAGTTGGATCGAGGTAAGAGACCAAGTATATAGTTTTGTTGCCGGGGATAAGAAGGGTTGTCAAATAGAGTGCGTATATGATATTCTGAAATTGCTGATACACCACATGAAGGAACTAGGTTGTGTACCCCACATGGACTGCTTAATCCATGACCTCGAAGATGGAACTTGAACTAAAGTTGTCAAAAAGTAGCGAATGAAATTTCAACTTGGAAGGCTATCATTATCAGGGAACTCAGTTGCCTGCAGGCTACCACCCTTCAGGGAAAGAAGAAAATTTTGGCACCCTTAAAGCAAGGCAAATGCTTGATTCAGAAGGTTACTTTGTGAGACAAAGGAAGAAGAGAAGTAATCCATAGCATAGCCCCCATATTATGTATTGGATGAATCCATTAGACATCAAGAAAGAAAGTGAGTCGTTGTCAGTGAGGACACTGATTTTCTTCTTGCATGCTGCAACACAATGTGGAGGAGATCGTGTAACTACTAGCACCGAGATCTTTAGGGTGCTGAAATATGCTTTTTTTTTTTTTTTAATTATCACATTAAAACGTCTAGTTGCGATTTTGTTTCTCTGATAGCAGAGAATATTTATTCCTTCTTTGCTTTTCCGTTAGACATTTTCCATGTACCCACAAAATGAAAAGCTTAAAATACAAATACAATTATAAATATAACCCGTACTCCTGAACAATGCACACATCGGTTAGATGGAGGCGGGGATGAAATCACTACCTCTGAACTCACACTCTGGCTCCCATAAAATAATCTGCACAACTACATTCTTCCCGCCCATACATTGTTAATCGCCAAGATCCATTCTCTTTGACGAAGACACTTGATATCCCTCCAATAGGACCACTAACGGATGTACATAATCATTGTCTTGCTTGATGAAATTCTGGAGTCAAATACATGGAGCCAAAAACAACATTTTTCCATGCACGATACCACAACGAAATTAATGGTAGGATCTATCCTCTCGGAAGGCACCATATCAAAGATAACAAATAAACAGTATCTGTCTGCATGCCTACACTATGAACAGAGGCATGAATAAATTTATCGGAGACATTGTCTGTGAAACAACATTGAACAGCTAATGGAGTTTGAGGAGTCATATACAAGATCTCACCATTTTTGGATGTAAGTGATCCCACTTTTTTCTATTTTTGCAGCAGGTTTTGAGACCCACCATTTATCCACCCCAGGGAATTTGCTTGTAGACATTATGGTAGTTGCAATAATGGCACCAATAACCTCAGCAAACCAGTGCTTCCATCTGATGCAATCTCCGATCACTCAAAGCTGTTACAGTGATTGTTTGAAGCATCTTAGTAACATGAAACATATCAGCAATGGAATATGAATGGAATGGTAAATTGAAACCACCTAAGTTTGTTTCATAGTTATGACATAGAACCTTGTAAACGCATAAGATTATTGGATCCTCCAACCAACTTGGCTCCACATAGTGTCCTCCATCACATATGACTCAGTGATTAGGTCCTAACTCAGAGATGTCTCTTTGGAAAAATTGAACATTAACTTCCAGTGGAACGAGAATGGCATAAACAACTCCAAGAGTATATGCGCTCATTATAGTCTTCCACGGCATGCCAGTAGCATGCAGATGGAAGAGATGCACTTCTGCTGCTGCAGTGTGATAGGAGAAGCTCTCAGGGAAGAATGGTGACAAGAATGTCGCTAATATTTGGAAACAATCCACTTTGCATATACTATTCTACTACCAGTAGTCCATGCATGAGCAAGAACCTTTGTTAAAGTGGTGAAAGCGATGCCGATCTCTCACCACAATTTCACGATTAAAAGCTTGAGAAATAAACTTAGCTACAGTGTGACAGTCATTGCATATACGCAAATTCTTCATTATTCTTATTGGTGCTGGTGGATTAATAGTGATAAGCCCAAAGGCAATTGCAAGCTTCTCGCTATGTCTAAACAAATTTGTTTCCTTCTCTTCTTCATCAATGTCAAGGAAAACCTCATTTGTGTCTGGTGAATAGCCTTCAGTCTTTATTCTACTGGCTATTTCCTCCAACATATTCTCAATTTCTGCAATCTGCGAGTGTGAATTATCTCCTGCAAGAAACTCATGAACTGTTCCATGTGCTTCAATCATGCTACAGCCTGGAGTCTTCACCAACCCTTGTTGCATCATCATATCCCTAACCTCAAGGACATTGTCCCAGTTGCCTTTTGAAGCATATATATTGGACAGTAATACATGGAAGCCATCATGGTCAGGCTGAAGTTCAATTAGCTTCCTTCCTACCCTCTGCCCCATTTCATTGTCACCATACTTTTTGCATGCCCCAAGCAAGGCACCCCAAGTGGAAACATCTGGTGCCATAGGCATGCACCTAATGAGGTCCTCTGCTTCTTGTAGCATGCCTGCCCTACCTAGAAGATCAACCATGCATCCATAATGCTTAGAATTAGGTTCTATTTTATATTCCTGAACCATGGAACTAAAGTGGTGGCGTCCCTCATCTACTAAGCCAATGTGTCTACAAGCCCCGAGAACTGCAATAAAGGTTATCTCATTAGGCAATATACCACTTTCCTTCATTTCTGAAAACATGTTGAGTGACTTGCTTGCTAAGCCATTCAATGCCAAACCGAAAATGAGGGCATTCCAAGTAGAAACCCCCCTTTCCTCCATCTCATGAAAAACCTCCAGAGCATTTTCGACACACCCAAATTTCATGTACATATCAATAAGGGTGGTACCCAGAATGACATTAATCTTTAGGCTATTCTTCCTTATATAGGCATGAAGCCATTTTCCTTGGTCAAGTGCTGACGAGTGTGTGCAAGCTGAGATCACACTGACTAAAGTCTGCTCATCAGGCTTAATTCCATTAAGCTGCATCTCCCTGAACAACTCCAAACTTTCAGTAAATCTGTCAAGTTGCACATAACCTGATATCATTGCAGTCCACGACACTATATCCTTTTCAGGCATTGAATCAAATAAAGCCTTGGCCTTTTCAACTTCTCCACACTTTATGTTCCCAGATATCATAGAATTCCAAGATATCTGGTCTAAGCAGAAACCTCCAGTAAACAATTTTTCAGCATCCGCTATGTCTCCACAACTTGAATACATGTGGATCAGGGCATTTTGAAGGTTGACATAAGAGTCAATCCCAATTTTTATTACCAAACCATGGATCAATGCCCCATTCTTAACTGCTGACAGGTAGGCACATGCAGAAAGGATGCTAACCATGACAACGTCATCCAGCATAAGTTTGTTAGCATTCATTTCCTTGAAGGTAATCAAAGCATCTTCATGCATGTCATTTTCCACATAACAAGAAATTAAAGCACTCCATGTCACCAAGTCTTTCTCAGGCATGGCATTGAAAACCGTACATGCTTCTACAACATTTCCTTTCCTACCAAACAACACAATCATCGAATTGGAAGCAATTACATTCCTTTCTGGCATTCTATCATATATGCACTTCGCCTCCTCAACGTCCCCTATTGAAACATAACCTGCCAAGATAGAATTCCAAGAGACCAAGTCCAAAACAGGACTTTCATCAAACACTTTACGCGCGTCACTTAAACTCCCACAAACTGCGTACATGTTCATCAAAGTGTTGTTCACATAAACATCTGAGCCGAAACCCACTTTCAAAATCTGACCATGAATCAATTTCCCTCGAAACTCAGCTAATCTAAGGGAACAAGACTGAAGTAAAATTGGAAAAGTATAATTATCAGGTCCGCCATAGTTTTCTAGCATCGATCTAAAAATACCCAGAACCTCGTCTGGGGAGTTTCTTTGTATATAAGCTTTCATCATGCTATTATAAATGAACCCATTTGGGTTCTCAATGTGAGAGAAGACTCGATGGGAGTGATCGATGTGAACGAAGGGTAGATCAGTGGAGAACTTAAGAAGCCTACTTGCAGCAAAAGTGTCCTTGATGAACCCAGTGAGGATCATTTGAGATAGGATTTGATTGAATTGCTTGAGGTTTTTGCATCGGTGCAAATGGGTCTCCAAAATTTGTAGAGTTAAGGTTGGTGTTAAGGCGGGAATGGGATTGAGGCTGAAAGTCGATATCTTTGACAGCCGTTGAAACATGCTTTGCTTTGCTTCGCTTCAAACTCATGGAATGAATGAAGAACCGGGGAATTGACAGGGCTAAAAACCGACTCGGGTTGCCTGCCTGTCTTTTGGTCTTGGCGGTGAGAGCGTAATCAGAGTAGGTAAACCCCATGTTCAAGCAGCGCGCAATCCCGAAGTTTCGGAGGGAAGCCGAGACAGAGAGAGGTCATGGTTTAGTAGTAGCCGCGTGTTTTTCTCACCTCGCAAGTAGCAAATTTTCATCGATTAGTACACCTGATTGTACCGAGATAGGCACACACGAGAGGGGAGAGGGGAGAGGGGAGAGGGGAGAGTGTGCATGTTGGGCGCATCAGGCCGTTTCATGATTGATGGTGTCTCCTTGTGGTGTTAATCAAATGGTCATTTGTTATGTAAATGTAAATAGGCGTGAAATTATGATACCAATAGCCAACGCGTCCGAGCATCTACAAGTCCCCCAAATAAGCTCACAGTAAAACCCCCTCGAAATTATCCTTCTCAAAACTCAACTATGTAATGCAAATAAGTTATCATTTTTAAATAAAAAGTCATATAATATATAGAAAACAAATGAAATGTAATAAGGATTATCACCAAATAAACTAAAATAAAAAAGAAGTTAGAAGAGCACATGGGCATGGGCCACGATCCAATCTGAGAAATGTAGCCAGTGACGGCGAGGGAGTTGCGTTATTAAGGCCTAGCTTAACATAACAGGGAATAATAATACCCTAAATGAACAAGGAAGAGGAGGAGATGGACCTTTCGTCCTCTCCCAATAATTGCTTGCGCCTTTCCCTATCACTCTCTCTCTCTCTCTCCCTCTTTCTGTCTCTCTCAGGTCCGCCTGTCTCTGCGCGCGCGCGCGCGCCACCGAAGTAGAAGTTGAAGTAGAACCGTCGAAAGCCTTTCCATTTATTTTACACATACATAAACCCCGGAGAAAATGCCACCGAAATCCGACAAAGCCCCCCAAGACCACTCCTTCGAACCGGGCTCCGTCGTCGAGATCAGCTCCGATGACGAAGGGTTCCGCGGCTCCTGGTTCTTGGGCACCGTCATCCGCTGCGCCTCCGCCAAGAAGCCTGTCAAATACTTGGTCCAGTACGATACCCTCTTCGCCGACGAGTCGGGCAAGAAACCTTTGAGAGAGGTTCTTTATTCGGTGCAGCTGAGGCCCGTGGCTCCCAGGGAGAAGAACAGAAAGTTCAACTTCGGCGAGTTGGTGGACGCTTACTATAACGATGGGTGGTGGGAGGGGGCAATCACGGAGGACTGTGGGGACGGGAAGTTCGCTGTTTTCTTTAGGAGCTCGCGCGACCAGATTGTGTTTGGAGAGGCTGACTTGAGGTTGCATAGAGAGTGGGTTAATGGAGAGTGGAAGCCGCCGTTGCTGCCGGAGGAGAATGAGGTGCCGAACGGGGAAAAACAGGTGGGTTTCGTCGTCTTCTTCTTCTTCTTTTTTAAAATAAAATCCAAAAAAAAAAAAAAGGTGGCTTTTATTTGTCTGTTTTCTTGGAAGTATTTCAATGAAATTGCCTGGATGGTATCCGAACATGGGCTATGTTTCTTTAGCGTAAAGAGTAAAGTTTGAAAAGTTTCTGCCTTTGAGCTATCGTAATCTACAGCCAAGAAACTATTTTTTTTCCGATTGCATCTTGATTCTTGATAACAAGATTTTGTTTTGATGCAATACACGATCAACTGCTTGTGATATGATGATAAATTTACAATTCCAAAGCTGAACCAGTTTTTTCTTTTTGACAACTACCGGTAATGAATGTACTGTTATGCTATTAGAGATCTGGGATTAGAAACTTTAATTCACCAAGCTTATGATGAAAAATTTTAAAGATTTCATTTTCATAGTCTTTGTTTCTCTACCGTTAAATGCTGTTTTGATTCAAACAATTAAATGCTATTTTGGTTCGAAAGATAAGATATCTCACTGCCGATGGGTAGTTCTTTGGTGGTTTCACGCTTAATTGATATTATCAGCACCTTTTATCTTGTACTGCAGAAAACTACAAGTCGAGAGGAAAATGGAAAGACAATGACAGAGGAGAAGACTGCCAGTCTTATAACTTCGTCATCAGAAGTGAAGCTTAGGGAAGCAAAGAGACGGAGAAAGCTAGGATCAGAGGAAGCACCTAGTGCAGTGGATGCAAAGGCAGTGGATGCAGAGGAAGCACCTAGTGCAGTAACAAAGAATAAGTTCAGCAAGGGAATGCTTGTGGAGGTTAGTAGTGATGAAGATGGTTTTGAAGGTGCTTGGTTTGCTACAACTATTATTGAAGCAGTTGGAAAGGACAAGTATCTTGTTCAGTATCACAACTTGAGAACTGAAGATGACACTGATTTTTTAAGGGAAGAGATCAATGTTTGGAACATAAGGCCTTCTCCACCAGTCACTGTAGTTGTTGATCGCTTTAAATTGATGGAAGAAGTTGATGCCTGGTATAGTGATGCTTGGTGGGAAGGCACAATCAGTAAGGTTCGTCGTGATTCAAAATACACTGTGTACTTTAAGTACACTAATGAGGAATTGGTGTTTGAGCACTCTGATTTAAGGCCGCATCAGGACTGGATAAGTGGAAAATGGGTCACAGCTTCACAGGTATGATCTGGATATTTAAAGTAAACATTTGTGTGGCAATTTTACTTAGATGTTGCATAGAGCTTTTTAGAAGCTGGGAAACATTACCTGGTATGTGTAAGTTTTCTGCATTCATTAGAAAAGCTAATTTGGTCAAATCTGAAGGCAAATGAGTTATGAAACTGAATTTTGGACAGCCTTGGTGTAGAAATTTTTGCGTGTTCCCAGAATTTTGTGGATCACTGTTGGAGCCAGTTGATTCTTGAGTTCAGTTAGATACTGGGGCCTGAGAAGTTTGAGGGATTTTGACACACTTTTGGGTTCCACGTCAGAATTAGGGCTTGTTATGCAAATAAGGATGTAGAGCAGTTTGACATAAATGGGAAAGGAGGTATTAGTAAACGGGTTTTCAGTGTTTGATTTGTGGCCCCTGTTACAGTATGGTTGATAGTGGGTAGGCCACAAAAAATTATTTATTTCTTTTTGAAACTTTCATTTGACAATAATTGTAAACATGGGGCTAACTTCTGTAAAACAATCTCAGGCGCTGTAGATTTGATTCCTGGAGGAAACCTGAGAGGTTTGCCATGAGCACCTGCAGACTTGCTGTACAAACGGTGAATGTCAGTCTCATCCATGTCCTTGGTCATGGCCTCTTGTAGTGATGGAGATGTCCTAAGCTTTCTTGCGTGAAGAATTGTGCACCTGCGGGAATTGGCATAAGCCATTTCTGTGTACCCATTACGAATTGCAACCTCTCAAGAGCCTTGGATTGACCCTTCGGGAGCTTGTATCTACATGATATGGCTTCTAGCTTGCCTTTTACTCTGATTTTGTAGATGTGCGCGTACACTAGTTCTTGAATTGTTTCTCGGCTCGTTATCACCAAGTCACAGGTTTGCTATTGCAAAGTAAATTATCACCTTCTAAATGGGGGGTTGTCCAAATCGACAAGTTGTCCGCTAAACATGATCCATGCCCGGAAGGTTTCTCGAGGAACATATTTTTGTAACTTGGTCAGTCTATTGCTACGTGTACGTCACCCTCCTCTCGGAAGGGGTTGAAAGAGTTGAATGCATGGTGTTAAAAGTTACCCTAATCCCTAACCCAAAAAAATAAAGAAAGAAAAGAAAAGAAAGTGACCTTAGCCAGCGGAGAAAGTGGCAGATTACCATCTCAATGCTTGTCCGAATGCAACTCACAAAGAGTTGGACAAGCAATAAAAAACTCCAGTAAATTCTAAACCGTCTCGTCCAGTCTTAAATCGTTCTTTATCCGATAAGCCTTGTTTCCTCCTATTTAGTGGATTCCTAGTTGAAATCTTTAATTTATCCGTTGATATGCTTGCATAATTACTAATTTTCTTCTTCATCGACTTCCTTCATTATGTCAAATCAAATTTATCATATCTTCAACAGCCTTCCTTAAATTTGGTTTGAAATTGGATGACTCTAAACTTCACTTTTAACTTTTCAAACGAGTCGAAAGTTCGAGTTCTTGGTTTTTTAGACGCCTACTTGAGAACAGTTAATAGCTTGTATTACGATGCTTTAAGTTCTACTTTAGGCCATTTGGTCGATTTGGCTTCTAGTGCCTTGTAACCTGTCTCCCACCCAGCTTCTTTCAACCAAGAATATTAAAGAAGAAATCTGTTACAGATCATACAGCTACAACACAACTAATAATGGAAGGTGTTTGTACCGTCCACACAATGACTAATGTCTGCACCTGTATGGCTGTAGCATAGTTGAGCCATAGAACTCCTTATAAAATTTTAACTGAAGTTTATTGCCAGTAGAGGTATTAAGATCAAAATATATTGAAAGGGTCAGCCAAGGTACATATGATAAAGAAACGAAGAAGCCTTTAATTGGAACTCCGCTTTTTAATTAAAGGAAACTTAGCTAAACCTCCTTCGCTACCACAGCAGGAGCATCCCCTCCCTTGACTTCTTTGGTTTCTTTATTAACATCCTTGGCTTCTTTAGAGTCTTCAATCTGAAAAGCTGACACATGGAAGGACCTGTAGAGCCCCGCAGGAGTTTGGAAAGTGATCTTACCAGTAGGTGGGTCATCCACGTAGATGTCACTGAGCGTGACCCAAACCAAGAGCTCCCTGGTCTTGACCCCAGTCAGCTTCTTTATCTTGTTGGCCTCAGCAATGGCAGTGACTTCCTGTGCATAGCTCACCAGCTTCCCAATCTTCTCAAACTTGTGGGTTATGCTCTTCTTCTGCTTCAGCCAGACAAAACCCGTCTCCCTCACAATCCCACATTCTTCAATGTCTTGTAGTGGCAAAAGCCCATTGGGCAACCCTATTTCTGTGAGCAATTGCTTTGATTTCTCCTGGCAGATTTCATCTCCATGGTAGATCTCATCAGCCTTGGATTTGATCTCTTCTGTCACCAAGGACATTTTCTTTCCTTCGAACTTGTTCTAGACTTCTTTCTGGTTATTACTTCCTGGGGCTAGTTGAGGCAAGGTAACCTGCTATGGTATATAATATTGAGAGTCTGGATTTACCCTTTGCTTTTCACTAAAATTGTACAACTATCCTCATAAATGCAAGCATCTCAGCCACCCAACTACCCCCATTATGAAGCTCTAGATTTAACCCATTTTGTTCACCACAACAGCTGAGTACCAGCCCTCAATAGACCAAACTTCAATGAGTACGCATTTAGTGAAATAACGAGAGACGTACTTATTGAGGTTTGTAATTTCCTCACAAGCTGGGGGTATTTCTGCATTTTGAATTTATAAGATATTGGAGTTCATGATGCAACGACTCAATTCTGTCATTTTCTGATCATTTTCAACTCAGCATGAGAAGTTTCTGATTTTGTATCCAAAGTTTCTAGGGATTCGAGGTAATTAACTGGCCATCATTTTTTTTTGTGTCGAACTCATGCAATTTAGAGATAAGAGAAATGATATGATTTTCTGTTATCAGCCTTAGTCACCGCCTAAACCCTACACCACTCTCGCACGCTTACGCTTATCAACTAATCCTAAATTAACCAACTAATACTAGGTTCCCAACACAAAAACCCCTACTTAACACGATACAAATAATTAATAAAATAATTTTTAAAAAGAAAAAAAAAAAAAAAAGGAAAAAACCGAGAAAGAGAAAGGGTGAGATTGGATTAGGTGGTACCTGGGAATTGAAAATTTCACAGAGAGCGAGCGAGCGAGAGAGAGAGAGAGTCCCCGGAGGGTGAGAAGTTAAGAGGAAGATTTCTCCTCCTTCGCGGGTTCTTCCCGGGACCTTGTGCGTGAGATCATTTGATTTTAGGTTACGCGTGCGTTTTATTTTTTATTTTTCCATCGCCTCCGATATATCTTACTTAAAAAGTATTTTTTCACAATTTTAATTTGGGGCCCCAAAACCAAGTAATTATTTCGAATCTACCCCTCATCGGTTCACGTCCTTTCAATCTCACCCCGCAGTTTATTGTCGCGAGTAAAGTGTGCCTGTCATTCTTTGATTTCTCTCCAAATTTCAATCCGGTAAACAGGAAAGTATAAACAAAAACAACAACTTAGTAGGAGGAGATTTTAAATGGTGAAAAGTCAACCTTACCCTTTTTAGTTTATCTCGCAAGTTTTGTTTGAGTGTACAACACGCACGCGCACACACGTGTGTCTATTTTAGACATGAAGTATTATTACTGTATTAGATGGGATGGTTCGCACAATGTCTTCCCCTTCTCCCCCATTCCTAATGCCGAACGAATGAGAGGGCATTCACATAGTCACTTGCCTACTTTGCGATTGATCATCTGTCTCTACCCACCTACTCAATCTATCTAAATCTGCCAGCGAGCAGACAGTGCCCTCGGTCATGTGCCTAGCCTTGCATCGTCGGTTAATGGATCGGGCGCGGCCTTGGTTCCCCAGTCTGAGAATACCCCTGTGAAACCGAGAGAGATTGACGGATGATTCATAGCCTGTGATTTTGGAAGTATAGCATTTAAACAAAATGGCCTGCTTTTTTTCTCAAATGGAAATTCTGTCTTTAAATTTCATAACAAAGGTCAGCATAAGGCAATGAAATGAATAGCTATAATCCATCCACGTTAACCAGATTGCAACGGTGTCTATCAACTTAGTTCTCAGGTTGATACACTGGAACACAATTTTAAGATAAGTAGCAAAAGAACACTACCATATAAAAATATAGAAATACAAACCCGGTTGAAAACTTCAAGCAAAGCTTTTAAAACACTTCTGATAAATTGCAAAAACGAACAGAAAGCCTGAGTGCCAGACTGAAAAAACCCTGACCCTTGGCAGAAAATGTAGGGTTTAAAATTGCAGTTCCAAGTGAGAACAACTGCCAAAGTCTGAAAAGCTGTTCTCAGACCACCGTTTTACCCAAATTTGAAGCCACCCATGGGAACATTGGGTTGGTTGTTTCCAAAGGCAAAGCCTTGTTGATTCAGAACCCCACCATCTTGTGCATTCTGCTCTTCTTCTTCTTCTTCCTCGGCCCAGTATCTTTCCAAGATCTTCACAGCCTTCTCATAAATCTCGTTGTTATCGTGGGTCTGCAGATTTTCAATCTTATCCAATCCATCACATTCATCAATCATCTGAGCGTACAAGTTGACCCCACTATTCATTCCCATTTCCTTGTCAGCTTCACCAACCTTGAGAATGTTCTCCAGACCCTCAAGGCACACTGTCACGATCCTAAGGTCTGGACACGCTAGAAGATCACAGAGAGGCTTAATGCAACCTTGGCTCACCAGAAATCTGTGAAATACCAGGTAGTGCTAATGCAGGATTAGTCTATATTGTTACATGCTAAATATAATGCCAATTTTCCATATGAATACATTGGAGAGGTTATATCCTTAAAACTCAGGATCCACTAACGTGCAATTCCCAGGATCTGTAGTTATACCGGCTGTTTATTAATTACTTTAATGCAAAAATAATCATTTCAATGGTGTTAGCTGCAGTAAAATATGAGAAATTGAGGCGCTCAGAAGAAAAGACAAGACTACAGAATAGATAACAAACTACAGAACACAATCTATCCAACCGGGCATATTGGAAGAGAGGACCAAACAGAATATGAGAAATGGATGTACTGTATTTGTTCATGTGATCCTCCAGATGTAGCATTAGAGATAGCCCAGGCAGCCTCCTTCTTAATTTCAAACTCTGCATGTTGGAGAAGATTCACGAGAGGGAGAATAATATTGGCTTCGATAACAGCCTGTTCCACAATAGTGTAAACCTGAGTTATTATAAGCGACAAAGCATCATTTATGTAGAAAGGCCCTAGATTCCCTTCCAAGGTGCTGCCATGTTCCCAACTACAGCCAGGTACTTCGATCATAATCAGATTTATCACATCTTAAGTTAATCAAATATTAAAATTCAAGGATAACCGTGCAGCTGTATTTAACATTTTATTCCACCTTTTTTTTTGGATAAATATTCTCCTGCATTATCTGGTTCATACGAATTCACAAAAGGGACGTACAAGGGGGCCTGCCCATTCAGAACATAAACAAAACCGAACCATCCTACCAACTTAGATTCCAGTTCATTTTGACCATGGAAACAGAACTGTAATCGAACCAGACTGTGATGAAGTCTATATACAAGACAGAGTATATTTCATTACTGCCAAACCTGTGAAAAAAAGTATTTCAGCAGTCATAACCTAATACCTGTATTTGTGCTCTATTTCCAGCTGTGACATTTGAGATTGTCCAACAAGCTTCTTTCTTGATACTCTTTTTATGATTTTGTGTGAGGAGTTGATAGAGACAAGGAAGAGCCTGATTGTCAATTACAAACTGAAAAAATGCAAGAGTTGTAATCAGTTGCTGTCAAGGGAAAGAAAGTACGCAAATCCATTGGAGGTATACACACAGAAGATATTTCCAGCAGTTGTTTGATTCAAATAGGTTCACTTGCCCATATGAATTAAAAGAAATTAAATTATTCTTACAAAGCATAAAAAAATTAAAATTAACTGCAATGCAAGAAAAGGAACCCAACACCCTATGCAAAATTATTGACCGGTTAACAGATAAGGGAAGTACCTGAGTCTGAGCATCATCCCCAGTAACTATGTTTCCCACTGTCCGGAGGGCAGGTATAAGGACTGTGGCTGATGGATGACTGGCAGAAACATGTTTAGGTTAACAACAACGACCACATTACCACTTAAACTAGCAGTAAAATAGGATTTTCATGTGATTCAGAGATGGACAATGTGCTAAATCAATTGGCAAGGATGATTGTGAATTCAATTCAAAAGCCTTCATACGTGAAAAAGGCAAAGTGACCCTGCAACTTACAGCAGAAGCTCCACTAGCCGTTGACAGACACCTGCTTCAATCACTGCCTGAATTTTATCATTTGTGCCATCTGACAGATAAGAGAGGGCCCAGCAAACATCTGTCAGAACTTCTTCATCATTCAGGTGTATAAGTTCCCGCAGAATTGGCAATGCAGGCTTCACCTGGAATAGCCCAAGAAAGAGTATTATAACCACTGATGGTAATGAACCCATATGATCAGATATAAATATCAATTATCATTTGAATGTACACTGAACTAATTAAGTTTACTCTTGCAATGGAATGAAAATGCACGGCTATATCTTGCTCCACACCTGATCAAATGGTGTCGGTGGCTTCCCACGACAAAAATTAGATAAAGTCCAAGTAGCATTCCTCAGCATGGACAGTTTTGAGTGCTCATTTAACTGAGCTAGCAATGGCATTAAGGCACCATGACCAAGAACAAGGTCCCTGCAACTTGGGGAGTCACCAGCAACATTACCCAAAGCCCATACCGCCTAACCAAAAAAGCAACAAGTCAAAGGTTGTAAGCACGATGGTAGCCAAAGCAAAAGACAAAAGCTTTCAACAGAACAGACTGAAATAGTAATATGTTCAAGCAGGAAATGGTTCAAATTGGAAATGGAAGAATTCAAATAAATGTGATTGACATGATAGAAAACAGAAGGGATTCCAAGGTAGATTTTCTTTCAATACACTTTCAAATAACGATTTCAAGATTGACTTCAAATTCAGTCAATTATAAAATCAATCTAGGGTAAAAAAGAAGCACCTGCTCTCTGACATCATCACTTGCAGAACTAAGAAGCTGAACAAACATGGGAACAGCACCATGCTCAATGACAATCCTAGTGTGCTCTGATGTCCCAGATGCAACATTTGTCAAAGCCCATGCAGCCTCAAACTGCAGTTCAAGTAAAAGTTAATACTTGTAAAAGGTTAATTTCTCTAAACAAGTCACTCAAAGAAGATATACTTGATCTAAAGTGTCCTTACTTGTAGTTGGGGCAGATCAAGCCGTTGAAGAAACTCAACAAACCGCGGCACAACGCCTGCTTTAATTACTTCATCAATAGGTGGACTACGCTCTGCTCAGTAACATAGAAAGAACTAAAATTTGTCAATGCTTAGGGAGCAATTTTCTTCACAACTGAGAAAACACTTATCCTTCTAGAGTATGATCATGTACGCACCAATAGATAATAGCTTTCTAAACTGCGTGGTTGCTTCTAATTGCAACTGAGGGTCATCAGACCACACTTCTTGAACCATAACAGGTATACTCTCAAGCTGTTGGACAACAGAAAACATAGATATTAATTGCCAAGTTTGTGATTGTTTAGTAGAGTCAGAGCAACAATAACAATAAAAACATCGAAGCTTTACTCCCAAATCTAATTTGAGACAGTTGCATAAATCTATTTAATGGGGGTTTGGTGTGTGATGTAGGTATCCTAAATCCTTCCTAACCAAATATTCCAAAGTCAACTTGAGTCATCCTCACACTCTGTTCTTGCTATCCATTTGAAATCAGTCCCCTCCTTGTAATTGGAGTATTTGTAGGTCTAGGTTGAACATGTCCAAACCAACACACAGATCACTCCCTCAACTCATATACAATGGGGGCTACACATACTTTGCTATGACTATCTTCATTTCTAATTCGGTCCTTCCTGAAGTGTCCACAAATCAATCTAAGTGTTCTTATAAATGAAGCATAAACATCCAATCTGGGAAGTCAGAAATCATATAATGGAACTAAAACAAACCTAAACAAAATTTCTTAGATTTCCATGCAATACATGGCTAGCATATGCTAAGCCAACAGATAGACAGCTTTGTAACGTCCAAATCAGTTAGTTTGGAGATGTAGCACGTTTATGGGGATGCAACAAGGGGCATCTGTCATACCTGGCATCAACAATGAATGGGCAAAACTAGCATAACAATTTGGGAATAAATGAAGAAGCATCCAAATCAGCACAGAAGCATCAGATTTCAAACTAGCAGTAAAAGAACAACCAAAAATTTTGAAGAACCATTAACCAAACTACGTGCTAACAATGTACAAAAAGAAAAAAAAAATCTAAAAACAACAGTTTCGGAAACCAAGAGAGCCCTTCCCCTTAATTGGGGTTCTATGTACCCAATTATTGGGGAAAAAAAAAAAAACCCAACAGAAATGACTACTTGTAGATGACAAACCCAAGTTCCAATCCAGGATTTGACGCTATTTTCTCCTCTTATTCTCGCGATCTCTCTCTCTCTCTCTCTCTCTCTCTCTCTGTGTTTATATATATCCAATGAATCGATTTACAAAGATAGAGAGAAAATAGGGGGAGGAAGGGGAGAAAGATACCCGCTTTTCGATGGCGGAGGCATTGATAGAAGGGTCGAGGAGGAGCTGCTGCTGCTGGTGGGACTGGAGGAGGAGGCCTTCTCTTCGTTTCTTCAAGAGATTGTCTTCACGCTTGTTCTTCCTGATCTCAACCAGAATGTCCTCCCTCCTCCTTCGGGCCTCCTCCGCATCTACCCCAGTCTTATACGCCTTCTTCCTAACCTCCGTTCTCGAGTTCGGCCTCAGCGACATTGTTTCCTTCCGGCTTCCCAAATACAACGCTGAGTTGCTGTTCGACAAAATGTCGATGTCGCATGAAGAGAAAGACGATGGAGAGAGGAAGAGAGAGCGTGTGGGGCGGCGTGGGGCCTCTGGGGGTGTGGGAAATGCAGTGCTTTAAAACCCGACCCGGACCGGATGGTCGGATCGGTGCCCCGTCGAACTGGTTAGTGGATCGGGTCGGGTTAGTTAAAACCGCTTGAAATATTGAACCGGAAAGAAATGGCTGAGCTGGCCGGATTTTTGAAACTCGGTTGACCCAAAAAATCGGATGAACCGGACTGGGTCTTCGTATTGGTTAAACGACGTCGTTTAAGCCAGAAATGTTTCTCTCTTCCGGTCAGTCTTCCCGACGACCTTCGTCTTCCACGGAAAGGTGGTACGGGTCATTACCTTTTCCCCTAAAAAGCAGCCTATTGGCTGTGTGTCACTCATATTTATATAACCTGTTTGTGATATAATCTATGACATAACCCGTCCGTAAGACAGGGTTAGCCTGCTCGATGATTAATTCGAAGGAAAACGATTCGTCGTCCGATTTCAACTCCGGAGACCAGAAGTCCTTGCCGGCCCCAGCTGCCAAGATCAAGAGTCCGTCGCCCCACCCTACTTCTTGCTCGGCTCTGTTGGGTTCGTTCAATTTCTCTGTTTCTGTTTTCTTCTTGTGTTTTTTTTTTTTTTCTCTTGGATATTTTGTCTCTAATAAACAGGAAGACGAACAGAAACAATGGCGACCGTTGATGGGTACCAAGGAAACACGCCGGCGGCCGCTCCGGCTAGAAGCCCGTCCAAGTAAAGCGTGCCCTACTGCAAAGACCGTTGACACCCAGTCCATCCTTAAACGGCAAGTTTTATACCTTTTTTTTTTTTATGTATAATTCTTGGGTTGGATTCTGTTGAATGGACTCTATATATTATATGTAATCTCAGATCTTGAACTGGGTTTTTGTAAGGTGGCCTCTTGTTACTTGATTTATTGTTTTCCAATCTTAATCTTAATTTTTGAGTCAAAACATCAAAGTAGGAAGCGCCAATGTCTGTTTCTCCCGCGCAGCTAGCTAATTAGCAATTTCACTGCATTTCCAATGCCAATGACTCAAATTAACTCGGCTGCATAGAAACTCTACTCCAGTTCACATGAACATAGACAATAAGTAGCTTGACAAGAAACCTTCAAAACACACAAGTGTTCATCAGACAACTAACCTATATGTTCATCAGACAATAGTGGAATTGAGCGAACCCACACAAATGCATCTTCCCCTGGGCGGTCTTGCACAGCTGTATGAAGGGCTTTTCTATGATTTTTATTTTTATTTTATTTTTGTTACATAAGATGTATCAAGGCCTTTATTTTAATTGCTAAGCCAAGTCCCATTGATGTCCCTTTTAGGAGTATGTTGCATTCTAAAGCTAGTACAACCTGTTGATAATCAGGCTACAAATTCTTCTACCTCGGTAGAATCCATATTTTAGTACTTGAACTTTGAAGTTTCATAGATTTTTCTGATTTGATTTGTTAATTTAATTTTAATACTATCTTTAAACTATTTTTCCAATTCAGCCTTTCCATGGATACGATCAATGATACATGGCATTTACCTCATATCCGTACACCTTCCTTTTGTCTTCCTTACTAAAATTAAGTTTGCTACAACGATAATCCTTGTTTTATCCAGGGACCATTTCAAGTGGTCATGTCATGCTATATTGCCCCAACCTGAGGGGACTTACTTCTCAAATTGCTACAATGGAAGACCGGCCAAGGATATGCTGTTGATTGATCAACAAGAAACCTGATCCTCAGAAACTCTCTTATTTGGTCGGCAGCTCATTGCAGAGATCTTGTCTAAGCAGCACATGATGTCAAAAGTCTCGAAATCTCATTAGACAATTAGTACACAAGAACTTTGAAATTGAGATACAGGTATCAGATTTGAAAATTATGATCCTTTCGCTTGAGAATTTAGCACTTTGAACTCATTCACTCCTGCAGCATACTCATTTTCTAGCTGGTACCTTGTTTTTTTGGTAATTCCCTTTCTTCGCAATTAACCCGGCTAACTCACTGAGTGAGACAGTGACCTAGTGACCAGTCATTTCTCCGAGTCAATGTCTGGGCCGGCTTTTATAATTACGGAGAAATGTATCATTCTGTCACACGAGTTTGAGATACTTTTTTTTTTTTTCGGATTTTTCTTTTTCTTTTTTTCCAGAACTATTTAAAAAATTCAATTCTATTTTTTTTTTAAATTAAGTGCCCCTAGCAATTATTTTCTTTTCCTTCTTTTATTCATACTATCAAACTCATATATAAACAAATACATACATTATATGTATGTATGACCAAAGATATATATACATAGTTTAAATAAATCAATCTTCCAAAACTTTAGGGAACTCTTAAGGAGTGAAAGAAAAGACCCTCCTAAACTACATCAAAGTATTAACATAAGCCATTAAATTAATAATAATAATAATAATAATAATACAGCATAAATTCATTAAGTGAAAAAAGAAAAGATAATTTAATATATATATATATATATATATATATATAATTTAATGATTAATTTTATTTATTATATTTAAAAATTTTTATAATTATATATATTTTATGAAAAATTAATTAAATATATTAATTTTGTTAATTAAATTTAATTTATATTAAATGTTTTTATTAAGTATAATTATTTGATAATCACTTATATATTATGTAGTAAGTATATTTTTATCATTAAATCATTAAATTTATTGGTATTATATAAATTTTATTTTTAAAATGAATAAATAAATATAAATATTTTTTAAATATTATAAAAAATAATTATAATATTTTTTAAAATTATTTTAAAAAATTAAAATTTATATCATATTAATAAATTTAATAAAGTAATAATAAATTTTTTTTTGTTAAGTGACACGTGAATGACTATATTTAACAAAAAAAAATTAAATATAGAGTGAATTTAATGAACACAAATAATGTATTGAATAAATTATAAAAAGGAATGATAAAATGAATGTAATTAGAAAAATTCTTTAAACAAGGGAGTTGAATTAATCTTTTTTACTTATATAAATCACCGAAACTCGGCATCCTTATTAGATGTCAGTTTCACTGACTTGGGAATTGCATGTTTAGCAACAAATCAACTGAAACGTAGAGGAAGGAAGGAAGGAAGTTGGGAACAACTACTCGAGGTGCAGAGGAGAGATTAAGTTGGAAAAAGTTCATCCTGGCGTTTGCTGCCCTGCATGCCCACGGCATTGCAAAACTGGATGGGATTATCGAAATGTTGAAATTTCATTATATCAAAAACGCAGCAAGGATTGGCTTGGCAATCGGTGCGGGGGGGGGGGGGAGGGGGGAGAGATTTCCACGTCTCGGATGCTTAGTGGCCGAAATTTGAGCCCTTTGTAATAAACCCAAGGGCCCAGACAAACGTTAAAAAGGATGATTGAAGTAAGTCCACAGGTTGGAATTTGCGAGATTGCCGGCATGGTGCCCAAACCAACTTTCAAACTCCTCTCAAAGTCCACACGTGTATTTTTCTGTCCTAACGCCGAGTTTCAAATCTTCAGTAGCAGTAGTGTAGTGCACAGAGTTTCGCTCGGCAGAATTATTTTTTTTTTAATTTTTATTTTTTTTTAATAAACACTCTAATATTTAAAAATTTAAGTCGAAAGAAATATAAAAAAGATATTTTTATTATTAAAAAATTATTTATATTTTATTTTATAATTTACGGTCTAATAAATTGTATAATAAACAGAAAAAAATTATGTTCCCTCCAAAACGTTTAGAGCGAGAATTCGGTGGTTTTCTGTGATATTATAAAAATTCGAAAAAAAAAAGAAAGAAAGAAACCAATGTCAAAGAAAAGGACGGCAATGGCAATGGCAATGGCAATGGCAATGGCAATGGTGTGCCACAGCCAGATTTTGAATTTGTGTGAGCTTTCCCACCGCCCGCCAAACTCAAATTGCCTAAATTTTATTTCGCGACAGAGCCGGAGGTTTGAATATGCCCGAGGAGGCCCCCCCCCGACCCCCCGGGGGACCCCCACGGGTCTAATATCGGACGGCCGAGGTTGGAATTGTAGGTAATAGAGTATAGAGTAACTTGCTGCAAGCTCATCAAGTTTCAATTAGACGCGAGCCTATGCCACAATTTTCCTCTTCCACCACAAAAAGCTCCTCCAACAGCGTGCGCTCGAGTCAGAGGTAGCGTGTGCAAGAGACAGGCAGAGCAACAACCGAGAATGGCGAGAATATGGTCGGCGGCGACGGCGCTCAGGTGGTTAGATTTCGACTTTTCTCTCGCCCTCCGGTGGCCGCAGTTCCTGTCTGGGGTGTCCCAGTCGTACCTCGTCAGCCCCAGGTGGGTCCCCCGCGGAGTGCTAAATTGGGATCCGAGGAGGTGGCCCGGGCTCGCTTTCTCCGTCGTGGACGACGTCGTTTGGAGCCTGGTCACCGCGCTCGAGTCCGTCGCCCTTGTTTCCATGCTCTGCTTCTTCTTTCTCTTCTGCGGCTGCACGGTTTGATGTCTCATCTATAACAATGTTTCGAGAGTCTTCTTCTATATCCTCGGAGGGAATGCCGCCGGCGGAATGTGACGTGTGCGGCCGAGTTTTGCGGCGGAGATGTCGATGACGCTGGCGGAGAGAGCTTGAATGTCACGCGGCGGAACTCTGTTTTGCTATGTTTTTACCTTATGTTTTCTTGCGTGCCTGTTTTTACCATCTTTTGTTACCTTTTACCATGATGTCAAAATGATTATTATTATTATGATTTTGAGTTGAATTCTGCAGTGTCCTTGAACTAACTAAAAAAAGATAACATTAATATGTTTAATATAACGTTTAATTAGAACCAAATTTGAACCGTCGTGTCCATTGAGCGGTGCGGTTCTAGCACACGTTAAAGTAAACAACAGGGTAAAAGTAGACTTAGAGTGTCGAGTACAACGTCATTAAGAACATTCATACGATTTGTCTCATGCCAGCCATCGGCACAGCGACTCACAGAAAGGTTTGAAAATTGACTAACTCGAGAGTGGATTGGCTTATCGATGTTTTCAAATTTAGTAAACAGGGATGTGATATAGTATATAGTTCCAACCGCGCAGCGTTGGTGCAGACATGACTCGGTGTCCAAAACAGCTTGTAAGAAGCAAATTGTAAGTGCTGGTCCAGGGCCCATCATACACCAAGATTGCCTTTTACCAAACTATCTCTTTTGGGTTGCTCCGAGAAACACAACCCGACGTGTAAATTGAGACGCTTCGGCCCACCAAAATGCCAAAATGTAATGGGAGGATGTATTCTGTGTTCTTGTATTGCGAGGTTTACATTACATGATTTGATTGCTAATCAAAGCTTGGACGGACCGGGCAAAAGCTTAAAGGGGCGGGGAGGGCAAAAGCGGCTCTTCTTGGGCCGGTGAGCTGAGCCCCTCTTAGCAATCGTAATGTTCTTCGCCCCGCGGAGGAACCCAGCCGGCCCCGTAAATAAAATTGCCCAATTTTCATGCCATGCGGTGGATAACATTAATAGATTTCTATTTATTGGGTTATAATTTTATAAAAAAGAGTGGAATTTATGAAATATGGAGAGAGACATTCACATTATGTAGTTTATGATTTAATGAGCTTCTTAATAGATAAATATATATATATTTATATATTAAGTCTCCAAAAGCACAGCAAAAAAATGGAAACCTGTTATTAGTTTTATGATTTTTTTAATTAAAAAAAAAACTCGAATAATGGCCTACCACAAAAAGGAATAATTGGTCACGGGTCAAAAAAGGAGCATGGCAATTTTTTTTTTTTAAATTGTGTCTATTTTTGCCTAGTAACATTTCAACTAATCAATTTTTTTAAATTTATGATTTCTGCCGCAAGAATCTTAAAATTTTGTATATAATGTGGGCACCCCTTTTTTTATTATTATTTTTTTTTTTTGTTGTTGTTTTAATGAGATGCTATATATTTACATTATTCAAAAGAGATTTTTTTTTAAAATAATAATGATCATCTTTATTTTCAAAAAATTTTTGTTTGGTTATAATTCTGTGCCAGACCAATCAGTCCATTTCGTTTCCACTTAATCACGATTTCAATTCTAATTTTGATTCAACAGGGTGAACCAGATGCGCCATAAGAGTTAAGAAGAAACAGACAGAAGGAAAACCGCGAAATGAAAACCCGCGAGGAGGAAAGGCGAACGTGAATGGTCTTCAAAATACCTGCGTGGCTGTCTCGGCGTGGACATGAGAAATCCATGTGCATTCTGAGATTTCCAATGACGTTGTCAGCACCGTCCACGCCACGCCGCGCCATGCCACACCATAGCATACCTGTTCTCAAGGCAAACCATTTACCGCGTTAATAAAAATAATTTTTTTTTAATTTTTTTTTATAAAAAAGAAGATAACACAGCCTTATCCTTACTACACGAGTGACGCCGAGGGTTCCGTCCCCACAATCCACCAGCCAGACACACTCCATTAGAGAAAATATTGAAATTGAATGCACACCTACGCGAGGAGAGGATAGACTGTTTGTACCAGAATACCCTTGAATGTATGTGCTCACACACAGGGGAGGAGAGACCATTTTACCACAACACCCTCACTCACCCGGCGGGACAGCTGGACAAGCCTGACCCCTCGTGCCCGCTCACAAGTTTTCTTCAATTTGGCCCAGATTGCGAAACATCACATTTCTAGGCAAACATGCTTAGACCCTTACCATTGGTGGACACTTTCAATCGAGAGAATACGAATCGCTTCAAATGAATTGAGAGGCACAAAAAGAGACATGACCAGCTCCTCCAACCATCACTTCCAATGTAACGTCCACGTCAAACGCTTCAGTTCAGCGAGACAAGACATTATATAATAAAGGATATATGTACAAAATGGAGGATAGATGTCGAAGAAAAGTAACCTGAAAGTCGTTTGCTTCGACGCCATTTAGCTCTTGATTATTATGGTTCTCCTGTCATATGCATCAAGGCATAATATCATCACTCACGATTGGGTTTTCGTTTGACCCAAACGAAGTTGTTCCCTTCTGCCGTGTGCTCCAAGAATGGCGCAAGTGCTTAAGCTTCAAAAACGTGTTCTTTAGTCATAATTGCCGATTAATTTATGCGAAAATTTACATTATGTACACTCCACAATTGATGGAACGGGCAATGGAGGACAGAGTGCCCAGCCAGAGCAAATGAGAGACGAAGACATCCAGAAGGCATCATAAGCGAGAGCCCCAGACACCCGGACATTGACTACTATTATTATTATTATTAAATCTCAAGATAAGCGTGCAAATTTCTTAACTATTTTAAGTAATGTCTGATCGGGGGGGGGGACCCAAGAGAGTGAATTTGGATTCATTTTCAGCAACAGAAAGGAGCACGAACAAAACAGGGAATCACAGGGTGAAAGACACATTACATGGGTGTGGTGTTCTTTGATGCCACACCCGCGCACGAGCTCGATTTTATAACGCCATAAGCTAATATATCATATCGTGTCATATTCGACATTTCCATGGAGCCTCGACCAGCCACCGGACAGGGTGGCCGAGTAACTGCCAAAACCTGTTTCAAATTTTGTCGCGCTTCCTCTCTTTTTTTGGGCCCAACCTAAGACCCTGCCGGGGCCTGCTGCCGGGGGCGTGCCGCATCCCCATGTGCGCGCCCCTTCTCTTGTGTTGGCGCTTCGACCTCTGCCAACTCAAAAGCGCTTTCCTTTTCTTTTTTGCCCTTTTTTTTTTTTTTTTTTTGCTCCCCTTTTCCAACCCACCGCCTTTCTAGACTCTCATTTAATGATTTTTATTTAATTAGTCAATCGCTCCCCTCTCGATTTTTTTTTCCTTTTTTTTAATTTTTTTCTTTCTAACTTTTCTCTTCATCATTCAAAAAAAAAAAACAAAATTAAAAAAAAAAGGATAGAATAAGAAAAGAAATTGAATGATACTTTAGTAAATGGTAAAAACAAAAAAAACAAAAAAGAATATTGGCTTGGCGGGGGCAAAAGATCGTGCAGTTACTCGATCACTTGGCCCCCAATCTATATGCCACGTCATTCCGATGTGTCGAAATCGAGTGCACCTCATACCCATTTACTTGAAATCGATTAATCTACGAACCGCTTAACGTCTACACGACAATTTTAATCTATGCCCATTAATTTCTCACGAGCCTCTTATTTTTGGGAAAGAAAATGGGTGAAAACTTAAAAAAAAAAAAAAAAAAGGAGGAAAGATCAGGACTCTGGTAAAAGTAAATTAGTATGCTTCGTTTCATTGGACATTGGTTTTGATTCGAAGCTAGGTATTTCAAAAACTAGCCAATGATATCATTAATGAGTAATGTGCTCTTTGGCAACAAGGTTAACCTTTCACATCATAAAATAACACCACACCCATGTAATGTCTCCTATGGTTTAGAAAAAAAATTACGAATGAAGGCATTGGAGCAAGATGCCAGTTTCCCGGGGTGGGTGGGGGGCGGGTGAGGGGTGTTGAAATTCAATTGAGCTACCGGCGAAGCTTGCTGTTTTACAGTTTGCATGCAACGCCCATTAATGATGCTCTTTAACTTGTGATGCAGAGAGAGAGAGAGAGAGAGAGAGAGAGAGAGATTGCGACTGTTGTGGGGCGAGGCAGGGATCTCAAATCGGCCGACAAGGCTCACATGCAAGGTCGTTCGTTTCAACCAGCAAGGGTCATCCCCAGCGCAAATCACGAAGATGTGCAGCGTACTAGTAATTAACCCCGATGATATTTAAGTATAAATATTTATTGATAATTTTTTATTATATAAATTTATTTTATTATTTTTTATTTTAAAAATAAATTTATTTATTATCGTAATATAATATTATAAAATGGATTATACCAGAAAAAAACAAAATAAAAATCTCTTTCAACAGATACTGTACATATCAACTTTTTTGGGTTAAGAAATCTATATGGCCCCATTCACTCAATTAATCAATACGGTGAAACACGCTTTCCAATAAAACGCTCTCTGGTAAGGCAGTTCTCTTCAATTAGTTGCACAATACTTGCGTCGAACGTGCCTTTGCTTTCCTCCATACATTCCACCCTGAAAATCCTCAGAATGTGAACGAAGTATAAGCACGTCACATTACTCATCCAAATGGGTCAAAATTGTTGAGGTCTTCTCTCCTCCTTTTCGTTTCGTTTCGTTTCCTTTATTTATTTATTTGTGTTATTTATAGATCATATTAATTCAAAAGTGACCTGTGCCTCTTCGGGTCCACGGGAGGGAGGGTCACAGGTAAAGGGTTGTGGGGTTCAAAAAAAGGTGTAGCTTCTTCAATCAAGGCACATGGATGCATGTGAGACTTGTAGGCGTTCAAAACAATTCAACGAAAGCGCACGAATAATGTTTGCGCTCGGCGCTACAAAAGAACAACATAAGTGGTCCAAAAATCAGCCCACCATCAAATTCAATGTCACTAAAATAGCTCCAATAATAAATAATCTTTCCATGGGGACGCCACTTCGCCCATTTATGCGCCCACCACCGCCACCACCCCATCCCTACCACCACCACCACCACCCCAATTCCATAGAGCACAATTTGGTAGCACTTAAATAATTAAGAGAAATGAAATGTGTGCCATTGCGGTGGTCGTCGAGAACTTGAATGTTAACGGTGACCATAGTTGTTGTGTTGGGTTGTTAGGAGTTGAGAACAACGCGGAAACAATCGGTGCCGAAGCACATATGTTTTCCATCCTCAAAATGGCATGTGAGGGGCGGGCGCCTTTGCCTTTGCATTCACAGTCCAAATCACAGTCACATGCAAGCCACTCGTCGTCGTGGTGGGGACATATGCCGGTCTGCACTCGATAATATGTTTTTACTGTTAGGCCTATTGAGGCTAATGTTCTCTTTCGGCCTCTCCCACAAACTTTCCGGCCCGCCGCCCCGCCCCGCCCCGCGCCGCCCCTTTTTTCTTAAAAAAATTATATATATATATTTTATTATTTGCTATTGTCTTAAATAAAAATTAAAATTCAATTCTGAATATAACTGTAGATGGGTACGAAATTAAATTTTATTTATTTATTACTTTTTTAGCAGTCCAATATTAATAAATATCTAAAATTACAAAGATACAAGAAAATGGAAGCGCAGGCGAAGGAAAAGAAAAGTTACGTCTACGATTACTATAAAGTACTTGAAATAATAATATAAAACAAAATAAAAAGAAAAGAAAAGAAAATACAAAAATAATAATAATAATCATAAAGGAAAATGAAAAGGATATATAATACCACCTGGCGTCAACAACCACCGCGAGGGAGAGGGAGGCTTTGACTCTGACTCAACTCTGGTTAGCCACCGCGCCGGCGCCGGCGGCGAGAATCTCAGTGACTGCCGTCATGACCTTGACTTGCATCTCCAAAGCCGCTATATAGTCAATGGCTTCCTCTAGAAGGTTCGTAAACGAGACCTTCCGGCAACCGGGAACCAGATGGCCGAGAACGCGCATCCTCTTCTCGACCGGCGGTAAGCTCTTCCTCTTCTCCCTCGCCGCCTCCTTCCTCCTCAACCGGCTTTCTCTGGCGGTGGCCCTCGCTTTCTTAACCTTTCTAACTCTCAACCTTCGCCGGGCCGCCAGAATCGCGCGGCTCCACCGCGTCGTGCCTCTGGCGGATACAGCCAAAACTCGGTCGGCGGTTTCTCTGACGCCTCTTCCCCTCAGCGCCGGGGAGGAGGACCCGCGAGATCTTCGGAGAGCGTCGAAGAGCTTCGATGAATAAATCCGCTGCTCCGCGTCGCTTCTCCATCTCGTTGTAGTTCCCATTTCGGTCTTTCCGACCTCGTTGTGGCTATGATCCGGTACCTCGTGGGTCAGTTTTCTTCGCTTCTTTCTGTTTGATTCTTCAAACGCGTCGATACTTGATTCGACGCCAGGAGTGACAGGCTCCATGCTATAATTTCTCTTGAATACAGTCCTCCCCTTTTCTTGTTTTTGTACCTTTGAAAATACCAAAAAAAATATTAACAAGTAAATTATTCTTATATATATACAAGAATTAGGGTATTCTATACCCAGTTTTTCTTGTATTTGTCATAAATTTAAAAAAGAAAAAAAATTGTCACTGCCATTAGAACCTAGTAAGATCATAATATTAATTTGGAAATGACTACACGATGTGGAGTGTGCCTTAGATACTCTAATTTTTGTGATCAATCAAGGATGGATTGGCGATGCAAAAGAGTAAGAATTAATGTACATATACGAAAAGATTCAGGAACATACTAAAAGACTGAAAAGTAATTAGCAGTGAAACAAGGAAGGATATTTTATTGATTTTGTAGTTTGTCTGTACACATGTAAGAGTTGGGGGGCGGGGGGGACTAGATACAAGAATTGGTTTGGTCATTGGAGACAAAATCAATATGCAGTAGTGCCACATAAAAAATGAAATGAAGAAGTTGGGGCAAGTGGAGGCATACCTTTGATGGGGATGAAGGTCGCAGCGAATGGAACCCAATTGCCTCCACTTCACCTCCTCTTTGTCAACACTTTTCTCTGTTTTCTTCTCTGTTTGCGTGTGTGTGTGCGTGTGTGTGTGTGAGAGAGAGAGAGAGAGAGAGAGCCGGGGGGGGCAGAGAGGGAGTGGAGAGAGAGAGAGAGGGAGAAGGGAGAAAAGAAGGGGGAAGTCTTTAAAAGCAATTCACGGGAAATCACGAGGCCTTTCCTTGAACACATTTATAAAGATAGTGGATGTGCATTATTATATCAAACTAAAACGTATATTATTTACTAATTATTATTATGCAATTGAAACTTCAGACTTATTAGTTAATTTATAAATTCTCCCCGTTGAAGATACAATTAAGTAATAAATATTGACCTAACATGACGAAGAAAACTTAAGTTCCACGTTTTTGCGTATGTGACGATTGTCTTCAACCTTTGCTTGATTTCTCACGGGAAATAAGTAAATGGGGATTTTAGGAGGATTGCCGGAGTTCATGTAGACGGTTCATGTAATGTAAACTTAATTTACAAGCCTATACGCGGAACCTCACATGGGAGCTAAGTCGGCGATTACGTCATGCATGAGGGCATTCGGCATTTCTCTGATTCATCGTCTGGTCTACGAATAGTGACCAATTAGTGGTTCGATTAGACCAGGGGCGTTAGAGTACCAGATGACCCGGGATGCATTTCTTCTGTTTAATATGTTACCCCTTAATAATCACTAATTAGAGAGGTAGATAAATAAAAAAAAAATACATAATTCAAACAAAATATAATAAAAAATTAAGAATTCAATTATAAATATTTTTTTTTTGCATATCTCCTAATTAGAGAGCCACGTATATGCGGATAAAGCGTTAAAATCCTCTCCAATGCCAAGTAACCAACATTATACGAGGATCTGGGAATAAATTAAGAAACGAAAATGGAAGAACAGACTTATAAATGCTCTAGGTAACCAACATCTTAAGGCATCTATGCATCTTCCAAAACGACCCCAATAAGCTTTAATTTAGTCTTGTGTTTCTATAAGATGGCGTGTGCTTTCAATCACCTTCACTTGCTTACAAAGACAGACAAAACCAAAACCACTAATATATCATTCAATCCATAAATAATTAGGTGCCGGGATGGATAAGCTTGTTTTAGTGCAATCTGTTGAGATAACTGTTGATTTGTTCGATTGTTTTAATATTTCCTTTTGTACGTCGACCCTGGCAGGTAAGACATTTATCTTCTATTCAACACAAACCTACGCCTACACGTGATCATTTTAAACGTGCGAGTTTAGTAAGTGAAAATGTTTACCCCTTGGGTCTTGCATTTCACCTAAACACGTGGATCTTGCCCAAGAATGGGTCAGACATGGATGGTGCGTACCTAAGCTCTGCTATAATGGTGAAAAACTTATGTTATTATTTGTTAGTACTTGTTCCACTTTTTTTCTTTTTTTTTTAACATAATAAACTTATTATCTTTAAATATACATTTTTTTATTTTCGATTTATTTTACTTAATATATATATATATATATATATATATAATATTAAGTTAATTTGACTCACTTAAATTTTTAAATGAATTAAATAAAAAATTCTCTTCAATTCTTATTTTTTTATGTGCCATAATTTCTAGTTTTCTACCATGGGTTTATCCACACGGTGTTGTTAATTTCCTCCCACGGCGATGGGAAATGGCCAGTCGGACCACAATTCACAAAGCAAAAGCATTGGCTTCCACTTGTTGGGTTTTTTTTGGGTGTGGAGACAAGTGGGATTTGCTTTTATTATCAGCAATGGTGAGTGGTGGGTGATGCATAAATAGAAACAAGATGGAGAAAGGGAAGGTAACGTGGTTGTTTTCAAAGCACTTTCCATCATCCTGGCCTTATTTTTGGTTTTTTTTTTGACGGTTCTTGCACACATCTCCACCTTATGGTATGTCTGGACAGGTTTGATCCACCTTGCCTATAAGTTCAGGGTTCTTGACTCAATACCTTCTCATAGAGCATATATCCAGTTATGAACTTATAATAATATATGTTGTTGTTGCCTCTGGTGTAGCCAGCAGTCGTGTATTCCATTACAGTTTTTCTTCTATGGACTGAAAATTAGGGAATATTATCAACAAACGATTCAAATGGCCTCTTTTGTCTTTATATAAGAACCCAAGGACCCTTAATTTCTTGGAAGATTTAGTATTTAAGGTTGTAGCAGCGGTAAACTAATAAAATTTCGTTCCGACAAAAAACAGGAACAGCATACTTGTGAGTGTTTATTTTGAGCGAGACACGCTTTAATGTTATAGAGAAAGAAAGTACACGTTATAAAATTCTATACTTGAAAACTAAAAGATTTAATCACTTGTGAATGATCACTTTGATTGAGGGGTTGAGGTCATGTTCACTTTTATGTATGTGGGTTTCGGGCGTTTGATCCGTACTTCCAGCATAAGCGAACCTTCCCGATGCGAGTTAATCTTGGCATGTGCCTATTAATAATGGGTATCTCATTTGCAATTTCATTCTTAAAATGCAATTCGATTGATCAGAAGTTAGAATATACACATATATAACCCTCTTTAGAATAAAGGCGGAAGATAAAAAAAACAAAGATGAAAATGTGCCGGCTCTTTTAGCGAGTGGGCTTTTGTTTTTCTATTGTGCACGTAGATTTTCTGTCGAGTATAGCATATTATTCCGTAAAGACGCAACATAAAACAATGGGGCTACCGCATTTGGACGCACTCAAGATATCTCGGTGATAATCGGATTTACTTTAATCCTAATTGCACAAGAACTGCTCTAATTAATTAAAAATAGTGATCAATTTAAAATTTTTCATTTGATTTCTCATCTTATTCATCTCACAACTACTTCATGCGACGCAGCCAATTAGATTTCATTCGTGTTGATGCCTTTCTAAATTAAACTTCTTTTTATTAATTGAAGCGTCAACAGCTGGATCGCAAAGGGCTTGTTTACTAAAACCGTTCGTTAGTACAATCATTAAGACAAAGCGACTTTCGTACTAGCCTTGGTGGCCTTGCTCCCTAGAAAGGGATTTTTGGATTAAATTATCCGTATTTGTCATATTCTTAGAAGTTAATTACGATATCCTTGATTCGCTGTGGATAATTAATTTATAAGAAGACTACAATCAAAGCATATGAACAACAAGAAGCATGCCAAAGATGCCACAAGCGAAGATGCAATGCACATGGAGCATAATCCCATGACCCAAAAATATAATAGAAATAGCAACCTGTGACGAGGTGCATTTAAACCGCTAATGATTTCTGGTTATCTACTCATCTGAATCTAGTTAAGTAAATTGTTGGATTTTCAACTCTTGACTACGTTGACTTCGTCACCATTTTACAAACCATAAATTAGAACATATTTTGTCTACAGCAGTCGTTGTTTTGTTGGGCTATTGGGAAGGTGTTTGGGGGGGGGGGCGCGGGGGCTTCTTATAAAATGGGCTCCTGAACTTCAAAGAAAACATGTTATTAGAATAAGACTGAAATGTGTTGGGGTAAAACTAAAGTGGGCTTTTGTTTTGTCGGGGCTAGCTGTCGCGGTACATGTGATCTCTTCCGCAACAGAGCCCCCCTTGTTTTCTTCTATTTCTTCTTGGGATTGATGATATTGTAAGAATCATCGGAATATTGTCTTCTTGATTTCTATGCTGCATACACTATATACAATGTGTATTCACAAGAGTGTTCCGAAGTTGAAACTTTCCTAGTGAGCCTGTCGTTGGTGGCTTCAGCCCATGATATGGAGTTGACTATTGTCAATGTACATAAACTATTTGTTGAGAATTTCCATATCAGATTGGCTGACTCCCTGCTATTCGTTCATAAGTTGTAAACCCAAAGCCCAACCCCAGCTGTAAGAGCGGACCAATGTGTATTTATAGCCAGAACATTGACCACTTCTCCCTTACTTAAAGAAAGGCTGAAGTAATCTTCTCTCGAGTCATTAGTTGTACATTTGTAATATTTATAGTTACGTTTATACATTGAACCACTACTATAACATGTTAAATTTTTTAATAAATTTATTATAATAAATATTAATTTTTAAAATTTTAAAATTAAATAATTTTATATAAATAAAATTATAAATGATATAATCTCATAATTTTTATTGTAATTCTATATATATATATATATATATATTAAAAAGAGAACAAACATGTTATATATATATATATATATATATATCAAATTTGATATTATTATTTTTAATAATATAATAATATACAAAATTATTATCTATAAATTATATTATAAATAAATTTTTAATAAAAATATTATTTTAAAATATTTTAATATTAACAATTAAAAATATTCTTAAAAAAAAAAAAAAAACTCGGGGTGTAGTATTTTCGAAATTTCGTCGACATTCAACGTCGTCATGTCATGGTGCGATCCGCTAAACCCCGGAAATTTGTTGGGGGCAGAATAGTCTCGGTCGGATAAGATGGTGGTGGCTTACAGAGGTGATGGAATGGAACATTAGGGAGCCGCCCATTCAATGGGGGACGGCGTCGGAGTCAAAGACAGATTGACATTGATGGTTGGGAATCTTATTGAAGTCGCGCGCCGTTGCGTATCGGGTATCGGTTCCAGCAACTGTCAGCTGCACGTAGCCGCCACGCTGGGGGGGGGGGGGCTTCGCATTCCAAGAAGAGGGAGCAAAAGCCAAATCCAAAACATTAAAATGCTTATCACCTGAATGAATGAATCTGGTGAACTTCATTTGTCAATGAAATTGCCGCACCCATTACTTTCAGGAATCTCTTTGGGAAAGTATTTCACCCGAAACTTTTGATTCTCCGAATCCATCATCTAATTTGATCTGAATATCGTTGTATAATATATATATATAAGTATATCTAAAATACGTTTAGTTTACTGATCAATCTAATATCTTTCCACTTAAAATTAGGGCCGTCTATTTCACGTCTAACCTGCTTCTTACCACAAAGTCGGGCTTTGCATTAATAGCAGTGGAAGACATGGAAAGTTGTTTTGGCATTTCTTTGATAAGATGGATGTCTTTCTCAGGTTTCCTTTCACTCGCAAAGTTTCCCACTTTCCTTTCCGTCCTCCTTTATCGAGAAAACCATCGAAAAGAAGAAAGAAATAAAATACAGAAAGAAAAGAATTTGATTGCACTTTACTGATGGTTTTATTATAAGAGAAGACCACAAATTTTGACGTGATTTCTCCATGGACCTGCCGATTGCCGCAAGAATAATTTAATTTTCGCGTAATTTTCTCCATGACACGTTGAAGTGGGCGTCGTGTGCCAGTAATCATGAGTTCAGCAGTCAGGTCCATGAGAAATTATACATAATTTAGGATTTTAATTGCCCGCTCATATCAAGGCTTTGGAACATTTTAAAACACTAGGGGAAAAGAAAGAAATACATGAAAGACGAAAGACAAAACAAAAGTGTATCGCCATTCGCCATGTATGGTGAAGTCCTGAATGGCCTCCATGTGCATGACCTACCCGACTGGTCATGTCATTTTAAAGGGCAACTTGAATAATGAAATTACTCTGTGTGTAAAACTCTCCCTGTTTTTGTTTTTTTTTTTCTTTTGTGAAAATTTCGGGCAATATAGCTTATAAAATAATCCGATGGGAGCGGGGTGGGGGCAAAAGCATTTCATCTTCCTGTACTGAAATACTACGAAATAGAACTTAGATGGTAAATTGCAATCAATTTTCAAAATTGACGACATGTTTATTGGGTGTGTTCTATTTGTCTTAACGAGAAAACGTTGAGAGGATAAATTGCATGAATGATCTCTGTTCCATCTTTCGAAAAACCTCCAACCTTTTCAGGGAAACAACACATTCCAGCTCCCAAAACCGAAAAATAAAATAAAAAGAATTTGCTTATACCAAGGAAGCCCTACACTTCTCCCAAAGAACCTTGAGGGGACACATTTCTAAGTCCACATCAATAACCACCTTGAAAATTGGGACAGGAGAGAAAGAGAGAGAGTGCTGGGGGAGGGCTCCCTCCCCAACCCCAATCCCGGTGTCATTAAGAAAAAAGAAATAAAAGAAAAAAAAAAAAACTATTATCTAGTTAAATTAAAAAAAAAAAGATGACGAAGGAAAAAGATATCTCTTATGGAGTGTCAAAAATTCTCAAAAAAAAAAAAAAAAACCCAAACACATTTTCCTATCACTGCCCAACAGCCCAATGGCCCACACTTAACATTATTTTCGGGCAGAGAAGTGTTAAAAGCCATCAAACAAATAAACATATGCACTCTATAAGCTTTCTCTCTCATAAGCGAGCATGTTTCCATGTTGATACATCACTTGATTTGCATAAGCTATATCCAGCCATGGAATTGACCTACAATAGTATAAATGTTTTGTCAAGGATAAATATTTTTCTTTGCCTCTCTTTGCTTTGATGAATTTTCCCCCCTTCTTTTTCACTAAAAAGACCATTTTCAAAGAAATTTAAGATAACAATTGGGAAAAAAAAAATGTTCTTTTTCAGTTTTCACCACCTTCTTCAGTTGATGTTGATTGCCACAGTGATTGAGACTTGAAAGCGCCCATCTTTTCATGTCCATGGACACTGATAGTTGATATATCATTTGGCTTGTTCGTGTCCTCCTTTGACCACCCCTCTACTTCTGCCCTTCACTTTCTTTATCATTGTCATGCACCATTAGTTTCAGCTCAGAGAGAGATAGAGGGAGTGAGTGAGAGGAAGAGATAATTAATGGGGTCTCTGGGAAACGGGACACCAAGGGAGAAGGCAATGTGGCTCTATCCTAAGCTTATGGGATTTAATCCTCCAGAGAGATGGGGGCACTCTGCCTGCTACTCTCATGGTTCTGTTTATGTCTTTGGGGTACGTATAATTTTCTCTTTACAAAAGGAAGTCAAAATACTGTCTTTTTCTCTGCTCTTTCAGTTTTATACATACTTGATAAAATCTACAGAAATTCAATGAAAGCTGTTTGTGAAGGACATACACTTATTTTTGCAGCTTGGGTTGGCTTCTTGGGGTCCTTTTGTATGTTTAGACAATTGTGAAGAGAGAATTTTCCGTAGGGCATATTTATATTTGGCAAAAGAAACATATTTTTCCATCAGCTGTAGTTCTCTTCAATAGTTTTGGCTGTGTCTGTTCTCTGCTGGGATGTTAAACTGAAGTTGGTTTTGGCTCAATTTGGTCAGACAGTTCCTTTGATAGGGATTACTATCGTCCTGCTTTCTTGATTTAGAGATGCTTCTCTTCCCCACCGCCCCCATTCCTTCCATCTTTCTCGCTGTTTGTCTCTCATTTAGTATCTCTATCAAGATTTGGCCTCCTCAATGAGTCGTGGCTGAAAAGAAAATAAGTTCTTTTCTTTTTTATTTTCTTAGTGCTGAGTTACCTTTGATTTTGTCATTCAACCCAGTTTTCAAGATAGGAAGGCCTTCAAAGATGGCTTCATGATAGTGGAGGTTTTGTGTATTTGGTTAAATTTTTATGTTCTATCAAAACAAAGTTCTAACCTCTTTTGCTTCTGATATTGTTTATCTATTTTTATTTGCCTGTTACTCTCTTAGCTTTGATATGCTGCTTAAATTGCTTCGTTTTCCGTTTTCCTCTGATACATGGGAAAATATTTCTTCTATTCTATTTAATGTCCAATCGAACTGAAGGGGAGGCAATTACGAGAAGAGAGCAGCTTAGGATACTTTTTTGAAAGCAAAATTGTGTTTCTCTTCTCATTCCCTCAGCTATATTTTGATGATTTTCTTTGTTATCTTGTAAGGGATGCTGTGGGGGTCTGCATTTCAGTGATGTTCTTGTGCTTAATCTCGATAAAATGGCGTGGAGCGCCCTGGCAACAACAGGTAAAGGACCTGGCCCAAGAGACAGCCATAGTGCTGTTCTGGTTGGCCGCCAGATGATAGTGTTTGGGGGCACAAATAGATCTAAGAAGGTAAATGACATTCATATACTAGATCTTGGGACCAAAGAGTGGATAAGTCCTGAATGTAGGGGAACTCCTCCTTCCCCTCGCGAAAGTCACTCTGCCACGTTTATTGGAGATGACAAGATGGTAATATTTGGGGGCAGTGGAGAAGGAGATGCAAATTATTTAAATGATCTGCATGTTTTAGACCTCAAAACCATGAGATGGAATTCTCCTGAGCTGAAGGGTGACGTTCCTGTTCCTAGAGATAGTCACAGTGCTGTTGCATTAGGTAACAAGCTTTTTGTGTATGGTGGTGATCGCGGCGATAGGTATTATGGTGATGTTGATGTGCTCGATCTAGTCACACTTACTTGGGCAAAGGTATCAAGATCACCTTGCTGTGCTTTCACAATTCGATCTTGCAAGCAACGATCCATGTAACTCTATAATAGAGTATGGCCTCATGGTTGTTCTATATTTTTTCACAGCTTCATGTTCGAGGATCTTCACCAGGTGTTAGAGCAGGTCATGCTGCTGTTGTTATTGGGATGAAGGCAAGTAATAGTGGACTGTCCGACTAGATTCTCTTGCAATGCAGAAGGAATCATTATTGAAAAATAAGGGTTCATGGACTGCAGGTTTATGTTATTGGAGGGGTTGGAGACAAACATTACTACAGTGACATTTGGATCCTTGACCCAAGTAGTTGTTCATGGACACAACTTGATATATGTGGTCAGCAACCTCAAGGGCGGTTTTCTCACACTGCTGTTGTTACAGAATCAGAGGTTATTGTCTATGGAGGGTAACTTCTCTTGTCATATAGCTTCAGATCATGAGCTGGACTATCAATGCTTTATGTTTTCTGACAATATTTACGTCTAGGTGCAGCAAGGATGAGCATCCTCTCAATGAATTGTTGGTTTTGTGGCTAGGATCAGAGCATCCCAATAGTAATTATAGCATTTCCTTGTCCAAAAGCTTCAGAAATCATTCAATTGTAGGAAAGGGAGGGTTCCTACCAGGAACAGAAAATAACTTGGTAATGAATTAATAGCAAGTTCAACACTCGATTTTCTTCAATTTGATATATATAAACCTCTGAATTGAGATGAAACTTATTGGTTTTTGCTGTTGAGCAGAAAACAATGTTTTTGGGGAGTGATGAAACAGTCGGAAAGCCCATTCATAACCTGAAATTACAAACAAAGCAACCTTTTCGGTTCAGTTCAGGTTGTTTGAACATAGACATCTTTATGCTTAGTCAACGTGTATTCCAAATGTAATTAACCAGAATATTTCCTTTCAGATGCTCTACATCCAAAGAGGAAAAGGACTATAAATTCAAAGGTGTGGGAGGTTCAATCGGAACAAGAAGAGCATTCACTTTCACTCTCCCAACATTCATCTCCATCACAATCTGATCGAGAACGGACCCCGGTGAGGGATACTACTGGTTCTGTTGCAGTATTTCGTGGAGTCAATCTGTTTAAGCAGCTAAATCAAATGCCACAAAATTGTCAGCTCAATGAAGTGGCAAGCAAGCACAAAGGAACTGCATATATGGTCCAGAAAGCTCCATGTGGTCTCCAATTGGCGAAAGAGGATCAGAATGGGGACCAATTTTCTCATTTCATTCATATAGGGAGACAAGGAACCCCATTCCCAGCTGTGGACTGTAAACCCACAGAAGCAGCAGCGTCTACTCAAAACCCGGTATATATTTTTACAGTATGTTCCTATGCAATGTAGCCTGGGGAGATGCTTCAATTGCCATATTTGTGTCCGGTTGTTCTAATTTGCTTATCCATTACATTCACTTTTGTTATTCAACCATAGATTGGTGCTGAGGTCCGAGGCAAAGTTGATGGGGCCTTTGATTCAGGTCTTCTGATGACTGCAACAGTTCAGGGGAAGATTTATAGAGGGGTCCTGTTTGCGCCTGTAAGCTTCTCTTTTTTTTATTCAATTACGTTGCGTCCTTGGCCTTGAAGCATTTTCAAGTATCACAAACTCACTTGATTTTATTTATCAGGCACCTGGGTTCATATCAAGGGGAGCCATCATAGCTCAAAATCCTTCACCTCGAGGAACCCAAGTGGCTGATGCTCAACCATTTCCCAGCTCAAGTCACCTGGAATCCTCAAAGCCTTCTCGGCAGGCAACAACAGTTCCCACGGTAGAATCCAGTCAGAGTTTGCCAACTCAACCGAATGGGCCATATCCTGGAGCTAAAGCCACTCCAAAACTAGCCAAAGATTTAAAGCTGAGAAGCGACCTTCAAGGCCTAGTCCTATCATTAGGAAGACCCGGAAATGGCCATGCTGGGTAAACCTAGGTTTTAAAGTAGGATCATTTTCTTTGGCCTTGTAAAATCTAATGTAATCTTCATTACGCATTTGTTCCAAAGATGTTTCTGTAAGTTCATGCTTCCAGGAATCAGGCAGTTGCAGCCTGGTTTGAATTTTGGTCTTTCGTACCAACCATCAGCCGAGATGCCAGTTAACCTCGAGAGAGAAGCTCTTTCTTTTTGAAGGTTACAACGTAGGCAAAATTCAATACCAAATATTGCCGACTAGTTGGTTCCACACGAAAAAAGAAGAAGAAGAAGAAGAAGAAGAAGAAGAAGAAAAAAAAAACCTCTGAAGTTGAAAATGACAACATTGAACAATGGAATGCGATTATTTGATTGGGGATCAAATCCATCCAGCAAGTTTAAAAATATTATCAACTTTCTGTGATGTAACGCTAAATTCTTCTGATGAAACTTGCGCAAAGTCAAATTAAATAACCTGGAAAATATCAGTCTGTTGATGCCATTGTCAACACTCAATTAACCTTTGCATGGTTCACACCATACTACGGCACCTAGTCCACAACCATTGATTTGGGTGATTTCCCAGCCCAATGGGTGCCATAAGAATACCTTAGATTTGGGGTATTTGAGGCCGAGGAGGAGGAGGAGGGACTGATCACCGACGGTGTTGCCGACGATGTGATGCGGGTCCCGTGCTAGAGGGTTTTGCGAAAATCAAAAAAACCTCCCCCGGGTTTCGCGCGATACTGTCTGAAAAGGCCAAGGAACCGGAGAGAGAGAGAGAGAGAGAGAGAGAGAGAGAGAGAGAGAGAGAGAGAGAGAGAGGAGGTGGAGGGATAACACAAACGGCGTCAGGAGACGTCAAACCCCAAAAGGACCAAAGTGTTTTTCATGTTCTTTGATAGGATAGGATGTGCGTCCCAATCATCAAATCAAACAGTTTACGTCGCAGACAGATCGGATGGTTGACAACGACCCTCTTTCACCGCCATTCCTTTTAAAGATTCCTAAACGTATCCGTTTAAATTATATGATATATTAGTTTTATTTTATTATATTTTATACTTTGATAAATAATATAAACTTATTTTCTTAAATTTAAATTTATAGACTAATATTATTTTATCTAACTTTATAAAATAGGTTATTTTCATAATATAAACTGAGTAAATTTTTCAAAGTATTCTTCATATAAAATTCATAAAATTAATTTAAATTATTTTTTTAAAAAATTATTATTATTATTATTATTATCACTTACCTCTCTCATTCTCATTTTATTTTTCTTTTTATATTATTTTTATCCTTTTTATCTATTTTTAATTTTTTTAATTTCATTTTTTTCTTCTTTATAATTCTTTCTCTTCTAATTTTTCCCTTTCTTTTTTTTTTGTCTATACAATTTTTCCTTATCTTTCTTTTCTTTTTTTTCTTTATCTTTATTTATTTCCTATTTTCTTATATCTCTATTTATATTTCTTCTATTTTTATATTTCACCTTCTTTTTCTTGTTTTTCTTTTTCATATTTATTTATTTTATTTTAGTTCTCTTTTTTATTTTTCTCTTTTATAATACGGAAAGAGTAAAAAAAAGAGAGGGAGAGAGAGAAAGGGGAGAATGAAAGAGAATAGAAAAATAAAAAGATAAAAAAGAGATAAATAGAGAGATAAAAATTATGAGAGAGAAAAGATAAGAAATTAAAAAAATAGAGAAAAGAAGAGATAAATTTTAAAATCAATATACGTGATAGAGGGAAAGAAAAGTGAAAAAGAGATAAACGAGTTAAGAAGGGAGAAATAGAAGAATAAAAGAAGAAAAAAAATGAAAGAGAAATATAAAAATGAAAAAGAAGAGAAAAAGAGAGAGAGAGAGAAGTGAAAAGGTTGAAAATTTGAAATTTGTGAGTAAGAGAAAAATAAAAGAAAGAACTAAAAAAATTGAGATGAAAGATTGAGAAAAAATGCATAAAAAAATATTATTATGTCAAAAATTATTATGATTATAATTTTAATATTTAATTTACATAACTTTAGTATATATTATTAGTTTTATTGAATAAATATTTTATTTAATTATTTAAAAATTAAAAATATATAAATATTAAAAAATTATTAGTAATTAAAATAAAATAATTTTGACATTTAATTTTAATTATTTGAAATAAAAAATTAAATAAATAATATAAATAATTAATTATACGATAATAAAATAATTTTAATGTATACTATCTACTTATTTTATAACATCAAATATTTTAAAAAATATATATATAAAATAATAATCTAATATATTTTATATTATGTCATCTTATAATATATTATCATATCTTATTATAATAATAATATTAATTATATTTTATTTAATTTTATCAATAAAAATATATAAAAAAGTTTATATTATTACCGATCTGGCTCTTACGTAGTAATTGCTCATGGCTATATTCTCTGCTCCTCGCACACCTCTTAACTCCCAGTTTCTCTGGTGAGTCGTGCACCACGTGCCAGATTCAGATTCGACATTATTTCAACTGGAACGAGTAAGTCAACGCAATTGGGATTGACGGCTGGGATTGAACGCGCCTCTTCCCACCAAATAAAAGTCTTTTTGGACTAGGGGTCCAAACTTTAGACAACGACGCACCATCGCCAGGGATTTCTTTCCCTACAGGGTCAGTTGGGGCATCCTGGAATTGCTTTCAGAATACCGACCCAATAGGAAGCCCAGTTGCAAGGAAAACGGCAAAATTAGTCCCAGACTCGGTCTTGGGTTGGAAAGACTCGTTTATAGATTGCGGATGGACAACTTTGCTGACTAAAGTCATTTCATATTGAATATGCAATAGTTTAATATGCACTTACAATAATTCATAATATCATGGGGTTGGCTCTCTTGACAAACGTCATTGACATAAAATGCGTTCTTGAAATGCTTGTAGAGGGGGTCTGAATTTTGATGCTATGAGTGTATATTCATTCATTCATGAGTCCAAGACCTACCCACTAAACATAGGGCTTCTACAGCTCATGGGCTGCCTAGCAGGTGGAAATAAAGACTTTGCTGCTGAAGTCTTTTATCTTCCTTCGAGTTTCGGATGATCTATCAGCTTTATGAGAATTAGGAGGACAGAAAATCACCATTCCTGTGCTACCTGTGGACGATTGAAACAAACATGAAAGGATGGGAAAAACGGTTTGAGCTAGTTTGTACTAGGCCCCTTGATCATTCTCCTTGCGAATTCTCTGGTGGGAATTGTGGAATCTTCATCTTTTGGGTCGGGTCATCAACATTCTTGTTTCTCTGGTTTCGTGAGAGGAAGCTCAAATACAGAAAAATTATACATTATCTGGATACCTCTGAGTCTATCAAATGTAACTTAATATTGACGAATTTTCTAGTGGATCCTGAAATTGTCATGAAGTAAACAGTCTTCAACGCCCATGCTAAAGTGCATTCAATCTTGCTCTACGTACAAGTTCTGATTCACGAAAAACAAGTTCTGAAAGAAACCGATCCAGTCTTGTCATCCCCACCTGATTACAAACTGTAGTGAGCAACTCTGTGCTTTCAGGACTTATTTCAGTTCTATCTTCTTTCAGTTTCTGGCACAGATAGTCATCCACTTTGCCAGCTGCTATATACGTTAATAGCAAAGAATTATATACATTGCAATCAACACGGTCGAGTTTTCTCATGATTTGGCAGAGCTTCTCAGCACGATCCACATCCTTTTTCTCCTCCAAGTATTTCAATAGCTTACTCAGGGTTTCTTCCTTTGGAAACCATCTATCCTTTTTTGGATTCAATTTAGAAGCACTAGTTTCCAAATACTTCAAAGCTAAATCTATTTGATGCATCTTCAAGTATAAGTTAATGAACAAATCAAGTGTCCTGAGATTGGGTTCAACCCCACTTCCTAGCATTCTTTCAGAAAGTAACATTGCTTTTTCAATCATGTTTTCCTTGAGGTATGATTCTAATACAACATTTGCCACCCTGATATCAAACTGTGAGTGACATAATTGGCAATCAATGAAACACTTCTCCAGAATGTCCATAGCATTCAACTTGGAAAGAGTCGAAAGCATCGTAAGATAGCTAACATTGTTAAGCTTCTGCCTACTCAACTTCAAGGATTCCCAGACTCTAATAACGCTCGGCAAATCATGCAAACGCCCATACAGGATGATGAGGGAGTGAAAAGCTTCACAATCATGGGCATCTTCCACTACCTCTAGCTCTCGCAAAACACCATGGGCCTTGTGGGTAAGTCCTGCATCAACATAAATACTAGCCAGATTTCCAAGTATTGACCAGTCTAATTTAATCCCAACCACTATTAACTTCCCTAGAAATACCTCCGCTGCTTCAAAATTTGCAAGTGCTGCATAGCTATTCACCAAATAATTAAGGGTGTAAGAATCTGGTGCGATGCGCTTCATCCCCATTTCTCCTGCCAGTAAAATGACTTTTTCTGGCAGATCAACCTTCAAGTACAGAGACATTAGGATATTGTAATTTATAGTAGTGGAAGCAACGTTTCGTTCCTTCATAGTCTCAAACAGCTCAGTAGCCTTATCGACCATACCTTCCTTGCAGTAGCAACAAAGAAGTGCTCCATAGGTCTTGCCGGATTTTTCAAATTCCCTGAGGCTGTTAAAATACTTTTCTGCTGCAGCTATTCCCTTGTTCTTACACAGAAGGTCTATCCGCACAGCAAAATCACCACTATTCATCTCATTCTGGCTTTTCTCAATCCATTCGTGTACCTGCAGGATCAAAGACAGGAAAAAAATAGAGAGATGGCAAGCAAAATTTCAACGAATCAAATTACTAGCATCAACACGAAGGCCAACAATTAGAGCGGACAGCATAAAAATCCTATATTTCAAGTCATAACCAAACCAAATTTCGGATATCTTTCAAGCAACAGAATACAAATGGGTTTTATTTCTTTCAGTCCTCTATCCCCGCCACCACTAAGATTAATCATTGTTGAAAAAAATTCAATCTTGAAATGATATAATGATAATCAAACCGCCAAACCGACAATTTGACAAACACCCATCAACAAGTATACAGAAAAGAAAGAAACAGCGAGGGTGGTGGGGCGGATTCTTTTGTAAAACCTGGAGGGCGTGGCCGTACTTCTTGAATTTCCTGAGCTGAGCAACGCACTTAAGGAGTTGGCTTCGTTTCACCGGCTTCCCCTCTTTGACCCACACGTCGAGAGTTTCTGCCACTCTGCTGGCGTCTTTATCGCCGAAGCCTGCTAGCTTGTGGAGTAGGAGCGACGCCCTCCGTGATCTCGAGATTGGCTCCGTCGCCGTTGACAGCCATCGACGGTGTCGAGACTTCAGGTTCATGAAACCCTGGCGGAAACTCATCTTTCTCGACTTCTCATTTTGTTTCCCTGTTCTCTTTCTGAGATGTACGGTTTTGGAGGGGTTTTGACCATATTGTGGTTGACCAGCTGACGGCGGCACTAATGAAACATTTCTGTTTAGTCCTTGGCTCAACCTCAGTCCTCGAAGCTGATTTCTGCCTGGCTTTGGTTTTGGTCGGTCTAAATTTCCTTTCTGTAACTTAAATTCCCTTAAAATTTTTCTCATACTACTTTTTGTTTTGATAATTTAGATACTAATACCATAAACATTCATATCCAATTGAAATTAGATCTATTATTATTATTATTATTTATGTATTTTTGATTAATTATGCAGTTCAACTGGTGACAATACGACTCTGCTTTTTGGCTGGATCAATGGCAATGGCAATTGGGTCAGATAACCATGATAGGAACATGGCACTTCTTTTGGACACGAGTTCACAAAGACAATTCCTTTGAACTTCTTGAACTGCTGCTGACACAAAGAAAGGAGAGCAGCAATTGACAACATGCTAACTAGATATTTCGAGGGGATATCCACAATCGGCAACCGCCAATCCTGGTTATCACATGCTTTTGCTGAAGGGTACAAAGTATAAAAGAGAGCTACTTGGGGCATTTAAAGTACACTGAACTAGCAACCCAATTGACAAGATGAACCCCATTTTTCATGGTCACTTCATCATTTCGTCTACCAGAATTGATGCGGAAGCCAAATCTTCGGCAGTGACTGGCTTGTGCAGCTGCAGGCATATTAAAAATCATAGTGTAAGATGGGTAAAAGTAACCTCAAAAATGCCCAAGCAATGCAAAGTATGGGGTGCTCGATGAAAGGATGCAGATGCTACACCGTGCTATGGGTGGCGGGCCAGGGGGGTGAGGAAGCTGTCCAGCAAAGCTCGGCATTCAGTGTTCTTATAAGGACCCATAAAACTAAAGCCAATTTTCTCCAATAAAAAAAAAAAACTGAAACAGAAAATTATGACCAAGAAAAAAGATCAAAGACATCATTTAAAATCTTTTATCTTTAAACAGTAAAAGTATTCTTCACAGATTCTCCACCCTCGACTGACTTGCATAATCTGAATAACACACAAGTAACCTTTTTGCAGATGTTGCATACAGAATAACATGACTGACAGTGTGCAATCCTTACAAGAGCTTGATGAGAAATTCATAATTATTGATGAAGAAAAACCATTTTTTAATGAAGCAAATTAGACCCTTCTTGTTCTTGTTAATGGTCCTTTTTCAGCAAATTCCCTAGTAATCAAAAACCTGAAAATGTCTACATCTGAAAGGGACTAGTAGATTTCAATGAAAATCAAAGGAAGTTAGCATAACAAGATGCTAAGGTCACTTTTACGCAAAGATGGGAAGAGTGTGGCGCTGAAATTTAAATCAGGTCACTTTAAAAGTTGCAAGTTGCAACAAAAATCTAAGCAAGAATAACAAAATACAAGCATCATTTCTCAGAGTAAAGCACAGAACTCTTCACGAGCTGCTTCAAAATGTTCCAGAATTTGTGACTAGATGATGTTAGATAGCATCCAATTAGCAAATGGCTAATACATATACACTCAGTCTCAGATTACCATATAATATGATGTATCTGCTAACTTTCTCTTGTCATTAATGTGAAAGAAGACATTGAAAGGTCACTTACATCTTCTGCAACAGATAACCAATGCAAGGAGCGCAAAAAGGCATCATGTTCTGACGGTAAGCAATCGTGATTCCAGTATGTTATACTCTGAAATCTTGCATTCGTCTGCCAACAGTTAGAGTCCTGTTGGGATGCTCCAGGCATTTTTCTCTTTTGACTGCTCTTTTTTCCAAGGACAAAGCCTGAAGATCCAGAGTGAGAAAAAGGAAAAAAGGAGTAATATTTAGAACTTGTTAGAGTATCTTGAAGTAATATAAAACAGTCAAACCGCACAAAATCAATCTATCTAAAATATTTAACGATGTTAAATAAAGAGCCCCAAATTAGGCACCACGAGATGCCATTGGTGAGATCAATGAGGCCAGAACCAACTTCAAGCCAAATTCAGACAAAAACTAGGCGTATCCAGTAGGCTTCAATCAAATTGATGCAATCTTAAAAATGAGTTAAGCAAGAAACTTCACAAAGTTTTACAGAAATACGAGACCACATGAACGAAGAACCACCAGTCCTAAAAATAGACAAGGCTAACCAAATTCTGGAATGAAACTTTTGTATCCAAAATCCATCTTCTTTCTTTCTTTCTTTCTCCTCCTCCTCCTCCTCGTGCTTCTTCTTTTAAACATACCCAGTTTGAGATAAGAGTGAGACAGCGATTAACATAACAAGTTGATGAGCAGTTGATGGTGTAATTACAAACTAAAAAGAGGGGGGGGGCGGGGACAAAAAAGAAAAAGGGAAAAAGAAGCGAACAAAATAGGAACTATACCAGAATAGGTAGGAGGGACTGGAAGAGTAGCCCCATCCAACTTCCTTCCTCTGAAATAAGCTTCCTCCACCCTCAATCCATCCACCTCTATCCCTACACAACAAACCCCCCCCCAACCCAACAATTAACAATTCTATGTGTATATATGTAAACAACAACAACAACAAAAAGAACACAACTTTGCGTTTGTCTTCTATTCATCTAGTGCAGCAGCAAATGCATTGGACTGGAACTGAGAGAGAGGGAGGGAGAATAAGGGGGAATCGGTTACCTACCCGTTGGTTTGGGTTTGAAGTAATGGGAAACGGCAGAAGGGCCGTCGTATTTGATGGCGCAAGGCAATAGATGGACCTGTCCGGTAAGGTTGGGTACGTCTGACACGAACCCAATTGTTCCCTCCTCCATTTCCTCTCTCTTCTCTGTTTATTTATTTACTTACGATTCACTTCGCGCCTTCGCTATCCACAGAAAGCTGCAGCCGGACTCAGGGACGCCGCTGAGCCCCCGCTCATATGGTCCTCTGGACTAGGCGCCGACGGCCGGATGGATTTGATGGTTGGCCTAAGATTAGCGGATGAGTCTGACCCGGGGAGGGAGGGGGAGATTGTACGGTAAAACAACGTCGGATTTGACTCATGGGCCTTCTTTCCCCAGCCCAATGGTCCGGATTTGTTAGTAACCATGCTAGAGTTTTTGTCGGATGACAGACATTGGCTGGCGATTTAAACTCGAGTTTGTTGGAAATAAGTGTTCGATTGTTCTTTTTTCTTGAACCGTCAGCGTCAGTATTTAAATTTGGGTTGTTGCGACGAAAAGGTTTAGGAAAACCCCAACATCTCTACCAGTGACATCTTACAAACTTTGATTATGATTTTTTATTAATTTAAAATCTGCTATGACAAGCGATGTAAATCTGGAAGTCAAAAATATATTGTAATTATAGTTGGGTTAACTTTCGGGTAGTTCTGCCCTGTGAGAGTTTAAATTAGGTTTTTCTTGTATGTGTGTTCTGGCCAGGGGGTTGGGTTTTAACGGCTTATCATGAACGAATTCAATGTCCCGGCCAGGGCCAACGAAAGAGCGCCATGTTACTTGGCTTGGGTTCATGGTGATACCAGAATTCTTGAAACGAGACATGCTTGGTAGATACAAATGTCTGCTGTTTCTGAGGAAAATGTGGGGTTTGCGTTGTTGTTCCTCGGCATCACCTAGGACTCCGGAAGGGAAGGGGGCATTTTCCATGCATCCGGACCTGAAAAGCCATCCATTGCTCGTCTTTTCGTGCTTGTCTCTCTGCGCTTAAAGAAAAAAAAAAAAAAGAAACACACCCCTGGACTGGTCAATTTGGACAATGGGTCACAATCAAGAAACTGTCTGCTACGCACTCTCGGGTCCCCACGCGTGCGTACATGCACACGGCAAAGTTTTGAGGGTCTAGCATGTTGTAATCTTTTTTGATATAATATTAAAGTTAACGATAATGCCATTAATGTAAACGTCGGCTCATTTATAGTAATATCTGCATATACCAATTACTCGATGGTCTAATATATTTTAATTTTTTGATACAAGTTAAAAGTTAATGATAATACCATAGCGTGGACCGGTGACGAGCTCGCTATTCAGTGAGGCCCTTATATCGATCACTTTGCTAATGGGATAACTAGATAGGAACTAATAATTATGCGAAATATTATAATTTGACGTTGAAAAAGCAAAATAAAGAAATGGTGTGTGACTTCTTCGGTTGATTTACGAAGGCCGTGTTTCGTTCCATCAAAGTACTCATGACGACGAATTTATTGTAGGATCCATGCGACTGATTCAACAGGGCAAGTTGACGTTGACAATTACGCGATGAAAATTAATTTTTGTTGCGGCCCTTTGATTGTTGCAGACTAAGACTCGAAACAGAATAATAAATGATTTGGAGGGGCGGGGGGAGGGGGGGGAATGCCACAGACGGACGGTAACTTAAGAAAGAGTCCAAATTTAGGCTCAAAGCAACTTAAATTTAACGCATTATAATAGTAAGCATAAAAAGGATGGATTGTTAAAGCTGAATGCCAGCAGTCGGGGAGATGCACTTGTCCCCCACCATGCGAAAATTTAAAATATAGCTTGACCATGACGAGGGGGGATTCTTGGGAAAGATTTTTGCTTAATGTCAGGGGGCAATCAAGATTCCCTTTTGGTGGAGTCACTTGCCTCCAACTTTCGTGCTTTTTTTCTTTTTTCTTGAAGATATGGCCGTTGTGATTCATCTTATTGCATGTCTACTTTTTTTAACCTTCAAAAAAAAAAAAAAAAACAAATCATTGACGAGGAAGAAAAAAAATTAATTAATTAATTAATTAAACCTTAAAATTTTGCAAAGAATCACAAAAAAATAAATAATTAATTAAAATATTCCTCAATTTTTTATTTTTTTAAAATAATCAATCTGAAAAATCTTCATTTTTATTTAGATTTCCCTAACCTACACCGATATAATAGTCTTTCATTTATAATTATCACAGAAGATTTACAAAACCATACATATATGTGATTTCAAGAATCAACAAGGTGAAAAAAAAAAAAAAAGAACACTCATCTACTATTTTTTTTTGTGCAGCGTAGTTAATGATTAGTAATTAGTGGATAATTGGGAAAGTATGGCATGAGAATTTTTAAAGTACTAAACTTTGAGACACCCCAAATCCTCTCGCTTTAAATGAGACGGCGGTTTTTAGATCAATTCATCATCCTTCGGAATCCTTAGGCTACCTGCCGGGGGGGGTTTCCTCTAGTAACTTTTTAAGTAATTGATAAAAATGAAGTTGTTGAGAACTAACTCTTCCATCCCGATCTGCTCCGCTTCGCTCTCATAAAGAAAACAACGAACCAACTGATGCATCATAAATAACCAAAGATGTGAACGACAATGCAATTCTTTGAGCAGTTACCGTTGTGATTTTGAATGGCAGCTGTTACTCTCGCAGATCGTCAATAAAATTAGGATGCTTTCTTATGATTCCTTAATAGAGATTTACGAGAATCTTTTGTACGAAGAAATTAACAATATTCCCTTTTAAACTCATTCGTAAAGGGAAATGTAAAATAAACTATTCTCAGAAAATAACATTGAGCTGAGTACTATTTATGTTCGAAAACAACAAAAAATAAAACCAACATTGAATATTATTTAATCCGAACTAATATAAAAAAAAAAAGAAAAGGGCACCACTTTTGGTCTTGTGTTCAGTGGGGAACTGGGGGATTTAAAACTCCATTAATTTCAACTTCAATTTCAAACCAGAAGATGAGAAGAAAACACCCTGAAGATAAAAAAGGAAGGCAAAAAAGCTAGTGGGTCTGGCAGATAGTACCTTGTTGACAGATTTGTCCTCCACCTTCTGACACAACATGCCACAAAGCAACTAAAACCTGACATGATCACGTGATCTTCTCCTCTCTCTCTCTCTCTCTCTCTCTCCTATGGCTTGAGACTGTCATCTCTGTCTTTCTCTTCCTCACTCCCGTCTCTCTTGGCTTAGGCCCTGCTGTTTCTCTTCTCTCTCTTCCTCCTGGTTTCTTTCGCTCTCCCCATTCGTTCTTTATTTCCTCTGGTGGATCTGCCTCTCAATGCGCAACCTTTTTTTCTTTTAGGCTGCAGGGGTGGTTTTAAATTCGTGATTTCCTCTCGTGGGCGGTTTTTGTCATCTGGCTTTTTGTTGCTTCTTGTGTAAAGATTTGATTTTTACTGCCGGTAGCATTGCTTCGGCTTGTGATTAGATTGTTAACGGTATGTTGCCATATGTTTCTTTCGTCGTCCATTTTGATCCTTTCTTGCGGCTTGTTGGGTTTTCCTCTTCTGATCTTGGGTTTTTGTTGCATTCTTGCAATGCACTTTTTAAGTTTCTTCTTGTTGTTTTCTCGTTCCTTCCCTTTCTATATCTTTGTGTTTTTTGTAATATTATATGCTAGCTTTACAGGGCCTACCCCAGAGCGTGTCTCGTCGTATACCTCTTTGTTGGCTATAAAAAAAACAAAAAGAAAAAAGAAAGAAAGAAACTAGAGCGTGGTTGTGCCCTTGTTTGATTCATACTGTTTTTTCTGTTCATGACAGCAATCTTCTTTTAGGTTTTTCCCCCTCCTTTCTCTCATATCACTCTGGGTTCAAGTGGTTTCTTTTTATATTTTCGGCTTCTTGGTTTTGAGTTTACTGTAAATTTGTTATACATGTTCTTCGCTCATGATCTGAGATTTTTTTGTGGAAGATTTTATTTTGTTTCTCACCTTTTATTCCTCGTTTTTGCGATGCGCAGGAAATGGGTTTTATTTCCAGGAAGTTATTCCCTGCCTGTGAGAGCATGTGTGTATGCTGCCCTGCGTTGAGGTCCAGATCTCGACAACCTGTCAAGCGATATAAGAAGCTCCTTGCGGAGATCTTTCCCAAGTCTCTAGTGAGTATAAATGTTTGGTGACACTGAGTAGTTTCATTCTGTCATCTGGATCATTGCTGCATGGGATTTGTATCGCTATGACTTAACGCATCGTACGGATTTGCCTTTCTAACAAATATCACAAATATCTAGTTTAGTAGTGCAAAATTGGGCATCATTTTCTTCGATGTTGGAAAGGAAAATGGGAAAATTAATAAATGATAGAGGGTGTTTGAGAAAGGAAATTGTGTCACATTTCGCTCTTTCTTGCTCTGATGATTTTTGTCAATGGGAAAACTCTTAATTCCTATAACTTGTCAGTTGTTATGAAGCATTGAAGGGAATTCTTTTACTTTTTACATGAATGTGTCTTTCACATGCAGATATACTATATTTGTGTAATTAGTGCTGGCGATGAGTGTTACTGAGAAGCAGTTTAACTGGCACGTTTCTTACTAGATGACTTTGTGATTCTGTGCAATCAATCTCTTTTATATTCCTTCTTGTTACTCTCAATGGATGGACAGCAATCAGGATTCCACAATATTTTGCAGGATGGTCCTCCAAATGATAGAAAACTTGTGAAGTTATGTGAATATGCAGCAAAAAATCCTTTCCGTATCCCAAAGGTACCATCTTGATGCCTATCTTTGATAAAGTTAATGGCTTAAGGTTGTAAGTGATTGGCACTGCCCTAAGTTCTTAGTGGCTCTGTTACTTATCAATAGATTGCGAAATATCTTGAGGAAAGGTGCTACAAGGAACTGCGAAACGAGCATATCAAATTCATAAATATTGTTGTGGAGGCCTACAAAAAGTTGCTTTGTATGTGCAAGGAGCAGATGTAAGTGCACCCTACAAGTTTCTGATTATTGAGATGTGCTATATTGCATGTTGTTCACCTAGTGCTTGGTTGATCTTTGTTAATCTCTGTGCCTATGAATTTCAAGTCTTAGATGAAGCAACGGAAATTCATATTTCTGCTTTTGCTAATGTTCAATCCTATATTCTTGGATGTTGCAGGGCATACTTTGCAATCAATTTGTTAAATGTGGTCAGTGAACTGTTGGACAAATCTAAGCAAGAATCTTCCTTGATACTAGGTTGCCAAACCTTAACGAGGTTCATTTATAGTCAGGTAGAATATGCCTGAACTATTTGTTCTGATGTTATTCCATAGACTATGAGCAGAGGAAAAACCATATTATGTTTGAATTTGACAGGCCGGCCTGATTCATTTATATTCAGGTAGAATATGGCTGAAAGCCATCTGTTTCTGATCTAGGCACACACGTGATTTCGGCTTCTGTACATCTTATACCTTCAAATTGACAAATGCTTAATATTATATATGGAAAATGAAAAAAATCTGCACAATCTTTCAAGCTTGTGAGCCTAAAGTCTGGGGTCTCTTTTGGCAAATTGTAGAGGCTGTTTGATGAATACTACCATTTATCAATTCAAGATTAGTAGAGTCTGTTTGATGAGTACTACTGTTTATTCATCCAAGGTTAATATGATGTGTAAACAGGCAGATGGAACATACACGCATAATATTGAGAAATTTGTTCAGAGAATATGTAAACTGGCACGTGAGGATGGAGACAAATGGCATAGGAGCTGTTTGAGGGCATCCAGCCTGCAGTGCCTTGCAGCCATGGTACTTTGCCAATAATTTTAATTTAGTAGATACTTGGGGTATTGCTGTTGTGCATCCTTTTTTTGGATTTGGAGTTTTTTTTGTTTTTTTAATAGCAATTGTTTCTCGTATCATAGGTATGGTTCATGGCAGAATTCTCATATGTTTTTGCTTCTTTTGACGAGGTTAGTTCCCTTAGTAAATCTTCATCAAGTAGCTTTACTTCTGAGGGGCTATATTTTGAAACTTTTAAGGTGCATATAGATTCTCCTTAATCCAACAACTTTCAATTAATTTCTATTATTTTTTAAATGCTCTGGATGGTAGGATAAATAAATATATAAAAAATGACATCCTAAACGATGTTAGAACTTTTAATAATGTCATCATCTCATAGTTTGACTGCATAAAATTAGAAGAAATAATCATAAAATTAGATGGTCCTATAGAGACCAGTTAATTGTCTTCTTGTTCTGTGCTCTTAGATGCAAGCATATGTGTGTCTGATGTGTAACTAGTGTATTTAGAATGCCAGAAATAAGTCACCATTGATGGCCACATTTTACACTACTCATAAATGATGGTTTTGTAGTACATTTGGAGTACTGAATTCCCTATTCTTAAGGTTTGGTTTCCATCTCTTCCACTCCTCATAATTTGCTTGCGTTTTTTCCTTTTTATGAAGCTTCAAGTTAACGTATAAATTGCAGGTTGTGCATGCTACCCTAGATAACTATGAACCCGAAATACATGTCGAAGACGATGAAGAAAGAGGAGAGTTGCATCATAATTGGGTGGATGAAGTGGTTAGATGTGAGGCCAGAGTTCCAATTATAGGCGGTGATGGCTCTGGAACTGTGATCATGAGACGACCAGAGAAGAAAGATCCTTCTCTCTTGACAAGGTAATTGTAGTCCCAAGCCTAAACATGTTGGTCCGTTGCCCAAAGGCCCCAACCTTTCCATCTTTAGCTCTCCTATTTTTAATGCATTTTTATTATCCTTACAGAGAAGAGATTGAGACACCCAGGGTATGGGCCCAAATTTGCATTCAGAGGATGGTTGAGTTAGCAAAGGAGAGTACAACAATGCGCCGAGTCTTAGATCCAACATTTTTGTATTTTGATTCTGGACGTCATTGGATTCCTCAACAAGGGCTGGCCATGATAGTTTTGTCTGATATGTCTTTTTTCTTGGAGACTTCAGGTATCTAGGTCTCTGTTCTTGCTTGGTCTGTGTATGTAATGGTTTTGAAGTACAAACAGTCCTCAGTGGTGCACAATTGAATGTGAGACCATTCTAATTTTTGTTCCATTTCAGGACATCAACAATTGGTTTTAGCTGCTGTTATTCGTCATCTGGACCACAAGAATATTGCACATGATCCACAAATAAAATCCAGTGTCATACAAATTGCTGCAGTTTTAGCTCGGCATATTAGACCTGGAGCAGTATTGGCTGAAATTAGTATTGTCAGTGATCTATGCAGGCATCTGAGAAAAAGTCTTCAAGCCACTGTTGAGTCTGCAGGAGAGCAAGAGTCAAACATGAATATCCCACTCCAGAATTCCATTGAAGTTTGCTTGCTTGAAATTGCCAAAGGGGTAGGGTTGAAGCATTTAGGGTACTTGAGATTTTTCTTTGTCTTCTGACTGTAGTTTAATAAAATGTGGCACTAGTGTTTTAACATGGTGCCCTTTGTCGTGTGAGCTGGAAATGGCAATTTGAACTGCACCTTCCCCGTCCTCCTAGAAACCAGAAATATGTTCTAATGAATCTCTCTCTCTCTCTCCCCCGTGGATAGATGGGTGATACACGAGCACTATTTGATATGATGTCCATTACACTGGAGAAGCTGCCATCTTCTGGAGTTGTTGCCCATTCAACCCTTGGTTCATTGATTGTTCTCGCTCATGTGATCTCATTATCATCAGTGTCTTCCCGTTCGCATCAGGTATGTTGATAAATTCCAGTATCTTTACATGTTTAGCTTCTGCTATTGCGCCTTGTGCTGGTTTTCCTTTGAGCTTCAGGTGTCTTGAAAATGTTTATCTTATAAAATTTTAAGTTAAACTTCATTTATGTTTCAGCTTGGAATTTGCAATTGAACATTTGCAGATTTGTAATTTGTTGTGGAATTTCAAGTGCATTCTTGTCTGATTCTCCGATATATCCTTATGGGAAAGCAGTATTGGTTGCAGCTTACTAACTTGAGTAAACATTGTTATGCAGGTTTTTCCTGAAGAACTTCTTGTCCAACTCTTGAATGCAATGCTGCATCCAGATGTTGAGGTGCGAATTGGTGCACACCAGATATTTTCTCTTCTTCTTATGCCGAGGTCTATTCGTCACCGGCATGAGGTTGCGTCATTGCGGCCAGGCTATATCTGTGAACCAAGAAAGTGGCGTTCAGATACTGCATCTGCATTTGCTTCAATTGCAGCACTGCTTGAAAAGCTCCGGAAAGAGAAAGATGGTGCTATAGCAGAAAAGCAAGTGAATAATGGTCAAGACAAGTACAAGGAAATGGACATCACAGAAGAAGATTGGAAGCAGGGTCGTGGGAGAAACAACTCTCCTAATTTTTACAAAATTAGTTCTCTTGTTGACAGGACTGCTGGGGCATCCAGCTTCGCTGAGGTGGTAAGTAAATTTTACAAGATTGGTCCTCCCATTGTTGTGCTTATAGTTTTAACATATTTGACTAGTCATTAACATAGTGGAAGTTTTTAAGGTGTAAGTAAAGAGAATAGAAGAGATGAAGTCCATATCTGGTTTACCTGATTTGCACAGGAACCACACATAATGAAGCTTACTGAGGACCAAATAGCACAGTTGCTGTCTGCCTTCTGGATACAAGCCAATCTGCCAGATAACATACCATCACATTTTGAAGCCATAGCTCAGTCATTCATGCTGACGCTGGTTTCTTCACAATTGAAGGTGGTTCACATGCTTATTTCTTGATTTAGTACCTTTATGTTTCTATTTTATTCTTGTCCCCTCGCATCAAATTGAGGAATTTGCCTATATTGAAATGGATAAGGACATTCTTCAGAGTCCTATCAAAAGGTTGAGTTGCCAAGATTTGTTATGTGCTTTGTCCTTTAAAATCTGTGGGGCTGCAATACACCAGTTGGAAGGAAAAGAGCTAAATCTCTTCGTTTTTAATGCAGTATTATAAGTAGTCTATTCCATTTAACGACTGTCTTACAGGTAGTTGAATGTAGTTATTTTATTACTTGCATCTTTAAATGCTGACAGGATCCCTGATGACAGTCCTGGCATTATTGTAAACATTACCATTTCCTACTAGTAGGCTTGACTTTCTGGGTGCTCTAGTTAGATCAGTTACCATTTTTGAAATTTGTGATGTTGCAGAACACAAATGATAACCTTGTAGCCCGCTTCTTCCAGCTTTCCCTTTCACTCATGGCTCTATCCTTGGGTACAAACATCAGTAAGTGATTTAGTTGAAGAGGCTCTTATAGGTAAGAAAACATACAATTAATGTTTTTCTACTATCTGTTGTCAGGGGTGCTAACACCTGCATGCCAGAGGTCCATTCTTGTATTATCAATTGGTATGCTGATGTATTCCGCCAAAGTATATCAAATTCCCGAGTTGAGTGATCTTCTCAAGGCATTACATCCATGGAATGTGAGTTTGCAATATGTAGTGTTCTCTGTGTGTTTGTTTTAGAGATGGAATTCTAGAATGGAGCTATTTGCTGCTGAATTCAATACCACAATTTGGTTGACACAAAGCTGCAAATCAAACAGTGACTACAGAAAGTGGTTGATTTCAGTTATTATGTGTTTAGGAGTATCTCCCCTGAGCATGTTTTTTACCAATTCAGGTTGATCCTTATCTGGGCATTAGCGATGAATGTCAAGTACATGTCAAGCCTCTGGCAGATGTGAGGGAATATGGATCTGTTAGGGATAATCAGTTAGCCATGACATTGCTTCATGACTTGCAAGGCAAAATACTTGAATCAAACAAGGCCATAATTGACATCATCGTGTTGAATCTAGCTAAAACTACCGGGGTAAGAAACTATGGTCTCTCTCTCTCTCTCTCTCTCATTCTTGCACGCTTGACATGCCTATTTGTGTTTCTGAAGCTGGATGGGGATGAATTGGTTAGACAGCTGTCAGAACCATTTACACCTGATGATGCACTTGTGTTTGGTCCGAGATCAATACTTGAAGTGGAACACAATGAAGTAGTTTCTCATTCCAAGGAATCGATCTCCTTTGATGAGGTACAGTCTCAATAATAATTTCCTGATAAATCTGCAATTCGCCTACTGGAGTCCTGTCTTTATGTGCATGGTTTAAATGTTGAGGGGTTGAGTCAGCATTCATTTGTAACAAGTCATGCACCTGCTAATCATCATATTGTTGCAGGATATTCCAACAAGCTCATTAGTTGAGGATGATTTGACTAGTGAACCATCTGTTGCAGACATGTCCTGCTTCATTCCTAAGACGCCTTCATCCCCTTCTGTCTCCCATGTTATCAGCATTGGACAGCTACTAGAATCGGTAGTCTAACTTTAAAAAGGACCCCCTCTATGCAATCGCATGTTTGAAAAATCTCTATAGAACTGTTTTTTCTTTCTTTTTTTTTTGTGAGGTTTATAAACTCGATCATTGTGGTTTCAGGCGCTTGAGGTAGCTGGTCAAGTGGCAGGAACATCAATCTCTACATCACCTCTCCCATACGACACGATGGCTAAACACTGCGAAGCTCTAGGCACAGGTACAAGGAAGAAGCTGTCTAATTGGTTGGCCCATGAAAATCATCGCACTAGAACGCCTGACAAGTCTCAACTGGCATTTCATTCAAATGGACACCCTGAGGCATGGAAGGTCTGTTCTGTTTATTTTATCAGTCTCCAATTTTTTTTGCCTCAGAGTCCCAGCAATTCTAGAAAATTTCATTCCCAACTTTGGTATCTTTCTTGTCTGGGAAGTGTCACATGCCAATGTGATACAGCTTACTTGAAATAGGCATGCATGGAGCTATAATGGAGTCTGTCTTGTTGCCATAGAAGGGTCACTATTTGCATCCAAAGCCAAAACCCCTTATTTCTACGTTATCTGGTTGTTGCATGCTGGAGAAATGCATCTCTTGTTTAGTGGAATGCCCATAGCTGCCCTGCCCATGGTTACAATACGTGGCTTTTTTCTCTTTTTCATCATCTTAACTCCTCGTCTGCCTATAACTGTGTGCTCAGGGACCAGTGAAGCCAATGGACCCATGCTTGGCTATAAGGCTCCCTCCTGCTAGTCCTTTTGATAACTTCCTGAAAGCAGCTGGTTGTTGAGGAAAATGGGCGCTTGTGTATTTCTAGCCTATCTTTCCAAGTGTTGGTAGAGACTTCAGATTGTAGTTATATGGTTGTAGGGCGCTCGGATGATTTGAAGTTAGTGACACGCCCATTTAACTAGTCCCTGTATCTGTAGCATGCTAATCCGTTGCTTGTGCTAGTAATACTTTAAAACTTGATTTGAAGTGGATGGTGGCAATTGACGAGGTAGCTGATTGCTTGGTAACAAAGTTGCATGACGAATTTGGGCCAACCCTTTTCAAATCTTCCCTAGCGTAACGCTCATTTTAATTTTATTTTTTTTGTTTTTTTTTTTTAATTTGAGGGAGCTAAGGTTGGAACCTTGATCTTAAAATTAAGAGTTCATATAGTGATCAATAGCTCAACGCGCTTTTTGTAAGGAAACGTATCATAGCTGCCAACTGGTTAGTTGTAGAACTGGGCTCTACCTGGGTCACCCCAAGCAATGTCAGCAACGGCCGCTGCAAGTCCCGGGGCTCTTACCTTTGTGAGATAATTGTGCGGCTGTGGAGGGCTAGAATGTGGCCTTAGCTGTGGCTTCGATTCAGTTCGGGCCTCCTCTATGGCCGAAAGAATGCTGTTCTCTCCCAGGGACAAGGCTATTATTCTTTGTTTACTGACAGGTTTAGATCCTGTGTTTTCGGGGATACCCTTGACTATAAATTAAACATAAATCGCAATAAAAACCCACCTGGACATGGAAAAGGATTGGCCATTTTGTTGAAATGTACATCGAAAGGTAAATTTGCGTTGATAGCAATCTGTTCTTTACAGTTACTACTAATTAATCATATATATACATATATATATGCATCCCGGCTGCTTAACCAAGGTAGTGTTACCAACCCTTCGCTACACGAGATTTAAAATCGCATTCGAATGTTGAACCGGAGTCAATTAATCGAAAAAGAAAACGCAATCATTTCCTTGTTAAACATCCACACTATTTAAATTCAACTCCTGACCATTAATGTATGGCGTTTCTTTAAACAAAGGCGCCATAAAACATGATGAACGCTTAACCGTGATAAAAATACCTAGCAAGATTATTTTATTGACTCAGAAAGGATGCTGACGACTTAGAAAAGAAAAGGAGTTACCTAATTATGGCTGCAAGGAACATTTTTTTCATTTTTATTTTTCTGACATTAAGATTATATATTTTATGCCCACATGAATGCATTATGCTAAAGTTAATATTATTATTATTATTTTTAACTACACAAAAAACAGATAATCCGTACCCGAGTTAGAGAATTACGGAAGAGGGGAAAAGAATGGGGATATATTTCTAAAGAAGGGAATTGTGCTGGAGAGCACGGCCCTCCATCGCCGCGATATTCCATTATTAATGATAAAACCAACCCCTAGTAATGGGGTCTTAAAACAAGAAACCCATTTAATGGGGGTTCTTAAAAGGTGCCCACAATTGTCCGACTACTGACCAATGACAATGTGAGGGTGGCAGAATGTCATGTCACGGCCACGCTGCCCAAGTGGAGAGAGATCTCTCCTCTCTACAAATACGGGCTACAACACTCCACGCACTCATTATAGCATTCTACTGTTTCACTGCGTGCAAGAACGTGCGATCCATTCCCCTCTCTCTTTCACTTTCTTTCTGTTTCTTTATCATGTGGTATGTAGGGGTGACTCTTTTTCAGTCTTCGAGTCTCTTCACATTCACTAGGCACTTCTCTCTCTCTCTCTCTCTCGGTATTCCTTTTCTGACTTCTTCTTGGAAAAGTAAGTGAAAGGTCTGGTCCTTTTCCAGCCTGAAGCTCAGGTTATTTCAAACTTCAAACCCACTAGGGCTTTAGACATAGCACTAAGTAGGGTTCATTGTCTCTCTCACTCGCTGATTTGTTCCACACTTCCACTAGCATTCTTTGACTTTGTGGTTGGTGTAATGGAGGCCCTTACCTAGGATTTATTCTTCCACCAACTTAGTTTTCTTTCTTTAACTAATTTGTAATGGATTCTTGCTTACTTGGGTTTTACTCGTTGGATCATATGGTAGTGATATAAGTACATTATGGTTTAGGTATCACCTGTTCCAAGAAGATCGAGGGTTAAAAGCTACAGTGTTCTTCTCTGCTAATTAACTTCTTTCCCTTCTCTCTGATCCCATCCCATCAGGATTCTTGTACTTGGGAAATCTTGTGTCATGTTGATTCTTTAGTTTGCCTCGTAGTTGGGTAAAAAAGAAGAAATTAGAAAGAAAATAATTGAAGGTGGATCATTTCACACACAATCAGTGTGATCAATGTTTCACCAAGTAAAATATCTTTTACACTTTGGCTTCAGTGTGATCAAGATCTAAGTGAAGATATTGGTGTGTTTAATTTCCTCAAGATTGATACTTTTTCATTGTAGACTCTTATGTATGGAGGAAATTTTTAGGCTTGATCCTACAATATCTAGCTCAAATGATATTGTTAGTGCTGAGAACGTCTCTTGTGACTTCACCACGACTGCGAGCAATGAGTTTCATAGTCCAGCTGACAATCTATTCCAATTTGGAGCTGCTGATCACTGTAAACAAGTTACTGGATCGAATACGTATGATATAATCAAGACCCAGATCGCAAATCACCCTCGTTATCCGGACCTGTTGTCTGCCTACATAGAGTGCCAAAAGGTTGATATCCCCGTCTTTTCTTTTATTTGCAGCATTTTTAAGGCCATCTTGTTGCTTCTAGAAGTGGAAATTTCTGTTAATGGGTTCTCAAAGAGCAAGATAATTCCAATCCAGTGTGTTAAAGTTGGGTATTTTCATGATATTTTGGATGGTTTTTAAGGTTGGTGCACCTCTGGAAGTGGTTTCTGTCCTTGAAGAGATGAGCAGAGAGAATTATCCGATCAATACTTGCAGCACTGAGATGGGAGTGGATCCAGAACTTGACGAGTTTATGGTATATATAGTGCGAAGTAATTGATCAGTTATCAGCTTTTCCTTTGGATTTTTGGTTCGGTTCCGACTTCAATGTGTTTATGCCCTTGTTGGTCCTTGAAATAATCAAGGAAAAATGGAGAACGTGATATGATATTTAGAGAAATCTGAATATGAATCTTAAAAATTAAGTATTCAAATTTTTTTTTGTTTTTTTTTTTTTCCTGCAAGGAATCATACTGTAAGATTCTCCAGAGATTCAAGGTGGAGCTATCCAAGCCGTTCGATGAGGCGACTACCTTCTTGAGCAACATAGAATCACAACTTAGCAGTCTTTGTGAAGGGGCATTGTCTATTGCCTATGATGATGGCGCCGGTAAGGCTGTGCACCGTGCAGTGTCTTGTTGGTTTCCATGCTTTCTCTTTAACTTTTGTACTAGTGCGTTTCTCTTGATGAGGGGGATTCCTTTCTAATTTGTGTACTAGACCTTGGTGGTTAGATTAACTTGTTATACTCTATGTGCATGAAAATTGAAAGTAATTTGTGGGTGGTGTCATTTATTAATGCTCTCAAGCTAATGCCATTGTGCATGGGTAAAAGAATAGTTTTGCTTATCAACGAGCTGATGGCCATGACTTTTTTTTTTTTTCTTTTGATCCTAGAGTGTGACATTCTTATTGCAACTGATTATGATATGACATCTTCATCATAGTGTTCTCTCTCAACCTGCAATGCTTGCCCCTAAATTAAATTCAAAAGTTAATGGTCATTGATTTCATTTGGCCAATATATAGATAGAATATGTATCAACATTTGACAGACTAATTAGTGCATAGGCTAATCAAAAGGCCAATATCTTGGCAATTGCATAGTTATTACCAATTTATAATAAAAAATTCGTTGTTGAAGACCTCTTTGTCTCTTGGTCAATCTAAAAAATTTGTGGTCCTACTGATTCTAACTTAGCTAGGCCTACGGATCAGTAGATTGTTAATTTGAAGAGTTTGTCCCATTTTAGAAGTCTTTTACGTTAGTACAATACACGGTCCTATTGCATTGCACATAAACTCTAGGGAGACAAAAATCCATTATCATTAAGACAAGTAGAAACATGCAAGGGTGTAACAAGCGAGGAACCTGGTACTGCTGCTATGTTGATTGTTTTGAAGTTCTTGTAGCTGACGAGTCTGCTAAGTGGTTGTCTTATATGCGTTGGTAGATGGTAAAAATGTTAAAATTGTGTAGTTGCAAGTCCTGGAAAATGGCCGACGAATGCAGCAAATTTTGATTACTGATGGCTTTGATGCCTCTTTCCACAATCTTTCTATGTCGAGAACTCTTGTTGTCTTTCGGTTAATTGTAGGTCAAGAATTTTTCCTTTTCGTGCTAAAGAATGAAATGGTTGTTTGGATTCAAAACCATCTCCTAGCTAGTCCGGTCATATCTATTCAATTTTTGAGATATATGGGACTCTGAATACCGAGAAGTGATCAATAGGTGCTCTCAAACAACTGAAACTGGGCAAAGAAGAATAATTATCATCACTCTGCTTGTTTGCAGGTGACGCGTCAGGGACTTCAGATGACGAGTTCAGCGGTGGGGAGGTAGAAGCATCAGAAAGTCAAGAATCTTCTGGTGGCAGTCACCTCTGCGATGGTGATCAGGATCTTAAAGGAATGCTCATGCGCAAGTACAACGGCTACCTTAGCAACTTAAGAAGAGAGTTTCTGAAGAAAAGAAAGAAAGGCAAGCTGCCAAAGGACGCGAGGCTTGCACTTTTGGACTGGTGGAACAACCATCGCCAATGGCCATATCCTACGGTGGGTCACTTAACTACCACACCGATACAATCTCACTTGCTACTCTACTTAAAAAAAAAAAAAAAAATCCTTTCCAATGATTAGCTAATCGATATCAAGAACGGACCAAAAAGAAAGAGAAGTTTGTCTGAATATATATATATATATAAAAGCAGAAAGGGCTGAATTAATTAGGTTGAACACATAATAATGTTGTGCAGGAAAAAGAGAAAGCGAGGTTATCGGAGATGACCGGACTAGATCAAAAGCAGATCAACAATTGGTTCATCAACCAGCGGAAGCGGCATTGGAAACCGTCACAAGACTTGAGGCTGGCTCTCTTGGACGGTGCTGGCCTTGGGGACACTTCCGGCATTGGAAAGCCTAGTGCTACATACTTCGTAGCTGGAGGCGAGAATTTATAGTTGACACTCACACATCCTCACGTATGCTTTACTTCCTCATTTTGTTTGTGGAGAGGGGCACAGGATTCAACCATATACTTGGAAAAAGAGCTAGCTGGTTGGCATAATGTTATTTTGTTTCCAAAAAGTTACATGAACGTTGGAATTTAATTCCAGTGCACGTCTCAAGTTATACTTTTTATTATTATTAGTAAATTAATTATAATTAATGATCAAAATTGAGTAATATAAATTTATATTTAATTATAAGTATCTATGTAAAAGAATTTTTTAGTTTGTCTCTTATTCATAGTTGTCTTTTTCAAAATTAGATTATTAATTTGTTGAATAAGTTTATTATAAGATGTCCACGTGTGCGGGACATATGAGTGAACACGATTCATCTGTCAATTGGACATATTTAGCATGACTAATTAGTATAATGCAGCACCCTTCGAAGACACTACTTCTGGCAGCTTCTCCACCAGAATTCTTTTCTGTGTCTGTTCCTTCAGGCCCCCGACAGGATAGATACCCTAAAATGATCACTCGATGAAGTAATTCAGTTGTTAATCTAATTATTTTCATATATTGGATCAGTGTATTTTTTAATATTAATCTGAATATAATTTTTTTTATTATAATTGGCTAAATCTTTCTCTATATTTACATATATAATAATAATGGTGGAAATATATTAATATTAAAATTTAGTGTAGATAAAATTTATTTAAATTTAATAATAATTAAATAATAAAATTTTGACTGAAAATAATTAATATGCATAATAATTAATATATTTATAATATATATATTTTTAAAAAATAACTATATATATATTCCAAAATATGATCCTTCTTTTATTATAAAGAAAGAGGAACAAAATCCTGAATGTGATATACTAATCGAATGAATAATTATAATAATAATAGAAATCCCATAATGTAATCCCAACCGCACTACTGCTGGTGTCAAAGCAGAAAATTTTATTTTCATTTCGTCTTGGGGCCACCACTTGGGCCAAAAAGAGAACTCGCACACAAGGCAAGGAATATTTGGGCTGTGGAGTCAGTCCTCCCAGCTCAAGTCCTAATTATCCGACTGCTCTCATTGCCTCAGGCATTGCCTGGGCCGTTGCCCTCTGTTATGGTTTTGACAAGGCCGTAGGCTGTGTGTGCATGTGTGCACAGCGGTGTCTTTGGTCCATAGTCGTCGTAATGTATTGTGCTTCTGCCGTGCATAAAAAGTCATCTGAGAAAATCTAGTCGGTCTCTTATTGCAACCAACAGCACCACACTGAGAGCTCTCTTTTTTCTCTACAAAGACAACGGGATTCGACCCTCCATTTTTAGATTTAATATATCTAACGCATAAGATGGTAACTTTTTTTTTTTGTACCAATAAATACAGGATTCCACTTGCAAATGCAATGTGAACAGAATTTTCACTTTAATTCATAACAACCCCTTATAGGTATATATATCACCTGATATTTGCTATATTTACTCTATTTTTTTAATATAATTTATTTATTATCTTCTATCACCTAAACTTATTTTATTATTTTTATTTTAAGTAAATTTTATTTATCATGTGATGTAAATAAATTATATTAAAAAAAAAAAGAGAGAAATCAAAATATAAATCACCATATGGCTTTCCTTTATATCTATCTAGAATAAGCATTTACTGCTATTCCATTGTTCTCTGACGGAAAATATATGAAAAGTGGCAACCCACTTTTCTCCATCAGACGACTTGTTGCTCATTGGTCAGTCAGCCTAACAGTTGTCCAACAGACTTATTGTTTATGGGCTTTTGTTTTTGTTTTTTTTTTTTTTCTTAATTCCGACTTTTCTATATTTGGTTTTTGGTTTTTGGAAGCGTCTCTTCGTATCTGCCCGAGATATTGGTCCAATTCTTACTTCATTTTTTAGAATGAATCCAGAGTGCAGCTCCAATCCCACCCAAAAAGACCCCAAAGCTATCTCACTGCATATGTGAGGGGACAAGAAAGAAAGCAGTAGGGAAAATTAGTGTGGAAAGGATCTTAGACGAATGCTTGTGGAACCCAACGAAGCCGGTGGCCACAAGTCGTTTCCTTCCTCGGCATCCCATTTACTTGCCATATCCTATGTTATCTCAATTGGACGTGACATAAACGCTACCCCCAGGGCGTAACATCAAAACAAAACCAATGAGTAGATGACGATGAATTGACCATTGTGAAAAATAGGAGAAGAAGCCGCCAAAAGGCATAGCAATAACTCCACAACATTAACGCCACTCTGAGTGCTGCACCGTTTCTTTCTCAACAAATTGGCCATAAAACATTGAACCCAATACATGACTGCTGCTGGGACACAGGTTGCGTAGATACATAATAGTACCTGTTGTTTAGCATACGCAAGAACTACTTAACTTATGGCCCAAATGAATTCATAAATTTATATAATATTCTAAATCGGAATTGAAATTTTCCTTTTCTTTTTTTTTTTAAATCCAATTTCTCTTTCAGTTTAAATTAGAGAGCCAACAATAGAATCTGAGAAATACTGGAGTAAAAAATAATACATTGACTCGCAGATCGTACACACATACATTTATGTACGGGCGCCTACAAATACATATCCATAACGAAGCAGAAAAGATCAGCCCTTTCAAGCCCATAACCGATAACAACAGGAGAAACTGAAAGATTTCTTTTTTTTTTTTTTTTTTATTTCTTACTTTTTTCTGATGGTGGAAAAATGAAAGCTTGAAAAGACCAACATTGCATAAAAAGGTTATCTTTATTCATTAGGCAATAGGCAAAGAAGAGTTACACAATTATGAACAACCAAGATGCAATCAAAAGATCCCAATTTCCCTGCGAAACACTAAGAGGACATCGAGAGAGAGCTGAAGAAGATTATGAGGAGGTACCTGCTTGATTCCACTCGTTGGCCGCCATTCCTCGGACACATAGCCAGAAACCATCTTTATTTGACAACTTGAACTAGCAAAGACAACGACTCGAGGGACTTCACATATTGATAATTAGGCTAGACATCTATGGACGTTTCACCAGAAGTTATAAGACGCAATTAATTAATTAAGCAACGATTTCCCGTTTGAGGAGAGAGATATTATGGAGGAAAAAAAAATATAAAATAAAGCGAGAGATTTAAGAAATTTTCTCCTCAATGGGCAATTCGTCAACCATCTTTCCCCTGCAAAGGGGGCAGAACGCTGGAATATCAGAACACTTGCTTGGCAGGATTATGTTGGGGTTGGGGCCAAGGCCCTGCCGATCACGAGAGATTATAGGCATGGCCATGGCATATTTGCGAGCGATCACAACTGAATTTATCACTTCATCTGTTGGGTGAAACACAGAAAGAACCTCAAATTCTTGAAGATCAAATTGATCAACTACAGGATAGAGAAAGGCCCTCGCGCCGTGTGCGCTCCTCAGCATCAAAAGGGCCCCAGGAGTCATGTACTTAGCCAAATGATCAATAACTCTAACCTTCTCTGCCTTATCCATGCCAACTAGAGCCGCCAAGAAGATCACATCAAAGTCCTTTAGCTCATTTGTGACGTCCATGATATTGGTTGTGTGAAAGAACATTCTTTTGGACAAGTCAGGATCGGAAAGAACGAGACTCTTTGCAATAGAGTTTGCTGATGGGTCGATGTCATAGTTGTGAAAAGAAGTTGTGGTGAGATGCTTGGTAGCCAAGACAATTGAAGTTAAGGGAAGGGGACCAGAACCCACAAAGGCAACCTTGCCAGGGACATGGTTATAGTGCTGCCTCAGGATGTTGAACTCAAGCTGGCTAAGTTTAAGGTAATTTGAGTAGTACGGGAATAGATTGAGATGGTCAAGCGGGTTTTCATAGGATGCTAAGATTGTAGAGAAATGACTCTCTAAGAACCCCTCAGCCTCTCCACAAAGTCTAATCAGCTTGGACCTCATGTCTTGCAATTTTTGGCAAAGCTTGTTGACATCGATAGGGCTTGGTGGCATGCACGTGAGAACAAGTTCTGTGAAGAGCATGTCAACATTTTTGGAAGGTTTGAGACTCTCAAGGCTCGAGATTTGCTCGTACAGCTCGCAGACTTTCTGTATCAAGCGCTCTTCTCGGCAACCCATGTCGATACCAAGAGGGCTTTTGTTTTTTGTTTTTTCTTTTACTGTTGGCAGAGAAGACTCACTCAAACAACAGACAAGGGCCCCCTTTCAAAAGACTCAAGGCTTCGAAAACTGACTCTGATCTTGTGAGTTAGCTTGGGAGGAGGCTCTAACGAGGTCATTATTTATGGGCACTTTTTGGGGCCCACACTCCATGCGGAGGATTGGCCTCGTTATGCCATTCATATTTAACATGAAGTGGAGAGCTTTGTTTCCTATTTGTACCCAAGAAAAAAAAAAAAGACTTTGTTTAATTCACTTATTTATTTTCATTACTTAATTTTCTCCGTTTATTTTGTTCTCTTTATTACTCTTGACTTGTTTTAAGTGTCAAGTTTGGTTCTTTGTATGTTCTCCGAAGATTAAAAACAAAAAGATCGTTATTTTGGCCTTCACTGAACCAGAGATAACATAAATGTTTTTAGACTACTCATGTTTAACCGATGATTAGGGTTTTCACCGTGCGCCATTTGCGGCAAATTTAGATGTGGACAGTGTCTGTCTGATGTATTTACTAATTCACAGCTAAGATTATGATTATTGAAGTTATCACAAACACCTTGAAGGATTGAACAGTCGTATTGCATTTACAAATATTCGACAGCACTGCCCTGTATAGTTGTACTTAATTGGTCGTGCCTAAAAAAACGGAGAGTTAGCGAACTAGGGTTTAATGGACCACATCATTATGATTTTCTCGGAGAATGTGTCCGAACTCATATCCCAATGCCAAAGGATTTTATGTATTATCGTCAAACAATTACAGGCCGAGCACATCAAGTCATTTTTTTTTTTTCTCTTTTTGGATGGGAAAACCTAAAATGTTCTTTTTTGTTATGGAAGATAAGTTTAATTTTTACCTAAAACAAAAAGGGAGAAAAGTTTAACTTGATTTATAGGTGCCTCTGCATTGTGGGGGTGGCAAGAACTTGAAGTTATAAATTGAAAATTCTAAATAAATCCGATCTCAAGGAAATGAAAGAAGAGTTACGAAATATAAGAGAAACATACTCATGATCAACAGAGTAAATAAAAAGGTGTTTCAATGCACCGAGATGTATAAGAATGAACTTTAAAGAAAAAAAAAAATCAGATGCATTGAAATTTTGCTGTTTGACAAATAATCCATGTTATAATGTCTTTAAGATTCTTATGTTAATTCATTTCGCACTATTGATTCTTTCAACTTCTGGATTCACACTCCACGATATGTATATATATAGTTTTCTTAATGTGATAATGTGATGTCACTTGTGGAAGATGAACAAATTGTGAAACACTACAGGTAGCTCATTGTTGAAGCTCCAGGAAAAATTGATAATAAATTGTAAGTGGGATCATCATTCAATTTACGCTACTTTTCCCAATATTTTATCAACCGACTGTCCCAACTTATTTGCAAAGGGCAAACAGATAGGCCCAATAAAATAGAAATTTCACTTGGAAATATCAAACAGATTGGTTCTCGGAGTTGATCGCAATTCAAGGCAAAGGTTGACTACTTAATTGGCATGTTCCTAACCTATCCAAAGTCCGCCTGGAAATTTGATTTTGAAGTTCTCCTTTTCAATTATTCCTAGGGATTAATATGTGGCTATTTGAAATAAACAAATAATGTACAGTTGGTTGAAGAGGCCTACATGTTTCCCCTCTGATTAAATCTCTTGAGTGACATCTCAATGATAGCTCTTTTCATTTATTAAACGTCTCGGGTCCCCTTAGATGTATAATTCTTAGCTGCCCACTTGAAGTTTGGATTTTTTGTAGGTCTACAGACAAAAACATGGCTTGAAAAAAGAAACACAGAATTGTTAGTTGCTCACTTGTACCACCGGAAGTCCGGTCATTTAGCACACGATCATGTATTTGCCATGCTATATATGGTGATCTTTTATTTTGTAATAAGAGTAAATAAAAGAAATGCACCAATATGCTTTTGCTGATCTCTCTGTCCGTATAAAAGTTTAGTTCCATTATCAGATCATTTAGAAGCAAGATTTTTGCTTAATCATTGCATAAAAGAGAAGGCCTAAAAGTATTTAGAGAATTACTTACCAATCTCATTTGTAACCATAATCATTGCAGTTGCAAGGTGCATGCTAAAAATCTCCGTTATTTAATAATTTAATCTTGCAACATCAAGAGTTGTACATATACCTCCCGTCGCCACTTGTATCTCTTACTTTAGTAAGATCACAACAATTAATTTATTGAACTTGATAACATAATAATAATGCAAGGAAAAGTATATGAAAAATACTCAATTTATATAATTACTCATATACTTTTTTTTTTTTAATTCAATAACTATTTCATGTCAGCATGCGTCCCCAGCATTGTCATCAAAATTTTCCTTAATTTTATATATGCCACATTCATATTTGGGGGAGAATTGATTTTTGGGACCCATTAGATATCTAGGCAAGACCTTTTTATAAGCACTTTACAAAAAAAAAAAAAAAAAAAAAGAAAAAGAAAAAGAAAAGAAAGAAAGACTCTCGTGGAAGAGAAGAAGTTTTGGTGTCAGTAGTTATATATCATCTTTCCTCAGTTGTTCTCTACATGTACATCTAATCGAAAGGATTTCTTTATTAATTTTTTAGTTATTGATTTCCTCCATTAAATATATAAGCAAACCAATGTGGATGGCTACTTTTGAAGTCTATTCATGTCACGGAAAGTGTTTTTTCCTTCTGTGGCTTAAAACAATACTTTATGCACACGATAGTGGTTCTTTTCTTTCCCGTACATTCGCTGCCCATTACCTTTGATTCAATGGTGAATACAAGAGATCAGCAATATGTTTCTAGGAGCAAAGGCTATGAATTGCACGATGCTTTGTATAGGGTCTCACCTTATTCTTTTTACATAGACATGGTGCGTTAAGTTTCTTGTCCCCTTTGCTTCAAAAGAAGGGAGAGAGAGAGAGAGTGGCAAGGGTCCGTTTGTATGTAAGAAAATAAATTGTTTTTATAAAATATTTTTTTGACAAATCTTTGAAAAAAAAAATAAAAACAAGATTTGTTTTCAGTGTTTTTCATGATATTGAATTTTTTTTTTTGTTTTTGTTTTTGGTGTATATTAGTTATTTATTAAATACAATTTTAGAGATAAAATAGCAAACAAGAGTTCCATCCTGACCCAAAAAAAGAGTTTTTGTCTCTGCTCCAATTGTCGTGTTCGCCGCCTTACTATTGTCGTGACAAGTAAACTAATTATATATATAAAGGTTAACCAACATAAAAATAAAAAAAATTTAAAAAAAAAAACTTAAATTGGGCTCTCTATTTTTATATTCAGAATAAAAAATAAATAAATAAATAAATATTTACCAGAATAACGTAAGAGCAAAGCTTGCAAAAGGAAGACCAAAATATACAAACGAATCGTGAGAGTCGGTTGTTCTTCGCAAAAGTCAAAATTGAAGAGAGGAGTGCGTGAGACCGAGTTTTCAATGCGATAGGTGGTGGGTCCAATTTTAGAGATTAAAAGTGTAACAAGAACGGTGATGTTTGATTAATTTACTTGCGGTGGCAATGGGAAGGCCGAGGAATGGCGACCGGCAGAGCAAGCTGGCGACAACGACCCTCTCTCTAGCTCATGTCTTCTCCTGGTATCTTTAGTCTGTTCTGTTATAACTTCAGAAGATGACTTCAATTTGTTGCCAACTCTGAATTCATTTTCGGTGAAAATAAGTTTATTATATGTTTGACTGATAGAATATTTTATGTTGACTCTAATTTTTGGTGGTACTGAACGAAAAAGATTTCTATATATATATATATATATATATATATATATATATATATATTTATATATATATATATATATATATATTTTTTTTTTTAACAAACATATCGGAGGTTAAATATTGTAACAATTTCCCACCACGCAGTACATCCTCGATTGAATGTTGTAAGTTCTCTATCATCCGTTACAATTTTTCTTTAAAAAGAATAAATAAGTAAATTATCCTACAATTTTGACCAATATATATATATATATATATATACCACTTTTGATCATCGCACATTTTAAAAGAAAAATTAAGTCGTCGACCATGACATAAAAAACTCGAGCCCTGAGTACTTTTTCTGCAACGTATTATATTGTCCATACACTTTTATTTTATCTTCCGAAAAACTGAAACCGTTCAAAGAAGTCATCTATGTTATCTCTGCGTGGACATTACGGTTTAAAGTCGCCAGGCCGCCATACAAGAACTCTTCGGCCACAGGTATATATTATTATTATTACTTTTTTTTTTTTAGCGGGGGGCGGGGGGCAATTTGGCCACTTTCCGCACCACCAGAGAGGGCCCTATGCGACTACTCGACGTTGAAATCGAAAAGGAAACTGTAGAGTAATTTCATTTCTTACGCATTGATTGGTTCACAATTTCCGATGATGCAAGCTGCAACCCTCAACAAAACATAAAATTTTCAGGAGTAATCTACCTATAAAATATTGCTCGAATGGGAATGGCTATCATCATTCATCATGAAACCCTAGACGTTTTTTATTTTTTATTTCTATATTTTTTTTCCCCCTTCGGAAATCAGATCGATGCATATAATAATATTATAAAGAATGAGGAATGGAGGCGTGCCTCATGCCATGATCGATACAGAAAATGGAGTCATTCCTTTTTCAACAAAAGTAATAAATGCAACAACTGATGCAGTGTTTGTTGGGGCAATTCCATGTTCATCGGTTGTGATTGAAGTCAATTAAAATTCTAGCTATTTTGAAGTCAGAACTAAATTGTATAAATGCACAAATCAATCATGTCATGGCACATATTAATGTGGTCGATGTTGGTAAAAAGTAATAATAATAATAATAATAAATAATTAATGTGGGTTGATGTCATTATTTTTGTCAATAAGATTTATTTATTTATATTTATAAATTTTGTTTGTTCACAAATGATTCTTCCACACCGTGCGCCGCACCCAATTGACCGAGGATTGAGGAAGGGTTTTCTTTGATTAGACGTCTCATTCCGCGAGCGAGTCCATGCCCCAATTGGGTCCTTCACTTTGCTCCACACTAGTGGATTCTCTTGAGTTTGCAGCTTCATATGGTCCTTTCCTTTTTATTTTATATTTTGGTAAAAGGCATCGGATGCCCATGGCCTCTTCCCCTCCCTCATATATTTTAACTGTCTACGAACCCCACAAAAAATCGCATATTCATCTTGAAAGTTTTTAGACGGTACATGATAAGCTATTGAAACTTTTTGATCCTTCCCTACGTAGTCAAGAAAGACCCAATAGACTTTTTGGGAAAAATAAAGAAAAGAAAACCCAGTTTATTAGTCAAATAAGAGCAGCAAAGGGAATGGACCAGTACGTGAGACCTCGATCTTCGGTAGGTGGGAAGGAGAAGCCCAAATTCGACTTACAACGTTGTCCCTCTACACCCCTCATAAGGGGGCCTTTTTCCTTCTCTTTTTTTTTTTTTTTTTCAGGGGTGTAACTGGCCTTTAAATAATTGTTTTTAAAAAAAAAAAAAACAGCCGAACAATTGAGGCCCAATGTCTGACACAAACTCATCCCAGGAAGCCCATTGTATAAATTTTCAGCCCTTTCGGTTTCTTCGTAGGCCTCGTACCCATCTCCCCTTCTGTTAGCTGAAGTCACCTTGGCATGGAAGCATGTTACCATGTAGTGCAGTGTAGATTCCCAGAATCCAAACAATATTAACGCAACAAAGAGAAATCCAAACGCGGAAAGAGGATCCAAATATTAAGACAACCTGGCAAGAAATTACACGTCCAAATACCTCTTTTTTTTATTTTTTCTGTTGAGGTGGAGCCACGGAGAAGAAAAAATTGGGAACAAATTTATAATGGCATATATTTATAGAAGAGTAACGTTAAGTAGCTCCATTTTACGTTTAGTACAATCTTTAACCATCACAAAAGCAAAACTGCCACTGAACCCGATAATTTACCTGAACTCAGAATTTTCGTATGATTCCGAGCTTTCATAAGGAGGAGATTCATAGAAGCTTGATTCTTCAGGAACCTCAGAGTTCGTGTCAGCTGGGGCTTCATAAAAGTAGGAGGCTTCAGATTTCTCAGAACTAGGGGTTTCGTGAACTTCGCTGTCTTCTGCTTGTACAAATTGAAGCAAGTAGTGCACCCCATTGACTACATCATACACCATCAGTCCTATTCTGCCCCCAACCCAACCGCCCAAATGGCTTCCAACAAGATATCCAAAGCGTCCAAGGCTCTGCTCACCTAAAAAACCTGCAGCATAAGCGCCCACCAGTGTTCCGCTGCCCCTCAGGAATCCTTCTGTCAGCGTACCACCATAATAAATAGCTTCAAAAAAGTCCCACCCTGAAGAAATAATGGGCCCTATAATGCGTTTTGCTTGTCGAGTAGCCAACTTTGCTGCCTTTGCCCCTTCCTTTTGTGCTTGTTTTGCAGCATCTTTTGTAGATATTCCCTGTCCCAATGCATCAAGTAATGCACGCTCAATTGCCAGGTTCCTTGCTTTCTCAACATGAGCAGCTCTGATGTTGTAGAAATACAGTTTCACACCCTCCTTCACTGTGCATGCTAGGGTTCCAGTGCTCATATCAAAGCAGTCAAAGATGGTAAACTTTCCACTCTGGGATGAAGAAGCTTCCCCCACCAGTTGCCGACATTTTTCAGCTGAGGATGGCAAGGCAGGAGTAAAACAAGCATTCAATTTTATGCAAAACTTTATCAAGGTACAAGTTTTGGACATGGACACTCATGGGGTGGATAAAGGAATTAACTTGCTCGTGGATTAAAAAAATAGAAAGAAATCTTGTCATCTAACAAAAAAAACATCCAATAAACTAAGGGTACTGATACTGTCTACACACAATAAGACTATCATCTAATGAATTATGAACCACGAACACACAACACAAGGATGACTTCTTTGATAGCACACAGAAACACACACAAGGGTGATAAGTTTCTGATTTTCTATTAAAATCCATTGATACTGAGCAATATTTGACAGGAAGAAGTTGCAGTGAGTCAGACAATGTGAACAGCTAAGAGATTGATTCCAACATTACATATACAGCATCTCAATTCTGTTGAATGTTGCCTTGCTCAATGTGGCAAGTCTCAATTCTGCAAAATGTCGTGTTGTTCCATTTGGCAAAAAAACTAAAATCCAAAATTGAAAGAAATCTCTCATTATTTCTGCACATTATCACTTTTGTAATAAAAACCCAATACTATTTCTATTCATTTTGCGAATCTTGATAAATTCGCATACATGATTTGGCAAAGAAACTCAGGCATTTTAAAACATTGAGGACAGGATGCACGGAGGAGAAGAGGGGCAGAAGTTAGAAAATGAGTAGGAAAATCAAGATCCTCTAATCACTAGAGACTTTGCAGCTCAGAGCCCAGAAACCACTTAGAAGAACAAAGGCCAGCCATAATCTGTATCCAATATCCACATTAGACACGATCATCACATCATCTAGAAGTCTACAGATCATATTGGCTCGCGTCTACAAATCACAGATTTATAGGAGTCTAGAAGTGAACTTTTAGTTGCATCACAGACCACCCCACATCTCCAGAACCGCTCCAATCATCAAGCCTTGTAAGTTTAACAATCTATGCTATCTACCATCAGATGAATCAACTTGCTAGCCCGAAACAGAAAGTGGTTTTCTCAGGCAAAATTAACATAAAAGAGTAGGCTTTAACATACACAAGTCCGAATCTTTTAACCGAGCAAATGAACCAAACAATCCCAATAGCCAACATACAAATGACCCCTCATTCACAAACTCTAGAACCAATTACCTTCAAATACAAAAGGCAGCCTTCTTGGTTCATAAAAATAATTCCCAATAATAATAAAATAACAAAAAAAGAGAATGGAAAAGCACGAAAAGAAGTAAAAGGAAAAAAAGAAACTGTGGGCTTGTGGGGGTTAGGAAACATAACACACGCACCTGTGATACTGAGAGCGATGACTCCGATTATGAAGAGAAGAATTTGAACCCTCTTCTTCTGCAGATCCATTAACGGATTTTGATTATTGTCTTTCCTAGAAAACCGAAAGGAGCACTCTTTAGTTGACCATGACGTCTTCTGTTTGCAATTTATGGTTAAGATTATAAGATGTATTCTGGGTCGTATGAGGATTCTGAAAGTTCCAAACTTTTGGTCTTCAGAGTGAAGAAGCTTCTTTCTTTGGGAACCTAATCTAGCCACGACAGCGAATCACATCAGGCTTACCGACGGCACAAGTTAAACTAGCCGCATACGTTGTCGTTTGCCTCGGTCAGAGCTTGAACCGGCCAGAAGAGTGAAGTCCCTCGCTTATAATTTTGTGAATAAATAAATGAATATTTGAGTTCCCTGCTTTCTACCCACAAGAACACGCACTCCATAGTCCTCATCATTCTTAAATCGCCTAAAATCATTTCCGCAGTTCCTTTTTTTCTTTTGAATAATAATGTCATTTCAACCAAATTAAATAAGCATATATGCTAGGCATTTTTTTCTGACCAATTCTCTCTCTCTCTTTCTCTCTCTTTTTATTCTAATTGAATGGAAAATAAATAAATTAACTATGAATAAATACTGATGTTCAAACTTGGCCACCAAACAATTCCTAGTAGTTTTTTTACCAATCCATTAGACACTTTACATTTTAACCAAAAAAAGAAAAAAAGAAAAAAAAAAACCTATAGCATCCACTTATAACATGGTATCTATTTAAAACTTCAAAAGAAAAAAACAAAAAAACGAAAGACTTGTATGACTAGAGAAACTAATGCGTATAAAGCTCCAACTTGTGGGAAAATGGAGTCCCTCCCATACCTTCTGCATAAGAACAGTCCCGCACGATAAAATCTTCCAAAGTCCATTTTCATTTGTTATGAAAAGTTGGACGAGAAAATAAAAGTTGGCGAGAACCCGTCAACCAGTTAAACAAAAACCATTAAGGCATACAAGAGAATATATTAACACAAAATTGTGGGATAACCATTTCGAATCTAGAGAGCAAGCAATAAAGCCTTATCAAAGCCTTGCATTGTCGTATCTTGACACCAAATGTCAATGATTGTCATGCTTTCCTAACCTAATGAACTGATTTTCCTTTCCAAATTACTGCATTCTTGTTCCCTCATCCTTAATTCCTTGGCATATTCTCTATTCAACATCTCTTATTCTAGCAGGCTTCTTGATCATCAGATCCTAATTTCACCACCATTTACATTGAACTGGGTTCTTTTTTCTGTTCACAATACAGGAATCAGAACTTGAAGTGAACATTGATGAAAACATATCAACTTGGGCAACCAAGACTTTGTCCAAATACAAACATAATCAAATGGGGAGCCAAGTGATTACTCACTTTCCAGTAGTAAGTATTAGCTTCAGCAGGGGCAAACAATAGCTTGAAATGGTCATTTTCAAGGATTTAAAGCATAATTATTTGGACCCATTTTGTAAAACATAAATATTTTACCAAAAATTAAACATGTGCCTGAGTCAGTCAGGGATGGAAAAGAAGCTGATTGCCATTGCCGATCAGAGTAGGATTTTTCCTTGGGCTGTAGGGGGAGAATCTTGCAGTAGCAGAATCCTGGGATCAGGGTGATCCCATATTTAATTGCACAAAGGTGACTGCAAGCTGTCAAAACGAATAGCCACACAAATTGATGGAATGGTCTGTTGGGACCGATTCTCTTTGCAATGGTTAAGAGCTGCTGGAAATATTATACAGGTGCCCCTCAATATCAGGCACAAAGCCTTTTTCCATCATTTCTACTCTAATAATCTCATAAGTTATTTGATTTGGCACCAAACCATTCTCCAACATTTCATTAAGAAGCCCATTTGCATCTTCAAGTTTACCCTTGTTACAAAAACCCTTTATCAACACATTAAATGTGACAACATTTGCTCGTTTTCCTTCTTTCTCCATCCGCATCCTCATATTCACAGCAGCCTTAAGATGTCCTTCCATGCAATAGCCTTCCATCAAAGTATTGTAGGTCACGTGACTTGGACTTACTCCTTTCACCAACATCTCATCCAAGAGTCTCACTGCCATTCTCAGCTCCCTTTGACTACACAATGAATTTATCAGTGTATTATATGTAACAACATCTGCTCTCAAACCCTTAGCAACCATTTCATGCATCATCTTCCTTGCAATTTTCATATCTCCCACTCTGCATAAACCATCAATTAAGCAGTTGTAAGTAGAAACATCCGGGCAAACACCCCTTACAGACATCAAACCATGTAATACAAATGCATCATTCATTCTTCCCTCCTTACAGTAAGCATCAATCAATGTATTATATGTTATTACATTAGCCATTCCTTGTTTCATCATATCATCAAATAACTGCCTTGCTTCCTTCACCATTTTATTCTTGCAAAACCCATTTATAAGCACATTGTGGGTAACAACATTTGGGTTTAAGCCCAAACCAATCATTTGATACCTCAAACCAACGGCCTCATCAACCTTCCCATCCGTACATAACCCATTAATCAACGAATTGTATGTAATCACATTCGGTTTTAAGCCCTGCCTTTGCATTTCACCAAGCACCTTCATAGCAGCTGAAACATTCCCATCCTTACAAAACCCATCAATCAGAATATTGAACGTAGTCTCATTTGGACAGATACCACTGGCCACCATCTCCCTCAAAATTGCATCAGCTTTATACATCTTCCCAATCTTTCCCATCTTGCAGTACCCATCTATAAGGGTGTTATAAGTAATCACATCAGGTGAAACACCCCGCAATTTCATGTCTTCAATGACGTCCCTAGCCTTATTCAATTTCCCTATTTTACACAACCAATTAATCACAATGTTAAAACTAATCAAACTAGGCTCAATTCTCCTCTTGATCATCTCCTTATACACAAACTCCGCATCTGCGGTTCCATTCTCTCTAGCTAAAGCACTCAACAATGGATTGCACGAAACAACCGATAACTTAAACCCATAATCACCAGCTCTCTTAAACGCCTCAAATCCCAAATGGGTTTTCTTATTTTGCACATAAGCCAACACCAACATGTCAGCCAAGATCGAATTAACGCACAAAGAATCACCGAACATCGAAATCGCATGAAAAATCGAGGATACTGAATAACTTCTCTCATTCTTAACAAAAGTATTCAAAAAAGATCGGATCTTTGGGTACTTTTTGGCAAGTGCAAGAGAATGTAAGACTCTAAAAGTGAGCTCAAGGGAGTATGAAAGCTTAAGCTCCTTCTGGGACCAAGCGAAGTACCTGAGAGTGAGCACTGGGTCGGCTCCAGAAGTGAGCAGCTGTTGAAGGACAGTGTTTGGTTCTTCTGCGCTTTGAAGATGAGTTTTGAGATCTGACCAGTGCTGCTTTGATATGAGGTCTGTAATGGCAGGGATTGTTGCATCTAACGAACAGAATTGCCCGAAGCCTTGTTTGTTTCTGTGTGGGAATTTTCCAGGGCAAGCACGCAGCTTAAGAAGCATGGATGCAACTTTTTTTTAGGCGCACGGAGGGAGAGAGAGAGAGAGAGAGAGAGGAGACAGTTTTGTCACGGAGGGCAGAGCCGCTGAGGGCGGTCACCAAACGACGTGGCGTTAGGGAACCAGTTGAAAATTAGCAATAGACAAGCTGACGATAACAACGTGAACAGCTGAGCGGTTGCCCGCGGTTGGGCCAACGGGCCCATAACAAAAGTTCATTGAAAAACCTTTCTTTTTTTTTTTTTTTCAGATTTGGTATTGTTAATTCTAGTTTTTTAACAAATTAGTGTAAACTTAAATGTCAATCAATGAATTTGTGTGTAAGTTAATATAAAAATCGATTTTAAACCCTTGGTGTCTAGCTTAGGCCTTGCTTGATGGGAATGGTTTAAGGTCTTTAGTTAGACATTTCTTTGATAAATAGCATGCTTTTCTCCCCTCGTGTTTGAGGAGTACTATTTGCTTCTTTCCATCCCACTGGCAATTTCGCACAATGACCAACGAAGAAGTACCCAATAAATAGATAAAGATAATGGTCGGGTTGAAAGTAAACCAAAACAACTAATAACCGCGAATAAGTATTTGAATCCTTAACTTTTAATAGTAGCTCTGTTTGAAGGAAAAAGTTATTAGAAGTAGTGGTCTCAAGCATTTAAGCTAATATACGTTAATCATGCATCCTGAGGCCTTGAAGAGAGTTGCATGCATTGTGGGTTGAGATTGTATTCGGTGTCTTCTTTAGTAGATGGTGTACATGATGAAGAGCAGATTTCAGAAGATTCTAAGCAAGCCAAAACCATGGAGAGAGGGAGAGAGTCCAATAGTGCACATGGAGACTATTAACATCTGCCAAAACTTCTATTCCAACTGTGTGAAGGGCCATTGACTTTTAAGAAGTGAACAAAGAAAAACATGTGCAGCAGATAAGAAGAGATCACATACACACAGAAGAACGGTAACAATACACTGATCAGAAAGAGGACAAAAAAGAATTAAGGGAATCATCATTATGTTAAATATTTTCTCAGAAAGGAAAAAATCGAATGAAATAATTAAAACTTTATAATTTTATTCTTAAATTTTTGAATTTTAATATTAAAAAAATTAATATATATATATATAATTTAATAAAAAAAGGCATTAATCCTGTGAATTATCTTATTATTATAGTGTATGTCGGCTAGAGGGGAAAACCCATCAAAAGAAGTACAACACCAGCCACCGGCCTTCAAGACTCGAGTTACGGTCTGACAGGTTCACTTTCCTGTTCCACCCGTGAGGATTCTTTTCTTTTTTTCAGTTTTGATATCGATTGTCACTTGACTGACACATCCCTTTTTACAGTGTGAACCCCCAATTGCCGAAAGTATATTCATCATTGGTCAATTAACAAAGTGGGCTGATGATAGTCTTCAGTACACAGTACACAGTCCCACCAAGTAATTAAGTAGAACATTGACTAGAAATTTGAGTTCGCATCCTGGGCCCTTCATGTTGGGGAAGGCCTCAGTCTGCACTTGGCAACGGTCTCTCAATTTTTGTGTAACGTCAGAGTGTTAGCCAGTATTCCCATTGTCTTGCTTGAGAATTAGAGTTTTTTTTTTTTCTTTTGGTTAATTATTGGCATCAGCTTCTGGCAGATAACTTATGTTAAATGCTTAAGAATCTCCAGAGTCAAGCATGCTAAGAAAACATAGCTAGTAGCATGCATGATTATGACATCTCATCATTGATGTCATGGCCTACTTTTACCGATAATTTCTCTCTAGAGCAGCTTAATAAAGCCAAAAAGCTACCATTATGAAAATAATCATTGTACTAAGATCTCACATTTGTCACCAGAGAAATCTTTTAGGTTGGTCTAGACTAATCGAATTCGAATTCATGACATATCTCAATCATCTTGAGATATGAAAATCGTATCTTTAAACGAATTTAAAATAAGCTAATTTAAAAGTATATATCTTTTGCATAATGTCGGAGGTAGCTAACATTCATAACTTGACTATTCTTTTGGTACATGCATAGGTATAAAACCTTTGCCAAACATTAACCGAAATTATTTGCGCCAGCAATACAGAGTAAGAATAAGAAAAAGATGTGTGCTACCAAATGAAGTGCACAATGGTAATAGAGTTTTTTTTTTTTTCCTAAAATTAAAAGAATTTTAAAGTAGAATTCTAATTAGAGTCAATTAAAGAAAAAAGAAAGTGTGCTTACTCAACTTCAAAATCCATTCCTAATCTAGACCACCGTAACTAAGCTGTTCCATTGAAAGAAAACGAAAATATTGTGGTCCACGACTTAGATTTGGCGAGATTTGAAGCATGCCTCAACCGAAAGAGGCTCCAAAATAAAATAGAGGCAAAAATCTTCAGTCGTGCACGTACTTCAGGCCTCGTGTGATCAGTTAGATTGAATTCCAATGGCAATGATGCATGCACCTTTAATGGAAAGGAGTGCAAGAAAATCATTAATAAATCCAGCAAGGAAAAAGAAAATTTTGAGGCCTCACCCAGACATTATGCTCGGTCATCGATCTCAACCTCTTTTCATTTAATCTCTTATTATACAGGAGAAAAAACCCATGTGATTTTTGACGCAGTAACTACTAGATAACGGACTCTGCAGAGCCACTGTATAATGGTTCAATATATGGCGGTGAACTCATCGCTAGAGAGAAATAGATAAGACTCAGAGATCCGGAGGGACCATGTTGGGTCATATTTCCACCATGCTTATGAAAAGGAAAAAAAATGTATTGGGCCACCCTCGAGTTATGGAATCGTGACGAGTTTGCTAGCTTGAAACCATCGCCATCTAGACTTGTGCTTTCTCACGAAAGTATGACTTGTATGAATAGGTCACGAGCACATATAAGTCAAAAAGCCAAAACAGTGTTACAATTTCTTTATTTTCAGGGTCCCATGTTTTCCTCTCCATGCAATGATAGCAACGGGTGATGTGAGGCCACCAGCGAGTAAGCCGCCCCCCCCCCCTCTCTCCTCTGTAGTAACGCATGGTTGGCGCCAAACCAACATCATCCAACTTCCATGGTTTAGCACGGCCAACCTTACACCCCCCCCCCATGCAATCACTTGGGGCGGCTCAAGTGATCACCTCTCTAATTGCAGAAGAAAAGATCGAGAGTTCACATTTCGCCCCTCCTTGAATCCGAAAGTGATTTTGCGTTGATTCTGTTAATGTAAATATGAAGGTTTCCAGCCCAAGCACAAAATATTAACATTTTTGCCATCGGAAAATCATTTGAATCGTGCATGAGGTTGTCAATTGCAGTACACTTTAAATCAGTTGTGTATCTGTGAGGATGCTCCACTTGGTTTGACCAATTAGCTGAAGCGAGACTCCATTGATGTGGCGTTACCTGTTTTACTTGCTTTGGTTACGTTGATTGTATTTTCTTTTACTTTCCTTCTCATATGTTTATAAACAAAACAAAATAAAATAAAATAAAATAATAATTTTGTGAAAGGGAGGCATACCATAAGTGTTCGGAACAGAAAAACTTACAATTAAACAAGGCCATATTTTCTGAAAATACCTCCATTCCTTCTTAATATAGGATTTTCCTAAACCCCTTCCCGAAAGAAAGGAGGTGAAATTATAAATCTTTCTCTAATGCATAGTAAATCACGGTTACACATAATTATTTTTGCTGCTCAAACATGTAATTACATATTATAGTGGAGTAATTTTATCATTATGGGAAGATTGATAATTCGAGAAATTTCTCATTAAGGTTAAATAATTAAGAGAAAATATTTTTGGTGGCTGAGGGAAGGGTGTGTGTGAGGGAGATAAATTTCCACATTTCTGATATTCAAGCACCTAATGATGCGTCACGTACAATATCCTTGACCAAGGACATGGAGATCTAAGGTATGAGGGCATATCTAATTAAGATAACATGCGGTGTCCTTTTCGAGGTAAAGTAAGCAAACAGACACTCAATTGGTATATAATTGGCAATTTCATGATAATTCACTTGAGAGTAAGCTCAAAAGCATCAACATGTTGATTAAGATTATCCATCGCACCCCATGTTTATTGGATTTACCTATTTATAAAGACAAAATATTTTTTTTTCTTTTCTTCTTTTTTTCATATGGTGGTGTCTACCATACTAAGTCTATCTTTTTCTTTTTCTGTGATTAAAGACAGATCATCCACACTAAGAGTAGAAAATTTACGAAAAATTACTTCCTGGGAGCTTGACCTAAAATTGAGTCCTGGCGAAAATGATGGGAAGGTTAGTCAATTAACACTTTTTTTTTTTTTTTCTAATGATTTGGTGGGGAAATGTACATCATGACCCATCTGCATCACCTTTGAAGCCCACTCAAATGGTCAGTAGCCGCTGGCTTTTCGAAGAAAACAAAATCAACCAGGAGAAGATGAAAGGCAAAGTGAGGTAATGCTTATTACATCAATAACTTCCTTTTAGCGTGGATGTCATCAATCAATTGGAGCCATTAAATATCACAAGTGAGAGACTTATCCTAATCTTGCACGACACCGAAGTCTCTCGCTGATCACGTGCCAAACCGAATTCGTTTAATCGGAGAGTTGAGAGATGTTGGCCAAGCCAAGCGAAGCGGCATTGGTGGCGAGGAGGGGAGGGGGGGTGTGTGACACCACCACCACCACCACCACCACCGCCAATTAAACAGCAATTATTAATTAATTAACTATTTCACACCTCAAAATGCCGCGGGGGGAAATGCCAGAGCCTCAAAATCTATGGTTCAAATGAAATCCAACGGCCCGGATCAAAAGAACGGATGGATGTGGGACCCACCCGGGATTTGTGCTCGATGGTACCGTGTCAGCTCGATGCTTCGTCGGCGCACCAAATGGTGGCTTTTGCGGCTGCTTGTAGATAGAGGACTGACACGTGGACGGGAGACTCCCACGGAAATGTCCGCACGATTTCACCCGCCACCGGTGTGTGAACGATGCTTATGGCCGTCGGATCTTCTAGGGCATTTCATTTCATTTCATTTCATTTTATTGCGTTCGAGAATTTCATGCGATCGGACCTCGCCATTTTTATTTTTAAGTTTTTTGAAGAGAGAGAGAGAGGGGGGGGGGAAGAGAAAAACACTTGAAATCAGAATGGAAGGACAATCATGGTCATCCAGGGCCCTCCGATTCTTCACAATGCCTGTTGTCCCATTTAAAGTCATATGTAGTTGCACAAAACCAAGCATTTATTCTCAAGGCATCGATGATACCTTGTTATTAATGACACCCTCCCTTCACGAAACAAATATTATGCTTTTAAACACACAACTTAGACACCCAACTAGTACATTTAATGACTAAAAGCCAAACAAAAACAAAAAAAAAAAAAAAAACACTTAAAACACATCAAACATTGTTTTATTTTTAAATGCTGTAAAATTCGGGAATAAGAATTAAGAAATCAATAGGCTTTTTAACTGAAAGCAACCGAAATCGTATTTAAAACCGATCGTGTATTTAAAGTTGATCAAATTTAGTTGAGATCAATTAACGGAATAAACGGAAAGAAAATAAAATTAACAAGTTCTCGATGCGATATTCTTAGCATTGTTCTCCAAACATCAAACATTCGATACTCAAGAGAAGTGAAAAATAAATAAGCAAGGGGTTGGGGGGGTTGGGGGCTTGGAGGGACACCATCGCCATTTACCTTGCATTTAATGATTATCTAATGCAAAGCGTGAGTGAAAGAAAAAGGCAAGTCTCCTTTTATTAGATAAAACTTCCACATGGGAGAAAAGGATCCCGACGTCACAAGACTCCTAACAACTATAAAATCCATCGTAAGCTTCCACCCTCAATTCCCTGCTCACACCCACCTCTCTTCTCTCTCCCACAGACACACACACACACACACACACACACCCACACCCTCCTCTGTTTCTGTTTTGTTCTGTTTTTCCTCTGTTTTCGGTCCCCTGTTTCTCGGCTCCTTTTTCGACCGGGCTCAATCTCTACCCAACTTAGGTTCTGTATAAATAGAAGTCCGTTTTAGGAGAGGAAAAAGAGGATCAGAATCTGATAGCTGAATTTAGTTAGAGCAACATGGTTCGAGAACCCCATGATGAAGCAAGTGATACTTTTATGTGGACTGCTGCAGGCGGTGGCCAGCTTGGTCCTGGAGGGAATTATGGGAACCTACCGCGGCCATTGTTTAATCATCAAGAGTCCGTTTCTCTTTTTGTTTGTGGGTCTAAGTGTATTGAAGCTGCTAATAACAAGATTTCGAAAACGCACAAAGAGAACCGAGAACAGGTTTTAAGAATATCCCCTTCTTTTGTGCTTCTGTTTTTTTTCTTTTTTTCGTGGATTGAGTTGTTTAGGAGGTGATGGTACTTTGCTGGGCGGGCGGGCAGCTTTGATATCGGATCTAAGCTACTTCTATTTCTTCTCTTTATGTCATTTATTTGTCTTGGCATGTTCTGGACTCTCTCTATGAGTGTGTGCCTGTTTGGATTAAATTTGACTTAACTTTTACGTTTTTTGGTTGTTGGGATTCTGCATGTCATTTCCATTGAAAGCGATTTTATCTTTTTGTCTTTTTCTTTCCCTTTTTTTATTTTTTGCTTTTTTACCGTACAGAGTCTGTTCCTTTTCAACACTTGCTTACATTTTCTCCGTTTGCATCTCTCCTGCAGGCCGAGTTGGCTGATGTTCTCTTGTCTTTGAGGCCATTCGGTTTATGTCTTACTATCACACCTTCTTTCCTAGACTTTGTGGAGCAGAAGTTATACTGCCCCAAAGATGAGGTTACAGCTAGCAATTACTCTATTCAGGCTCAGGCTCACTTTGATGATTTTGGGTCTCTACACATGTCAGAGAAGTTGAAAGCTTCAAACTTTTCTGCTTCATTACTCAAAATAGGCTCATGGGAGGTGACAAATAACATCCAAGTCTTTTTTTTTTTTTTTAACCACTTTGCTATCCATTTCATTTTTTGTTTGTCTAATGGTTAAAAATCACAAATATGCGTGCAGAGAGTTTCTCACAATGAAGGTGATGTGGTGGCCAAATGTTACTATGCCAAGAGAAAGTTGGTGTGGGAAATCTTGGAAGGGTGTTTGAAAAGAAAGATAGAAATTCAATGGTCTGATATACTATCCATGGAAGTCAAAATTCGGGAGAATGAGCCCGGAATTCTGCATATTGAGGTTCTTCTTTACTTTTCTCAATTTTTATTTTTTTCAGTAATATTCATTATTGAGCTCACTTAAGTTGATATTTAAAAAGACATCGATCGTAATTTTGTTGATTTGTGTGCAGTTAAGCCAGCGACCTGCCTTTTATGAGGAAATTGATCCGCAGCCAAGAAAGCACACCATGTGGAAATTAACGACAGATTTTACTGGAGGAGAGGCTTACAAATGCAGGTACATAATTCCTTCTAACTTTCTTCAATCCCATTTAGTCAAACAGCATCAATTGATTAGTTGTTCTTCTCTGGTTCACTAATGTGTCCTGTTGGTGACATGTTTTGCTCAGGAGGCACTATCTTGTGTTTCCTCCAGGTAACCTCGACAAACCATATGACAAACTTTTGCAATGTGATGAGAGGTTGCTTAGGCTGAGCAGAAAACCTTTCCCAAGTCTGCCATGGTCTCCAAACTTCCCGGATAGCACCAACGAATTTGCAGGTTGTTCGTTCGGTTGCAGTGCATCTATGTTGGACATCCAGCGCCTTGGAATGCATTTTGATTGTTCAAGACTTCCTTCACATTTAGGCACCATTCAACAGCCATCTCATAAGGAAACACCTTCACCAATATCAGGTACTAAATTGGCCTCAATCATATCTTTTGATTAGGATTACACCTGTATTTAAAGCACACTAACTCTCCTTTTGTGTTTAACATAGTCATGGATTTTGCGCATTCAGATGAGCACATTGGCAACCAAGTATTTGAGAATCCGAGGGTGAATATATGGGGTCAGGGGATGAATAACTATGGAGATGCGGTGACAAGGAGCCAGGTTCAAGGACTAATGCAAGTAGATGCAGCTGATGCTTGTCAGAGCTATGAAGTCAGTCTCAGTTCTGTTTCTTGTCAACAACTTCTGAGCGAATTCGAAAACCATTTGTTCAGTGACTCAGAAAGTGGTTTCTGTGATGAAAATGATCGCCTGGCAAGAGTGGGATCATGGGCTGCACTAGTCAATCCCGCCAAGGAAGAAAATCCTGCAAGTCAAAATGCCTCCATGCATAAAGTCTATGAGCATGCAAATGGAATCGGTATCCAGTACTATCAGCAGCCAGTTTCTACAGTAACTCCTCAAGTTTCTCTGGAGAATCCAATGGTGCATCCACCATACAACTTGTCCTCTCCATCCATCGGGCAGTTCTGTCAGCACGATTCTTCGACGCCCATCCAAGTTTCTCCAGAGAATTCATCGCTGGTTCAACCTTGTGACAACTTCTGTTATTCCCATACTTCCATTGTTCCTGATCTTGGTATGGAAAGCTTCTGCTCTGTCAACTCCAACAATGGAGTTAACCCTTGGTCCTGATGTTACGTAGATGGCGATAGGTAGAGGATGGAAAAGCTGACAGACTTAACCTGCCCAAACCCCGATTCCACCCAACCTGCATGGACAGAAGGAGTCAATGACCCATAACCAGAAACCTAAAATTTACCCGAAACCTAGATAGTCCAAATCAGAAAAACTAGAAACTCAAAATCCAAATTCATAACTCAAAAGACTCGAAAACTGGTATATCTGAAACCGACCAACCAAAACTCGAAATACGCAAAGGCATAGAACCTGCACTTTTATGGTCTCTTGTTTGTCACCTCTCGGGATAAGTATAGGAAATATGTTAAGATGGTTGTAAATACTTGGCATTGCTTCATCTGCTCGTAGTTTTTCGTTATCTTCTCTATTAGTTGAAACTGTTCGCAATACTTTGCTCAGGCATTGAAACGCCAACATTCCATTTCTGAAAAGTTGGCGTCCGTGTTTTTTTGGGCCATAAATTCAAAGGATTTCAAAGATTTGTACTCCAACCAGCGCTCTCCATTGTAATATAACCTTTCTCTTGTTATAGAACCCTGCTGAAGTTGTTCAAAAAAAAAAAAAACCCTGTTGTCACGCCCTATAAGCTTTAGCATTTTGGATTGACAATGGAGGAAGAATTTTTCTGTTTTCAGTCCGAACAGAAAATCATATATTCCATACATAGAGAAAAAGACGACAAAAAATAAAATTTACACCTTCTATCTTTTTTCTGAGCACCTCTTCTTCCCTGGGCACAATGGAGGAAGAATCTTAATGACTTAGAGATCCATCATGCTCCGCTTTTAGCTTTTAGTTGTCCAGAACCAAAAGCGAACTGGCTCGGCTAGAAACCGGACCGAGGCCCAATTCTTGGTCCATGATTTTGATTCAAACCAAAACAACCGGAGGGCCTGATCCGGCCACATAGGTATTTTTCAAAAGTTGGCCCAGGCTGAGATATCTTAGAACATCCCTCTAGAGCTATCAAAGCAGGAACCAATTCCATTACACGAGCGAAGCAGGATTCACCAGAATGGAACATTGTTTTCTGGCAGACGAAACTGACTTGCTCTAATTGATCGATATGTAATTTATAAGAAAGTTATAAAAGGACCCCAGGTAAATTAACGAAATTTGCGCAAATATGAAGCATGAGAGAGAGAGAGAGAGAGTAAAAATATATACTGTGGTGAAAAACTATTCAAACTGTAGTACCTAACATCCATTCCTAGGGAAGCCCTAAACTCAAAGGAATCATTGAAGGATCGCTAAACTCAGATCTGGAGCACAGTTCATTCAAAACAAAGGAATGCTCAGGCCTTAGAAGTCTGTGATGGAGAATCCCCAGATTTACCTGGGACTTCATTTGCTTTCTAGCTTGGGACTTCATTTGCCCCACCTTCTGACTTCATCTCACTATAACTCCTCTTCTTTGCGACTGAATTTGAATTTTCCTTTTGACTTCTGCTTTCCCCTTCTTTTTCTTCTCCTCTCTTTTTATCATTCTCTTTCTTTGATTGGGCTTCAGCATTTGGTAAGGGAAAAAGTGGAGGTTCCCGACCACTTAATCGACAGTAGACCTTTTCAACTGTTTCACTTACCTCTTTACCCAGCCCATTGTTATCCAGAATCAACTCCCACACCGATCTGGAGGCCTTCTCAAGGACTGGAGTCCTGCAAGGAAAAATTCATAAGAACATAGAACAGCTGGTCAACCAATGGCAACAAAACTTAGATAGACACCACACTCGGGGATGGATCAGCCAGACTGACACTAAGCAGTCAATGTTGATGATTTGATTCCTCACAAGTTGGCTAATTTACAGATAACTATTCAGTGTTGCATACCATTTAACTTGCTGTTCTACCCATTCTACAAATAGTCTATTTCACTACCCTCTAAAACTAAGGCCAGGTCTCTCAAACAAGGGTTACAGAAGGTAACCAGTTGACAGTTGGCGCCAGAAGGTTAAAGATCAAAGAGTGTCATTATTTGCTTAAAAACAGTTCCCTTATCAATTGCCACTTAGAGGGCTATGCTGAATTCCCAGAAAAGTAGGCTACATAAATAGTAGCTCTGGATTTAGTTAGCATGAACAAAATACCATTTTTCATGTGCAGAAGCACTCATTTTATTAGACAAGCAAAAAACCAATCATCACATCATCATTGTGAAGAAATAGCTAAACAGCTAGAACCGTCAAACAGCTGATTAAAAACATTGCATCTAACACCATGAGTTTGTTTACCCACATAAACATTCACAATCATCTCAATTGCGCAAGGTTCAAGAGCAGCAAAATGCAGCTAAGAAGGAAAGGAAACAGAAGACATACTCAAGCTCCTGTCGAAGGGCATCAAATAACTCCCTTTTGGTCTGTTTCTCTGCACCAGGAGTATTCAAAACCTTGCTTTGTTCAGCCATTCGGATTGTTGTATTCTTCAGCTCTTCCTGTGAACAGTCAAAAACACAAATTAGCAAGCAAATAACCAGAATAAGAATTATACAGACAAGAAGCCTAACAGAAACCCCTAACGATAGAAAACATCCAACACCCAGTTCCTCCATAGTTGCATCAATCATTCCCTAACAATGAAAATTCAGGGACTCAATATTTACCAACTCACAACACAAAAATAAAAAAAGGGCCCCGATGAACATTTATTACTAAAGAACCACATCCCACAAAACAAAACCAGAGAGAGAGAGAGAGAGAGAGAGAGAGAGAGAGACATTGGCTTTGAGCTGATTGATGATCTTCAATCTGAGAGAATCAATTGTGCCATCATTCATAAGTTGTTCCAACACGTCTTCTGGGGTTATAACTGACGATGACGATTCCATCCGTTTGACTCTCTTCTCCAATAAATAATCTCTTTTTCACCTGTTCTCCTTCTTCAATCCCAAACCCCAATTCTAAAACCTGCAAGAAACAACAATAAAACATTTAAAAGACTTCAGAAAAATTGCGCCTTTAAATTTGGTGGATTCAAAAGAGAGGGTATACACCAAGATAGGCACAAAATATCGCTGTTTTGGAAATACTTATCCAAACGACATAACATCAGTTGAAAAACATGAAAAACAGAAATTAGAAGCACAATCAATTAAAGACGCAAAGGAATCGATTTCCTGGCAGCCGATAGAATCTTGATTGAAAGGAAGAGAATTATTCTTGGAAAAGATACAGAGTTAGAAATAGAAACTAAGAAATAAAAATTTTTTGAAGAGGAAGACATTAAAGAACATAAGAGGGGAGATTTGAAAGAACGTGCGATCAGAAGACGTCTTGCCGTTCAACAATGGTGGGTGTGGTGTCTCTGCTCTGTCTCTGTCTGTGTCTCTGGGGTGGGAATCATTTGCGGACAATGAACGACGTTGTTTGTGATCTGAGATGATAAAGTGAAAAGCTTCCTGCTTGACTCGTTTCTTCCGTAATAAAATGGTCAACGACACCGTTTATGGTCCTTCAAACGGCCTGCATCAGCAAACAAAATAAATAAATAAAATAAAACTTCTATTCTTTTTCCTGTTCCGTGTTTCTTGTTTGTTGGTTTGTTTATTTCTTTTTTTTTTCTTCAGTATTTTTTAACCTATTTTGTTCATGCACTCTATGATTAATTACTTTTTTGGCTGATCATCTTTTGATTATCACTAAATATAGAAACTAGATAACCTTAATTAGTGAGACGCATGATTAGTACAAATTAGTATAAAAATAACATATGTGTTAAATTTTTTAATAAATTTATTATTATAAATATTATGAGTATAAAAAATTAACTTTATATATATATATATATATATATAGTTTAAATTAGTTATATTTATTAATATCAAAATTAAAGATTGAAATTATAATTTTTAATAATGTAAGAATTATTTTATATTAATCAAAATACATTATAATTAATTTTTAATAAAAATATTTTAATAAAACTAATTAAAAAATGTTAACAATATATAGACAGGTGTGCATGTAACTCTCGCGTCCCTTTAACACCTTGTCATGTAATTGTCTTCTTTTAAACAAATAATAATCAAGAAAAATTACATTAAAATTAGAAAAATTGTACTTTATTAAATAAATAATAGTCAAGATAAATTACGGTCAAAATTTGAAAATTTATACAAAATTATAACATAATCTTAATACATTTATTTATTTTTTGGTTTGTAAAGTAATGAAGACACTCATTTCGTTTTTGTCAATTGAAGATCAGAACTTCGTGCAGCAAGAGTTGAGCCATTGGTACCGAGTAACCCCGTATATGATTCAAATGGTCAGCACAAATCAATGTTGCTAAGTTGCTAGTTCTAATGCTTGGTTCAGGCCAGGGACCGTAGTTCCTATTATGGCCTAAAAACGACATTCAGAAGAAAGCGAGAGCAACCTCACAACAGGAACCATTGGAAGTTGAGCGAAGGCAGCTGATGCATCTTGGGAAAGCTTGCAAGGCAGAGCTGCTCCTTGTGGTGTCGACCATGTTCCCTTTTCGCAACCCACCACGCGTATGTCAAATTGAACAATACAAAGAGTGTCAACAGGCGGCAGCACTTCTGATGCTCATGTTCATTATTTTCAGGGTATAATCACTTCCCACGGGCAAACACTCAACTGAAATATCAGCAACACTGTTATCAAGAACATCTATCTGCTACTGCAAGCCTTAAATTGGGACAAGGGCTAAGAACCCAAGAAGCATATTTTAAGTTTTTTACCAGCACCAGACACAGAGCATGTACGTTATCCCTAAACATGTAAAAGAACAACAGAACATAGAAGGAGCACTGCCAATAGACCGATGATCTTTTGATATCTTGCTAGTTTCTACAATAGATTGAGCATTATAATTTACACCAGGTTGTCATCTACAAGACTCAATCTGTTCAACAACTCCTCCAATTCTTGCAATGCAATCTTATAATGATCCGGACACCGTGCTCCTGCTTCCACAACCATAATAGCATGTCTGTAGAGATTATTATACCAGTAAATAGGATTACACAATTCAATATCGCATGAACTTTCATCTAAAAAACACCTGCGTTTGAATTCTTTACTCCAGCGTGGCAGAATATAGCGAGATGGGATTTCTTCCACACCGTTATAGTTAAGAACATTCAATGCATGTCTGCATAGGTAACCCTTGTAATTGAACAGGCTGCAAATGCATCGGATGTCTGCTTGACTAGTTTCATACAAAACCTCAAAATGCCTAACCTCCTTCTCACTTCCTTCAATTTCAACTCGTTCTTTGACCAGGTAGGTTACAATTGGGCCGTTCACATTCACCTGCCTCGTGTTGAAGCAAAAGTACATCCCCTCAACCTCAGATTGAAACCTCTTAAAAATTTCTTTAGTATACAACTTAGAGAGCTGCAATTCAAAATTGCATCTTGTTTTCAATTCAAGACTTGAGTTTTTAGATTCTAATTCTGCCACAGCTTCTTTCAGGTATTTCCTGTGCAATGCTAGTTCATACCTATCAACAAATTCTTTAAAAGATGTATGTTTATGTACATAACCATCAAAAAAGGCAGTCAAACTCTCATTTTCTCGGATAGGGATTATTCCTGCAAAGAATATGTCCTTTAAATAAACCGGAACCCACCGTTGCCTCTCCTCATAGAGTGTCTGGAGCCACTTATTATTGCCCAGTCTGTGCTGCCTGATCATATTGACCCAGGAATCTTCAAACTCAGCAATCTTCAAGGAATTATAGACAGCTTTGTTTAGCTGTTTTCTGATGGCCCCATATCCCCTCAACCCTCCCAACCTCTCCGGAATTCTCTGCATGATATACCACACACAGTAACAATGGCGTGCTTTTGGGAAAACATCTGAGACAGCGCTTTGCAGAGCTTTACACTGATCAGTAATGATGACCTGTGGAAAATGCCCTTGCATGCATTTAAGCCATGCCCTGAAAATCCAGACATAGCACTCTGTGGACTCACATCCAAGAAAGCCACAGCCAAGTAAAACTGATTGCCCATGGTGGTTTACACCAACAAAAGAAATTAAGGGGATCTCATACTTGTTTGCTAAGCAAGTTGTGTCAATTGCAACTACATCACAAAAATAACCAAATGCAGCTCTAGACCTAGCATCAGCCCAAAACACATTCTTCAGGTGCCCATCATTGTCAAGATCCATCAAGTAAAAGAAGTTTGGGTTCATCAACTTCATGCGACAAAAGTAGTTATAAACTGCATGTGCATCTCCTTCTTTAAGTTCCAAATACTTGGAGTGATCAACACAATTAACACCCTCTCCATCATCAACATTTGAGCGTCCGTTAGATGCCATGTTGGTAACAGATGTTCGATACAACTTGATAGTGTGCATTTCAGTGTCAGGCTCTGGTGGTGGTCGTGCTTTTCTGGCCGCAAGAATCATTTTTTTATGTGATTTATAGAACCGTTTCAATTGAGGACTCACTGGATGGTTGTGTTGAAGCTCCACTTCAACAATTCTCCACCTTTTAGAGTCCACAAGCCTGATGACTATCATTGCAGGACAACCAGTTCTTGTTTCTGGTCTTGGATTGTTTGCTTCACTCTTTTTCTTGAAACCAGCACTACTGCAACTAAGTTTTGCTCTATACCTTTCCTTTCTCTTTGATCTAAACCACGAGTTGCTAACTCTGATGCCAAAACCCTGTTCCTTAGCATAGATATTGTAGAAATGATAAGCTTCATCAAAAGAATTAAATTCCAAACCCACAGTAGGAGGCAGAGGCTCCTTCTTTGAATGTCTTTCACCGGTTTCATCATGTTCCGCTCCATTACAATCTCCCTCAACTCCACAGTCATCACCTTCGTCAAACACTGGCTCACTATTGAGACAAACTTCTTCCATCTGAGAACAAATTCAGAGCCCCAGAAGTAATGAATTGGTTGCAGGACAACATTAAACTCAAGTTCAGAGACAAACCAATAATATATTCCTGATCAAGACAACCTAAAATATCAAGATCCACAATAAATGACAAGAACCAGCAAACCATTGCATCCAAATACACAATCTGCCAATTAATAAGAAATTGGAGAAAGACAAACCAACATTTAAGAAACAAATGAACTCTCCAATCTTTTATCATATCTAGAACAAAAGATGCTTAACTATAAGAATCCCAGTAAATATGTCGAACACCATCCAACGTTGAAGGATCCACGGTGAATGTCTAAAATTCTCCAGCATACCAGGCAAAAAATAGTGCTTCACATGTGGGCAAAGTATCATCTGTAGGAAGGTATTTTATATTTAACTTTATGAAAGTAAGGTCAACCTCTCTTGATAATTTATGGATGAGAATGTGTGTTCAGTGCCACCTCTTCCAGAAAAAGAAAGATTAATAAGAATGGTCCTTCAAGTTTAGAATCAAAATATTAGAGTAATAATTCTAACACCCCTTGTCCCTTTGACGCCAATGGCCATCCCAATGGTTACAAGTTGATAGTATTGGAATCAAAGTCTCTCAGAATTGGTGGAAACATGGTGATTTACCATGCTATTCTGAAACAGTGATAAGAAAAGGATTATCACAAGCAATTGGTAAACAACCAATTCATGAGATATAGATGTAAGTTTATCAGTTGGAGAAAGCATGGTGAGCATCTATGCTACCCAAAGAGCTACATTTTACACTTACATCACCACAGTCCAATCCTTAGAGAAAAGATTTTATCACCTTGACCAAAGGCACCTCAAATCCATTCTGAAAAATTGCAGTCATATTAACAGAAATGCAGCAGGGAGAGAAACAAAAGCAACAGAAAAAGGATTTGACATGCACAAGCAATGGAAAAGGGATTGGAAATTTAAAGCTGGCTCCAGTCTCACTTACGAATTCAATATATTTGTCTGTACCTAGACATCAAAGTTGCGCCACATTTTGCAAGCCATTTTCCTTGAATCTTTAAAATGATCTTCACTCCTTGCTATCAGTTTTTAAGTGCAATTTGCAAACTCAGAAGCAAAGAAACCTAGTTTCCATCATATGGAGGAGAAGATGGAGATTTTTGCAGTTGTCCATATCAGCTATCAGCTTGTCATTTCTGTGGCTGGCAGTACACCTAAGCAGTTAGCAAGAGGGCAGGGGCATAAACAGATATAACAGGACTTTAAGAATAAACACAACAAAAAAGGGTGTGGAAAACATAAACTAAATCTCTGATTTTTTATTTTTATTTTTATTTTAATAAAATGGGCTTTTATAGGAAAGAACACCCACTTCGGTAAATAGAAAATAAAAGAAAGAACATCATGGAAGGGTTGCATTGTTTTGCACCATGGTAATGAGGGCATACCACAATAAATCAAGTAGACAGAAGATCCAACACTGCTAAAGGCATGACTGCTTCAAATATTAAGCACAATAAAACAGAGAGAGAAGAAAATTCTGACAACAAAAGAAAAGAAGAAGAAGAAGAAGCATTATACCTCTTCTGTCAATTGTGATCTCTTCTTATCATTCCCTGCCTCCTGATCCTTGTCCTTCCTTGGCTCTCAAGCTGGTCCAAAAATTACCAATTAAACACGCAAAAATCAGCAATTTTCAATCAAACCCAGTGTTCTATTGGGCATAGTAACACGGAAAAAGCATAACTTTCTCAACTAAAAAAACAAAGGAAACGAAAAGAATTCCTACACATCCAGCCACAAAAAAAAAACAAAGTGACAGACCAAAATTACAACTCCAGCAAATGTGGATTCCATTAATAACCCAAAATTCCAACAAGGAAATTAGTGTTGAAGATGGAATCTGCAACCCCTTTTTCTCTCCGTTATTCAAATTGTTAACTACTTGATGATTACAAAAAGAAAAGTAATTTGAGGTAAGGAAAAGGTAAATAGAAGTTACCTGGGTTGGGGAGAGTGGAGCGGGCGATCTTTGTTTATGATGTTAAAATTTTCTGCTTTGGCTAATGGGATTTGGTTTGAATAACACCTTGCCCGTGGTCGTGGACTGTTGTGGAAAATGCATGCAAAAAGATAAATAAAAAAAAAAAAAGAAGCTGCAAACACAAAAAGGAGAGAAGAAGAAGAGAGGGAGTAAGAGCTGGGGCAGAGGCACAGAGCAGGCTTGGGGTTTCTCTTCTTCTGTACAACTGTACAGGTCTTTTTTTTTTTTCCTTTTGGTTTTTCTTTTTTGGAGGACTGGGCCGCATATTCAAATAAATAACTCAATCTATGAATAAATAAGACAGAGAATGCTTGTTGTTGGTCCAAAATTCAATCATCCCGAGAGAGCCGTTGATCTTGTCCGCCCTTAGATGTGGATGCGTACAAAATCAGCGGTTTCTATAATTTCCGATATGTGCAAAGGTCGGACAATATAATATTGAGCCCCCTAACTGGATCGGAGTGACTTGGGATTGGCCCAATTCATCTGGGAGTAACCGCCAAGCCGCCCACTGGTCCCGGAACATCTGTGTTAAGCTTTATAACCCCCCTTATCGGTCATATCCGCAGGCTCACACATCCAACTAAGCTTGGGAAACTAGCTGCCCATGCCGATGCAGAGAGGCCCGTTTATTCAATAAATCCAATTACTCATCTTGACAGACAATGCCGTTTCACCACCGCCAGATCCACCAGCGGAACGCAACAACCAAGCTATGGGCCCAAGAGGGTGTTGTCTCCTAAGAGACCATTTGGTCTCTCATGGTTCTGAGTAACACTGCCCAGAAACCGGAACCTCTTGTTTCTGACCTTGCGACGAAAAATTTTGCCGCTGTGAGGACCCTTTTGAGGTTTGTCTTGAGATTCAGACAGAAAAGAGAACAAGAAAGAAACTTGTTGGGTTTTTAGTGCGAAGGATTTTGTAAGAGAAGCGGGGAGCTATTGGCGGATCCTTTCCCTTTGAAAAGATGACACCTTTTCCACTCACTTACCAATCTGCCAAACCTCAACAAAATGCAATCTTGGGTGCCAGGCGTTGTCGCCCACCCCAGTTTCTTCCTCACCCATAGGCCTTTCTCCAAATTCCCGAGCGCCTTCTTGTTTGCCTCTCTGCATCCTCACCAGGCCAAGAGCAATCCAATGTTGTCCCAACCTGACCTTGTGGACCCCACCTACCAGAAAACATCACTAACCCTAGAAAACCAAAATTACCCAACGCCACTGTCCCCGCCCTACCCTCCTATCTCAAAGCAGATAGAGGTAGCCAGAGCTATGGCTGCCTCTTCAAGATCGAGCCTTTTCACATTCTCAAGAAGTGATTTGTTGTTTGAAGATCGGTGGCTCGTTGCTGTTAATAAACCTCAGGGAGTTTACTGTGAGACTGTGTTGGAAAAGGCCCGTATAGTTCTTGCTGACTCCTCTGAATCAACTGGACTCAGTGATGGTATGCTTGTCTCTTTAAGCCTCTTTATTTTATTGGGTTTTCTTGTTTGCTTTTGGTCGCTCATTCATCAGTTTTGACATTGGAATGTATGAGCTGGAATGGCTAGTTAGTCCATAGTTCTTGAGTTTTCCTTGCAGACGATGGCTTTGGCCTGTAGATAGCTTTCAGCCTATTCAAACCTATTTGTTCTCGTTGTTTTATATTTTAAAGTAATTGAAACATTTGGCTACAAATGGATCACCTATAGAGGCTTGATTGCGATAGATGATACATGTACGTGTGTGGAAGAAGGATATAAGTTTTTGATTCCCTGTCTGCTTACACAGTGGAGCAACCACTCGAACATTGCTTCCTGATAAACTGTGGGGTAATGGATGTGTGTGCATCACTTTGTTGGCAAGGATTAAATTGCCACAAAAGGCAATGAAGTTTTCTTTTTACCAATTTATGTTGGGTGCAAAGCGTTGAGATGTTTATAGATGTTGCTAGATGCAATTAGAGCTCTTCATTTATTTGGCTCACACATGGTTCCGAGATTACTGAAATTGCAGAACAAGTTGGAAAGATTTGGGTGTTTGCATGGTTCAATATACTTTGCAACTAGTTTAGCCAGTGTCCTGGCTGTTGAAATTTTGGAATATGTTGTACCTGGAAAAGGGAATGGATTGTTAGCTGCCACATGCAGTTCTTTGATTAATGGAAATCGTATGCATAGACTCGTTATAAATTGTAATTGCAAAGAGCCCTTTTGATTATGTTATGGTTTGATCTTCAGAGTTAAACTGAGGTAAACAATTATAATTTCAGGGTCTGAAGCCAGCCTGCCAGAGCTCCATCTTGCCAATCGACTTGATCGTGACACAAGCGGTGTAATGGTGATCACCAAGTCCCACAAAGTAGCTGCTAAGCTTGTAAAGGCATATACAGATCACAAGGTTAAGAAAGCTTACATTGCCCTCTGCATCGGATCAGCTCCAAAATGGGAAAAGATCGCTGTGAAATCGGGTCATGGTCGGTCAAAATTTGGAGCTTGGCGTGTATATGCTGCATCAGATGTAGGTCGGACACTGCCAGGAGGGTCTTCAGTGAGGGACATGGAAACTTCATTTGAAGTATTGTCAGTCAATGAACAAGCGAGCTTGAAAGGGCTCTCTGAATTTAATAAAGATGAAAAAGTTCTAGTTGCTGAAGGAAAAGCCAAAATTGAAGGGGATGCCAGGAAGGACAAGATTTTGATAAGAGCATTACCTCGGAGTGGAAGAACTCATCAAATCCGTTTGCATTGCCAGTATCTTGGGATTCCTATAAGAGGAGACGTGAAATATGGTGGCGTACATGAGTGGGAGGGGAAAACATGTGAGAGCCATGAACTTCATGCTGAGAGTTTGTCTCTTCAGCATCCTGTTACTGGTCTGCCTCTATTGTTCCATGCACCTTTGCCTCCATGGGCCACCCAGCTATTGATTCCATTATAAACTTGAACTCTGTTGTTCTGGCTTTGAAAGATCTCTGGACAATGCTGGGGGATTTTTGCACTTAAGTCGAAATTGAGTGAGTGCATGATTTCTGTGGACAGTTTAATCAATGCACTAACGAACTTCCAGTTTAGGCCGGAAAGAGCCCGGTAGAGACTTATTTCCATCAATGTTTGCAAATGCACGCATAGAGTCCAAGCCCAGATTTTCCATATTTATAACACTAATGTCCACGTTCGAGCCGATCATGGACAGACATTTGGGTTAATTTTTTAAGCTAGAATGTCAGAATTAGAGCCAATCATGTGCTGACTTTTATACACACACACACACACACACACACATATTTGGGATAGTCTTTTAAACAAGAATAATGGCTGTCCTTTTTTAGGATAATACGTGGTTTTCTCAGTTCTCCCAAATTTCGTACGGTCAGCGCTGATCTGCTACGTCGTTGAATCGTGTTACAGGGAGAAACATCATCAACCGTTTAGTTGGGGATGGTTAATCTCGTCATTAGAAACAATAGCTAATCAGTGACGTTGTTATATTTGTAAGCGTTGTTTTTATCATTTTGTAAAACAAAATTCTTTCTTACGATAAATTAACGAAACAAACGTCACACTTGGAAATGGGAAATCCTAAAAGGGAGAAAACAGACATTCTTCCTAAAATAATGGCCACTTCTTACCTAAAACTCAAATTACGCGCATAAAAGTAAATCTTGTATACCAAGATATTAACAGATAGTTGTGACCAATCTTGGAATTATTTCAATGTCACAAGCACTAAAAGTACAGGTGAATTAAAGATAGAAATGAGGAGCCATTTGTGCAGCGTTAATAGACTGCTCAAATTGTTCAAAGCTCTACCATAAATATGGCATCAAAGGAGATATCATCTCTTCCAATAGCTCAGGGAACAGTTAATCTTAATAAATATTAAAGAAGGCAATCAACTATTTTTTGCAGTTTTGTGCTGCCATCTGATTCCTTCTCATGCTTGTTTTTTGTCCTTCCCCCTAAGAGGCCTACAGCTAATAATCAAAAAGATTAAACAAAAGGGAAAACTTTCGGAACCACTTGATCCCCAATCTCTTCCTCGGACTAAACTGGCATAGAAGTGCTTCCTTTCTACAGTTCATCCTGCAAAATAACATCAAGTTTAGCATTTCAGAATCCTCTAATTACGTGATTCAATTGGAAAGGGAAAAAATTTTTTAATTTACCAAAAAAAAAATTAAAGGAAGCAAGACTCACATGTTTCTCATCTGCTTTGTCGTCAGCAGTGTCTTCATCTGTGTCTGGTTTAGTCTCAGTATCAGCATGGTCTTCCGCATCATCAGCATCATCGTCTTCATTATCTTCAGCCTGGAAAACAGAACTTTGCACAATTAGAGCAGAGAAAAAGTAGTCTTAAGTGTGCTTAGATGAGTTGTGTGTAGGCCTACATCAGAATCGGCAACGTCATCCTTTGATTCCTGAAAGGATAAAAATAAGCATATTAGTTTGAACAAAGAATGTTTAATTGTATCAAAATGCGAAAAAACAAAAAAGTGGAAAATGAAAAACATCTCCCACAGAGTTATGAATGACACTGCTTTTCACTGAGCAAGGCTGACAAGAACTCTTGAACCCCAGTTTATCATTATGTTAGCATAAGAAAAGTTAAATAGATTCCCTATTGCAACCTCTTTACCCCACCCTCTCACTAATGTCCTTCAAGGAAAATTCCTAAATCTGGTTAGCAAATTCAATATAAACTGAAGAGATTTGCACGAGGAAAGGGTGAGATAATACCTCCTCCTCTCTTTGCTTTTCGGCCTCTTCAAATGCTGCCTTCTCAGCCTGCAGTATTCAATGATCTCAATCAAATTTCAAGAAGAGTATCTATTCTGAAAATTGAAACTTGGTGAAAGTGTAACATACATCCTTATATTTTCCCCATGTTTCTTCAGCAAACTTCTTTGCATACTCCGGGTCATCAGCAACCAAAATATTGTCAAATAAGGTCCCAGATTTCACCTGAACACAATTTGCTTTGTTTGTTAAATAGCAAGCTGTCAATGGGAACTGGGGTAGTAGATATGAAAAGACATATTACCTGCCACAATTCAATGCCAACATACTTCAAGTTGGGGTAAACGTAAAGATCTGGGTCATCCTTGAAATCTGCAAAAAGATCATGTGTCAAAATAAAGAAGCTGAAATGGAGGAGCATCAAAGGGAAACAGCAAAAACAGAATTGAACCTGGGTTGTCAATCATTGGTGCCTTCCATTTGCCACTGTAGTTGGGGTTCTTAATTTTCTGCCAAGGAAGGAAAGTATATAGGATTAGTCCTAAATTGCAATCTTTATCTATAACTTAATGCATAAATTCAGACCTTGGGCTTCCATGGGCCCTTGTATTCAGGGTTGGGAATTGTTGGGGCAGTCCATTCACCATCTTCCTCATCATCCCAATCATCAGGCTAAAAATGAACCATCTTAATCAGAAATTAATTTACTTCAGATAAATACACAAAATTATCAGCAGTACAAGAACAGTTATATGACTACCTTCTTGGCATCAGGGTCAGGAATCTCCTTTTGAATGTCATCATATCCCTAGGAAAAGGTTACATGGTACAAAACCACAAAAATTAGTCTCTTAAACAACCATTTGCAGGAATGATTTTGAAGTTCACAAAGTAAAGCCGCATGGGCAAAATTACCTCCGGTTTCTTATCCTCGGGGTCAGGAATATACTCCTTGTCATCCCAATCATCAGGCTGCCATCAGTTCAATGGTTATGTTACCATCATCAGAATCCAAAATAATTAATGCAACATCACAACTATTAGGGTACTATGCTTTTACCTTCTTGGCCTCAGGATCCTTGATTTTCTTTGGTGGCAGAAGATCCCAGTCAGTGTACAAACTACCAGATTTTTTCTCCACATTGTCAATAAGAATGCTGTAATTAGCATCCGGATAAATGATAAATGTGTAAACATGACTGAGTTGGTCAGTCTCACAAGGAACATCTTTCTTGATCAAGTGGTTTGTTTCGTTGTAGTGAAGAATAGCATGAACTTTCTTGGTGCTGTAGCCACAGATATCTGGTCCAAACATGATACTGCACCCAACCATAAAATGAAAAAAATCAGCAATTCAAACAAGTATACAAAATCCAGTGAGCGTGTAACCTGATAATTCAAATTATTATGTCAAATGATACTGACCTGTATGGAGTATCACCGCCAAATTTCTTCTGGTCAATTTCACCACCGATCAACTTCATGTAGCCACCACCACAGTCAAGCTTCTGTTCATGCTTGACAGAGAATTGGAAGACTAGTGTCTTATCTTTGTTACTGAATTCAGGGAACTCAGCTGAAATAGCATAGAACCTATAGTCTTCACTCGTCTGGATCCCTGTATGAACATATAACCTCATCACTTAGCTACTCAATTAGAACTCCAGAGTACTATGTATGCCTGAAAGCTAAAACTAAAATCAGTGTCTATATTTATATTCACCAATGTATAACTCCTAGGTGATGGGTTAGAATAATACCTTTATCATTGGGGTCTCCATTCCATTTTCCAGAGGTGTAGTTCCACTCCCCAGCCGTGTTTTCATCTTTTTTCCAGTCAGATTTAACCCACCTTTTCTCCCATCCATCTTCAGTTTCAAACACAACGGGAGAGAAAAGTGTTACAAGTCAGGAAAGCAATGCAGGTGACTAGAGGAAAAGAGGCCAAACTCTAAACGATTCTATTCAATAATTCACCCATTAACATACAAATTACATCACGCAAACTTATACGTTGAAGCCATTTCCATACGCCGAATCCCAAATTTCACATTCAAACAGTCACCAAATTGATTTCAACGGAAAATTCCATAAGTTATTTCCCCAAATTGAACTGCAGCAAGGCAATCAAAGTCTCAAACTATTCACCAATCACCAGCAGATCTAAACAAAAAGATCGCCTAACCATCCAATTAAACAGCCACTAAACAAAAGCTACAAGTGCCAAAAACAAACAGATCCACGAAACTGAACAGGAAAAGGGAACACCGCGAGAATGCAGACAACTGGAAATGCAACCAAAATCCACACACTGAACCACGATCTACACACACTTATTTCAAGTATCGATATACACGCCGATACACGTATCTAGAAGGCAAAGAGTCCATGACTCACAAGAACATTCCAGAATCTTAGTTTAACAGAGTACATCGCAAGAGTACATGAAACCACGTATCCATAGAGACATCTATGCGTATAAATATACACAGATAGAGAGAGAGAGAGAGAGAGAGAGACCATCGAAGCGCTCCTCGAAGAAAACTTTAGCAGAGGCGATCGCGAGGAGAGAGAGGAGGAGTAGAGAGAGAAAGCTAGGTTTCGCCATGGCTAGGGAGAGAAATAGTTTGGAGCAGGTCGCTAGTGCCGTTCGGATTGGGACTGGAAGAGCGTGAGAGCGATGGGGTTTACTTATACTGCTTCTCGCCTCCTCTGTTTTAACGGCTGGTAAATTCTGAATTTCACTTCCGGTCAACGTCCTAGGTGGACAGCCTGAGGTTACGTGGACTAATTGTTTTCTGCCACGTCGGAAACGGCCGTCATTTGGTTGGACGTGGCGGCTATTTATTGGAAAACACACCCAATTGTCTAAGCATCCATCGGTGTTTATCATTTCCGAAGATAAACGAGTGGCACGTTCTGATTGGTGGATGGATGACGAAAGTGGACCCCGCATACCAAGCTCAACCACTTCCCCGGATCATATAGCCATTATCCTTTCACATTCGGCAGGCCTGACCTATATTTTAATGTTTGGATTTTTTTTTATATAATATTGATGTGTCTTTTTAATATTAATATTTGAGCAAATTAATAAATTTAAATATATGATTTTAAAATATTAATTTATAATTTTTTATTTATATGTTATTAACTTCTTCATTTTATTTTTAATCTGAAAACATTAACTTACATAACCATATCTAAAAGTCCAACAACTAATTTCTCTAAAATCAATCTATACCTTCGAGGTAAATTTTTTCTATTGACTTACCCTGTGAATTTACCAAGTGATTCTGTACTCTTGATTTGTGCTACACAAAGTACACATATGCTAGGTTTGAATGACCGTAATCTCAGTTTAATAATAATAATAATAATAATAATAATCAGTAATGCTTTTGTCTTAGTTGGTATGAACATTTGAGATTGAACTTAATCCATATTGCAGTGGTAAGCTGTTGTGAAACTATTACCAATCAGTTATATAGTTTAATGGTAAATTTGTTAGAATATAAGTTTTAATAGTCTGTTCCAACCAACCCCCCCCCCAAAAGGGAAGAAAAATGTCATATAATAACAAATTAAGTTTCAAGCATTCATCTCATTGCCCATTAATGTAAATGATTAATAAAGATAACCTAAAGTAGAAACATGGATGTTACATATGCAGACATTCTTTAAATGGGAGGCATCAAAAGATAAAAGAACTTGATTCCAAATGTTTTAAAAACAATATTCGTCTCTTTATTTATGGTCTCAATTCCGACAGATTAAAAAAAAAAAGAAGTCAAAATTTAAGAATGGAGAAAATTGTTATTGTTTAGCGCACAAGTTACCAACCCATTCAAAAGATAAAAACATTTCCATTTTGAATTTTCCAATTCTTCTTTGTTGTTTTTTTTTTTTTTCAAATTTTTGGGTCCTAGTGAATTTTAAGAAAATTTCAAGCTTTTACTTTGTCAATTTTTGTGGCTTTTGAAATGCTCCTGAAGTTCTGAGGTCAATGGAGCGAACTCCATTTAACTCCATTTTTCCTCGCCACCTTTGCTTCTAATCGAAAAAGTTCTCACTTCTAGTCACTCGCTCCAACAATCCAATCCAATTGTCCACTACATACGATAATTTTGGCAGGCCAACGACCGAAATCCAATATATATATATATACTTCTTAGTCACTCACTCAAACAATCCAACCCAATTGTCCACTACATACGATAACTTTGGTAGGCCAACGAGCGAAATCCAATATATATATACATATATATATAGAGTGCCGGCACTCATTTTGTTTGCTGATTTGGATGCTTCCATTGGAAGGCATACCATGACACCATCATTCAAATGATGGAAGTAACCAAATACATGCGTTTTTGTTTTTCCAAAACAACCAAATGGTCATCTTTGGGATCGCCATTCGGCTTCAATTGTTTTTTGGGTTGCTTTTCGGTGTATGATAAGTCTGCATTACTGGCTCACGTTTTGAATTGCGTACCAACTCATCTTGAGTGTAACCCGCACTAGTTTTCCTTTAACTTTTGGACCAAAAGAACGAGCCTTTGGTCTAGTTTGAACGGAGTAGGCCCAGAAAATTGATATGCTTGTGAACCCTGAAGATAGAGTTCTTAATCAGAACCAGAATCGAACACGGATCCAAATCCGAACCGAATTGTTGTCGGTTCTTTTGGACCACATCCACGAACGAATGCGTGACGTGAAGTTTACTATTCCTTTATAAAGAGGCCAGTGGCTGCCCTCGAAACACGTAAAAAACTTGTAGAAGAAACAGAAGCCTGACCACCGGGGAGGACACTTACAAGCCAATTGATATCGTTATATTTATTTGTTTATTTATTTTACTCTAATTTATTTATAATTTTATATGTTATATAAAATTATTTTATTTTTATTTTAAATGAATTTTATTTAACATATAATATAAAATCATCAATAAATTACACTCCTAAATAAAAAAAAGAGTCAATATAAAAGTTACGGCACAGAAAAACATACATTTGTCACAGAAAAAACATACAATTGTCACTCGAGCGCATAAGCAAACACCGTGAAACCAGAGAAGGGAGCACACCCACAGTGCCCTCCCCACTGCTCACGTAATCTTGTTGGTTCGTAAGCACGGTCCCAACTGCAATTTATTTGGGTCGCTTCACAATCAACACGGGGCACTTGACATGCTGTGCACAGTGGTTGCTCACACTTCCAAGGAAAGCCCTGTAACCAGAGTCCACAAGACTCATTAGAATAAGATTGCTTCAAAACATTTAATCATTGGTTAATTAGCATTAAATTACTAGCATGAGGACACCTCACCTCCGGATTGGACCATAACCGTGGGACCCCATGACCAGCAAATCAACACACTGCTTCTCCGCCATCTGGCAGATCACGTCCCTTGGATCTCCAATCTCTACCATTGCCTCCACCTTAACCTAACTCAACAAGAGTTCCAATATTGGTAATTTCGCCATAAAATATGAAATGAAGGACACGCGTAGGGTCGACATCATTATCATCAATCCAGTCAACCTTGCTTTACATATTTTGCTTAAATAAAATAAAAAAAACATTACTCCACATATTTATGTACATCAATCCAAAAAACAGACGAAACCCACCTTACAATTAAGAACTTTGTCTTCTGGGGTCCAGAAACAGAACTTTTCTGGGCCTAATGCTGTTTAAAATAAACGACAGTTCCTTTCTTTTGGTCCGAAAGTCCAGTCGGGTCACACTAAGATGAGTTGGTGCTTGGTATGCAATTCCATATTCAATATGTCGGCAAGTAATTAATGGAGATCTACCAGGCACCACTTTTTTTCTCCCTTTCTTTTGGGTTTTCCTATGCAGGAAATAGTCCACAACTGGTTCTGATTCAATAATAGGTTGACGATGGGAAACATATACAGGAGATAATTGAGAGGGGATTAATCTTTACAAACCCATAAATGGTACTGTAAATCCTGACGGATATTAAGAAAAGGAGATGAAAGATTAATGCTCACATGGGGCGCTAGTTCCCTGCATATGTTCTTGGCCTTGTCCAGGACGGAAGCCGCGACGCCATCGTTGTACGTCTCCATGGTGGCTAAAATGTCAGACGAAAACAAATAGCCTGGAAGAAAATCACGAGAAAACCTCAAATTCATATACAGTTTAAAACAGCCGATGAAAGACCGACGAGTTACAGGCTGATTTCCGGTCACCAAAGATGCATATTGCTTTAATTCCAATGAACCAGAAGAAGACGAAATTTGCAGCAATATGGGTTGGATTTAGATTGACTACCTGTGCCATCAAAGCCCGTGTATAGCCCAGCCCGCTGGAGCTTGGCGTAGAGGAGGACAAGGGCATCTCTGGAAATATCGTGGGCAGAAACGACGTTCTTGAGGCACCAAGAGAGTGCATGCAAGCTCTCATCGCTCTCATCGACGGCCACCAAGATCTTTCGATCTGTCGCTGCAGCCGCTGCGCCATCATCGGCCATTGACAAGACTTAAAATAAATAAATAAATGAAGTGGGCACTTTGTTCGATGTTAAAAGTTCGACCTTTGAGGAAATGAATATGGGATGGCGAGTGCTTCACTCTGTGTGTGTGTGTGTGTGTGTGTGTGTGTGTGTGTATAAGGCTCTGCTGGCCTCAATCGCTCAATTTTAAAGGGACGAGATTATAGATGCGTTTGTGTTGTGTAGGATTGGGCAGAGGGGAAGGAGTGGGGAGCCTATTTAAATTGAAATTAGTAAAACATGAAGTTGACTGTTGTCTGTTGGTATTTTGGACAAAAACTGTTGGCGGGGTTTTGGGGTTCTCGGGCCTTTGCTGGTTTAACTGAGACAGACCAAATCGCTTTCGTTGTCTGCTTTCTCTCTCTCTCTCTCTCTCTCTCTCTCTCTCTCTCTCTCTCTATATATATATATATCTATATATACATATATATTTTTAAATTAACTCAAATTAAATCTATCTATCGGTTGTTGCATGCCTAGACCCGTTAAAAATATGCTAGTAAAAGTGGTGGTGTTAATAATATTACTTCTAAGCAATTAAAAATAAGGGAAAAATCAATCCGTTAAACGAAGTTGTGCAAATTAAACTTCAAATAATTACCGTATAAATTTCCTCTACGGACATTGATCAGACCAGCCAAACGGCACCGTATTAGACCTTTGAACATAGTCTCCTAAGGTGGCACTCAGGTACGGTACACGAAGTTATTATGTGCAAACAGCTTACGGTTACCACTAAACCCGAAAAAAAAAAAAAAAAACAAAGAATCGTACTAGAAAAAAACAAAAGCAAAATTAAAAACCGATTGTTGAGGGAACATTTCCCACCGAATACCCACAGTTTGCAAATACCATGGTCCAAAGTTGCCAACCCATCAACTCCACGGTCAACAATCCAAATCCACCTCCGAACCTCGCTACTGGCTGGAAAAACTCGAACCCAGCAAAGTTTACAGAGCATCCCTTGGTAAAAGTTTACAATGCCAAACAGCTGAAGGTGAATGCCAACCATCAGCAGAACAAATAGGCTTTTTGCCTATGGTGTGGAAAGATAAAAACAGTCTCAGAGTGAAACCTGTAGTTCCGATTATACCTTGGAAGACGCATTAAGATAACCAGTTCAACAATGTTGTTAAGAAGGTCCTTGTATTACAGTACAAGGCCTTTTATCTCAACATCACGCCCATGATCAGGATGACGTTGAGGATAAAAGGCTGCAGATAGCTTGGAAAAAATATACATTTGTCCATGATCAGGACGACATTAAGGCCCACCCTTTTTCTCAACATAACGTCCATTGGAAATGATGAAAGCAAAATACGTTTCCATTAAAATTTAACATACATACATGTCAAATAATCAGTGTAATCTGTTCCATCAGTAACCTTATCGTCCGGGGAACATCGAAAGTGTTACAATTCCTGATGAAAGGGCAACTGCCCCGGGATTCTCCTTGTTTAACTGCATGTATTCCAAAGATAAGGCTCCAAATAGTTATAAAGCAAAGCAAACTCCATGTAGTAATGGAACACCCGACAATACATTTATTTTTTGTTGGATGAGCGGAAACCGCCAAATCCCATCGTGGCTGCAATGTCAGGATCAATGTCAACTTCCTCATCTTCTGTGGCCTTTTCTTTCTGTGCCAAAAATAAATCAGTGTAACAAAATCAGAACATAAGAAGCTAAACGAACAATCTTCCACCATACCAACTCAATACCAAAAGATCCTACATCCCTTAAGAACATATCTTACGGCGTCAGATATTGGTACAAGGGAATTTCTATGATACAAACCTTTTTCTCTTTCTTTCTTTCTCGACGCTGACGTTTTCTTTCCTCCTCTTCTTGTTGCTGTTTTAAGATCCGCTCATCAAGATCTGAGAAACAAGATGGAAAAGCAGAGCATCAAATGAACACTACTTATAGCCAACCTTAGTGGTGACATAGGCAACATCCGCAGACAGATATTTTATTTTTCTCATCTACTTTGAAGTCTCACCTTGTTCCGTAAAGCTGCCAGGACTCTTCCGTTTCTTGAGAATTTCAAATCGCTCTTGGACCTTCACATGTGACACAAATTAACAGAAATTAGCCTATGCAATTCATTATGAACAAACAAGGGAGTTTAAGTAGCCCTTTTGTCCGAATCTCAGCCATTGTCATTATGCATAACATATCCTCTCTCTATCATGTATGTCTAATAGATTACTAAAATTTGGTATAAATATTCACAAGGGACTCAATCTACTTTTCCAGTCTGTTTCCTCCACCTATGAAAGATTTCAAGACAGGGCAAGGACATGTAACTACTTGAAATACACACCTGCTGAAGAGATGCCCGTTCCACCCGCATGGACATGCCCAAAGCCCTTTGATCTGGAAACCAAAGTACAAGCAATCACACAATGAGTTTGAAGCCCACAGAAATGATAGGTGTGATATAATTTCAACCAACAAGTAAATCCTTGAAAATCACATACGCTTCTTTCCATTGATGTGATCCAAATAGTTTGCAGAATCCTTTACTACACATTCACAAACAGAACAGTAGTATCCAGCCTGCAAAATGTAGGGTTTCAGAAAGTGCCACAGACAGCAGAAACTTCAAAGCAACAACAACATAATAACTATAGAGTATATGCTCCTTAATTTTCGTTAGATGTGAAGCTAGTACAAGAAAAGTCATGGTCATCCAAACAGAATCGTCACTGACATTGGGATAGACGGAGATAGGCATTTTTGTAGCTCACAGGCAGAGCTCACTGAAGCAACAATAGCTGGTGACTAGGCAGCTAACTTAATTACAAGCCAAATAGCAGCATTCTGGACAGTAACCTAAGGCAGAAGTCTACTTGAAGTGGTTACCAAGTAAATTTATGTATCTGAGACAGGCAAACAAATTAGCTAATTTGGATCTCATGCAGCCCTGTACTTCACCAGTAATAGGGGGATACTAATGCTCTTTTACATGCATTGCATGCCTCTTCTACTGCTGTTCTTTCCCCTTAAAATTGCCAACTTAAAAGACACACCAACCTTTTTCATAATGCTTGTACTACTTACCACCCACTTCTATATCAAGTTAGTTAAAATTAAAGATAATCAAAGAGAAATTCTGTGAGAAAATTTTGAGACATTTTGTCCCAGGATTCAAAGAAGGAAAGGAAGCGTACATACCTGCTGGCTTAGAGGTGCTATTGGAGTAACAACCTGAAAAGGAAAAGGGGAATGTACAAATTAGTGTAGAATAACACCAGATATTTAATGATATGTTACATCCCAATAGCTAGTTCTCCATAAGAAAATAACCTATCACACCTTTACAATTTTCCAGCATCGTGCAAAACCAAGTGCTAATTCAAGCATGATAAAAGTAAAAGTGTTAAATCCAAGGAATCCCATTTAAACAGGAGTACAGAAAATCCATAAAGAAAGCCAAGAGCAGAAGCAAACCTGAGTTTTTCCTAACCGAGATTCAAGATCTACTTCAAAATCCCTATGCTTCAAGGGCTTCCTTTGCACCAGAGGACCTTTTGCTGCAGAAAAATGTCATTTTTCATTACTCTGGAAATTCAATAACTTTGGTCCCAATGGATAAATAATTGAACAAAAAAGAGGAAAGAGAAATACGAAATAACAATTGGAAACAGTATCCGCAACAAACGACGCAAAAGAAGGAAACATAAGAAAAGGAGGAAACCTGTTTTACTTACATTTAGATTTGGTTCGAGCATCGGCTTCCTAAAATACAACAATCAACAATTAACACGAGGAGTATTAGTCAATAAATAATTTGAATATTACTTGGTAAAACAAATCCCTTTCCTAGTAAATTTTGATGATGGGAAAGGGAAGAACCGACCTGTTTCTCACGCTCACGAGCTCGTTCTAAATATTCATCTCTATCGAATTTCTTTCTAAACGTGTTATCGACACCAACAGGCTGCCAAAGCAAAAGAAGATAAGCAAACAAAAATTGAATCCTTTTTTCTTTAATTTATTATTAATATTATTTATAGATATACATAAAAAGTGAAAAAGGGAAGCCTGTGGAGTTGGTTGCTTTTCTTTTGTTCCAGTCACTTTTGCAGTATATTTTCTCGGCAACCAAGCAGAAAACACAACCAACAGAATTAGGCAGCAAGTGAAAGAGTTGATTTTCGAGAATATACAATTAAGCCAATACTCACATTGTTAGCCATTGAATTGAATTGATTGCTAGGCTGCCCTGAAGCAATCAGAGATCGCAAAGAAATATTGACCAACTAAATCTCAACGGGATAGTGGGATTTGCAAAACCCTAGGATAGACATTTTCAAATTTTTTCTTTTTTTTTTTAACTCGTGTTATCGTTCCTACCTTTTATAAATTTCAGTAAGGATGCTATCATCACTGGGTGTTTGGTCTAGTGGTATGATTCTCGCTTCGGGTGCGAGAGGTCGCGAGTTCGATTCTCGCAACACCCCTTTTATTTTACTTGTAATTTAATTTTGTTATTAATAAATAAAGAATTTTTTTTTTGGTTGGGACACGGAAAAGACAGGCAGACACTAACATTGAAGTATTCAAGAGCCATTAACGACTCTCCGAATGAAAGCGTAAACTGAAAAACAAAAACCAAAACAGAACTTCGGAATCGGGAAGCAAAGAGAGACAACTAATGTCGTCGGGGAGGAGCTCCTCGAGATTTCTGTTTTCTTCTTTAACTGCTGCCTTAGCTGCTCTTCTGCTCATCTCCTCCTCCTCGGTCCTTGCAGACGACGTCGTTGTACTCACCGACGACGACTTCCACCGCGAGGTCGGCCAGCATCGCGGCGCTCTCGTCGAGTTCTACGCTCCCTGGTAATCTAATATTATTTCCCTGTCTTTAATTAATTATTATCTCTCTTTTATTTTATAAGGCTGTCAGGTCGAAACTTCTTCTTTTGTTTCAATAATTGGTATTTGAATCCATCCATCGGTGGATCCTCCATTCAATTCGTGAGCAATGTCTCGATTTTTGGCGTGATCCAGTTAATTTAGATCTTAAAGGGCGTTCAAATGCACTAGCCTCCTCCACTGTGAGGAGGTTTGAGGAAGGGTTTTATTGATTGATCAAGTTTATTTATTTAGATCTTTTTGACTGATATTTCGAATCTATGCACTGTGGTTCGGCTTTTTGTGTTTTCTTTTTGTTTTTTTTAAATAATTCTGCTGAATGAGATCGTCTATCGAGTTTTGTCTGGTGATAGATAGATATGTGAATTGGGAAACAAAACATGTGAGGATTGTGTAACATTTTGAAGTTAGGAATTGGGTTTTTAGTTTTGAGCTCTAGATGCTTTTCTAAGATAAAGTTGTTGATGTTCTTAGTCATAACTTGTGTGTTGTGGGATTTTTTTTTTTTTTTTTTTAAGTTACTGCATGACCAGAGACACTGTGCGGTGTCTCATTTTTTATGGTTTCTAGGTTTGTTTCTTTGTTATGGCAGGTGTGGCCACTGTCAAAGGCTTGCTCCGGAGTATGGGAAGCTTGGTAACAGTTTCAAAAAGCCAAAATCAGTGTTGATTGGAAAGGTGGGCTACCAAAATCCCTGTGCCTGTCTCGATTATTCAACGTCATTGATTTGAGTTTTTCATCAATTTTAGGGGAGTATTTATGTATGATTTGATTTACCCCTCGGATTTGTTTTGCTTTTTGTAGGTGGATTGTGATGCACATAAGGGCCTCTGCAGCCAATACAGTGTTACTAGATTCCCCACTATTCAATGGTTTCCTGAAGGATCCTTGCAACCCAAAAAGTAAGTGCAATCACTTCTTGACATGCTAACCAATGCTTTTGGAAGTAATTATTCCTGCCTATCTGACAACTAAGACCACTGAACAGCCAAGTCAATTTTTGATAGGTATGAAGGTGCACGAACTTCGGAAGCCCTTGCTGAATTTGTGAATTCCGAAGCAGGTAATTACATGACCTGATAATTAAACTTTTTAGCTAAGTGTTTACAAGCTGAAGGTATTTGCTGTGGTCCTGCTCCTGGATTGATATTGTGCACCCAACTCGTCTTCCCTCTCTCTCCCCTTCTTGTTTGTTAATATTTCTGGGGCCAAGTGCAAAATTTTATTGTGTGATACAACTTCACTTTTTGGTGGTGGTCCATCTAGTCACTGAGATGACTTGAGACTGTAAGCATTCTTGTAATACTTGATGAATGAAGCATGACTATAATCAGTACTGACTCAACTTTGACTCTGATTAGTACATTTTTAATCTGATTGACATGCTGATTTAAGTCCAGTGGAGCATAGATGCCTAGGTTTGTCGTAATTTTGGAGTTTTCTTGCATTATGCTGTTTTCTGTCCCTTATGAACTCTAATTCGGGGAACAGATCAGCTTTAGCCTACATTGACCTTGCTTTCTTAACCTATAAGATTCCTTTCATCCGCAGGCAGAAATGTAAAGATAGCTGCAACTCCATCCAACGTGGTAGTATTAACACCAGATAGCTTTGATCAGGTTGTCCAGGATGAAACAAAAGATGTGTTCATTGAATTCTATGCACCATGGTCAGTGTTGGTCTTTGCTATTGTTCATAAAAGATTATGTTTGTTTTGACTATTGTGAACCCACTTAAAAGGAGCCAAACCTACTCACCCTTCTCCCTCTCTTTAATCTATTCCTGTTAGTTTCTGTGTATGTATGTGTTGTTTTGTTATATATCTGAAATCAAGTTCATACATCTTTTAACCTTTTAAATTTTAATTATGACTTGTTAAGTTTGGAAATAAGATGTGAAGTTCAAAACCCGTGTCTCACTCATAATTAATTCTCAGTTACTTAAATCAACTAGAAAAAAGAAATTACTGTCATTTCTAAAATGATATCTTCTTAGTTATATGCTTGCCAGTTATTTTTGACAATTTGTATACATTTAGCTCCGTACCTTGCATCAATGGTGAAAATTAAATATCACTTCAAACATCAAAATAAATCATGTTAAAAACAAAGCGCCGAACTACCCCAAGGGTTTATTAGTTGGATGAAGTCATTCTCAACTATTTGTAAGTGATTTTTGATCTTCACTGAGAACTTGTATGAGCATGTGCACATTATAGCTAAGTTGTTTGGAGATTGGGATGTGGTACACTTCTTATTTGTTTTGCTACTGTTTCTCTTTCCATTGTTTTTTTTTCTTTTTTATTTACTTTCTTTTCTTCCACGAAAATTGCACTGGTCTCATCACTCGATAACATTAACATATGAAGGGAGGACAATGATGATGCATTTGCCTGTTCACTTGTCATTCATAATGGCACATTTGCCTTGCTGATTATGCCTTTTAAAATCTAAGTCCTCTCTCTCAGTGCTATTCAAAATGAATTGCTAATTATATCATTATCATCGTCATCATGATGTACACCAGGTCATCAACTGGTACACGCAATTGACACAGTATCATGTTGAACAGGCTTCTTTTTTCTTCGCTGCCAACCAAACATTTTCCATGTGCATGTTTTCACCATCATTGGTTGGAAACTATCGAATCTATGGCATCTTTAACATTTCAAGGTAATTTTCAATACTGGCTAGGCCCTCGCCAATGGTCTCAATTGCCAGAACAGTGTAGGAGTACTAATAATTTCGAGCATTTTTGCTATGCAATACTATAGTTTGCTAAACCATTGGAGTCAACTTTCACAATAAATTATATACAGTAGTGAAATAGCATTTCCTGAATCCCATGCATATGTCTGCTAGTGAGCCTTTTTTGTTTTCTTATGTTTTATAACATTTGGTTTGCAGGTGTGGCCATTGCAAGCAACTTGCTCCAGTAAGTAGGATATGAGCTCTTTCATTGTGCTGTCGTTGCAGAATTTGTTCTGTGCCCAAATGAGACTCAAGCCAGTGTTTTCATCTCCTAATGTTTTGTAGACTTATGAGAAGGTGGCAACAGCATTCAAATTGGAAAAAGACGTAGTTATTGCTAATCTTGATGCTGACAAGTACAAAGATTTGGCTGAAAAGTGAGTCAAGCCATATATCAAGGATTTTTGTCCTTAATGTGATGGCTAAGTTATATTTATTTCAAGTTTTTATTATTTATATAGCAACAAACTTGAGACCATTGTTATGTATGCTAATGCCTTGAGCCTGATTGTTTCATGGTTGGTGTCTGACGTATACCGGAAAATGCAGGTATGGAGTAAGTGGTTTCCCCACCTTTAAATTTTTCCCAAAGAGTAACAAGGCAGGTGAAGATTATAGTGGTGGCCGAGACTTAGAGGACTTTGTAACTTTCATTAATGAGAAATGTAGCACCAGTCGTGATGGAAAAGGGCGCCTTACCTCCAAAGTGAGTGAAACTCATTCTTAAATACAGAGATCCAACATATGCTCATTTCTTTCATGCCTGATACATGGGTACATATGCATATGGATTAATTTCTTTAATGCAGGCTGGTATAATTGCAACTATGGATACCTTGGTTAAGGAATTTTTAAGTGCTGGTGATGATGGGAAGAAGAAAATCCTTTCCAAGATGGAGGAAGAAGTTAAGAAGTTTAAGGGTGTCACTGCAAGGTTATCACTACATTCCAGATTTGTCCAATCTATGGCATTTTATATGGTTTTATATGACATGTCTAATTAGTTGATTGCTGTCTTACTGGATAATTTTCTCCTAGCAACATGTGGTTTTACTTTACACATGGAAACCAGTACACATGAATTCTGCTTGACAATGTGTCATAATGGTTTCAACTTTTTGCTTTTGCTAATACTTTCTTTCTTCTTCACACGTGGCCACTTAATTACTTGTTTACTCTTCAGATATGGCAATATCTACTTGAAAGCTGCCAAGAGCTCTATCCAGAAAGGTGCTGATTATGCAAAGAACAAAATTCAACGGCTTGAGCGCACGCATGAAAAGGTGACGTATAAAATCCTGTAAAATATCCATTCTGACAAAGTGATGCTTAAACCAAGGAGATCACAATTATGAGTTTGCTAATGCATGTTTCATAATTATTAATAATTATTGTTCCTAAATTTGTTCTCATGAGGATTGTTGTTGGAGCCATTTGAGCTAATCATAGGTCCAAAGGTATGTGCTTTGTGGTTACTACCTTCCAAATTATGTGTGGGCTAATGCTGCTATTCTTTTCGTGTTCTCTCTGTGGTATAGTCAATCAGTGAAGCAAAGGCTGACCAGTTCACTCTTAAAAAGAACATCCTCTCAACATTTGCTCGATCCTGGTACAAGCCACAAGTGGAGTGACCTCTTGGCCTCTTGCTTGGATGGATCGATAACCTTTCTTCTGTGAATTCATATCCCAGATTGTTTTTTGAGCTCAGGATTGGACTACTGGCCCCCTCGATTTACTGCAGATTACTTGGCTTATAATCGTAGAAGAGCAAGGAAACAAAAACTTGTGTCATGGTCAGCAATAACACGATTCTTGAATTAGCAATCATTAGGTTGGCTCCTTCTAAGGATGAATTTTTTGAACAGTTGGGGATGATCAGTTGACTTACTGCTAAAATTATGGTCCATTTCCGTCTTAAGTTTGGATCAGTCTAAACATAAGCACGGGCGTTTCTACTTTTCATGCTTGAGCAGCAATTTATCGCTTTGCTTTTCTAGATTGCGACAACTATAACACGTGAATCTAGGTTGAGTGTGGCAGAACATTTTATGTGGTTATCATGTGGGGGAACACACAGCTTCAGCGAATGAACTCGAGTCTGCTGCATTTATAAGGATTATGGTGCTAAATGGCAAGTTTATGCAGCAATGCATGCGCACCTTGTTGCTTTCAAATGTACGCGCCACTCTGTTTTAGCCTAAAGGGACAAACGTTCAAAACACGGTGTGGATACATTGCCTAGGAAATTCTGTTGAATCTGAGCACATGTTTACGGTGTTTAGTCGGGCCAAGAGTATGAAGAGGAATACTGTCGTTGCTCTCGCACGCGCACGTTAAGAGCTTTACTCGCGGGGAATATAACGTTGGTTATGCTTGAGTGACTTAACGTTCCTATCAACAGATTTGTGTTGCGTTTGGCCCCTTGGTAGCCAAAGCAAATCCTTCGTTGACAAGTGCCCAGTCAGTGGACTTCTTATGCCGGACGTGAAGCATCTAGAGACTTGCAATTTTGAACTGTTAACTCGAAGCATACACGCATATGGGTAAACTTGTTCTGTAGCAAACCGATCTTCCAAACCCAAATGCGGAATCCGAAAATTCTTATAATGCAGTGCCGACGTACCTAATAGAAGTCATCCTAAATAATGCCGTCCAAGATTTCATGACATAAATTGATTTTTAAAGAAGGGAAAACCATTGAAAATTGGTAAGGGAATTAATAAGAAGTCTTTCGTGGAGAGTGATGGAGCATGTGAAACTTCAAAAAAGGACTTTTCCGACACCCGTGACCTGTCATCATTAAGATTCTTGGGGTGGCATGTAAACTCGAAGACGAGCCCATGAACAATAATGGAGCGTCTTGTGTTGGCCGAGGGGGGGGGGACCATGGTTGTTACTTGATTTCTTTTTGCGCTCAGGCTAAAATTTAAGGTGTCCCCATCTTGATGGAGTCGGTCTGTTGTATACCGGCTAGCTTTCAATCATGGCGACCTAGAAATATGGTAAGAACTAAGAAATGCCTACAAACAGCTTGCTTCAATGAATGGTCATAAAAATGAGAAAGAACTGGAAAGATGGCCCCCCATCCTGCAAGCTAATCAACTTGTTTCCTGAACATCATAGGTTTATGTTTTACTTTTAAGGGTTTATGTACTTCAGATATTAGAGAAGCTCCACACATAATAATTGTGAATGCCAGTGGAACTGTGGAAAGCCTAGTTCAGATATTCCGGAAGCAAAGTGGATGAAGAAAAATCCTTTTCTTTTTTTGCCTCAATTTCAATGGTCCATAAATCATGCAGCGATATGCAATTGATCAAAAAGGACCCTCAAAGAAGAATCCAAAAAGAGGAGCAACAATTACCTGAGAGCTTAGAATAGAATGGCCACAATAGTATCACAATCAAGTACGTCTCATTATTTCCAACTCTTTCCATGTCAATGTCCCAAAGCCTCCTTTATGTCAATGTCTAGGAGACACCATACCCCATCCAGAATTTGACTAACTAGCTAGCGGATTGGCTCAAACGGATTATGCCCAATAGAATAAGATGATAAATAGACAAGAATACTCCTGTGGCCCCAAAACACTGAATCTTTGAGAGGCCAATATGTAATAGATTAGCGGGTTGGCCACCCTATTTCGCCTCCACCAAGTATCTCAACGACAGTCTCGCACAATAAACAATTATTGACCCACCACAATGTGAACAAGCAAGGCAGCTAAAATTACATTAAGTTCCTGACACAATTGTGGGTCTAATATGGAGGCACCCCCATCCCCGTGCAATTTGTGTGTCAAATGGGGTCTCCCTCACCTAACATAATAGGGTCATGTACCTTAACCATGTGTATGATATTATTGGTCCATCAATCCAATTTGGCAACCAACCAGTCTAGCATGGTTGGCCGTAAAAAATAAAAGCCCTTGGGGGTCTAGAAAAAGAAAGAAAGAAAGAAAGAAAAAAAGTTCCTGTAGTAAGCAAATGATATATTGTTGTAGATAATTTACTTGATTGTAAATACCTAGAGTAATAAAAATTGATCTTTCTCATAGCTGCTGTTGGAAAGTACAAAATGCGTAGACCAGGGGCAACTTCTCTTTTAGACAAAGAGAGAAGATCCAACAATCATAAATACATAGAACACTAACAAAGTACATCAAAATGGTAAATAGTAATTTTTAAAAGAAGAAGTATACATTTTGTTTAATTTTATTGACCACAGATTTACCTGGATGACACTGGATTCAGAGCTCTGGCAAACCCATTCATGGCACCATAGCCCTTTGAACTGAAACCCAAGCAACCAAGCAAGCCTTGTCTATAAGGCAAGAAAGTCTTTTTTCTCATCTCCTCAGCTTGTGCTCTACTTGCCTTGTAATGCAACTCATGTGGTGATGCTGGCCCCCTCCTCTTCCCCACCCCATTCGCTGGCTTCTTGCCTGGGCCAGCTTGTCCACTTCCTTTTACTTTCTGGTTCTCCACAGCCACAGTAGTACTTGAAGCATTGCCATTGGCCTTTTCTTTTGAGACAGCCACTGCTTGCACTTGCACACTAGGTGTTGCTGTTGCTGTGTTGTTAATGGACTTCTTGTCCTTAGCTGGAGAAAAGGGAATGTTAGACCAGAACTTGTTGGTGCTTCTCCCTTCACTCTTGCTTCTGTAAAGAAAATCTTTCAAAAAGACCCATCTTTTTGAATTCCTTCCAGCTGATGATGACCTGGAAGATGATGCAGAAACTGAAGGGGTACTTCTTGTTGTCTCCTCCTCCTCCCCAATCTTGACACTCTCATCATTGGCCTCTAAAGAACCTCCATGGGACTCCATATTGCCTAAATTCTTGCCATCCCTATCTTCATCATGACCAAGCTGAAAGGATGTGCTTCTAAGTGGTGACATGGACCTTGTTCTTCTGCGCAGAGACTTGTCTCTGAGCCTCGCATCTCTGCCTCTACTACTATTACTACTCTCCTTATTCCCCATTCTTGAGCCTTTTTTGGCTTCAGTGTCCTCCCGATCATCAACTTCTTCTTCGTTTTCGAGATCCAGCAAAGGAGCCAGCACCTGGGGTCTCTCCAAATGGGTTGATAGCTTCATGGGTCGGATCTGCCCATTCAAGAACAACTCATCTGCCGAGCTCATAGATCCAGATTGACCCGACCCAGCTGCCCCGGACCTCGCAGAGAACTCAAATTCGTAGCCGCCAAGAGGCACGTAGCCGCCGCCGCCATAACCATAATCATCCGACGAAGGTTGAGATAAGAAAGCAGCCGTGTTGGTTATTGCAAAGTGCATTGGGCTTGCGGGGCAACTGTAAAAGAACCCGCCAACATTAATGGGTCCACCGCGGCCGGGGCTAGAAGGAGCACTAACGTAAGGAGTGGAACAGTTACTGTCAAAGTTTTCGAACAAGTGTTGAGAATCATGGGTGCCAAGTGTTTTGCCATAGTTTGGATCTTCTCCAAGGCCTGGCTCTGGGCCTGGAGTTGAGACTGCCTCAGTTGCGTTCTCGGCTTGGACCGCCATAGACGGTAGGTTCCCAAGTAGATATAATAAAGAGCAGAGAAAACGAAGAAGAAGACAGACGATGTTGATGAGAATGTGATGTGATGCGACGTGATGTGAGTAAACAAGGATCTGGGAGTCGGGTCGCTGAAGAGTTCTCGAGTTACACTTTCATATACATGATCAGGAATGGCCTTTCTTTCAAGCTTGCAGATTTATGACGCCCTACCGGCTACTGCCGTAGGCCCTCTTTTGTCCTTTCGCTGTCCCTACACCAACCTCTTAACTAGAGTTTTATGGAAAGATCGAAACTACCCATCTCCAAAAAAACTCTACTTTGTTGTGAATTTGTACCTTGCTCCTTGGGAACTTGTGTGTGTGTGTGTGTGTGTGAGAGAGAGAGAGAGAGAGAGAGAGAGGAGCATTTAAGCTAAAATACAAAACGTTTTTTTGGGCTCAACGATGGGTGGGTAAATGAATAGTCGGGCAATAAATGGCAATAACTAATTTTTTGTTTTTTCAACTTGGACAGTGCGGCGAGGGCATTTAAGAACTGTAATGTTTCAACTGACAAAGACAAATAAACAAGCAACTAAAAATGACAGGAAAGGAAAGAAACAGGATTAAAATAATAAAAAGCTGCGTTCGGCCTCCAGAAGAGAGTAGGGATAATTGAAAAAGTAGTAGAAGTGGCCGTGCGCCATTGCTCCCCCCCCCCCACACCACCCCAAAAGAAAAAGATACCGATAATTTTTATTATTCTTAGAGTTTGTTTTCTTATATTTCAATACAAACATATCTTAGTCAATTTTTTTAAACAAAATTATGTATATCGCCGTTGCCTTCGCACTTTACTTAAATAAAATAAAATTTATTTAAAAACAAAAAAAACAAAAAAACAATGTAAAAGAATATGCAGTTTTCACTCTTGAGTCTAAACAACAACAAAGAAAACACCCAATTTAATCACTCAACAGCTTTTTGGGTTGGTGCCGAAAACAACATCGCACGATGGCAGTTGGGCTTCCAGTCCATCGTCATAGGGCCTGTGCTTCTCTGCGACGTGACCCTACCCTACCATTCTTCTCGTGATGGACCAGTTTTGGGCGTCCACGTGACGTGTCTCCGTCTCTCAAGAAGCCCTAATCCTAATGGTCTTCACCCTATCGAGTGTCTCCATATCCACGTGTCCTACCTACACTCTTACAATAAATCTAAATTTTATATAAATATTATATATTAAAATTAAATAATATTACGCTAAAATTTATATAATTCTAATAAAATTTATGAAATTTTAACAGGATCCAACTTCTGGCAGCTGTTACGAGACTATTCTGCATCTGTAAACTTCACTCTAATTAATGACTAATCATTCAAACAATAAGCTGGCGATGGGTATGTGTTCGGGGTCATTGTATTTATTATATACAAGGGCTCCGCTAAACTCCAACAGACGCACGTTGTACTACTATTGTAACTAATAAATGTATATATATATATATATGTATGTATGTATGTATGTATATAATACGTTTACATTTACTTTATTTTACTGCATCGATGTAATTTTATGATATACGCACAACTATCATCAATCGGAATAAAAATAACAAAACAATTGCAGAAAGTAATAAACAAAGCTTGTTTTTCAGTTGTTACTCTACCCCAAAAAAAAAAGAAGAAGAACATGTCGGTGTCCATACAAAGAACCCATCACCCTATGCGTAATTGACGTGTGGTTATTATTATGGCCCATGCACGTTCTCCCTCGTTACTCCAGAGATTTTTATTTAGTACGCCAATTCGTACATATGAACATGTTTCTTTTTTTTTTTTTTTTTTTTGTTTTCTTGGGCTTTTCCTTTTGAGATCATTACCTATATACCATAGTTTTTATTTAATCAAACAGTGTGTGCACCAAACTTACTTTGACATTTGAGGCGAAGGGAAAAATACAAAATATTTTTGACAAATAGGGAACAAATCACAACCACACGAATCTGTCATTAAATCTGACTTTAAGCAATGCATGTGGGTTGCATTGACAGTACCAAAACACTTGTGCATGTCAATTCTTAAGGCATATGTCTCTGAGCTCGGTGTACTAGTTTACCTTACGCTACTATAATTATTAATTGCATATGGTGTGATCTCTATTTTAAGTTTCTTCCTTTATTATTTCGGGTAAAAAAAGGCAGAATTGTCAACGCAGAGGTCATGTCTTTAATGCCAGTTTTATGAGGCAACTGGCTTGCATATACTAAGCTGGCCAATGAGCTGTCCCAGAAAGAGATTTAATGTATTTTCCCTCCTGGACAGCCACCAAGAATGGATGAACGTTCAGTTGCCAACATTCTAAATTCTCTAATAATTTGGTTAAGCGTACCGAATCTTCTGCATTCATTAGCTTCAACATTTAGAACGTCCAACTAATTAATGATTAGCGTTCATTATGGGGTGTTGCATATTCAACATCACGTTCGCGGTTTCCTGGACAGATAAAAAAGTCACAAAGTGCCGGATTAGGATTCACAACCCCTGCAAATAGAAAGACAATTCTGTTTTCCTTTTCTTAAATGTTTTTCGTCAGTTCGCCTTTTCTTGTTTGTTTGTGCAAGACTGAGTCAAAGTTATTGCAAAAGTCTTTGTTGCTTACATTCGACGACCATTCATAAATCCTACGATACGGGAGTCGTGCATTGAAGAGCCCCTTCGTGTTTTTTTTTTCCCTGGGTTTGGATAGCATTTTCCATTATATGCTTGACGAGTTAGGGGTGCGAGCGCACGTGCATGTTCCATCGTATTATCAATTTTAGTTTTAGTTTTTTCTTTTTTGCCTTTTTTGAAAAAAAAATTATATATATATATATATCTTGCTGCTTAAGCTGATCTGCTCTACACCATTTTGCCATAACAATGTAGATCAGATCAAGCACCACTACAAAGCACCCCCACCAGCACAAATTCCCCTATCTTTTACTGCTGGAGCTGCTAGCACCATCGTTGTCATTTGTGCAATACAAAACGAGTACTGCTTTTCGTTTCATCTGTTCCCAATCTTTGCGCAAAGTGTGATTCTGTGAATACAAATTGCAACTTAGACCAAAAAATAAATAAATAAAAGTGTTTTTCCACGTTTATGCCGTTGATCTTGGCTATGGAGCATGGAAATCGACAAGCATGGACTAAGTGGATGCTCACATCATCTTCTTTTCCGCCAAAGCAGAATGGTATAATGTTACAACTTCCTAAATACACTGGAATTGAATAAAAGGAAAACCTTCGTATAAGTGCTTTTAAGACAATAAATCAGAAACCAGCTCATCTACCAAAGAAGTTAGAATCCCTCTCTCAATCTCTACACCTTCTTCAAATGCTTCTACGTCAAAGTCAAGCCACCTCCCATATTGAGTGCTCATGTCTTTATCTAGAAGCTCATCTACCATCAAGTCTCCCATGCTTTTCCAGCCTAAGATCTCCCTATACAATTGCTCTGCCAACCAACCCTTCATTTCGAACAATACGCAGAATTTAGCCCTTGCTTTCCAGGTCCCAACAAAAACTTGTCCCCGGATGAAGTCCAGATGCTCGCTCACACAGTCAAACAAGACCTTTCGCCCAAGATTGGATGTCTCTTCTTCATTTCCTTCCATTCCATTCTCCTGATTCTTCATCCAATCAAAGAGATTTGGGGTCTGACACAATGTCAAATCTTCTAACACGAGCTCTGCATTGTCAAGTATCTCCCTCACATACTGTAGTTCCCAGCTATTATATTCTTTCAACTGTCTCTTTGCCAGTGCTCTAGTTACATGTTCTCTCTCCACGTTCACTGGAGCCATTGAGGGTGAGTCTAATAACTCTGTCTCAAGTTCTGCTGCTAGAAATCCATTTATAGATTTTGGATTGTACACCTCTTGAACTCCGTCTGGTAAAGGATACTTGCTGCCTGAAAAGTAGAATACATTTTGATCATTATCTTTGCAAAACAATCTTTATACAAGAAAAGAAAGAAGAAACACAAGAAACAAAGAAAATTTCCAGCCCAACAATTCTCAGACAGTTTAAAGACATGAATAATGAGTATAATTCAGCTCAGTTTTAACCTTCACGCATCGCAGAAATTGAAAAAAGATTGGACTACAAGATATCTGAGTCTAAAACCTGTTGTCAAGCTTTCATTAACAAAAATAGAACCGAGGGAAGTAAGGAGTCTTTTACCAGTGATGCTTGTGCAACTTCCAGTCATGAGAGGGAGATCAAGGATTGAAACTGGACTGGGATCTAGATGTTCAAGTTCTTTTCCAGACTCACTGTAATTGCTACAGCTGTTGAGCTCGTCCATCCCATCTGATTGCACTTCCATCTCTCCTAATAGCTGAAACAATGCCAAAAGACTTAGTCTTGATGCAAATCACATACAAAAATCTCCTGAAGGAAATCACATGCAAAAATCTACCCATTTCCTAAGGTGACAAAAGTTATGTCAGAATGCTTGCAAATTATGTTTAGCACGTAAAAATGGCCCTCTTTATAAAATTGCAAAATTCTGCTAGCTGAAATAACTATGCTTCACAAAGGCAACTCAATTTGGGAATAGGTCACAATGGCTTGGACCGAGCTCCTTCTCAGCTAAACCCAATAAGAAAGACTAGTATTTGCACCAGGTGATTATGTTTAGGTAATCCATTTTAATTATAATAGCACCTAGAGGGATATTTCATTCATAGATAACACTACTCTGTTATATGACAATTAACAAGTATACACCATGCTTTGACTTGATTATGAATATAGTGCTATTGCTGTTATCTTTTGGCAGGACATGCTCCTTAAATTTGAAATTACCACTGTAGGTTTCAAAAAATTTCAGAATTTGGTTTGTCACTCAACCAAATCAAAGTACAACAGAAATAATGTAGAACACAGAATGAAAACAGAAATTGCTGCATCTAAAGAATGTAAATATTAGGTACCCAAGAAAAAAATGTAAATATAGGAAACCGACCTGCCACTTTTGTTGATCTTCAACTGAAAGGCAATCAGAGTCATCTGGGTGATCTGACTTATCTTTGTCTAGAACAAATTGAAACATTGTGTCCTGTGCTGCATGCTCCATGCTGACAGAATTGAGTGTGGCAAATGAATTCTGTGAAATAGAGGCAGAACTAGAAGTCTCCTCTCTGATAATATTACAATTGGCTAGCTTGACTTTATTTGTTAATTCCCTCAGCTTTTGCTCCAAAAGAGCACCCAAAGCATCACCACCAATTACATTCAACCCAGGAAAAGAGGACATGGACTGTTCTGAGTGAAAAAGATCACCATCATCACAAGAATCAATTCCAGAGCTGTTACTTTTTCCCATCATTTGATCAGGGGACTGAACACCAGGCATGGCTTTTGTCATGGGAGATGTGAATGTAAACGAAACAACATCTACACCATGATTTGTGTCAACCATGACTGGGTTCATGCATTCATCTCTTTCTACATTACGCTTTATAGGGCCATTAACTTTATCAAAGAACGGCCTATCAGAAACCCCACCATCAATGTGAAGAACACCATTTACAGGCTGTTGCTTCTGAGGTCCAACAATTGTTTTCTCCTTGTCATAAACCATCACCCCTGAGCCCATTTCACTGGAAAAACTTTCAGCTTTGATAACAACCTTGTTAACAGTCCTACTTGGCCCAACAGAACCACTCCTGGAATGCGCTTTCCTGCGTTGCTGGTTAGAAACTAAGTTCTTTGAAATTGAACTCTCTTTATTGGCTACAGAGTTTTGTTTCTGGTTATTCTGCCTAAGCACATTGCTAGTCCTTCTTTCAGTTCTCTTCTGAATAGTCTTTTCCCTACCAGGATGGCTCTTAGGCAACTGGTTTGATTTGGCATCATTCTTCTCTTTCTGCTTCTTGAAACTGTCACTCATTGATGAACTCTCTCTTCTCTGCATATTAGCCCTGGCTTGCACTGCAACTGAAAGTAAATTCCCCTTGTTTCTCAAACTATTGGAAGGACCTGTCTCCGGAGACATACAAGCCTTGCGAAAAGACCTTCTTTCTAAAGCACCCCGACTTTTATCACTCTGTTGTCCTTTCATGATCTTGGCAGTAGAGTGCTGGTTTGACTTTTGTGGCCTAGATGATGTATCAGCAGCTTCCATTTTCTGTTTCAAATTCTGAATTCTCAAAGGAACTGAGGATGACCCAACTGATGGCACCTTATCATTGCTAGTTGCCTTTGGGCTAGCCTCAATTATTTTTGCAGTTGCCTCTATTATGTAGGCCACATCCTTTCTTGGGGAAAGTCCAGGATTCCTAATTGGAGACAATAGCTTGTTTTGGGAAATTGGAATTGGCTTGGCAGATTTTGGTGGCAATATTTCAGTCTGAAATCTCTTGATCGGAAGACTATGTACCTTATGTGGCCTTGATTCTGCATAATTTGAAGAATACATCTCCTGTTTCTTGGGAATCCTGAGGTAGTCCATAGGGTTATATTCATTGAGCAGTCTGGGAGTGCTCCTCCCATATTGAGGAGCTCTGAATGAGCTGGATTCAGGAAATGGGGAGGAGGAGGGCTCCGCCAAATTTGATGTTGGCAAGGAATCCAAACCCATAAGTCTAGCAACTAGTCCAGGAGCTCTTACTCCATATCCTCCCTCATCACTAGTTGCAGATGAGGAACAACTAAACTCACTACTTGCTTTGTTACTCGAATTTTCTCTCTTGTCATCACCCTCCATCAGGATACACAGAAAGAGTTAGCCATTTTACCCAGATACAATTTCTTGTTAAGGGTAAGAAAACTAGCAGCAAAGGACAGCATAATTCAGGAGACATTCTCACCTTATAAAACCGTGATTTTGCAAAATTTTGAGCATTTTCTTTTCCTTCTTTTGCTGGTTTAACAAAAAAAATTGAGAAAAAAAGATAAAGTTCATGAAAAAAAGAAAAATAGTAGACTGGTCTTTAAAGTTTGGTTGGCAAAGAAGTCGTGCACAAGAGAGGAAAAGAATTTCCCCATATATAAAACAAAACAAAGGAACTTACGAAACAATCCAGATTCGTTCGAGAACAACTTCTTGCGAGACTTCCCATTCCAATCAAACAAGTGAAAGAAGCCACCCTTTGATCGCTTCCCCTCACCGTCCATTATCTCATCTACTTCAAATCATAAACATGGAAAGGAGTCAAAATCTCTACATTGTCCCATCCCCAATTCAAATCAAGCATAGCATTCTACATAATTAAATGTATAGATAATGAACTGAACAAAACTCGTAAGCCCATCTTAGATAACTTTTAAAACGTTTACATAGGTGAAACTCCCAAGAAATAGAACAACATTTGGAACTTTTTGAATCAGATTCACACTTGTAATCAATGCTTGGCTCATTCAGCGAGTAAAAGTCATAAGATAGGGCATCTTTGTAAGCTCAATTGGAGAAAGAGACACCAATAAACTGCCACTTTAACTGGATACCACTTCAATGGACCGCACAAAGCGGGGGGGGGGGGGAAGAGAAAAGAAAGTCAAGTTTTAAAAACAGTAATCAAAATCTTACCACAAATCTTTCAAATGAAAGGCTCAAAAGCTTCTCTTTGTTCCTCCGTATAAAAGGCAAATCATTCAAATCCCAAATGTTCAGAACCGGCAAGCACTATAGGTGTAATTCCAATTCAAAAATCACAACAATAAAAAATAAAGAGACAACTAAACCAAACGGGTAGACCCGAGAACGAGCAAAGATACGAACTTTGAACCCTTTCTATCGATCCAACAATAACCCATTAATCATTATCCACCTAAGCCCATTTTCGATGATTCAAGCACTGAGCTTTTCCTTTTTTGGGGTCCCTTTTGGAAGTTTCAAAAGGAAACAGAGGAATCTAACAAGTCACGAACTGAACGCCCGAAAGCGAAGAGCAATTGACTTCCAAAAGGATGGAAAAAGAGAAGGAAACAAGGCGAGTACTCAATAATAATAATAAGAGCCAAAAACAAAAGAATGGTGACACTCGCAGAAAGATAATGTGAGAGATTTGAGTGGAGACAAGGGCTGGTCCAAATATTAGCAGTTAAAAAGAAACCAGTACAGTACATAACTCAAAATGTAGGAAGAGGAACAGAGAGACAGAAAGAAGAGAGGGACAGAGAGAGAGAGAGAGAGAGAGAGAGAGAGACAAGACTGTTATGTTGCGTTGCGAACAACATTAAAATCATGTGGGAAGAGGGACACCGCCAGGATTTAAGGCCTCAGACAAAGCCAAGACTCAGGCTGCACATATGTGAATTTCATTATTAACGATGTGGCGTGGACTTCCTGTTCTGGCAAGCAGCAAGCAATGAACCTCTCCCGCTCTGCCACGTGGCGTTCAAATACTTTTTGGTTCGTATTCAATCCTAAATAAGTTGAAGTCAGTGGAGTTTACGGGTTGTTGTAAAAATCAGAGCGGATCGCGCAAATCAATTTAACTTTAAATTGATACAATTGAGCAAATTTTAAATCGTTTAAATTCAGAAAAGATCACAATTGACTCAAAAATCAGAAAAATCGATTTGTTTTGCCATCGGACTAATTCAAGTCACAAATATCAGAAATTATGATTTAACTCAAAATTTTTATTTAACTTATAATTAAGTTTTAAATTCAATTCAAATTTTTAATTTTATCACAATTTGTATTTAAACTTCTAGTTTAGTTATTAAAATTAAAAATTTAATATAGTATAAAGTCTTTTTCACAATTTTTTGTGTTAAAAATATTTGAATTTAACTATTAAAAATGATTTTAGTGAAAATATATTATATAAAATTGTGATTTTTTAATTACTTTCATAAATATATGTTTATTTTTTAAAAAAATAAAATATACATTTATTATTAAATATCAATTTTATTAATTCAAATTCCAATTAAACTAATTAAATTAATTAAACTTTGAATCATTCACTTTTTCAATTTAATAATTAGTCTAATTTTCAAAACCTTAAATTTATGCCATAAAGTGTAATGTCTTAAATTGAGTATAATAAAATGCCAACAATTTATGAGCCATGTTTCCTTGTTTGTCAATATGGTTCTTGATTTTTTTTTTTTTTCTTTTTAACAACTCACCGTCTTGATCGAACTTGCAAAGATACAATCTTTTATATAATTTTCTTTATGCTTCCCTTTTAACTGTAATACATCATTTAAAGAATTAGTAACTCTGCATCCTTATGCACCTGTGAAAATTTAGTAGTAGTTTAACATGTCTTCTTTTTTATTAGTTTGGATATCAAATTTTTTATGTAGGGCTTTTTCCTATATAAATGAATATTTATAAATGAGTAAATTTAAAAACTGATATACCACAATTGGATATTAAAAAAAATTATTTTAAATTAATATTATTTAAATAATAATTTTTTATAAGAAATATTAAATCAGAATAACTTTTGACTCAATCAAACCTTAATCCCAAAACAGTTGGAGTCGCCTTGAATGTTGTGTAAACAAAACCAAATTATGGTCTATGCACGAAAACAATAAAATACTCTCCTTATCCCAGGAAAATGAAGGGGAAAAAAAATATAAAAAACAAGGAAGGAAAGAAAGAAATGGAATATTTCCTGGGAGGATGGAAGCTGGCTCTGTACTTATACTAGTATGTGTGTTCGGACTAATTCATTAAAATCACGTTCGTGCGGATCGAACGTGTAATTATACCCATCAAATTAAAAGTAAGACATCTTTTTTTTCATCAAACAAGCAATAAAATATACCGAAATAGCAATCAAGTTAGAAGTATGAAAACCAAATTGATCCAGCAGTAACCCATTAATCATTTTCAAAAATTCAAGAACCAAGCTTTTCCTTTTGAGGGATTTAAGAACTAAGCTTTTCCTTTTGGTTGGGGTCCTTTCTGAAGTTTCACAGGAAACCAGAGGAATCTCGTAGGTCAGGAACTAGACGCCTAAAAAGCATCTCTCTTCTGTTGAAATCTAATGGCGTCATCGTATTCCACGATATTTTTTAATTCAAAATACACAAAAAAGAAAAAAAAAAGCTTCTTTTCTTGTCAATCTTTTCTTATTGTTTTACTAGTAAGACAAGAAAGCGAGGTCCGGTAAAGTCACTTATCTCAAATAAGAACACAAGGACATTACAGCTTTTGTCAACTTGCAATTATTAGCATAAATGGGTGATTAAGAAGGGTCTGGATTTAAGCTAAAAAAAAAATTAAATGGTTTGGGCGATTTGAGAGGTGACCATATAACTCCATTAATGGGTTGTTCACACGTCATGCTCGAGATGAAGTACTGTAATTATCCTCTTACTAGGAACAAAAAAGTTATTGCACTGGAGGAAACTTCCCATTACGAGAACTAATCTTACCTTTATACTGCCCTTCAAGTTCTTGCTTATGGAAATAACAAAATTTATCCATAAGTAATTCCACGGTAGGTGCATTTGACATTTGTCAAAATATTCCTCGAAGGTCTTCATGGCCTCGCAGATGTTGGATTTTCGGCTGACGCTAGCTCGCAATTTTAAAGAAAACTAGTTGACGAAATGATTAGTTTTCCCTAAGGTCCATGGGAACCTGCAATGTGTCACATAGATTAAAAGAAATGACAAAGATTAATACCTGCCGCCTGGAATGCGTGGAAGCAAATTAGACAATTGTACAATTCCATCAAAGAGAGAAAGAAAAAGAAAAAGACTCGAACTGGATCAATCCGAGGTTTTCCCAGCTTCAACATTATCTCCTTCTCATTAACGAGGAGCCAAAACAATGTCAGAGCACCAATCTTTTTTCCCATATATTTTCTGCCTGAAGACACATGACCCTTTTGCCACACGATAGTCCAAATCAAGCCCAGGCAAAATCTAATTGCATTCAATCAGACTTACAGAACATTGAACAGTTTCTGTTTTGTCCAACATCTGGCCTTGGCAAAGAAATCCACCGATTGCATCATTGAAAGTATACTTATTCACTCACACGCACCACAAGCACCCTGCACTAGCATACACATGGAGGGCAAACTTCAGAAATTAAGCCAATCAACATTCCTTACTATTGCTCATGAGGAAGACTTGACACAGTTGTCACACGGATTAGATCCATATTTGCAGGCTTTTCGTTCAAAATGTTCCCCGAAGTGCTCTAGTAATGCTTGCCGTCTACATTCAGCCTGGAAATTTAGAGAACCGAAAAGGGCAATGAAGCAAGCTGTAGTCAATGAGTTTCTGTAAGTAGTAGGCTGTTTGACATTCCATGAAAGAGAATCAACTTCACAGTGTGAATGCCAGTTACTTGCCTTAAGCTCACAGTAGTGTTGCATCTTCTGCGCTTGAGCCATTGACTTCTTGAAGCTTTCCCTTTTATATCCTTGTCCACTTCTCAACATGCATACCACCCGGCTGAAATCCTTCTTCTGGTACAGAGCAATGCATACAGAAGGAAGATTATCTCTTCCAGCCCTTCCAGATTCTTGGTAGTAGCTTTCAATTGATTTTGACATTGTATTATGGATAACAAAGCGCTGCATAGGTGGGAAATTTATAAGGTTTATCAACTGAAGTAACAAGCTTTTGTGAAAAATAGACAAAATCCACGACCAGAAGAAAAAGAGAGCAACTGGACTTACAACATCTGGTTTATCTATTCCCATCCCAAAAGCAATTGTAGCACATATGACGTGGACCTCGCCCTTATGCCATTTCCTCTGAACATCAACTCTTTGAGAAGCTGCCAGACCAGCATGATAGTATACCGTCTTAATCTTACACTTTTCGTTCAAAAAGTTTGAAACCTCAACACATTCATTCTTTGAAAGACAGTATATTATTCCACACTGATCCTTGAAATGATCCTTTAAAAGCTTCCCAAGCTGCTTTAGTGATTCCTTGGTTTTCCCAATCACCTCGTACCTCAAATTGGGTCTATCAAAGCTTGTTTCGAGGACAAGAGCGTGTGAAATTCTTAAAGCTTTTAGTATGTCCTGCAGAGAATTTATTCAGATAAGATCTACATTATTTCTTCCATAAAGGCACTGGAAGAGAAATGCAAATCAGAAACTATTTACCTCACGAACTGATTTTGTTGCAGTGGCAGTCAAAGCCATAATAGGTACATCTAGAAATTTCTGCTTAAGACATCCCAGTCCCCTGTAATCTGGACGGAAATCATGTCCCCACTGGCTGGAAAACATGATACAAATATCAAAAATTGATGTGTAGCACAAGCCTCATTAGAATAATAAGAATACAGTGTCCAAATTGAGCACATTGTAAGATACTTAAGAGAGTGGGCATACCTCACACAGTGTGCTTCATCAACAACAAAGCCTGCTAGTTGTTTCTGTGATTGTACAGAAGCGAAAACTCTGTTAACAATGTTGCTGCCAAGCATGGTTATAGCACATACAGAGTATAATTTGTGAAAGGCTAACCTTCCTATGCAATGATTTTAGTATTTCCAGAAATGCTGGGTTTCCGGCAATCCTCTCAGGAGTCACGTACAAGAGTTTGCATGAAGGTTTGTCTTTCCTAGGAGAAATAAGAAAGAGTGTGAATGTGGAAAGCAAATTGGTGGAACATAATGCATTCAGATATGGTTCTGAAATTAAAAGAAAAGCTCCTACAGGCATATGAATTGCACAAACAACAAAGGTAAACAAAATCTGTAATGCTGAATTTTCAAAAGGGATAAAGAAAAGAAGAATATTAGAACCTTACCTAAGCTCTTGTTGTACGGCTGCCACTTGAGCTGCATTTTGTTGAGAATTCAAAAAAGTTGCTGGTATCCCAAACTTGAGGTTTAGGGTAAGAATTTGATCCTGAATGAGGGAAAGTAATGGGGACACAACCACACTAACACCTGGTTTTAGAATTGCTGGAAGCTGACCACATCCAATAATGTACGTCAGAATTCTACCAACAACGATAGCACAACTCACTATATTCCTACAGGAAACATAAGCCAATGATGTTCTCATTCAAACTGTATAAGAAGTCTAAAACAAAGAGCCTAATAAAAGTATGAGATTGCCATACAGGGCTCTTGAATGTATCAAAAACAACTTAGCTAAATAAAGCTCGCCAAACCATTAGTTGGCAGCACGAATCTCATACTGCTGTTTGCTCTATTTTTGTGGCAGAATGAATCGTGAGCCATAACATGTTTAATAGCAACACGCACGATATATATACCCAAGCAAATCAGTGAAAGTTAACAGAGCACCATTTTAATAAGTTGAAACTAAAGTAAAACATTATGGCCAATTCTGCTCTAATACGAAAGGCCCGAAGGAGATTTTACCTGGTAGCATAGACTTTTACCGCCTCCAGTTGGCATAAGAACAAAACAATCTCGCTTTGCAACCGATGCTTTACAAGCCTGATGCTGCAATGGACGGAACTTCTCATTGCCAAATATTACAACATTTGCAAATTCAAAGTCATCCAAAGCCTGCAATTCCTGGTAACTGAGAATCCGACGTTTGTCCTTTGACACGCACTGCTGTCTCTTTTTGTTGCCGACTGAACCTTGAGTAACGCTGCTCTTACAATCCTTCAACAGGGAAGCCGAAACCAATTAGTTAACTCCGAGGAACAAACTTATTCTTGCATCAGCATCACCGAGTGCATACATGAACAATGTAATTCTTACCGGGGACATCGAGAAGCTTCTACTCGATGAGGCCGCGGGCAAGAACTCAGGGTCTTCTTCTTCTTCTTCTTCTTCTTCTACTACTACGGCTGGTTCGCCATCACTAGAGGAATCCAATTGCAGAAAAGTCCGTTGCTTTTTGGGTTTGGGCGAATCGTCGTCTATGACAGTAATCTCATTATTAGAGGGGCTGCCGCCGATAATGTTCTTACCAAACATGTTGCTCAAAGCCCCGCAAGCTTCCGTTTCAATGGCCTGTAAATCATCACCCCAATCCTCGCTATCTTGCATGGATTCCGCCAGCATCGCCACAAAATCGTCCCCGCAGCACTCCACGTTCACAAAATCTTTCCCATCGTCACCTTCCCCACCCCCCCCGGGGAAAAAAAAATAAAACAAAATAAATTTTATTTTTTCTAAATTAAAATTTTAAAAAATAAAATAAAATCGCCACAATCGCTGCGAAAATCTTTAATTGCATACCGTAGAGGGAAATCAAGCGATCTAAGCAATTTTTGGCGGAATCTTCGTCGAAGCCGCACTCCATAGCCAAGCTTAGGAACCGAGCTCGCTCCAATTCGAGATCGTGACCGTCCATCTTCCCGGCTATTCGATTGATTGATTGATCGATGAGAAATGGAGGAAAGGCGAGAATGCGCGCTGCGGGAGAGTTAAGAAAGAGATGGCTTTCTCCCGCGCTAAATTTTTAAGCTTTTGTTTTTTTTAAAGGATGAGCGCGCAGTAAGGATACGGCTTGTCGTTTTGAAATATAAGCCTTGGACCAACCGACTTGTCGCATTTTTTTTTTTTTTTCTTAAATTTATTCGCTAGAGCAATTATGTTCTAAAAGTGGGGGTGCGACAATACAAAAACCCAATGGGCCTTGGATTTCATCAGAACTTCAAAATTAGTGGATTCAGGAATTGTGGTAAACAAGGGATTGAATTGATGGAAAACAATAGATGGGATTCTTTCATGCTTTACATAGATTACAGCAAATTGTTGTAATTTCAACAAACTTGAGCACTTTCGTTCGCCTATATTGACATCAAAATTCTTCTCTTGGTCAACATTTTATGGAATTTCTTGGCACATTAATAGCAAAAAGAAAAAAGAAAAAAGAAAAAAGAAAAAAGAAAAAGATAGTTCAATTAACGTTCATAGCGTGCATTGCTGTTAAATTCAGAGCCATGCATGATCAACTGCAAGAAATCTACAAGGGAAAAAGGGCGATGAACAAAGTCACGTTCGAAACTTTTTTAATTTCTTTACCAACCGAAAAAAAAAGGAAGAATTAAACCAAAAAGAAGAAGGGTATGAAAGAAAGAAGGAAAGAAAGGAATTGATGTCCCTTTGATAACCTCTTGTTCGTGGAAAGGCACAGAAAATGACATTAATTAGAAGAGAGAACGAAAAAGGAAAGGGCAGTATAAAATAAAAAATCCTCAGAGTTCAAGCATATTCTCTTAATTGTCACTTTGGTGGGGTGCCTTGTTATTTTAGAAACCATGCACAATCCTAGAGCAGGTATTCTTGATCCAACGGAACCCGTGTTTTACAGAATACTTGACCTTGCCTTCAACGGCATAGAGTTTGTATCTTGCAACGCGCTTCTTTCTCTTGGTCTCCGCAGAGTTCCACCATGAACGCGAAGAATTGTTCTTTGAAGGAACATAAACACGCCCGGGAAGAGGCGGAGGAGGAGCATAGGATTGTCGAGATGGCCTGCATACGTAGGTGTTGCTTGCCGTTCTCATGGTGTTGGCATCAACGATCTCGTCCATCTCTCCCCCTCCCTCTCTCCCTCTCTCCCTACCTATCTCCCTCACTTTCTTTTTTTCAAATCTTCTTGGTTGATTGGAAGAGAGTTGGAGAGAGAGGAGGACATTGGGATTCCTTCATGTTAAGCCTTTTATCACGGGGGTAAGAGTGGCGGAGAAGTGGGGTGGATTGTTCTTTCTGTTGGTGACAGGAGGGGCCAGGTTAAATTAAGACAAAGAAGTTGGCTTGATCAACCTCTATTGGTCTTCTTTTCCTTTTTCTCTCTTTCTTTTTTATTTTTATTTTTTGGGTTGGTTTGTGTAATCAATCATATGACATACCCCCACCCGCCAGCCCCCCACCAAAATTTTGCGTTTTTTTTTTTTTTTAATTATTGACTTGCTTGAAAATAACCCTCTCAACCGACCTCCAACGTCCACCATTTGCGAATCGCCTACACAGCCCCCTCCCAGTCACCTATGATTGTCATCTTTCGACGAGATAAACCTTGAAGATCTGACCTAAAAAAAAAACACCCTATTGAAGATGAACGAGATGGAATGATTTTCCGTGTCAAGCTTGTAGGCGTAAAAACTGAAAGCAAAGATTATTGCTGCGACGAACGAAAACGATGGAGACGGTCAGAAGTTCTTTGTCGTAATAATGGGCAAATTTGTTAGACATAAAAAGGTTAAAAAATTAAAATTAAAATTAGAATAAACAGCCAAACCAGGAGAGGCCTTAGAATATGAAAAATCTTCAAGAGGCATGAAGGATGACGGATCCTTGAGAGTGAGAAGTCTTGAACTAACCATCACGCGCTACCTTTCAAATCCTTTGCTTTAATTTTTCGTTCCATAGGAAACACAAGGGCAAAAAGATCCTTGAGAAATTAGGGTTCATCAAATGATCTCTCATATTATCTCTATTTTATTTTATTTTATTTTATTTTTTTTCTCACACCTGAATATTCACAGCAGTCTTGAAAAGTTAAAATTTAAACTGTATGTACAATGAATATTCTCATGTCCGAATATTCTCTAGCGAGATGGGGATTAAGTTATGTTGGTTATGCTTGTCACCTAGCGGTTACTGTCTACTTCTGGACTCCATCGTCGTTCTCTTATGATTTTGCAGGTGAGGAACCTGTGCACAATTCAAGAGAAAAGGACCTAATATTGACGGAAATACACGAGAAAAACCTAAAATTATAAAATAAGAGAACTTTACTTTCGGGAAAAAAAAAGGTGTCACATTGCACGACATTCTCGCACAGTAAGGGTTACACAAGGGTAATGTGCTTGGAGTTTGGAATGGACTGCAAGATAATTTAACTGAAATGGAATGAAACTATTAAGGATAGCAAGTAAGTACTTACAATATGAGATTTCCACTCGATTTTTTCATGGCCCTCAGAGACACCAGCAAGCTGGGAATGGTTACCCACATAGCGGAATATATGAATCAGAACAGCTGCATCAAGAGCAGCATACTCTAGCTGCAAAACACCATTAGTTTAGAATTCATGTCTTACTCCATATCAACACTAAAAAGGCTCCATAAACTCACATCCTATGGGCACGTGCAGGGCAATGAGAAGATGTTTCAAAAACAAGCGAGAAAAAGTGAGATCACATAACTCAATGCATTGCATCAACTAGGCGTTCACAGAATAGCAGACAAAGGTATATACCTGATGCCGGCTAAGTGGCCGTTGTTCCCAATTGCTGTTCCGTCTTGTCTTGTTCAAGCCCACTCCCAATATTTTCTGAGTAGCAAATAGAACACTTAAGCGAGCAGTAAAAGGTCATAAACAGAAAAAGAATTCACTTTCAATATGCACTTTTGAAGAACAGAGTAGCGCTTGCAGCATTCCAAATTTTGAAGATAACCTTTGCAAGACCGGAGAGGCCCCCTTGTCGTTCTTCGGATAACTTTTGAATATCTAGCAACATTTCATAATTCTTGAAACATTTCAACTCCCCATATGAATGAGTTAATTGCTGTATGTCACATTGAAAGTTATAACCTACAAATCCACAATGGCATCAAGCATAAGGATAACGCAAATCCCACTTTACTCATGCTTTCATTTCTCAAACTAAAACATATTTTACTTTACCATCAATGTGATATCAGGGTGCAATAAAAAATTCCAGCCTGACCATTAAATGTTACAAATGAGCACACAAATCACCACCTCATAACTAAGCAGGGGACCATTAGCCACAGTCAACCAGAGGAATCCAGCACTTCTTTTATTAGAACCAGCACTTCTTTTATTAGAATTAATTCACCTAAAAAGTTTTCAATTTCCAAGAGTCCCATGGTCCCCAAAATGCCAGCCTTTTTCGAACCAAAGGTCAATAAAAGCACTTCCCTTTCCCTATGAACGTGTTAAAGAGGGATTCTCCCTCAAATTAAGGTGTTAATATAAAAGCTTACCAAGTTTTAAAATTCCTGAAGATTGCAAAATTTGAGTTAGGCAGTTGTCTAAAGTATCAGGTACATCTTCAAATAACTTCATCAAGTCAAAGATGAAAACCATCTTCTCAGAAGCAATTTGCATGATAGAAACCTGACACATGAGAGACCCACCCAATTTTATTATAGTAAGCGCAAAATATAGGGGACACAAGAATGAATGCTTATGTAGAACTTTTTGTACAATTAAAGCCAAAGGAAAAAATTTCAAAGAGGAGATACAAAAGGAATATTCAATCACTATTCAAAACGGTGGGTAAGCATGCCTAATATTGACTGCCATGTGATTTGTGCAAGGGTGCATGCACATGTGTGCGTGTGAGAGAGAGAGAGAGAGAGAGAAAGAGAGAGAGATAGATTATCCAGACAAGCTGTTGATAATCCAACATCTGTGTACTTGGTGGAGATTTCTCTCATACACTAGAATGCAACAATAACAAGACAAATCCGAACCTTTCAGCAAGCTATGAGACAATATGAATGTACAGCAAAAGTAACAAAACCAATGAGAAATAACCTTATTTGGTTTGCTTCCCTTTTCATAATTAGGCTTCCATTCACAATCAATGCCCACAACTTTACAATTCTCAAGGTGGAATGTTGCATTATGCAAACCCTCAACTTCATCAACCCAAACAATATCTTCAACAGCCAATTCTTTAAGACCCAGATATCTACCATGCACAAGACTTGCCACAGGCCCTAAACAACATTAGTAGAAGCAGTATAAGCATCCTCATATGACAATTTGTAACACTAATAGCCACATTACTCTTTTGTTTGAACAAGAACCTGTTTTTCCCACAGCTTCATTAACAATGATAAGTGAATAATATGCAATGTTCAAGGACTAGTCTGCCACAATAATTTTTAGCGAGTTAGGTTTGCCTTATTCCTAAAACTGAAACATCAGTTATTGCCCAACAAGGTGTCGACATCAGAGAGACATAATAACCAGAAAGCCATTGCCAAATCGAAAGGCCATCCCTATGTGGGCTTAACACAGCATTTCTGTCAGAGTCGTGGGCGCATGAGTCAACAGATACAAGTCCAGGAGACATGCGGAGGAAATTTTGCTTGTGCAAAACAACCAAAGCATGGAGCAATAGCATGCACTTCCTACTTTCTAGTCATCCAAGCCATTTATAATCTCAATGCCTACAACAAACAAAATGGACTGAGAATGTGCTCAAGCTTAAAGGGTGAGCCTTAGTGTATCGGTAAGCTTACTCCATTGTAATCTGGAGGTCGCAGATTTAAGTCGTGGAAACAGCTTTTTTGCAAAAACAAGAGAAAGGTTTCACGCATCTAACCCCTCGTGCACTGCATATGGATGCACATGTATTATGTACTTCTGGTCCATCAAGCTCAAATGTCAAAAAAAGTTCTCATGCACACAACACATACCTTTGGATTTGACAAAACCTTCAAGGGAGTAACGAACACAAAGTTCATCAACCTTTTCTGAGTAACCTGCCTCCATTGCCAAGTAAACCTTAAAATGAAAATTCATTATATATTAGTACTTGTGCAAAAGTCAAAAGAACAACTCTTTTGGTCTTAAAACTTTGTTATTCTGTATCTATATAACATAGACATTCATAGAACAATTGAACATAGAAGAACAACTCTTTTGGTCTTGAAACTTTGTTATTCTATATCTACAGAACAGACATCCATAGAACAATTGAACATAGAAGTGAAAAATAGATATTTCAGTAACATCTACGGTCTGAACCAGATCAGACGATGAGATTTAGATGTGACTGAAAGATATATTTTAGTTTTTGTAGCAAAACACACATGCATCCAATAACATAGCACTCAATTATTGAACCACAGCCCAATATGCAATATGTACCTATGACAAATGACAAAAGCTGCTTACCAGATATTCAACAAGTTGCTTATTACCATGAGTCTTTGCCTCTGCAAGATCCCATAATGCTTTCTCTGCTAATTTTTTCAAGGAGCTGCAGGTCAGTGCGATGACAATGTTACTGTTGATCACTTTCGACATAAAGAGATCAATGGCGTAAGCATTTTGTAAAATATTACTTGAGATGAAATGACGTGCATTGTGGGAAAATACGATTGAATTAATTATACCTTTCTTTGCACTGATGGTATACATCAGGAAATTCCTGCCTAAGATTGTTTTTCTTTATGGTTTCATAGGCTTGCTGTAACATGTTCCTGTCAGCATATTCCCGCACGAGTACACATAGCATTGGTTTCCCCATAAAAGTAGCCCACTTTTCAGCTGCTTTATATTGCATATTCTCCAACATTTTGAGGAGGAAAGACTGCCCAGACTGGCGGATTGAGAAGTGTTCTAATAGTGTTACTGCTGTCATATATGACTGGGATTCTACCAAGTCAAAAATATAATGTTCAACAAATGCTTTTGCTGTGTCAAATACATAATCATTGTGGGCCCTCAGGTGATATATGGACTCATCAATGTCTGTCAACCTGACACCTACAACATCAAGTATCCTCACAAGTATCTTTTCATCATGGTCAACTAAGCCTGTTACAGTATCCAAAAATAACCTGGCTGCTAGAACTTTGGCTTTCAAGGTGTCTTCTGAGGTGGTTTCCTGTTTTAGAAAACGGCGAAGAGCAGATAAAACCAAGTGACTGAAACCCTCACAGTGTAGTCCAAATATAGGCAGGGCGTAAAGGCACCAAATAACAAAAGTAGCTGGTCCTGGTTGGGGAGAATTACAGAGTGCTTGATGTACTTGTTGCTGAAGAGCTCTGAATTTGTTTGTTGCCTTCAATGTTCCTGTGTGTGATTATCAAGGAATTTATCAATGTAGAGTACACAAGCAAAATAGATAGCAGCCATTAGCAGAAGATGCAACATAAAATTCTGTCTATTAGATTTCAAGTCAAACCATTCAGTTTCACTTTCACGTATACAATGCATCACGGTATGGGCTCCAGAAATTTTATGTGATCAGACTGCATTTCATGGCCAGACAAAGCATGCAGATTAGAAGCAATTCCAACCTTAACAGTAAACATGCAGGTTCAACAATAAGTGTTGAAGAAAGTATTGTTCAAGCATATAGAGGGAGGCCTCTTCCCAAAATCAAAGATGTTGCATTGCATTAGGTTTGATGAGATTGAGGGAACCAGTAAATTGTTTCCAGATTCACTGGTACAAGATTCCAACCGGGAAGACATGTGACATTAATTAGTCGAAGAAAACTGCAGATGCAATACTTCAGCAAAAGGTAAAACCAGGCTTGATATAAGCATGGAAATTTTGTGAAAGACAAAATAGAGAAATCAATCATTAAAGAAAGTGCAGAAATTGAATATGTCCAAATTTGAAAGAAGTAAAGGAGAGACAAGAAAATTTCGTTTGGGAAATACTCAGTGCATCTCGGTCAAGTGTCATCAGCTTCCATTTCAAACCAAATACCAAAACCCTAAGCTGACTCACTTAATGGCACAAAACTGAAAAAGGTGAAGTCATTACCACAAGAAACCAGAATAAACCTTATCAAGGAAAAAATCTCACCATGAATGTAACATTCTTTCAGGAGGTACAAGAAAACCACCGGTGAAACATGAGTTAAATCATGAAAGGCATGTGCACATATGGTCCATGTTTGATCAGTTCTCTCTTCATTGTTCTGTACCTCCAGAACCCTTTCCGCTAAGCCCATACCAAAGGTTAAGCAGTAATGATGCTAGACAATGTGACTGAAATAAACATATTGAGAAAAAATCATTAGCAAGAATATGTGACCCTACATATATGATAGATAACAGACAATGGAACTGAAATCAGTGTATTGAGAACAAATCATAAACAAGAACATGCGATCCTATCTAATACATTCCATTCGCAAAGTCTAAATCAATGCTGCAGCGATTAAAAACAATTTAATCATGTTTTGATCATTCTACAGCAAGAAACAAATCAAATATGACCATGCAATCAAACTTTTATAGAACTTCTAGTAAAACAGCAAATCTAGTAAGATAAGGCATAGTAGAGAAAGGCCACATTTACGGTAGAGTAGGCGGCGCCGCACACGAGAAGAATACAAAGCTACAACTCAAGGGTTTTGGTTTTCACTTAGTCTTCTCCTTAGGTCTTTTGCAATTTATACATAAAGTTCATTGCCAAATATAGAAGACCACAGAATTTACCAATGTATACATGGTTTGGACAACAAATAAACTCCAGCAGGATATTTCATTACACCGAAGATTAAGAACAAAAAAAGGTCAACAACAATCATATTATTCCATTTATAATTATGTTCTTTTTTTTTTTTCTGTAGAGCCAAATTTGGGAGCATAAAATGATATCTTCTTTTTCATACCTAAAAATACTCCACTCCATCACATGCTTAAGGTATTAAATGCTGCAATTAAGAGAAAATTATAAAACTCTCCCTGCAAAGAATAATGTAGCAGATGTTATTAACAAATAATAACACAGTACTAATCACAATTCAAATTGGTAGGTAAAAAAAAAAAACAAAAACACAAACAAGCAAGAAGCACAAAAGTGTCACGGAGCTGGAAATTATCTACAAATAATAATAATGATTTCCAAAACGTCTGAAAATCCAAGGCTTCTAAAGCAAACAGCGGCTGGCACATTATGTAAACCGTTTGGTTGCTGAGAAAATTTACGAAAGCAAAAGAAAACCAAGAATCGTAGATCGTAAACAACAGAAGAAAAAAGGAGTTAGCTTACTGTCCCTCGCGCCAAATGCAACGGTTATGTTCCCAACTACGGTGAACAAAATACACAAGAGGAAGGAAGCTCGAAAGACATCCGATATGAGGTAAAAAAGAATTTTAAAAAAAGTAAATAAAAAGGAAAAGCTACTCTGGAGAAATTTTCCTTCGCTTTCTCGGAAACCAAACAGTGCGCGGAAAATATAACTAACAATACCAGCAAAGACTTACCGAGCTCAGTGAGATTCCTTGGCGCCTCTCTCTCTCTCGGTGTTTCTCTTCCTGTGTGGAAAATCGAAAATGCTCGTCAGTTTCTTGCCTCTCTACGAGTTTACAGCGAGCAAGTAACGGACAATTATATATATATATATATATATATATATATATATATATATAGTTCTTTTTTTTTGTTTAAAAAAAGGATATTTTGAGGAAATGAGGTAGTGATACGGTGATTGCTGGCCCACAGGATATTTTCCGAAAATGGCAAACTGGCCCTTCGCTTTCTCTCGCTCTTTTTCCCCCGTCCTCCCCTTCCTGTTCTGTTGAACGGTCTAAGTGCAACGAGGCGATCTCCGTCTCCGAGTCTCTGACCGCTTCCCATGGCTGCATTGGAGAAGGTCCGTCCTCAGCGGGGAAATAACGTTTAGTTTCATGGGCGTTTTGGTCATTTCGGTCGGCCTAGGATTTATGCTGGTTAGGGTGGGCGAGCTCTAGGGGGGTAGACCAGCTTATGATCAGACAGACACGCTAGGTCAACGAATTCAGATTAATCTCCGCCGTCTGTTTCGTCGACGGGTCAAAGATTCTGCAACTCTTTGTATTCGGGAAACGTGAAAAAAATAAAAAAAAAATAAAATTGTAGGCAATCAGCGGCAGTCTCATCATTTTTTTTTTTTTATGTTTTATCTTCTTCTATGCTGAACATTTTAGTATTTAAACGCGATTGTACATCTTTTCTTAATTTTTCGACAATTTGAATAATAATTTAATGTTTAGAAGTTAATAAGAAATTAAAGATTGTACGTACTTCGAGAGCTAAACACCTTTATGTCTGGAGCAATTCGAGACGGATAAGATAACCAAGTACAATAAATTAAGGGGGCATATCATATCTCAGCCTTGACAATGTACGAGGGCTCTGGATGAAACTCATTTAAATATTTGCAACGTGCAACATAGCCAATTTAAAATGACAGTTTGAGAGGTAAAACAAAAAGGTTAGGGGCATTAACCCCGCATCAATTTATTAGGTGCATGATAATAGACATACGGTATCATCTTTTTGGACTCCCTCCCAAGTACACTAATGACCCCTCAAACGTGCATATGTGTGCCAAAAGAAGAAAGCAGATAGCAACAACGAGCCAAAAAATAAAATAATAAAAAATTTATAATCAATACCACCAGCCGTCGCCTCCATGATTACTGAGCTCACGCCATCAAGCACCAACTTTGTCAATGTATGGTGCATGGCGCTCATCAATATATATATATATATATTTTAACATTTCAATGCACGATTAGGACAATCTAGTTGGAGGGGGGGCACCTTCAAAAGGTGGCCTCGCGTTTTTCTTCAAAAGTTCAATTATAAGTAGCCGTGGCTTTTTGGTTGTGGAGGCAGGTGACCCATAACGTATAATAGGCCCGTAATAAGGCCGTGACGGGGATTTTGAAGGTTCACTTTTGCTGCCATTTTTCGAAGAAAAGGACAATTGTTTCCGTTTACTTCAAAAAGGTCCCCTGTACCCACCTCCCCCCACCCCCAACTTCTAACGCTTTTGGCAGCCATACTTTAATGCCATATATTTTGACACGTCGATTGAAATTGACTATTCGGTGGACCCAATTACCGTGGTTACTGAATCATACACTCGTAATATAATATAATAGTGCCCATGTTTTATGTTCTCTTTTCGGCTTTCTGTCGCGTGACAGTCCCAATTTTGCTAGAATCAAAGCTCTATTTTTCAAAATAGTAAATGGAACTATTATCCATTCAATCTCATCCGGAAAAGCCTATTCAAAACGACTCTGCAAAATCCCAATCCCACGCCAACCCTAGACCGTGGTTTGAGCGTTCTATGCACTTCTCCAGTCAAAAAAAAAATGTAAATTCATGGATGCTGACGTGCTGTACTCTCAGAAATTTTTATAATTTTAACTTGGTAGAGCCGAGAGTTTGATACAAACTCCGGCACGTTTCTGGTTGACCACCACCGTGATTTTGGGCCTGAGGTTTCCATAAGTATGGAAGCCTTCTATCGATTGAATCCAGGGATTAGGCTGTTCTGGGCCCAGTTTGGGGCTCCGATACTATTTACAGTTTTCTCTTTTGGGCAATTCCAAGAAATCAGATTTAGCCCAAATTCTAGACGTGGCCTGAGCATAAAATCACGTCAGAAAAAAAAAAAAAAAAAAAATTTTATTGTGTCCCTCAGGGACACTTCAGAACTTAAATCTTTATTGTTGAAATTTTGAGTCATAATGTTGCAATAAGAATGTTTAATATTTATAGAAATAGAAAGAACTACTCAACTTAAGGTCTAATAGGTCTCTTAATAATAACAGGAAAAAAAAAAAATTTCTTGTTATTCTTCAATCTTCGAAGAAGTTTCTTTGATCTTTGACAAAATTGTGAGAAGGAAAATGTTCATCTTTTTTAAAACATGCAAGTACGTAACAGTAATTCTTTGTTTTAAGAGTCTTAGCATAAACTAACAGTTCTGTGTTTTTCGGTAAAGAGATTTAACGTAATACCAGCATAGCTTTACTTCATGACGAAATCACAATCTTTTTCGTAGCGAAAGCCGGGTCTAAGAGGGGAAAAACTCAGGTTCCACGAATTTTCCTGGGGCTGAAGAATTTTCCCGGGGCTGAAGAATTTTCCCGGGGAATGCAATGCTGGAAAAATCTTCAAAACAGGAAATTGCACAGATCATTCAGTGCCTTGCCGACCATTGATTGACTGGCCCTTAACATTGACTGTATGAGGCAACAACAAGAGCACCAGTTGCTCAAGCAAAGTTGCAAACCCACCAAATATAATTGAATAGATCAAAAAATATTCTTGCTTCTTTGATTCTGCTCTCAACGGCGAAAGCATGTCGGGCACATGGGGCCGACATTGATTGTGACATACTCTGCTCACTGGAACCCTGAATTTTCCCACTGGTCAACCTTTCATGAAGGTCTAAGTATATGAGAATAAAATGGTTTATTCTAAGGTGTTACAGAATTCCTGCTCTCTGCAAATTATTATTATTAGGTATTAGCACATTATTAGCTTGGCTGAAATGGGGCTCCCTCTTTCAGATGACACTGATCTGGCTACATTAATCTCATGTATTAGAACATTTCCTAGGGATTTAGTAATTTAGCATTCGAGAACTTGCACAACGCATACATGGAGACATTAATACAAGGAGAAGAAAAAAGACAACAAATAAGTAGATGATTGAAAGAAATGAAAAGTAGGTAGGCAATACAGGAGCACATCTTGCTAGGCCAATTCTCGGGACCAGACAGACCTGTCCAAGCAATCCTGAAATGCATGAAAATTATAGACGCGTTTATGCACTCTTGTCAAGTATAAATTTTCATGTTGCTCTAGACTTGGACTAGAACAAGAGCACATCTTGAATTCTCTTCAAGATTCAACAACCTCTGAGAGATAATTCAGTTGAAATTCACTCATCATTCAAATGTTCTAAATGTCGCGTGCCCCCAGTTGCCTCTCTAGAAAAACCGCGTTTCCTAGAAATTTTGTATGTAATTTCCACCCATCTGCATCTCCACGTGTTGACGCGTCAAGTTAACGCACCATCTCTCTCCCTGTCTCTTTCTCTCTAGTTCAACCAAATCTAGGGCATCATTATAATAGCATCTTGATTCTGATCTTCAACTGACTTTCTTTTGTTGGCCATGACAAGAAGCCTCTGGACAGGTGACCTCCTATCGACTTTAATAAACCACATCGATTTGTGGGCGAAATATAATATTCAAGACCTCCAAAAGGCACACTCACGCTTGTAGACTCCATAGTCATCGAGACTGCTGGAATTTAACATGTAATCTAAATTTTGGGTTTTAGGCAACAATTTAAACATTTAAATTGAATTGTTTCTTTTGATATTAGAGCATTTATAACTTCTTGATTATGTGTTCAGACCACCTTACTACCATTCGCCAATTAATTATAAATTCTTACAAGTAATAAGATATGTACTTTATTTATACCTGGTGCCAAATTTTTCGAATGAATGGTTTCTATTTACAACATGATGTGAATACTATATTATAATAATAACCGTCCTTGTTAGCTTCAATCCGATGGGGTATATTCGACATAGGTTTTCAAAGTTCAACGTACTTTTCAATCATTACGCGTTTAGTTGTTAGTTACCCTGAATTCCAAATTGTCAAAAGAATCTGCCGGTTGGTATGATTCGAGCAAATTTCTTGGACGTATTTTAAAATTCAGTTGATAAGTACTAGGCTGTATATTTTGGATACCTTTGTATTATATAAAAACAGAGTTTTCTTGTTGCTATTTTCGAAACTTTATATACTGAAAATAGTTCTTGACTTTTTGCGGCCGCTCCGCGTCATTTTTGCCATCTTCTAGGCCTGAAACTTCCATGCAAGTTCCATAATTACAAGTCAATGTGCCATGCAGCTTTCTGGTCCATAAATAATCCCTTTAACCTGTTTTTTCCTGCTCACTTAATATTCAGAATCTGAACATATCAAGTTTGCTCCTTTCTTTCTTGACTGAGTAATGATGCCAAAAAGGCCTGTTAGTGATGATGGTGGAGATGGGTCGGATCCAAGTCACCCCAAGAGATTTAAGAGGTGAGTGGTTTTTCTTTTAGGCACTTTCAGCATATGTGAAACTGGCAGCTGTTGTTTTTGATGGTTTTTGAGCTGTTTGTGTATGGTTTCACATAATTGTTTGATAATCTCACATGGGGGTTTTCTGGTTTTTAAGCAGTATCGTTAGAGAGGTAACGGGTGTGCATTTGCCCGATGAATTGGTGACAGGGTTCGAGCCTAAGCTGCGTGCACTTGTAGGTTCTATACTCTAATTACCAAACATTTATTTCTGGTAGAGTTCAGCTCGGACATTTTTCTAGTTTACTTGTTAGCTAAGGTACTTGCCAATTTAAAATGGCGACTTGATAATAAGAAAGCAAGCCAACGCGCTTTTGTTTAGCCATTCTGTGCGCTAGTTGTCATCTCTCTCTCTTTTTTTATCGCTTTGTGCGTTGACTGGTAGTTGCTTTAATTGAAATTAAGACCAGAGTTTGTCTCTCTTTTCAGTTTGTTCTGCTTTCTCTTACCCCTTGCGCTTTCAATGGTTAAAAATTTCTTATTCTGTTTTCTCTTTCATTTCCAATCTTTAAAATGTTCTATAACCTTTGTTGATTAGGTGCGAGACGAGATAGAAAAGGTTTTTGGACGCGTCCTCCAACAGTCTTCCAGGTATGTTCTTTTTGTCAATTGCTTGTAATCTCTAAGACATCCGTTTGAAGTTTCGGCCGTAGAAATATTTGGGGGTGAAAACCAGCTTTTTCTGCATTGGATATTCATTAAATTTTGCATGTTTTGCAGCAGAACCCCATATCCTCTGGCCGAAACATCAGGCCTAACAGGTTTGCTGCTGCACTTTGTTGACAAATTGCCGTCCACCGTCTTCACTGGCGACAGAATAGAAACTGAGGATGGTGAGCCCATCAAGATAGTCTTATTGGATGCCAACACTAGGACCATCATCCCATCTGGTCCTCTAGCTTCAATGAAGTTAGAAATTTTAGTGCTCCATGGGGATTTTGGTTCCGACGACCAGGAGGACTGGTCCGAAGAACAATTTGCTGCTGGCATCATCCGCGAAAGGGACGGTCGAAGACCATTGGTGACCGGAGGGTGCCCTATTTTTCTGAGAAATGGTGTTGCTCAGATAAATGACCTGGTCTTGACCGACAATAGTAGCTGGGTACGCAGCAGAAAATTCCGGCTGGCAGCTAAACCTGCTTCAAAACTTTCTGGCGAAAAGAGGGTCAGAGAGGGTAGAAGTGGGGCGTTTGTGGTGAAAGATCATCGCGGAGCTTGTAAGTATCCAAATTTTAGCTTCATCTCTGTTTGTTTCTTATAAACGGGGAAGGAAAATTAATCTATCAGCTAGCAAAACTATGGGAGTAACTATTGATTTGTCCATCCAGCATATCAAAAGCATCACCCGCCTCACCTGGATGACTATGTATGGCGACTGGAAAAGATAGCCAAGGATGGTCCAAAGCACCAACGCTTGGCTATTCAAGGGGTCAACAAAATTAGGGACCTTTTGCAGCTCTATGCAACTGATGAAAAAAGACTGCGTAACGTAAGAGAATCGCCTGTCCTTTATTTCGTAGTTGGTTTTACAGATTGATGGGTGGTTCTCCTTATGAATCTAACAAAACTGAGGGAACCGTGGTACTGCAGATTCTTGGAAATAGCATCTCAAATAGAATCTGGGACACAATCATAGAGCACGCTAATACTTGTGTTCTAGACGATGGCACGCTCTATGCTTACCATGAAGCTGGGCAAGGTGTTGGTCTTCTCTTCAATTCTGTCTACAGGGTTGTAGGAGCAACCTTTGATGGCCAAAACTATGAGCCTTTGGATAAGCTAACTCCTCCACAGAAAGTAAGTTCTGCAAATATTGGCAGTTTAACTTCTTCAAATAGGTGGACACCTATTCATTCCATCGCTTGTCGATTATAGTTTGGCAATTGAAGAATCTAAAATTTACTGAAGTCCATTAGTCTGTTGATGATCATTAATTCCAGGTAGATCTGTTGCACGCAAAGTGACCGGCTTTTCTGTTCAATTGGCAGGTTTTGGTGGAAAATTCCAAGCAACAGGCTTATAAGAATGTTAAAAGCTTCACCCCGATTGATTCACACATCATTTTTGGCCCTTCAAGACCCTTGACAGAACCCCCAGCCGAACCATTCCAAGGCCTGAATCTTGGTCTGGAGCAACTTGAATTGCCAATCTCACGCCAAGGTACGCAAACTTTTCCATATGAGCACTGATAGCTAGCAGAACACCTATTATAGTGCATAAGTTGTGTGTGCCATTAAATTTGGTTCTGCTGCCTGTCAATATGTACAGATCAACCAGAAATGCAATTGGATTCTAGCAATAAATCCAGTTTCAGGCCATATGACTTTGCAGCAGAAAGCACAAGTCAGTTTGAAGTTTCCATACCGCAGAGCAGTCAATCAATGCAAGCATTTCCTCTGAAGAACAGTTTCAATCTTGGGGACTTTAATTTCTCTCTTCCATGCCTTGGGGATAATAGTTGGTATCCAAGTAGTTCGCAATGGCCTATGCTAACAAGCAGCCAATTGAACTCTGCTGAGGACACTTCCCAGCATCAGACATCAACCTGGCCTGCAGTTTCAACGTGGGGACCAGGTAATGCTCTTATTTTCCCTTCAGGTAATGAAGGAGGATTAGACATTATTTCTGCTGTCCCAAGTTTTGATGGAAATATGCCAAGGATTGGAAGTCCAAGAGGCAGGTGGTGTAAGCTTAGAGCTGCTTTCAGGTGGGATTCTGTTAGGAGGGATGTGGCTGCCAAGAAAATGTGGCAGGGTTTGTGCATGTAAAGTGTAGATTTGTAGGAATCAAGCATCTCCAGGATTAGGAGATAAGCTCTCTTAAATGCTTGAGATATATGATTCCGAATTTTTCTCATATCTTCATTTTTTTTCCCTTTTTTCTTTTTTCGTTTGTAAAAAGTGCAACCAAGGGATAATGATCCTTGTTCCTCGGAGTTGTTTATAGATTATCAGTTTTCTTGTAATTTTGTGTTCCCTTCTTGTAGCAAGTGAATGGGTGGGACAAAAAGTTATGTAAGCTAAGTTCTACTACGTCCATAGCTTTCATGGCTCCTGCAATTTTTGACTTTACCTCCTTGTAACATAATGCAATCAAGGCTTTCTGGTACAAAATGTGCAAATGAACAGAAAAGAGTATTTTCATCGAAGGCTTTTGGTACCATTTGCCGTTCTTGCATATTATTGGTTGCATTGGTTGTCCATTGTTCACGAAATCTTATTCAAATGCTGTAGAAATGAGTTTAGTGATGTTATCGCAGGTTTCTACGCACCCGATTATAGTTCAAACCCTGCACGCGCATCAATTCCTGTTTTTAAGGGACTGGCAGAATGATTTGTGGCAGGTGAGACTCAAAGTCTCTTTTTGAGAAAGGCGGGAAATGGCTTGTAGCGTACGAGGCTCAGGTTCAGCAACGCCGTGTCTTAGCCGAAGAGTAAGGATCCGAACAATTTTTTTCCTTTTATTTGGAAAAAAAAAAATAATAATAAATGAATGAGAATGAAAAGGAATCGATTCTCATTAGTTTTTGCCATCTCCGGGGGGATCAATACATCAACAAAGATAAGACAGAAATGAGAATGATCTGTGAATTTCAACCGATTCGAGTGGCAGTACAATCCATGGTGATAGTTCACAAACCCCCTTAAACCCGGAACAACAACGGAACTAGCAGGTATGCAAAAACAAATCAAGAAAGTGTCTTTACGATTTTGGAAATACGTCCAATACAGTGTCTTAGTGGTTGATATGAACTTGGTGGACGGATCGATTTGAATATCTTTATCCCGTTGGGACCGGCAATGGGTGGGTGGGAAGTAAACTTCAGCTCTTTACTGGGTGGATTGGTTTGTTACTGACAAGAACAGGGGCAAAGGACTAAAAGGATTCCTTTTGACTTTCTTTTTATGTTTTTTTTTCTTCGTTTTTCGATTTGGTTTGAAACCTCGTGTTTGTCACCACTCGGCAAGGAGTTTTTACAATTTCTGTTGTATGTACATCAAAGCCTTAATTTCCAATTCACCGAAACAAAACAGAAGTTATACGCATCAAAACCTTTGCATTACGGCAAAAAAATTAAGGAAAATGACATATTCTATTGTACAATGATTTTTAAAATAAAATATTATGATGGGGAATACATAAAATAAATATATATAAAAAAAGACACTCATCACATATCTAAATTTGAAATGATATATTGTGGTTAGTGAAAAAAATAATTTATAATAATGTTTTGCACTCAAAGTATTACGAAGCAGGTAAAGGTAAAAATGATTGAGGGGCTGGGTGGAGGCTTTGCTTTGGCCAAAAAGGCAAAGTTGTTGCTGGTGACATCAGGAGGTAAATTAAGGCAAAGAACCAAGAGGTAAAAATGGCAGTGGCTGTAAATTCGTTGAACTCCGGCGCCAATTTAGTCAAAAGGGCCAAGAAAATATCTAGCATCATTAGATATTCAGACCAAACAAAATGTCTCGAACTTTCCTTGTCTGAGCCACCCTCCCCGCCTCCCAGTAGAGATATTCTCTCTCTCTCTCTCTCTCTCTCTCTCTCTCTTTCTCTCTCTCTAAAAGCGAAGCCAAGCCACCATCTTCATTTTCATTGTATTGAGCCCCCCTTTCCCTCTCTAGTACGGCACTTTTGTTTATATTTGTTTTGTAATATTTGGTGGTAGCTTCTCTCTCGCAAGCAGTCGTTCTGTGCATGCAGGAGTCTCTTGCTGCGTTGATTAATATTTCTACGGTTAGAAGCAAGAGGGAGAGATTGCAACATTGTAATTGAATCCAAAAGGGTTTTGGTGGTGGGTTAGAGATGGACCACCGGGAAGGAGAATCGGACGGCGGTTCTTGCTATTATTTTGTTCTCGGGATTCGCAAGGACGCCTCCTTCTCTGATATACGCTCTGCCTATCGCAAACTGGCCATGGTAATTCACCTCCTTCAATTCTACTCGATTTCTTTGTTTTTCCTTCCAAATATAAAATTTTGATTCTTTCTGTTCTTTCTCTTTCTCTCTCTCTGTTTTTTTTTTTGCTTTTGTTTTCGTTTTGGGTGCTTGAATTGTGTGGTAATTGAAGAAGTGGCACCCAGATAAGTGGACTCGGAACCCTGCGGTGGCCGGGGAAGCAAAACGGCGGTTTCAGCAAATTCAAGAAGCGTACTCCGGTAGCCTGATCTTCCCCTTTTCCGCCGCCGTGATTTAATCACCCGGATCTTGCAGTTACAATTCTTTCACGTGCATTGTTACTGAGTTTGGATTGTGATTCTCGCAGTTTTATCTGACCAGTCGAAGAGGTCAATGTACGATGCTGGGATCTACGATCCGCTAGAGGAAGAAGACAAAGTCTGTAAAAAATATCTTCTTCTTCTCTTTCTCTCCCTCCTTTTTTTTTTTTTAATGATCACTTATTAATCATCTACGGTGTCGTTTTATAGAAACAATGACTTCGATTTCAGAGCTGTTAGCAGTAAAATGGCAAATTTTCAATTATTCCGTCTCATTTTTATCTTTTGAGTAATTGCTTTTGCGTCTGTGAACTTCGTGCATTTTACAAATCAGGACTTCTGTGACTTCATGCAAGAGATGATCTCTATGATGAACAATGTGAAAGGCGAGGTATATATGTATCTAGTTGGGTTCCCATCTTTCATCCCTTTTGTGCCCTTGAATCTTTTGCTTTCTTCTCCCTTTGCAAAGGGGGTGTAATGGCAATTATCCGTGATCCACAGACGATTCTTTTGTGTTGTGATCGTAGGGCGATAGTTTGGAAGATCTTCAAAGGATGTTCGTGGACATGGTCGGGGGAGATTGCGGCGGCGTTGACTTTAATGCGGATCGAACGGGCGCGAAGAGGGCACGTGTCAACACATCCAAGGGTAATTCGGCGAAGCGCAGCACCTCCCGTTGTTGATGGGGTTGAGCCCTTTCTATAACGTGTGTATTGTCCTCAAAGGGACTAGCTAGCATTTATCCTCTTCGGTTCAACCTCTCATTTCCTGACAAACGGCTAATGGCTAATTCTTGTTGGGGAAATTGGGTGTTTACTGGGGCTATTGGTTTACATTCTTAGGCCTCTTCTAGGACGATTTGTGAAATTGTGAACTTGTCGTGATGCTTTTGATTGAACTTTGTTTTTTTTTTTTCTGATAATGGAGTCTCGCAATTCCCCCTGGTTGAGAATAGAGTCAGGTTATATCTACACCTAATGTTAATGGGCCAACTAATGGGACGATTATCATTACGGAGTTGAGACCACATGGACATGGGTACCCGCATTCCACGACCATTTCAAGGGCATTGGAGAGCAAAGTTTCAACTCGGTATGGTGGCCAGACAATATTAACTAATGGCATTTAGATGCGTAAATTATCATTTAGGTAATGAGATCATTGGAAGTGATATATCAATCTTGAATAAGAAAAAATTGAGGCGTAAGTGGTTTGGTCTTGTCCGTTCTCTAGTTAAACTAGATTCTCCGATTCCTTCAATCCAGTGGATGCTTTTCAATTTGACCTAAACGTGTGGGCCGGCGGTTTATGCGTTTAACATTTGTTTTGTGAGACATTTTCTTTCGTCACGGCACGCGTTCTTTTTTATGTTTTCTTTATTTTCAAGCTTCTTTTGACAATTTTGTCCGTATTTTTTTTTTCACTTGCGATAACGGTGTCTATACATGGCATTTATTTTGCTTGCACTATGTGCTAACTTCATCTAAGCAATGCTTTAACAGGATTAGGTTATATAGGATCATGTTATGTCATGTTTCGAACGGTAACGAATTATATAACGAAACGAGTTATATAGGATTTGATTATTACATCAAATAAGAAAAAAGAGGTTTAGGTGATATGAATGTCCTCAACAAATTTTGTACGATTTGATTATTATATCAAATAAGAAAAAAGAGGTATGGGTGATTTAAATGTCCTCAACAAATTTTTTTTTGGGAGAAGGTAATGAACCGCGACGTTCAGGAGTTAATGGCGGTAGAAGGGTGCCTCTAGTCGACGCAACTTGCCGGGATATTTTGCCGTCTACAGCAACAACCATGCTTCTTTTGTGGCATTTGTATTCTTTGTCCGAGTGCTTGTTGTCGTCGTCCCCTGTCATGGTCTACGTGGCAATCGCCCGCGTCACGTATCACTGCAAGGATGGGCGGGCTGCATTACTTTTGCTAACCTTTGAAAGTAAGTAAGCATGTTGTGCCCTGGTGGCCCTTTTGAGAAAAAGTCTGCAACCACTGGTTCCTTGATAGATTTGGCAACTTCTTTCAGGCTCTAGCGCGCTTGTCCAAATAAAACTAGATCAACAAATTCGTTTGTTCTTTTTCAAAAACAAGCACGATGCGTCCATTTATTACGGGAAGCTTATTTAGGGAGTCTCGAATTTCAGCCCTGAATAAAAATAACAACGCAAAGAAATGAATGATGAATTATCGTCTACATCTAGTAATTATATATAACATATTAGAACTTTTCGTCTACGATTCTTTCTTGCTTTTACTCAATTTGTACCAAGGATTAGTATGATTATTTTCTTGCTATACGCGTACAAGTCTTACCCATAAACTTTAAGTTAGATGACTGCTAAGTTATTTTTAATGATTTAAAATTGGTATGGGTGTACAAGTCACCCCCATGCCAAGCCTCGTTACGAGCAACTCGTAGAAGCTAAAAGAAAGAATGGGTCCATGTTCAGGCTGGGCCACATTTTCGCCTGAATCATATCAGCCTAAGTTGTACTAATTCGCTTCTGTTCGGCGAATTGGGCTGACCCGAACTCCCTGGGCCAGGATGTTATGTGCATGAAAAGAAAAGTGCTAATTTGCTGGACAAGAGTTTAAAAGAAGTATATTGACCAAAAAAGAAAAGAAATGCTCTGAGTCGACATAATGCAAGCGGAATGGCACTTGAGAGTATCGGATGCAACATCACGGTCATGAACGGTACCCTGGTGTTAAAGAGTACAATCATTGTTTAAATCGAGCCCTGCTACTTTCCAATATCACCAAAATGTTATCTAAAAGAAATTAAAAAAAAACCACCAAAAATATAAAAAAAAAAAAGAAAGAAAACAAGTTTTGCACTTCCACACCATGTTTTAATGCTAAATGCGACAAAAGAGTTATATGTCCACCTCCACCATGGTACCACCTTTCTTTGTTATTTTGTTTTGTTTTGAGAAAACAGCGTGATTCTTTCAACGCCAAATACATCCCGTATTGTCCCATGTACTTATGGACAAAACAAAACTTCCTATACAACAGCTCACAAATTCAAGTTTCCCTTCTTTTATTTCAATCCAAACCGAAGGCGACGTCGTTTGATGATCGATGATCGAAAGAAAGAAGGAGAAAATCCTCCATTGCAATAACAGGGTAGGCCCCACAATTCACCAAAATAAATAAATAAAATAAAAAGGTGATGGCTTTTCCCCCACCCCCGCCGTTCATCGGATTGAAATAGAAGTGGCACAACCTGTAATAAAGCCTCGATCGGTGCCCATTTGCGTTGTCTCTCTCCCCACTAGTTGATTTCCGTACCCTTTATTCTCTTCACTCTTCGGATGAAAGTTCCCACTCTCTGTAAACTCACTCTCTCTCTCTCTCTCTCTCTCTCTCTCTGCCTGCAAAACCCTCACTAGAGGCCTCTTTCGTTCAAATCGATATCTTTTGCCCCGTAGATCCCAAATTCAAGCAATCCATTCTGGGCGTAATTTAAGTTAATTGGATACGATGTCGTTGAGGCCGAGCGCTAGGACCGATGTCCGGAGGAGCCGTTACAAGGTGGCGGTGGACGCTGAGGAGGGGCGGAGGAGACGCGAGGACAACATGGTGGAGATCCGGAAGAGTCGCAGGGAGGAGAGCCTGCAGAAGAAGCGCCGTGAGGGTCTCCAGGCCCAGCCCATGCCTGCTTCGCTTCACTCCTCCGCCGTTGAGAAGAAGGTTCGCGTCCTTTGTTCACTTCGATTTTAGGGTTTCTTTCTTTCTCTCTCTCTCTCTCTCTCTCTCTCTCTCTCTCTTATAATTGAATTGGATTGATTGCTAGTGAAATCCATGGAGAATTGAATTTGTTCTGGTTCTAAAAGATTTGGCTTTTGTATTTGGATAAAGCAAATTCCTAATTCGGGGATTTTCAATTTTGATTGTTTGGACTGGGAAATCGATATGGTGATGGTTATCGACTGTTTTGGGGTTTATTCTTTGTTGACTGCAGTTGGAACACCTGCCATCAATGGTTGCTGGTATCTGGTCTGATGATAGTAATCTGCAGCTTGATGCAACCACACAATTTAGGAAATTGCTTTCAATTGGTTAGGACTTGGTCCCTTTTATTTATGTTATGTAGTTATGGTGTGAGTGCCGGTTGTCTAAAATAATTTTCCATGCTGATTTCGCCTTATAGAACGCAGCCCTCCAATCGAGGAAGTTATACAAGCTGGTGCTGTCCCTCGCTTTGTTGAGTTTCTTATGAGGGAGGACTTCCCACAGCTTCAGGTCTGCAATCGTTCTTTCAATTGAATCTTTGGCTCAGTCTTTCTCTTGTTGCATTTTTTGAGATTTGATTGTTTGAAACTTTTTGTAGTTTGAGGCAGCTTGGGCCCTTACAAACATTGCTTCTGGAACATCTGAGAACACGAAGGTGGTAATTGATCATGGAGCTGTTCCCATATTTGTAAAACTTCTGGTTTCCCCAAATGATGATGTTCGTGAGCAGGTATGAGAATGGTCTAAGATTTATGTAGCACCATTTTTACATTTTCAATTTTTAAGATTGGGATTGTAAGTTACAGCTTTTTTTGTTTCCTCTTTAGCTGTGAAATATCAATGAATGAATTGTTTGTGGATACGCAACTTGATGGGCATAACCAATATCCTTTTTTTTTTTCCTTTTACTTTATCAATACACAGGCTGTGTGGGCACTGGGAAATGTCGCTGGTGATTCTCCTAGATGCCGTGATCTTGTCCTTGGCCATGGGGCTTTGCTTCCTTTGCTGGCACAATTGAATGAGCATGCCAAGCTTTCCATGCTTAGAAATGCTACATGGACTTTGTCAAACTTTTGTCGTGGAAAACCACAACCTCCTTTTGATCAGGTTTGTTATTAATTGATGCATTTTCATTTACTCTTGGACTTTCTAAAGAAAACATACTTGTCCTACTGTTACTTGTTGGTGGAAGATTATTTGTTACTTGACTTTTAACAGTGATATGAAATTTTCTTTATGAGGCTTATGGTTACTCACATAATTGTCCGCATGCCATAGTTTCATGTTTATCCCAAATCAACAGGTTAAACCTGCTCTTCCTGCTCTTGCACACTTGATTCATTCTAATGATGAAGAAGTCTTAACTGATGCATGCTGGGCGCTTTCATACCTTTCCGATGGTACAAATGATAAAATTCAAGCTGTTATTGAAGCTGGTGTATGCCCCCGGCTAGTTGAGCTTTTGCTGTGAGTTTGAGATTCTTAAACTGTGCATTCTGGCAATTGGTTGTGTACCATATTCTAAACTTTTGTGACATCTTTCAGGCACCCTTCTCCTTCTGTTCTCATTCCCGCTCTTCGTACTGTTGGAAATATTGTAACTGGGGATGATACACAGACTCAGGTACCAGGCTTAAAAAAGACATTTGTATCTAGTAGGTCTGGTTCTTTGATACATAACATATTTAGTTGGACTGGCACCTTAAGTGACTGAGAACTGGGAGATTCAAACATTGGGACAAAACATAAAATGGAAAGAAGTTGAAAAAATTCCTTATGACTTAAATTCTAAGCTATACTAGCTGCTGCCTAAGCAGCTGTACTTCTATTTGCCGAAATAGTAAAATGAATTGATGCCATTGTAATGCAGTCCAACTTTTCTGATATTTATTAAAGTTGTTGGAGGCTATGTGTTTTAATTTTGGCACAACCAATACTGGTTTTATTAAGACTATGTGGAGTGGAGAATACCTGGCACAGAAAAATTGCTAAAAGCTTAATTATAGTTTGCTGCTTGAGTGATCCTCACGATGCAGCCAGCAGTATCATTTCATCTGCTAATTGAATGCAAACTGAGTGTTATTTGGCTATGTGCTAGCTGTTATCGGTCTTCAGTGCTTTCCTTCTGATAAATGTTGTTCAGGAAGTAATGGCTAAATGTTGTTCAGGAAGTAATGGCTAAGGATATTTTCTGCCATGAGGAAGTTGTATTTGGTTGTGTTTTCTTCCTTCTGATATGTATGTTGTTCAAGAAGGAATGCCTAAGGTCATTTTCTGCTTTTATTTTTGTGATGTTCATGGATATGTTTGCTGATCTTTTTTTTTTCTTTTTTTCTCATGCTGTTTGAAAATGTGTTCTTTTGCCTAGCATATCATCCATCATCAAGCACTGCCATGCCTTTTGAACTTGTTGACCAATAATTATAAGAAGAGCATCAAGAAGGAAGCATGCTGGACTATATCTAACATAACCGCTGGCAATAAGGAGCAGATTCAGGTAGTGAATGTCTTCGTGTTGCTTAGATTGATTTATGCAATTAATTTGGTTCTCAATGTTCTATACTTTCTCCTGAATCCTTCTGCAATGAATTGAGACAAAAATTGTTGATTCCCCTACATTCTTTTGTCTGAACCATTGCAGGCTGTAATTGAGGCTAATATTATTGGTCCCCTGGTTCATCTGCTTCAAAATGCTGAGTTTGACATTAAGAAGGAGGCTGCATGGGCAATCTCAAATGCTACATCTGGGGGTACTCATGAACAGATCAAGTAAGAAAATTATGTCTTTTATTGTCTCAAAATTCCTTTAAAAAATTATTTTGAGTTTGGATATCTCCTGAGGTGCATCAGTGTGAATACCAGATCTTATTGTGGGTGGAAATGGCTTGCAGGTATCTCGTCACCCAAGGTTGTATCAAGCCCTTGTGTGATCTTCTCATCTGCCCTGATCCAAGGATTGTAACAGTCTGTTTAGAAGGGCTTGAGAACATCTTGAAGGTAGGAGAAGCTGACAAGAATTTGGGCAACAATGGGGGTGTAAACCTTTATGCTCAAATGATTGATGATGCTGAGGGGTTGGAGAGAATTGAGAATCTACAGTCTCATGACAACTCAGAGATTTATGAGAAGGCAGTGAAAATTCTTGAGACATATTGGTTGGAGGAAGAAGATGAGACAATGCCACCAGGAGATGCATCCCAGCCTGGGTTCCACTTCGGTGGAAGTGAGGCTCCTTCTGTTCCTTCTGGTGGATTCAGTTTCAGCTAAACGTAAGGATTTTGTAGGAAATATTTGATTTTGAGGTTCTTTTTCCATGCAAAACTGAACTAACTTGATCAACTGCTTGATTTTACCTATTAACTGCAGCATTTGCTGTTTGCAACTGAAGTTCACGTTGAGTCTGGTGGAACTGTTGTCAAGAGGTCAGGTGTCTTGGTGTCATGGTGTCATGGTTGCGTATTTGGTCTAGTCACAGACTCATGGGCATGGTTGAAAGGGGTACTGGACTGGCTTGGGCTTTCATGCATGCCAGGTTAATATGTTGTCTGAGAGATCAAGATGGTCACATAATGGGTGTGGGTTGTTGCTAGTAAAATAAATGGAGAGACCTGAGTTTGCTTTTCAGTGGTTCTCACCCTGGAGATTGGGCTCTCATAAGAACACACAAAGAGTCTTAGTTGATGCCTATTGTTTTGGTTGTCACTGTAGCATCCATGCATTTCATTTTCCACAGATTGTTATTTTGTCTCTCACAGTATCCCAATTTGTCTTGCATGTAATAGGGAGGACTAGTGGAGTATACTTTTTTTTATTTATTTTTTCATCTTTCCGTTGTAAGCATTGGTTGCAATGATTTGCTTTTCTGTTTTTTTTTTTTTTTCCTTTTAGCGTGTACACAGTGTACTGGCTTGTCTTAATTTGTAGAAAATAGTATATTGAAGGGGAAATTAGTCACTATTATTATTGATCAGCTGTGTGCACGTTAGTTTACTGTCTGTTCCTATTATACTTTCCTATTTAGACTTGTCCGGTGTTAATGGTGGCATTTGGTAGGCCACGCCCCATTTATATTTCTTTTCAACACCCATAAAAAGTAATAGCAGTATGGGTTCTTCGTCAATTCTCACCCAATTATCTATGAAATAAACTAAGATTAGCTTGTTGTGGCTTCTCCCGGATGAAATGAAAATTGGATTCACGTAGTAGGAGGAGAAAACTTTTCCATTCATTAGGTAGAGAAGATCGTCAAGATTTCTTGATTAGCTGCTGAACTTATTCCAAGATCTAGGTGTGATGTTTGTTTGAGAGAGATTTAGGGAATTCAAAATAAATTTATTATAATTTTATTTGGTAGATGTGGTCACATGGTGGGTTGAGTGTGACTATGAATGTTTTTGATTAATGGATATTGTTAATAGGTGTTACAAAAGTCGCATGCGGCTAATAAAACTGCCTTTAAATGTATGCATGAGTCCTGAAAGGTATGAAATTATCAAATCTTAAATCTAATATATGGTTATATGATTTGTATGTGCGATAGTGCAAAACAGTCTCTTCAATTTGAAATGAAAAATAGGGATTAAGAAAGTGGTTGAAATGGTCTAGATCCTATTCACTTTACCATCATTCAAACTTTGTAATCAGCACATGTGTGCAGTTGGGCCATTCAGTATTTGCCTTGTTATGACATAGCTATATGGGGTTTGGGTCTCTGGGTCAAAGATATACAAAGTTTTGAATAGGCCTAAAGCCGTTGACACGCAAATATATGAATGATCGAATGAATGGGTTCTCTTTGCTTGCAAGTTGAGGGAAGCAAGGCGTTTTCGGAGAGTTGCGCAGTACTGGGGTCCATCCTTTCATCTAGGTGCCGTAGGAGGCCAAACTAGCCATATACGACACCTGGGCATTTCTCATCAAACAAAGCATTAAATATGTGGATTTGTAATCACTTCGCTGTCGAAGGAAATTAGAAAGTGGTCCTGCCTGGTGGGGTCTGAAGAAAAGCAAGCATATATTTAACAAGAGGAAGGATGATGCTATGCCAAACATCTCAGTAATCATATCAAGATTATGTGCCAAATCATTCAAGCGCAAAATTAGTATAAAAAGTGAAGGAAAAGAAAAGAAGACTTAACAAACAAACTCTCTTTGGAGGAGCATAGATTGGATAAAAGCATGTGAGACGATAAATAAAACGGGAGAGGCAGAGGGGACAGTTGAAAGTAGTAGGTATGACCCGACATGTCCGGATCGGGCACTAGACCCGCTACTCCCGGGGGTTGTAAAAAGTCGCAGTTTTCTCTCTCCCAACTTCTCTCGTACCTCCATTGAAATTCCGTGATCGTTTCTTGTTCCACACCATTTGATCTCTCTCTCTCTTCCCAAAACATTCCTTATATTTGGTTTTTGTACTCACGCCAATGAGCGATTCTGGCCATTTCGGATTACTATCAGGCACAGGCACGCTTCTTTCCCTTCTGTCTTTTTCCGTTTAGAATTTCTTTCATTGTGATTCCAGAGAGACTAAATCGTGGTGAGAGAGAAAGTTTGAATCTTTTTTCCTGCATAGATGATGCCATTTTATTTCTGGGAATTGGGTATTATTATTATTATTATTATTATTATTACATTTAAGCTTTTGTTCACACTTCCTATTGTTTGGAAATTATTGCTTTTTATGTGACATCTTAAATGTTGAATAATGAAAATTTTGCTACTTGAGGTAATGGGTTTCCTTTGCTTCGGTTCGCAATTCGATCAACTTGAGATAGTTTTTGATTTTTGCTTTTGGGTATTTTCCCCTCATCTTTGTAAAGTTGCTTTCTTTCTTTGTTTCCCGAGTAAATAAGTCAAAGTGATTAAAAAAAAAAAAACACAGAGACAGAGAGAGAGAGAGGGAAAAAGAAAAAGGGAATCTTGATTCCTTTGAAGCTCTATAATTGGAGCTGTTTATCTAGGGGGATGGTAGTTTAGCATGCAATTAAGCCTTACTAATACTTCACCTCATTTTTAAAGTTATTGATTTGATGTGGCCTTCAAATGACGAGTAAATGGAGCTTCATTTACCTGATTAGATTCTTTATTTCATCTTGTTTTAATTCTGCTATATCAGGATAGCAATCAACAATTGTTTGGGAGCTTTGGCCTCTTTTACATCCGGACTTCATTGTTGTGAAATGTCTTATTCATTAAAACCTCACTTTATTTTCGGGCAAGTGAACTGTTGTTTGATGCTGATGCTTCTTAGAATGCAGCTTTTTTGCAGTTCCTCGGGTAGATGAGGACAGTTACCATGTGCTTATCAATGCTGCAATTTCCCAGATGTAAAATCCATACCTTAGCTAACTTTTGGCGAGAAGGTTCTTACAGTATTGATAGGACCTGTCGAAACAGTTCTAACTTTAGGCCACTTGCTTCAAAATCCAATGCGCTTGAAGGAGGATACAGCAAAAGATTGATTAGAAGACCTGCACATACAAAATCAGAAGGAAGAAGCAAAACTACTAAAAGTAGTGAACATACTGACATCAGGGATGAAATTTTGGACAACAAACTTTCAGTTAGCACTACATTGAGTGCAAATAAAATTGAAGCGGACGAATTCCAGAAAATTCAAGACAGTGATATTCGACAGAACATTGCCGAGAACAAAGACTTGGCTGAGCTTATGACAGTGATTGTCTTCGATATTGAGACCACTGGTTTTAGCCGAGAGTACGACCAAATAATTGAGATTGCACTCCAAGATCTCAAAGGAGGTGAAAACAGCACTTTCCAGTCTCTAGTAAATCCTGAACGCATTGTTCCTAATTCACATATTCATGGCATTACAACTCATATGGTCTGCAGACCAGAAGTCCCAAGGTATTGTAATTAACCTGATAGTAATTTACCATATACTCTTCCATGATAGGTTGACTGTGTGATTCCCTCTCAAGATTTTCTTTTTGGGGAGGGGGGTGTTGGAGCCCACACATGCGCCCGCAGGGGGAGGGGGGGTAGAGCAGGCTATATGCAAAACATCCTGCATTTCATTGATATATAACAGGATGCCCTTCTCATTGCTATTAGCTTATAGGACCTTGAGGAACTTACCTGGGTAGGAGACTTGGGTATTTGTATGATGTAAACACATCTATATAGCTCTGCTACATTTTTATGCATAATGTCAATGTGCAATTTGCTGGTCAGAATATCTTTTCAATGTCTGATCTAGTAGATTGTGATGAATGAGTGTATGTCAGACCAATAGTATTATTGGGTTGGGGGACTGCACTAATCTAGTAGAAAGTGTTGAAACGAACAAGTGATATATCAAAGTAATAGTAATGTTGTATTGAGAATGTATTGCTGAGATAATTTGAGCGTTAGTGACTACATGCCACCATGAAGGTCTTCGATGGTGAAATGTAAGTTCCTCTTTTCATGTAAATAGAAAGATTGTCATTTGGAAAATAAAGGGAATAAAACAGTGGTGCGTTGGAGTCCCTATTGCAAGTTTTTAATTTGATGGAACTTCTAACTATTCTCAAAAACTTTTTGTAGGATGGGAGAGCTGATACCAATACTTTTGCAGTTCATCAGAAGCCGTCAAAAACCTGGTGGCTATGTACTTTTGGTGGCTCATAACGCTCATGCTTTTGATGTACCCTTTCTGACGAAGGGATTTAGTCGTTGCTCTGTCAATATTCCTTCTAATTGGCTTTTTCTAGACACACTACCGCTGGCACGCGAAGTCTTCAAGGCTGAAGGTTCCCATCCTCCCATCCCTTCCCATGTGTGCATATGGGCATGCATATGCTTAAAACTATGCATGCTGACTTTGCAAGTTGTTTGAGAAGTTACTAAAAGCTTCATCTTGACAATGTTAGTAGGTTTAAAGGCTACCGGAAAAATATCTCTGGCTGCCCTTAGTAGAAAGTACAAAATCAGATTCGTCGGATCAGCTCACAGAGCCATGTCAGATGTGAAAGTATTGTCATCAGTTTTTCGGAGGCTGACCTTCGATCTGAAGCTGCCACTTCCTGGTCTAGTCAGAAAATCTTTCACTCCCTTGGATTCAACCAATTCAAAGAAGAAGAATCATTCAAGCTAGTTCTTTCAAGTTTTATCGTCCTTCTCTTACTACATTAACCATTCACTTATTTATTGTAATTCTTAACCCATTATCCCTGAATAAAACCTGGAGCAATGTACATTCAGCCATAAAGTCACCGGGAGAGACGGTAGATTGATTGAAATGTGAAAGTAATTTTAACAAAATGTCCTTTTAACTCTCTTTAGTGTACCGTGTGATGTTGCTACTTGCTGATATTCGATGCGATCATTGACGAAAGGAGATATACTCTGAATGTAATATCTGGACCAAGAGAGAGGAAAAAGATGAGAAAAAAGGGGGATTTCATTCCTTTTCGCTACCTTTAAAAAATTGATACAATTCATTAAAAAAAATTTAAGAAATCACTGGTCATAGAGTTTACTAATAATATTAACTTTTAATTTCAAATTTAAGATTTGATGACTAATTCTTACAAATAAAAATGAAATAACAAAGAAAGCTTTGTCTCCACAAAAGGAGCACTCGGGGGAAACTAAAACTAGCCGCCGACCTCATATCAATACAATCAATTATAGGCACATGGCAAGTGAGAGTATCAAATCTATACATTCTCTGGGGTATTCATTTCCTGTAACGAGGTCATCATTTTCCCCACAAAATTATGCAACCGAAAGGAACAAAAGTAAGGTGGTTCAATTAATGTAGTGTACGTAGTTGGGGATTCAAAATGCTGGGTATTCTGCCAGGAAAGGTACATTGGTCTCTCCACGAACATGTTGACGTTGCAGAGAAGGGTGATGATGAAAGTGTATCAATTTTAAGCATATATATGCTCGCCAATCACAAGAATATCTCCTTGAGGATTAGGAGGACCAACATGATAAAGCACATGATAACAAGAACCGTTGCACACATCACCATGCCCCCTTGTTTTTGTGTTCTCTCGGCCTGCCAGAGTCAATCCATTAACCATGGACAACCATGTGCTTTTGTGCATGGGAGTGTGTGTGTACATGCACACGGTAATATGGTGGGGGGAGGGGGAGAGAGAGTTTGAGGAGGACAGACCAAAATGGTTATCAAGAAGGATGAGAAAGGGCACCTTCTGCAGCTGTTTAAGTCCCTCTTCAACTGTAGATGCAACGTTCTGAATGTTATAGTCTATTCTATCAACAATAGTTCCCTGTTTGGAGACAAATTCAATCAATTGATAATGATCAGAGAATAAGAATGTGAATCTCGAGAGAGATACAACTTCTAACCTGGTCTATCACGAGTACTGATAAGTCCTTCATAATCTGAGCAAGCTCATTTACTGATTCCACAACCTACAAATGATAAACAGTAGAGAAAACAAATCCCATAAAGAAAAGGATGAAAGAAACAAATAGAAAACAAAAGATTTTAGATAATAAAAATTTGAAAGAGACAACTTCAGGTTGGTGCTAAGGGCCAGACATAAAATGCAAAAAGCTTCACTTGCCTGTTGGATCTCTCTTTCCCGTTCAACTGTCAATTCCTCGCTCTTTTTCAGCTTGGCCATTTGACGCTCAGTAAACACCTGCTGTGTCGTGTGACCTAGAATCATTAAATACTGTTTCTTGAACTAACAATAAAAGTGGGCAGGGAAGTCTAGAACAAAAAAGTATACCATGTCATCCAAATTGTCATCATCCATTCTCATTCTACCATTTAGATTCATCTCTAAATCAACCCCGTCTTGACCCTGAATTAGAAAAAACAACAATAACGTAAGTAAATATTAGAATGTTATGATAGCCACTAGTTATTAAGAGAAATTCAGTTCCACATAAGCAATGAAACAGAGAAGAATCAGAAACCATTTAAAATCATGCTGGATAAAACAATTACAGGAATTGCCAAATTGAACAAAGAGATTATCAAACCTCCTTTTGTTGCCTAAGACGCTTCAAGTACATCGACTGTTTCTTCCGTAGTTCCATTGAAAGGTTCTGAAGGTCAGTCGCAAGGGAACGCTGCAGCATCAAATGCAAAGTTAAGCACAATTCAGAAGGCCAAACCACCACAAAAGGATATATAATTTTGTTTTTGCATTTAGATGTTGAAAGGCAAGTCTTGATGTAATGATAAGGTTACTCCATTTTGACCTAGAGGTCATAGGTTCATGTCATGAAAATAACATCTTTGTTAAAATAAAAATAAGACTGCGTGCCCTTGACTCTTCCTCAGACCTCACAATATGACAGTCTAATGCACTGGAATGCCCTTTTTCATATTGCCAGGGGGCTCAACTTTGTATCACGAAGTTCACAAGTTGAGGCCAAAACTTTGAAATCATCAATTAGTAGCCATGAAATACAATTGAATCAGTTCAAAAGAGAATATGGACACACTATGTCCAACTGACTAGACAGGCCACAAAAACAGCAAATAAGGAGTAGTTCAAGGTGCCCAAGACTGTAAAAGGAAATTACATGGAAAACCAACCTAGTACCAAGGACAATTTTCCCCGTAAACAAAGAGAGAGATGCAAGAGGAACATACCACACACGAAAAAAAGGGTAAACAAAACCCCATGCATATAACACCTACCAAGTCATACCTGAACATTTTTCCTAACATTTGAATCTTCCAAAGGCCCAGCCACAGAAAGCCTTTGTAAATTCTTCTCTGATTTTCTTATAAGATCAGTGATCTCTTGGGTTAGAGACTCAATCATGCGTTGATCCTCTTTGCCATCTCCAAATGAAGGCATCAAAGCTTTGGCATGGGCCTTGGCTAACTCTGCCATTTTAGTCCGTGCAAGTTGCACATTTGCTGCTATGTCTTCAGACACATCTACCCAAGCTGGCGGTAGGCCAACCGTAATTACACCTTTACTGCAGAAAGAAACTGGTGTCAACCTATATACCATGACATTACACAGCAAGCACTTACCTCCGAAGAATATGACTGTAAACTAGACAAAAAGTAGTTCCAAAAATATCAAACCATCAACTAATGTATCTATCAAATCTATTGAATTTCAAAACAGAACCATCCCCCTTTCCTTCATCACCTCCCAATCGATCATTTCAGTGGCTGCCATAATTTCCATACACTAAAAACAGTTCTTAAAGTTCAAAAGCTACTAGATTCCGGTCAAGAAGAATATTATCCATGATATCGAAGGCCATAAAACAGTTGTTTGAGTCATTTCATAAATTTAACAGCTATCACTGCAGATTCCCACTTCCAATACAAGAAGGCAAAGTTTCTAGCACCAACAGCAACAAATGATACGTTCTAGAATGTCTTGAACCCATACGAACCAAGAACAATCTTTCCCCAACACTTCCACAATATCAGTGCTCCTGGCTTCAGTCCTCAAATCGGTATGCCGGATCACAACCCCAATCGTGAAATCGACCCAATGCTCACTTCCATTAATACATGGCCAACATTTTCAAACCTCACTGATTCTAGACGGTCCATTCCTAGTGAAAATTCACATGAAGTTATCACGAAGTTGCAATGACAACGATCACATTCTCTCAATTCTTTAAACTCTACGAGCTCAAGCATCATTATTTCCACCTTCTCCAATCTCATTAACTCAAGAAATTTAACAAAATTAAAATTAAAAAAAAAAACAAGAAGAAGAAAAACAAAAGCTTTTGGATTTGGTATAGATCCCGAGCTTTTGTATACTCCAGAATAAAGCATACTCGTATATGTACCTTGAATTGCCGGGATCCTCCGTACTAAGAGGAGCATAGGACCGATTCGAGTTGAGCAAGGAGGTGCCGACCAACTCGATCACCGGACCGCCGGCGTAGCTCGTCGAGGCAAACGGCTGCGACGCCGACGAGGACGCCGGAACCCTAACGCTCTTCAACGCATCCCTGTACTTGCGGAATATCAACGTCCGATTCCTCGAAGCCATAACCGAACAACGAAAAGTCCCTCAAAAAAATTTTTTAACCAAAAATAAAAATTGAAAAAAAATCAAAACATCGACAAGGTTCGGATCCGAAACAGAAGCCAAGAGATCTTAGTAGGTAGAAGCGAAGTCTATTTAGGGAAGAAGGAGAATCGGAGGGCACGTGCCCAAGTTCCGGAACTGGGCGGCGGAGGTCACGTGCCCGGCGAAGATCGGAATTTCTTTTTCTTTTTCTTTTTTTTGCGGGATTAATTGAGAAATTAGAATTGAAAGGACATTTGACGTGCCGGTTTGTTGACCGAACCGTTGAGGCGGGGCCCCGACCGGAGAACTCTATTTGTGGGCCCCACAAATTACAGAGTCATTTTCACAGTTTCATGGTCTGTAAATTTCACAAAGTTCCAATGTAAAGCTTTGACTTTCAATTTCAGATCTTATTTACAAAAAAATACCCCATTCTTCATTCAATTAAAATAAATAAAATCAAATCTCTACTCTGATGTTATTTTTTAAGGTTCAAAAAAATATTTTTTTAAAAATATTTTTAATTTTTGAAATTTTTAAATCTTACGTTATTTCGAATCAAATTTAATTTTTATTAATAAATTTGATTAAGATTATTGATATACTTAAAAAAAAAAAACTTAAAATTTTCAATTTTACGAAGGATGTTTGGGGGAAGAGTGTAAGTACATTTATAGTGCACACAACAATAATTCGTTCAGTGAATTTTATCTGTTCATTTATTGAGGCTAAGATTACAAGGTTTTTAGTTCAGAAATTAGGGACTTTGCCAACAAGTTTCAATAATTTCCCAACCTTATTTGTAAAAGAGGGGATTAATGGATGATGACAAGAAAACAAAATAGAGAAAAAAAAAAAAGAAGAAGGGGGGGGGGTGCTAATACAGTGAAAAGACGAGAATCAGAAGAATAAAATTTCCTCGCTCCGTCTCCCCCCATCCTTTCTCACCTGTGTTGTCTCTTTCACATCCAATCCAAACATAGATGTCTTTTTCTTTGAACAGTGCTTTCCGTGACATCAGCAAACACCCAGTACAAGTATGGAGCACGTCTTAGAACAAACACGCGCGTGCAAACCAACCAAACATAGGTTAAGACAAAAACAGAAAAGGGGAAGAATCATTAGCAAAACTAGCATTTTTGAGTTTTAATAGGAACAAGAGTCACGAGACAACTGGAAGCAGTTTTCTTCCTTGGCAGTAGTACTCTCGAAACTTGCTCCACACTCGTCATTTGTTTTTTTATTTTTTCCTAAAAGGCTAACTAAAAACCTATTTATCTTATATTTTATTTTTATCTTCTAATTTATAACAGACAGAGAGAGAACCCATAGCTCCTCATTATCTCTCACAATCACAAAAAGGGCAAAAAAAAGAAAAGAAAAGAAAAGAAAAAAAAAACCCCAAAAACCTACACCACAAAATATCATCATTCCCTTGCAGTTAACCAGTTTTTTGGTCGAAATTTCCCATTTTGATAGCAGATTCTTCAAAACTCGATCATCCACTAGTCAGTGAGGAAAAAGAAACGTTTTTTCACATTTGGGTCTGGTTCGTTTTTTTTTTTTTTTTTGATTGACGGGATCGATTCAGGGAAATTGTCGGAGTTTTGAGAAAATTAAGGTGCTAGCTATGGATGCTGATTCGTGGAGCGTGCGTCTCTCTTCGGCTTCTAAGAGATACCAATCAGCCCTTCATTCACGATCTGGTGAGCTTTTTGAATATGATTCGTTTCTCGAAATGTTTGTGTTTGGTTGCTGAGAAAATGATAGAAAATGGGATGTAATGGTTGCTAAAGTGTTAAAAGCTGAGTTCTTTTTCATTAATTTGAGCCCCCGCGTAACAAAATTGATCATTTTTATGGTATTGAAATGTTCTATTAATAATTTCTTAAGCTAAATTGAATTGGGAGTGGAAGATTACGTTTTTTATTGATTTATTTCGGCTTGTCCAGAATAACGTGAACAAAATTAAAAAAGTGGGTTCTTGGGCCAAAGTTTCTTTCTTTTTCATCCAAGTTTTTGGGTATTTTGAGACCTCAGAAGGGAAATACTTTAATTTTACTGAGCTCAGTACTATATAGACGGGGAAAATTACGTTGAAAGGTTCATTCATCAAAATGAAAAGGCCATTTTGTGGCAATATTATGTACGTTTACTGCAAATATGAAGTGAGAATAACTGAGAGTGTATTGAATATGATCTTTGAGGTAATAAGTACTCACCATCGCTGCTTAATAAAACAAAATGCTCCTCTTAGCCAAGACGAGTAAATGGATAGTTGTGGAGATGAATAGCACAGCGAACAGGAAGTGGGATCTTATTTCCTAGAATTTGACGGATGACTTCCTTCCCACAAAGGATACGCGAAAGGAAACATATGAAATATCTTTTAAGTACTTAGATTGACAAATCACCCCATTTGGTGAAGCAAACTCTTCCTAGCTTTTTGGAATTCCATGGCATGTATGACAGTTCCAATGATTTGCTTGGTCTCTTTTTAGCAAGTTGGCAAATGCATCCTTAAATTAAAGAAACTTCTGCTGAGCTAACTGTTATACCATTTGCAACCGCAGATATGTTTATGGGATTTGAAGAAATTGATGGAGATGATGATATAAGGGAAGAGTTTCCGTGCCCATTCTGCTCAGAGTACTTTGATATTGTTGGGTTGTGCTGCCATATTGATGACGAGCATCCTAAGGAGGCAAAGAATGGGGTATTTGTCTTTATCCCGATCCCTGATCATAGACAGCTTTGTGTATTATTTGAGTTCAAAAATCAGTATATTGTCTTATGAGATCTGGTCAATACATATTGATTAAGAGTAGTAATTCATGCTAAAGATTTAGAAATAATGGGATTGCTCCATAAAAAATACTGGTGGGTGTTGAAATTGCTAAATTTGTACATGCCTGGCTTGAATACACTAGGCCTTCATCTTACTAGTTGAGTTCACGACTGGTTTACAGATTTGCATAAATGAGTTTTCAAAATGCAGGGTAGAGTTTGCTTTCTGTATTTTGTGTTCTTGACAACAAGAGGTCCACAAGTGTATTTTTAATGATTCAAGACATGAGATCAACTACTGGATAGCAAACAATCATACTGTATATGCTGTTTCAGTCATATCGATCTTTTGGAGGTTTGGGAGTTTAGCTGGTGTGGTGAGTAGTCTAGAATTGAGAGGATGAAGATGGCAAGTTATCCTTGTTTTCTAATTCTCTGGAAGAGGATTTAGTTATATATGGCTTTTGACTAACGAAATTGTCTATCATTTACACGGCGGTTTTTGTTTGAATGATGGTAACCAAAGGCATATATTTCCAAGGCATAAAAATACTACTAAAAGTACTTTTTCATGAATGTCTGCTGTTGCAGGTTTGTCCAATTTGTGCGATGAGGGTAGGGATTGATATGGTTGCACACATAACACTGCAACATGGAAATATATTTAAGATATCCTTTTTCTTTGAGTCATTATTGGGTCTTGAATGTGCAATTTTGTTGAATATTACGAATTTGTGATTTTGAACTGAATGGCATGGCAAATTGTGAATTATAGGGACCATTGGTTGATGATGAAGAAAGTTTTTGAATTACTTTAACTTCAGTTTTATCCTCTTAAGATTCTTGTTTCATCGACCTTAGCTTTAGTTTTCTTTCCATTGCCAAAGGTATTTCACACTTCTAGACAGTCTTATTGTAGCCTTGCCCATAGTGATTGTGTAATGCTTCACTATTTTTAAGTATTACCCGATATTTTTATCCAGAAGAAAAATGTATTATCATAATAGTGTCTCAGTGTCTTGAATTCCTTAACAAGTCTGTACATGCATCGCAAGAGGAAATCACGAAAAGGTGGACCTCATTCGACACTATCTTTGTTGAGGAAAGAGTTACGAGAAGGCAATCTACACTCCCTTCTGGGGGGTTCTTCCTATATCATTTCCTCGTCCAATGCTGCACCTGATCCATTGTTGTCTTCGTTCATTTTGCCCATGGCTGATGATTTTGCAAGTGGTCAACCTTCTATTTTGACCGAAACAAGTTCTGCCAAGAAAGTCTCGGATGAGAAGGTTTCAGAACGGTACGTTGTCATTTACTGAAAATTGTAAAAGATAATCCAATCCCCAGACTTGTCAAAATTTAAAAAATAATAATAATAATAAAAAAGAAAAAGGATGTGAGGACACATGGAGAGGTTGGAAACCTCAATCTCTCCCATCGTCTTTTTCACAGACTCGAGGTTGCCATCAAGCCAAAGCCTGATGGTCCGTGTAAGAGAATGACCACAGTCAAAGGTCTAAATCAGTTGGTTCTTCTCACTCCCGAGGGGGAATGAATCACTGAATTGCTATTTTTGTTATATGAAGATATTGTAGAACTTTTCTGGCCTCTTATCATCCATTTCTTAGACTGTTGTGGGTTTTGGTGACAGAAACGTGAAGTCAACACCCATGTCGATAAAGGATCAGAGGGAGAAAGCCAAAAGAAGTGAGTTTGTGCAGGGGCTGTTATTGTCCACCATTCGCGATGACATTTTATTGTAAAAGGAGTTGGTGGGTGTTTGGGGGGGGGGTATACTGGTTGGTTACTGAAGTGTTGAATCGGTCCCAAAAACAAAAAAGAAAAAAAAAAAAAAAGTAGTCTTGTACTTCCAAACGTACTCATCTAAGTGCACTACAGTGTATGGCTTACCGGCAGAGAATAATACGCCTGTGTATTATTTAAAATGCAGACTGGAGTGTTTGAATAAAGTGTAGAAACCGAGGATGAACTTAAGCTGCCCCGAACTTAAGCTGTAGTTGAGCTGTACGGATTTTACTTTCTGATCACGAAATGAATTGAGGAAAGGTGTGGAAAACCTTCTTGCTTCTTTCTACAACTAGTTCTCTTCTCATACTCTGGGGGGCTGTAGATTATCTGTTTTCAACGTCCATCTCTCAATTCTTTCTTCTCTGTGTACTTGTGTTTCGATTACTGCGTGCAATTACTGCGCCATCTGTTAAGATTCGCTCGTACGTTCGCCCACGTCACCCGCCCGACTTGCTCAACTCTCTCCCTCTCTCTCTCTCTATCACACACACACAATTGTAAAATATTCTTTAAAAAATAAATAAATAAATAAAACTACACGAAAATTTCTTTTCCTCAAGGTTTCACAGTGTCCTGTAAATCGGGACTGAGGGACTGACTGTGAACTTACCCGCAAAGAAACTCCGTCTCACAAGTCACAATCAGTAACACTCGGTGATCAAATTTTCTATACGCCAAGCCGCCCAATTCGTTTTATGACTTTACTTTTCCTGTTCTTTTTTCGATTTTCCCGATCAACAACTGCCCCATTGAGAAGAAACTAGCAATTTGAGTGTGCCATTCTGTGTTTGTGTTGGAAATTGAAGAAATTTGCATGAACCTTTATTTTAAATTATTATATATTTATATAAACAAATAGAGACATGTTCTTTTCTTTCTTTCTTTTTTTTTTTTTAAATTTTCTTTAATATTATCTTCACGCATTCAAGTTGGGTATTGCAGAAATAAATGGTTCTATCAAAAAGAACAATAAAGACGCATGCTGGTGGTGGTGTTTGAATTTTGAAGAAAATATCCGTGTATGTGCTCTGTATTTGTAAGAGTTCCATAATAATACTTACTATTCTAATTATGCCTCCTGGACACCATCGATTGCTTCTTCTTCTTCTTCTTCTTCTTCTTCTTCTTCTTCTTCTTCTTTTTTGGCTTTTCTCCATGAAAAGCGACTACCCAATTGTATAATCTTGAGAATTCCTAAGTTTCTTTGACAGGTTAGAGTCTTATTTTTTTGTGATAAGTAACTGTTATTTGTTACAATAACTTTTTTTTTTCTTTTTTCTTTTTCTTTTTCTTTTTCTAGGTAGTATGACTGCGGAAATTTCCCAATGATTGTATGATTGCTTTGAATTTGATCAGAATGTGATGTCAATACGTGTATGCGTTCTTCTATTGTAAGCGGAACCATTATTTTTCATTTTTTCCCCCATTAAATTGTAATCATTCTATATTTCATTTTAAGCCTTGTCAAAATTCTTTTTAATAGTCTAAATATTTAAATTGTAAAAATTAATATGTAAATTTTTATGGGAATAATTTTTTTTAATCTAATCAAGTAACAAAAAAAATTTAAATATTTTCTAAAATATTCAATAATATATATATTTAAAAAAAAAGTCTCAAATGGGTCATGCATAGGCTGGGGCCCATCATGGAACAGGCCTAACACAGCCCACGAGCCGAGAGTTCATGGCCCAGTTTAGGTCATGGTGACAAGTTGTGCTCAGCACTGTTCATTGCTAAATAAACAGGTGCATTGAGAAAGATTGCCCAAGGCTCTAAGCTTTTAGGGCAGGATAGTGTAGAATGCTAAGGGTTAATTAAGACCCCAAATAAAGCTGATTGAACGCGTCATTCCTTACTATGATTAGCATACTATCTAGACATGTCGCGGTATGTCACCATAATTCTGATATATTCTGCTCGGATGTCTTATTGGAAAACAACAAATCTGTTTGCATAATCTCGGTGTGTGTGTGTGTTTTTCAAGCTGTTCAATCTTTTTTCTTTCGGTCAAGTTTACATTTTTGGTCTGAGAAAATTGAAGATGGCTGCGAAATTGTTTACCTTTGTTCATTTTTCCTATCTTTTTTATTACAGCTACGGAAAGCCAGAGGCAGGGATGTTTAAAATTCTTTGGCTTTCAAGAGGGAAATCATCTTCTTCCTTATAATTATAATACCATACTATTTCTTTTTTTTTTCTGATTTATATGAACTAAATATCAAATTTTAAAACTCAAAATTAAAAATTCGAATATTTTATTATTAAATTTTATAACTAGTTGATGACATATATATATTTATTTATTTATTTACAAATGATAATACTCTTATTTATTTTTATTTATATATTTCTCAGGACTTCGGCCATCACCACTCGCACCAAGGGTTTGCCGCCGCCGGCTTGGTACTGCTGGGCCCATCTGTTGACCCTTCGGGGCATACTTTATTTATTTATTTACTTTTTTTTCCCCCCTCCCCATACACTCGAGCGTTGGAGGGATTTAGTCTTCAATTGACGATAGAGCCCTTGATCTTCTTGCACATTTATTTATTGCCTTTCTTGTATGAAAGACATCTTAGATGGGTATATTAGGAAATTAATGCGTTAGATGGGGCCAAAAGTCTCACAATGCTTTCTTCTTCTTTTTTTTGTTTTTGTTTCCTTTTTATTTTTCCTTTTTTCTTTAGTGTTTCCTATTGATTTTTACAAAACAAAAATCGGACTATTATTGTAGCAAATTTGGATTGAACTTGATTTTGATTTAAACCCATGCTTAATCTTGTTTTTTTAAACGATGAAAAAAAAAAAAATATATATATATATATATATATATATATATATTGTTTGGTTTATTGAAAATAAACGTCCCTCTTTCTTTCTCTGTCTTAGGTTCTTGTAGTAGTTCTAAAAGAAAATGAGAAGCTCTTCTAAATAGAGAAGATTTAATTCAATGTAAATGCGTGAATTTCGGACACGTATAACATTTGCTGTAGGACTATCGCTTACGAAATTGTAGATCTCCCACGGAGGGATGTCTTCAATTTTACCCAAATTTAGAATTTCTCATTGATATTAGTGATTGTCCAAAACATTTTATTCGTTTGTAAAATGCTTTGTTGATATTAGAAATTATACAAAATGTATGGTTCTTAGATATTAGAGTTTGGGTACTAGACTTAAAATTAAGAACACAAATATTTTAATTCTTTTTCTCTTGCATTATTCAAGATAAGAAATTTATACCAATTAATATTCACTTAAAAAATAACTTTTATATAATTATTTTTTCTTCAAAAATTAAATATTAAATAAAAATATATATAATCTAATAATTATTAAATTTAAAATTTGATATAATATTTAAAATATAAATTTTAGATATTACTGATAATTATATTGTTTTCTTTCATTTCATCTTGATTAATAAAAAAAATTAGATAAATGAAATTGACCATGTTATGGAATTAGATTCTCTTCACTAGGGGGGAAATAAAAAAAAAAGGCTAACGATTATTTCGTGGAAAATCCATAGCAAGATGGCTAAATCATTAGACGATGCAAACTCCATCAAGTCATGTGCTTCCATTTCCTTATGGCCATCGAGGGTTGCACGGTTGCCATCAAGGGTCGAAGACAAGTGCAATGTTGGCTATCAAGATAAGGTGGATTTTCCTTTTCACGATTTGGTTTTTGGTTTCTTCTCTGTGGGGACAATTCGGTTGGCTACACAAACTGCCTGCCCATTCTCTACCTCCTCCTCCCACATCTTCCTTTTCCACCTTCTTTTTCTGATTTATGCACGTACACTAAGCAGTCAGCACAATCTTTTTTCTGATAGAAACTTGAAAGCAAAGAGATTTTTGGATTGGTCACATATAAACACACTGTGGTGTACATTCTGTGCATTAACTTAACTTTTGGTTTTGTTGATGACCCACAAAAATATGTTGGGTAACTGATTCTATGACAGTAGCACTGTTGATGGGTGAAAATGATCAGTTGCCTAATTACTCAAAACGACATATTGGTGATCATAACACCACGGTTTCATTTTTAAGCTCATCACAAAAATACCCACATTCCAAATTTAGACACTGAAAACAAAAAAAAAAAATTGGTCCTAAAACAGAATAATTAATAAATTACAGTCAGGGGGCATCACATATCAATTTGCACAGACTATATTAAGCCTACTTTCATATTTCGATTAGATGCAGATTATCCATACCAAAAACTCGAAGATTCCCCAAAAAAAAAAAAAAAAAATGCAGCAGGTCTAGATGTGAAGAACAAAGACATTTTTAACCAACATTAATCTTAATTACAGATCAAGCAGCTTAGTTGGTGAGCACTTAATTAAGGTTGATGATGCCAAGGAAAAGAACTAACCAAGGTGTGAAAGTGTGGTACTAATTACAGATCATCTTTCTAAGACTTTGCCCATTGTTTAAGTTGCCTCATCATGATCACCCGTCTGGCCGTTATGCACGTTTTGCTTTAATTAAATTTGACGAATTCAAATGCACATTTGACTTTAGACGATTATAACACAAATTAAAAACAATTAGCTGCCCTCTTTTTATCCATTTGTCTGCTTACATCTTCTTATACGAAACATTTCTTAATTCGAGTTACAAATTACTTTGCACATGTTTTGAAATTTAGTTGGGAATGAAATGTAATTCCTAAGCTTCTTTTGACCAATTTTCAAAAAATTTTGATTGATATATCATTTTAAAGTAAGCCATTTCCGTACACATTGCAATCTCTCATTCCTTTAGAGAACCTCTTTTATGATTTTGGATCCCAGAGGATCAATAAAAGCTGAGCAAATGCAAAATTAAAAGCCATGTTGAAGTTTCTTTCTAATTCTAAAAAGTATGTTTAATCCATAAATAAAGTCATTAACATACCAAAATCTGAATGGACATTTCTCCTTGGATTAGAAAGACCCCAGGAAAAAAAAAAAAAAAACTTTTGTCAATGGACAGCTACGCTACATGAGTCCAAGGCTAGGCATGCATTAATACTGGTACACATGGCGTTAGAAGGTTAGGACATCGCAAACATCCCCCCCCCCCCCAAAAAAAAACCATTAAATTAGGGGATGGCCAAAAGAAAACAAATCAAAACAAATTTAATTAGGGCAAATCCGCCTGGCAATGCCAGATTGTAAGCAATGAAAACCATATATATAATTTATTATATTTTTGCCGCAAAATTAAGATGAGAGTCTACTTAAAAGGTACTTTTCTTCTGGGGAAAATTTGATGGATTTATTTGATCTATTTTATCTGTTTTTTATATGAGAATAAACTTGTAGTTTAAGTAAACAAGAAAAAAAAAAGAAAATTGTATTTTCTTGCTAGATTTTGCTTCCTTTTCTAGCTTCCCACGCTAAAAGTTGTCAAATGATAGCTTTTCTTGTTAAAAAAATATTATTATCTACGCTAGACAATTATGCCGAGTTTATATATATATATATATTTTTTTTTCATCCTCTAATTTTATTTATTAGGTCTAATTTTTCAGAAAATATGACACACAATTTTATCTGGTGTGTCCTTGACTATATTTTGTTAACTTAAAATCAATAGATAATTCAGGAAATTTTTTTATATTTTTAAAAATAAAAGAAAAAGTTCTGGTGCATGAGATTTTCCCTGTTTGAAGAAGGTTTAGCTATAAATTTTTTAAGTGAATGTCACAAAATAAAATCCAAAAGCAACAATGAATATTTTTATTCCTTATTTTTTTATTGGTTTCTAAAAAATAAAAAATAAAATAAAAAGTAGCCCTTCAATGTCTCTGCAAGCAGAAAATATAAACCGCCACGCCCACAAAAACGGGAGGCTTCGGTAGCTTCTTTCTTCAAATATTAGACAGGGAGAGGGAGAGAGAGAGAGAGAGAAACAGAAAGAAAGTGAGAGAAAATCTTTTCTCGGAGGAGAGAGAATCCCCCCATCATCTTTCTCTCTTTTTCCGTAACGATCGTTATCACCTACTGTACCTTCTTGGAGATCATTTACAAATATACATTTCTTGTTCTCTGTCTCTTTGAATGCAAAAACATGCAACGCCTTGACGTCTTTTTTTTTAAAAGATACATATTACGTATAAACATACCCATTTTCTTGGTTGTTGAAAAAGATTGAATCTTTCTTGGGTTCTTGAGGTTAAATGGGAAAGATTTGAATTGGGTTTCTTGAAAGAAGGTGTTTTGAAAGGTTTGTGCATTGCTCTTTGGTTGGAGAATAGAAATATAAATGGCAACAGAACAGCAAATCTGTCCTTTCTCTGTAGTTTCTGTAGTTGAGGATATTCTTCAACAACATGGCGGGACTCGGTTAAGTGACATTGATTTGGCTTCAAGAAAAGCTGAGGAAGCTTGTATGATCAATCTTTCCTTCTTCCCCCCGCCCTCTGTCTTGCATTTGTTTCACATGTTGCTTGATCTTGCTTTCCTAATTGCTTATGGTAGGTCTGGCATATTTTTCTTTTCCATGTATCTTTATAATTGACTTACAAGGTCGTGTGATTGATTGGTGCAGACAGTGCATTTGGAATTTGTGGCCTTAAAATAATAAATTCTATGAATTCTGTGATGTTATTTTGTCTTCAATTCAAGAAGTTCTTGAATTGAGTTAACCACTGAAATTTACTGCAATGTAGGGAAAATTCCTCCTTTGGCCCTGGCGTTTGATATTCTGTATTGCATGTTATCTTTGAACCACATAAAAATACCTATGTACAAATGGTCTCCCACAAACACATGTACATATGGTTATCTGTTTATTTCCTTCTTCAAAGTTATAGTTTACCAGTTTCTTTTGCTTGGAATCTGGAGGAATTCATGTAGTTGGTTTCATAGGACTCTGTACTAAAATTGGATTTCCAGTTTGAGGCTTTTATCTTAATTTATTTTTGGTTGCTGACACTTGGAGGTTACTTCTTTCTTGCTTAGACCATGCTACATAAGAAGGAGTAGACTGCAAACAAGGATACATAGTTAATATCCGATGCATTGTATTCTTGCAGCCTTAAGAAGATACGAAGCAACTGGATGGCTTCGGAAAACAGCTGGAGTTGTTGGGGGCAAAGATTTACCAGCCGAGCCATCTGAAGAAGAATTCAGGGTTGGACTCCGAAGTGGGATAATTTTATGCAATGCCCTTAACAAGGTCCAACCTGGCGCGATCCCAAAGGTTTGCTCGACTTGGTTTTCATTAGTTTTTGCTAACTATACATTATAATTAGTCTTGATGATATTTGTTTTCTGAACTTTTGGTAGGTAGTAGAAGGCCCCTGTGATTCTGTTATTATTCCTGATGGAGCAGCTCTGTCTGCGTATCAGTATTTTGAAAATGTGAGAAACTTTCTTGTGGCCACGGAGGAAGTAGGGCTTCCAGCTTTTGAAGCATCTGATTTGGAACAGGTGAGAGTTCAAACGTTGACAGATGAAAAAGGAAATTTAGCCAATGTCATGGCAATCTTCTATTTACATTATGAGAACTGTCTTTATGTTTTGACATTCCTTCACATCTTAAATTTTCAGGGAGGAAAATCTGCAAGGATTGTGAACTGTGTTTTAGCCCTTAAAGCATATAGTGAGTGGAAACAAAGTGGTGGAACCGGAACATGGAAATATGGAGGAAATCTGAAACCCCCCACTTGTGGGAAACCATTTGCAAGGAAAAATTCAGAACCATTCATGAATTCTTTTTCACGGACCTCGTCATTTTGTAGTGTGTCAAGTGGTGACCAGCCTTTTTGTAATGATCTCGGCCAAGAGCCCATTGAAGCAGTCGGTGACCTTTCCTGTTTTTCTGTTCTTGATGTTATATTAGTTAGTGAGTCAGGACTGAAACCTTATTTATATCCAACTTCTCAGGGTGCCTGTCGTTCCTTGAGTATGCTAGTCCGTGCTGTTCTTTCAAATAAGAGGCGAGAAGAAATACCAGATGTAAGGGATCTTTTCTTCTATCTCAATCTAGTAGATGCTTTATCCTCAACAAGACGACAAATTGAAGGAGGCACTTACTGTTCTATCTTTTAAAAGATGGGTGCTAAATATTAGTGTGGGTGAAACTGATAGAGTTCTGTTTTTCTGCCTAGCATAGCTCATTTTTCCAATGTTACCCTTTTCTTTGTTTTTTTGGGAAACAGATCATAGAATCCATGTTAAACAAAGTCGCAGAGGAATTTGAGCGTAGGTTGGCAAGCCAAAATGAACTGGTCAGAAGCTGTTTCTCATATAAAGTTTTATGACTTGTCTCTCTCTTGATAGTATTAGGGCTTGCATTTAAAAATGCATGCAGTTAATTGCTAAGAAGGGTTCCTTGCCAGTTGCCATCTTTCGAGCAATATTGGGAAGGAACATGCAGAATTGCCTAATTGTCCTGACGAAAGTATTGATCTTAGAGGTGTTAATATTATTTCAATCCAACAGGCGAAGACAATTGCAAATGGTATGACAATATCCAGTGCTGACATGTCTCATTCAAGATCCTCCAGTGATGCAAAGGTATGGGTACGGCTTGTGCCATAAAATGCTGAAAACAAGCAACAAATTTGCCTACTTTGGAATGAAATATATCTTGCAAATCAGTTGTTTCTATATGGTTTCTTTTTATCAAAAGCAATCAGGTGACATTTTGCCTAATGAATGATTGAGAAGGAAGAAGAAACTTTTACTAAGATCAATAGTGAGGAGCATTTCTGCAATGAGGAATCACAAGTCAAGCTATCAGAACAGCAGATCGTTGTTAAAAAACAACAGAGGGACATTCAGGTAATGGCATGTTTTCAAGATGAGCTAAAATATTTCAGACTGCATGCCCGGATTAAAATCAGGAACCAAGTTCTTTGGTACCTGCAGGAACTGAAACATATTCTTCACTTCACAAAAGAGGGGATGCAATTCTTGCAAACGAAGTATCAGGAGGAATTTGAAACTCTAGGTAGAATTAAACTTCTCTGCTTTTCTTAAGATCACTGGAAGATGAATGACATGTACAATTCCTGGTTTCTTCTAACAGGTAAACACTTGCAAGATCTAGCACATGCTGCCTCAGGATATCAGAAAATTCTTGAAGAAAACCGGAAGTTATACAATCAAGTGCAGGATCTTAGAGGTATCATATTTTATTGGTGTTAGATGTTTACTGCATTTCATGAGATTCTCAACCACATAAGATGTTATCTGTGCTTGATCAGGAAATATCATACTTGATTGGTGTGAAGTGTTTACTAACAATTCAAGTGATTGTCAATCACATAAGATGATATCTGTGTTTGATCAGGAAATATTAGAGTATATTGCCGAGTGAGACCCTTCTTGCCTGCGCAACCAAATCGTCTAACCACTGTGGATCGCATAGATGAAGGAGAAATTACCATTATCAACACTTCGAAGTACAGCAAAGAAGGACGAAAATCTTTTAGATTCAATAAAGTGTTTGGTCCTTTAGCAACTCAAGGTTTTGAAGGCTGAATGTTATTCTTTCTATTATACTCCCTTCTTGGCATTTTCCATGAATAATCTCTAATGATTTTTTTTTTTTTCTTCAGAGGAGGTGTTTTCAGACACCCAGCCTTTGATTCGATCTGTTCTTGATGGGTACAATGTTTGTATTTTTGCTTATGGCCAAACAGGATCCGGGAAGACTTATACCATGGTAAGAGATTGAGCACACTACATATAATAATCCCCAACATGGCGCTTTAAAAATTTCATCCACGACAAGCCTTCCTTTCTCTGTTCTCTAGCCTTTAATAACAGCATTTTCACTGATCAATTGACTTGTGCATATTCATCCCATGTATTTATGCAGACTGGGCCCAAAGATCTCACGGTGGAAAGCTTAGGTGTCAACTACAGGGCATTGAGTGATCTATTTCTCCTCTCAGACCAAAGAAAAGATGTTATTTCCTATGATATTTCGGTCCAGATGCTTGAGATCTATAATGAGCAAGTGAGAGATCTACTTGTGACGGATGGCCTTAACAGAAGATATCCTTTCACTACAGTAGTGTGTTTGTCTGGAAATTCTCTCTTCGAAAGCTTCTTAGCTTCCTACTTGATTTCTTAACTTGTGCATACATTAGAAATACGTAACAGTTCTCAGAATGGAATTAATGTGCCAGATGCAAGCATTATACCAGTGTCATCAACATTTGATGTCATAAATTTGATGAACGTAGGACAAAAGAATCGTGTAGTTGGTGCTACAGCGATGAATGATCGAAGCAGTCGTTCTCATAGGTGTGGCCAATGTGCATAGAAACTCAACACCTCTATCTTGATTAGTAAATATTAACTATAAATCAGATTGCGTGTTAAAATAGTTATTGGCACATGTTGCAGTTGCCTCACAGTTCATGTTCAAGGGAGAGACCTCGCTTCTGGAACTGTGCTTCATGGATCTATGCATCTAGTTGACCTGGCAGGAAGCGAACGGGTTGACAAATCCGAGGCTACTGGAGATAGATTGAAGGAAGCACAGCATATCAACAAATCACTTTCTGCTTTAGGAGATGTGATTTCCTCTCTTGCTCAAAAAAATTCACATGTTCCCTATAGGAATAGCAAACTCACACAACTACTCCAAGATTCACTTGGTAAGATCAACCAAAGGCAATCTCGTTCCTTTCTCTTCGCTGAACAATCCTTTTGGATTTATATTCCTGTTCTTTATTACCGCTAGGAGGGCAGGCCAAGACACTCATGTTTGTTCACATAAGTCCTGAACTTGAAGCTCTAGGAGAAACAATTAGCACCCTAAAATTTGCTGAACGAGTTGCCACTGTTGAACTCGGTGCTGCTAAATTAAACAAAGATAGTGTGGAGGTGAAGGAACTAAAAGAGCAGGTTCTTCCTCTTTTAATGCTGTTCCTCGTTTTGCTTGTTAACTTTCAGAAATTTCCCTATATTCTTTTCTTATTCATTGTATAAGAGATCTTGGTGTGCTTAACTATTATCATAATTTTTTTTCAGAAGGCTCATCCCATGCCTGGTCATTGCAGTTTTAATTGTGCTGCTTGTTATCTCTTTTGCTTTGATTGTCACATCAAGAAATATGCTTAGCAGCCTTGGTTGTCCATTTCCAGATTTCAAGTCTAAAGGCAGCATTAGCAAGTAAGGAAGGAGATATGGAGCGCTCACAACATTCTCGATCCAGCACCCCTGATAGAGTTCAAATGAAGTGTGGGGGGATTTCTCGTCAGCTTAGTTGGCATAGTGCGGGCAACATCTCCAACAGGCACAGGCAACTGAGGGAGGAAGTTGGGAGTTTAGAGGTATGGATAATCATAAATGGCAGCAAAGGTTATTAACCGGAGCATTTCAACTATTATACTATGGGATAAGAAGTTCATCTCACAAGTAATATAGAATGGAATTCTGTTGCACCCAAATTTCACATGGAATTCAACAATCTGCAGGTTACAAATAGCCCTTCAACCATCCTAAGGAGGCGAAGCTTGGATCTCCATGATTTGCAAAGGAAGTCGCCACGTTGGCCACCTGTTGGAAGTCCTGCACAGAATGGAAAAAAGGATAATAAAGAATTAGTTTCATGGGTTGATAAGGATACAGTGAACAGACATGACACTATAAGTAAAGATGAAAACTCTCCGGGGCAATGGGAAGTAAATGGCAGACAATTGATTGAGATGTTCCATCAGACTTCTATTCGAGATCCTTCAAATATGTACCCTGAACAATCATATAATATGACTACAATCGATACAATGGACGGCCAAGAATATGATGCACTGAGAAGTCGGTGTGAAATGGCCTCCACTGATGACTCTGATGAGCTTGGGGCTGGAACCAGTGATTCTTCTGAGCCAGACTTACTACGGCAATCTAACCTTCCCAGAATGAGCAGCTTTCCCAAAATGTCAGAGTATAAAACAAAGAAAACCTACGCTAGATCATTAAGGGGCACAGAAACGAGGTAATCTGTGCGAGATTGCTTAAAATTCAAAGCTCAATTACTGCTGAGTTGCTTATAGATGCCTGCATTCTCTTGCATTCAGAAATTTTCTTGTCAAGGAGATTTGTGTGTTACTGTTTATCAGCGCTCATGAACAGGATTGCATGATTTGCTTTATCAAATTTGTGTCATTGGGTGGCATAGGCTGGACATGCTAGCGTGTATGATATAGCTCTTTCCTTAGTTCCTTACTGTATCAGAAAAAGAAAGGTTCGTTATTTTCTTAAATCTTGTTGTGTTGGGCTGTTCTAACAAAAATTTATGTCGTTACCATTCATTTGGCTTGTAAGCAGGAGTTTACTTCCATCGGTAATTCCTTCTCCATCAAAGAAACTACCAAATGGGATCATTCCATCTGTCGGCAGGTCTGGAAGGCAGCTAGTTGCTGCTGATGGAAAAAGGAAAACTGGGCATGCAAAGTGAGAGTCTTGAGACATTAGAGAATGCTAGTGGAATGAAGTTTTGGCTTTCTTTTTCTTATCTTGTTCTTGTGTATCTGCCATTTAGTTGTATAGAAAGAGGGGGAGAAAGAGACAGAGAGAGGATTAAAAACATGAACGAATCTGAACATTTTCAGTTGACTGAGCTTCTGTGGTGGTAACCATCGGCCGGGCTCGCCGGTTTTATCTGTTTATACCGGTGTTCGTCTTGTGAAATCTTTTCCTGGCAGTTTTGTCCATCTCTTCTATATTTGTATTCTCGATTGTTAACAGAGAACTGTGATTTCAAGGAAAACGATTATTGAAAAAAAAAGGGAAAAGCACTATGACATTATGTCATCATTATTGCTCATCTCTATTGGCTGTTTAGCCGAGAGCAAGAGCTACTTGTGACGACGGGTGTATCAAATTAATCATATGGGATAAAAAGAAAAGAATCATAAATCATTATATATACATACGGTAGACATATATTAAGTTAAAATATGAGTTAACCATGCCGTTTAATAAATTTAATTGAAGCTCACGTCTCACGCTCACGCTCACGCTTTAGATTGCATGCTTTCCCCGTCCACCTCGAGGTAACCCTAACAATATCTCCCGCCCAACAAACATCCACTTACTTGCGGGTAACATGACAACCTTTTCCAGCTGGGTCCGGGGCCCATTCAAATGAGTTGCTGAACCCCAGGTGGTCCCACCTCACGTGGGCACGTCAGCAATTGTCTTTCGTGTTTATTATTTATTTATCGTGCGGGAGATGTTCACAAGGCCTCGTGAAAAAAGGGAAAGCGCCTCCGTGGAACGTTGCCCCCAACAGCGGAACAAGCCTTGGGATTTGCAGTCAGGCCTGCAGGTTTGATCCCCAGCCTTCGTGGCCATTTTGGTTGTTGAATTACCATCGTGCCCTCCGAATTTTTATTTACTTTTTATTTTTAATAAAAATAATTTAATTAGTTTGTTTTGCTTATTAAATTAAGAAAAGGAAGCGCTGTCCAAGAGGCTGGGGGCTTGTCCGCATGGCATGGATAATACAATGTGTGGGGCCCGAATTGTTCTTGATTTTCTCTCTTTTTTGTATTGGTGTTTGAGATTGGAGCAAGGGATTAATGGAACTTGGAGAGTTCGGCAATTAGAATTACGGCAAAGATCTTTGACGGGTTAGGCTACATTTCCCATAATACTGCCTCCTGCTAATACGCGTTCAAAGTGGGCAGAGATTTTTTTTGTTCAATCTCAAGATAGGGATGCAGAAGAAGCAAAATTAGATTCCGCAGTTGTGTGTTTTGTACTGCATCAGAATCAGCAATTGGGACTCGGTTACAATAAACAGAACTTTTCCTGATATTTAGCAGAATAATGTTATGTTTATATTAACAGAGATTACAGTTTAAAGTCAACATCACCGACGATGACACTTCTAGACAAGACCTAAGGTAAGGGTGTCGAACAGTATATATAATAAAACAAAAGTCAAAACCAAATCAAAGCGTCTGTTTCATGCTAATCACCACCGCCACCTTTCATTTACAATTTTTGCGGGATGTGTTCCCATTACACAGTGTTAGATCTGCTTTGAAATGTTGCGTGCGTACCAATGTCCTTTGACGTGGAATATATATGCTCACGTCTCGTTAATAATAATAATAATAATAATAATAATATCTTATTGTATTAGTTTGATGTAAGATCATGATTAATAAAAAAAATTATAAATTACACTAACAATAATAATAATAATAATAATAATAGTAGTGTCACCTTATCCAAAAGTGTGTGTTCATTGCATAGTATCCATCTTAAATAATAATTTTTAGATTGTCTCACAAATGAGTAAATCAAACTTAGGAATGACGTTATGGTAACCCAAAATCACCTCAACTTCTCCCTTTGCTCGCTCAATTAAAGACAAAAATGGAAAATAAAAATAAAAATCAGAAAATCACAATATAATTTTGTTTAAAAAATATAACCAACGAATAAAATCACAACAAAATGGGGCAGGGGAAACATGGGAAGGGACGTGAGCAAGAACAAACAAGAAAACAAAAAGGCCGGGAAGGGGAATTCGGTAATTTAGCAAGAAGAGTCCAAGCTCGCAGAGGTTTCTCAATTTTATCAAAGGCAATTGAGAGGAAAAGGAGGGTCATTATCAAAACACAAAGACTTTGTGCTTCTGTCCGAAAAATAAAATAAAATAAAACAAAACCCGCGTCGCGTCTCTCTAGATTTCTCTACCAATCAAATCACAGAACCAGCTCTCTCTCTCTCTCTCTCTCTCTCTCTCTCTCTCTCTCTCCCTATCCATAATAAAAAAAAGTACCAAAAGGAAAATACTCTGTGTCTATGAACCATAGTTTTTGTCAAAAAAAAAAAAAAGAAAAAAGAAAAAATCTTGTAGTAGTTTCAGACATGGAGAGTGTGTAGACGCATTTATTGTCAATGCTGGATCTGTTGAAGCCCCTTCATGTTTCGACTGTAAGTTTTTCTTCGTGGGTTTTCTTTGAAGTTAAAACATTTTTACCGGTGCTTTTATGCACCTTTTGGTTTCTTAGCTGCTCTGAAGCTCAATTCAGTGATGGGGCATGGGACTTGCCTTTCCTCTTAATTCTCTCATAGTTGGGGGAGGGATAGGTGGTAAGTTTTGACAAAACTGAGTACCCATTTGGTTCTGATTAGGCAATTCTGATGGGAATGTTTGTGTTGGGGAGCCTTTTACTTGGTTTCTTATGATGGGTTAGGGTTTCTCGGACTTTTAAGCCATTGTCTTCCACATTTTGCTTGTGGGTTTTCCCCTTTCTTCACGATTTGGTGGAGTTCGATAATTTTCGTGTTGTTTGCGTGTGAGATAATTAGACAGATGGCCGTTTTTCCGGTGGTTTTTATGGATGGACCTAGGGAAATGTGGGTCGGAGCTTTGTTTTATTGGTATTAAGGGATCAGGAATTTTAGCAAAAGGGTTTCAGTAATTTCAAGATTGAGACTTGCCCGACCGATTTTAATTTTCTTTTTTCTTCTGGATGAAATGTGGAACGTGCTTCCTTGATTTGATTTTAGGGAAGCGCCCGATTATTTGGCCTCTTTTTTTTTTTTTTTTTTTGTTGGATCGAATTCACGAGACATTCTAGGAAACATGTATTTGCCAATCAAAACTTGTGTGGTTTCCTTGTACTTGTTCTTTACTCAAGTAACTTCTTGTGCTAGACTTGTATGCATTTCGTAAGGGTTGTATCTGCTCACTTGTGCACTGCTGAAATTGTGATGAAAATAATTATTTGCTTCAATAGGTTTATGGCACTGGGGCTGTTAAAATGTTGACGCCTAAACTACCATGAGCCAGGTTGAATTATCAATGATGAAAACTCCTCCTGTTCCTCTTGCAACGTTGATTGGTCGTGAGCTTAGGGGCGAGAAAGTTGAGAAACCTTGTGTGAAGTATGGACAAGCTGCTTTGGCAAAGAAAGGAGAGGATTATTTTCTGACAAAACCAGACTGCCAGAGAGTTCCTGGGGATACGTCAACATCATTTTCTGTATTTGCGGTGCTTATTTTTCTTTCTAACATGTTACTTGCTACCCCACTTGAGAGATGACTGCTTTTTCTCTGATAAAATTCGCATAGAAAACAAGGGAACGAAACAATTTACAGTCTTGCCAGAATAATTGTTCGTTCACCATAAAAAATTACTGATCTGTGGTTGGTAAATGAAGCTCCTGCCCTTTTGTCTCAGTTAGTTAGAAATTTGCAATTTGAATGCATGAATTATTTTGTGACTGTTCCGTATTCGGTGGACCATTATGTAATTTCAGCATCAGCATTTTTGTTAGAAACGTGAGGATTATTCACGTTGATTTTGATGGTTTTCAGTTGGAGGCCATAATACTGGTTTAATCTACAGATTTTTGATGGGCATAATGGTATATCAGCTGCCATCTTTGCAAAGGAGAACTTATTGGACAATGTCTTGAGTGCAATCCCTCAAGATGCTAGCAGGGAAGAGTGGCTTCAAGCCCTTCCTCGGGCACTAGTTGCAGGTTTTGTGAAGACTGACATAGAATTTCAGCAGAGAGGTGCACAAATACAAAAATCTTATCTTCCTTCTATCATCTTTCCTTTTTTTTTTTTTGGTGCTTATCTTTCATTTTCATAAATGGCAGGGGAAACTTCTGGGACTACAGTGACATTTGTTGTGATTGATGGATGGACTGTTACTGTTGCCTCTGTTGGGGATTCACGATGCATATTAGATACCCAAGGGGGCATAGTGTCTCTTTTAACAGTTGATCACAGGCTGGAAGAGAATGTGGAAGAGAGGGAGCGTGTGACTGCAAGTGGAGGTGAAGTAGGAAGGCTCAATGTCTTTGGAGGCAATGAGGTAGCATATAGTTATTGTTTGTTATCCACAAATTTGTTGTTACAAAAAGGCTTCTACATTCATTGAATTCTTCTGTATTACCATTTTCTTGTTGGTACAATCTTTTTCTCATTTGTAGGTTGGTCCACTACGTTGCTGGCCTGGTGGATTATGTCTTTCTAGGTCAATTGGTGACACAGATGTTGGAGAGTTCATTGTCCCTATACCACATGTTAAGCAAGTGAAGGTCAGTTCCTTTGATCTTTTGCATCATGGTTCTGTTCTGTCAACCTTTTCTCTTTTTCTCCATAAAATGAAAGATTAATGTTTAGTGTTGGGAAATTCTTCCTTATCGTTTAGCTTTCAAACGCTGGGGGAAGGCTCATTATTGCTTCTGATGGTATCTGGGATGCCTTATCTTCTGATATGGCTGCCAAGTCTTGTCGCGGTTTGCCCGCAGAGCTTGCTGCAAAATTGGTTGTGAAGGTGATCTTTATGATGGGCTTGTTTACTACAGTTTTACATGGTTTTGTTGTTGCTACTGGTTGTGTTGTCTAATTAGTACCTTTTTGTTTACTCTTTAGGAAGCTTTAAGGTCGAGGGGCCTGAAAGATGACACAACATGCCTGGTTGTGGATATTATACCTCCTGCCTGTCCTCTTCTACCACCAACACCGAGGAAGAAGCAGAACATGCTCAGTTCACTTCTCTTTGGAAAGAAATCTTATAATTTCATGAACAAATCAACAAATAAACTTTCTGCTGTGGGGGCTGTGGAGGAGTTGTTCGAAGAGGGTTCTGCAATGCTTGCTGAAAGGTTTGTGGTCCTGAGATAGCTTTGTATACCAGAGCTTCATATAATTATTTTCTTATGTTACTTAAAAATCTTACATAATTTGCTTCACAACAGAGTGTCTGAAAGCCTATAAAAGCCAACTCTTGTCCAAGTGAAGGCCAACTTTTATGGAAGCCAAGTTCAAATATTATTGTACTGTCCTGCCCTTTATTGAATACAATGCTCTTATTAACCTACCTTTTCTCATTTATGAAATGCAGGCTGGGCAAGGATTTTCCTCTGAACGCAAAATCTGGGCTATACAGATGTGCTGTCTGTCAAGTGGATCAATCCCCTAGTGATGGTTTATCAGTAAACTCAGGACCTTTTTTCTCGCCTGGGTCAAAGCCATGGGAAGGTCCCTTCCTATGTGCTAACTGCCGAAGAAAGAAAGATGCAATGGAAGGGAAAAGGCCAAGCAGACCAATGGTAATGGCATAACAGTTATATGGTTACGGAGTAAATATCTGATATATTCCTTCATTGTTCAGTGTGAGTATGGTTGGTTTTGGACATCATGGTACTGATTTTAGTAAACGTCTAAGAAATGAGGTAGAGATAAGAGGGATTAGGTGTTTTGTGTTTTATGCGCTTGTCTCTAATTGTTGCTTCTACTTACCTTTTTAACTAGTGAATGAGGACAGAGATGCCATCTGATAGATATGTTTGTGATAGTTTGATTGCTAACTGCTTGAATATGTAAGTAAAAATGATGGTTGCATAATAATGTGCCCTATCGTACTAGCTTCTCGATATCCAGTTAAAAAGTTGCATCCTCAGGAACTTTTATTTTTTTTTTTTAAGGGTCTCAGGACAACAAATGACGTTATAATATGTGATGCCTTCCTCTGTTCTTCTATTGTATCTAAGATAGAACCTGCGTTGCTTTAATTGAATTTTGGTGTTCCCTTAAATATGTAACCCAAGAATCCAGCAATCAAGAGCAGAAAAACCACAAAAAAAAAAAAAAAAAAAAAAAAAAATATATATATATATATATATATATATATATATACACACACACATAAATAATATCCTCACGATCTGATTATTAAATGATGTTGGATTGATGCACTCAATGAAAGAAATAGTGCCACAAAAGAGTTTATTTGCGAACTGAAATCGAGCAAACGTGAACGGGAAAACACACATAGCCTGAAGACAAAGCAAAGATGACAGGTGCCTACGGAGCAGAGCCGGCTGGTTAAACAACAAATTGGCTATTGGGCACCGAACTCTTGTGCCTATCATACTACATAACCCCACATCCTGGCAAGATGGTTCAGGGCTCCAAGGGAATCAAGAATGCATCACCAAGCAACCATAGCTGTTGTTGCACTCTATGTACCCCAATATCGCAAACTCAATCAGTTCAGTGGAATCGATTGCAGCTCGACGCCATAGTTCCAAGCATCAACGGGGTCGCCAGGATTCAGATCAACTACTGAAGTATAAGCAGTGCCCCCCCCCTCCAACCCTGACTCTAATCTTATGCGAAGTCGTTGCCGAGTCTTTCATGTAATGGCAGCAAAGGGTATTTAGGCAACCACTGCCCCATTCCACCTCCTCAAAGTTCCTGCAAAAGCTACCGGGAGAACTGTTCAATGGCGAAAGAAGAATGTTATCAGAGCAGTTAAATAACGTTACAGTGTTATGAACAGATATGTTGAATGGCGAGTTGTCATTAAGCTTTGGACCTCCTAAAGCAAGATCAGAGGAATAACAAGTGTTTTTCTGTATCAAGGGAGGCCTTATTACAAGCTTATAAGTACCTGGGTAAATGGCGAGGATCTCATAGTTAAAAACTTCAACTGACAACAACTCTAGAACACCATTGTTGCAATAGATTCTATACCTGCTGTCTCCACAATTCACGCTAGTGCTCAGTGGGTATGGGACTTCCAAGCTGCCACATTTAAGGCAAGCATCATAGGCTAATGCATTGGTCACCAAAGTGAGAATAAAAAGCATCACAAGAATCATCTTCTATGTGCAGAAGGAGGTAAAGGACTCTTGTAAAGCAAGAAATCAAGAGCTAAATGCCCTATTTATAGTCACGTCGAACATGAAATCTATGGACTACCTCCGAAGGAGCACCTGCAAGAAAGTATGACGAATATAATATATAATGAAGATTAAATCGAAGCGGCATTTCCCTTAGTGCATTAGGCTTCCCCATGTGACCAAACACACGCCTGTCTGTTATGCTGTGAAAGACTAGAAGATTTCATCTAGTATTCTTGTGACTATTAATGGAACTATAAAATAGTCAAAAGCTTACGACTCCCATGAACTCCGAAGCTGATTGGCCAAACTTATAATGCACCAACCTAATGTTTACCAATGGGACTCGGGGCATGTAGAGAAGACAATCGCAGTTAGCTACTGTAAATCAAAACGGGGTAATATGTCAGGACTAACTGGGGAGCTTTGCCTAGTGTCGCAAAGTAATGTAGATAGGCCCATTCAATATAAATCAAGTAGATGGAACGACTACTTGGGAATGACGAAGCTTAGTTAAACTTCGGATCCATACGAATCCTCCATAACTAAGAATCGCTTTGAACCACTTTTTTTTGTTGATACGGAAGTGATTACGTTTGAAACCTAGACATGGGAAAGATATCAGGTAGCTTTTACCACTACACTACATGGCTAGTGGTTTCACTTTGAACCCCTCGCCGTGTGCTTTAATCACACATCTTAAGCTAATCCCTGTGTCGAGTGAACCAATTCCATGAGATTCTTGCAAATGGAACGCGACTCGGCCGAGAAAACGTGTTGAGAAAAACTGAAAACTTCCAACTCTTACGTATATTAAAAAAAAAAACAAAACAAATGCATGTGAAGTGGCACGTGATATGAGGAGAGTTAAAAAGCGGCGATTGCCATTGGCAATCGCCATTTCATCCCATGACAAAGATTGCTGTTGCATTTAATATGTAATTCTTGGGTCGATACGTGTCAAGGAGGTAGGCATTACACAGTAATCCCAGCTGACTCGCTCCTTGTTTAGTATCATTAGGCACCATTAATCCTATTAAAGTTCTAAAGATAGTAAAAGGCATCTTGCTGAAGACAATTAGGCCACCAATCTGTTGTGTTCCCTGTATAGTATCGTCCAATACAGGTATATGGTAAGAAACAAAGGTAGCAACGCGTCGACTTATGACAATACAGGCCACCCAAAGGAATTCAAAAAAGAGAAAGAAAGAAGAAAATCCAAGAAAAAGTAAGTCTTCAAGCCAGAAATTACAGCAAGTGCATAACATTCAAAAATAGCAGCTTGACACAATTATTACATTGAAGCATTAATCATACAAAGACCATATTTATATTGCTGGCATAACTCTAGAATTATTCTATCGCCTGATGTATACAGTTGAGTGTGTCATGAACATATGACCCCTGTATTTGATTTCTTCGGCCTTGAATTTACAGCCAATATCATCATTCCCCTCATTCAGATTACTATCGTATCAATTTGCGCCAAAAAAAATTTTCTTATGACAAATAATCATCTACAAAGAAGTTGAGAGAGTGGGTGCAGACTACAGAGTAATTGGAAGAAAAAGAGGCAAAATTAGAATAATAATCCCCAAAAAACAAATTCATAGATAGAAACACCGGAGAAGTTACATTTTGTCTTCGTCTGTGAAATCAGGCTAGCTAGAACAGTATCTATTCCTTTCAAAGATTAGAGGATCCGGCTTCCTGCTTTGTGGGACTGCGAATTCCACAATGTGCCAACCAAACCTCAAGTAAACAGTCCCTCTCCTGCAGTAAATAGGCTTTTCTTAGCTAAAAGATAAAGGAAATAAAATTGAGAACCTCGACACTTAAAAAAACTGCAATGACAACTCAATGGTAACATTTTTTAGTAGTTCATAGAACTCAATGCTAACATGACTAGCAACAATTGCGAAAAATGCACCACCACACTAATGAAAACCTCTGGAGAATTTTACCACTCAAAACTGTAATAAGAAACCAAATGATACTTACAACAAGAGGTAGGCAGAGAAAAAACTTACGCAGGTCATCAAAGGAAATATTGTTGGTGCTGTCTCCACCCTTAATAAGGCGAACTTTCCCTGGAGGGGTTAATTCACAAAGCAACAAAACTGAGGAATCAGGAGTACTAGCATCCTAATCTGGTGAGCAACAAAAGTATAAGAGACAGCATTGGGCAAGGAGGCTAGAAACTTTTAAGCAGGTGTCTTGTTCTCTTAAGACTATTCTGTGGCCAATATTAAATGTGCAGGCATGTAATGAGATCAGGCCAACCACAAACAAAAGATTTGCGAGCAACACAGTTATGAAAAATGGGGACATAAGTTAAACTAAATAGAAGTGTTTACCATTCCCACGAACACAGATCTCAGGAATATTTTTAATTGCACCACTGATGCTGTCATTGTAAACTCTAACTTCAATGTCACCTTCAACATAAACAGAAGAACTGCAGCCAAGAACCATTCATGAGAGAAAAACAATTTACCAAAAAAGAACAAGAAGAAGATTCATGCTTGAGTCCATGTTGCTTGATGCAGGGGTCAAATGAGTGACAAGTGCACTAAAAATTTCCCCATTTTACCATCAAACTAAATTGATTCAGGAGTTTTGGAATTCAATTAACAGAAAGCAATATACTTTTTGGCAATTTGTTTAACTGCATAAGCCCCAAGGGAATCATTATGCACAGCAATCCGATGCCACTGAGCAGGTCTTGGCAAGTCTTTTGCTCCCACAATTCTTTGGTCAAATAAACCCCCTGTTCCAACTGTGAAGACGGTAACAGTCCGGCCATTCCTCAGTATCTTCTGGACAGGGGCTTGCCCAACTTTGCCACAGATTATGGCCTGCAAATACACTACAAATTGGAATCAACTTGCAAAAGAAATCATAATCCATAATTTGTTATGTAACTGTTAGGAAACCTATTGTGTTCAGCATTTGTGTCACAAATATTTCAAAACATAATCAATCTTAATAATTGAATTAGGTTTGAGTAGAAAGCTATAATATCCTGTTTCAAAGAAATTGAAACTAGAGATTCAAGAAAATAATAGCTCTCTTTCCATTTTGCCCAGGAAACTAAACAGGGGATGAGTTCACATAAGAGCACAGCAAATAATGATACCACAATCACCATTAGGTTTCAAAAGTTGTACTTTTAGCAATTGTTGACAAAAAATAGATAGGGCATCACAATCATGATTTGCACTGAGCTTATATCAATTGCAACTGGTAAGCCTTTTTTTTGGGGGGGGGGGTGGTACATGAACCCATTTTCATTGTTGGCCACATTATATATAAACATGCAAAACTTGAACTTCCAAATGATATCTACATCACAAAGGAAGCATGTGATGTCCAGGTAACAAAGAAATGCACCATAACTATACCTATTCAATCACTATACCCACTCTATACTGCGGCATGACAAATAATTCTGGATCCAATTTAATATAATTGAACGTATTTGTGATGACAAGATGTGCCTCAAATGCTCGTAGAACACAAAGGGAGGGTTCAAATTCTGAAAAGCATCAGATGCCCCTTAACAAAACTTATGCCAAGAAGACATAGAGTCACATACCTTATGCACGCCACGAAACTCCCAACCCTTTTTTGGGTCCACACCACCACGGACCTGTGACTCCGGCTTGTCGTTGAGAATATCTTCAATCTCCTCGTCCTTTTCACTGTTCCATTCTTCGCCGTTAGTCATCCCGGTCGAGTACCAGGACCTCAGGCTTCTCTGTCCACCTGGCCCTACAACCAAACATAAAGATCCCATCAATTTAACCACTGAGAGATACCCATTTGTCAAATCCCTTAAAAATTAACAATATCCCACACGCCCACAAACTATTCGATAAAATGCCTCTAAGAACCTAACAGCCCATCGAGCACAAACAACCCCCCCTCCCTGGGGGGGCGGGGTCAGCAACAACGAACATACAAGACACCGACAGACACACAAATAATAAATACAAACGAAAAGGGAAGAGAGGTGACGACCTAAGGAAGAGCAAGGCTGTAGTGGTGCTACGTAGATTTTTAAGAACTTTGCAAATCTGAGTGCGATTGAACTCATTTTTCAGCGTAATTTCACTCACTGGATATGTAGCTTTAGCGATTAAACACAAGAAAGCCAATTTGAATGGAATTTTGAAAGCTAGCAATATTGATTTTTAGTTTAATATGGAAAATGGGCCATGCCAGGCCGATACGGCCCATTTTCAATATGGAAGCTGTGGCTGACAAGACCCATCCGTGCTTCGGAGCCTCCGGCCCATAAAAGCTCATCCTCTTATATACATGAGGGTGCCATCAGGCTCCAATTATGCATTAGAGCAGATCAGACTTCTTTCATGGCGAGTCCATTTGAACCTTATTCTTAAGAAGAAAGAGAAACTTGAATCCATCTTTACATTTACCTAGTTATCATCAGCACTAGTTCATTATGTAAAAATATAGGACGTCCTAGAGACTTGTAAACGTGACCGATTGACTGCTAAGGTAGTTAACCAGATTTCCGAGATAATCAACCAGCGGAAAATTCACGGTTAACGGTGAGACCACCGGCGCTAGACAAAACCACAGCAATGCTTCAACTTCTTAAGGTGAATTACAAGTTCTACAAAGTAAAGCTTGTCAGGCCTACATCTCAACATCTATCAAAAAAACACCATCCATGAAATAAAAACAGAAACAGACCGCTAATGTCCTGCAAGTGCTCAAATTTTGCACTTAATTATTTGGAAATTCTTAAAGCTCCCACTCTCATTTTCATTGCATTGAGGTAAAATGCCCAATGTTTAACCATCTTCAGAACCTTGATCAGCGTTCACGTGGCCTTGATGAAGACCACGTGGACTTGGGGCCACCACTGCCCCAGCGATCGGTGTCTGATGGAGGCTGCCTTGTCCCACCACTTCCCCATTTTTCAGAATCTGGAGGAGCTTGCCTGGGACCACCACGCCTCCATCGCTCTGCCTCTGATGAGGCCTGCCTAGGCCCACTGCTAACCCACCGGTCAGAATCTGGAGGAGGGGCCAGTCTGCTACCTCCACTACCCCGACGATCAGAGTCAGCTGGAGCCTGTCCAGAGCTCTCTGCTCTCAGGAACTTAGGCACATATTTTCCAGAGGATGGTGCAGCAGCTACTGGCTCTGGACGGGAAGCAGGAGCAAGAACCTCAGAGGGTCTAGAAGGGCCATCAGTTGATCTCCCCAGCAGAGCTTCTCTCCTCAGCCTTTCTTTTTCTTCCAGTTCTCGCTCTCTCTGTCTCTGCTTCTCAGCAATCTCATCCAGCTTTGCCTTCCGTTCAGCTTCTTCTTTCCTTCGCCTCTCAGCCTCTGCGTGTTTCAAAAGCCAACAGATGGAAAATAAAACTTGAGTCACAATCAATTCAAATGGGAAATAGGCTCCGCAAGATGAATAAAGATAATTATAAAACATTTACAGAGCCTAAGAAACTACAGATATAGTATGCATTATGCAAGCACCTTCATGCTTCCGAGCTTCTTCTTCTTCACGAAGCTTCTTCAGTCTCTCCTCCTCAGTCATCACATAGAATATTGTCTTCCTCTTGGCAGCCCTCTCTACTTTCCGAGCCTGAATAATTTGGTTGATCCTATGATCGCGCTCTGCTTGTCGCTGGTCAAACTCTGCCCTCCGACGATTCATCACTCTTTCCTTGAATATTGTCTACCAAAACCCAGAAAGAGAGAGAGAGAGAGAGAGAGAGAGAGACTGAACTCATTTTGATGTTGAAGATCAAAAAAACAATAGCAAAACTAAATTTGCATCCAAATCAGACAACTCTCTCACACTCTCGCTCTCGCTCTCTCTCTCTATCTCACACACACACACACACACACACACAGTGTGAACACCGGGATGACAGCTGACCAAACTGGATACCAACCTTGTTGTCCAACATCCGAGAAAGCCTGTTCTTCTCCCTGAGGTCCCCATCATGGCGTTGCCTGCTCATCTCTACCTCTTGCTACAGCATGGTCCACAATCATCATATTAAGGGCAAAATTATAGTATGAATGTAGAAGTAAAAGCAGAGGGCAACATTCTAAAAAGACCCTTGAAGTAAAAGTAATCATAGATTATGCAATAATCAAAACCATTTGAGACAAAATGCAACACAAGGATTCAAGGCTACATGACTGAAATTCAGAGTGACATGGAAAAAAAAAAAGATAAATAAAAGACAGCTACCTCTTTTTGAGGTCACATATGCATATAGAACAATCGCTTGGAAAGATACCTGCTGCTCACGTTCATGGAGCACCCTCTCTTCCACTACTCTTTGTTGAAAGGCAGCTTCAACCAATGGAGCTGCCTCTTCTCTTTTTGCTCTTTCCAGATAATCCATTGTTTTTGCCAATTTCTGTAACTTCTTCTCCATTTCCTGCCTCTCCCTGAGCTGCTCACTCAAAGCCCTTTCCATCAATGTTTGCTTTGTCACCTTCTCCTGTGCAGACAGAAAATGGTCAAAGTCACGGTAGTTTTCCAACTGAATAAAAGCTAATGAGACCAGATTTTGAACTCACTCCTTCTAAGATTGGCTTCTTTCCCCCCTTTCTTTTACTGTGCTTCTCAGTTTCCTCAAGCAACGCCCGTGCTTCTTCCAGTTCCCGCTCCTCTATCTCCCGCAGTATCCTCTGATTCTTTCTCTGCTCGTACTCAGCAGCAAGTCTCTTCTGCTCTGCCTCTTCTGTTATCTTCTGTAGCTTCAGCCTTCTTGACTCTTCTTCTCGTTCCTTAAAAATCATAAGCCTCCATAAGAAAACTACCAATCCATGATAAATAAACAAATGCAAGCTGTCTAATCAGCTAACAGTTTAGATGTATATAGTGGCCATTTAGATGGACATACCTTTTCCAAAAGTTGACGTTCTTGTTCTTCCTTTCTCTTTTCAATGATTGACTTCCGAGCTAGTAGTCTCTTGTGTTCCTTTTCCACAATCTCACCTAACCTAGGTAAAATGTCACCTATTTTTGATGATTTTTCTGCTGAAGGGTATATCATAGCCCTCGCTTTGTTTAAGGACTCAGCAAGAATAGTAAGGTGATCCCGAAGCCCATCAGATTCAAGTCCCTGCAAGGTAAATAGGCAATAGCCAAAAAATGCTATCAAAAGGGAGGTCACACACTATGATTTTAGGTAAAAAAGAGAGAAAGTTGAAGCAAAGTCCCCTGTCAGGAAGAAAATTAACAACTTGGGGCATAAGACTCAGTGGGTGCATTTGGGTGGGGGTGTGCAAGTTGTAGATTAGCAATATGGTTTGCGATAAGTTTCAGACGGAGAAATCAGGGATATGTACCAAAGTATGCACAGAATATGCAACATAGCAGATTACCACAGTTTTTTTCCTATTTACCAAAGAACAAACACAGTAAATGGGACATACCTGTGTAGCAAACAATATTTTTTTCTTCATATGGTCAACTTTCATAGCTATGAAATTATATTTCACAGCATCCACAGAAATCTTCTCCACAGTAGAAAAATCAAAGAAAGGGATCATCTGAGACAAACTCTCAATCGTCATTGTCTGATACACTTGTGATAACTAGAAAAAAGGCAGAAAAAGCCACATGTCAGAAAAGAACATAGTATATCAGGCAGAAAAAACCAAGAAGGAACAAGAAAAGAGCCAGTAAGTACCTGCTGCAACAACCTCAGAGTAGCAAGCTTTTCAATGGCAGGAACATATTGGGAGAGTTGCACTTCTGGCACAGAAGAAGCTGAAGCAAGTTTTCCTCCAAGTTTCGAAATTTTGGACAATAAGGGCTGCACTTTTGCTGCAAGGTCTAGTGGGAGAAACTCATTCTCCAAAAGTCCATACAGATCTTTGACTTCCTGACTGGCACAGGCCATCACACCTTTGGACACCTAGAAATGATGCCCAAGTCAGACAACATCAACGCCACATGCATATTTCAGCTCTTCATAAGATTATTCAAACATGAATCAGAGGGACACTCCTAATGCACATAGCCTTTTGTTAAAAATTTTTTACAAGCAAACAACTTTTTGAGTGAGTTGACTGAATACAGAGAGAGCAGCTTTGTAAGTGCACCTGCACTTGCCCATGTTGGGCAGATGTAAGTGTGTATGTCTGTGCACATGCATACAGATAAGATTGGTGGCAGCGAGACTGCCAAGCACTTCAAACTTACCAGGTCTGACAAAAGGGATGACCTTGAGAGCTGCAGAACATATCATAAGAATGAGAAATTAATAAAAGATAAAAAACCCTTAAAAAAAAGAGAGAGAGAAGCAAGAGATGATGAAGTATGTCAACATAAATCCCAATTGAAAAAATCATATTACCACTTCTCTATTCTCAAGTTTGGGTTCTAAATTGAACTCTATCAGATTAGCCATCCTCAAATTGCGGTCCTTTTCATTTTCCAATTCCGAATGCGATGAACCCCGCCTGTGATTGTATGGAGCCACAGCTAATGCAGCCAGAACAACAGATGAGGCTATTAATTGCAAGTCCTTTTGGCTTAAGTTCTTGTTGAAGCTTTTCTGGAGTGTAAAGAGCTTGAGCCATGCATAAGCATGATAAAGATGGCTTGAGGAAATCCAGAAAACTTCTGTTAGTTTAGCATAATAAATTACCATCAAAGATGGCTTCGGAGTTTTCTTAACCATGCACATTAAGCCGTAAATATCTTCCACAGACCGAAAAGCCTCCTGTGAATAAGGAAAGTGGATGGCAAGGAGTTACCTTTAACACGAGCATAGAAAATGAACATTTTCTGCCAGGCACTGGCATATATTAAGTAGTAAATATGAAAAAAAAAAAATCCATTTGCATACCTGCCAGATTTCAAGCTCAGTAGCTATCTTTAGCTGCTCAAAACGAGTATCAAGATAGAGCTGCAAGCTCTCTGGGGCTGACAGATCAGGCCTGTCCCTTTGGTCTCTGTATTTATTGAGATTAGCCAAATGATTCCTGATGATCTCACACAAACGCCTAAATTCTGTTGTCCGTTTGTACTGCTTGCAGAATTGGAAGGCTCGGTGTGCTGTCATCTACAGGCAAGAAATTGAGTTCAGCAAGTCTCCATATCTCACTTGATGCAATAAGACATCTTCATTTGTATCACATGCAGTAATGGAAAATTTCCCCTCAGACAACCACCTAGATCCTGACAAATTTAACCTCACACTATTGCCCGTGAAAGAACACGACCTAGGGAAAGTTTTGTATGCTGAGTGAGTCCAGATTAAGTTAAATTAGAACAACCTAGACAATCAATAGCAAAAGCTGTGAAATGCTACAAAAAAGAAGACATAAAACATTAAAAAAATTTTGTTTACTGGCAGCTATTACCGCATATAGTGCCTCCAATTTTGAGTTGTTCCGTAAGATTTCAAGAACTGTTCTATAAGTCTCCCACAAAAACTTGAACCACGGTGTAACCAGTTCCCGATCAGACCTATCTTTCCCCTTCTCTCCACTGACATAACTAAGCATCAGATCTTCTGGTCTCTTATCTGCTTCCAGATCATCAACATCAAGAGCCTCTTCCAAGGCCTGTGCCTGACTACGAGCCTGTTCGGCTTTCTCAGTGGAGAGATGCATGAAATGCTTAATCACCTCCTCCAAGGAACTAACATTCACTTGTTGACAAACTATACGGTACTGAATTAAACCATCCTTGGCAAAACGGCCTTTCCGCATGTCAACGCAAAGTTCCACATACTTGAACATAATCCTCTCGAGTGTCTTCTGCCATGCCCGGTATCTTTTCGAGGTAATCAGATCGTGCAGTGCCTGCAGCGCATCCAGCTTCTGGCCAACGTTAATTAGCTCTGCAACCACCACACAACATAACAAAACCTCATCCAGATACATACAACCAAAAAAGAAAATCGAAATTGAGAAGAAAAAACAGATGGAAGCAAGAAAAAGAAAATCGAAATCGCGAAAAAAAAAAAAACCGAATTATGACTGTATTGACACTCACCTTCCGCCCTTTTCAACGCGTTCTCCGGTTTTGCAAAAGTAGACATGTCGCAATCGCCTGCCCAACACGCAGAAAATAATAAAATAACAAAAAAGGGAACAAAACAAGGACGAAACCATTGAAACAATTATCAACCAGAAAATTCACAAAATTGAAAAAAAAAAAAAAAAGCAAATCGATCCAAAAAAATCTGTCAACAGACATGCAAACTGCCATGGAACTAATCGGGATTTACCTGAGTGAGAAAGACAAAATACAAAAAATCGAGGCTGTTACTGATTCGCAGCTAATGGGGGCCGCGAGGGTTTGTGTTTTCGCAAGAGCGGCGAGCAAGCGAGAAAGAGTGTCGAAGATTTTGTATTTATAGCTGTTTCCAGATACTACGTCGTTTTAACGATAAGTCATGAACCAGAGCCGGCTTCGTTTCGGGGATATCATTATTCAGTGAAACCCGAATTGAGATTGCGGATTTACTGCCTCCGGTCGGGTTAATTACTTGATTTGAGAGAAATTCATTATTATAATAATAATAATAATTATTATTATTATTATTATTATATTATTATTATTATCATTTTATATATATATATATATAATAGTATTGGATGCTCTTCTAATTATTATGCTATGACAAACAATAGGAAAATCTGACTTAATTCTCTCAATCACTTGCGTTCACATTCTACATAAAAAATTGCTAAAATTAGTTTAATTTTTTTTCATATATATAATCAACAATAAAAATTAATAGATTTGCATAGTTATTTAATATCTTTCGGGTCTTCGTGGTATCTAGTATCTATAATACAACGTACAGTCTTAATTTTCTGTTAATATAAACTGCGTCGAATCAGTAGCTATATATTATTGGAACAGAAACGCTAATGGGATTAGCAAATCTCATTCTAACTCTTTTTTTCTTTTTTCTTTTTTTTTTGCTGATATTAATAAATTTGTTTGTCCTGATTGCCCTGAACAAATAAATCCAAACCCATAAAGTAAACTTGTTTTTAGGTTGGCGGATTTCACAGTTTCCATGGCCAGAACCCCAGTAGTCTGCAGCCAGTTACCTCATCTCTCTTGGAAGGCAAACCACCTAAATGCGGTTAACTTTTGGAAGCCCCAGAAGCACCGCTATATGTTCTTCTATCATCAATTCTACTCGGTTCATCATCTAATGTAGGAATCGATGAAAAGCAACAGTTATACGAACGGTTGACGTGGTAATAAATTGCTAATGTTAAGGAGACACTTGTAAATAAGGAAAGTTGAGTGTGGGTTTGTACCCTGCAATCTTCTCCGAGATTGATCACATCTCATATTGGGAAGCCAATTGATCAAAATAGTAATAAGAAGAATAAGGAAAAAGATAATCACAATCACAAATTGAGTTTATTGAAATGAGAGGAACCTATTAATACAGAAAATTTTTAAAAGAGCAGATCACTCTTTGGGGAAAAAGAAAAACTAGCCCAAAATTAGACAAAAAGGAAACAAAAAATCTAGTATTAACAAATAGTACATAGTTTACAAGAATGCGTATCTCTAACCAGTAATGGATATCCATACTTACCTTTGATATGTGCCATATGGGGACTTAAGGGCCTAAAGTCTATGATTACAAATGCTTACTTAACCAGGAGAGTGCAATATTTCTCTCATCTTTGTGGCTGATCTGGTGTGTAGTTGCTTGTAGTGGATGACGATGCTGTTCTACTAATCAGTATTCCATTATCCACTGGCGGTGTGGATCCCCACTTCCCCTCTGATTCTGTGGGTTCCATCACTTTAACAGACCCATCTGTCAACCCAACAGCAAACTGGTTGGGTTCCAAAGGATGTGCTGCGACAACGAGGGGGTGTACAGGTTGGCTTCTGCAAAACCATGCACTTATTAGCAATTATGAAGATTTAGGCAACTCTTCGCAATCTTTTAACTTTCGAGAACCAATGTTTTAAAAGGGGGAAAAATTTGCTGAGCATTTGTTATGAAACCTGTAAGCGTTTTCGGTAGGAAAAGGAGACAAACAGAGCATAAAATCTTTACACCACACTTAAGACCACTTACCCATTCAAGGCTGACTGAGACAAGTATACCGATGAAGCAATGCGGCATCTTAATCTCAGGCTATCGGCATCAAAAACCCCAATATTACCATCACAAAAGGTAGCGTAGACCAATTGGCTGTTGCAAGAGTATACTGCATAAGAAATAGGTGCAGGCATTGCCTCTTGTGGTAACCACTGCACCAGAAACATGTGTAAGAAGGTAGCAATCAGCACTGAGAGATGAGAGAAATGCAAATGTCACATATTTTTATCAATCTCGTACCTGTCGGATACGCTCCATCTTCGATGCATCATAAACTGCTAACTGGGTCTCATGAAACACCAGTAACCGGGTTTGATCCGAGTGGAACTGCACCCTGGTGTCACCAGTAGGCACCTTTCCTGCCGGAATTTGTATTGTAACAGATTTCCTTTTCTCCCATGTATCAATGCTCCAGAAACAAAGCTGTAAAAAATAGTAACTTAATCAATTGGCATCACAAGGAAGAAAACCCTTTGGCCGTACAAGGTCCACAGACTTGTACAGATAGGTATAAACAAAGTTGACAGGAAGGCAGAATGCCATTATTATAGCATGCTCAAAATTTTTTAAGCTTATTCATGATTTCTGAGGTCCAGGGACCAGTGTTCCCCTGATGATGACTTGTCAATGCAGTAACATTCATCCTTCATCCATCTATGACTCCTCCTTGTCAACACACAAAAAACCAAAAGGAAAAAATAAGAGAACTCTCTCACTTTCTCCATCAGACCACCACGGCAGTAACTATGAACATTACCAAACCTTCCTCCCTGGCTCGTGACATTCTGCACCAGCTCCCAATGTAGGACTTGGAAACCTAAAGCATCACTTCATATAGGGCTGGGCACAGTCATAAAAGTCTTAGGATTATAGTAATCATGGCAAAGCCTTGAAACTTGAGAGCAGTGACTTCAGGCAAATTGCCAAAGGGTGGATCCTCAAGTTCTCTCTTTCAAGAACAAGGTCTATGGGGACATATAACTACATTGTGAATTTTTAAAGAAACCAGCAAGAGAACCAAAAGGTAGGACAACAGGAGGTAAAAGATGACATGAATGTATAAATGTCACCATACTGAACCATTTGTAACATAAATAAGGAAACAGAGAAAAGAAGAGACATCGTGTGACAGATTCTTTCTAATAGTTTTGTAAATAGACTAAACTCATCTCAGATAAGTCCATGAATTTCGCATACCTGAGCATCAGCACCGGATGAAACCAAAATATTAAGATTGGTGGAAAAGGCTAAACCAGTTATTCGCTTCTGGTGGCCCTTCAATTTTGATTTCACCTAGAAAGCAAAGCAGAAACATTGGGATCCAGTGTGGGGATTGAGATATATATTGGGAGAGAAGATTAAATATGAACTTTGAGCAAGTAATCACCTCATCCACTCTAACATTATATATGTGGATAGTTGAATCCTCTGTTCCAATGGCTATGATGTTGTTATCCTGAGGGTGGAATGCCAGGAAGGTGGAAGCAGGCGGAGGCGACATGAATGTTGTCATTACCTGCAGACCAAACACAATGAGAATACTAGAAATGACTAACCACATTTCCATGACATGCATTTAACCATACTTTCAATACATGCATGTGCAGACATACCTTGAATGTCATCATATTAAAAAGTGAAACCTTTCCACCAGTGGCTGACATTACATATGAATCATTCTTTGAGAGTGCTATGCATGGGACCACTTCTTCAAGGTTGACACCTGACACATCATTAGTCATAAGAAGACCACTGCTGGGTTGCCAGTGCAGTGGAATGGCACTGGCAGTGGCCTTTAAAACATTGACCGATGTCAAAAATCAAAAACCCATTCAAAATTAACACAGCATGCAGAATTATGGAGAAACAGTCAAACAAGGATAAACCATTCAAGGAACTCATTCACAACAAAGATATTACCTTCCCAGATGGATTATGCTCATTACGTGCCCACTTCCATAATTTCTGAATACCGTTTGATCCTAGTGCCAAAATTCCAACACCAGAATTTGTGTATAGAAGTCTAACAACCTGGAAAAGAATAAGTGGTCAGAACAGTTCAGGGTAAGAAACCATGCAGTAACCACAGCCATCAGAGGAAATTTAACCTACACACCTTGCTAGAAGTATCAGTGCTCTCAGGCAAGGTAACTAATTGGCACTCTCCAGGATCTACAATTTCAGCCAACTGCCAGGGTTTTGATTTATCACTAGTATCATCCACAGTTCTTGGCTTTTCCATGCTTCTATTGATCGGATCAACTCCATTCTAAAACAGTCAAGTCAAATGAGATCATTCAATAATTTGCCACCAAAAGGAACCAAAATACGGATTGCAATGGAAAACAATTTCCGGAGAAGAATATAGATCCCATTCAGGATTAACACTCAAGGTTAGCTCGTTTCCTGGATGATGTTCACTGTTATGCATGGGGATACAATCCACATAGCATTAGATGGGCAGAAATAAGAATACATTCTCCACCACAAGCAAGGACACACTATGACTGAATTTCAGCCAATGTCAAAATGTAGGAGAAACAAGTGAAGCAATTATTTTGAACATGCTTCAAAATAAGAACAAGCACGGGTGCCTTCTTGCAATATATAAAACTGTCCACAGGACAGATGTAAAAAACTGGAGTCTAAAAATCAGAGAAGAAATTATATGGCAGACATACGAGAATTGCAGATGGCCTAACAGGAGAGCTCCTTTCCACTTTACAACTGACTGGACTAACACTTGCAACACCAGAAGTGCCAGGAACCTGATCAACAGACAGATGGGTTTCCATAGTTATTGAGATGTAAATTATCTTTTAAGCAATGGTCAGGCATATAAAGGAAACTGGTGTAACCTTGATAGCAGAAGATTCAATAGGGGATTTAAACGCTTCATAAGAGGTAGTTTCAACTGTTCTCAGTGATCTAAGACCAGAAGCATTTGCAAGTATCTTGAATCCATTGTCTGCAGTAGTAACAGCAAGAAGATTCCCTTCCTTGTTGAATCTCAGGCGAGGAAGACTCTGAAGCAAATTAGTATGATTAAACACCCAGTATAGAAGTAAACTGTTCAACAAAAGAGTCACAAACACAATCATATAACTCACTGGTAATCCACCGTCAGCTTCTGTGCTAGTGAGTACATTGACATTATCCATATCCCAAAATTTTATCTGACTATCTTCACCCACAGCCAAAAAGTGATTTTGTGTTGTGTCAAATTGTACTACACCAGCCGGTGATTTCTTTCGAAAGCCAGCATAATGCCTCTTTATTGCTCCTTCACTTTCATTCCATTCAACTAGGAAAGAATCCCCGTCTTTACTTGTCCCACAAGAGAACAATCTAACAGAAGAAGCCACAAAGCACAAACTATGTAAATTCTTTGAAAAGGAAAAAAGGAAAACAATAAAAAAGTTCATTAAAGACTTCACAAAGAAATGCGGGCTAATGTACTCGAAAAATAAAAAAATGAATCTAGACTCATTCTACAAATGTTCAAGAACATTGATCTTACCTACTACCATCAGCACTGTAAAGCATTGTTGCACACCAGCGGCCTGGAGCATCATAGTCAACTCTAGAACCCATGTTGTCATATAGCCAAGCCTTTATTTTGCCATCAATGGCAGTTGAGAATATGAACTGCAAGGTCAGATCTAGCACAGTTAATGTCAACAGAAAAAGTCGGGCCAGTATAATGAGTTCCAGTGATTACTTCAACGAATAGAAGTACCATTCAAAAACAATGAATACTTAACCACATGAGATAGAAGGGTATAATAGGCTGCTGCATTGCAGCATACAAGATTTGGACAATGGTTGATGGTGGTTAAGCAGAGTTTTGGCGCTAAAACTGTCAGTGCACAGTGGTAACGTATGATTAACTAGTGCTGGTCTTGACGATGAATGGTAGATCAGGCAAGTAGGACAGATATTCTAGCTGACTGAAACTTTGCTAAGAGCAGCAATTTGAGCACTATGCTTATGCTGTGATAACTTTGGTCGGTAGTAAAGTTGGTAAAGTTGATCTTCACTAAATAAGCATTCATAATCTTTGTGATGGCTAATGAAAATTGGCCATGCAGTTAGTTGAGGAAGTGTGGTCAAGGAAAAAGTATCATATGGTGGCTGTAAAAAGTGATAGTTTGTGATCGAGATGTTACTAACATCCGACTTTGTGTCAACTCAGAAGGCAATTCAGGTGAATACGCTCAGCATACTTCCAAAGCAAAAATCAATGCAGGACAAAAAAACTGTTGATAAAGAAACCTGAATGCTAATAGACAAAAATATGAAACAAATATGTAGGTTTTAAGTTAAAATTATCAATACTTAGCTTTGAGATTAGATTGACTACTTTTCTGCCCAAACAGGAAAAGAAACGCATAAATTAACAACAAATACCACTTTCCTTTTTGCGAGATACCTGGATATTCTCTTTGTGGTGAGGACAAATTGAGTAAACTGGTGCCTCATGACCTTCAAAGTTAAACAGCTTCCGTCCATTTAAATCCCACACCTGTCCCACCTCTTATGTTAGACTAAGTTATGCACAATTAAATTAAACCTCTCACAATAACCTTATAGCTCCTACCTTTATTAACTTATCATCTCCACAAGTTACAACACATAGATGTTTGTTTGGGTGAGCAAAAGCCAAGTCGTTAACACCTCCATAATGGGCATCAATCTGTAATGACAAATAGAGGCAATTTAAGGCTACAGCTGCATATTTTGCCAAACCAGGCACACAGAAAGCACCAAATTACCTCTGAATGCTGGCGTAGGTCATTTGATGTGTAATTATACAAGTGAATCAAATGTCTCTTGAATGCAGCCCCTGCAATAGCAAGAATAATCAGATGCAAAAAGTATGCATTAAAGTGCAAAGTATCTGACAATTGGAACATACCCACAAAAGTTCCATCAGGACTCCAAGTGACACGGCTGACAGAAATTGGTGCATCTTTGACATAGGAAGCCTATAACAAATTTTCAGGTGTGAAACCTCACAGAGTCACTTATTTCAAATACTTAAGGGTCAGTAAAAAGGTATTGAAAGAGAGACAGCACATCTGCCATACTGGGGGGATGCCCAAGCATTCTTTTGGTTTTCAGTTACCATTATGGCCAGGCCAAACAGAGGGAGCACAAGATACAATGTACATTGCGAAATGTATATAAACTTATCAGTAAAGACATCCAACCTGAAATTGTAGTGAACAAGTTGGTATGTCCCAAATCTTGAAGGGCTTTGAAACCAACCTCTCTCGCAGTCCAAGTTCCCATAGCGTAACCTCACCATTAGCAGAACCAACTGCTCAATACACTGAATATTAGACTGGGAGCATGGCCAATAATTGGAGGGTGGAACAGACAAGATGATGTATGCCAATACGAGCCTCAAAATAATACAACAAAAATTACAGTTCTCATACCAAGAAGCAATGTATGGTGAGAAGGATGAAAATCCATGCTGATGACAGTTGAACCTTGAAGCATAGTCAAAGCAACCGTCCTTGGCAGGTCATCCAGAGACCAAGATGCTTGCTGCCGAGATGCTGGATATGTAACCTGAAAAATAGAGGCCAGGAAATCTACCCAATATTCAAGATGAATTATGAAACAGAGGAGAAAATCTTAGAACAGTCAAAAAGCACAATACAAAGACATAGTTAATTACTCTCAACTAACCTTAATAACACAAATTAATTGAAAATTACCTCCTCAACAGATTGAGCAGGTCGCAGACGTTTCATTAGCTGTTCATGGTCTGGACCTTGATAATCAACCATGCCTGGGGCTATTGGTGGTGTCCTTGGACGTTTCAGGACTGAAACTAGATAGATGAAAGGCATACCCCATTGTCATTCAAAATAATTGAAAGAAAGATGTGTTAAGAATATATCGATAAAGGATAACGACTTGACCCGATTCATAATGTCTATAGGTTTCACCATCTACTAGCTTAAGCTTTTAGGTAGATATGAGGTGCTTAAGCATTATTTGACAAAATGTGGCAAGCAAATGTATCTCCAGAGTACAACTTATGTAGGGGTTCTATGTTCTTTCAGCTTATCAGCACCTATCACAAATATATTCCCCAGCTAACTTGCTAAGCTACAACCTCTAGAACACTACTAACCTTGATTTGCTGGAACAGGTATGGATGGCGTAGTAACAACGGCTGTCTGAACAGATGAAGATGCAGAAGCATTTGCCATCCAACCAGCTAAAGCACCAGCATTAGCAGCTGGTGCAGCCGGGGGAAATGGCTATAATAAAAATTGAAACCATAGCATTCAGCAAACAAAATTCTCAAAACTAGAACCAAATGTAGCTTGGAAATCAAGGTATAAGATAGCATACACCATGAGCACCAAGAGATGTATAAGCAGCAGGCTTTGCAACAGCAGCCACAGGAAGATTAACAGGTGCAGGAGCAAGAGGACCATTTGGAGGCGTACAATAATGATCCGTGAATAAAGTTTTAATGTCTGGGTTTGGCCTGGGGTTCTTGCATAACTGGTGCTGCCAATTCAAACTGCAAAGACCAACCAATTACCAGAATGGTAAAAGGCTCAAAGCATCAACATACAAGAATCAATTTCTCCAATGAAAGATTAACCTCCAATGGGTCTATGCCAAACAACATGAGCTAAGTACTATGTAGACCAATGATTTTACAGCAAAATCCTAAACATCAACCCAAAATTATGATTGGCTATTCATCCATTGAATAATTGACATTACCTTTGATTAATCAGAGTCCTCAATCTCGATGACTTCAGAGAAGGAAAAACAAGCTTATCACGGAAAAGGGGATTTGCTTCAATAAGCTTTTTTAGCTCTATAAGCATTATGCCACGAGCTGTTTTAGTATCACCATACTTGGACAGTTGCTCATTTTCCCTGAATCCAGAACCAGCAGAAGAATTGAATCATTCTTGACAAATTCAATGGTACAGTGGTTCCATTAACTAATGAAAGGAAACAAGCAATGCCATGAATACAGTCTTGATGCACCACAATTTTTCTTCATTGTCTTGATTTGAAAGGCAAGTACATTTGAAATTAAATCTGACCCAGTGATCCATCAGTCTGGAATTTGCAAAAAATCACTTCACTTCACTAATCAAACAACTGAAATTAACTCAGTTGACCGAAGTTCCCCTCTTGTAAACCAGAAAATTACATTTCATTCTTTAGCTTTTGCACTAATATTACCAAAAATTACTTATTGATTGATAAGAAAACCATGTTGTCATGTGATGCCAGATAATATGCATAGCATACTATGAAAGAAAATTACCTAAAATTTCCGAGAGTTAAAAGCTGAGTGATTTCTTTGTACAAATCCTCATTAAATGTAGAGAATACTTTCAAATCTTCCACTAAAATTTCAACAGCCTTTGCCTTGTCCTGCCTGAATGATTAACAATACAACAAAATTAAATTTTTTGTTTTGGAGCAATAAAAAAATGTAAGAGCAGTACAAGTAAATTCCAAATTGACTGTACCGATCAAGAGCTTCAAGATACTTTTGCTTTCTGATTTCAAAGAAAATCTTCATGGAATATCTATTGTCATCAACTTTGGTGAATCCAGACAAGTACTTTTCAACTTCTACCCACTCTCCAGCCTGAACTTTCTCCTCTAAGTGCTTCATATTGAAGAAAAACCCCGATTCTTTCTCAAGCCTGATAAGAACAAAATTTTCACTTCAGCATATTCCACAACTTCACCATGAGTAATCTGCAACACGCATATTTCGATCTTAGACTTATAAAGATCTAACCCTGAAAGAAGAGAAAAGCCTCCAGCAGAATTCAACCACGTGAAATGGTTTTGTAGTCTTCTTCAGTTGAGGAGTATCTATCCGATTGGGTACCTGAATTCTCTCCCTCATTTATTATTTGGTACCTGAATTCTCCCTCACTTAGTAATGGATACTCGAATTCTCCCCTGATTCGCGCCATTTTGGCATCTCGAAAAACTTCAATCAAACTTATTACATTTTCAAATTCTAACTAAGCAAATCAGCTAAAAAAAATTCATTTCCATTTTATTTAGCGGCAGAGAAGCAAAAATCATACTATACCTACATAATTGCACACAAATGACCAAAACAAGTCCCACCACCCAGCTTCGTCTAATGCAACTATCTTTATTCAAGTCAGATTTTCAAACTCCAGAGCTCAGACAATTACATCCAGGAAATTCTCATGACGTCCAGATTTCAGTTTAAACAAACAGCCAAAACTACATCCAACCGAACCAACATAACTCAAGAATTTCAACATCCAAGAAACACAGGCACCTAGTTTGCACAAAGTTGTAGAAACGACAAAAAAAAAAAAGCATAAACATTCTTACACAAACACATGTACATAAAAACAGAGATAAGCAAACCAAAAGACGGGAGAGAAGAAGGGGCTTACTTATGGACAGACTCCTTGAATTTCTCTTCTTCAAGGAATTGAAGTATAAGAAACACCAATTCTCTGCTTAAAGACGACATGCCTGGAACGATTTTGTCCTAAAACCAACCGATCCACAAGCGGAACGACCGGAAAGGAAGCACACAACGAGCCTCGAGGTCTCCACGGCGGAGCCACCGCGCAAAATCAAGCTCACAAATCAGAAGTGCTCCGCCCCGTATCCGAGCTCAAATTCGCCTGATTTCGAGGTTAGCGCGGCCAAACTAAGCTCGAAAAGCGATGACTTCTAGGGTTTCAGAGGCTGCGGTGTAGAGAGAGAGACAGAGGATAGACAGGAGAGAGGGAATGAAAGTGAGGACTCGGTCTCGCTATCTTCGATGCGTTCTGCAGGGGGGGTCATTTCTTTTCTGCTGGCCCTATCAGTGATAAGCCCTGCGGCCTATCTGATAAGTCGGTCTGCTTGTATATCTGCAGCGGTACGTATCATTGCGTGTTGCGATCGACAAAGTCAGGATAGTGTTGCGGATTCGAAACTACAAATTCAAATCTGGTGAATATTCGGTACACAAGTCCAGTCGGTCCCCCCATGCGATGGTATTGTCGCTTTCGCCTTTTCCCCTCGTCAAAAGCTTTATGCGCTTTGTGCCTTTTTTTTATCGCCGCCTTAACTTCTCGCGTAGTGAAATCCATGCGCAGAATGTAAGTAGGGCTTCCTTCGTATCCCCCCAAAAATAAAAAATAATAAAAATAATAAAAGTTTATTTCTATAAAGATCATTTTTTATAACAAAATAAAAAAAAAATTAAGAGCGACAACTTACCATCTCGCAACGCAACGAAACGAAAAATTATGCTAATTATATACCTCACATAATAAATTAGTATAAATATAATTAATAAATTAATTATTTTTAAAATTATAAATATTTAGAAAATATGTCTAATTTTAGTAAACACTTTCCTCATTTCTAGCACCAATTTAAATTAATATGATATATTTCATAATTATTTAATAAAATTTTGATAAATAACTATATGACACATAGTAGTATTTTTTATTATAAGAATTCTAAAAATTTTTATTTATATTTTGTATAATAATAATAAGATTAGAATATTTCATCATTATAAGAACTTCATAGGAATAGTTGAAAACTAAGATAGTTTCAAAAATATGTCTGTAAATGATATTTAATATATCGAATACATTGATCCAACTTTTCCTCCTTAATATTCTCTAAAATAAATAAAATGTTGCCAAAGAATTCATCAAATGAAAGAGTGTGCATTTTATATATATCGCAAGGGAAATCGGCGCGCAAATTAATTTAAGGATATCTACAATGTCTATAAAAACAAATTATATATATATATATATATATATATATATATATATATTTATATATTTATTTATTTATTTATTTATTTATTTTTATGAAAAAAAAAACAAACTAAGAGAATAATTTTCGTTTTTAGTAGGAACGGTATTTGAAAGTGATGGAAATAAATCCCTTCCGCTTTTTGGGACGACCTCGATATTTCCCATGACGCCACATCATCTTTGTCGGGACCGTTAAGGTCACTTTCACTCACTCTTTGACGCGAAAAAATATTCAAGATATCGTATCACGATATTTGGGAAGCATCGGGTGGAGTGCTGTCTCGTCAAGTGGGGGGGCCCACTGAGCGGAGCAGCCAGTTCTAGATGCCATCTGTCTGGGTACTTCGGGGTCGAAACCTCTACGCGCGTCGGGATTGTGCTCTGTGGAATGGGGAGGATCGTGTGGTGCGCACGTCGCGTTGTGTGTCGTTAACACGGGGAGAGAAGAAGTCTATTTTATGTCGGGAAGTTTCTGGCTCGTCTCGGGGGCCCCGTTTGTGCAGTAACATGTGCGGGCTGCCTGCGTCACCCCAATTTTCCTGACCCAACTCAAACATTATTTATGCAAGGGAAGGAAGATTTCACTTTAGATACTAAGATTTTCATTTTGGGCACCTTTAAAATAATAATAGATTTTTTTTATTATTATTTTTGTGGGTATTATTTTCCAATCGTTTCTTTTTATATACAATAAGTAGCTTTTGGCCCGTAATTGGTTCTCAATATTGACGTCACATTCCTACCTTCGGGTGGTTGGGCTACCGTGTCCAAAGCTCTCTCCTCTTTACTCTCATTTTATTGTCCTTTTCCATCCCTTTTGGTTTTTTTAATGGGAATTTGACCGTTTTCATTGACCCTTTGTTCGTATCTTGTAAGGTATTGGGACTTATTGGTCACGGATTGATCAACCTTTATTTAAGAAGACATGACCTCATGCCTGACGCCAAACCCTTGTTAGTCGTCCAACTAATGGAATTTTTCAATTACAATGCCACTCGGTACGTGATTATGACATTTGCAATCGGATTCTCGAAATGCAATACGAATGTGACAAGTTTTAGTCAAATTGGGATTGTAGGAATATAAAAACTATTTGTTTGTTTGGTTGACGATTAATGTAAAAGCTTTCGCAGAGGATATTGTTTACTATTAGGTATAACTGTATATTGCGAGACTTCTCATCTCAAAGTTGGTCAAATACAACTATACAATAATTTCAAAATTATTTCTTTTTTTTTTTTGTTGGTATAATTGATTGAGATATTTTTTACTGAAATTTTCTTGACTTTATGTTGAAATTTTGGTAACTTTGTTCTCCTCCACTATCCTTTTAGCCTCTCTTACAACAAAATAATAATAAGAAGAAATAATTTCGGCATTCAATTTATGCATGAGATGCGAATATGTTCAACGCTAGAGTACCGCTTGGTGCAATTCTTATACTTCAGACATCCGATGAGTGACAAACCGACAACACTTAAAAAGATCAATTGAATTTTGCTAGGGACTAGATTTGTTATCTTGTGCAAGGGCATACTCAACTTTAGTCATGGTGTTATTATTTGCAAGAAATTACAGGATATCAATTATTTATTTTCTTGTAGACTTCTATACTATAATTAAAGAATGATTATTGGTGAAAAACTTCTTAATATGAATTTTTCGCAGTTGGGATGATAACACAGAAGAATCCAACTCGAATTCACTTATTAGTGGACACGGTGACCAATCCATATATATACTGTGAGTCGAAATTAAACATTGTACGTTGTAAAATACTCTCACCGTAGAAGTCCTTAGAGACTAAAATATTTAAGCTTTTTTTACCTCTTTAAAAATGGGGAGAATTGAGATGGGGTTGGGTGGAGGAGAGTGGGGGTGGGTCAAAAGGTATTAAACGTTTTATGTTATTTCGTGCAGAAATTGTTCAGAACAGCGCCTGTGTAATGGATACGTAACAACCACGAGGTTGATGACTTGTCGTCAGTGGAGAATAGAACAGAGATAATTAATGAAGCTGTAATTAATTCTTAACCTTTTGTTTTTGTTTTTTTTTTTTTTTCCACGTATCAGATTTCCTATCAAAGATCGAAATATATACCAACTTAATTAAGTTTTCCAGAAAGTTATGTTTTCAACTGAGTAGCTAGCTTGCTTGAACGGGATTGTAGTTGACGGAGTAACGCAACTAATTTGAATAATTAATTCAACCCAGCTATCAAGCACACGGCTTGTCAATTGAAGTGTAAAAACAGTAATTAGTATTTTTTGTAATGTCTTGCCCCACCAATATAAACTTGTTCCTCCCATTCTTATTGGTGCTAGTAGGAGGTAAAAAATACAAATAACATTTAATGGTTCCCAATTCCCCACCCCCCCCCCCCCCAACAAAAAAAGAAAGAAAAAAAAAACTGAGATATACTTGATGTCTGCCATTTTGTCCTAAACATCTTCGAAAGAACACTTCAGTTGGTCAGGAAGAAGATGAGATTTTTGAACATTCATGGTTATCCTTACTCTATCGTCCATATTAAAATGAAAAAGAAACATTTAATCCAAATGTATCAACCACTCATATAATGGCAAGAAGTAGTTGGACATATTGTACAATAAGAAAGTTGCCCCTATTTCAAGTTGGACAATACTTTCTTTTGAAAAAGAAAATAAAAATAATAATTCACACCAACTAAAATTCAAATGCCAAAACTAGATGATAACTTGAAAACCAAGAAACGTAAATATCAACAAATAGGTATTTATGAAGCGTGGCTTTCTTCTCACTTCTTTTATGGTAGTGCAGGATATTATTCGTACGTCTTTGTCGTTAACCTGTCATCTACTCATCCCTTCTAATCATTTCAGGGTCATGAACCCGAGTTGAGAATGCTTAGAATGCCTTTCAATCTACTAAGATCGACTTGTGCAAGACGGGGGGATGTGCCACTCGTCGTTTTGCCATGCAGTCATTTATTATCCATATAACAAGAACAAGTTGGCTTCGAAGAGTACTGAAATAATGGCTTCTTAGCATCGGGTTTAAAACCTTTGGACGTACCTCAGAGGGATGTGCATCAATGACCATTGAAAGAAGTAGAAATATGATCTCGTATCATTTATGGTCTATAAATAGCAACGGACAAGTATCCTACGAAAGAAAAAAACACATTGTCAAAAAGCTTCCTTTAGTTCCAGTTTTTATTTCATTTTGTATACATTAGTTTCACATTATTTTCTGGGGTTTTAAATCACTATACTAAAAAAAAAAAAAAAAAAAGCTTTACGATTATGGAGACCATTTGAGCGTGTATAAGCACATTCCTCCCATTTTAGCAAATTCATTGAGTTCGTCTGTGCCAGAAAATCTATTTTATCTATATAAACTCTGTTGACTTTATTTCAAAGGGTTTTTTTTTCCCCTCTTACTAATTGTTTTAAACGAAAACAGAGGTTGGGGCCAGTATGGGCTCTGATGGCCCATTATTACTCAATCTATCTTGGGCCCCTCTCCCAGCCCAGTACCTTTTGCCCTTAAAAAAAAAAAGAAGGTTTTTTTCTCAAACTGCGTCCTCTTTGCCTCCCCTGGTTAACGCAGAGAGGAGCGATCGGATTTTTATTTTGAGACAAGGCAGGTCGATTTCAGCATGTTATATATCGAATATTTTTGGTTGCTTTGTACCCTTTTTGTAGTGGGGTTTTTTATCTTAATGCTAAAATGGTGTTTACTGTACTGGGTCTCCAGTCAGGATCAAGTTTATCTAGAATTGTTTTACTGGGTGCCCGTTGAGAAATGAGTTTGGAGTTCGGGTGACTTTCTGTAATAATAGAGCATTGTTAGTGCGTTGTCTCAGAAAATGCTCTTCTGGTTATGGTTTTGTGGTTTTGTTTATGCAATGTCGTGTTGTTGTCTGAAAGAAAATGATATGAGACGCTATTTTCTTCTTGATCTTTCTCTTTTATTCCTTATTTTTCAGGTAATTAGATTTGGATGCCTCTCAGATAAATTTCTCGATGGTCTTGATGGAAAATTCTGTAATAAAATCTGGGGCATTGGTGACTTTAGCAGACCTGCACGCATCGTCTCCTTTCTTTGAGCAGGGAGCTTCACTTAGAGTCACTGGAAGGTAAGCAAGACTTCTGGGTTTTTGCCCTCAAATCTAGTTCTGCTTTTGTTTCCATTGGTTGCTTTGTTTGATTTTTTATGGTTATGATTGTCGGTTGTTTCCCAAATGACATGGACAATACTCCTGGAGGGGTCCCTTGGTGAAGAATTCCCACATTTGGACTACCAATTCCTTCTTGGATGTTGGATACCACGTCCCAATTTACTGACATTGTTAGTTGTCAACTGTTATTGGAAACTTCTACCTGCATTTAAGGGGAAGAATTATCAGTGGTGTTACATACTTGGTGAAAATTAAGGAGACTGATGGTGGCAATACTAACTTCTCTTTGGACAGTTTGCCGTGGATTGGTGTTGGGTTTGTCAACACAGGAGTTGCAGGATGGCGGGGGGACTGGGTTTAAAGTTAAATGGTGATGTTGGCAAGTTAAGCATGGCACTAATGGCTCCGATATTGACTCAGAGGGGCAAATTGTTGACAGTGGTGATTGGATGATACTGTGGCTGTATTTGTGGCATAGTGGACATAGCAGTAATATTGCCTTGGAGGAGGATGCAATTGTGTGAAAATGTAGCGGCAGTAATATCAGCCACTGCAGAGCTTTGACGGTGGAATATTTTTATTTGGAAGTGCGCACATGCTGCGCAATACTTAGAGTCAGCAAAACTAATCATAACATAGTCATGTAAGCCCAACATGTTCTGTAGTTTAAGTTCTTCGTCAAGAGCAATATCACCTGTCAAATATGTGAGATATCATGCTTCTTTTCTTCATTTTTGCTTGAAATTGACAGGATCTGCATTATAACTCAACTGACTCATTCATAAGCATGCTGGTTAGAATGTTAGGCTAGAGGCATATGCTTATGTTTGTCGAATGGTTGGTAGTCTTGTGCAACATGTCCTCACATCTTATCACAGTATGCAGCAGAGTCGGAATCTGTATTTATATTCACATGTCACCTTTTCTTTTCATAAAAGAGCAGATACAGTCCTTTAACATCTTTGTGGAAATCTACGGTTGTGTGATTTGTTAATCAATCTGACTTTGGTTTTGTGAATGCAAGAGCCTATTTTGTGCCCTTGTAGGCTTCTTCTTCTTGAGCACATCCCATATAGCTGGATTTTGGTACTAAACAAGTTACCACACCACAAGGCCATACCAGCCTGTTATAAGTTTTGATGTAATGTACTTGAATTAATTATGAGAGCCGGCCCAATAGTTGTCTTTGTTCAAATTCTTCTTCATTTGAGCTTTTGTACTGGTAGGAGCGAAGGAAAGCTTGTACCTCGTGTATTGTATCCTTTTGTGTAGCTGGTTGATTATAGTTTATTGCCCTCTACCAGACTTCAAGAGTATACCGTGGAGACTGCTATAGCTGTGATTTCTGAGGGAAATTCCTCCCTGAAGATTGATACTCAGCACTTGAGGGAGCTTAACTTTCGAATTGGCTCCATCTACCAATTTATTGGTGAACTCCTCATTCAACCTGGCAATGAGGTGAGGCATTGAAGCAACCTGTTTAAGGCTAGCCATGCTACTACAACCCTGCCTCCCCCTCCCCCACCAACCCCAGGTGGTGGTGTTGCACACACATAGACAGATCACACATGTTGAACTCTAATGTTCCCTGTTATTGGATTTTGTTTCAGGCAATCTTGCAGGCACGCGTGGGTAGGAATGTTGATGGCATTGACCTCAACCTCTATCACCAGTCCCTACAGCTATTGAGACAGTTCCAGGCAGACCACTTAAAAAATTCAACCGTGTAACTTGGATCAAAGTTGAACTAGACCTGACTTGCTTGGGAAACGGTATTGGAAAAAATTTCTGCAACTTGTTAACCATACACTCCTTGGTGCTCCACTGGATCATGGATTAGCACTTTCAACTTAGAAATGATTGTGGAAGTGGAAGCATGGTGGTTAGGATGTAGACTTGAATACCATGTGCAGAATTTAATTTGCACCACTGCTAGGCTGCTATCATCAGAATCCTGAAATGGTCTCTCGTTTCTCTTGCAATGCCTTCTACGTAGTCGGTTCAGCAACTCTTTATCATGTTTATGGTACACGAAGCTGTAAAATGATGCTTGCAGGTAGCAACTTGCAACTCGCAAGTAGCAAAGGATGATGCGCTTTGTCAAGCTTGAAAATCTTGCCGGGGTCACCCCGCCTGGTTTGAAATCCAACCTGATGGGCCTGGTACCAGGCTGTTAGCTTTTTAATATCAGAGTGCCCCCGTCTGACTGTGGCTCCACTGTTCCTTATCACCAACGTGTGATTCTTCTTCGTTTCTACATCACCGCCCCTTATACACCCCAGCACCATGGCGTGTTTTATGTCTGTTAAATCTCATTAATCACGGAAAATCAGCGCGCTTATGCGTCAGCCTCCTAAGTACCAAACCAATTGATTTACCAAAAGCATTCTCTTAAAGATTTCTATTGGACGTTTCTCTAATGGATTCTTGAGGTCAATATCACCGAGCAAGCACTAGCAGAGCTACTCATGATCTATGTTCTTGTTGGTCAAAAGGGTCTCTCGTGATCTAAGCCACCCAATTAAAATCAGAATCCCCTGATCTATAATCTTGATGGTCAAGCTGCACTAGGCGTACTCTCTCACTAACTATTAATTAATGACTATTTTACACTTGAAAAATAGCCCCAAAAAAGGTAACCTTTTATTTATCGCGAACTATTTCACGCTTAAAATTAGTCCCAAAAAAAAAAAAAAAAAGCCTCCCATTTTTCATAAAGGTAGCATTTTTTTGGTCCACGCAGCCACCACCAGCCGGGAAAGGTGGGAGGCGATCTTATTCAGATGTTCTCTGCTACGTCATTTTCCAGTGAACCGCCCCACATGTGATTGCTGTCAGGTACGTGGCGGTTTCTGATTTGCAAATATTTCGGAGACGGGCGGTCCCCACCTATCCAGCACTTCTTCTCCCGAGTTCTTCCAGAGCGTGTAATAGAATTTCAATTTTTAATTTAAAATCTGTTATTATATAAAATAGAAACTTGAGAAGATATGTCAGCCGAATCGTGATATTCGAGTAAAGCACGAATGAAAATTATTGAAAAAAAGAATTGAACTGCAGAATTCAATTGCCTTCCCTCGAATATATATATATATATATATATATATAGTTGTGATATCTGTTTTGCATCAAACACAAAGTCAATGAACTTTGATGATCACAGAGAGAAAAATGGGGGGGGGGGGGTGTTAAAATATAGAGAAGTCCGGTGCCTGTCTTCCTGCCAGGGCCCTTGACGCTGTTTTCTCGGCCACAGGAGGTGGTGGTGGCTTCTTCGGATGAAATAATTTAAAGGCGAAACTAGATGGTACGTCCGTGTCATTATCAATTGAATTTTCTTCGGCATTATTGGTGCCTGTTATTTAATGAGTTCAATGCAGCAGTTGGGCAGCGCCGGTCCCAGGAAGCAGCCGCTGCCTTATATATATGGCCGCGTCTTTTGATTTAAACCATTTTAGGGTGACATTATTGGCTTATTCTTGTATACAAAAATATATTACGACACAAAATAAAAATCTCTCCCTCACCCTTGGCCTTAATTATTCGGTTATGTAACCAACTTTATAACCTGCGAACCGTTTTGGTATTGCTTTTTTTTTTTTTTTTGTTTCGTTTATTGGAATTAAATTCTGCATTTTGCCAGAATTTGAGAAAATCGAGTTCACTCGTAGTATTCAAATCAGAGTATCCGTGAAGCCTGAAATGTTTAATTTTTCCTCCAAATTTTGAAGGTTTTGAAAAATGTTGCCTTCGGTGAACATGTTTAAATTGCAAGTTGCAAACTTTCCCTTTAAAGAAAAAAAAAAAAAAAGCTCAATTTTTAAGATAAATGCTTAACTCGCACACACCCTCGCCAATGTTTCATTTCAAGAAAAAATGACGTACAAGTAGCTCTAAATGAGCATGTACATGATTGAGTTTATATACATAAAACTGTCTCGTCTTGTCCTGTCTTGTCTTGTCTCTATAATAATATACTCTTACCCATTTGGTCAACCACTTCGATTTTGTAAATTTTCAAGATGGATCATTTTTAAAAACGAATCAACCATCCTAAGAGTACTTTTCAAGCAAGAATTGGCATCAAAGAAATTTGAAAGGCAATTCTTCCGACGATATTTACCTTTTAAAGAAAAGAAAAACTTATCCACGTTTGACAAGTAAAAGACAACCAACCCCGTCGATTGTTTCCTTTTAAAGAAAAGAAAAACTTATCTATATTTGGCAAGTCAAGAATAGCCCTGTGTTTATTGAAAATTATTTTCATAATTGACTTTAGGTGCCACTTAATACGAGAATTTGTGGCTATTTTACTTGAATTTTAGGCACTTGACTCAAATTTTAATAGCGATGACCAACATTATACTATGTCCTCTTTTTATGGTTAAAACAAATACATCCAATGATCAAATCCAAAATTATTTTATTTTCTATCATTCCACAAAGACGAAGAAAAACTCTATGGTCATGTAAATAATAAACTGATTGAATGTAGCTGTCACAAACCAGTAGTTGAACATTGTTTTCTTTTCTATGGCAAGCAGCGGCTGAACAATTACAATAACATTGTATCCATATTTACTAGCAAATCTAAAATGAAAAATAAAAATACGAACAAGAAAAAAAAAAAGGAAAAGAAAAAGCCTTTCCTAAACCAGAAAATGCCAAATATTTACAATTTTTCATTTTTCTTTTGGTACATCCGTTCTTTCTAAAGTTGTAAAGAAAGAAAGGGAACCCCATCGCAAGTTTACAATACAAACAGCACGGAGTCTCTCATGCGTGCATTTATGTACAACAGAAACCTGCTTCGTCTTCGTTATCTTCTCCAAAGTTGAAAGGAGGAAACGAGAAAGAGGGACAAATAAAAATCTTGCTTTCCAATACGCTATGGATAGTTGTCTCTCTCTATACTCTGTTTCTGGAATTCTCAGCTCCTCTGTCCGCAGTTCTTGCATCAGTTTCCGGAACCTTGGCCCATCTCTCCACCAAATTGTCCAACAGATTCCTGCTCTTTGATCCTTGTCATACAGGGTGTTTCAATCGGCTCCATTTTTATTTCCATTTTTTCCCCTTTTGGTTGATGGGTCGTTTTGATTTCCAACAAAGTGAAATAAAACAGAGTGACAAAGAAACGCAACGCAAAGAAGAGGAGAACCTTTCTGAGTTTTGAGTTTCCGTCTAGTAGGTTTTTCATACACGGGAAACTTCAAAATGGGCTCTTCTGTTCTTCTTTTTTGGGTAAAATTTTCTCTTTTTGTAAAGCTTTTAGTCGGATTTGTTTGGCTTCTGGGCAAGTACTGGAAAGGAAAAATACTGGAAAATTCTTATAACTTTTCAGATCATGCAAACAAGCCTTGTTTGTGTTAAGATTAATTTCAGTTTTATTTTTTTTGTTCATTGCCATGCGTCAATAATACCAACAAAGGTCAACACTTTTCTTGTGTTCTTTTTCTGGAATTTTCTTAGCAAACAAACAATAGGGTCATTTCCTCCTTTCAATTCTAGTTCTAAATGAACAGAATAAAGCATGACAGCCAAAGAGGAAAAAAAAAAAACACTTGGGGGAGTGATTGGCTTTCCCTTTTGTATTTCTTCTTTTGTAATATAATATTTCAACTCAACTTAGCCAAACAGTTGTGGCGAGTGGCAGAATTTAACTTTTATCCTTGTGCTTATTTCCCTCACTAGTCAGAAGCCAGAGAGAGACTGGTGGAAGCTTGGAAATCTACAGGCTATGCTTCCCTATGCTGGATGCAATGTTGAAATTCCATGTCAGATTGAATATTCTCTGTGAAGTCTGTCAGGTTCACAGAATTTGTACTGTGCTGTTATTATATTGTTAGACTTTCTGACTCAGATCGTGTCCTTTTCTTTCTTGCTTTCTGACCAAAATAATTTATTCGACCACAGTTTCGGTTCTTAGCCAGGAATTTAGAGTAATAACAAGTTGCAACAAGGCTTACTTTTATGAGAATTCTGTCATTTTTCTTTCTGTTCTTGTCGCTAGGGTGTAGCATTTATGTGATAATTACTTCTTTTTCTCTTGGAATGATCAGGTATTTGATCTGTAAAAAGAGTGTGAACATTCCACCTCCTGGTGTGTGTGGAGTTCATTGAATTGGACAAAGTTAATGGGGTGCGTGTCCTCAATGTTCAATGGATTGGCACGTTCGCTTTCGACAAGGAAAGAGAAGAATAATGGGAATGGTGATGGAAGAGCAACTGTTGAAGCAATGGCAAAAGAAGCAAAGAAGAAGGACTTGATACTGCATTCTTCTGGATTTGTGCGTATTTTTGGTTCAAAAAATTCTGCTTCAGTTTTCTCAAGGCGTGGCGAGAAGGGAGTTAACCAGGATTGCTGCATCGTATGGGAGGTAAGCTAATCATGGAGTGTTGTAATTCATCAGTTGATGAGTACTTCTGAGATGTTTTAAATGCCAATTTCAATAGTTTTGAATGCTAGAAAATGGCTATACTAATGCCAATATGCAACAAGAATGCAAAGTGTGTCATGCTTTCCTTTGTTCCTATGATTTTGAATGTCATTCTCGGATTCGTGGAAGCAGGAGTTTGGATGCCAAGCAGACATGATGTTTTGTGGGATATTTGATGGCCATGGTTCATGGGGCCATTCTGTGGCAAAGAAAGTCCAAGAATCTATGCCTTCATCTCTGCTCTGTAATTGGCAGGAGACGCTTGCTCAAGCTTCATTGGATCCGGATATTGACTTGGAGACTGATAAAAAGCATCAACGGTTTAACATATGGAAACAATCCTATCTTAAGGCTTGTGCTGCTGTTGATCAAGAGCTAGAGAACCATCGTCAAATTGATTCCTTCCATAGTGGAACTACTGCCTTGACAATTGTCAGACAGGTAATGGGATTTCAATCTGAATCTGATTTTCTACATGATCTCTTTCTTGATATAAAACAAATATTGATTACATTATTCGTTAGTAGTTTCTTTGCTATTGTGATCTTGTTACGAAGTTGATTGTGCTCAACATTCTGGTTTCTATCTGTCAGGGTGAACTCATTTTCGTGGCAAATGTTGGAGATTCTCGAGCTGTATTGGCTACAGCATCAGATGATGGTAGCTTGATACCGGTTCAGCTTACCATTGATTTCAAGCCCAATTTACGTCGTTAGTTGCCACTTGCTCGTCCCCTCCTTCCATCTGGCTTGAATATGGAAGCCAAAAAACACTTCTCAACGCTTACAGTAATGATTATATATCTTGTTTGCAGAGGAGGCAGAACGGATACTTCAATGCAATGGAAGGGTGTTCTGTTTAAACGATGAGCCGGGAGTTCACAGAATTTGGCTTCCAGACAGGGAGTCACCCGGACTGGCAATGTCTAGAGCATTTGGGGATTACTGTGTCAAGGATTTTGGACTCATTTCGGTTCCAGAAGTGACACAGAGGCACATAACGAGCAGAGATCAATTCGTAATACTGGCAACTGATGGGGTATGCTTGGAAAGTAACAATTTCAAGATGGATATTTTCTGCTGAAAATAGATTGGATTTTATAATGGCTATTCTTGCGTAGGTGTGGGATGTCATCTCAAATCAAGAAGCGGTGCAGATTGTATCGTCAGCAGCAGACAGAGCAAAGGCAGCTAAGCGGCTGGTCCAGTCAGCTGTGCATGCATGGAAACACAAGAGGAGAGGGATTGCAATGGATGACATATCAGCTATTTGCCTCTTCTTTCATCCCTCCTCTCTATCCCAGCAAGTTCACCCGGTTGGCACAGCAAAACGCTGATGATCACAAATGTAAATGAGCAGCATAAAGATAGCTGCTTTTTGTTGTGTACTTCCTTAAATACCTCAATTTAGTTGACCAGAAAGCTGATATACCATGCCAATATTGCGTTTTTTATTTTTCTTTGTGATTTCAATAAAGAGAATGCATATGGATTAACAAAAAAGAAGAAAAAAACAATCGCTGAATCATATGTGATTATTCGTAGGAGCGACCAACGATAACATCCAGATTGACCGAAATAAGACGTGTCATCAATAAATTTATAAAATGATAAAAAAAAGGTGCGCACTCTGAGAAAACTGTACGGTCATGGGAAGCACTTGCCTGTGAGCAAATTTCCGTTGAAAGCAGGCAGTTTTCAGGGAGCGGTAGGCTTTTGAAAAGGATGGCCCGTTCTGTTTTAATTAAAAATCCAGATCCGGGTCCGCTGAGATCCAGAAGCTGCTGCTTATTGGGCTCGAATCAAGGCCTCGGTCTTAGTTGAACGGGGCCGGAGTCTGCTTGCTGTGTAACGGCACTTCTGGTTGATTTGAAAGTCATTATGTGTTTTATTCATAAAGTCCTAAAATGGGAGTATTTTGGGGTGTAACAGTGGGGCCATTAATTACCGGTTGCCACTAATAAGACTGAAGAAGGTTTACTTCTGGTTGATAAGGTAGATGTTCACCAATCACCATATGCACCGATAGCTTCGTATCATTGTTACACGGTGGTTCTAGCTCACGACGTATTGCCTGAGAAACAACAAAAAAAATTTTTGTAATGATAATAATTATGTAGGAAGGAGACAGGTCTTAGGCCGCATCTGAAATATTAATTTCCGAATAAAATTTCAGACTTGGGGTACAATCTTGGGGGCACACACATATGTTCATAAACTCTATGATGCTAATCAATCCCAACAACAGCCTCCAACCATCTATATTTATGTCTTTTGTAAGTAGCAATATACTCCAATCATCTCGTATTCTTTGTAGCTCATCATATTCGAGAGCTTAGCTTTTGTCACCTTTATTTATTTATTTTTGTTTGAATGAAAAGTCATATAATCCATACAAATAAATAGGGAATAAATAGGGAAGGAGATGAAAATAACATGATTTCTCTCGTCTCTTCTTTTTTGCACAAGGCCCGTAGACTAGTTGCTCTAAACAGTCAGTCTGATCTAACTTTTGTTTTCTTTTTTTTTTTCTTAATTTTTTCAATCAATCAGGTTCTGTACATACATAGAATATACATCAAAGCCAATGCGGCAATGAATGGCCTTAATCAACGTATCATACGCATTGTTAGTTTCGTCAATCTGCTGTTAGTGTTAGCGCTTTTGTTGTCGCCTTCTCCTCTCCTCCCCTTGAGGATGGACCCATCTCTTTCTTTCTCTTCTCTTCTCTTCTCTCTTCTCTTCCGGTGAACTTCAGCGGCAGTAATTCAGTAAGACAAGCAGAGTAGTAATCGTATGTGCAGCTTTCATATACTCAGCTTCTGAGGGAATACACTTAACTAATGGAATACTTGAGGAGATGCATAAAACTCGCTCTCAATGAATAAAGGTCTCAAATCTTCTTGACAAATGAACTCGAGAGGAAAGGAAACAAGATGCCCCCTTATTGATTTTAATCTTTCCATCGGGTCTATCAACTTGGTTTCTCCATTTTCACAAAATTCCAGCTTCTCCGGAGCGAGTCCTAGATCAATGGTAGTATGACCAAGTTTCTCCTTCCAATGGTTCATGGTTTGTCGGAGAGCAGATCTGCATTGGATACCAATGTAATACCTCAATGTTATTGAGCATCAACAACTAAGCAAGAAAAAAGATGAGACTGTTGTGTTTCAACTTACCTCAAATGTATAAGATCATTGGGAAGACAAGCAAAGACATCTTGGTAAACCGTTGTATTTTCCTGTTAGATATCATAGGACTTGGCAATTATGGAACAGAAAAGCAAAGAAAGTTCGAAAAAGAAACAACAATAGTCAAGATTGTTGTACATGCACGCATGCACACACAAGCAGGCACATACAAATGGGAGTGACCGGTATTCTAAAACACAATGGAGAAGATACACCAATGTGAGAATTCTTGTTGTAATCTCACCTCTGCTGTTGCCAACCACAAATCTTTGTATGTTGTCTCTGCTACAGGATCACTGATTTTATTGATCTGAATAAAATAAGTTGAGTTTTTGCAGTGTTAATTGATGATTTTCAATATGCGTGATCAGTGAAGACACCAAGGACGTAAAGGTATTAATTCGCAAGAATCAAAAAGAATCATCTTTACTTTTAGGCATTTTATATGTGAGGAAGCACCATAGATATTTATGTTGATCAACCAAGCTGCTGCTCACCTCTCTTGCAGGAAGACCCAGATGCTCTGACCACAGAGAGCATCGCAAACTATATGTAAACTTTCCGGCTTTCCAAGGCTCTCCATTCATGGTCGATTCAACAAACTCCTTATCTTCAATGATTACCCCAATCTGAAACAGCAACGTCAGAAGGCATGACAAGTCGTAACTCCATGCCACGTTCCTAGCTATCAGATATTCCGATATACATTCTGATATTCAAACTATGATAACCTATATAGGAAAAAGCACACAGCACACAATGATAGAATACCTCCGAGTCTCTTGATCCAAGCAAACTTCTATCATTTAAATTTGATGATCCAATTACAGCAATACGATCATCCACTATCATCACCTTGCTATGCACATAAATCTGCACAGACAATGATTAAATATAAAAAATTGATTGGCACAAAAGCTCTTGATAATAGTAAAAGAAAAAGAATGTTTGATCATAGAAAGAAGCTTCAATGCAAGAAGAAAAACTAACAAAAGAGGTAACATGTACTTTACTCTTATTGTTATAAATGGGACTAGTCCAAAGCTTTTCCATGCAACAAAATCTAGTAAAGGCCAAAAGATAATACAAGATGGTACCTGACTTGTGGCTATAGGACCACCTTCAAAAAGCCTACCGTATGTCCTCAGACCATAGAAAGATATGTAATTCTGTGATTTAGGGCCAATCAATGCTTTCAGATTTGACAATATTGAAGTCTTTTCTTTGGAAATTGTCCGATACTGCCAATGCATGATGGCTCTAACAGTAGCTGCACCACTGTCATCCACGCCTCCCTGACAATGGAAGATCAGCACACAACAGAAGGACAATATAACCTATGTTCACAATAAACAATAAGTACCTCAGGAAAACAGCTGGTACCTGAAAGCCTGGTAACAGTGGTATGACAATGACCACCCGGAATGGTTTCTTTTCCTTGTGTGCTTGCAGAATTCTCTTGTATAATGCATCCAGGACACGGTTCTGTATTATTTCATCTCCATAAAGACCTGATATGAAAAACTGATTCTGGAAAAAAAGAAACGAGACAAACTATCAGCACTAGCTTGATCTTAGCCTCAACTATGTAGAAAATTTCATCTAAACTTTGAATTCAAAGATCCAGTTCTTGATTAACATATTCAAAAGTGAATTTTACTAAATAACCACTACAGGAAAAGTAAAAGTGAAAATTGCTGCTTCATAAAACTACCTCTATGTAGATGAAGTGTTCTGCATTCTCAATTAGTGAACAATAGGCATTGTGGATGCTTTCTTCATTTTGGCTCACTCCAGCAGACCAGTGACTGACACTTCTGACAACCTGTCCATCAGAAGTTTGAGCATAACGGCAGGAAATGATATGTCAGTGGTCAATAATTGACATTAATTGATCATCATGGAATTATAGCACAAATCAGAATGCATAATCCAACCTGACAATGACACGGAGTACGTGGCCCAACTTGATCATATTCACCTACAGAAACATCCTGATCATCTTCCTCTGATGCTCCTGACCATCCGTCTGACGTCTGCATTTTGCTTTCAAGATCTGTAGATTCAAGCTCATCCAAAGTATCTTTCGCTGGTGAATGTGGAACCAAATTTTCAACTCTGGGATTCTGTAAGGAGAATGAAGAATCTCCCCCAGTTGTCAGATCAACGTTATTGTTCTCTTTGTTTGTCTTTTGATCTAAACTATGTGCAACATTGGCATTAGCTTCCTGAGGCAAAAGCAATGGGATATCATGCAACAGGGATAGTGAGGAGACAGAATCTTGACTGTTGAGTTTTTTCTGATTATCTTCTGTATTCTTGCTTTCAATGTTGATCTTTTTACTTCTTCCCATGTAATGAGGTAGCACCATGTGGTGGTGAGGCATTAGTAGTGGAATTGTCTCCTCATGTGGGGCTTTGCTTATCTAAGAAAAGATCAACCATATCAGAAGCTAAAATCTTGACAAAGGAGAATACAAGCTCTACAACAAGGCAAGGTCATGGGAAATTAACCTTAGCATGATTCCAACGTTGAACAAAGTGCCTTGCAATGTCACGGCAAGGTGGTCCCCATAGAGCACAATGAACATCGTGCCATGGCATACGAGGATACTTTCCACGGTCCAATTCATCCTTCATTGCATCTTCCCAGGAATTTGGTTCAGATTCTCTAGCCAAACAAGAATGTGGCATTTAGATCATAAGCTCGTCGGGCCATTTCAATATTCATATGAGAGGCAAATAGCTGCTGAATTGATTTTATTTGTTAACTCATTGACAAAGGCCCAAAAATTGTATGTCACATATTGTCCTTTCCAGGTTACTTTGTCAGAGAAGATATATTAAGACCTTGGGTTATAGTAGTCCTTTCCAGGCCACATATGAGGAGGGCAATCGCCTATCTTGTGCTTGATAGTATCAAAACGGCCAAAGCATAGATCTAGTCCTCCAATAAAGCAAACATGGTGGTCAATAAGTACAATTTTTTCATGGTGTGACCTGTTGACAAAAGAAAAAACAATTGAGCATTATGAGGCATCAAATTGGTGGAAAGACCTAATATGGATGAAAGCCAAAGTCAAGATGATATCAATGAAGAAGTTGAAAAAGTTTAGTCGACAAGCTACATACCATAAATAGACTCCGGTTGAAAGATGATTAGGATGGCGGAGGACTTTCACGTTCTCGTGAATGCTACTGAGCCTTTTCTTACTGTACATACTGTTAATTTTTAAAGCAAGAGCGACCTCCTTGTATAGAAGGATATAAATCTGCACATTCATTCAACTTAGAAAGTTAAACCTCTACAGCTTGGGACCACAATGGCAAGGGAATAATGAGCCAAAAAAAAATTGACCATGAAACTGCCAAAACATTATCCTTCGCAGCTTGCATCTTATAAAGGTATAGATGTTATATTACTGGGCAGTTTCTGGAGATTTTAATTGGGTAGTTCCATTATAGACATTAGCCAAGACACTTTTGCTGGTATCAGAACTAGCGGTTACTTCTATTGTTGATGTTTAAGAGTTGAAACCACTCATTGGGTGGAAATTCTGTAGGCTCTAAGGGTTTGAGATGTCTAATCCACTTCAATTATGTGAAGATGCATTGATTCCCAATAAGAAAATGGCAGCACCTAGAGGACTTTTAATAAATTTTGTGAGAATAATGGCAAATATAGAAGGCAACAATTCATATGTTCCAGAGGCAGAAGTTCAGACAAAATCAAGACAAACAAAACCAGACCCCCCATGTATCTATACACTTACCTGAACCCCTTGCTTAGCTTTATCTGCTAGCAATGAATCAAGCCGGGATGCTGCATGACTCTGGAAAGGGCGTCTTAGGTACAATTCAGGGCAAAGCCACCAACCAGTAATAAATATCTGCAAGTATTTTTTGATCAGTGAGTCTCACAACGAATATTCAGTCTTATTTCAAATGGTCACTTTCAGATGTAAATGAACCTCTGATTTTGCATCCTCTATTGCAGAAGCAATTGCTTCAAAAGCTGCTTGCCCATCGATAAACCACTGAGCTTCACTTCCATCCGCACTTGAACCCCTTGGAGGAGCAAAAGAACCAAAGCGGTGAGGATGACACCAACCCTCAATAGGCCTCAAGCCAGCATCATTAATGGAAGCAACCCATTCCTTAACTTTATCATTACTTGTAGTTCTTATTTTTATACTCCGGCTTCCAGCAGAAATCTGTTCACATTAAAAGGTCATTAAAAACTTCAGTAACTGAAAATGCAAAAGGACGCTGGCCAGTATTAATATTCCTCACCCATAAAGATATAAAATAAACAAAATATCTTACTCTAAAGGAATAGCGTAAAGGATTCCGTTGCTTTGTCTGGTCTGCTAAATATACTTGAGATCCTTTAGCCCCATTTGTTGTTGGGAGAACATCAAAGACAATAATATCTAAGAGTTTAGTGTTAAAAGGATCTTCCAACAAGGCCAAGAACCCAGGTTTCAATACAGCCCACACCTGCATGCAGAGGAGCAGCATAACAATTTCAAGGACTGCTAAATGGTAGATGGAAAAAGTCACATGACAGTTGCTGCAGAAGCCCTTATTAGCATATAATTCCACTAACTAGTTTGCTCTTATGCTAGCTGCATATTTTATTTGTTCAGGCCAAAGAATCCAATTTGACTCCGAATGGGCATTTCATTATTGATTAACCCGGAAACTAATCAAGTCAAAATCATAATGTATGGTTCTTTTATTCCAAATGGATTTGGATCTGCTTATGGAAAAAAAAATATGATGCTTCATAATTGATAAGTTTACTTCACAAAATGGAGAAACTACCTCTTGCCAATTGTCATTGCAACAATCCAACCACAGGCATGGCAAACATCCTATGCCATCATCACTCCGGGAGATGTTTGATAAATGCTTCACCATTACATAGCCTTCTGTCATTTTTGGGCCATACTCTCGCGAAAAGGACAACTTAGAGACCTCTAAAAATTTGCAGACCTGCATTCCACTACCAATAAGTCAAAAGGACAGGAATACAACAAGAAAACGTTCACAAGTAGCTAAATATCTTGAAAACCACATTGAGTACTAAGATAATCATTAAAGATAGCCATAATGGGAAAGTCTCTCTGTTCACCTCTCGAGAGTTCACGATATCCAAGTTTCCTAGGAAATGGTTCAAGTAATTCTGCATTGCCACTTTGGCTTTGTCTGAAATTGCCTGCTGCCCTCCTAAAGATGGACGGAGAATTGGTAAAGCTGCCATGGATGGGACAGATCTTCACAATAAAACACTGGTTTAGAACCAATATCACATTGATATAAAGATGATCATCGTATTCAATGCAGGCCTCCACTGAATAAAATTGTGGATCGTATGGCATCACCTGTTTCTAACATTTTCTTCTTGATTTGCAGGAAGAGCCCCATCATCAGGCTCATCAGCATCTTGCACAACTGCGGCAGGATCCACTATGCCTAAATTTTGGAGCCATTCTTTCACCTTCCAATAATAAATTACACAAAAATTAATGCATATTTAGATACAAGCTTACACAATTTATATATCATGCAACATCAAACACGAACATAATGATCTCTCGATAGAGGTGGTTAACATGTTGAAATGCCGTTAAGGAAGAGATGCGATAATGCATTCTGGCAAACCTGCTCTTGTTTCTCATATAGTTCCTCAATGATTGCCCGTTTCTTCAAAGCAAAATGCAAGTAAAGAACTTGTGAAGCTTTTTTGTGCAGGCGCCACTTGAACTGCCAACAGAAATGGTGCCATTACTCTTAACATTCATCCAGGTGAGGTGAATAATGAAAACAGAAAATAACGTCTTTGCAGAATAAAACACAAGGGGAGAGAACAGATCACACAACCAAAAAAACAGAAGTTTGATCACTTGTCAAAATTCCTATATTATAAAAGCCAACCAACAAAATTGTTCAAACTTTAGGTAAAAAATAAAGAAAAAAGAAACCCAATTTGGGAAATCATAATCCACTCCCATCTGCCAAAAAATATTAATAAAACATAGTATCAGCCATTCTCTATCTTGTTGATTAGCCAAAACACCAGAAGGGTAAAAATCCTTTTAAAAAAAAAAGAAAGAAAAAAAAAACTTGAATATATTTGATCCTGAAAGAGGAAGCCAAAAAAGAAAAATGGAAATGAAAAGAAGAAGAGGAAGAAGAACTTGAATATTAACTTTCTTGAGCAACCGCCATGGGAGCTAAAATTTTGACTTCCTTGACAAATGGTATATATATCACACATACATACATACATATATTTATCTACCTGTTTGTACTGCAAGTCGATGGCGTAGGACAGAAGAATGGGGCTAATATCTCCGGTATCGGGCCTCGAAACAGAAACCACCGTGGCCTTAGGCAGTTGATCGAAAATCCAACCGGGCTCCGGCAACTGCCGGAAAGAGTAGGATGTTTGTTGTAACGATACATTATTTTCAGCAGGCGCACTGCCGCCCGCAATGAGTGGCTCCTTTACGGTTGACATATCCAAAATGTTTTGACCCGCCGTGAAGCCGCCTTGGCATGTCCTTTTCCGGTCACCGGAGGCGGCGTTGGGGGCTCGTAGAAATGCCAAAAAACAAATAAATAAATAAATAAATAAAAGATTGTTAAGAAAGAGAGGGAAGGAAGGCAGTTTATATACTTCATATCTGTGTGGACAATGGTTCCTCTGATTGGTATATACCCGTTTTTTAAGGTTTGTGTAACGGGAAAGAGAAGACAAAGCAGAGGTGGCAATTTGCGATAGGTTGACCGGTTGTTGCATGGCATTTTCCGTGAAACTTATGCTTTTGATTTGACTCGTGGGAATTTCTCATTAGGTTTTGGTTACGTGGCAGTTACGTAGACTGATTTCATGGAGATCTGGCGATCCTGTGCGTTTATTTTTCATGTATCTGTTAATGAGAATTTTTTTTTTTTGTTGTTGTCTTTTTAAGTGATCTAGCTTGTGTGTGTGTTCTAAACATGGTAAATTTTAAGGACCAAAAGCCAAAAAAATGAAAATTTGAATTAACAAAAGTATTATTTTGGCTATGCTTTGTTGGCATTGGAGGAGCTAAGTTTAGAACAGGTCCAAATTAAGATGGCTAAACTTCTTTAATTAGCCCTGTGTCGTCCAGAAATTCTTGGCGTTCAAAGCTTTGCTGTAGGCTGTGCTCGTGAAGGGGACATGAGGTTAGTTTGGTAAAGTCGTCTGAGTTGGACTAATTGAACTGAAACTTGGTTTCTGGCACAAGGCATCTCCTATGGAAGAATCACTTTCGGAATATCCTGCATTTTGTTCTCACAACCAGAGAATATGCTAAAAGGAGCTTATCTTTATTGCTGTTATTTACTGTAACACCCACATGTTTTAATTCATTGATTTTTTTTCCCCCTAAGTTGATAATTATTCATTTCTTTATATGGGGAAAAATATATATAAATAAAACATTGCCTGGAAAGCTGTCTTGCACTGATAAATTGTTTGGCTTGTGAGAAAATATTACGCATAGAAAATCACCCGATTCATTCTTTGTCCTGAGAGAGAGACGCACCCTTTTCGGGTTTAGGCAATATTGTAAATTGATCTTGCGTCAAGCGATTGTATCTGACCCCCTTTTAACGGACAGTGATAGATAACAAACACGCGCGCGCGCATCTATATATAAGCTCGTATGAATGGAATGCACCAATAAACTGCTTGAAGGACAGCCACCACAAGTTATAGGCAGATAAAGCGAGAGGCACCCGCAATTATTGAGAAAAAAGAATATGCTTATGGAGAGTCGGCTCCCAGATCAATTGTACTTCACACAGTCCCAGCCGCCAGAACATTGGAACACCATTTAATACGGGGAATATCCAATCAACTCGTTCAAAGATTCGCTCTCGAGCTCACGATTATATCCGTTTTGCTCTACTTATCTATCCATTTTTGGCCCTTATCATGGTTGTTTTGCTTTTAAACAAGAATCCCTGTTGATGCAGAACAAAGGTATGCTTGGAACTTAGTTTAGAAATGCCAAGGAGGATTGGAAGTGAGCTACTAAAGCTTACCCCAGAAATAATTAAGCTGTTGGCTGAGAGACATGCAAAACCATAACACTCACAACTCTATACTTCTCAAGCATCGAAGCAGAGTGCTTCAACTCCAATTTCTACACAGACAATGAACTTTGGCAAGAGACGCCATATAATCTTCAGACCTGCAATGAGCAGTGCACACTGAAATTGCATTTTCTGCACGGTTAAAACTATCAATAGACATGGAGAGATTTCGAATATACCTTTTCCCATAAGGAGACCTAAAAGCGGCAATTACATGAAGCTTGGCTGCATCTGGTTTATTCTGTAAAGGTGAAACTTGGTTAACACCGTCCACGTGGTGACTAAGCCAAGGCTAATGCCAAGAAATAAAAACTGGCTTTTCCTTACGTGTCAACTGTATGGATCACTTGAATTTTATTGTATTTTGTTAACAAGAAAAAGACAGTTTCGTTATAACTATGGAATTATTACTCATGTGTGACATGAAAGTCACAAGTTCAACGCGTAGAAATAATAATTTTGTAAAAATAAGACAATACTGCATATATCTAATATTTTCTTAGACTTTATAATGTGGAGTCTCATATGTTGGAACGTTGTTATTTATGTATTAAAAGACTATTAGTTCACAATAGTACATTGCATTGTATATGTTTCCACTTTTGCTTCTAAATACTCAAAGGCTTAATTGATACGATGTGTTGAAAGTGATCCTATGTTTCAGATCCACAAAATTCCTTTTAAATTTTAAAGATAGAAAAAGGACTGCTTCAAAAATAGTGACAAATTAAGTAATGCTATCATTTTCCTTAGGAAATCTTGTGGCTCATGCTAAAGAGAGACTACTTCAACAAAAGTAAGCTGTTCCACATCAACAAAAGGTTCAGGGGCTTTGAGGGAACATCCTTGCGCTTGTCAAATTGGCCACATGATTAATAAAACAGGAGAGAATATCTAGAGATAAGGGACGAACCTGGGATTCATAAAACAGTCCGGCATATAAAGAAGCATAGAAATACTCATTCTCCTGGCCATTTGAAAATGAAGTGACAAGCTACAAAGCAACTGCACCAGTCAGATTCTATTATTTGCAGTTTCAACAAATGCTACAAGACCTAGAAGCCAAAGCCAAAGCACAACGAAACAACAACTAACAAGGAATCCATGAAAAAACTGGACAATAAGACAGAAGACATTTAATTGTTCCATGAACCAAGCCAAAGAGATGGTCCAAAATTGCCTGCTTATAGGCCTGCATTGTCTTCTGCATTGAAACAGACAAACAAACTAGACTAAATGGAATGCCCATCAGATACAGCTGCTCATAATCTCTTGTATTTCTAAGCCTATGCAATGACCCTTGATTAAGGTAAACAGGTGCCTTATTTTTTCTTCTTATCTCATAAATATTTTTAGGATAATTGTGTGAAAACTGGCATTTTAATCTTGTGATAAAGATTTTCTTTTGTTGATTATGGTCACATTCTTTCATGTAAGTTAAGAACATGAAAAAAAATTAGAAGATAAAATCACTCAGATTGTCTCCAAACAAAATTTCTCTTCATTTCCTTCTCCAATACCCATAATATTCTTTGGCAGGTCCGTGCCCTTAAATGTTATCCATATATGACAATGGATCCCCATAAGGATATGATTTATGAAAATAATAAGTTGTCATGGCTAATAGTTGACATTTCAGACTTCCTATTCATTCATGCAAAGATGGACATTTGAAGTTGGAAAACCATTTTGCACCTTTTCTGGATCACCGCCATCCTTAAACATATTATAAGCTTCTCGCATGACAGGTCGCGGATCCCTACCAACCTGTATAGATTGAAGAAATTGTTTTGATCTCAGATGTACAAATGTGAGTTGATTTACTCTCTATAACATCAGCCAGAATCAGTAAACCTACTTATGCCCATTACCGGTGATATATGTGCAAAATGTCTAGATACAGCAGCATATAACTAATCAGTTCAAAAGAAAATCTTGTTACCTTGGGGTACCTAATATGCTTGGTCTTTTATACCAGAAAGCTTCCAATGGTATTGACTATCCCTATACTCCTTACCATCCAACATTAGCCATTGTTTCCTACATAATTGGCCAACGGTAGTCCAATGATGTTTGTCTCTAAGTTAGCATTATATTTACCTCAAGAAGTCTCGTCCTTGCCTCATCAGGTCCATATAATTGGGCTTCACAAAGGAAACACCATATTGACTCCTCAGTATCATTTGGATTCTCTGCAACATCTATCCGAAACTGCTCTGCTCCTTCCTCAAACCTATTCGGTGGGTACACCCACATCAATCTCTTCACGGTTAACTAAAATAAGTATGAAAAAGGACAGATTTATTCTCAAATTTATGGCTGTGAAACAAAAGAATTTCATTCCAAAAAAAAAAAGAAGAAGTAAAATTCACACATTTTCTTTCCAGTTAAACTCAAATAGATTACCAATGGATGGCATCAGTCTCTAGACGCTATACTGTAAACAGCTTTTCCAAATGGATATGATCAATTTAATAGCTTTTTTCTTCTTCCCCTTAGATTTTCGAGAAACCCAAACAAGGCACTGAAGAAAAGCAGCCATTCGAAGAATTGGTACCTATCAAGATAGTAGAGTGATAGCCCCCTTTGCCAAAGATCTAAAATCACAACCACCACAGACGGAATCACATCAATACACACACATTAAAACCAAACAAAGATCTTAATAAACCACAAAAAAAAAGAACATGTAAATAGAAATAATTAAAGAGACATACAGGCCTTTTGACGAGGGTCCAACTCAATTGCCTTGTCGAACTCCGCCAAAGATCCCAAAACATCACCCTTAAAGAAACAACTAGAAAACATCACTTTATCAAACAAAACAGCAAACAGAAGAACCCCATTTCTTTCTTTATGAATTGAAAAGGGAAAAACACCATCAAAAGACAATCTTTAACAAAAATAAGCAAGAGAAGAAGGAGAATTTACCCGTCTAAAGAGAACCATTCCCCGTCTAACCGCAAGAACGGCTTCACGAGCATTGTTTCCGCCTGTCAAGGCATCCCAGATAGCAGAAACTGAAGGAAGAAACAATCTTCTGCAGAAAGTGGGTGATGGGTTTTGAAGACTCTGGATTCTTGAAGGAATTGTAACTAAGAAGTGTGTGTTTGTGGGGCGGGTTTTGACAGGAAGTGTGAGGGAGGATGTGAAACAAGACTGGCTTGAGGATAATGTGGAGTATATGAGTATGGTGGGTTTAGAACTTTGTGTTAATGCCATTGATTGATGTTGAGTTCTTGGATTTTTGGAGAAAATCTTGGAAAGTGTCGGGGAGAGAGCCGGATCAGCCGGAAAGATTTGGCTAAAGGAAATAAAGAGACAACGGTCACAGTGGAAATATAAAGATATTGAATAATTAGAAATATTAGCAATTTTATTGGATTTTTCATTCAATTTAAAGAGATGGAGCCCTTAAAATTTTATTTTTTTTTATTACATATTGCTCCACTGACCCACATCAATTGAGTTAGTAAAATAAATATATATTTTTTCGAAATCAGTAAAATAGAGAGCATTGAGGAGAAATTTAAGGGGTTGAATATACCAATAGCCCTTCAACACATCATCAATATGTTATGATTTTGTTGATATTTAAAGTTGTTATCATGTTGTTGCATAAGTTTAATGCATTTGGTCTACTACGAAGCACTGTGCACCAAGCTAATAGCAACTTAATATATCAACCATTTTAAGCAAAATTTGCTAACATTTCACGTTAATTTTGGTGAATAATTAAAACATAGTGGACCAAATATACCCAAGAGTTTCTTGGAGTATTGTTGGAGATTACTCTATTGTACCAATCACTATTTAAGACTAATTACTCACTAGACAAATACCCACCCAAAATTTTTATTTGGTTGTTTGCACAGGTAAAAATAACACAAAAATATAATTGAAGGAGACCACAACAAAACATTTCTCCACTGAATTTCCTTTTTGCTGAATAACAAAAAGAAAAAAAGAAAAAACCACTTACTCTATAACCTACTGTAGTTGTTGCCTGGGAATTGTCATCAGCATCTTTGTTGCTCGAAAATCCTTTTCAGCGGAATCTTGAAAATTAGTAGCAATGGATAGATAGAAGCAGCCTCTGTGGGGAGTAAAATGAAAATGAAAAACTTGTTTCTTTTTTTTTTTTTCTGGAGACGATATAAATATTATTAAACTAAAGTTTATTAATGAAAATCTTTTCTTCTCACGGCTGTTGAATTACCACCCCAAAATCCCATGTCTATATGACAAACTTACTTACCAAGCCCATACACCTGTATACCAGTAGGTTCAGGCCAGGAAGGTGCCATCGGATTTTAGCCAGTCCAGGAAAGGTCAGCCTGTGTCGGCGATAATCGACATGGCGCCAGATAGTCCTGCCCTCTAGAGCCATAACAAGTAAACTATTTGGGCCCTTTCAATTATCGCAGACGCAGACTGACCTTCCCTGGACTGGCTAAAGGACCTTCCTGGCCTGAATGCTGAACCTCATGATATACAGGCGAATGGTTTTGGTCAGATCAGAATGGCAAATGGGTTTTGGATTGGCCATTCAACAGCCGACAACTTAATTAAAAAATATTTCTGTTCGTTCCAATTATGGCCTGGCCTGGGTTCAACTTCTCAGATCAACCGCCGGGCGGAACGGCCCAAGTTGTTCTCCAGAACCAGGACCCATGTGGTTGGAGCCATTCGAGTTGATAAATATAAATTTATTTCTCACAAAATTCAAACAAACAAACAAAAAAAGAGTATACTTTCCATTGGTTGTCTTTCTCATTAATTTCTAATTTATCTAAACATCTAATAACAAAATTATTTTATTTCTCACGAAATTTCTTTCGCACCCCATCTCCAATCCAAACAAAGTGTAAATAATGCCCGAACTCTTTCTCGTTGGCCAACTCCACTGCCACAGTTGAATGTACTTTTGACTCTTACAAAACCACAATTTGGCCGTAAGGGTACTGAGAGCCAAGTTGGCTGTTGCTCAAGGCTGCCGGCCATCTTTACGCGCACAAGCCTTGGAACAAAGGTGACACCGTGAGAATGAAGCGGCTGACCATTGTAGGAAGTAAAGTAGGCGGTAAAATTTGACGGCTCCGAGTCCAACCAACCAAAAAAATAGGAAAACGAGAAAAAACAACGAGTTGTCACCAAGAATTACGCGTCTATACTAGTCAGCAACTTTTGAACTTGAAAAAGGGTTTTAATTCCATGTACATTAAGAACACATTGGAGGTTGAAAAAAGAAAAAAAAACAACTTAATATCCATTGAGGCCTAGGATTTGCTGACCAACCCAATAGGTGCATTGAACAGAGAAGGTCCCGGGAAGGCCATTGGTGGGCCGAGGCTAATCCAAAACCACTGTTAAGCTTTTCTTTTTTTTTTTGGTAAACATTGGTTGGCTCATGTGGCAATGTAAACGAGTGATGTTAGTGCTGTCGATTTGTAATTGAATGACCAAACTAGAAAATACTGCACGTAGGGAGAGTTTGCATGCTATTTATATATCGTACATGTTAGTTTGTATAAAATTGAGAGTTCGACATATCGAATAGACAAAATTAAATGCCACCAACTGTCATCGTTTCAATGGGAATTGAAACGAAAATTAAATACTAAATAATTATATTAAATTAACTTCATTTTTATTTTGTATTTGTGGGTGTGATTATTTTTCTTCGCTAGCCATCATAACTAGAAGGATTTGGAAGAGTCATTGGTAATCTTACACAATAATTATTCCTGATATTTAATTTTAATAAAAATATTTATCAAGAAAGAAAATATTTTTTTCATGATTCGGTTCAAAACTTCAAATCGATTGGACACATTAGGCTCACAATGACGTTTGCGATACGCGTAAAATGTGCAGGAAATGGATTGGATCGGCAAGTCCACGCACGAGTTATTTTTCTAAGTAAACTATTTGATAATAATAATAATTATTATTATTATTATAAGAATAACAACAATTAATAACTAATAATAATAATAAGCACGGTCAATATTCTAATTTCAACAACACGCATAAATTCGGCGTCGACGAAGTCTATGAACAGATCAGTCAGGCAAAGACACAAAGGAGCTGGCCCACGGAAAATGGCTTGATTTAAAATATTCGTTTTTAATTTATTTTTTAATTTTTTATTTTGGAAAACTCATTAGGTCTGATATTGCGGTCACTTGGTCAGATATTAGGACGTGCCATGTAATAAATTCGACCTAAGACATTTTATTTATATACAGAAATGAGACAGTGAGTATGACCTGACAACTGAGCAATGATAGGTTATCAATTTACAAATCCAGGAAAAATACGAAATTTAACTGTGGTGAGTTATGCGCGAGGCTCAGTTTCAAGCACACAGATTAGAAGTGTGCACAAGTGGTTTCCCGAGAGCCTCTCCGCCTGGCTTCCTGTATTGGGAAACATAGTTTAATTCAGGAAAATGGCCGTTTCTGTCGTGGCATCTACCTGAAATCCGTTGAAGCATCGCCTTTTAGGTTTCGGTAATGTGACCACAAAAGCTTCTGCCAATCGAAATCGTCCAATGCAATCACTCAAAACGTTTCAGCTAAAATCGACATGTGTCAAAATTAACAAGCCAATGGGAGTTCAAAGTTGACTCAAATTTCTCTCAAAAACATGAAAAAAAAAAAAGAGTTGACTCAAGACATTTGGACCCATCTTATTATTATTATTATTATTTTCCTGAGGTCGATGCAAAGATAAAACCAGATTTAAAAAAAAAAAAACTACGTTGTATTATCTATTAATTATATATTTATAATAATTTAATATATTATCACAATTAATAATAAAAATCAAAAAATAAATGTAGAATCAATTATCACGATCATGTCGACTCACTTGCACGTGTCAGGATTAAAAAAAAAAAAAAAGTTTATGTTCATGTAACGAGATGGGCTATCCTGCCACTGCTCATGGCGTGATGCAAAACCAACTAATCTAAGCTTGGTTGACAATTAGAACAAAATCCTTATAGGAGAACGTTAAGACATCCAAATCTCAACTCTCTTAAATTTCTATAAAATATGAGTTTCAATTTCGATGGACAAAAAAAATTGAGTGGCACTGTTGTACGGAAATCATATGTGTTTTCCCTCTATATATATATATATATATATCACCGAGGCTCAAATCCACATTCCCGTATAAACACATCAAGACAGAGCAAAAAGGCAGGAGAGCGAAAGCGCAACAGAAAGGACAAGGACATTGCCGGATTAAAACTAATTAAAGATACTTTGTCATTCTGTTATCCTCAAAGATTGAAGAAGAAAGAATGGAAGGTGAAGGTCTACTGGGGTTCAATGGCTTGCCAGAAGGCTGTGTTTCCACGATTCTTTCTTTCACATCCCCACAAGATGCCTGCCGATCTTCCCTGGTTTCCTCTGCATTTCAATCAGCTGCTGAGTCCGACACTGTATGGGAAACGTTTCTGCCGTCTGATTATCGGGACTTGGTATCGAGATCAACGACCCCTTTGAAGTGTTCTTCAAAGAAAGAGCTTTTCCTTCTTCTCTGTGACTCCATTTTCATAGATGAGGGCAAAAAGGTGAGAAAAATGAGACCAAAATGCATTAAAATCACTTTGGAATCAAAATGGTTTTTCCAGAAAAATATGCAGTCCACGTTTCTCATTTTATATGCTCTCTGTAAACTGTGATGCAGAGCTTCAGTTTAGAGAAATCATCAGGCAAGAAATCCTATGTATTATCTGCAAGAGATATTTCCATAACTTGGAGTGATGAGCCATTGTATTGGAGCTGGACTTCTTTGCCTGAATCAAGGTTATACAGCCTTCTTTGTTTTATTTTGCATAAACTTCTGTTTTTTTTTTTTTCTTCTTTTTTCTTGATTAATTGGCATTACAATATTGTTTGCTCCATAAAGAGAGAAAAGCCAGAACATTTTGTGTTGTTTCTGACATACTAATTTAAGTATACTCTGCCTTGCAGGTTCTCTGAGGTAGCTGTGCTTAGAACAATGAGTTGGATGGAAATTCAAGGCAAGATCAGTACTCAAATGCTATCACCAAATACCAAATATAGAGCATATCTAATATTGAAATTCACCGATCGCCCTTTTGGGCTCGATCTAATGCCATCAGAGATATCAGTTGAAGTAGGGAGTCAATTATCCACAGGCACTGCATACTTGCGCAGGGGCCAAGATAGCCTGAAACGGCAGATGGAGCATCTAATGTATGCAAATCGAATGCAGATGCTGAAATCGAGAGTGATTGAAGGAGACGGGCGAGTCCCAAAAGAAAGGAACGATGGATGGATGGAAATTGAGCTAGGAGAGTTCTTCAGTGGAGAAAACGACGAGGAAGTGAAGATGAGCCTAATGGAAGTGAAGGGTCAGCATTTGAAAGGAGGACTTGTCATTGAAGGCATTGAAGTGAGGCCTAAATGTCCCTGAAACATTTAGCTCATCGTCAAGATGGGTGTTCTAATTGTATTATTTGATTGGATCAAGTAGAAATTGTATGCTTTACCATTGATTCCTTCATTTCTTTCTTACGAATGCTAGAGATGAAACATGTATAGGCTGCTCTTCTCACTTTTTAATGTCATGCATGAATTTTTCTATCCTTTTCCTTTTACATAGACTATGTTCAATTAAATATAATATATTGGTTGGAATCGTCACATTTAATAATGGGCTAATATGTGCTCATTATATTCAACTCATGTCGTCATATGAACCAGGACAGGACAACAAGAAATGTCGTCATTTTAACGACATTGATTCATTGGCCGTCTAATAGCGACTGGATCCACCATGTATATATATATCTATATCTATATATAGTCCTCGCAACAATAAAAACTAATCAGGCCAAAAAAATAAAGCTGTAGCATCCTGATTTCTTGGTTTTCTGCCACAATTATTTTACTTTCGCTCTTGGCATATTGCAGAGTATTGAGCAAGAAAAAAATCGAAAAGAGAAAAAAAAGGAAACTATGAACTTGGGTTTGTTGCCTGAAGATTGTTTTTCATACATTCTATCATTCACATCTCCCAGGGATGCATGCTGTGTCTCATTGGTCTCTTCTGTGATCCGGACCTCAGCTGATTCAGACACCGTCTGGGAGAAATTTTTACCGCCTGATTATCAGGATGCTCTCTGCAGAATATCATCCCCACTGGTTTATGCATCCAAAAAAGATCTGTTCTGCAGGTTGTGTAGTCCACATTTAATTGATGGGGGCAGAAAGGTATGATTCTTGACTTAAAAAGGTAGTCTTGATTTTTGTGAAAACTGCTTATCAACTTGTAGCTTCAAATTTTTGTGCGTTTACGTATTCTGACGTTTAACTCTATTGGTCTTGAATGGCTGCTAGGCTCTAATAATGTCACCACTCTTCACACGAGAACACACTCAACCAATTCCAGTTGAAAATATAATGCCAGTTAAAAAAAAAAAGGGCCACAGATTATTAAGGTTCAAGGCCCATACTCGTCTTCCTTTCATTCAATCCAAAAAAATTTAATCGTGGGAGTTTTGTAGGCTAAATGCATAAGCAAACGATCGAGGTGGGTCAAACACACTTGAGCACAAAGTTTTTTGATTTGCCAAACATGCCAATATGCAGTGATTGCCTCAAAATTCAGTCACAGTGGTATAGAAGGGCTGCGCTGCTAATTAAGCCTTGGCTTTTTCCATAAATGACATAGTTAGAAAAAATAAGACACGACATGATTCACTGTTATTGTGGCAGCTGATGAAGCTGCTTATGGATGGACAGGCGATGGATCAAATATGGATTCTAGAGCTCATATTTGATCCGTTGTCTGTGAATGCACAAGTGACCTTAAGCTGCTGTCACCTGATAACGTGGCTACTTTTCCAGGTTGCTTGTGAATGAACACATTCACGAATCATTTCTGGTGGCCACAATACATGATATAATAATGGGGCGTTGCTATAATCCAGTGCATGTGAAATCTTGTTCGATGTTATTGCCAGAAATGTGGGTTTTAATTGTCCACGGAAAATAAGGGAAATTTTAAGTAGATTGTTTTGTTGTCAGAAAACTAAATCAATATAGATGAAAACAAAATTTGAAACCCCTTTTATCTGTTATTTTTGAATTTTGAAGTGTTATGTTATATTACACACTTGGGTGTATGCAGGAACACATTCTGTGTATAGTCTGCATCGTTAATGACTTAATGGACTGATTCTTTATACATACATTTTTGAATCGTTTGGCTAGATGTTCTGGTTAGAGAGATCAACAAGCAAGAAAAGTTACATTGTTAGTGCAAGGGATTTGTCAATAACTTGGGCAAGCAATCCTCTCTACTGGTCTTGGAATTCCAGACCCGATTCAAGGTTTGCATTTATATATAAACTCTACTGGCCCGGGTCAGTCACTCATTGTGAAGGGAAATAAAATCATCGAATGCCCAAAATAAAATTTTTTGTGTCATTTTTTCTTCCCTTCTTTTCCAGATTTGCAAACGTTGCCGAACTTAGAACAATTTGGTGGCTGCAAATCGAAGGTCAGTTCAACACAGGGATGCTATCTCCGAAGACAAGTTATGGGGCGTATCTCATTGTTCAATTTGCTGATCGTGCTTATGGGCTAGACACCTTACAATCGGAAGTATCCCTCGAAGTTGGTAACTTTAAATCACAAGGGAAAGTTTGTTTGAGGAGAGAGAATAAAAGCAAATATGCATTAAAATGGAGGGTTCCTGAAGGTACAGGAAGCACAAAATTCGCTCGTGAGCGTGAAGATGGATGGGCTCACATTGAATTGGGAAGCTTCTATAATGATGGAGTAGACAGAGAGGTGCGCATGTGCCTCAAGGAGACGGGTGAGCATCTGAAGGGCGGACTTATTGTTGAGGGAATTGAGCTTAGGCCTGAAGAACGAGAGAATTAAGCCACTCTTTTCTCCAAATTCTAAAGAATAATGATATTCCTCCCTTAGTAGTTTTCTGATTTTTTAAGATAATTTTAAAATGTTCAAATATGCAATTTTCAAACTATCTGTCTTATTGTATTGAATAGTATTATCACCTAATGTAAAAATTTGGTAGTTATTTTATGGAGTTTTTATGTATTTAATCTAAATTTGATTTTTTTTACTACCCTCTTCCTTAAATCAATGAAAAATTATGCAGAAGCATATTGTCAAATTTTAAATTTCATAATTATTATAATTAAATATGTGAAAAATTTATTAAAAATCATTGTTATTTAAATAATAATTTTTATTCCAAAAAACATTAAATTAAAATACTAATAAATTACTCTTGATTTGGATTCACAAAAGGAGTAACATTCTCATAATGCTTTTTTTTTTTTCTCGATCCAAAAAATGTTGAATAGCATTTACTCAATTATAAATAATTGTAAACAATATTGTCCTCGTCAACTCTTTTGCTTTTTTGTTCAAGGGAAGAGAAGGGAAGGAATGGGCCAATGGCATCGACCACACGAAAAGGAAAGCTCCCCACCCAATTCCCCGTAACACAAGCGAGATTGCATCAGGCACTCACCCTCGTTGTAGTGTAAAATGGAACATGGCAGTCCTCTGTTTTTTTTTTTTTATTTTATTTTTTATTATAAATTAATACCAAGAAAAATTTAAATTCAAGATTTTTAACTTGAACTGGCAGAATGGCTCACACAAATACGTGGACGTTAATTACTTTTTAAGTGATGAGAGGCCCGAATCAATCGGGCCTGCCTCGAAATTGTTCCGGCGAGCAAGCAAACAATTAACAATGTGGGCTTTATGGAATAACAAACTTCATGTCCGGTCTTGCCGGTAGAGATCGCAGTCAAACAAGAGTCCCTAAAATTAAATATGACCAGGCACGTTCATCCCGAAATACCCTGTCTCTGAAAGATAGCGTTTACGTACATCTGACCCGAGAAACTCTCCAAGGCCCACCCTAGAAGATATCGGGCTAGTTTTAACTTTTGTGCAGAACAGATGGGTTACTCTTTGACCCGAGAAGCCCAGTTTAACTAAGGGGTATCTCTGTAATAAGGCGAAAGAAGTTTCAGAAACCCTAGCCCCATCTCGCACCGTCCCCCCCCCTCGCCGTATAAAACCCTCGTAGACCTCGATCGCCCAACTCCCTCCTCCTCCTCTTCGTCCACCTTGTCTACAGCTTTCCGTTATCTCCTCTGCTTGTTTGGTGTGTCAAATCCTTTTGTCTGTGTAAAAGTTGCTTTGTGTGAATGCTATGATGATAAATTTTATAATCCCAGCTCATTATGAGACATTGTTCAATGTCTGGGAATTGATTCTATCCACATTTATCTGAGCTCCATCACTTTTCTTTTTCTTTTTGTTTCTTTCTTTCTTTTTTTCCCCCCCATAAATCTGTAGATGGGTTAGTCACCAATCATGCTTTTATATCATTCTTTTGATATGTTTTTATTTGTAATTAAAATTTACAAATCTGGTGTCTATCTGCCTGTCTTTCCTTAACCTATTGGGTTTGTTTTGTTTTAAGACTAAGTTTCCTATGATGTTAGGACGACTTTACACCATTTTTCATTTACTTTTCCACTTGTTTTCAATGTCAGAGTGGAACTGGGTAAATAATCAATTCAGTTGGTTGTTATCATCTAGGCAGTTTTGGGTTCTGAGATTTCGCCTTTTTCTGCCAATTTTTTTTTTTTACAAGATGGGTACTCAATTTCTGCACAATTAGACTTGATTTAGCTTTGTTGATTGAATTTGGACACTTGATTATATTTTGCTACCAACGTGATCAGATTTTGATTGACCTGTTGTCCTTTTTCTTTCTTATGGTTGAGTAAGTGTTCCCAATGATGCTTCGTGTAAACCATGCTAATGCTGATCATTTGCAATGACTGATTCTTTTCTATGCCTTCTGAGGGAACTAGATTTTGAGATATATATGTTTGTGTGTTCGTGTGTGTTGTTTCAAATATTGGTTGAATTCTGGTGGAAAACATTCTCTTTTTAATTTTTTTTTTCCTATTATCATCGGACGGAGAAAAACATATCGGGTTAACAAAGCTGGTTCTTGTCCATGCGTGAAGCCGAGCGTACACATTGGGCTAGACGGGCGCATTAGACAATTTGAAAAAGTTGACAGCCCAATTGTTGGCAATTGGTTCAGACTCCTTTTGAAACGTGGAAGTGTTCTAAATTCAAGGCCTTCTTGACCCATCAGAATTTGGTGCCGACATGGCTGGCTGGCTGACTGGCACCACGGCAGCGTTTTATCGTTATAGAAGAATGTCGTAAGAACAACCGTACTGAGTAGTTGGGGGGTGGGAGGGGGGGGTCTAACAAAACGACTCTGGTCCTATTCTCTATGAAATGGTTTACCTAATAATTTTTTGAACACAGAATGGTTACCTAATTCGAAGCACTTTCTCCATCCAAAGAAATTGAAGTATTGACAATATTAAATATGTAGCAACTTTTTAAAAAATCAAAATGCGCGAAATATAAGCCTATTTCAAAGCATTACTATATCAAAGTATAATTAATCGTTACTCTTTTCTCAAAAGTAATATATTAGGATGCCTATTTGTCGCATTTTCTCTTTTATTGACATCATTCTGTCACTTTTTTTTTTACCAAATTTATTAATGTCTACATTAAGTCTCACACGTTTTCTCTTACTTAATTTATCAATATTCTCTTAAAAATCGAGACAATTGAATTCGTTATATTTTTTTTCGCCAAATTTATTGATATCATATACTCGTGACATCCTTCCTCCCTTACTAAATTTGTCGATGTCATGGTCAAGAATCAGGACAATCAAACCCTTTCTTGTCTTTTTATCTATTTTTTTCATATAAAATACTTAATAAGAGATATCAGAATTCAAATCAGATCACCTCTGATAACACTTATTACGGAATTATTACTCTATTCCTAAACATTTATATGACCCAAAATATTTAAGAATTAACTTCGTTTGTCACATTATCTCCCACCAAACATTCAATATAAAAATAATTTAAATATCTCCCACATTAAATAATGTGGGAAATATTGAAATTGGAGTTGAGTTAATAATACTTAATATAAAACTATTACTCTTTTTTAAAAAATAATATATTAAAATATATAATATTTATATTCATATAGTCTAAAATTTTTATTTTTTATTCAATATAAAAGTTAGATCTTACTTAAATATCATCACACATGTGTGCCACGGGGAACAAAAAGTAATTCTCAATTATAGACAAGTTAGATAATTGACGGTAAAACGACTTCAATTTCATATCACTCATGCATATAAAGAAAAAAAAAAGAAAAAGAAAGCCAATAATTAGATATTTAACACGCGCAACTATTAATTGAAAAGGGGGTATCTATCATTATCAATACATTTTGTTATCCGAAAGAAAAGAAAAACACTGCCAACGCATTTCATATGCATAAATTTGAAAAAACTTACTTTAACTGAATTTCAAAAAGTTTTTATTTATGATTTCATATAAAATAAATTTAAATATAAAAATAATTTAAATTTTCACATTATTAATAAACAAATGACGTTATAATGCATGTAACTTCAGATTGTAAGATTGTAAGTTCATGTGCATAAATTTAAAAGTTTTAAAAAATGTTCTTCCTACATTCACATAAAACCAATACCGCACGGGTATACAAGGGATCGATGTCTTCGTCGAAGAGCGGGCCTCCCGTGAGCTAAACTCTGATCAATTTATTATAAAAAATAATAATTTATCAAAATATATATTTATATAATATAAATTTTTTTTGAGAATTGATTTGTACTTAAAAATTAATTTATTATTCTAATATATCTATAATAGATGCCCTTAAAAAAAAAAGAAAAAAGAATGCCACCATTGAAATGTCGATATAAAATTTTATTCTAAACAAAAAAAAATGATTAACACCATGGAAATCATTATTCATTATTAGTAATGAATAATAATCATTTTATTAATATAGTAAACTATATCCGAAAGTGGGACCACTATAGCTGGCTTCCTAAGCAAAACTCATATCAGATGCAAAATGCCGTGTTCCTCATGCGGGCCCACCCAGTCGGCATCACCAAGGCAGAAAGATTTTCAACGGAGATAAGTACGGCTTCTTTTGGGATTGGGGCCCCGCAAAAAGAAAAGGCCACCGTACACGGAAAGCCTACGGCTTTCGTAGAAGGTGCGGTACAGGAAATATCAATTATCTCCATTCCTCTTTTCCCTCAACGTCTGCCACGCGTTCTTCTGACGTCGAATCTTACTGACTCTTACCAAATCCAAGAATCTCATCCTACGGTGGTACTTTATTCGCACTATGCCACAGTGGAGCCTACACAGCTTTTGTTTTTTATTAAAAATAAAATAATATATATATATATATATATGTTAATCATAATATATGTAGACAGATATTAAAAACACTTGTCGATATTTTTAAAATAACTTTTTATTTAAATTTTGTTAAATTTAAATTTTTTTAAAAAAATTTAATTTAGAATTTAATATTATATTTTAAAAAGTATTTTTATTTATTAAAAAATAAATAAATAATAAAGAAAAAAACTCAAACCAGACAACACAACTAGAATGGCCTGTTTAATCCGTCAGATTCCATTAAACGGGCATTAATCAAATACATTGATCTGCAACATTAAACGCTCAAAACTCCAAAGGATCTACAAGTTAATACAAATTTAAAAGACACAAAACCTAAGTTATTTGAAATAAAAACAACATACTTAAAATTGAAATTTAGAAAATTAATATATATAAAAATGATATATTTAAAAAAATTGATTGATTTGAAATTAAAAGACAATACAGTTACAACATGATATCCATGTATTACTTTTTACTTAAGAAAAAAGTCCTAAATGAATTTCGGTTTTGATGATTCTTGAGAAATTGCAAATACTCTGAGCGTTATATATTGTAAGAAAATTTCGGAATATGAACAGAGAGTAGAAAATTAAACCCTGATGTCCATATGTCAAATTAAGTTGAATGTCCGTACAAATTGGGGTTTTAAAAAAAAATAAATAAATAAATAAAAGAAAAATAATGTGGCCTAGTCAATTATTGCGATTGGCCAAAATAATGAGAGAGAGACTCTAGCGATGCAGCAGTGACCTGTGATCACTCCAACAACCACTCTCAGATCGGGAGGATGCCATAGCCATTTCTTCTTCTCTGCAACTGTGATTACCCGACAACAGCTCAGAAATTTCCGGCAACCCGAAAGACAATGAATCGGATCCATATGAGCCGTCTTGCCATGTCCCGAACTCTGTCGAAGCCCACTCATCACCCTCTTCTCTGCCTCCGCCTTCTCTTCTTGTTCGTCCCCACATAGAAATAGCCGCTCGGATATAACCTCAATTTCCTCGAAACAGTAAAATTCAACCTGAAAAAACAAAAACAAAAAAAAAAAGCGGGGGGTGGGGAAGAAAGCAGCCTTGGAATATAACTTTCTGAATCAATGTCGGCTCCATCGATTCTTTCGGTCTTGACGGAAGACTTACTGGTGAAAGTCAACGAAAAACTCAGCGACGGCTCTGATCGGAAGGCCTGGCGGCTCGTCTGCAGAGATTTCCTCCGGGTCGATTTCCTGACCCGGAAACATCTCCGTGTCCTCCGGGTCGAGTTTCTCTTTACTCTGCTCCGTAATTACACTGCGGTTCACACTCTGGACCTCTCTGTTTGCCCGCGCATTGACGACGGAACGGTGGCGCAGCTTCTGAGCCGCCGCGGCACAACGGAATGGACGCAAGATCTGAGAGCTCTGAACCTGAGCAGGGTCGCTGGGCTGCGGTCTTCCGGTTTGGAGTTGCTTATGGGGGCGTGTACTTGGCTGGAAAGTGTCGACGTGTCTTATTGGTGCGGATTTGGGGACAGGGAGGCGGCGGCGATATCTTGTGCGGGAGGGTTGAGGGAGTTAAGGATGGACAAGTGCCTTGGAGTTAGTGATGTTGGGTTGGCAAAGATAGCTGTTGGGTGTGGGAGATTGGAGAGGCTTAGCTTGAAGTGGTGCATGGAGATTTCTGATCTGGGTATTGATCTTTTGTGCAAGAAATGCATGGAGTTGAAGTATCTTGATGTGTCTTATCTTAAGGTGTGAAAGTATTTTCTTGGGGCAAAATATTTCTCTCTATTTTTCTTGATCGGTCTCCTTACCTGTAACTAAAATTGTTTGTGTTTTTTTATGGGTGTGTTTAATACATAATTTACTCCGATGACTGACTTGGTCGGCTTCAGGTTACAAATGAGTCCCTCCGTTCTATCGCTACTTTGGCCAAGCTGGAGACTTTGTCTATGGTGGGCTGCCCTTTGGTGAACGATGCTGGATTGCAATTTCTCGAACATGGATGCCCTTTACTTCAGGTATCCTTATTTAGAATCTGATGGGATAATGGCGATACTGTCTTAGCATGAGTGATTGGAGTGATCGATTCTAAGTTTTAACATGTCTGTTATCTAATGGTTTCAGGAAATTGACGTATCAAGGTGTGATTGTGTCACCTCATCTGGATTAATTCCCACAATTGTTGGGCATAGTGACCTTATGCAAATCAATGCAGGTTACTGCATTTCGGTAAGTAAAACTTAGTGCTCCAGTGAATTCTGATTAATTACTATTATTATTATTATTATACATTTGGTGAATTATATTGGGCTTGCTTTGCCTGCAGGAACTTCCCCCTACCCTTCTTCATTGCATGAAAGCCCTCAAGAAGCTGAAGACAATTAGGATTGACGGGGCTCGAGTTCCAGATACTATTTTTCACATATTCAGTAGAAATTGCAAGTCCTTGACTGAAATTGGGTTAAGCAAATGCATAGGGGCGACAAACATAGGCATTTTGCAGCTTGTTTCTGGCTGTGCGAATTTGAGGGTTCTCAATTTGACCTGTTGTCATTCCATAACGGATGCTGCAATTTCTGCTGTAGCGGAGTCTTGTAGGAGCCTTGTGTGTTTGAAGTTAGAGGCATGCAATTTGATCACTGAGAAGAGTCTTGAACAGCTTGGAAAGTTTTGCTTGCTACTTGAGGAACTGGATCTCACTGATTGTTGTGGTGTAAGCGATAAAGGTAAGCTTTATCTACGTTTCTATGTTGATCTAGTTTGTTAAGCAACTCATTTGCTGACTTTGGTCTTGTAGATTCCAACTTTTTCTGAATTTCCAGCCATGTGTTCGATGGTCTCATTCTGTTCAACTTGATCAATTGTAATGCTTCTCTCCATATGCAGGGCTTGAATATCTCGCTGGGTGTTCGAGACTTTTATGCTTGAAATTAGGACTTTGCACAAAAATCTCAGGAAAAGGATTGTTTCATATTGCAGCCAATTGTTTAAAGCTACATGAATTGGATCTATACCGGTAATTCAATCCCAGTAAGCAACTTAATGCTGTTTTACATTGTTCTCAGCTAGTAAAAATTTTGAATCTGTTTGTTAATAAATTTTTTTTAGCTGTGAGGGTATTGGGGACGATGGTTTAGCTGCTTTAGCATATGGTTGCAAGAAGCTGCAAAAGCTGAACCTGTCCTACTGCGATGAGGTTTCTGACAGAGGGATGGCTTTTCTTGGTTATCTGGATGAACTCTCTGACCTGGAGATGCGAGGGCTTAAGAAAATCACAAGTGCAGGCTTGATGGCCTTTGTGTCCAGGTGCAAGAGTCTGGCAGATTTGGATTTGAAACATTGTGAGAATATTGATGATTTTGGGTTCTTGGCACTTGCATATTACTTGCAGAACCTGCGACAGGTATTGAATCTTGATATTCTTCTGGAACATTAGTTTCATTATGTGTTGCTTCTGCAACATTATGATTACAGCTGGCTGTTTGCTCTTTGCTGTCATTGGTAGATGCTATCTGAGATTATGCTATGCTAAGACACTAAATTTATTGATGCTGGCAGATAAATTTGAGCTACTGTACTGTCTCGGATTTGTCACTATGTGTGGTGATGGGGAACTTGACACGCCTGCAAGAGGCCAAACTGGTGCAGCTCACAAATGTCACTGTGGAAGGATACGAGCTTGCACTTCGGGCATGTTGTATGCGGATCAAAAAGGTCAAGTTAGTTGCTGCTCTCAGGTTCTTGCTTTCCTCTGAAATACTCGAGATATTGCATTCCCGGGGTTGCAGGGTTAGGTGGGACTAGCAACATTGCGATGAACCTGAATCCAGAAGTCAGAAATAATGCCTGGCAATTGCTATCTCTAATTCTAAGGAATATGCTAGTGAGTTTTCAATCTGAGATCCCTAGTTTCCTTTTAGAATAAAGGGGTCTTATTTTAAGTGTGGGGTTGCAAGATAGCTATGATTTATACCGTCTACTGAGCCGAAATCTGCTAAAAACCTGTGATTGTACAAATAATGTACTCTGTCTTGGTGAAAATGATCTGATTTCAGGATGTTTACCGACGCTGGCGTGCCATATATGGATTCTCTTGGTTCTGTCCTTTAATCGTTTGTGAAACCAGATCAAATTATTTGCAATTGCCAATCGATCCCCTGGTCATGCATGCCGCCTACGGACCATGGTTTTGGAACCCATTTGAAATAGGAGCTTAGTGTTTAGTTGCATTGCCTTATCCTTTTCTAGTTACGAAATGGCAATGAAAAATAATAAAAAATTGAAGTCGTTAAACAAGTCGCTTCTTTAAGCAACAGGTCTTTAGATGTAACATTCTAAAACAAGCCGGAAGGCATTAAAGAATATCGTACACCTTGCTGTCAGAAGAAAGCATAACTTGGACTGTGTGTGAGGAAAGGCATAAATCAACTTATAATTGGAACCGAAATGGCTAAAGCTATTACTTTGTAAGCAAGCATTCCCTTCATTTGCTGTCATAAAAATGTTCCCATCTTTTAAAAATATCAGTAACACTGAAACACACCTCCTTTCCGTGCCCCATATTTGCCACAATGGATTTGCCCAATTTTCTTCTTATTCTAATCCTCCTCCTACCTGGTCTTGAAGCTTCATCAAATTCAACCCCATCAAATGAACGTACGTTTACAACACAAGCCTTGACAATGCAAGGTTGCTTTGGTGTTGAAAACGAGGAATCATGCCAATTAAAGTTGCAGGCTGAGCTTGGACAAACAGGCCCTCCTAATGCAACTTCAATCCTGAGCGCTGCCATCAAGGCTACGCTCAATGAAGCAAGGCTAGCCATTGATAAGATCACAAAGTTCAGTGCTTTGTCGATTGGCTACCGCGAACAAATGGCAATAGAAGACTGCAAAGAACTTCTAGATTTCTCTGTCTCGGAGTTGGCTTGGTCCTTGTTAGAAATGAAGAGAATCAGGGAAGGTGAAAGGAACGTTCACCATGAAGGAAATCTAAAGGCTTGGCTCAGTGCTGCACTAAGCAATCAAGATACATGCCTTGAAGGCTTTGTAGGCACCAACCGGCACGTTGAGAATTTCATTAAGGGAAGCCTACAACAAGTTACACAGCTGATCAGCAACGTATTAACCATGTATTCTCAGCTGCATAGTTTGCCCTTCAAACCACAGCAAAATACCACAAAAAGTTTCAGTCCAACGTTCCCGTCGTGGATAACAGAAGGTGATCAAGAGCTTCTGAAAATTAACACTCTCGGCATTCACATTGATGCCACTGTGGCACTGAACGGGAGCAGCCGCTATCGTACCATCGCAGATGCAATCAACGAAGCTCCAAGTTATAGCAACAGGAGGTACATCATTTATGTGAGAAGGGGAGTCTACAAGGAAAACATTGAAATGAAGAAGAAAAAAACCAATATTATGCTTGTAGGGGATGGAATTGGACAGACCATTGTAACGGGTAATCGCAATTTCATGCAAGGATGGACTACATTCAGAACCGCTACTGTCGGTGAGTTCCCATAAAAATTTGCAATTTATTCGCTCCTTAAATACAAGGTACATAGAAAATAATACGTGTATTTTTAACTTGATTTTGAGCTGGTAGCTGTCTCTGGGAAGGGATTCATAGCAAGGGATATGACATTTCGTAACACGGCCGGACCCCAAAACCAGCAAGCGGTGGCCCTACGAGTCGATTCGGACCAATCTGCATTCTACAGGTGTAGCATGGAAGGCTATCAAGACACCCTATATGCCCACTCCCTACGCCAATTTTACCGCGAGTGCAACATTTATGGAACCATAGATTACATATTTGGCAATGGTGCAGCGGTGTTCCAAAACTGCAAGATATACACCAGAGTCCCCTTGCCATTCCAGAAGGTCACAATCACAGCAAATGGTAGGAAAAGCCCTGATCAAAGCACAGGCTTTACAATTCAAGACAGCCGCATTTTTGCCACCCAACCAGCGTATTTGGGCAGGCCCTGGAAGCAATACTCCAGGACAGTTGTCATGAGCACATACATGAGTGGTTCGGTCCTGCCTAGAGGGTGGCTTGAGTGGTATGGCAACTTCGCCTTAAGCACATTGTGGTACGGTGAGTATAGGAATTATGGGCCTGGAGCATCACTCTCCGGACGGGTCAAGTGGCCCGGTTACCACATTATTCAGGATGCTGGCACTGCTAAATTCTTCACCGTTGGACAATTCATCGACGGCATGTCTTGGTTGCCCGCGACTGGTATAAAATTCACAGCAGGTTTGAGCAACTAAAATCATCTTAGTGTTTAATTTCAGGAAAATAATGTGTCTGTGTGCGGAAAAAATAGATTATTTTCTTTTGTTTGATCACTTGAAAAAAAAAAAAATCTACTCTGTTTGTTGTACATATGGAAAAACTAAGAATTTACAGCGCAAAAGCATATTTTAAAAGGGCCATTGTTGGAAACAAATTAAGAATTCAACAGCTGCAATTTGACACAACCTTTAAGACCTGTCTCTAATTTGCCAAAAATTAATGCAAAATCAATAATATCTGTATGTTGGTTTCCATGAACGAAGATTCAGCCTCCAATATCTCTCGGGAATTTTGCCGTCGTGACCTTGGCAGGGAAGCCTAGTTGGTTTTACAAATATTAGTTTGGTTAGTAGAAAACAGATATCTTTGTCTTGTCACACGGGAATTCTTTAAGAGTAATATTATAAATACATTAAAGTTTTGTCAAATTCGATTCCTTCTCTTGTGTTGGTTGCGCAAAATTGCCCGAAAATAGTCCTATCACATAAAAACATCTTTCTAGATTATCTAACCATGTCACAATAGACAGACAATGAATCAAAACTATCACAATAAGCGGATTGCTTTCTCCACTCTTTTTTTTTTTTTTTCCGGGAAAATTGTTTCTCTACTCCTTGACCATAAAGAAATGTTCTAATCTTATTTGTCATGTCATAAAACATTGTCACCAATTTTTTTTTTTGTCTAATTTCAGAAAAGGTCTATTTACTCTAACGGAGAAATAAATTGACGAAGCCATTAAAATATCATCCAAAATAGGAATGTCGCAGTTCCAGTAGGCGCTGTCTAAATGTGCGACCATTAAAATACAAAAAACTAGGAATAAAGGTAGGTAGACATGCCCATAAATTACAAAAGGAAACATACTGAAGACAAATATGGCGACATATTTAATAGAAAAGAAAGGCATGCATTCAATCAACAACAAAATAACCAAAAACGATAAGTATTAATTGCTTTCTTAAAATTGGGTACACCGATTATTGTTTTGGGTTCAAAAATTATTCCAAAAAGGAAAAAGAAAACCAAACTGTTTGGGAAGAACCCATTAGAAAAAAATAAATATATATATATATTGATTTGATTTAGAGCCTAAGGGACAAATCAAGTCCAGAGTCATCTGGCCCATCGTTCTTTGGACTCTGGCAGTTTTCGTACGGAAGCCTCAAAGTCAGCTCAGGAAAACTTGAACCTGCTGGATTACTGAAACTGAACGCAGGCCTACGGTCCTGATTGCCGAAGGGGTCCTGATTGCCTTGTAGACCCTCGGGAGTCAGTTCAAGAACATTTGAAGCAGGTCCAGGATTTCTAGGCACGTCCCCGTTTCCATGTAGACCCCACGGCTGCAGCCCATCATATTGGGTCTGGACCGGTTGCTGGATCGGATCGGCTGGCCCAAAACCAAACACAGGACCATGGGCCACATTATTAACGGGCCCGGAACGCTGTCGTTGAGAGGACTCGATTCCACATTGACGAGGCATCTGTGGATTCTCAAGAGGACCCGAGTCCATCGCCAAGCGCTGTCGTTTGGCTTCCGCCCGTTGTTGCTTGCTGTGAGCGGTTTGGTGGCCACCAAGGGCCTGAGGACTGGGGAACACCTTTTGGCAAATCCTGCATGCCAAAGGCAGAGGCTTGGCGGGGATGGTCACCCTTTCAATACCAGATGATCCGACGTTAACAATCTCGAGTCCGACGGAAGGAACACGGGCGTCCGTCACTCCCGCGTTCAGTACAGGGAATGGAGCTCCTCCTCCTCCTCCTCCTCCTCCTCCTCCTCCTCCTCCTCCCGTGAGATAGTTGAGGATTATCTTCTTTATACTCTCTCTGTTGCTGCTGCTGCTGCTGCTGCTGCTGTTGCTGCTATCATCGTCGATCTTAATTATGTCGACCCTCACTTCCTTAGCCTGCTCCTTTACAGGTTCGGAGGCCTCAATGGGACGGCTTGGTCTAATAACATATGCAGACATGGTCGGAGGCTTTTTATATATATTTTTTTTAAAATTTTTTTTTTCCCTTTTCTGTTGCTTCTCGCTGGAACACTGTTAGAATGAGAAGAATAAGAAAAGGGAAAATGTCGCGCTATTTATAGGGAAATGCATAGGTCCCCCGTAAATCTCTATTTTGTGGTGAAATTAAATATGGAATTAATGTCATATCATGTAATAAATTTGCATTTTCAAATGTTGACTCACACTGGTTAAGATGTTCTGGCACCACTGCGATTGCCATTTCAGGTCTAGCATTTATCTACGCTTTTTTTTTTTCTTTTTTTTTTTTTGTGTTAGCGAAAGGTCTGCAAGTACAATTTTCAATTGGCCAATATGTACTACACAGTTTATTTTAACTAAGACATTGGGTGTGTATTGTTGCTGAACTAATTCCCAAACATGACAGATAATATTAGTTTTAGTTATTGTTGGTGCACTCAATTCTTACACCACTAGAGATTTTCTTTAATTTGGTTCATGGGATTTCAGGCATGATACGAACTCTAACTCCAATTTGACCGACTTGTAAAAGAAAAGGAACTTACGTTATTTATATTTGTGGCGGTCGGCAAATAGGCTTTGAACAACTTATAAAGCTTACGTGCTTGTGACCTGTGCATCTATAAAGAAGACTGCGACTGCAGTTTAATTATTACACTAAAATAGTTGAGGTTTAGTTGATTATCTAAATCTTAATTTACATAAATTGATTGTTTAAATTAGGTTTAAAACAATAGATAAAACGTCTGCTTGAGATCTCTGAATTTAAAAAAAAAAAAAAAAGAAGAGCGATTGTATTTTAATTATTATACTAAGAAAGTCGGGATTAGTTTATTATATAAATCTTAATTGAGATAAGTTGATGGTGTAAATAAGTTTAAAAGAATTAATAAAGCACATGTACTGTAGATTCATGAATTAATAAAAAAAAAAAAAAAGGACGGGCGATTGCACTTCAGTTATTACACTAAGAAAGTCGATTATTTAAATCTTAATTTAGATATCTAAATTAGGTTTAAAAGAACTGATGAAGCATTTGTACTTAAAATTTATGAATTTAAAAAAGAAAAAATGACGATAGCACTGCAGTTATTACTCTAGAAAGTCAATAATTAAAAATTGATGAAGCATCCGTACTTAAGATTTATGAATTTAGAAATGAAACAACTACGATCCCACTTCAGCTATTACATTAGAAATTTGATTGCATATATCCTAATGATGCCATTTTAATCATTTGGTAAAAAACAAAAAAAAAAAAAAGTCCTCGACAAATTATTTATATTGTTTAAGAACTTAAAAAAAATAAAAAAAATACTGTAATCTTGCTCTAGCCATTACACTAAAAAAAATTAGCGATTAATTGATTATCTATATCCCAATGACGTCGTTAGGTAGATTACAAGAAAAGTGGAAGTGAACGACAGAGATTGATTTGAAAATTTTTAATTCAAAAAATTTTATAATTATTATACCTTATTTCAAAATTAGTTTATAATATAATGAAATGATAAGAAAAAAATTATATAATAATTTTAATTAAATTTAAAATTAAGACAAGAATGTTTTAAAATTATCTAGAAATATTTATTTTTTTTAGTCTACTGTAAAAACATTTATTGTCACTATAGTGTATACGTTCATTCTCCATTTAACGAGATTTTATGCTAAAAAGGCAATTATTATTTGCAGGACCAACCAATTAATACATTTATATTGCATTTGTGTGCTTGTAAGTTTTCTTTTTGGGGATTACAAGGAAAAATGAATTACAATTGTAAGATTCTCTTTTGGGCCTAGTGGGAATTTTTTTTTTTTTTTTTTGTAAATCTACAACTACAATAAAAAAATATGTTCTAGTTTCTTTTTTCGTGTTAAAATAATGAAGAATAAAATATAAAAAGTGAAGAAAAAGGCTAACTAGTTGTAATCCATATAAATTATATGAATTAGAAGCTTAGAAGAAGCATGAGAGAGCCCTTCTCCAAGCATTGTGCATTCTTCTATTTAGGCTGGTAATGAAAATTTAGGAAATGTAAAAGATTTGGGCTTATATACCAATAAGAGGACAGGGGTACTGTTACTGTTTATTAAAAAAAAAAAAAGCAAGATGTTAGGTGTTTAATATTTTTTTTTTAAAAATTTATTATTTGATGATAGATTTACAATAAATCAAACTCTTAATTAATTATTTTAATAAATAATAATAATACTAATTTAACTAAATATTATTATTTTATTTTGGGTAAACTAAACGAGACACCAAAGCGTGGAGATTCATGGTTGGATACCGAGACTCCTGAACCTCTCACTGTTTACGAGTTGTGCATGAAGTATTACATCGATTGTCGCCACATCCATTTGGAGGATCTCAGCGCACTTGTCAAAAACCCTGTTTTTTTTTTTTTTTGGCATAATAGTAAACCCATTAGCTTACTTAATTTAAATCCACAAAGATAATGTAAATAAGATTAATAAGTTGAAAAAATCCAAACAGGGAAAATAAAAAATCATATTCGTGAATTTAAACGAAGCAGCAAGTAGAGCGCCAAGAAAATGTCCATAATAGAGAGATGTCCGTAGAAAGAGTTGAGCTGGTTCACTGGCCAAAAGCACCACCCCAAACACCCCCCTTTCGGCATTAAGGATAAAGGCGAGATTTATTATCTTTTATACGTATATTTATTATTAATTATAATTATAAATTAAAATATTAAAATATGAAATTAATAATTATGATATAATAACATGTAAATTTGAGTAGAATAAAATACATTATGATAATTTTTCTTTCATATTTTACGTATCCAATATAAAAGAGTATATTAAATAAATATGAAAATTATCCATTTTAATCTCTAAAAATAGGATTACGAGTAAGATGTAGTTATTATTAACTTTTTGTCTATTAGGACAACTGGATATGAGATTGTTCAGTGGCCTAAAATCAAAGGGAAAAACTGAAATTTAGACAACATGGGCAGAGTTGGGAAAATACGCTTAACTTTTTATCTTAGACTCATCCTTTTCCCCCTCCATGCCTCATATTTGCTAACAGACTTAACTAACTTTTGGATCGCCTCTATTTTTATGCTTTCCTATAAATAAATCCTCTTCTCTTCTCTCCAACAACCATAGCAGATTGAGGGTTGCTTTAGGCTTTAAATGGGAGACCCGTTTTGCCATTACTCCCTTCCCTTGAACCTCATTAGCAGCTCCTTTTCCTTCTAGGGAGAATTGTCACATTTAGGGGGAAGAAAAAGATAGTGTAATTTTTCTCGGGGCGTTTTTGATACCCTTTCTTTCTCCCGCCCTTGAAAGGTATTGGAAAGCTGCTTAGAAAAAAGAAAAGGAAAAAAAAAAAAAACAATTACAGGGTTAGACAATAGAAAAAATGCCTTATGGGGATGATGGACAAAGAAAGAGGAGATTGGCCATTATTGGCATCTCTTCCTTCCTCCTGGTGGCCATGGTGGTAGCCGTGACGGTCGGCGTCGGGTTCAACAATGATAGCAATGGAGATGGCATCAGTGGCAGCAGTCACAAAAGCACAAAGGAAATATCGGCCTCAACGAAAGCCATCAAAGCCATTTGCCAACCCACTGATTACAAGCAGACCTGTGAAGAAAGCCTAAAAAAATCCGCTGGAAATGCCACGGACCCCAAAGAATTGATCGGGATTGCATTCAAGGTGGCTCAGAAGCACATTAGCGAGGCTGCCAAGAAATCAACCACCCTGCAGGACTTGGAAAAGGACCCCAGAACCCGCGAAGCTCTTAAGGCATGCAAAGAGCTCATGAACATGTCCATTGCCGAGCTCCAACATTCTTTTGACCAAGTAGGCGATTTTGACATTAGCAAATTAGATGAATGGATAGCAGATTTGAGAACTTGGGTTAGCGCCTCGGTCACATATCAAGAAACTTGCTTGGATGGATTCCAGAACACGACAACCGATGCTGGAAACAAAATGAAGGCAGCATTGAAAACTGCAATGGAACTAAGCAGTAATGGCCTTGACATTGTTAGCGGCCTATCTTCCGTGCTCACATCATTGCAGATTCCAGGAATCAGCCGCCGCCTTCTTTCTGATGAACTTCCTGTTGTAGGCCATAGTGATCAATTCCCTACATGGGTCGATCTCAGAACCCGTAGACTCCTCAGCGCTCCTGTTTCCAATCTTAAGCCCAACATTGTTGTGGCTAAGGATGGAAGTGGAAACTTCACAACAATCAGAGAAGCAATGCTTCACATTCCCCCTGGCACGCGCAGGGCTAACCAGACCTTTGTGCTGTACATCATGGAGGGAGTTTATGAGGAGTATCTTGAGTTTAACAAGAGCATGAACAATTTGGTAGTGATTGGAGACGGAAAAGATAAGACCCGCATCACCGGAAGCAAGAACTTTGCTGATGGCACGCCGACCTACCACACTGCTACCGTTGGTAATTCACTCTAATTCAAATTAGAAAATACAGTGTTTGTTAGAAAAATATTGCAATTTAATATGTGTTACTACATGTGAATTTAGAACATTCAGAAACCGACATTTTTTTATGCAGTTGTTCTTGGAGAGAACTTCATTGCCCAGAACATTGGATTTGAGAACTCTGCTGGCGCTGAAAAACATCAGGCTGTGGCATTGAGAGTCTCGGCTGATTTTGCAATCTTCCACAACTGCTCATTTGATGGATACCAAGATACGCTTTACGCCCACACCAAGCGCCAATTCTACCGCGACTGCACCATCAGTGGCACCATTGATTTCGTCTTCGGTGATGCCTCTGTCGTGTTCCAGAACTGCAAATTCTTGATCCGCAAGCCCATGATCAACCAGCAGAACATTGTGACTGCCCAAGGCAGGAAGCAAAGGCGACAGCCATCTGCCATTGTCTTCCAAAACAGCACCATCACCGCCCACCCAGAGCTGTACCCGGTCAGGCAGCAATTCAAATCATACCTCGGTCGCCCATGGAAAGAATTCTCAAGAACAATCATCATGGAATCATTCATCGATGATGTGATCCACCCAGATGGATGGTTGCCTTGGCTAGGGAGCTTTGGAATCAACACCTGTTATTACACAGAATTCAACAACTACGGTCCTGGTGCCATCAAGAAGGCCCGTGTAACATGGCGAGGAATCAAGACCATCACTCGCACGCACGCCGTGGATTTCACACCAGGAAAGTTCCTCCGGGGAGATGCCTGGATTAAGCCAAGCGGAGTGCCATACACACCCTATTTGACCAAAGCCTGATTAGATAAATTGATTCTAAACGTGTTTTTTTTTAAGATCTTCTGATCACTTTTTGATGATCTGCTGACCCTGTGTCAAGTACAGCCGAATGCATGCTGAAGATTAAAGCGACACTCCGGGACTGAATTCTTCCTCGTCGCCTAGCTCCAACACACGCAACCCAAAGAAAAAAAAAAAAGCCCCATCATGAGATCGTATTTGTTGGTCTTGATTCTCTAATTGTTGAAAAATAAGAACAACAATTTCATTTTTTCCTGACAGAAATAACAATCTTCTGTAGTCTCAGACTCATTAACTGGTTGTCCGACAAAACTAACTATATAGCTAATGTTCTGATTATGAAAATGGCTGGTGACTGATATTGATAAGTTCCTTGACCATACATTGAAACTTGAACTTACTGCCAATATTGTAACATTTGAAGACAAGATTTTTTGGAATCTTTTAAAGAAGGTATTGGCTGCCAAAATTTCTGGCCATCAAAGTGATGCAAGATTGAAGAAATTGGTTGGTTATTAAGCCGCCTCTACCTCACTATTACACCAACGGTCGTCTGAGGGGCGTTATACACTGCACAAAACCACCCACGTTGTTAGGATCTGGGGCTCCTCTAGGCATCACTTTGACTTCATGATTGCGATTAAGTTGAAACTGCAGGTCTCAAGCGGGCTTGACAATTTGCGATCAGTTTTGATTTGTTTCATTTTATTTTGACTCGAAGCGACTTGTATCCAGTTATTCCAAAACACGCTTCTTCCTCGTCCCGAGGAGCGAAGACGAATATCCGAAACGAGAGAGCACGCTCTTGACTCGTCTGATGGAGAAAATAAAATTACTTAACATAAAGCAGTATTTGATATATATATATATATATATATATATAGTTGAAAAACATTGTAACCTCTGGTTTGCCAGTTAAATTCAGGCAGTTTAACGCAAAAAATTAGAGGTCAATGTAACGAAAAAGAACAAAAAAATTAACAAAATTTTCGTTTGTGACTCCGTACCAAGGTCACACAGTCATTGCAATTTTCGGATTCCGTCGTAAAATTCCCCGGATATTATATAATTTCTTTGCAAGTTTTGTTTTGTTTTGTTTTTTCTTTTATGTAAAATGCTTGTTTTCTAAGTAATGGCCTATTACGTCTGAAGATTCACCGGTTGCAAAAATTAAAAAAAAATGATAATTTTTGTACTAATATTTGCCAAAAAAAGAAAAAAAGAAACTAAATTGGCGGTTAACTTTTGCGAGAACATTTGAATTAGAGCCAAGTTATCATGTAAGATTGCGGTTCTGTATTATTATTATTAATATTATCAACATCTTTTACAACCAAAAAAAGGGTCATAAAATGGTAGTTTAAAAGATTAACAAAAAAAAAATTGTTAATTTACTAATAAATTTTAAAGTTGAAATTCTCGAGTTTTAATTGAAATTAATTGAAAAATTAATTTCTTAAGTAGTGGTTTTCCCCTCATTATTTTTGTAATTTTCTTGAAAATTTAACAATTTGTGTTTATAATTAAATTGCGCAAAATTGTAAACCGACTGAACGCAAGAATAGCATTGTTGAGGTGTGTAGCAAATTCGCTTATACGATCACTTATATGGCTAAGGTCTTCCTTTTTTTTTGACTATATGAGAGTAGCACGGACAAAGAGCAACCCGTTATATCTTCCCACGCTAAATTTATCGACGTCCTTGTCGATATCCTTGGACACGTTGGACACGCACTGAGCTGGTGAAACCGAGGATTATCGGCATTTCACGCCAAGTCAAGTCCCACCACGAGAGGGTAAACTCTAATAAACTCTAATACTGTTATATTATATAGTTTAAAAAAATAATTTATTAAATTATATAATACAGACAAGTTTCCTTTGCTTTGACATTGGCAACGTGGGAGTGGCACGGACAGGGAGCAACCCGTTACTTACAATAGTATCTATATTTGTGACACATAAGGAGTCCCTTTCCCAGACACGTCCGAAGGTTTGGAAAGCGACGAAGCAGGTCCTCGAAACCTCCGCTGCCGTCTCTATCAGACGCCAAGCAACAGGGAAACGCCTCCATTGTTTTTTTTCCTCTTTATTTCTGCTGCTTTATTTCCTAAATTTCGTCTCTCTCTCTGTTTGTTTTTCTTTTTGGGTCTCCCGCACATAGTTCTTCCTGAGGACCCACGATAGCGGTTTTCAGGATTTTATCTGTGGGTAGATCAAAGAAATAATTGAATTAGCCTTGTGAAGAAATAGGACCCACTGCCATTAAATTGGTTTTAAGCCAACTCGATCAACATCATTCCAGGATAAAACACCCCACTTACCTCGCAGCCCACGCACGCAGAGGTCGACTCGACAGCCATCAATTCAAGCTCCCCCCCCCCAACCCAATTGCCACGAGGAAAATGTGACACGTAACTCGTGCTCACACCCTCGAAACTCGTGCTCACACCCTCGTAACCTCCGCCCTAGCAGAAATGGCCAAGAATAGGCAAGTTCACCTGTTGCTCGTGGCATTTAATTTTTGGCATGCACTTCTTGCAATGTCCCGTCGGTCTGGTCACTGTCTTGGAGTTGTGAACCTCAGCACAACCCTTTCATGAAGTGCTGGTCTCTCATTTACGGCCATTTAGAGCAGGGTATCTGGCTACTACTAACCACCTGGCCTAACCTAAGAGTGTCATCAACGCTAGAAAAAACACTACCGTTAAAGAAATTATTAGATCAATCGGTGTGTGTATCACATGTTGTAGGCTAGATCGATTGAGACGGTTGCTTGTGCAATTAAAATTTTCATTAGCGAACAAAACCTTGTGTAGAATTCAGAGGCGCTGTTTTTACCACTGATTAATTTGATTTATAGTTACACCCTCACAGGATAGACCCAACCTACAAAATTTACTAATATAAGGAGTATTTTCAATGTAATCTGAGACTCTGTAAAATTTGTGAAAACATTAATTTAAATTACTGTTCTGTGAAAGTATTAGATTACTGTGCTAGGAGATCATTTTGGGATCATATATATATATATATATAATTGTGTCATTTTTATTAGACAACTAACCTGGTAAGAATTTTTCAGAAACTAAGAAATAGATTCATACTATTTCATTTGTCAGCTGGGTGTGTTGGGTCTAGTTTACCCAACAGTCTTTTTAACCTGTAAATCACCACTGACTCCTCTATATAAACCAAGCCAGTTCTACCACCCAGAGGATTCGGGCAGAGCTTGAGGTGGGGAAAGGTGCAGAAAAGCTACACCGAGAAGGAGACAAATGGAGGGAATAAATCACAGAATGGTGAATGTGAATGGAATCAACATGCACATAGCTGAGAAGGGCCAGGGCCCTGTGGTGCTATTTCTCCATGGATTCCCAGAACTCTGGTATACCTGGCGCCACCAGATTCTTGGGTTAAGCTCACTCGGATACCATGCTATTGCCCCAGACCTTAGGGGTTACGGTGATACTGATGCTCCAGATTCAATCTCTAGCTACACTTCTCATCACCTTGTTGGTGATCTTGTTGCCCTTATTGATCATCTTGGCGTGGAGCAGGTGTTTCTAGTGGCTCATGACTGGGGTGCCATTATTGGGTGGTATTTCTGCTTGTTTAGGCCTGATAGAGTGAAGGCCTTTTTCTGCCTCAGTGTTCCTTACAGGCCTAGAAATCCAGAGATCAAGCCTGTGGAGAGCATGCGATTGCTCTTTGGAGATGACTACTACATCTGCAGATTTCAGGTTTCCAGTTGCATTTATTTTTTTTCCTATGTAGGTATGTTGCTTGTCATTGTGCCATAATTTGCTATTGAACAAATGGAGTTGGTTGATTTCTTTTGTGGTAGGAACCGGGAGCAATTGAGGCTGAAATTGCACGTGCTGGCATAGCCGAGGTGCTCAAGAAAATCATGACAACCAAAGAACCAGGACCCCCTCGCTTAGCCAAAGAAAATCCATTTGGACCGAGTCAAGAGTGTCCATTTGCCTTGCCTGCTTGGTTTACAGAAGCAGACCTTCAGTACTATGTAACCAAATTCTGCCAGAAAGGCTTCACTGGAGGATTGAACTACTACAGGGCTATGGATTTGTATATTTACATGCAACCATGTCTTACACTCACACAAGTTGCCATATCTCAAATCCGATCTTGAATGGTTTTTGATAAATTGCAATCTGGTTATTTCAGGAATTGGGAGCAGACATCGCCGTGGACTGGGGTTCGAGTGAATGTGCCCATGAAGTTTGTTGTGGGAGATCTTGACATGGTTTATACTACTCCAGGGATGAAGGAATATGTAAACAGTGGTGCATTCAAGCATCTTGTGCCATTATTGGAGGAAATTGTCGTCATGGAAGGAGTTGGCCATTTTATTAACCAGGAAAGACCAGAGGATATCAACTCCCAGATCCATGACTTTATTAAGAAACACTGATTATCTGCTTTTGTTAAACATCGAGGCATGCTCTCCAAGCCTAATAATTTACATCATTGTTGTAAAGCTTTTTCTATGTTACCTATTATTCTAATTTGGAGTTCCTTCCTGGCATTATACGCGTGGCTACAGGTTCAACGAAGGTTTTTTAGGTCTATTCATGAGAGAATTTTGGCTTCAAATTATCTTCTATTGGCCACTAAACTAAATCTGACTGTTTAGGTTGGCCAGTATAAACATCACCAATGCTCTTGACTAGGCGTGGAAGCCAATCGTTAGTGTATTTACTTTCAGTCCATTGACGGTTGCGCGCACTCGTTCCATTGCACTCAGAACTGAGCTGAGCCAAAAAGTGATGTTTATTGCCTTGGATTTGTCAACGGTTGTACCTAACTCGTCCCAAAGTGGAATGCAACTTCTCGGTTCTATCCAAATTCATATAGAGGAAATTAGGGTCCGCAAGAATCCAAGGATGGATATTCGGGGGAAGAAATGGGAGTATAAAAGTCAAGCGCTAAGCAAATCTAGTTGACAAATGCTAAATTACAGGGAATAACACAATTGCATTTCACGGATACATCGCGTCTTATCTAAATTTTGTAACAAAATAGCCAGCAACAAAAGAACCGCATCAAAATTTTGTGCTAAAACCCTTGCTGTTCCTCCTTCCTCTAGCTCTCTCAAACTTCCTTCCCTTTGACTGCCCGTATGGTTTAGTATGGCTGTGTGGTACATCAGGAGCAGGTCCAAGGTTTTCACAGCTTCACCAGCGTTCTTGGGACCTCTGAGAAGCACCTGTCACATGCAGGAAAGAAGAAACCGTTATACGGTGTTAGATTTGATAGGTAAATCAATATAAAATATATTAAAGGTCGACTGGAGCCCCGAGAAAGAAACAACATAAACCATCCAAACTACCCATAAAATTGCAAAGACAGCCACAATTAAGATATATATAAGAAATCATGCACAACATCACATAATTTTGCAATTACCAACCAACATTGAAATTAAAAAGCCCCAAGTACACCAAATTTTGTATTGCCTATCATATCAGAAACTAAAAGTGTACACCTAATTTTTCCAGTCAAAGGCAATTACCGTGCAGAAATTATTGTAGAATACCAGAAGTCTTGATGCCATCCAATCACCTCTACCAAATGAATCCCAGTTCTCATCTTCACTAGGAACATCAATTGCTCAATAAACCAAGGTATCCAGGGTATGTAATGCAAGTTCCTGTCAGCGTTAACGATCAATTTGTAGCTCACTTAAAAGCACCCGAATCATTAGAAGAGTCAAACGAACCATCAATAAAGAAAGGGACAATAAAGAAAGGGACATTAAGAGAAAACGACCATCGGTGGCCCTTATTATTTATCACAATATTTCATAACATCCATCAACCATAGAGGAAAGGCACTGCTCAGAATCTGAATCAAGCAGATCAAAATTCAAACACATTCACATATGCAAAAACATTATACTAAATTGAATGGGAGTACCACAGAAAACTCAGTCCCTTAGACGTTCTTTCAAGTTGCGATCATCACCGCATATCATTACAGGTCTGTAGGGCTCATCACTGCTTTCACGTACTCCCATTCAAAATATCCCACAAGAACACAGTAATCCAAACTCATCCAAGAAGAATTAAAAGATGCAATAACCTAGCAATGGAAAGACAAAATTATGACATGGAGGAAACCAGAATGCAAAATGATCAGTAAATGTCAGCCCATATCCTTAAAAAACATTCTTCAAGACTTTTTTCAGAAAAAAGTGTATACCGTGTTCTGTCCCAATGGAGCTCTTAGAGCAAGCTGAACAAAAGTCAAACACTCTCCACCGGCCTTCTCCATCCTGGCTCTAGCAGTCTCTGCAAACCTCAAAGCAGTAACCTTCAATGTCGGAACCTCATAAACCCTGATATCATCAGTCACCGCCCCCACCGCCACAGTAATCTTACTCCCCTTTATACCCCCCCAACAAAAAAGAAAAAGAAAAAAAAATCAAGATAAGACCCCATCCTGAAGATAAGAAAAACAAGAATCATTCATCCAATAAATAAAGGTGGGAAAAAAAAAAGACTTTTCCCTTCATGAAGCGGAAAATCCTGGAGAGAGAAAGTGGGGGCTTGTTGACCTTGCACATGAACAGCCTCTTCAATATCACCGCATTGAACTTGCTTTCGGTCCTCCTCACAAGAAACCCGTACAGCTGATCACACCTAACAGAGTCCCACCCATCAATTAATCAATCAATCAATCAATCAATTCGAATCCCTATTCAATTTAAATATTACAAAAAAGTCCCGAAATAATTTACCTTGACAAGGAGTTTGAGGTAGATATCATTAGATTTGGGAGCCGTGCGCTTTGTCTTCTTGCTCTCACCTCCCGCTTTCAGATCTATACCCTGCAAAGCCAAAAAAAAAAGAGCAACAAAAACTACTCACTTTCTTGTTTATACAAAGAAACCAAAGAAAACTAAATAGATCGAGGGAGAGCGAGAGAGGACCATGTTGGTTAGTCTCGGTGGCGATAGGGATGCGCCACTCCCGGTGGCGGTTGCTGGGTGCTAGTGGCGGCGGAATTAGAGAGAGAAGGAGAACGAGAGAAGGGGCTTTCAGCGTGGCACACGTGTCACCTCGCACACGTGTGGATGGTATGGTGTTTTTCCTGCTGAGGTAATACCATTACAGATGAGATGGTGGGCAAAGAAATATTTTAACAGTTAAAAATCTAGACAGTTACTTTTAAAGTTATTTTTTATTATTGACGTAAAGCTTTTAAAAAAAAAAAAATTAGATAGCCATTTTAAGAGTTCTCAACTTAAAAACATTTTTACGAGGAGACATAGAGTTTAAAATATATATATATATATATTATATAACTTACAATTTTACAAAATTTAATAAACAAAAATAAATTTTATTTTATACCTACCGTAAGCACCATTGGCTTAAAATTTGTGAAGGGAATATTAGAAGGTGAAAAATTAGTTAAATTAATTTTGAAAACTCATAAAAATAAGATAATCAATCAATTTTAATTTTTTTAAAAAAATAAATAATCAAAAATACTAAAAAAATTCTTATTCTCACTTGTATTTTCTCTATTGGTAAATATTAGGATTAACGTTATCATAGACAACACCTCGGATGATAATGATTTTCCTGCACTGGCCTGTAATGGTTCTGCCGCAAGGCACATGATCCTGCAATCTGGGACTTCACAACTGGAAAGCAAAGCTGCCACGACATTAGGGTTTGCCAAACTCACCCTTTCACTCAATCACAAAAGGAGTAAATGAGACACAGGGGCTGGTAGGCTGGATTTTAGCTTCAACAACATTTCCAGTCCAGAACAGCCAAGGCGGCAAGAAAATTGTGTCCATCAGGATAAAGAAAAGACACATGATTAGCTCGACAAAAAGGGTTGATCTAAATTGTAAAAATGATCCTGAATTGTGTACATTGACCAAGAAGTCAACAACATTTGGATGAAATTTCAAACAAACTCCTCGGCATCATCCAGGAAACAGGACTGCTGCAGTTCAAAATTCAAATATTCTCTCGCCAAACTCTCAATCTAGGCGCACCATCTGCAAAAAAGCAGCAACTTTTCACTTCCATGTCTCTGCTTTTGATCAAATACATCATGGCAAATCAAATAGAAACAAGACAGCTTGACTACAAGCAAACAACATAGACACAAATTCAGCAGGCAGACCTATCTGCACATGACAACAACACAAAGTATACACGACCACTATAACTGAAAATAAGGACAAGAAGTGATGTGAGCACATGAAATTGAAGCTCTATCTTACAGCGACCTACAGAAGTTGTAAAATGTGCACTAGGCATACGAAAATGCCTGTCTTAGTGCTCACACCAAAAGATATTTTGGGCTACTCTGTTTAAGAACATGAAATGATATCCGTGCAGTGTACGTTGATAAACAGGGAATTTAATATTTCATGGCCTACCTTCCAAAGGCCATCATTGAGATAATGCATGTTGTCCACCCCAATTCCCTTGTTGATTGTCCTTCTGTTGAGCCAAATAATTAAACACATACCAATTGCAAAGTATGAGAAACCATGTCAATATTAATCACTAGCTACTACCTCTCTTGACTACCTATGCCAAAATAATTTGGGTATTGAAAACCAACAACTTCAAAGGAGTCTCTGATGGATGCAGAATGCAATATGCAGCAAGGCATCTAGTCCAGTGTTTATATGTCGCACAAACTACTGACCAATCAGGTTTTCAATTATTTTTAGCCTGAAAAACATGGTCACCAGATTCACTGACGAAGACCTTGACAAGACTGATCTAGTAGCCTGGGTTCCATGATCACTACAGAAAGATAATGATACAGAAACATAAAAAGTAACTTACATATCTTTCGCCGACATTTTTGTGAACCCTATAGCAAGAGCATGTTGCTTTCCTTCCGCCATAATGGCCTGAGCATACAGGTTAATAGATCAGCAATACATAGACAATAATTCAGCAGAAGGACACAAACAAAAGGAAAGAAAGAAAAATAAGGATAGCAAAATTTTCTATTAGCATATCAGAAGAAAGAAATAAAAGATGTAAGAAGGCACAGTTTATACCACTGGAGTTTCTGCTTCAACTTCATCATCCAAAGCACCGCCTGGGGACGTAAGCCCAGGACACATTATGTTTGCACCAGAAAGCACAAACTTTATTGCACCCCTGTCCACCTGTAACTTTTTCATTATGTTTGGATCTGTAACACAAACGAAATCTAACAATAAGCATATAAAAGATTTAGCTCCGTAGGAGTATGGTTGCCAACAACAAAAGATTATACGAGCTGCTGTGCATGCTAGCATATCTCAAAAGCATTTTATCTGTGAATCCATTGTACGATTGTATGAAAGTGGGAACTCCATCAAGTCACATGAAAGGCAATGGCAAAGTCTAACCACCACAATAAAAATGTCTAAACTCAGAAGCAAATACCCTGCAGCACTTTAATTTCATGAGGTCTATACAACTTCTTCCAAAGGCTCATGTAAGTGGTGTATGTGCAAAAACAACCACTACTTGCTATCAACCTGTATGGTTTAGCGTATAATGGATTGAGGTTGGGGCATAACTAAACATTCAAATATATCTTGCTCAAGAAAGAGAATGGGAAAAGGGAGCTTGGAGAGAATGGGAAAAGCAGGGTTTTTCACCGACACATTACACAAACCAAATGACAATCAATCAATTCTAAAGCAATAGAAGATAAAGATATCCAAGAGCAAGAAAATACTTTACATTGATGGAGAAGGCGTAAGGTAGGCATGTAAGGTCCATCGCGGATATTGAAAAACAAAGGTACATTATTAACCACAACCAGATTCAAATGATTTTGACTACAAGACAAAATAAGAATTCATCAAAACCAACCCAAAAAAAAAAGAGAGAGATGAACAACAAATCAAGCACAAGCAACACCAAAAAATAGGGGAAAACAGACCATTTAACTACAATTAGAGGTGCCTTTTTTGGAAGCAAATCGTCCAAGACCGGCTCAAGTCCTGGGTACTGCAAGCAAGTTTAGATTAATAAACTTCTACTTAAAGTAATTAAAAAGGGGACAAAAATAAAGGTAACAAGATTAAAAAAACAAGGTAATACAAAAGAAGAAAGAAATGGGCAATCTTGAAACCTCGTCAGCTATGTTCTGTCGGATTTTCCGCTGAACCGATGCCTTCACTTGGTTCTGCGACGAAACATCCTCGTTAGAAAACCTGGTACAAGAACATAAAGAGACATCAGTTGAAAGCGAACGGTTTAATTAATGTAGTTACTGATAGCAGGTAAAAAAAAAAAAAAGACCAACGAATCAAAAATGAAAAAGAAAAGCGCAAAAACGCTGACTTTTTGAACATTTTGGAGAAGTGATAGATCTTCGTCAAGGAGATTCTGACACAACCCTCCTGGGGTTTTTGTTGGGTTTGGATTGGATCGATCAAAACAGAAACCGTTGCGTGTGTTTTGTTTCTTTGCAAATTGTAATTAATTAATGGTCGAAATTTATATCTGTTTTGCTTAGGCCCGCGTAGTTATCAAGCAAGCCGAGCCATTATCCGCCGTTTCTTGGGTTGAACTAGGAAGCTTTCTGGACCCAAGATGGGCCGGCCAACGCAGTTGTGGTTTGCCCACGATATGGGCCTATCAAATCCGTTTTGGGCAGCCGCGTGTGCGCTCTACTCAGCTAAAAAGGCCTACAGGTCTGGCGAGCCGACAAATATTCATTAGTTGTAATGGGCCAACAGGCAATTCGGACGACAAAAAGCCATGTAAAAGACACCGAGTCACCTACAAAAAGCATTGATGGTCTGAGGGCCCAGCTTAACCTTTTTATCTAAGCTCTGTCTTTCTCCAGTAGTCTCCTTCAACAGCCTCGACTAGATTCCATCAACGATTAGCTTAAGCACCATTGTTGGCGTCATTGGTTAGAGCCATCTTCTCTCTCATTATTAATTTCATTCTCGGCCTGTTAAGTGGTCTTTATTTTGCTTCACTATGCGTTCAGTTATTTGTATCGGTTGCTATTCCATGCATGCTTATTTTGTTTATGCAATGTGTTTGCGGGTAATGTCATCTCTATACAAGGTTTCGCTTCTCCCGTGTAAGAAAAACCAAGAAAATGAATGATTTCGTTTTCTTTTCTTTTATCCTCATCAAATGATTAATTAAGCAGATGGTGCGCGCGCGCGGGGAAAAACTCGGGCCTTTGATCGCTATGTTTTACTATCCATGCCTACCCTTGATTCAAGTGAAAGGCAAACCAATGCTAATTAGAATTTGTCTTTAAACAAGGAAAATAAAACAAAATAAGAGTCCCCCTTGATGTTGCTTGTTGGTACAAATTATAGCAAAAGAGAAAGCAAATTGCATGTAAAAGACAGCTTCTTTTCCACTTCCAGAAAGACATTGGTGAGGGTGGTGAAGAAGAAATCGACCGAAAATTACAAAGGGGTTCCATATATTAACTACACTACTAAGCACAAGCTCGCGGACTTTCCATGGGCTTCTCAAGCCATGGCCCGGCGGTTTACTCGTGTTAACGGTGAACGGTGCCGGGGCAGTCATGCAATTCGTCTACGTCACTGGTTTTCTTCTCTATGCTCCCGAGGACATGAAGGTGACATTATATTATATTTTATCACGCCACCTTATATTAATTGCTTTTTATGAAAAATCCCGTTTGATTTTCAGTCTCATAATTTTTGGATTCAATTGAATGGCTCGCATTTGTGGTCGAACATTTTGACAAAAGGAGAACCGTTTGATTATCATTCGGGCAAGTATGGGGGAGTTGGTGCCATTGAATGCTGGCTTTCTTTGATCGGTGGTTGCAGTAACACTTCTAGCCACCCCTCCACACATACGCCTTCCCTTTGTTGCAATTTAATGTGCTGCCTTGACTATAGGCATGCATGCATCACCTATGCGCACCATGGTAAGCTATGGGTATATGCATGATTAATACGTTGGGCTTTTACAGTTTCTTAGACAATTTTCCGATTCAATCAAATTGGAGGTCCTGGTGTTTCAGGCTGTTTTGTCCCTCTGCATTGTTACAACACTCTGATGGTTATTGATCAATAATGTGTGATGTGTAACAGAAAAAAGTGATAAAAACCAAGAGTGTGGTGGATGTACATGCCATTTCTGCTTTCCTCGCTCTTCCTTAATGGAGTTGTTTGGTCCATTTAGGCACCACCAGTAAAAGACCTTTATATTATATTTCACATGAGAAAATGGAAGTCTTTGTTTTACTTTTATAAGACTATTTGTTTTATATTTTATATAATTAAAAAAGACCTAAAAAAACTTTACACATAAAAATAATCTAAATTTTAAATTTAAATAATTTCAAATTATATTGATTAAATTAATTATTTTTATTTGTTAAAATACTAGTTATTTTAATAATAAGATTACCAACTTGAGATATTATTTATAATAATAAAAAATATTTTTAAAAATAGTATCAAATATATTTTAAATATTATATCTTTTTTTACGGAGTTTAATTTTTTTTTGTGTTTATATTTATATATTTTCTTTATTTGTTAAGAGTATATTCCTCTGAATTAATTGTTTAATCTACATATATAGTGTTACTAACATGCACCTTTTCTTTATCAGGATCAAAGAGAGCTAGCTGGCTAGTCATTTATATACAATACACCCAGTTCAGTTACTCTATTTACCATATGTTTTCTAAGAAAACTTTTTGCCATGCATGCCTAATCTTCCACTATCTCAGGGGTTGATTGATACAATTATTTTAATTAGGTGCCAAACGCAATTGGCTTTGTGTTGGGCTCAGCGCAATTGATCCTCTATGCAACGCACAAGAACGAGTCAACGTCATCCAAATCAACGGAGGAGAAGGATGAAGGAGGCTCGCCCCACCTGATCCAAGGGGGCATTGAGATGGGTACATCCAATGTTCATGATAACGATGGTGGTGGTGGTGGTGGTGATGGTGATGAGAACAGTTTCAAGAACAGAAGCCTTAACAAAGGGAAAGAGTCTCTCAAAGCCGTCAGCTGATGGACAATCCAGCTTGAATAGGATCATCAGGACACTATATCTGGGTCCTTATGACTCAGAGTACTCTCGTTAATGATGACCAACCTTAATTAATTAGTTTAGAAGGCAGGCAAACGCTTTGGTCCAATAAGCCTTAAATTTATGACATGAAATATACATATTATATACTGACTTGTCCCCTAAAGCTTCGTGGCATCATATACCTTTCTTTTTTTTGGGGAAAGTTTTTCTTTTTCTTTCTTTTTTTTTTTAATGGGATCACATTGGCTTAATTTTTAGAGAGCAAGCTCGCCATTCACCACCCATGCGGCCATGCACCCACCAAAATTTTACCTTTTGCCGAGTCTTTAGTGAATTAGTGTGACAATTCAGTTAAGTTAAGGTGTTTATTACTCTTATTCATTCTCTTTTAAAGCATAACATATTAAATTTATTTGTAAATGAATTAAATTAAAATCATTCTAGAGAATCTGAGCTTTGTGAAGGGCGAGTTACGGGTTGAACCGATTGGACTGGTTGGTTTGTATAGCTACGGTCCCAAGTGAATCCATTAGCCCAACAAGTTTTAAGTTATCAATGGCTTTTGTGACCCTGAGCAATTTGGATAAGTCCAACTCGAAGTCTCAAAAGAGCATTGGTCGAATACACTGTACAAACAAACGCAGACCCACAAGAGGCCCAACAATGCCCGCCATTCAAAGTCCAGACCATATATCACGGTGCTGGTTGGGTAATGTACAGTTCATTTAATGCTGGCTCATAGACGTGTACACTACCGTTGGATTAACTGCACACAGCGTGATGGGTTCATTTAACGGTGGAGAAGGTTGTGTGTAGGTCCACACTTGTGGCAGAGATGGGACCATAAAAAAAAAAAGAGTGTGGGTCCAGGATCCCTAGGCCCACCACATCATTGACAGACACGAAGAGGAGACATTTTCCATCTATGCTCTGACGGTCAATCTACCGCCGGATTCTAAGCACAGAAATCAGAAAACCAAAGAACATTAACCAAAATCCAAGAGATTTCAAGGCCTGCAAAGATTGCATAAGATATGATTCTGTTCAACACCAGAAGCTGCACATCTCTGTCAACAATTCTCTGTGTCGTTCTCGTGTTTTCACAATCCTTCTCGTCGTTATCATTAGATCAAGACGATATCTCTCATCATGGGCAGAAGCCAACAGCGTACGAGATGCTCGGCGAGTATGAATTCCCCGCGGGGATACTTCCAAAGGGTGTTCTTGGTTACGATCTCGACAACACAACAGGTAAATTCTCTGCGTTCTTGAATGGCACTTGCAGCTTTTCCCTCGAAGGGTCGTACCAATTGAAGTACAAGTCAACCATCAAAGGGCATATATCTAAAGGCAGGATCTTGAACCTGGAGGGTGTTAGTGTGAAGTTGTTCTTCATGTGGGTTGATATTATCGAGGTTTCGAGAAGTGGGAATGATCTCGATTTCAGCGTTGGGATTGCTGGGGCTGGCTTTCCAATCGATAATTTTGAGGAGTCTCCTCAATGTGGGTGTGGTTTGAATTGCGGGGATGATAGGAAATTGACCTGGCATAGAAAAAGCCCGTTTGTATCTTCTTCCTAGAGAGAAATTTGAATCAAAGATCCTAATCACGGAATCGTTCTATTGGAATATATCGATTGTGTTTCTGTTTCCATTTGGAATCAATTGAATTGGGTTGTGATCTTTTTCCCCTCTTAACAGGCTTTTGTTACTCATTGCTTTCTTCCTCCATAAAGCAATGTTCGTATAATCTCTAGCACCTCTTTTATAAATTCTGTTGTTTGATCAAGTCTGTGGCTGCAAAATTGTGCCTTTCTTTGCTGAAGCTCCCTACCCGTTGGGGGTGGAGGCTAATTTGAGAATAGTTTGTCATTGAAACGATTACCATAATATTATGGTTGACCATTAAGGAAGCTTCGTAGTATTTGCGACTGGAAGCCTAACCACTTGTCATTGTTTTCGGTACGGAAGCCCTTGTTGTTATTAGAAGTCGTCTTTGAGACTAGGGAACGGAATTGTAATCGAGTTTGTTGTTTTATATGGGTCAACTCAAAGGTTGTTGAAATCTGTTTGTTCGTTACAAATTTTGTTTAACAAATCAAGCTTATAAACATTTTAAATGTCAATTTGCATAAAACAAAAGGTTTTACATTTTATGTATTTAAACCTTGGATTAGAAGATAATTAAGAAAATGCATAATTGAAAGTCAGGATTATATTTCCACACAAACGAATAAGAATTTGTTCTTTATTCCATTCACCGTTAATGTTTTTATGTGTGTGCCATTAGGTGATATCTTTTTCAGTCTTTACTGATTGGTTTTGAGGATAACCTCTTTTCTTTTCCTCAAATATTTAGTCATCTTGTAAAGCTTTATCTGCCCGTAATTTCTGTATCCACCAGGTCTTGGTCTCTTTGTGTTTTCTATTTGGACTCTGTTCGTCTTTTGAGAATAGTAGTGGGGATCCTGATGCTGCTCTATGGCAAAGCTATAGTGTAGATTATATTGGATCAATGCAGTTGTCTATAATTGTTGTTGTTGTTGCCTATTGAGAAGTTAATTTGGACTTCAGACGTCAAACGGCAGGGTTGAAACACTAACTATTGTAATGGTTTGCTCCTGAGAGTTACAACTTCTACGCACAGAGCCCGGGAGCATCTTGTTGTGTACAACTGTTAGAGAACTATAGCCTGAGTTACCATAGCACAAGCCCCAAAGCTATGCCATATTAAGATATCAGGTTGCAGTTGACTCTAGCAACATACCAGTCCTGGAAGGTAGATTTTAGGCCTACGCTTAAGCCAGTTGTTCTGCAACTTTGCATTTGTCATTCTGCAAGTTAGATGCTTGCCGTCTTCTATTTCGAGGGCCATCAACTATGCCTATTGAGGATAGTTTTCCAATCCCTTTGTGTATATTTTTGAACAATACAGACGGATAAAAATGCCAATGGTTGTTGAGACTGCAATCCCTGGGAATTCCCCGAATTATTTAGGTACAACGCACTCGTTGAATAAGGAAACTTGATGGCTACGTGTTTGGAATGGATATATAGTCAACATCTACCTCTGATGTCGGGCCATGATGCTTCTTGCCAATGTCAGAATGGCAAATAGTCCAAAGGTTGCCGGTTCCAGGCCACTTTTGATTTTCGCATCGAGTTACTGGAAGATAATTCATTTGTAATTTCGTTGTTCCCAACATACTTTTGACTAGACTGGTGAAGTAGCCAAAGACTCATCAAACCTTTCCAGACGGCTAACGAATCTTAAATTGAACATTCTCAAAGCCGGATGAGTGGATTGTAACTGCAAAGAAAACAAATTGAGTTGTGCTGAAATCTCTTTCACAAACCAAGTCCAAGAGGATTTAAAGGTAAACCCCAATGGCAAAAAGTTGGCTTTCAGGGAATAATTCCAAATACTATATTTATCGTAAGTGACATGGCATAACCAAACAATTAGGCCTAATACTCAAAAATGGCATGCTATTATTGGGTTTCGTGACAAAAATATATAAAATAAAATAAATTAATAATGTGATAGGAATATGATAGGTATGCCAAACAAGCCACTTGTGATTACACGTATTAACAGACTTTTCAAAAGACGCGGTTCAAGATTCATCCTCTCATCAATTGCTGAGGCACTTCTCCCACTCTGTCTCTCTCTCTCTCCCTAACTTATCTTTGAAGGTTTCAACGTCTGATATTGATAGGTGACGAAGAAAGTAGGATTTTTATGGGACAATAGAATAATGGTGTCGACCGAGAAGAAAGAATCATAGAGAAAATGACAACCTAAGCCCATTGTTTGTTTCTCTCTTCCATTTGTTATCTCTAATATCTCTCTCTCTCTCTCTCTCTCTCTGTTTTTAATTTTTCATTACCCTTCTATTTCTCTACAAGGTGGCCATTTGATCCCGGAAAGTCAAGTCAAACTATTAATTCTTCAAAGGTGGCCATCTGATCCACTTTTGTTTTATCCAGAAGCTCTCTTCTTTACCGCTCTTTTTGCCGCCCTTCTCCTGAAAGTTTGTTTCTTTGATACATTTCAATCAATTCAACGCCTACCCTTTTCTTTTCTGTGTACAGATTGGCGATTTCAGCCTTTATTTCACAGTATAAACAAGCAAAACTTTCTGGGTTCTCTCTCTTGAGAAGTCCTCATCCCAAAAGATAAAATTTTTATCTTGTATTATCGTTGCCTAATTGCTTTCAATTCAATAGCTTGAATATTGGTTATTTATATCAATCATACAAGAAAGTGGATCTGATTTGGAGGTAAAGATGATGATGATGACAATGGAGGGGATGATGGATAAGAGAGTATTGGATGATATAATAAGGAGGCTATTGGAAGGGAAAGGCGGCAAGCAAGTCCAGCTATCTGAGGGACAGATCCGTCAATTATGTGTTAATGCACGCCAAATCTTCCTCGCCCAGCCTAATCTCCTTGAGCTAAAAGCCCCCATTCGGATATGTGGTCTGCAGTTTTCTTTTATTCTCTCGATATGATATAGATTATCATGGATTTTAGACGACGAAATTGTATGTGTCTGTGTGATTGTTATCATTTTTGTGGTGTTTGATGTATGTAAGCATCATGTGGAATCGTTAAAGAACTGTTTTGGAGGAGATCGGCAAGAGAAATCATCTGGGGTGCCTGGTTTTCGTTGTATTTTGGGTTTAATTCTGGTGTTTGATTATTTATGGGTGGACATATACGGGATATTGCAGTTTTGGAATTGATGTCAATGCCTATAATCATAGTTTATGCTATTTTCCTTATCGTAATTGGTTAAATGGAAGCAAGAAACAAGCCATCTAGGCTACAGCCTGCTTAAAAATGCAGCAAAATTGTGCAGTTACCATCTTTTTTCTGAATTCTCTCTGCCTTTATGTCTGCTGTTTTTTGGCTTTTACAGGTGATATACACGGACAATATCAAGACCTCTTGAGGCTATTTGAATATGGTGGCTACCCTCCAGCTGAAAATTACTTGTTTCTTGGAGATTATGTGGACCGAGGGAAGCAGAGCTTGGAGACCATATGTCTGCTTTTGGCCTACAAAATCAGATACCCTGATAAAATTTACCTTCTGAGGGGAAACCATGAGGACGCAAAGATCAACCGGATATATGGGTTTTATGATGAATGTAAAAGGAGATTTAATGTGAGACTTTGGAAGATATTTACAGACTGCTTTAATTGCTTGCCTGTGTCTGCACTCATCGATGAGAAGATACTTTGTATGCACGGGGGACTGTCTCCAGAGTTGGAAACTTTGGACCAAATAAAGGAGATTTCAAGGCCTACTGAAATTCCAGATAGTGGTCTTCTCTGTGATCTCCTTTGGTCTGATCCCGATGGTAAGGTAAAAGGCTGGGGAGAGAGTGATAGAGGTGTTTCATGTACTTTTGGAGCTGATAAGGTTGCAGAATTTTTAGACAAGAACGATCTTGACCTCATTTGCCGAGGTCACCAGGTATGCCAACTTCTTTTTGAGCAAGCCTATTATAGCTGAGTTGCTTTTTAGCAATCTGCATTCAAGCCTGGTTCTTAGCTTCCTCTTTTGTTTTTCCTTTCTCCTTGCTTGTTAGGATTCCTTAGATCAGAAGTTCAATTGAATTTACCTTGCCTAATTAAGTGAAAAGGGAGGCTTTGTAGATGGAAATCAGATCTTGACATGGGAGATGCCTATTTTAAATATTAACGACTAGAGGCTTCTCTCTATGTGACTGCATTAGTACCATACTAATAATGGTCGGGTCACTCTTATTTTCCTAACTGTGTAGCTATGACTTGGTTTTCTGTTCTTTAGTCTCACTAAAGTAACAAAGTTGACATATGTTTGAATCATTATGAAATATGAGATAGCTTTACACAAAAGACTCTTCAATATGTGGAAAGACGGGGATGTAAATTTACAAAAGTCATCCAGTTGTGTCCAAAACAGTATAAGCAATGCTTGCATATATGAAGTGTTGTCAAGAGCCTTCCTTAATAATTTGATTCAGCTTGTACAAGTTAAGATTTTTCTGTTATAATCAGGTGGTGGAGGATGGCTATGAGTTTTTTGCTAAACGAGGATTAGTCACAATATTTTCAGCTCCAAACTATGGCGGAGAGTTTGACAATGCAGGTGCTTTGTTGAGTGTTGACGAAACTCTTGTGTGTTCCTTTGAGATATTGAAACCAGTTGCAGCAGCAAGCAGCTCGAAGTTGCCCCTTAAAAAGGTATCTACAGACTATGTATTCTTACTATCCACTTTCTCATTGAATTTGAGAAGATGCCAGTTTGCCTCCTGTTCCTCTCTAAGATCTCAGTTTTGTGGTTGCAAGTACCGTCTGATCTCCTGCTTCTTGTTTTTGTTCAAGCAGCCTCCGAAAGCCGGAACAATCTAATATCGGACAAGGTTATACAGATATTCCTTCAAGTTTTGTATGGATGACACCGCAAGTTTGCAAGAGGATCTCATTTACATGTTACGACAGAGGCTTCAGAGAAGAGAAGCCTCTTCTCTGATTGAAGTAGCGAATGATTTAAGCATGCAACTGATATTAGGCACTCCATAGATCACCAACAGGAAGCTATCTTCTGTGCAGGATGCCTCGAGTACCCAACAACAAATTTTTGATCCTGCAGACTGGCAAACGTCTGATTGTGAGTACTCATGGAGTGCTCCAGCCTCGAATATTGTCGAAAAATGTTTGCATTTGTGCTCTGTTGCTTTCTTAAGGTGCCGTTGTTCATTTGCTAAAGTGAGTCATTACTTACAGTATATATTGTACTGAATTTTTTTGCTACCAGGCGACCTACTCATGAAAGTCACATCAAGGCTTTTACGAAATCATTACCATCTCAAACACAAGCATTGTATTCCATTACAAGGTTTTGGTCAAAAGCTATTCAGATGTCGATCAGCCGTGCAACTCAACACATAAATAAGCCAGGTCTCGTTCCTACAAAGCATTCAGGGACAATCACCTCTTTCAGATGGTAGGAAAGGACTTCCATTAAACCAAATCAAGAAAATTTTCTGGTAGCTGGTAGAAAACGTTACAATGGCTATAATAATAACCTTTCCTTGTACAAAAGCATGAAGCCCACCCTCGGAATTTGTCCTTCTCCCTCGTTAAATGAACACAGAACAATATATAAAGCTTATCCCTGTTCGTGGAGCTGAAGACTCTGGCGGATAGCAGCAACATTTGGAGCGCTTCTTCAAAGCAGTCATTGATTTGGAAAGAACAAAAACCATAAAGCACCAGATTTCTTTTTCTTTTATCTATTAAGAGGCCCGAGCCACCTGGAAGAATATGAGCAAAAACTTCACCAAACAATTTAATCATGCTGAGTAACCCAGCACCTCGATTCTTGAAGGAGCAATCCTTCAACTTAAACATCTAGTTTCTTGACGATAAGGAAGTGCACAAATTTTACATGATTAACTGCAGTTTAATTGTTCACCTCTCAGTAACAGATCATCATGCTCACATTCAAAGGGGCATTTATCTTCGATTTCCTTTCCTATTTCTTTGGCCATTGGGAGGATTTAGGTTCATCTTGCCATCCAACCTTCTGGCTGTTCGTTGAATAGCTGCTAGCTTTTGGCGCTGGCTGTAACTCTTTCTTTTGCTGCAGAATCAACAATCTAATTAGCAAAAAGCTGAACTATCTTTTCCACTAATATGCAATCCCAATGTAATCACCTCGATCTGACAATAGTATATCTTATCACAATTAGACCAAAATGAAACAGACATGAGGAAATTCATCAAAAACCAAAAAGTCATGGATGAACTAGAGAAAGAAAATCAATTAATTAAAAGAATGCTAATACATTTTACAGGATATCAATTACAAAAATGTTGAGACACTAGAGAACCTAAATTTACATGCAGCTTTTCTCCCATTAAAGGCACACAAGTGGTTCAATGTAAAAGGTGATATTGGGAGCACTGATTATTTGTGTCAAATTATGCATTAAATAGCTACTTTATAAGGAACTTGACAGAGGTTTTGGTGTTGAACAGCCCTTTGATTCTTTCCTAAGAGGAGAGGTTAATAATCTTTGATCGTCAACCAACTTCAAGCATTAATATTGTTAGACAATATACAGGAGAGTAAGTCCCACCAAAGCTTTGTTTAAAGCTATGCACAGATAGATTCCTGAATGTTCAAATTTCAAGGTTAACACCAGATCCAAGCTTCTCTCAGAAGATAACACCTTGGGTCCAAGTACATGACTCTGTTTTTCATGGCTAATTTGCACTACAAAATACAAGGTGCTCATAAGTACTGTTCCAATCTTCTACAATCATCATTTTCCAATTATCATCTGGTTACCCAATAAATAAAACAAAATCTGAGAGTTAAATTATGGCAGATTGAAGGCAACAAGAGAGTTATCCAACCTCACAAACATGAGCCCTGCAGTAAGAACCAATCCTCCTACAGCCCAGGAAACTTTCTCATTAAACGACCTTTCATTCATCCACTGCCGAAAATCTCCAAATACACCCAAATTCTCGGCTTTCTGGGGCAATTCAGACCTCCATGAATTAGCAATGGAATCAAGACTGGCTCTACCACCATAGCAAGATTCTTCTTCTCCACTAACAGATGCATCATCAGACAGTTTGACAGTGAACCCAGCAGCACGGCAGAGCTCTGTGCCATTGGAGACCCATTTGGCAGCTTCACCACAAACAAAGTCATTCACTCCACAAGGTGCTAGAACCTGACAGGTAAAATCTAATTAGGAAATACATTCTGTCAGGCATTCAGAATCCCATTATCCTAACATTCCTCATCAAGAAGAAGTTAATAAAAATTAGAGAAACTCCATTATAGTTATTTATGTAAATTGAATGTACTCTAAGACGATACCCAGGAGATGTCAATAAACAAACTCATTAACTCAGCTTCACGACTTGCAAAACTTACATGGCATCATTTTCAACGAAAACTTGATCTGAAGTCCAAGTCAAGAGTACACCCACCTGTGCCTTTGCATCCATGGAGAAGTAAGCATCTGCACATGCTTGATAGACTCTGTCACAAAAAGAAGAACATAAAAGCGGAGGTCCAGGCTGAACACCAATGTGAGGATCACAGATAGAACATTCCAGTAGTTCCCACAGATGCAGGCACTCCTGGCTGGCTTCCCCTCTTGAAGCCAACCTCCTAATGGTCAAGAAAGCAGGATATGTCTGAGCCACATCACAGCAAGTCCTTTTGCGAAACACCCTGCAAAGGGTCAAATCTTTGGAACCCCTGCTTACCTTTTTGGGAGGTTTTCCTTCAGATGAGAATGGTGGAAATCGACCACCTTTAGAAATACACACTCCATCTGTTTTTCCTGCAGACATATAGGAAAGGGATTTACGGCACAAAACACAAGATTGGGACCTTCAGAAGGACAAAATTAAGCCACAACTTGTTACTGCTGCGAAAATGGACGAATCTATCCAAAGAAGTACTTTCGCCCCAGAATTTCTCTATGATCGCCCAACTACTACCTTTAAGCTTGAATAATAGGGGAAAAAAAAAAAAAAGTCCACCCAACCAACTCCCTCAAAGACCAAAGAAACTAAAAATTTCAAACTTGAATGATAAAGATCACTGATTCCAGAACATTAACTGTTACAGTTGAATCTAAGCCCGACACCCTCAAGTCAGTGTTGATACTCTAAGTGAGCCATACCTTCCAAAATTCAACCTTTTAGAATATATATATATATATTCATCAAACCATTAAAACCCCAGAAAGCTGCTCGATGGAACTATTTCACTTCGATAGAATTTCTCTTCGTTTGAAGACCAAACACGAAACAAAGCATAACCAATACCCTCAATTGCAAAGCATAGGCAAACTTCAAAAGCCGAAAAAAAAAAGCTAAGGATACGACATGAATAAGATTTGAAAACATCACAGAATTTTTAAAAACTCATCACCGGAAATTCCAAAGGTTGAGATCCCTATCCACATAAAAAATACGCTGCCCTATGCACCAACACGATCAGAGCGGTAATGGGTTCATGAAGTTCTATTCAAATGACTCATAGAAAAACACAGAATCGAGAAAAGAGAGAAAGCCATTACCAGAGCTAAAGAGGATTTGCGAGTGAAAAAGAAGCAGAAAAATCAAGAACCCATATTCTCGGCTCTCCATATTTGAGAACTGCGATAGTCTAGTGAATACGAATTGGCCAAGGATTGGAGAGACGAGGTCACTCCATTCACCACTACGCTACAGGTCTACAATAACAGAAGTTCCGTCCATTGGTACAGATGGAAACCGGACAAAACGACGGTCTGCGGATTGACCCGATTGACCAAAATTTGGATCAAACTGGCTGTTGATATGGACTTGGACCCGGAGCAGACATTGGTGGGCCTATGGCTATCTGAAAACTCAAAACAGTCTGCATAATTCAAGGCCAGTCCAGGCCATTTATATTCTAAAATGTTCATTTTTATTTTTTTGAAATAAGGGATGTTAAGTGTGTTACTCAGCAACGTGACATTTCTATTTTATTGTTTCTTGCCATATGACAACACATTTTAATTTTCTTATGTAAGAACGCTTAGTTATCTCATACGACAACACTCCTCTTCGCATCTAGGGTAGTGTCCCTATTCGTTTCCAGGTATGCAGCGTAACCGAATAAATTACCCCTCGAAACTTGTACGAAACGTGCCATTGCGCAATGATATACATCATCGTTTCATTTGTTTTGATTAGGATGCGTACGCAGAAAATGGATTTGGAAAATGAATTAAAATGTTGTTAATGGTCTATCAAGTATCAAGCTAGATTCAAAAGTTGCTGGGATAAAAAGTTTCCCGGATTACTTTATCAAGACCCACCTTAGGAAATTCAGGTCAGATAATTGAGAGCCCACCGCCATATACAAGTGATGGCCTCATTATAACAACCCCCCGACTAGATCCCTTGTTTTACCTTTCAGCAAAGACCAACCTTGCTTCAACCCAAAGCACCATCATGCTTCCTCCACAGCTAACACACACGCACACACCCCACATGGATGGAGAAAGAGCGAGCGCCATGGACAAATATGATATGAGAAGAGCAATATATTTACATGCAGCAAGCTACAAAAGTGGAAATATATTGTACTCTACACCATTACAATCCTTCTCACAGGTCACTTTGGTGGGCATGTCTAGAGAACACACGAAAACGCACGCGCACACACTCGCTCAATTTCACTCCGCTACAGAAACTTTGGGCAGAAGCCCACAGAGCTGAGCTGGGGAAGGGAAAAGTGGAAACATACACATTCAGCCACAAAAGATCAAAGATTCTCATATCTCACACGTCGTAAGAAGAAGTAGGACTCCTGGGACCAGCCTCGCATGCCTTCCCGTATGCGTCCGACGTTGACCTTCTTCGAAACCGGAACGCCTCTCTGCTTCCTTACCACTCGCACAAGTTGGTCACGTTAGATATTCATTGCTCAACGTTTACACGGACTCGTGCCAAATTACAATGCAATAAAGCACCCCCCCCTTTTTTTTTAAAGCATTATTCCAACATAAAGAGGATTTGACGTGTTGCCAATTATGCTTACAATAAAATTAATACTTTATTATCTACATGAATATCACAAGGTCCACTCGCAGAACAGTCTATCCTACATCAGACCTCTTTCCCAGGACCCCGCATGTGGGAGTTCCACTCGGGATTGTCGTCTTCCATATACATTGCGTAAATGGAATTATTGTGCAAGTTTTCTAATGAATTTAATCTGAGATAGTTACTTCTCCTCCTGATATTAGCGAAATGCTACAAGCTGATACATTTAGAGTAGTTGTTCCTAACTGAAGCCGTCCTTTTTTGTTTCTTTTGTTTCTTCTCCCTCTTTGTTAAAAAACAAAAACAAAAAAAGGCTTAAAACTATAGGTAGAACCTCGCTATTACGCAACTTGCGTTTACCCAAACACGTGTTATCGTTATCCATTTGCCAGCACAGCCATCAAACCAACAGATGACAAAACTAACCCCCAGCCATTCTCCACATCCACGGGACCAGTTTTCCAAACTCCGCCATCTAAGGCGACGTGTCAGCGTAACCATTTAGTAAATGGGCTAGGGGCATTGCGGTCAAGTCAAATGAGAAAAGCAAAATTCGAAAGAATCTGAAAAAAGCCTTACCAGAAAAGGGAGATACCGGAGGAGTAGATCCGGCGGGTGACGCCGGAGGAGTACTGCTCTGGTACCCCGGCGGTTTCACTATCATGATGCTGCGTGTCACTCTCATAGCCTCCTCGGACGGTCTCCCGTTTCCGCTATGGGATTCTGATAAATAAATAAAAAAACAAAATTAAAATAATCCTACCTATCAGTCAAAGCCCGCCCAATCGAAACAAGCCATTCGACGCTCATCCGATCCAACGGACAGAAATGGGTGCGCGCCATATGGCCGTTCGCAGATGAAAATTATATATAAGTTGTATACTAACGCTACGGATACTTGCTGTGAAAGTTTTAGTTTGCGTAATCCGCTAAGAGGCGGCGTGAGGGGCACTGATTAAGGTTTTCGCATACCCTTGCCGCAGCCTGTTCGGAAGCTGAAGGTGGAGTGCTTCCGAAGCTTGCCGAGGCCGTTCTCCGGCGGGGGTCCGGCGACGGTGTCGTCCCAGAGCTTGTCGAGCAGACCCATGGCGCGGCTTAGCGAGATCGGTCACTTTTGCAGAGGACTGGCACGAGCAAAACTAAATTGGCCACTCAACACTGCCAGCATCGAAGAAGGGATCGAGGCCAGGAGTGGCGAGGATATTTAATGGCGGCGATTGGATAAGTTTCCAACAAAGTCTGCCGGCGGAAAAGAGATCGGGACCGTTGATTCCGACGTGGAAGGGATAAGATCGATGGCAGATGTCAGGTCACGTGATGGGTGGGGGGTCTCTCTCTGTCTAGATCTCAATAACTAAAATGCCCCCCCCCCCTACTCCACCTTTTAATGGATGGAATATCGATAGGTCTCGGTCATGCTTGCCGTTACGAGATCGGCCGGCCCACCCCCCAGGAGGGCCCCAGAGCCTTACAGCCGCCTTTCGACCTGTCCAACTCCCCAGTTGTCGGGACTTATTGCAAGCAATAGAAATGCTTGCTTCCCGCGGCAACAGCTTCGGGGATAAATTTTAGACCCCAGCTGAACGACATGTCTCGACACACACCAACCTTTGACTCCATTGTAAATGTTAAGACACTTTTTGTGCCAATCGACTGAACATGTTCGGAAAGGAGTGAAGTTCACGCTCTTTTGTTTTTTTTTTTTTTTGGTTGTTGGGCGCTTTGAGTTTGAAGCTACGTTAAAAATCGAATTTGTTTCTATGTAACTAAAGACGAATCGATGAAGTTCATGTTTTATTATGCTCCAAATAATAGAAAGACCACTCCACTGCTCAATGTTGAATCTGAAATGTGGCCCGTCTGCTTTAGGTGAGGTGGGGTCCAGATATAATGAATTACCCGATGGCTATATTACTTGCTTTTGGCCTCGCGACGATGCCTCGATTTCACATCAATCATGGCGGGTATTCTATTTTGTCTCCTTCGTAATACAATCTCATGGTCAATTTGTGTGTTGTTCGTTGTGTGTAGCTGTGGTCAACTCTACGAGAGATAATAAAATATCTGGAAATTCCGAATAAATTCCAGAAATAATTGGAGTCATGTATTAAATAAATAAAAGTGGGACCAAGTTCAGATAAAACCTTATTGCTGAATTTAATACCGTTGTCTTCAGGAGCATCCGGAAGAGACGTATGTTAACTTCCAAAGCCTCTGCAGAGGCATTCATAAAACTATCCTGCCGATGCTTATTACAGAATGAGAGAGTCAACTCTAATCACTAGAAAGAAAGAAAAAAAAAATTCCCATCATTGTCAATTGTATGATAAAAAACTGTTTTCCTAGTTTTCAAGAATATTTGCTTGATATTTTTTACCATCTTCCTGTGAGAAAATCTCGAAGATCTCTGTTAACCGCATCTTGGAATGCGCAGAGTCATTTTCCTTATTTGCCTCTCTGGAACAGGACAGAAAAAGGATCTGGGAATCTCACATTTTGAAGGAAAATTCGAGGCGAAAGACATGGCAGCTTCCGTAATTTATCTACTTTTGCGGATCGAGGTGGGAGTTTGAGAGTAGTGTTGTCTTGGGGCGAAGAATTATAGTGTTTGGTTGACAAGAAACCTTATTGTCTGCTTGTAGACAGCAAGAAAAAATGTCTTACCTCCTGATTCCTCAATTTGTAATCTGACGAATTTGGTTGAATTTTTACGGTAGCTGCTAAGCTGGTTGCGACGTTCAACTAAAATCAACCGTTTTGTTTGTTCTTTAATCTGTATAAACCCAATTATTATCCCGCGAAAACGATATAATCATTGACTTCTAATGTTTGCGTTTTTTCCAATTGTGGATGTCAGTTTCGTGGTAAATTTGCTTTTAGGCAGTTTCACGAGGCTAAATTACTGAAATGGTAGCAAGGGATCCTTGCTGCTGATGAAATCGAAATAACATCCTCTGTGAAGTTCCTGCTGTTCCTTTTTGCATGTCCATTCAAAACACTATGGCGAGAAGGATGGAATACGGTTCGATTCTAGCAACTGAAAATGTCAATATTGAATTGTGAAAAACTCAGAATATTGGAATAGGGTCAAGAACACAACCATAGTACCAATACCAATCATATTGAAAGTCCAACCCGGGTGGTCCCGAAATGACAAAGGTAAAACTACTTCGAACTACGATTCAATACAAATTACAAGACATGATTGTTTAGTGCAATTCAAATAAGTTTGACACCAGCTTCCCTCACAGAATCAACCACAGCTTTCACCTTTCCATGGTATTTTTGTTCTCTCTTGTAGAAGACTGTGACAGCAGGTATACCCTTCAACAAGAGGCGTTCCCCCAGTATCTTACCAATTTTGGCTGCAGCCGCCACATCCCCAGTATTTTCCATGCTTGAACTCAAGGCCTTCTCTTGTGAGCTAGCAGAAGCAGCCACTGTGGCAGTTGGTGATTGAAACACTTGGGCATGCACAAACTTGTTCGTGAAATGCAACTTCAGGACATATGGCTTCAGAAATTCAGCAATTCTAGGGGGCCTAACTGGTGGCGGAATAACCATTGCTGCAAATTAATAGCCTATGGGATAACTGTGTAGGATTAGAATTAAAAATTCCAACATTTAACGGCAAACCAATTGAGGTGAAGGACCTTTTGTGTATGGTATCACAGAGAGAATGGCTGAGATGAAAACAGAAGCAACAAATTCAGTGAAAGAAAGCAAGAAAAGTTATCAGCAAGATAGACAACTTATTTCATTCAAGTGCAGCGAGTAATCAATTGCCCAATAAACTGAATTATAACAATGACACCGGTTTGTAATTTGGAGAAAGGAAAATACATTCTTTTCTATTCCACTGTCATCTAACATGGTTGAAGCCAGTAAGCAGTAGCTTTGATTTTTTTTTTTTCTAAGTTTTTTGCACTCAATTACTCAAACTCCACTTGTGATCCCATCCACCGTTCCAATCACAACTCAAGTCTAATTTTACTTAAGGTTCTATTTTCCATTTTTATCCACATCTCAAAACAATTGCATCCATCAAAATTAAGGTCGATTAAGCCAAGACAGCACTCAAACAGACATTGAAATAAATAAATATGCATGTGCCGCGTTTCCTTCCCCAGTCCCCACAACCCCATAAGCTTTGGAGGGCTCTTAGGCCACTTTGAGAACCCCTTCAGACAGTGCGACGTGCAACACTCCCTAATCACCGAGGTGACTAAGCACCATCAGACGAAGGCAATTCCTACCCATTTTAATGCAATTCACGAGCAGATGAACAGGAAGAAAATTTTAATTCACAACAATAAATAACAGTGAGGAACCTTAAAACAGCTATCAACAACCATCATATAATCCATGGAACTCAAAAGTGCTAAAGAGTAGGCACAACATATACAATCATCATATCGAAGCAAATGTCCCCACTCAACGTGAAAAATGGGATTGGTTTCCAGCTTCAGATTCCCATTTCCCAATCATCAGTTTCTAAAATCTGAAAAACGAAAATTATAGGCTAAAACCAAGCAGCTCAATCAATCAGATACACTGAACAAATATCAACAGATCGAAATGAACTCTTTTTTTCATTTCTTTTTCCAAATTTCCGAGCATCCAAACGCAAAGAATCAAAATGAATGTGAAATTGGATTGAACAGAAAATCAAACCTGCAATTCAGTGTACTTTGGTCAAGAATTTTGCTAAAACCTAGCTGGCGTGTGGCAGCGGCGGCTAGAAAGGCGGCGGCTAGGACTACGACTACGGCAACGGCCGGTGGTGGCTTATGATAGTGTGGAGTTGGGCTGTTTGCTTACAACTGAGCCCACTAAAAGAAACAAGGTTTTTATTTTTATTTTTATTTCCCTCTCTCTGTTTTTTTGCGGTTTTTTTTTTTTTATTTTGTCATTTCTTCTTTTTTGTTTTTTTCTTTTTAATTGTTCAAGAAAAACGAAACTATAATCAAATTACCATGCATATACTTAAATATATAAATTGGGGTTTCCAACATTATTGCTATAGCTCATTTGTTAATTGCTTTTATAATATATCGATAGCATTTTTCCTCCTCGAATAGAGTAAAGGGTGAACAGGCTATAACCATAATTGCATTTCGCAACTCGAAGCTTTGATATTAGGAGTTTCATATGGATACAACAATTGTCTGCATCACTGTGGCACAAGTCATTAAATGTCAAGCAGTTGAAGTTGTATGCCAAGCAAAGCATTGTTGGAATCAATCAACGTTGATGTTCCTTCTCTTTGGTTGCAGACATGGCAGTACTCCACGGGTAAAATTAGTTACATATTTGTTTTTTCCTTACAGGTCAAGGAAAAGGAGGCCTGCTCATTATCAAAATAGGTTTCAATACACTAATCAAAATTAGAAATTGCAACGTTAGTCTTAGAGGAAAAAATTGACAGAGATTGAAAACAATGTTGGGTTGCTCAACTTTTTCTTTTTGGCTTAATGTTCAACCTTTTTTTTTTTTTTTATTCAGTAGAATTGGATAAAAGGAGCTAACTAAAAGTGAGTTTGAGATTCACTTCACGTTCAACTTTAACCACAATTGCATCCTTCATATCATTTAAGTTGCGTCATATATTGATATTGCAACCCTCAAACTGATCGATTGCATCGGATTTGCCAGCCTTTAGTTCTTGAGCTTCTTCACATGAGCTAATAACAACAAATAGAAAGATAGCCCCTACACTAAAAGCAGGCGCTAGAGGGCACCCTTTTGCTGGTGGCCAAAGAATGACAGAGAATGGCTCTTTACTTGGTAGACGTTTCTCCTGTATCTGTAGAAGAGATGAAAGACGTGCTTCCACTTGCTTGCTATTTGTGCACAATTTTTACTTTTTTTTTAATGGGGGGGTGTTACTAGAATGCGGTAATTGTGGATGGAGCAATAAAGAAATGTGTTGGAGTAAAACATGTTTGTTATACCTTTACTTTCCTCTTTTGAAACCTCAAAACCAGATTTCGATATAATGTTGCCATGAATCTCCATTAAAACACGAACCACCATATATTAAAAGCAATTAAAATTTCCACTTTCCAGGAAGTCAAAATAAATCCATAGAAAATATATATTAGCAGCGAATGTTACAAGTTTAAAAATTGCTATAGGTCTGATCCCCTTATTTCTATTCTCACTGCATAACGATCAGGGATAATGCACACGTCTCATAGTTTGGTAAAGGACACTTTGCAAGAAACAGTTTTCCTTCCTGATGGGATAATTAATATTGAGGAATTGAAAATGTATAGACAGAGAGAGAAGAAAATAATTTCAGATATTGCCATGCAGAAGTAGAACAGAACAGCAGAGCAGAAGTTTTCCGAATCTAGAGATTCGTGCATTGCGTGTCCAAAGTCCCACAAATATTATTCCTTACTTCTCATCTGCCCGGCATCTCTCTCTTTCTCTGGGGGTCTGCGCCTGCCCCTGTGACGCACCCACAGTCACTGTCATGTTGTTTACCAAAGCCATAATATTGCTTGCAGATTAAGGTTTCCTGAGATGATTATGAATCTGCTTGGCAGGCAGTGGGCACTGCTATCTTTGTCCCCCTAAGCCCACTTCAATTTCCAACACTTCAGTGGCGTATCAGATATAGGAGTTGAAAAGCTGCTTTGACGTTGCTTGCAGAATAGAAACAAACCTCCCACTATCTAAGGCGATCGAAGCCAGAGAAAAGAAAAAGAAACCCCACTTTGCTTGCTTGCTTGCTTACAATCCCTTCTTTTGACTACTAAATCTAAAATCCAGCTGATCTATCTCAAACGCTTACGCTATCTACTCTACTCTCTACGTGTAATATATGGCTGTGGCGCTGTGCGCGTGTTTTAATGGGTGTGTTTCTACTGCTCCATAATCCACATGTACAGTAAGAAGTCAGAAACAAAGCAGTGGATGGAGATGCAAAGGGAGACACGGACACAGAGACAGAAAGTTTAGTGTACAAGTACAATTTGCGTGCATCTGCATGATCAGAAATCATCTTAACTGATAGTGAATATAGGCCCCAGAAATGAAGCAGGCCGGCAGATTTTCTTAAGATACATGTAGGTTTTGTTTTTCGGCCGTAAGATATATGGAGGTGTATAAAAGGAAAGCTGGCCTCTTGGCCATGGGACCTGGACTCAGCTATGAACCAAACGAGTAGAGCAAGTATTTTAACTTCCCTGGTATAAAAAAAATAAATAAAAATAAACAGAGCGACCGAGAAATAGAATCATTTAGATTTGAATTCTCGCAAGGTTGTTGAGGAACGAAACGTTAAAATAAGAAACTAGGGAAATTATACTGTAAAATTGAAGGATTTAAACATATTAATTACTGGAAACGAAATGAAAAACTTAAAAATATGAAAAAAAATGGAGGATAAATTCTCTCTAGTTCCACATTTTCAATTAGCTGAAGGGCTGATGAGAAAGTTTTGACCGGAGAGAGCTAACTTCATGCCATAACTTGTTAACTTCGTGATGCGATAAAGGTGAATGTACACAAGCAAAAGAGGGAAGAAACTGAAGAAAAAGGAGTTTCATTTGGTGCAATCTTAGTTGGAACATTTACAGCGTCATATTACACGCATTTTTTTTAGCCACAGAACGAATGCAAATTGATGGCTGAAATCCATAGAACTTACAATGAATAGTTCGAATTATAAGGGTATGGCTCCCCTATGGAAAGGCGAAATGATGAGTGGCGAGAAGGTGGGACTGTCATTGCACAATGCGCTAAGCTTTTACATCAGGTAGGGTAAAAAAACAGAACACAGAAATTGCGTAACAGTGTATCTTATCTACCCACCGTACAACATACACACTGTTACTGGCAAATGGAAATTAACGTAAGAAACAGGAAGAAAGATTCTCTCTCTCTCCGTCACTTGTTGTCTGCAACAACTTGAACGTGCCATGTAACCCACGACTCCATGCGGCGACTGTACACCTTCTAGTGCCATAACGATAGAATGTTAATCTTACACCTCTTCGAGTAACACGTTGATTACAATCACTGCAAGCTCTGAGGGACGCAACTGCGAATTAAGAAAAGCTGGAAGATGAACAGCTTCAAACAAGAAAAACCAACGAAAGATGTCAATGGAATTTAAGTTGAAAGGGCATATATGTAGAAACCTTGTGTACATTTTGGTGCCCTACACCTTTAGTGGAAGACCCAACCTAAGATCAGTAGTAGCGACTGTACTAGCTCTGCATGGAGAAGGGTGAGAAACCCACGTTGGAGAAGGGGAGCACGTGCAAAGCCGTGACAGAAATAGCTTGCACGTGCCCTGCTTCTCCAGCAAGAGCTGCTCACCCGCCATAGCCGTTCCGGCTCTCCTTTGCCACGTTACAACTTCCATAGTGGAGAAGTAAAGAAGCTACGGCTACCTCAAAGCATTTATAGTAAGTTTAGGAGAAAGGAGGGAGTGAGAGAGAGAGAGAGAGATTAAAGAGGTTGAGTCTTGTAGTGGCTAATGCTTTAAAGACCCCATGTGGAAAAAAGCAAATCAAAAGCCATGCCCCCCATTGTTGATGCACATTGAGCCGAAAAAGAAAAAAGAAAAAAAAAAAAAAAGAAGAAGAAGAAAAACACACCTCATGAGAGAGCTCCTGCAAAAATTCTTTCACATCATGATTTCATGCATGACTCACTCACTTTTGGGTAGGGGGTAAAAAAACACCGTCCAATCGATTCTCCAAAAAGGAATGTGGGTCCCATAATCCTATCCTGGACGTACGTGCCGCCGGGGGTGCGGGTTCGGGGATGGAATTTCAATTTCTAGGTGAATGCATAAGACGAAAATAGCCAACCCATCGTAGATTTGACCTTCAATTTGACACTCAGCACAGCAGCAGAAGGACAGTGAATCTTATTCTTACCGGTTTGATCAACCGGTTTTGATTAATGCCAACATATTGTTGACGTGTGCATTGGGTCACCTTTTTTTTTTTTGTGGGGTTTACTTTCTGCCGCCATATTAGAGCGTGCCCACTTTCGGATGAGTAAACGATTTCTCTTTCTCTATCTCCCTTTTTTTTTTTTTTTTCTTTTTCTGTCAGTATCCCGCTTCTCGATTGAAGGCAGGGTAACTAAGGAAGAGTTACAATTTGAATGCTGGATTACTCATTCAGCGGCACGTATGTAATTCGTGCATGTATACGGTAGTTTAGTGGCATTACACTTAAAGTTGCCAAGTTGCCTTTAAGGGGGTGAACAAGATGTATATGAATGTCAACAATTAAGGTTAATTCTGTTTCTCTCGCCATACCACACTATGCATTTTTCCCTGTGAATTCATCCAATTCTAAGGCGATTAATGACATTTGACCAACAATTTATAGCCATTGAGATTTTTTGTTTCTCTTGTTTTTTTTTTTGTTTTTGTTTTTTGGGGACAGCACTTGAGAAAATTTTAACTAGCAAGAAGAGGGGGGGTCTGTGCCAGCAGAGTGGAGAGAGAGAGAGAGAGAGAGAGAGAGATTGTGTTTTATTGCAAGTGGGGTGATGTGATGCAATTATGTGAAGTAAATTGAACGTTGGGGTTGCGTGTAGGAAGCAACTCTTTTGATTAAGCACGGAGAGCTTGTTGGGTGGGGCGTTGAGTTAAGTCCCTACTCCCTAGGTTGATCTGATTTCCCCCATAAATTTAGCAGGAGTTTACCCTCACACTCCCAGTCTCTCTCACTCACAGGGACTCACCCCCCATCGATTGTGATCTGTCTTTTTTATTTGTTTTTTGGTTCCCTTGCGTTTCTTACGAACACAGCACCGTGACGTCTGGCGAGAGTACAGCGGAGAGAAATTGCGAGAAGAAGTAAACTTGAACAGAAATAAATATTGCTTTCGGCTAGATTCCGTAATTTTGCTTCAACAAAAAAGTTCATCTCTGTGTTTGGCCATAAAAAGAAAAGTTCCAGGCTTTTACTTCTTTGTTGTTGGGTAACTGTAATTATCTGATAAGAAAATACGTATTCAACTAGCTAAATTTGATTTTTTTAGTCAAGTGCGTAATCGATGCCTTTGATTCGTAAGATAAACATGTTGATTGGATGAGCTTAATTCATAATTAAACAACCATTGCTATATGGGTCGCTAACAGTACCAATTTTATAATGCCACTAGGCATACCCTTGGACAACATTACATAAAGAATTCTGCGTGAGTCCAAACTAACGGGTACCAGTCCGATCAATGTGTAAATATGAGCATACTTGAGCTTCCAATTACGCAGATGTCCACTCATTACAGGTATTTCTCACCTCATGCTATCCGTGTTCGCAACCAAGCTTTGGGAAGATATGCCGAATGAGCCACTTTGCCATATAGTTATAGGTCTGTTGTGTCATGTGTATGCCATCCCAGCTTACATACTCGGCAGGATTGGCACAAACGGTGAAGTTTTTGTCTCCGCACATTGCTTGCTCATTCACATTGAATTCACCTCCTCCTCCGCAACAAGCTTTAGTTAATTGACGGAATCCTGCTCACATCAAGAAAGCAAAAAATGAAATTGAAGAAAAAACAAAAAGCACATTTGGGACTAATTATTAACAAGTAACTAGGTTCTTTAATCTTAACTGAGTCTAGAGTTTCTAAATACTTACCGAGTCTCGAAGAATTGTCCAAAACATAAAGAAACGCATTGTACAGGTCGCCATATACTATGCGAACTGTGGGATATTTCTTCCCCAATTTTATGAGTGCCTTCTGGAGTTTTGCATTATGATATACGACGACATCATTGTAAGCCTTCAGACAGCCATAATTATCATAAGCAGCAGAATTGCTGGACTTCGAATACTGAAGATGGATTGGGGAACACCCGAATGGGAAAATCCCAGGAACAACGACTCGAACAGCCCCACGATCTATAAGTGTCTGCAGCAAATTGTAACACAACTATTATATAAGAAGGTTTACGCACGATCCAGGTTAGCTATCACTTGAACCTGTCAATGTAATGAAGTTCAAAAATAATTTTCTAAGTGTGAATATTAATTTAACTTACTTTAGTAGCATTAATGATGACATTTACAACGTTGGGGACAAGGGCTTTCTTTGTCTCTTTGGGACTCATGCTATCTCGCTTGGAAAATGCATAGTTATAGTCATTGTCTCCAGTCTCTCCAACCACGAAGAGGGCTGATTTTAATTTTTGTGCGCAATTACCTACCAAACAACATAAAATATATGAAGTATTACGTGAGCAAAGTGTATACAGAACTTTAATTTTGCGCTCACTATCTGATAATTACGTAGTCCTTCTCTATGAGTGTTTGCTTATCTAGTAACTAATTACCTTTATCGTTGCCGCAGAGGGATTTTAGATATGTTTCAAACCATTGAAGTTGCACATTAAGAGAACTGTTAGTCCATGGAGAAGTGACGTTCATTGTTGCCAAGAATGCGGCGTCTAAGGCAGTAACACCGGCAACAGCAAAGTTAACTCCATGACTAAAATCAGCCCCCATCAGCAGCCTCTCATATGGATCAAGCAAAGGCAGACCAGCTGACAGTGCTGCATGTATAATTGGTTCCGTGCAATAAACAAGAGTTCCGTGTTGTAATGCACAATAATCACTGAAAAATATTTGCATCAGAAAATTAAGAAAAAAAGTATGAAAATGTATAGTTTCCAGAGCTAAGTTAGGCTTGCTTAATTTAGTTACGGGTTGTCAACTATATAACTGACCTTTTTAATGATAATTACTGGGTTAACTGTGGGGTTTTTCTTTTTTTTTTTTTTTGACTCATGTTGCCCCTGCAATTTAATTTTCATTTTTTTATACATCCAAATTAAAATTAATATTTTATAAACATTTGACAAATTTAAGATTTAAACCTCCGATTTTTAGTTAGTAGATATTAAGGTTTAAATTTTATTGTAATTATAATTTTAATTAGTAGATTTCATTCTCACATATATATATATATGTATGTATGATGATTATACGAAAATTTCAACCTCAACTTTTTCCCTCGAGCTCTTTTAAAGGCTTGAGGTAACCTACAAAGCTAAAGCCCGATGATTACAATTACGAAGATTATTACTATAATCTAAAACCATAGCAATGTAAAAACAAATGGAAGAAATAAAAAAGTTTAACACCGTACCAATATAGTCAATCATTAAGAAACCATCGGATGATCTGCCTGTTGTCTTGTTAATTGAAATACCATAAGGGAAACGGCCATGATTAGCTTTTGGGGTTTCTACAATAGAATTGCCCGTGTCTGATATGGCAGCACCGAATTGATATATGGCATCAAATTGACAAGCGGCAAGAGTGTTTCGGGCACTTGAACGTGTTGCACCAAGCAGAAAGACGAAGGCAATAACAAGAACATTGGAGAAACCCATTTTTGTGATGATATTAATTAGATGCTTTTGTTGACGAACTCAGCGTGCTATTTATGAGGCTTGAGTTGGGACAGAAGCTTGTTTTCCGTAAAACGTTCATGTGAAACAGAAAGCAAGTTTGATTAGTAAGGTAGGCATTGATTTTCGCCGGCCAGCCCGCAAGTCTAGAATTCTGGACTCGGTTATGTACTTGTATCATTGTCCTTTCCTTGTGTGCCTCATTTTGCTGTCTCAACCATCCAACTGATTGTAGTTTTACTGAGATCATTCACGGCGAACTAACCATCCTTGTCTAGGAGATAACGGTGTTTGTGTTTACAGCTTCAATTTGAGTAATTACAGTCATGTTTTTCACCCATTTTGCTAGGTGACTACAGTTCTCCCCCCCCCCCCCCAAAAATGCCTGACAAATTAGTTTCTTGTTTAAGAAAGAAAAAAATGATTTCTGAGATCAGGAATAACATAGCTATCATCGTTGTAATTTAAGCATTAATTAAAAAGATAAAAAAGGTTTTGATCTAAGAATATACTAATTGATTGTCATACATATAATCATATATGAATTAAAGGAAAATTGATACAATATTAGAAGGAAAAAAAAAGAAATAATAATACAAGGTGAATTGGATTACCCGCAATACATTTGTATTTTTCAGTTTTTTTAATGGGCACAACGAATTTGTTATTTGGAAGGCAAATTGAAAACACCACGTATACGAAGCTTAATTTAGTTGCAACTCAGAGCAACCTCTAACAAAATAAATAAACAAACTAAAGCTGGCATGCTACCAATAGATACCGATCCACCAATTGTTTGCTAAATCTTGATATACCATCAAGGGGGAAACCTTTTTTTTGAATGCTACAGAGGGGAAGAAGAAAAGAAGTGAAAAGCTAATTGAAATGGTTATTAAAAGAATTGCTAATGGGAAGTTAAAGGTCATTGCAGTAACCCGAATGCCATCACTTCCAGTTCTGCTTAAGAACCACCTGCTTCCAACCCCTCCAAGTAAATAAATTTCATCTCATTCTCCGTCCTTGTAATCAAGATTCAAGAAGAAACTTATTTCACTATCGCCGGCACATTTCTATAATGTTTTTCCTACTTGGTTACCGAATATGATCAAGAGGTTTAAAAAATAAAAACAGAAGACAAAACACTGCCTCTTCATGCCCACGTTGGCAATCACAATTCTTTCATTGTAGGCCTAAAGAGGACAAAAAAATGCTTTCCAGGAGATAAGTCATTAATCCTTGCGAGGGATGAGATCTGCATATCATGCCTTTGCACCACTTTTATGGTCATAGTATTCCACCAAGGCAGCACCAGCTAGTGCACCCAGAGTAAGAGCCTGTGCATGCAACCTAAATTCAAAATGAGAGGGATGGTGAGCAGAGAAGAACTAATGCCAATAAGGGCAGGAAAAATAGTTAAAGGCTTGACAGACAAAAAGAAGAAGACTAAAGGGTAACAAAACTACCTCACATTTAAATTCCAGTGCATGTTTACAAGCAACGCATACCTTGTGCTCACAAATGAAAGAGATGTTTGGGGGGAGGGGGTGGGGGGAGGTTACGAAGGACAGCAAAAAGCAACCCAATAAAGATACCCAATGATTATTTTGTGTGACCTTCAAACACCTCAGTGATTAGGCTGAACCGGCACAAACTTCTAATAACATTTCTCAATTATGGTCCAAAAATAAGCAAATCAATATTACACAGATTTTGAATGAGATATAACAAATAGTCTTTGAAAGTTTCGTGGATCATTGACAAGCCCCTGGTTACAGCCACAAGTCAACAAAGCAGATACAGTGGCAATAATGAAAAGCTCAATGTCAGGGAAGTAGGCATATAATGCTTTCATGTTGTATAGATGTGCCCAACAAAATCTTCAGAAGCCAATTTGTTTTATTCTTGGGGATAAGTAAAACAAAATAAGGGGAGCCTTGGTGCAAGGGATAAGTAAAGAGAAATGCTGCTAAAAGTACACTGATGATCAGACTACATGATTTTGAAAAACCATATTTGTCCCAGATTACCTGCTCCAATGGAACAAAGTATTCCGAGTCATTTGCACATAAATCATCAGTAGCCATTACAGTGGCACAAGTCCTTGGAAAAGAAGAAGAGGGTTGGGGCTCAAGAATTAAGAACAATATCCTCAAGCAAATGAAAATGCCTGGGCATGGCACACCACTATCTTTTGTGTCTGTGTTTTTTTTTTTTTTTTTGTAATGATTTATCCCCACTGTCTCCCCATAAATCAAAACAAAGTGTAGATACTACAAAGCCTGAACTTTATCAACAACGAAAGCAAATGAATTTCTTCGAAGACAAGTGAAGACCCAAGTTGTTAAATAATAATCCATAAGAATATATCCATACAAGGCACCCAAAAAGCAGGTCAGACGAAAACAAAACACAATCCATTGTTTCGAAGAACCACACAATTCCAGTAATTACTGTGTCACATTAAGGCTAAAATGAAAAGGCCCACAATCTCTCTCACAACTTCCTATTGCTCTATCAAAAATTCAGCATGGAAATTCAATGAACTCCCAAATCAGCTAAATGCAATTCGCAACTTGCCAGAGATCGCATCATAAAGAATTGAAAGAAGAAGGAAAAAAGAACCAAAAATAAAAAAATAAAAATTGAACAGAAAGTTAAGACCTGGCGTGAATGAGCCTGACACTGGTCTTCATGTTGGGTTTCGACCAGTTGTACGCTACTGAACCCGCAATACCGCTGAGCCACAAACATCCTTTTCAAGAATCATTTTTGTAAATCCCCCCCCGCCCAAGAGAAAAAAAAAAGAAAAGAAAAACAAGAAGAAGAATTAAATCCACATCCAAACAGAAACTGATTCAAAATTAGAGAGAGAGAGAGAGAGAGAGAGAGAGAGAGAGAGAGGGAAAGAGAGATTACCAACAGTTCTAAGCTTGTGTTGAACGACCCATTCCCTAACAGATTCGAATTTGCTCTTCGCTTCTGCCATTATTTTTTAATTTCTGTAGAGAAATTTGTGTTAATTTTCCCCCTTTTTATCGGAGGCGAGGGGGTTGGGGTCTACGGGGAGAGACTCTTTATGCGAGACAAGAAACAAAGGGAAAGAAAGGAAAAAGGGTCATGTTGTACTCACCCTTGAGTCCAAAGTCAAAACGGTGGCCGTAGCTTAAGTTGAATCACATTTTGATTTCCGACAATATGGACGGTCCATGATTCAACTGAAAATTGAAACTTACGGCTTCGCGTAGCAGAGCATTTCCATTCTTGTTGAATCACTTTTTTTTTCTTTCTTTTTTTAAAATTTTTTCAAAAGAGAAGCAAAAATAGCAGCACCGCCTTTCTTTTGGTCAATGAGAAAAAATTCACACTTTTCACGATCCTGCCACGTGGCAACCCTTTTGGACCTCCCTGGGGAGCCCACAAAGACCCAAGGACAATAGGACTTCTAGCCGTTACCACGACACGTGGCCCAGCGATTGGGGTAATAAGCCAGGGGGTAAAATGGGAATTCCACCGCCTCTTCATACATACATACATATATATATATATACTTTTTTTTATTTTTTATTATTTATAATGTTGATCCATGGGTTCGCTAATATGTTTATTTTCTTGAGTGGAATATCTGCGCGGAATTTAAGTAATGTTTTCTGGATGAATTTCTTTGCGAAGAGACATGTTTAGTACAATAGTTAATTGATATTCTTCCATTCTAGGGATGCAGTAATTCAGTGCGAAGCAGATGGCTGCTTTGTGTATTGTTGAGGTTGATGTGAATATCCCACCAAGGCCACCTGGTTTAATACTTTTTGCTGAGGTGAGGTTAGATTTTACACTTCTACGAGGCATTGTGGCTGCTCTCATTTTTGTTGTCGTTGTTTGTGCATAGTCTTTCGTGCAAAAAAAAAAAAAAAATGCAGTTCAATTATCGTTGACCATGCAATGTTAACTGATCAGAATCATATGCGCTGGGCTGGGGATGTCTGCTTCTCTCGAGTCTACCGCGATCGCCAAGTGGTTGAATAATTTATGCAATGGCAATGAGCCGCCAGGGACCAATGTCACGGCTAATCTGCAGTTGAATTGCATTTTTTCTCACCAACAATGCAGGCATGGCAAGAACCGTTGACCATCCAAACTCTCCCGCTCCCCCCTCCTTCCTCTCCCTCAGAGTAAGATCTATATAAATTGTGTTTCATGAGCTGACACTTATAAATGGTTATGGGGATAGATGGTCAATGAGTGTTGCTTCTGTTATGTCCCTGCAGGTTAGTAAACTTGATGACTCTTGAGTTCTGGAATGTATTTTCGCAGGCTTACACACTTGGTTATGTTTTCGTGTATCCTGTTGTCCTAGGCTTCCATGGTGATATTTCTTAGCTATTGGCATGCAGGTTAAATCATCCTGATCATATGTGCTTGGCTAGGATGTCTGCTTCTCTCAATTCTTCCGTGATCGTAGTGTTTGAATAACCCAACATCCCTTCTCTTTTGCGTGATGTATGACATGAAGAGCTTGTTTACCCTTCTAACGGCATTTGGATCAGATTACGGCGAAAACCCTAAACCGATTATATCATTCATATCCATGTTCTATTACCATGTTTTGGAATGCTATAGGATGAAATAGACAGAGCAAGAGAGCTTCCAAGTATGTGCTGTCCCACGTGTTTTTTATTAAATATATATCCTCAAACTCAAAGGAAGCCAAAGAAATTAGAGAAAGCCAGAGTCCACCGCACACAGCCAGATGGCTGCCAAAAAGATCGTTTCTGGGGGCCATTCCATGGTATCCTTGAGGCTGTCAAGATTGACAGACTACAAGCAACATATATACTGTTTTTCACACATACATAAACTTTGGTTCCATTCATATAGTTGTAGTCTGCTTCCCCCAAAAAGGATAAGAAAGAAAGCTATGACCGATTTTGGGATGAGATCCTCTCTGACCCATGCCTTTGGCGGAAGCCGTTGGACCTGATGCTAGGATCTGACCCACTAGGAGGCGGATGGAATATGCCCCAACCTGAATCTCTGTCAACCTGGCTTAACGAGAACGGTGGCAAATGATCTCTTTCCCATGCCTGAAATTGATTTGGTGGAGGATTTTCTGAATCTTGGAAGTTCCGACCAGACGTGCCTGATGGGACAAAATAGAAGCCAGTCTGATCAGATGAGGAGGCTACTGTTCCCACCTGAGACAAGCCTCTGTGGTTGCCATTTCGTCTGGATCCTGAAACAAAGGGCGTGTGAATGGCTGGAGAATTGCCAGGTTGTTGCTGATAGTATGCCTGAAGGGCTTGAACCCTATCGCGTGCCCTGGCATTGCTACCTTGGTAAGGTGGAATCCCCAAGGATGAAACTGAGCTCCCAGCTCTACCACTAGAACCGTAGGATAATAGTGGCTTTAACGTTGATGCCATGATGTAAAACATAAATAAAATCATCTATAAAGAGGAATCAACTTGGATGATGAATGGCAACAGGCTAAAGAATTTTCTTAAGCTGCAAAGGGGAATCACATTTACTCAACAGAAAGAGAGGGGGAGGGTGTGTGAGCTGCACATTGCATTTAAAACAGAAGGCAAAGCTTAATATACCTGTGGCCAATGTGGAAAGGATGCATGACAGATCCCGATCTTGAAAGATCAGAACTGTTTCTACCTGACCTTTGTCCGATGGGTGGAACTGAAGGTTGTTCGGCATTACCAATCCGACTACTGGTTGTGGAGAAGGAAGGGGAAGGGTGCTCCCAACTGGGATAATGTAGATCCAGGGCAGGAAAAGCATAGGAACTAGGAATTTCGCCAGGTAATGATGGACCATTCCAGTGATTGTTAAAATTAGAATCTGAAACACTCCCACTAGAGTTTGAAGGTGACGGATGAATCGGTCCAAAGTAAGCAATGTATGGGCATGGATGACTAGCTGATGATACAGCAGTATGTTCCGCAAAGACAGCATGTTGCCCCAGCGGATCATGATCTGCATACAATCAATCCTATCAATATAGATAACATCGTGCCTTTCACAGCTTCGACATAAAGAAAAGTAATTAATTAAGCAAAATAAAGGAATATCTTACATGCATTTGATGAAAATTCCCCTTCACTGCAACCAAAATAAAGCATGTTAAAGTACGAAATACTTACCCCATGAACAAATATACCATGACCAAGCAAATGGATGCAGGCAGACAAGGTTAGGATACTTTCAATGAAGCCAAGAGCACAAATGAAAAGAATTTGCACATCCACTAGGCTATGATGTAAAATTAATTGACCTATCAAATTTCGGTCAATTCTTCTGAACCAATGTACAATGGGGAACAAGTTAAAAACAAAGTAATTTTACCACCCACATTTTGAGCTGACCTCTAACGACTGTAGCTCACTCTAAACTTCAGCTGCATCAGCACACAACATATGATGGTAACAATACAAGTTATAAGTGCACAGACAAGTAAAATTGAAAATTTCCACAGTAACTCTTGGTCAATATTGGGACAGCTCTACTAATTATACAATTGAAACAAACTCTGTACAATAACTGCTGAGAATAATTTTTGTCAGATGCCAGTAGTAAAGTATGCAAAATTTTGCATTTTAAGCATTCGATTTCCCTTGTTATGACTCTGTTCATCAATAACAGATTCCTCCTTCTCATCTCCTCTTCTATACAAGTTCCCGACCTTTCTTAGTGAAAATACTTGAATAGACATAAACATGCATACAAAGGCACAAAATAAAACATGAAATGACCAAACACTTTCAGCATAGAATTAAGAGAGGAATAACTATAAGCTTTGAAGTGTTAGATAATACTTACTCAAAAAATGAAGGAAGCCGTGCCAAGCTACCAAATGGACACCAATGAACTCCAAAGGACTGTAAACCCATTAGAACAAAAACAAAGATGAATCAGCATGCACGTACAATTGAACTACATTCTGTGTCAAGCATGCCAATTCCAGCACAGAAATGTACCAATGCATAGAACCCATCACATTTAACAGGCAGAATATATGGTTGTTCAAATTATGTAGAGAGCCAGGAACATATGGTTGTTCATATTATGCACACACTCAGAAAAATGTAAAGGAATGCAATTGACTCAACTTTGCAGAAAATGAACTCAGACACCAGCAAGGAGCAATTACAGTGTGCCTGAGCTCTTAGAGGGAGTGGCTATGAAAACTAATGACTATAATTACTCAACCTAAAATTACACCAAAAGCTAATAGTGGAAATATTAAATCCAAATCTGGCAGATCGCTTGAAAATACCTATTCATCTGACCCCACTTCAGTGAAGTTCATAGTTGTACCTTGGTGGCATCTAGAAGTCTTCAGCTCATCTCCTGGAGGAAAATTGACCTCAAGAACCTATCTCCCTGCTTGCCTAAAGGTGTCCTAAATTCATACACCCATAAAGAATGCAAGGAAGACCACAATTGCAACATCACTTCCTTTGATCCAAATAAGAAGAAAAGGTGCTCTCATATTCCTTGTTTCAAGTGGTCAATGTAGCCACCATAAAGTTCCTAGAGGAGGTCAGCATTCTCATTTGGTTTCAAGAAACAATGAGATCTCAAATTTCCATGATATTTTGGAAGAATTAACAATGGATGAAAGCACACATGCCTGGGAGCCCTTCTAAGTATGCTGTTAATTCTTGACCCAGCTTTGAAGCCTGACTTCATCATTATAGATTTTCAATCCCCATGCATTTTTTAGGTTCCAGCATACCTCTCTATTCTCTTTGGCTGATGGTAATGACACATATATACTTGAGTTCATTTTTAATCATCAAATAAAAGAAATCCTGTGTTGTTTTTACATAAATCTCCCTTTGCTTCCCCACTTCTCCAAAGCCCCACAGGCAACACTAATTATTCTCACACCCTCTCCCACATGAGTCCAATAAAGGATCCTCTTGGCAAGGCTAAACATCACAAGGATAGGCATTTCCCTACAGAGTTTCCATTGGAAAGAAGTGTAAGTCAATCATATGTTAATTCGAGAAGCATACTTTTTCTATGACATCGCCAGACAAAATAGGGATTATCCTAGGAAATCTGTTTCCCAGGTTTTCTATAAAAGTAACCAATACAGATTTTACTAACTGTAACAGCAGTTTCTATACTGTTGTACAAGATATGGCAGAAAACTCAGAGAAAGAAGCCCAAATCCTAACCATTCCTTAGGCAATAGAGGTAAGACACTTTTGTAGGCTAACTTCTATCAAAAGGAGCATTTCAGATCTTACTTGGCATCCACCAGCCCACAAAGGGTAAAAAACCAATGTAAAGAGTAACTGTTGGGAACAAAAGGCACTAAGACTTTATTTATTAGGCACTCTTTTATTTTCATTTTTCTATAAAAAATTACTCTTTTTATTTTATTTTATTTTATTTGGAAGTTCTCCCTTCTTTCCCTCATGGTCTTTTGTTTCCGTACAGGGTCAGTATCCACCTTTCTGCACACATAAACAAGCCTGTAATAGTTAGAGAATTAGATAAAACTTTAATGAACATTTGAGGAGCCTAGCCTTCATCAATTTCCTTCTTTTTACTGTTTCTTTGTTTAAATTATATTCCTAAGCAAGTGCAAGGAATGGTGCAATAAATATTATCTTTAACTATCACAACTCCTACCCCTATCCAATCTGATGCTAGCAAAAATGAAATATGTCTGTTTCGTTTCCATCCTCAATGTTAAGATATGCCATTGCTAAGACACAAAATCAAGAAGATCACCTGCCTAGAACAGCTGGTCTGTGGCTCTTTTGTCAAGTGAGGAAGTAAAGGTTCAAATCCACAACTCAAAGTTGAGTGGCACCATCAAACAATAACTAATTATTCAAAGCAATGTGCTGTAGCATTATGAGAATTTTCCTAAAGGTTTGACATATCATCATAAATGAAGTTAAAATTCAAAATAAATGCAAATCAGGCTGCAGTATTTCACCAGCCAACATGAGAGTGAACTCCAGGAAACTAACGCATACCATTTCTGAGTAGCTTAGGTCATAAAGGTCCTCATCATGGGTCCAATCATCCATACTAAGTTCTGGCAGTGTACGACAACCATTTGAATAGAGCCATTGGCCCTTTTCAATTTTCCGACAATTAGGGCATTGCATTGCACCTTTTGCATTAAAGGCTGACCCGATGCAATCTGCAGACAGTCATGACAAAACAAATTATAGTCAAAAGAAAGGGCAAACAAAAGAATATCAATCAAGTAGAAAACCAATGATGTAAACTCCATAATGAGAGCCTAAGCGTTCAACAATATAAGCACCAAAACACAATGGGGCTACTGAAAAGTGCTGCATTCAGGATACTCAGTATACTGTACTCATTAAATCAAAAGGTTCAAGAGATCAGGAGTACATATTAGTAAGCTATGAGTTTCCAAATAAATTTAAAGGTTTGAATTCTTAGGCATTTTCCCAACTTCAAAAAAGGTTCACATAGATGAAGATTAAAGGAACACAAAAAGAAACTCAGAAATCTTTCCCCATCACAGGGTCACAAGACTATTCCTCAATTCTAGTTTATTACCAGTGAAACATTTAGTCCACTGCTAACTAATTCCCATTCCATCCCCACCTACATCACATCACAAACTCGGGCACCATGCACAGTCTTCAAATCCAATTTGCTTCAATAAAATTCTAATTCAACTCGCAATATCAAATCAGCCTAAAGAATTCAATCACGTGGATCTAATTAACACACGTGATTAGATGATTATCTCCATGAAAAACCATTAACTATTTCTCACTTGGGGTCTCAGAAAAGCACATCTTTCTAGTGCAATTCAGCCCAGAAAAAAAATACTGCTATCACCCACATAGCAATCCAAAAGCCCAATGACCCATAATTCCATTTTCCCATCAACCCAACAGTAATTGAACAATACCCACAAACACTAATTAACAACATTGTACACCAGATCTCAAAATTCCCAACCAAAATCTACAAAAACACAACAATATATATACTGTACCCAAATGGAATTGGTGTCCACATTGGAGCTTTGCCCACGACCGATCCCCGTTATCGGCCACCGTATCGAGGCAAATCGAGCACGAAACCGACGACCCAAATGACTTACCACCGCATCCTCCTCCGGCATCAGCAGCGCCCCCGCCGTGCCCATCGTCAACGACCCCAACGTTGTCGCTATTCCCCAGCCCCATCACACAACGACAAACAACCCCTCGAACCCCAAAACGGCACCGCTTTTCTCTCCCTCCCTCCTCTACAAATCAAAACGGGCTTCTCTCTTTGAACTTTTAACTCCGAAAATCGATTTCAGAAAACAGAAAAGAAATTGGGGGTAAAATTAAATCGAAACACTATTAATAATTAATGCTATAGACAGATATAATACATGTGGATCGCGTTTCTTTTTCCGATTTTTTTGTTTTTGCGTTTATTTCTTCGGAAATTATTTCTTCTTCTTCTTCTTCTTCTTGTTATCGTTTTGCCTCTTTCTCTCCCGCCGCGTTTCCTCTCGGTCGTAATTTCTCTCACCGCATCCTCCGCGTTTGTTTTTGTCGTGAGACGACTTTGTGCCGTACGATTTGCGGTTGCGCTCTTTAATAACCGCTGTCTGAACGGAGCGACCGACGGCTGAGATCGAGAGTTTTTAGCACCGGAAAAATTCTTTTCTTTTTCCCCTTTATTTTGGGACTGCACCCGCATAATATGAGATTTTGATATAGGTTTGACATGGTTCGTGCGTTCAGGTTGTGTTTTTGAATTTCCCTTTTTTTACTATTTTAATTGATTAATTTTTTTTATTAAAAGTATTATTAAATAGTAAATTAGACAACAAAAATAATTTTTATTATTGTTATTTCTTTTTTAAATTATTACAAAGTTCTTAAGAATATAAATTTAAATTTTTCATTACTAAAAAAATTATTAATTAATTTTTATAACACAATTAATATCTATTTGCGCTAAAGTATTTAAATCTTGTTGGAATTTTGTTAAATTTTACTTGTATTTAAATATTGATTAATCACTAAAGAGGTTATTGATTAAATTTGTGCGAAAGGAATTGATTTCATTCTTGGGAATTGATTTAACTCTGTATCTCATTGTAGGGAACTAACTCCACCAAACAAACAATCAATAAAAAAAAAGACACCCATACAGAAGAACATAAGCCGTACTTGATCTTTGCTTAATATCCTAGGTTAGACAAATGAGTTATGAGTACTCTAGTCAGTCTTAATTAGTTTGACACATGACCTTAGTCACAGATGTGCCAACAGCTATATTGAACTTTAGCTTAACTAATGGCAGTCCACGATCACAAGTGCCCCTTATCTTCTTCACAACGTGTACCATCTCGATGTTGCGATAGTCGATGTCAGAAATTGATATTCGGAGAGAACCTCAGCATCACAGAGCTTCTTACCATGTTCTCAAGTCGATTTACCTTTGTTTTGTTGCTGGTTTTCTTAGGTCTCCATATTTTCCTATATAAACAAGCTCCACATGGTGATCATCCAAATTGAAAATCTCAAATTAGAATTGAATTCGTTAACCAAGATGAAAAGGGTTGTAATGCTGCTTTCAAATACGCATAATTGACCGTGCATTGTATATATTTTCCACATGGGTTGTCCATGGAAGGCATCCACATGTAGAGTACCTGTCAAACTGGCAATGTCATATACAATTTGGCATATCTTTAAGTGGCATCACTATCCATTTGTCCATTACTCCCTGTGCCCCAATGCGTCCATCCATTGTTTGCTATTCATATCGATCCCTCTGCATGGAAAAAGGTCAAAACTTTTGTGCTGGGATTTCAGTCCCAAAGATCATATAATAAGAAGAGTATAAATATTTCGAAGAGGAATTTTTGTAGCAACAAATCCACTTCATCGGCCTCCGCCTGCAATTAATTACTAACAAATGGTCTGCCATCCTAAAGTGCATGGCGTGCATCTATATGCCATATATGCACAATAACCAAAGTTTGGAATAGTCTTTGTTGCGGATATTAGGAAGATGACAGCCAGTTATCAATTATATGAGATGAATGATTGCATCTCGATCGTGTGCTTACCCAAAAGCACATCTTTGCTTGCACGGTTTTGAGACAAATGTGCCGACCCTGGCCAGCTGCTAGGTTCAGTGAACTGTCCTCCCTCCCTCCCTCTCTCTCTCTCTCTCTCTCTCTCTCCAACCCCATTTTAGAACTTACTCAATGATTATATTGGTCTTGTACGACGAATGCTTCAAATGCTAAAAGCAAAAGTTAGCTGCTTCTCAACTGCACAAGATCAGCGAAGTGATTAGTGCAAATTTGAAATTGTGCTGGTAACATCATGTTCGAATCCCCGTAGATGCATTTGATATTTAGATTGGGAACCATGACGGGAAAAGTCGAGCTATCAATTCAAAGTTTGCTTGAAAGGGATTCCTCGTGATAAAAAAGAAGAAAAAAAAAAAGAAAAAGAAGGATGGTTAATTGCTTCTTTAAATCATATTTTGGACAATAAATTGCATGCCCCGGGCTGCAAAACTGCATAGAAAAAGCTCTCTACATTCGTTTCTGGCTCCTGCCTGTCGGTAATCGCGTGCGCCATAAGTCTACAATTGGTCATCTGCAAGATAATTTATGGTCCCAACTTCAATGGGGTAGGCGGAATTGACTTTGACATTTAGCTGAAGCTCTGCATAGATTTATAAAGTTTTATTTACGAGCTTAAACTCAAATCTATGTTACATTTTATATCCTAGGCTCAACTTCAGTCCGGAACTCCTCGTGAGTTTCAAGCCGAGTTTGCATTGACCCTTTTATCTAATATAAATATATATATATATATATATATATATATATATATATTTTTTTTTTTGTTAACGATAAAATAAATTTATTTCTTAATTTAAAATATAGTTCAGTTCTGTAACATTCTATTTAAAATATAAAAAGTTAAAAACTCAATAAAAACCTAATTTCTTTGTACCGAGACACCAAACAACTTTACTTCATCAACAAAATAGACAAAATCATAATGCAAAGAGAGTTAATAGCACCAAAAGGCTATTGAACAATTAATAAATAAATAAATAAATAAGTATTCAACAAAATCATAATTATCTTGCATTAATGTCTTAACTGGATCTTGTTATCCAACAATTGATAAATAAGCATTCATGGGCGTAGAGTATCAAAACATGTCTATGTAACATTGATTGTTTTGGTCTAATAAGTAGAGAACTTATTTGTATTGGATAAAATTTTGATTTTGAGTCTATGATAGAATTAAATATATGTTTAAATATACACAATTATGAAAAGTGGTTAGATGACCTGCTTTAGGTACCATGAAATTTGCTATTTTATGGGTTTAGTTTGTAAATCAGTCTATTATTGTGTGGTGTGAAGATGCAATCTTCCTTGACAGGACTATACTGTATTATCACTATTTTCCTATTTTTTGACCCAAAAAAACAAATATATATATATATATATATAGTGTGGTTAATCTCCCAAAAAAGAAAAACCAAAAAGTCAACCGGGGCCAAACAAATTAACCATGGCTCAATTTGCAGGGTCAACAAAGGCGGTACATGTGATCACAGCGGAATATACCTCCAATGGATGGATATTCTCAGTACTGCCCAAATGCCCATGTCTTTTATTTCGATGCTTTACCGATCTTGAAGGTCCACTTGTTGAAATGGGCATATGAATCCGACCCGGATGGACACCTCTGGAGACACAGGGACGCTGGCACAATAGGACCTGGGGAGACCAGAAAACTAGTGGACCTTACTTGGAAGGTGTCCACCCACTATCATTTCGTTCTTAAAATTAATAAGGGCGGCATTGTCATTTGACATGAATTGATCCTTTTTTTTTTTTATATATATAATCATTAGTAAGGCCGATAATAATTCCTGATTGTTGGATTAAATAATGATTATGTTATTCCATTTATTTACCATTTCATATATATATATATATATATCTAACAATAATAAAAAGAATCTTAAATTTAAATATATTATTCGATATATCTAACGTCAGGAAATCTAAATTTCTTTTTTTTTTTTTTGTTTCTTGAGTTTGTAAAAACAAAAAATTTAGACTTGAAATTAAGAGAGTTGGAAATCTGTTGAAAAGAGACTTGAAAAATTACAGTGTAAATCTTTCTTTTCAAGTCACTGACAAAGTAAATCTATCGGAGGAATGTTTCGTTTTGTACTTGAAACATGTACATCACTCATTCATCGCCGTCTGATCCGAGTACCGAAAGGAAATTTGCACGGCCTGATCACTCATTATCGTACTTCGACCTCGAAGAAGATTTCTATTTTCTACCGCGCGATACGAGCGAGTACTGTTCGGAGAAAAACTATACCAGAATAATTTAAAAAAAACCAAAAAAAAAAAAACGGAATCTAAACTCTTTATTAATGTCGGAAGACGTTTGACACCCAGTCAAAGTCGGACTGTAAGCAGAGGAGAAAAGAGAAAATTCATGGGTATTTACGTAATTTCCCACATGCGCTCTCTTTCCACGGCTTGCAACTCTGTGTCTCCACTATAAATACTCGCCGCCACTGATGCCTCCTACTATTCCTCACGCTCACACGGATGCTCGTTTTTAGCTTTTTAATTAATTAATTAATTAATTATATTATTCTGCGTTTTTGCTAAGCTAGAGTTTAGTGAGGAGAATCAAGTTGTCTTTCATAATTTCTATTGAGACGTTTCTCTCTGCAGCCATGCTTGTGTATCAGGATCTTCTTACTGGTAAGACCCTTATTTAAAAGTTCTTGAATTTTAGCGTATTTATTGGTTTTGGTTTTGTGGGGTTATTTTGTTTTGCTGGTCTTTCTTTTTTTTTTTTGGGAGGGTGGGGGAGGGGAGGGGGGATTGCTCTTCTGGGTTTAATGGAGTTTTTTGCCGTTTAAGTTGGTGAAGGCGAGCTTGAAGATGGCGGCTTTGTTTGGGGATTTGAGTTTTGGGATCACACTCGCATGTTTTTATGGGATTTTGTGTTTGTTTGCCCCAAAAGTTTTTCTTTTCCTCCGGAAAAGAGATGAGAGAGAGAGAGAGATCTGTTCTGATTATTGGAAAGAATCAGATTCCAGTATTTTAGTATCTTTTGAAGTGTTTATCGCATTCACCCCTTTAGTTTCTCGCCTGCTATTTCGAATTTATATAAAAGACATAGATTGGATTTAAAAGTTTGATTCCTCGCCTGCTATTTGGCATGTATGTAAAGGAGATAGCTTCAATTGAAATTAAAAGTTGAGATTTGTGTTGAACAGTTATGCTTATGCCGTATGAGCGATAAGTTGCTTGATTGTGATTTATACAAATACCTAGCCTGATACATGATTTTCTTCCCTGCTTGGATCACATGTAGTCAGAGAATTTTGTTTCTGTTGTGAGTTCAAGGTTACTGTAATTTGTCCTTACAAAGTAATTTGTTTGTGAATTTCAAGGCGATGAGCTTCTCTCTGACTCGTTCCTATACAAGGAACTTGAGAATGGGATGCTGTGGGAAGTAGAAGGCAAGGTTGGTTCCTCTTGCTAATGCTCAATGTCTTCTTTTTACAATTTTCTTGATTTTATTGATGAGGTTGTTTGATTCCAGGCTATAGGAAGGAATACAGAAAAAGCTTCAGATTTGCAATTGTTTCTTTCTGGTATATTGCTACCTGCTATAGATGGTACTAGAATTAACTAATAAATTTTGCCAAAATTTGTGTTATCTAGTGGGTTGTTAAAGGAGCAGTCGATGTAGACATTGGTGCCAACCCTTCTGCAGAGGGCGGAGAGGAAAATGAAGGTGTTGATGACCAAGCTGTCAAGGTTGTGGATATTGTCGACACATTCAGGCTTCAGGTTAGCCATCTATATAAACCTCATTATGTGCTTTTTATTTTTGTGTAATTTTTCCTTCACCTGAATAAATTCTCCCTGTAATTCACAGGAGCAACCTGCTTTTGACAAAAAGCAGTTTGTCACCTTCATGAAGAGGTACATCAAGAATCTGACACCAAAATTGGAGCCAGAGAAGCAAGAGGTGTTCAAGAAGAACATAGAGGCGGCAACCAAATTCCTGCTTCCAAAGCTTAGTGACTTCCAATTGTAATGCACCCTTATTTTCATCCAAAAAGATTATTAATCCTTAGTTGAATTCTCACAATTTAACTTCAAATATCACTATTAGTAAACAATTTCAAGTATTTGAGCTTTTTTTTTCTTTTTGGTTCCATTTGTAGCTTTGTTGGGGAGAGCATGCATGATGATGGAAGTCTGGTATTTGCATACTACAAAGATGGTGCCACCAACCCCACCTTTCTGTACCTTGCCTACGGACTGAAGGAAGTCAAGTGCTAAATGAGTCTCATAAAATGATCCACTGCCATGTGGTGTCTATATAATATCAATGTTCCCTTACTATGTTTAGCTTTTATCATACTCTTGGGAGTCAAGGGTGAGTTTCGGATATGGGATTTTGTTTACTTGTGAGATGCTTTCTTGTGATTCATGTGCTTAACTCACCTGGGAAATAAGATGTCTGTAGATTATGTGCCTGTTTCCAGAATTTGATTGATGGTATTTCTCCCCATGGATGTTTTTACGCTCAGGTTTGAATTTTCTGCCCTAGGCGAATCCCTCTCTTTATTGGAATCAAATGGATGTCAATCATCTTATGTTGTAAATATAAGACTAAAGGAGCCCCCGAAAATGGTTTTATTTTGTCAAAAATAATATTAAAAAGAAAAACAGAAAGAAAAATTTTAAAAGAATGTTGGTTGATGAACTGGGAAGGAGGTTCTTTTTTTGACAGAATATTGGTACACCTTCTCAAAAGAGTACGGGCCATTTTCTAAACGGCTGTTCGTTTGAAGGTTATACGTGCCGCGGTGTCAGCCTGGCTGGTCTCATTTGGCATCTTTGTTTAGGCACCATTGATTTCCACGAGAGAGAGGGAAACGTAACCAGTTTTCAGTTCTCTTTTTAATTATCGTTAAATAGCGGATATAAAGTTCATGCTTGAGCAAAGCTGAGACATTTACTCTATGCAGACCAGTAACTTAAAATATTATCCCTAGCTAATTCGGTGCACCACTTGTTCCGAGACAATTTAATTTATGACGACGTTTTAAACGAGAAAATAACGTCCAAAGAGAAAACATATCATATAGATATATATAAACTAAAAGATGTAATAATATTACCACTTAAGGCAGCCGATGTTTAGCACACCATAATTTGCACTTTTACTCCGAATTAGGAGAAATATAGATTACTAGTAAGAAGGGGGTCCTTCATTAGCTCTCCATAATTTGACACATTAAATTAAAATGCATGATATTAGTAACGTAGTATGACTATTTCTTGCATCAGAACGCCCACACCCCCCCAACCCTTTACAGCTCAAACCATAGTATCATTTTGGTTCTAGAAAGGGCACAAGGTAAGTGTAAGGAGGGGACAGTAGAAATTTCATAGCAGCACTCAAATAAGGGAGCACAGAGACTCCCAAATATGAAATTCGACCTCTCATTGGCCTGAACTCGGATGGAGCCTCACGTTGCATGATTTATGCATAGTAATTTAGGCTTGCTTTCTTCTTTGCTTGAACTTGGATGATACCCTCATTGAAGTCCTCGTGATTCACCTGGCATCATATTCCGGAGAGAAACAGATTCAGTACTTGGTTCCACAACAAACAGAAAAAGCTTATATACAAAGGCAATGGGGATTTTTCCACCAATGTTTAAGATTCTCATGAGTGGGAAAAATTGTAGAACGAAAAATACATCATTTTTGCTTATTTCCCATACCACTTGAAAACATGTGGCATTACAGCAGATAAGGGAGGCAGCTAGATCAGCAATTTCACATAATAAGACACATTGAGTTCACAAGGTGCAACATAAGGTAGAAATAATGCAAGGGCATCAGCACTGTGGAGATGTTAGAGAGAGAGAGAGAGAGAGAGTCACCTCGGTTGCATCACGGCGGAGAGCTAACATCCCAGCCTCAACACAAACAGCTTTTAGCTGAGCCCCATTAAAATCATCAGTTGAGCGTGCCAGTTCTTCAAAATTGACATCAGGATGAACATTCATCTTTCTTGAGTGAATCTATAGTATCAGCATAGAACAACTCTAAGAAAATCATTATATGCTACAAAAGATAAGAGCAGAAAGCAATAAAAAAAAAAAAGCAATTATTATGCGACAAACCTGTAAAATGCGAGCTCTTGCTTCTTCGGTTGGATGTGGAAACTCGATTTTACGATCTAGCCGACCAGAACGCATGAGGGCAGGGTCCAGGATATCAGCACGATTTGTTGCTGCGATCACCTGAAACTCGCAATTTTGCAACTTAATTTATGCAACAACACACAAGCACATAAATCTAATCACAACATTTAAATGGTCCCCATTTAGAGAGAAGAAATCCCAGGGTCCAATAGGTAGCCAGTCAATAAAGACGGCATCTCTTGCAAGAAATCCTTGTAAGATAGGCAGCTAACATCATACAAAACCACCATTAACTAACCTTAATTCTTTCGTCACTACTAAAGCCGTCAAGCTGATTGAGCAGTTCCAACATGGTCCTTTGGACCTCCCTATCCCCACTTACTTCACTGAGCACATTACAAGATATCTTGTAATCAGGCTAATTCATAATGAAAATCAAAATCAAACAGCAGATGCCTATCTAATGTAACATTGCAACGTTGCAATTCAAGAAGCAAATATGAAAGATACCTATCAAATCGCTTTGTTCCAATTGCATCAATTTCATCTATAAAGATGATGCAAGGAGATTTCTCTTTTGCAAGCTGAAATGCATCACGGACAAGCTTTGCTCCATCACCAATGAACATCTGCACAGGATACAAAGCTCATAAATCCTTTGTGGGGAAAATAGCATGCAAGAAGAAGAAGAAAGGGAAAGAAAACCACATAAGCTCAATAGACTAAAGGCTGAAAAGTTATTGTACCTGCACCAACTGTGGGCCTGCCAGTTTTAGAAAAGTGGCATTTGTCTGTGCAGCACAAGCACGAGCCATTAATGTTTTCCCGGTTCCAGGAGGTCCATGCAAGAGGACACCCTTTGGCGGGCGAATACCTAAGTTCTGGAACCTTTCCTTGTGGGTCATGGGCAGCACAATTGCCTCAACTAATTCTTGGATCTATTGCAAATGATAATAAATCGCATTATATTTGTCTAGTGATAGCGATGGAGAAAGGACTCCCATGAAAATGCTTAATATGCTTAATAGTTCTATTCACCTGCTTCTCCAAGCCTCCGATGTCATTATAGTCCTCAGTAGGTTTTTCATCAACTTCCATGGCCTTCACACGAGAGTCATATTCTGACGGGAGAGTGTCCAAGATCAAGTAGCTATCTTTATTGACTCCAACCAAGTCACCAGGCTTCAACTTGTCAGGATCAACAAGCCCAACCACGGGAAGGAAGATTGTCTGAATCCAATGCAATGCAATACAATATTTTAAGTCATGATAGATGCAGAAAAAACAAACATCTCCTCTCACAACATATATATGAGCAAGTATGTCTACACCAAAAACATTGGAAAAACATAAAATAATTTCAAGTACCATTAGTATCCTTACTTCAGCAAATCAATACAGAAAGTGTTGGGTTGCAAAGGCATAAAATCACATTAAAGAAATCATAACAAAAGCTTGGCATTCAATAATAGAAAGTACAACTAGAAGCAACTAATATACTGAAGCTTGTTGTTCCAATAATCTCAGTCCTAGCCACAAGGTTTGTAGAAGTGTGCTCCTCTATTCTACGGTAGGCAAATCAAAACCAGCAAGTGCAAACCACCAAACCCTTTTAGCTTCTCCAATGGTAAGATTTAAGAAGACAAGGGTAAGATCTAAGTCGGCATACCTGACGCGTAGACGTTTTGAGTACAACACATTTACCCTTCCTCTGAGAGTCAAGATCAATATTTGCGCCATCTTCCTCAGCCTCTTCTTCTGGGTTCATCTCCAAAATCTAAACATCCACAAAGTATAGACCAAAAAAAAAAGAAAAGAAAAAGGACTCTCAATTCACTTTTAACAATTGTATCTAATTCAACTTGATTAGGGTTTTCCAGACTCATCGCTCTCCATTCCATTACTACCAGAGTTTACCCAAAAAAAAAACAACAAAAAGAAAAGAAACTCCGAAGAGAAAAATCAATCAACTAACCTCGACAATGTTACCGACCAAGTAAGGAAGTTGCTTGTTGAGTTTAATCTTCTCCTGATTTTCCTTTATCTTCTCTTTATATGAATCCAGCTCCAGATTCGTCCTCTGCAATTCTTCCTAAAACCCTCACATATATAATAATAATTAAAAAAAAAAGAAGACAAAAACCAGAAGCACTCCTTGTCAATTTATCTTTTTTCTTTTCAATTGCAAAAACAGAGAGAAAGAAGGAAAGAAAGAAAGCTTTTAAAATGTGAGAAGGGGTACCTTGAGAATACGAATCTCGTTATCGAGAAGACGGGAGGCTCTAAGGACGTCGTCGGTGGTCATGGAGGCGAGCTGTTCGTCCTCGAAGCTCGTCGTGTCCTCGACCATCGCCGTCGCCATTGTCTTCGCTTCTTTTCTAACTATTGACTGAAAGAGAAATTTCAACAATCTTGAATGAAAGAGAGAAAGCCAGTGAGTAGAAATTGGTTCGATTCTATTTTTCACTACACAAACTCACTACAAGAAACAAGGAAGGGAAAAGAAGAATTTAGGAGGCCTCGCTCAGCTGGGCCCAGAACGGATTAAAAAGAAGAACAACAGCGCCCCCCCTGTAAAATACCAAAAATAAGACACATTCATAGGGCCCAACCGGGTTCGAACCGGTGACCTCTTGATCTGCAGTCAAATGCTCTACCACTGAGCTATGGACCCTTGGTGTCCAGAGTTAACATAATCAATTATTATTAAGACAACTATAATAAAGAACTGTTGCTCCTGTTTACCGATGGCCACTACGATTGGCAAGCCACAGGGTTGGCTTATATTCCGTACTCCATACAGGAATCCATAGGCAGATGTTGTATGGCTCTTTATTGGGGACACTCAGAGTTGACTTCTCCGTCTTTTGAAAAGACAGACGAGCATAGCTGTGCGATGTTTCTTGAATTATTGATTCCATTTTAAGTGGCCAAGTACCCGAATTGCTTAAACTCTTGCTTGATTTTTCAGTAAGGTCTTGCACTCTTGCTTGATATGAGATCAAGCATACATGTGAAACTCAGTAATCGCAAATCATACATATAATTTTATAAAAACTTGACAAATATTTCGTATAATCTTATACACCAAACAAATAAAACAAATAAAATCATGGACGCTTGTGAACCATGATGCAAAGAGTGTACGCAGTTAAAAGCCTTAACAGTGCTTAATAATATCCCAACATCGTTCCTTCGAGCAATCCCTTCGTCCATAAGCCACACGCGGAAGATCTTTCCTCCATCTCTGCTTTTCGACACCCATTTGTGCTCGTAAAACAGTGAAATGCCTTCACAAATGGTTTGTGTATGTCTTCCACCAATCACTTCACGGTACAAACCAGGATTAACCACGACCTCGACCCGCACCTGTCCCTAAGGAATGAAGTCATTGCTCATGACAGAGAGAAAACCATAAAATTAAAAAAAAAAGAAAAAAAAAGCTTCCTCCATTATGGTGCAGGTGCTTAATGAACTGACCCTTGTAACATAAGCTATGTTGGACGCTTCAACAATGCATTCCCAGTACAAGCAAGCATTATTGTCAGAACAAATGGGGGAGGGGGGTGGGGTGATATCTTGTCACTAATCAGGAAGGCGACCAATGCAATTGTCCTGACGTTCGCCTCGGTATATAACTTTAGCATTTTTTGTTCCTTATACAGAAACTAGAATGGAGGTGTCAAATAACAAGGCATTACCTTTGGTGCCACCAGTCCTGACCATGGAGCCTCCTCTGCCCCGGCCACTACCTTGCTTCCCACCAGCCCCTTCCTCCCTACCTCTGCCCCTTCCACGGCCCACCCCAGGTGGCTTTCTGTCTGTATTCATGGACTCAAAAGGGATAGAATTAGTTACTCAAAGGAATCTATACATTCAACAACTCAGAGCATTTAACATTCATTTCCATGATTTTATTTTTGAAAAATGTAGGCTTTGATTCTTGATTCTAGCAACTAGAATAAGTGACATAAGTAGCAATGGTAGGATAAAAAAAATGAAACAACAAACCAACATTGTGCACTCTTAGCCAAAATACATAGTTTTGAGGGTCATATATTCTTATATAGCTCAATAAAAATGATCCAAGTATACTCAAGAATCATACCTGAGCGGCTCTTGGTCTCCTCCTGAACTTTATCAATCACCTACAATGCAACACCAACATCATAAAATAGTTGACAAAATACAATGTTGCAATCTAGATATCATAGGCGCAGTTGTCATACACCACATGACCATCAACTATTTAAGTTCTTGCTATGCATATAATCATGAGTACAACAAGAAATGAACAACCAAGAGTTAATACAACATCCAAATAAAAACGGTGAGAACAGTGTTCAACAAGCAAGATGCTAATTACAAAACAGCATCATTGACCTTTCCCATCCAAGTCTCTGTCAATTGCCTTTGTTTCTGATTTCTCACCACACCTAGTAGCCTTCAACATGGGAAAAATATTTCTAAAACTAGAGATAACATCTCTGGTTAGACAACAACCAATCTGTAAGCTAGTCATCAGTCAATGCACTCAGACGGAAAGCATTTTTTTCTATTGTTTGGAGTTGGTGTACGTTGTAATAGAGGCAAACAATGTTCCTCTATTAAACCATCCAGCACAAGCTTTGAAGACTCAGCCTTGTGGAGCAAATCAATGTCTGATTTGGCTTAAGCCGCATTACTCACCCAAGGCTGAGAATTCAAATCCACTATTTGGCATCCAAAAAGAAAGTAGCATGGAGAAGAAAATTCATCAACAAAAGTGCAAATAAGGATACCATCTATTGACCTATAATTTTGGGTAAAGAAAGAAAAGCACATATACGAGAAGTACCTCATCTGGTACTCGAAGATACTTGATTGTATTTCCACGGATGTAACATTCTGGCATTCTCCAAAACCTATCACCATCCTGAAATGCAGATTTAAGGTTTAGATGGAGACCATGAATCATAAAAACCTATGCACTCAGCGTCACAGAATTAAACTTTAAAATGATAAGGAACGATGGAGAAGCAAGTTACCTTTGAGGTACAAATGACTTCCCGAAGATGAATGTTCATCCAAGTATCACAATTCACCAAATGCCCATTGTAAGTTTCCCCATTTTTAAGCTCCACGAGCTATACAACAAATACCAGCATTCCAAAAGAAAATATCAAGTGTTTATATCGATGGAATCAAAACTTAGATCCACAAATAATCTGTCTATCTCCTTTACAGAGAAACCCGAAAGAAAAGAAACTTAGCCCCAACTTCTCAGCGTACTTCCTATCCTATCAACAATCTTAAACCTCTCCAAGTTCCATCAAACAGACAAAAAAGCTTAAACCCAATTCGCCACTCTGCTATTGGATCCCAGAAAATGTACTCAAAATTCTAATTAACCAATTTCCAAGTTTTAAAAAATCTAATAGCTCGCGACGATTTTGTACCTAAGTCATCAAAAAGGGGAACGAAACCAATGAAAACACTGCCATTTCACTTCAGATATCAATAGTTAGAAACAGAAAGACAGTTGAACACTACTCCACCTTTTCCACATTTAAAGAAAAGAAAAAAAAAAAGAAAAGCAAGAGATTTACTGTACCATTGGATGCCCCTGCGCCGCCTTCAGCAAAGAAAGAGGAAGCTGAGAGAGAGAGAGAACAAATAAACAGGATCAAGCAAAGCCCTAAAACGAAAATTGAAACCCTAAAACTGAACATGGAGATCGGCTATTCACGTACCATCTTCTTAGAAAGTGGAGATGTGGAATAGAAATTGAACTGGAAAAAAGAAACTCAAGTTTTGGACGAAAAAGAAAAAGCAGAGTAAAACGCTAAGAGCAGAGGGATTTAATTTAGGGAAAGTTTTCGTGTAAACTCCGCTGGTTCGGTAAGGAGCAGACCACCATGAATTTAAGGTTTAACATTAATCTTGACATAGCATGGATTCCGTTGTCGTCCAGCGGTTAGGATGTCTGGCTTTCACCCAGGAGACCCGGGTTCGATTCCCGGCAACGGAAAGTCTTGTTTTTGTGTAAACGTACCAATTGAGAATGTCTTGGACCACAAGCCCATGTATCTCATTTTTCTGGTCGCTTTTCCTTTCTTTTTTAGGGCTAATTGTACCTACCCCGCAACCCATCGCCCCCAGCCCTAGTCCTCCCAACAGTGTTCATAACCTTTTGGGCCGATACAAAAAGGACGGGACGGAACAATTGATGTTTCATCGCTAAACAGATGCTGCGGTGAACAGGCAACGACGACAAGAATTGTACAAGATACTTATAATGGACGCGCCCCTCGGGGGATCAATAATTAGAGATTGATCATATTAATATGTCGTTTTTCACAAAGTACAAAGCAAAGTTCCCCATTGTTAAGACCGGTGAAAGCAACAGCAATTTCCCCCTAATAGACAGCCAACAATTTCTGAGATGGCACAAGGTCCCTATTATTATTATATCCTGATCAGCCCGTAGGTTGAGCTAATCGAGAAGCTTCTGGCGCACACAGTCTCCCTCTTAATTAACAAGTAAACAACATAATATACGGCTGTTCCTTGCGCCATCAACGTGCTGAGTTCCGATCACTTGACGCCATTGCATGCTTGCTAAGATTTTAGGCACCAAAAATAGGATCACTAATACTGTTGCTATACATAGTTTGTAATGAAGACTACAGGACTACACACCAAAACCGAGAATAACTATTATATAAAGGAAAAAAATAATTGGCATGGGAAACAGTGAAATCAACATAGTCTAGAGGGGAAAGGAAGGAGAGAAGGAACAAAAGAAAATTACTTTCCAAATGAGAAAAACAAAAAAAAAAAAAAAACAAAGACCCGGACACAAATAGGCCAATATGTAGGATCTCACTAACTCAATTTTACACCTCGAGCATCAATGCATGTTTTTTTAGCATTTGTTACTTTCCAATTCCAAGTTCGTTCTGTATGTCTTTTGTCAAGCTGAACTGTAAAGTGTTGTGCCATGGGAACAGGGTGCGAGTCACAGGAAGTTTCCTTCGAAGATCCTGGCATTGTAAAACAACAACTTAGGTGTATTCCATACCAAGTTATGAATGACATGAACAGGAGGCTAGATAAGGTGTACCTTGAATGTGGTATCAGGCAAATTTGAATAGGATGCCTGTTATACAAAAATGTCAGTAGGAAGACTTTAAAAAAAAGCATTTAACCACACAAAGAAGCATATCATGGACCTCAAGGGAAGCCAGGTACTCTGCCTCGTGGTGACGAATGATGTTGGCTATGGAAACTGCACAATCATCAGGGGCCTGGAACCAAAATATAAAAGATCAAACTTTTTGTCCCCAACAGCAATATCAAGTTATCCACCAGATAAGACCAAAGAATTTGAGAGCATACACACATGAGCAGAATGCATGTGAATGAGAACAAGTATGTGATTCTCATCCACCTTTTTCTTTTTATTTGATTGGGTGATTCACATACACTTCAAAGGATGCTCCATGTGATTTCACAAAAGGATGCTTCATGTGTCATAAGTCAAGTATCAAGAACTTGATTTCAGAAGACTGAAATTCTGTTGAGAATATTTTGGAACCACTATATTTGAAGGTCCAAAAAGTACAAATTTTGTTGATCAAGGGGTCATTATCGAGTAAAACTCACAGCAGCATGCTATGTCACTCAAGATAGATCGATGCATGAAATTCTACAAGTTGAGAAATTTTACACCGTAGTTCTGTAACTTAAATGCCTTTTCCATGACATATTGACAAATAAATGACACTGGCTTGAAAAATAGTAAGGAAATATGTACTTCAGATGCACAATAAATAGCTAAATATCCAAAAGTTCAAGCTAAAGGCTTAAGGATGTATAAGTAACCTGAAACATGGTCGCATCTTTGCATTCATGTTCTGCATCCAACTGAACATTTCCCTCTTCAAAATAATGAGCAACCACCTGAAAGAAGAAGAAGAAGAAGAAGCAGATAAAAAACACAAGGGCTGATTGTTTTGTATTGCATCTAATAGATCAGAGATGTTAAATCCCGGCAATGCTTTAAGCTAGCTAACTAACTACTTAATACCTGTAATTTGCCTTTTACTTCCAGCATCAGCACATCATCCTTAAATTCAACATTCCAAATGGACCGCCAACTACCATTGCTACCTCATGGACAAAAAAGGTAGAAGATTATGCCAAATAAAGAGCTCACAACCAGTTCAATTACATAATTTTTCAGCACTTTCATATACCAGAAATTCTGTGGGCTTTTTTTAGCAGCAGAAATCACTATGACAAATTCAAAATCAGATCCTGGCCCCTCCACATCTTTTCCTTCAACACAATACACAGAACAGAAACCTTTTGGGTATGCTTCACCAACATATTTCAGAATTTCTGCATCCAAAGCACAACTGCCACATATACATTGTAAGAATTGTAACAGCAATGCAGCATTCAATGAAAGTTGAGCACATGCATAGAAAAGGGGTTCTCATTCAAAGATTCGAAAGATGTGAAAATAAGGAAGGAAAAGTTGCGTCACTTGCCAAATGTTGAAAAAGAACCAGAACATGCTCTTGCATATTTCTGGCAGAGTAAAAGGAACTTCTGAATGAAATTACTTTAACACAAACCATGGGAAATGAAAATCATACCGAAACTCTTCAATATATGGTGATGCAAGTTCCTCGTCGGCTGCAGGTCTCACCTCTGTACAAACCTGAACCAATTTAGCACTCATGATATAAAAGATGGAAAATTAAGAGAACTATTTTAAAAAGCACGCTCCAACTCTGATTTCCAACATAGTGAGCCCAAAGTAACAGACAAGCACAAGTATCATGATGCTAGTTACTTCATTAATTACAGATAATGCATGTTTTAGGAAATTTTTTTTTCTTTCCCTTTTGTTTTTGACATTGATTATTAAAAACAGCTCTGGGCTTGAGACCAATATGGTTGCACAGCCAAGTCTAGATGCAACAGTGACATTGAAGCTAAATAGTGACAATACATTACACATGCTTTGGATGATCGTTGTCCCACAGATGTTGTTAAGTATAATGTCCATTTACTCAAGGGATAGAGAAAAACCTCAAAAACAGAACTTAAATATAGAAACAAGTTTGTTAGATGACCGGTAAGTGGTAGGACTTACTTGCTTGGCATGATCAACCAAGGCAACTTGTGCGGTCCTAGGATCAAGAAATTCATTCCCATTAAGCTCATTATAAGAAGTAAGCAGCACCTGCAAACACAATTTTGATTGTAAAAGAAAGTGACGAGTGCAAGGACTATCAATAAAACCAATTGTAAACATCAAATCAGCCAAGGCTCCCGTTCCGAACCAACAGATACAGAATTGAACCATAGTCATCAAATACTAATCAAGTAATTATACTCGGAACGCATATGGATCAGTTCTTAAGCCAAAATTACATGTGGTACTAACTCCACGTTACTTAACATTGACCAAACAATCCAATTTCATCTTCAAAAGACAATTAAGATTTTTTTTTTTTTAATCCTTTCCTTTGATTCAGTTCAAGAGAGACTGCTCAGATTACTGGCCATTAGAATGAACCTCAGAATTTGAATTTAAAAAATGAAATAAAAAGCTCGAAATGGCGTGAAGTGATGAATCGAAAGAAGGAACCAAAAAAAGAAAAAGAAAAAGTGAAAAGACTTACGTCTCCACTTCTGTAAGGCAATTCGAGGCAGATCAAGTGAGATTTATTATACAGAGGGAATGCCTCTAAAGCCGCCTCGTCATACGCTTTATCGTCGTTTAAAACCGATCTCAAGTCTGCAAGAACTGCCAAGGCATTACAAAATGGCCACCAAAAATGGAAAAAAAAAAAAGAGAAAGCAAAAATAAAATAATTCGAAATTCAAATCAAAAGCACATATTACAATGTCACAGCAGGAGAAGAAGAAGAAGAAGAAGACCTTGAGCGACGTATTGGATTTCACCGGCGGGAGAGTTGAGAAGGAACCACTTGGCGATCTCTTTCTTCTGCTTCTCGCTTAGCTCCGTCTCATTGCATTCCTCTTCCGCCATTTCCGCCTCTCTCTCTCTCTCTCTCTCTCTCTCTCTCCGCGAGATGCGTGCAGTGCGTGGATTTGAAAGGAATTGAAAGGAGCGACGGAGAGAAAGGGAGGGAGAGGAGGGAGGCGTGTGGACTGTAAAAAAGAGAGGCGAAATGATTGCGATCGGTGGGGTCGGCGTTACGAGATATGATCGGGACCGTTCAATTGTTTAAATCGGTTACAACAACGTACCGTTGCCGTTTTCATTCAAACGGCAATAATTTAAGCGTGCGGTCGCCGTTTTAATTAATAGTTCCTTCTTTCATTTTTTTTTTTTAAGTAGGAGTTTAATTAACTGAAAGTAATTCTGAAAATGTCGAGCTTGCGTTGCGTTTGGGTTGGCGTGGCAGCTGCTTTTGTTTAATCTCTTGGAACGATGAAAGAGTCAGAGCCACCACTACATAATGGCATCTTTCGATTTTACTAAATAAAAACCAATTTTACGTAACGTGGAGACATGAATATTAATGGGGATTGGGATAAAAGCAGCCAATTCCATAGACACAGCAAGCATTTACGAGAACACCGTCGTTTTAACAGTAGTCGTATTAGCCATTCCGTGCATGCGCCGGATCGCTGTGGCCCAAGAACCATGGTCCTTCCACCTTCCAGCAGCACCTTGGCGAGAAGAATGGCCTTGAATGTCGGGGTGATCGTGTCACCGTCCACCTGCCCCTGGGTGTGCCTTCGCATATAAAATCAGCAACGCATCTCGGGGTTTTTATTTCTTACGTTTCTGCGATTTGTGGTCGAAAAATTGAGTAATTCTCTCAACTCACCAGAGATTTCTCGACCTTCATATTCATGTTCAGGGTGTGCTTTGTGATACTAATTAATTAGAAGCGAGAACAACTGTTAACAACTATATTTGTTACTAAAACTTTGGTCACCCCAGAATCACGTTACCCTCTTATACCAAGATTGGCTTTTAAATATTCTAATTACTGTAGTCCTTTTTCTTTTTTTTTTCTCCTCTCCCTGCCCTCTTTCTCTCACATTATACATGCAATACCTTTGGCGGTGAAACCTTCTACTCGAGGCATTAATCAGATTATGTCTATGCCCAATAAATAACTTACCCAACAGCAATCTTAGTTTACTAATGAAAGAAGAAAAATCTCGAACGACATCAATTACCTCAGATTGGAAGCTCTTAGGACAAATCAAACAACAGATGCAGAGAGCTTATGTTGGATTTACAATCTACACATTTTACATAAGAGGGACTAGGGGACTTCAGCAAAACTATTAACTTGGATCGGAATAGAGGGAATAGAAACTTCAGCAAAACTGTTAACTTGGATCTGCTTTTAACACCTTGCATTATTCTCTGCTCGTCCCAATTTATGGTCTGCAAAAGGAAAACCAACTGCTAAGTGGTACTACACAATGACGACCAATGACATTAAAGAACCACACTCCGCTTAGCCCGGTACAGAGTTGCATCTTTGCCGGAGTTCAAATCACCACACAACTAACGCTTCATCAGCTCTCTCTCTCTCTCTCTCTCTCTCTCTCTCTCATCAGTAAAATCTTAAGGGTCAGTACTCCCTACGATTAAATTAACCCTAGCAATGTTGCTGCAGATTAGCTCCAAAACAGTCTCCATACCCTTAATGGGTCACCCACTATAAAATTAGGAGTGTTCTCCATGAATGACTTGTATATAGGCCTCTGCCAGTACAGAGTTGCATCTTTGCCGGAGTACAAATCACCACTAGACTAAAGTTTCATCATCTCTCTCTCTCTCTTCAGTAAAATCTTAAGGGTTAGTACTCTCTTCAATTAAATTAGCCCTAGCAATGTTGCTGCAGATTAGCTCCAAAAAACTGTCTCCATACCATCAACGGGTCACCCACTATAAAATTACGAGTGTTCTCCATGGACTTACGAGTTGTATATAGGCCTCTGGCTGCAAAACCCAGTAGTTCTGTTGGTTCAATATGTCCACGAATCCTTGAAACTATTCCACTTCCATAAGAGCAATCCCATCTGAAAAACTGATCAGAAGTGGGCACATAGTGAAAACTAGCATTTGAAGTTGGTTGAAATTCATGTCCTGATGGAAAATTTTCGGTAGCGGCTGGGGTCTTCATGCTTTCTGCAGTATGTTGCACCTTATACGACTGTTCAAATACTACTCTTTCAACTTGAACTTTCAGTTCTTTTAGTCGTTGACCAATTCTTGCAGCTACAGCATCATAAAGTTTTCCTCTTGACATGTTTTCTGCTCCTTCAACATTAAGCAAATCATCAAAATGGATGGGGTCACCAACAACCACTGTCACCTGCAGATTGAATACATATAAGTAATCAACTAATGAGACATTAGTTTCACTATCTTCCCTCCAAATGCTTAGAGACTAGAGAAGTGGGTGAACAACCTAAAAGAGGTTGCACATGATGAACGTATGAACTAAGACGTTGAAATATGGCAGAGCCAAGAAAGTCACAAGCTCATGGATGAATCTAACCAACACAATCAGCTCCATTATTCTCGTATCATTGAAGGAATACAATGCTGGAAATTCCGGTTATTCAGAAAAGAAACATATTTCGTTGAAGAACAAGAGTACTACTCACCATTTTGCCAATCCTTGGGAAGCTGGCTCCTACAGGCATGATCTCCTGCATCCCAGTGTGTACAAAGGGAATGACTATAGGCACAACATCGGCGTCAAGGATCAGTCTGTTATACAATGAAAGAAGAAATTGGTAAAATTTGCAGTATTATGCAATTTTGAGACAACACAGCTTATCCATTCAATCAAAAGGTATAAATGAACCCACAAAAAAAAATCCATATGCCAAAAAATCTGACACTTTTATTTCCCTTAAAAGTTCCTGATAACTGATGCAGCCTTTTCTGACCCAAAATAATAACGTGAAAGCTCAGAGTATTTTCCAGTAGACCCTCACCTCCCGACGCCTCTCTTGGCTGACCCCATGGTTTTCCCACCATCTCTTGAACGGCTACCCTCTGGGAAAATGTGTACCCAGCCACCACTGTTCAACTTTGCAATAGCCATGTCCATACCCTGGAGTAAAACATAGAAGGAAGATGAAAAGATGAAGAACAATTGCCAGCCAAATTCAAAAGGCTCATAAAAGAACATGGAAAACTAGCCCCTCAAACTACGTGAATCTCACTTACTATTCGCATCAAGGCCTCCTACACGGGCGAAAAATAACATAAATAAGTAGCAAGGCCCTGTAAATTATGTTCTTAAAACAGACATGTGGACTTCATAGGGGTTCATGGGAGATGTGCAGAAGAGATTTTTCATCTGTGGTATTATATTAAACTGTTTCAGCTCTCTTGCAACCTAGTTCTCTGCAATGACAAAAAAGAAAAAAAAGATGAGGCTACCTTCTGGTAAATACCATCACCTCGTGCGACTGGCAACACCTTGACACATTGAAAAAATGCAGAAGTGACAGGATTTTTAAAACAACGATCAGTTGCACAAAGTGTCCACCTTAAGTTCTGAGCGCCCAATAGTACCCTTGGAGGAAGTAGTGAAGCAATGATAAACGGATCATCCACAGAAGCAACATGATTACTCACCTATAAGAGAGAAGTCAGTGATTTACCTCATCAACAAAATCAGAGCTATGTATGCTAATCCAGGAACAAAAGGTGAAAATGCAAATATTTAGGTATGCTATTTTCAAAACATGGCACAGAATAGCTGGCTGATACCGTTAATAGTGGCTTGTTCTTGGGCCTGTGTAACAATGCCTCATGTAATTTCTCTATACCATAAACCTGCAATACCAGACTATTTTCATAAACACAAAGTCCAAGGGAAAATTTATTGCCAAGGAAACAGCCACAGGCAATTCAACAAACCTGAACACTATTAAGGCCATTCATAAACACATGACACATGTTTCCAATGAGAGGAACAGCCACAGATCGGAGCGTGCTAATAATAACAGACTCTTCCTCTGCATTAAAATCCTTGCTCACTGCCATTGAACAGAATCCGTAACAAGTAAGGGACTGATAAAGTGATGTGCCTGATATGCGACTAACTCATTCACAAGGCCAAGATGAAGTATCCAGTGTACCATTTACGATTGATCTGGAAATCCCAATAAATTCTGTGTCTCTACATTTTAGGTTACAACGTATGTTTTAATTAGCCTCCAGAAAACAGTGCGAATAGCGTCGGCTTAAACAGAAATTAAACCAAACACAAACCCCGTTTTTTCCTATCTGCAACAAAAAACTTCCAGCGGCCAATCGAATATAATATATAGCAAAAATTTTCACAACTAGTAAATCGATCAAACCATTTAAACTAAGATCAGACATCGCATTAAAGTTTAAACAGTAAAAATCCATCATATCAGATTACAAACTGTAATTTTCTAGATAGATACGCTAGCACACGCATAAAGTATTAATGTGGATGGTAAAAGATCCGACCTCTTTTGCGGTAGAAAGTGGAGGGAGAAGGGAGAGACTGGCGGCGAAAATCGCGGAAACGAGAGAGCAAACGTTGGACCGTGGACGAGAAGCAGGCGTCCGTGAAGATTGGAGGTCGACGGTGGTGGCGGTCGACGGCGATCCTCAACCGCTCCCGGAGGCGGAGCTGCAGGATCCGCGCCTTGCTCTTCCACAGATCACCTCTCTCGATCCTCTGTACGGCCATTTTTGTCTTTGCACCATAACCTACAGAAGGATAGTTGTTTCTTTGTTGTCGTGGTTAATCTTCAGAAAGAAGAAGGAAAAAAAAAAAACAAAACATAGAAAGGAAAGAAAGAGAGACAAGTAGAGCAGAGAGACGCTGGAGGCGGAATCACAAAAATGAAGAGAGGGTTTGTTTTGGCTGCTGTGTAAGGGAGTCGCTCCGTATCGATATGCAATTTTTTTTAGCGAGTGGAAAAGTCTAAGTCTATCTACGGCTTTAAATATATATATATATATATATATAAAATATTAAAATAATTAATAATTTATTTATTAGATATTAAAAAGAGGGATAGCGCAGTTTAGGACACTGTAAAGAGTGTAATGAACTTGGAGCCCGGGTAAGAGTGGGATACAACTTGACTATTTAATGACTTATATATTATTTTTATTTTTTTTAATTTAATAAATTTTTTATTAAATTAGGCAGCATTTTTATGGACACGTGGCACTCGGATCCACTTAGGAATCGTGGGAGGTTCCAGAACAATCCGAGCAACGCAGCCCACTCCAACGATCGGACTCGGGTAATTTCGATTGGACCACGTGTACCTGGTTTTCTTTGGGCAATTTTATGGCCCCCGTAGGCTTTCAATCAGATGATTATTCGTTTTGAGAGTTTCTGTAATGTGGAAATGCACAGCAAGACGAGCATAAGAAAAGAAATGTAAAATGTTTAGTGTCTTAGAGAAGAACAATTGTTGCTTGCAATAAGAAGGGCTCAACAAATGTAGATCTGATAATTGGGAACTGTATCTCCAACATTCAAGTAGTTGACATCAGCCGCTGCACTCCCCAAGTCATCTGCAAAGATCAACAAATACAACGCTGCTCAGAACCCACAAGAGGTGAGGAAGCAACAGTGCTGCTCTTCTGATCTTACTTTTGCAAGCTCAATAATTCAAGAACGGCAAATGAAAATGCAAACCTTCATATATCGTCCTAGCAAAGTCCACATAGTCGGGTATAAGATCCCTATATATGATTCCTCCAGGATGAGCGTCCAGTATTACTAGGACTCCTGTCAAATCAGAACCAAATGACATCAAACATCAGTCATTGCAGGAGAATTGGCACTTGGCTCCTTTTTGCTTTTGAAAAATTTTGCTTATCCGTTCCATTTCATCTTCTGTCAATTTGAGAAACTCATCGTCTTTGCGTCTAGAAAAGAATACCAGACTTAAGTCATACACCATGCAAAGGAAAGCATAGGTGTAGCCAACTTAGTCTAATACATATGGTATGCCGAGCTTCATAAAGGAAAAAGATAAATTATAATCCCTCTTCTCCTTTCCCCAATATTATCTGCCCACATGTCCTTTAAGTATAACCCTGCCAAAAATGAGACTGGCAAAAGCTAATCAGCCGCAAATAATCTGCATCCGACAATCAAGCCAACCACATGATGGCAGGAAATGGTATCATCAATTGAGGGATCGTTGTCTCAGCAAGAAAGATTAATCCACCCAGAACAATAATCATTTTACTGCCCGTGTCAAACAACAGTTCACTACTTAAAACATACCTGGTGCCTCCCAACCCTTGGTTGAATTGCTTGGCAGGGGAGCCAGCCAGAGAATGTTTCTCAAATTCATGGAATCATTATAAGTCACGCTAGACCCTGAAAGCAGAAACAGATTGTTTTTAACCTGCCAGCCACACAAGATAATATCTGGTATAATCCCATGTGGCCCTCCAAACAAAGTCTAATTTTCTTAGATCAATTATCATCTGTTGAAAGAGTAATGTCAAGAATTTGTAAAGACAGAGAAAGTTTAAAACTAAGAGAATGACCTCTTTTTATTTGATCCAAACTCAGTACATAACACGGTAGAATGCAGGGATGAAACTTGGTGTGATGGTCTGGTTTTACAGTGTCAAATAGATTGAAGTTGCATGCAGGGGCACAATCTTACCTTTCTGACAATACCCCATATTATATGGAAACAACTCTTTATCGTATGCTGGATATTCTTTAGCATGGAACCTGTAAAATTAACTAGGAAAACAATGAGATACCTATAGTGCAATCAGGTAAGCAGTAATTACCCAATTTTCTTTTCATATAATTGCATCTCAGTTTGAAGCGAACACCAAATGATAATGTTTTATTTTAAAGACCAAAGATAATCAAATAAAAGGAAACTCAGACTTACAATATACCGAGTCGTCCTGTTTCAGTGGCAAGGAAAAGATGTCCATGAAACAAATCGTAGCGATTCAACGACACATTAAAGCCAAATGCAGGTCCTCGAGCAACAATAAGTTCAAACAAAAACTCCAGGTAAGAATTCAACTCCTGTAATCCAAATAATGAAACAATGCACAATTAACACACACCAATTTAACCCTAAAGCCAAAAATTGCTAGCAAAAACTTGCTTCAACAGAAACCTGGCTTATGAAACGTCTCCCGTAGGGCGTTCTAGTGAGCTCGCACTGATTTTCTTTGCATCTTTCAACGTCGGGTACCTATAAAATCACTAGAGACAATATGCCTGAGTTACCAAAATTCTAGACATTCAAAAGGTGAGCGTAAGAAGAATTTGACTCACAGACAGGACTGTAGGATCCAAAGCTCGGTGGATTGCATCGGGATCTCCACCGGAATCAACGGCGAGCCGGGCCAGGTCAAGGACCGGCTCCGGCGGCCACCAAACGACCTCATTTTCGGTATCCGCAATTCGTCTACGGCTGTTAACGTTGACGGTGCGTTTGTGTTGTTTTGAAGTCAATCTCCGGCTGTTGTAACGGTCGGTGCAATGGGGTTTGGGTTCAAAGGGGACCAGGAACTTGAGGCAGGATCGGAGTTGCTGGGAGATGAGAGGGTCGATTTTGGAGGATTGGCTGGTGGGGCCCAGAAGAGCGAGCAAGTCGGAAGGCGTCGCTTTGGGCGGCGGTGAAGACGGCGGTTTGAAAAAGAGGTGAAAGGATGATGAGGCTGAGACGGCGAGAGAGAGGGAAAGCACGACGGCGAAGTTAATCGAGAGGGACGCTTTGCCCATTCCCTCCCTACTCTCCGTCTCTCTCTCGGTTGACTTTGACTTTTTGTGGAGTGCGATGATAAGATCACAAGAACAGCTGAATTTCCCTCCAATTTATTTATTGGAGTTAATAAAAATAAATAACGTGACGTTAATCCGAGTTGATCTTTTTTCGTAGCAAGAAAAACGGAATCACGTGTACTCGCCTCCATGAAATTAGCTATACCCCACCAATCATTGGAACGCTTTCCAAGAAAGTCGACAAGTATCCAGTTTAGCCTTTCAGAGTGACCCTCATTTCGGTTTGGAAATCCTGTGTTTAGACTCTTGCAAGGGAAAAATGGAAAATCTTAAAACTTGGTTATTGGAATTAAGACTCCAATTACTCTACCACAAAACCACGCGACTATCGAAAAAGGATGTTCTGTAAAAGGTAGCTGTGCGGCGTTGGCGTGCGAATGAGTTGTGTATGTTCAAATGCATCACAAAATAACCAAGCTTTTATGACGTGGGATGTCAGGTGCGACTGTCTTCAACTGATTGCAAAATAGAACATAAACCTTTAATCAATGAATAAAGTACACAACTTCCAACTTGCCCGGAAGGGCCCTATATCTTGTTTTCACATACGCGCGGCTTGCCATCTCCCAATACATCACCTTTCCTACATGCACTACAACTTCAATCGGCATTGACTACAATTGTTTGTTACTTTCAGACGAAAACATTTGTTTCTGTGCGGCTACATAAGGTAGAAAATGCTTAACTTTACTTTCCACAAGTAGTATCCACGCCCTTCAACCACCCCATCTCTTCCCGTATGAAAAGGCTTAAAGGGAAGAAGAAGCAAAGCATCACTAGAATGGATCTACTTCTTTAATGCCAGCCATTTTGTCCCATTCCTCCGGAGAGGCAACATCTGCCATTATCTTTTCCTGCCCACGCCAAAGAATCTGGACACAGTATCCACATTGATGATTAGCAATATGCACCAAAACTCTGTATGAATCAGAATGCAATAACTATGGACTTCTACGTGTGTCACGTGTGAACTTACATTGTCAATGACCCCAAATTCTTTAGCTCTCCTAGAGTCCATATAAAACGGTCGTCTCATCACATTAGCCACAGTCTCTAGCGACTGAACAAAATATCAAGTTTTCTGATAAGTTCCAAAATGTTGCTCCTCTGGAATTGCTAGATCAATGAAAGGTGAATGCTAATGATAAAACATTACTCACATTTCCAGTGTGCTTGGCCAGAAGTTCTATGAGAGTGTCCCTGTTTGTTACTGCCTGTAAAATAATTGGATGAGCAGGAAGATATCCAAAGATATGACTGACAATCTAATTTAAAGGGTCACCCAGCAAAGTTCTCAACTCACACTTCAGGAGGCAGAAATTATAGAAAATGCAGCATATCTAGTTCCCAAGTGAAAAACAAAATTATGTAAAGACTTCCTTTTTTGAGTCAAGCAAACCACAAGTGGAGGAGCTTACAAGATGGGAATCAAGAGGCTGCTTTTAGAATGAAATTAGAACAATAAGAAAACAGGTTAACAGAAGGACAAATCACCTCTTTTGCACGGATAAGAACATCACTGGCAGGCATCAAACCCGAGGAAGGGACGCGAGGCTGTTGGATCATAGCTGAACCAAGGAACATTTAGCAATGGACAAAGATTAAATCAAAGCATTAAAACTATCACTGACAAGTATCATACCTTTTGCATGTGGCATCATGAATCGTTTACCCTTTGTTCCTGCAGCAAGTAGTAAACAAGCCTGGCCAATTGCAGCTCCAACAGCAACCGTATGAATCTGCATGAGCAGCAATGACCATGTAACAAAGCAATAATTGTGTACTGTAATGATATCAAAACTAGCTTGATTATGCAATTATAGTGGCATCCACAGTAATAACCATGCAGGTACTGATGACAATACAAATCTCGTTACCTAATTACTAGAGCTAATTCAGGCCACAAAGATGGCAGAAATAAAAACTAAGAACAAAGGTTTGAAAATTAACGCACCTCATTTTTTAACTGCATCATTGAATCATAGATAGCAAAACCTTCTGTCTCCATTCCAACCTAAATGGCAAACAGTTTGAATTGATTAATTTAAGGACTGATTGAAGAAAAATCAGCAAAACATATGTTTGTTCCAGCTTCTTTTCAGACCAACTGAATTTGGTAGAGCATATAGCAGATTTAGCCAAGCCAAAACAATACAATCCCCCAAATAATGCATCATTATATGATATTCTGTATTGGTAAAGAATTTTCACCCTTCAAGCAAGCCCAAAACCTCAAAATACATACACCATACAAGTTTTCGGCAAGTCTGGAATAGGCCAACATCAACTGGATGACCTATCCTACTATTAATCCTTTTGGCATACTTCGCGTGCCCTCACTGTTTCACATAATCACATGCTTGCAGCTGCCAGTTCCCTTATCTGAAAATGTGACTATTACCAATCATTGAGTTCCTTCTTCTCAGCTGTACGAATACTATTATTCATTTGTCTAAGCCTATTTGACCAACTCCACCATGCAATGTCTAGATAACATGCATACTGTAACATCGTGTAAATGTTCAGGAGAGGCAGAGCATACTGTTTCACCATCATCACGAGTTGTCCCTGTGGAATTGATGTAAATGAAAATCGGTTGCTTGGGGTCCATCCACTGCAAGTACATCAACTCTGCAACAACGAGCTCCGTGACAGCAGGCACCAACTGCAAGAACCAGGTGTCATTATGCAGTGAACCAAATTGTAGAACCAAGGATAAAATTTTTGTGGGGTTCAAAACTTATAAACTAGATTACTTAGAATCCAAATACTCAGAAATTCATTGCTTCGGCCTTTAAGCAAGAATATGTCCTTCCAAAATAAGGAGGGTACAATGTATGAACAATCAATACCGATACCACTAGCTCTAGCACAAAAAGAATCCAAAAATCGAAGAATACCCATAACCAAAAAAAAGGTTCAAGAGATTTATCAACAATTATGCCCACAATAAATCAAACAGGTTGGTCACCAAGTGATCTTGAGTAAGCCAGCGAAAAAGAAAACCCCAATTCCATATCGCATAAAAGGAAAGCAACTAGTACTCACAGGCATGCCAATGTAAACTATTCTCCCGTGGAGTAGCAAGGAAGGCAGATCCGGCGGCGGCTTCCTCGGCCTGTGCTCGTTGTACGACACCGATCTTTCCACCTTAATGCAAAATATCCGAAAAATTTCGCAGAACCACGAAATTAAGAAACATAAAAACAATCAATCAAACTTGTTAAATCCAATTTTACAGAGAGGAGCTTTTACTTGTGCAGGGGTGGCCATGAGCTTGGGCCCGTCGAAGAGGTCGAGATACGGCGGCGAGTCGGAGCGAACGGGGCGGTCCATAAGATTATCCGGGGAAGTGGCGGCTAGAGAAGCGAGCTTTGACAGAAACGGGTCGTTGGGGTTTATCGGTGGAATGGGGATTTTGGCTGAGCTTTTTGCACCCAGTGAACAGCAACTGAATTTGAGATTTCTACTTTTAACTGTTTTTGAATTGAAAGTTGAAGATGGCTTCGAATAGGCCACCGGTAGCACTTTCAAACAAGTAGCCATGGCCTTCGCTCTTCTTTTCTTTGGGTTTTCTTTCTTTTCCTTTTTTTTTTTTTTAATTTTCTATTGCTTCTCTGCTTCGGACTTCTGTAGTTTTGCAGAGCAGCTTGAAGCTTCGAGGCTCCGTTTGCTCGGCCGCGGATAGCTTTCAGAAGTGATGAGGTGAACTAAGAAAGAAGAGGAAGCGCGGTGAATCGGGCCATCGGGCCCAAATAGAAGCATATTGTGATGAACTTAAACGATATCACCCCATCGTTGAAGTACTTCCGGCCCATATCACCCCTGTCCTTGGATCCGGAAGCTGTGTTAGACCCACACTCGCTAGGCGGCCCTTCGCAGGTGACCAAAAGCAATGGCTCTTGGGGCCCCTGTCCTTGGATCCGTATTTTTCGCGAGAATGAGATGCTTCCTGGATACCAATAATTCAGTCGTTGGCATTGAGGAAAAAGAGTTCACGTTATCTGATAATATACAAAAATACTGTAACACTTATGCATCTAAGAGAAACTGCAAATTTAATCACGGCCTACATTTCTAGAGGTCATTAGGAAACTGTGGACTCAATGCCAGACAGATACGTCAATTCCTGGCAAAGCAAGGTAAACATCACCCATCCCATAGAAGGGTCGAGTCCCCATATCAATGTTTTGGACATGGACAGGCGTCAGGATAAAATGATGTTGCAATGAATAAACTTTTGGATGTTGTTAACCATTTAGTAAAACAAGAAAAGACAGGATGCATTGGAATGTGCCCTATAAGAAAACGAGGGACAGGAACGGTAACAACCTCGATCAAGTTTGAAACATTATTACATTTTGTAACCATAGCTTCCTGTCATTTGGATGCCTCTTGTCTAACCTACCAAATCTATTAGAAGACAAAAGTCGAGTTAGATTGAGTGTACGTGGGCTGTTAGTATTGTCCACTCTCCCTTATTATCCAAATACATCAATATAAAGATATAAAATTATGTAAAAATTCTTATTTTTTAAAATTATTTACAAAAAATATTACAAATTTTTTTATTAAAAAAATATTCTAAATATTTTTATAAATATTTAAAATATATTATTATAATATATTTTTTTAAGAAAATATAATTAAATTATTCTTCTTATTTATATAATATAATTTACTCACTTAATAAAATTTTTACTTATATAAATTTTTTTTATTCTCTATTTATTTTTTTTTAATATTTCTAACTCTTTCTTACTTGTTTTTCAATATTTTCTGTTCAATTTTTTAAATTTTTTAAAATTTACTTAGTTTATTTTTTTTAATAAAATCGATAGCGCGAATTAACACAAATAAAATCCAACTCTTTAAGAATCCGCTGTATACTGCGAACATATACTTCCCACATAGGAAGATGCCAGTAAAGAAAGGCGTCATCTACAAGCCACCTTCATTTCAAACTGCCACCATTAGCACCGCAGTGTCTAACTCAGTTAGAGATCACTGGGGATGTTTCAAGAGCCCCATTGCTGAACACGTTGGCAATCCTCTCAGTGGGAACCTAAGGGAGATAGGAGGACACCCTGCATCCTTTCTCAACAGTGCGGAGAACTGTTTCATTGTACTTCTCGGAGCAAAAAGCTGCAGGAGGTTACAACCACCTGTGCCACCTGAGGGAAGACTGGGAGTTGATTGAGCTTGCGCCACGCAGATGCAGCACACGTGCTCAGCTTTTGGCTCATACTTGCTGTAAATCTCTTTTGCCCTGGGCTCATACGCGGTGTAAACTTTTTGCAAATTCCGAGGCAGTTCCCTTCTCCCCAGCACGTTAAACTTCAGAAGCCACAGATCGGGCCACCGTGGGGTCATTTTGGGCTGCTGAAAAGGCTTGGGCCGATACCTTCTTGACAACTAGTGGCACGCGGCGGTCCAGCTCAATGACAGATTCATCTACCTGCAATAAAGTAAAGGAGTTTTCAATACTAAATCAAACTCCTCCAACTGCTGCACTCAACCACAAAGTTCTATATTTTTAGAGGCACCAATTATTTTGGACCAATTTAGAGAATAAACAACGTGAAAACATATTCAAGGCCAAGCACAATTGCAACAAACATCTCCCATCAATTCCCTACCAACGGCAATCAATCAACGGACAATTAACGCGCTAAGAAATATAAAGCAATATAAGTCCATAATTAAGAAAGGAAAAAAAAGAAAGAAAGAAAAAGAACGTCTCTTAATTAGGCATATACCCCTTTCAATTTTTACCATTATCATTACAAAGGTCCAAATAACCATAACCATATAAATATTACAAACCCCAAGTTATATATTGACACAATTTACCAAATAAAAATAAACGACCAAATAATTATGAACAATAGAAGCAGAGGACTGACCTTGCGATCAACGAACTTGAGGAGCTCGGCTGGGACATGATGGAACTTGTCATAGACAGGAGCGACCACGGTCTTGACCGTACCCTCGACCGTCTCAACGCCGGGCTTCAAGGGACCTCACTTGTCCTTGGCTTGAAGATAGAGGTTCGTGAACGTCACCGCTGCATGTACGGCTGCCACTTGGACAAACTCCAAGTACTTCGGCCTCTCTCTCTCCTCCTTAGCCTTTTCAATCAAAACACAAGAGGAAACAAGAAACCTTAAAAATTCTCAGACCATAACAACCACACAAAAAGAAAAAATGAATTTAAGGGAAAGAAAAAAAAAAAAAGAACAAAAGCAAACCAAAAAAATCAAAATAAGAGCCACGAGAAGCTTACCATCTGTTGTTGTTGTTGTTGTTGCTGAGTATTGTCGTCAGCTTCGGCCTTTTTTTTTTTTTTTTTTTTGAGAATTAGAAGAAAGAAGTGGGGGCAGGAAATAGATTTTGATTATAATTTTTTATGGGAGAATCGGGAAAGATGGCCAAATAATTAGGATTAAATGCAATGAAATTAATTAAATATAATTAATTTTTATATTACATAAAAATATATATTATATTATACATATATATAATATTAATATAATATAAAAATATATTACATATAATATGCAGGTCTTTGTTTTTCGAACGACATGAAGGATAAGACAATATTGGAATATTGGGCCTCGATGCTTTCGGGCCAGCCTAAATACAAGCCCATCTGATTGGACTTGTAATAGGTTATTATTTAGTCAATGTCAAAAGCCCTCATCTTGGTCATTAACAAAATCATAAAATAATAAACCATTACACACGAAAATAAGAATTTTTAATTTAACTTACATCTTAAATAAATTAAATAAAAAATATAAAAAATAAAATAAATTTGTGAGATATAAAATTTATTGTAATTTTAAAAAAGTAAATATATATATATATAATAAATACCTAAATTAGAAAATATTATAATAATTAAAATTTTAAAATTTTATTTTTAGAATTATGAATTTTATGATAATGATAGAGTTAGAAAAAAAAAAATCAAATTAGGTAACGTTAGGGAGCAGCGTTCTGACTGGTTTGTTTTTAGTAGTATAGGTTGTCAGTTTTGTCTCTCAGATTGACTGAATTACGTAAACTCAACTCTGCGAGTTTGGCTGTCCGCTTTTGCCCGTTGCATCGGCTTTACCCACGGGGTGATCCGGCTGTCTGAAAAACGCCCAAATGCCAAAAAAAAAATAAAATAAAAAAATAAAAATGAATAAATAAAAAAAATTACGGTTGGCTTATCTAAACAAATGGGAAAAACCAAAAGGAAAAGTGTATATATAGTGCCGAGTGAGATGCGGAGTGGGAGCGGCGGTCGAAGCAGATTACAACTTGTCATTAGCTAATCGACCTTTAGAGCAGGCAGCCAAGAGAGCTTCGTGGGAAAAGGAACACACACGCACACGCACACGCACACGCGCACGCACACGCACACACACACAAATTACAGACGCTAAGCAAACATCTGAATTTTATACGCTGGAGTGGGGCCACGGCAGACCAAAAAGCTCTGGCAATTCCTGCGTTCAATGACTCTGATGGGGCGGATCACGGATGTTGGGGGCCCAGACCACATGAAAATCAAATCCCAGGTCTCTTTTTCGGTAGCATAGGTATTGTTTGCGCCCCTGCAGCAGTACGGAACTCAAAGTCGGATGTTCCATTCCACAACAACAGTAAGATAAAATGATTGAGAGAATTACATGCACACCCACCCAACTCAGAATCTCGAACCTCTAGCACTCCTGGAGTTGAAGGCCATCCAATCGTGCAAACTTTGCACCACAAAGGAGGAATCTTAAGGGTGGTGGCTCTTTGCACAAATTCCGTGCTTTTTGCAAAGGAAACCATCATTTTGGCTTTTTGCTCCCGTTATATCTATTCAGGCTTTTGACGTAGAAGTAACACAGATCTATAAAAATGTACAACCTAACATAAATGAAAGCGTAAACGCGCAACTCAATAATTACGATTGCGCTCCACTCGACTTTCAAATAAGGAAAAAATAAAAAATAAAAAAAGAAAAATTTAACGTCCGTCTAATTTCTCTTTTTGGCGTTTGATTTGAGTTGTAAAAATTGTTTGGACGTGATGGACTCATCATTAACAACCTAACTTGCCACCTAAACAAATTAGAGTTAGAGAAATTAATGGAGTGAGGCGTCCCATCTTAAAGCCTCTCCACATTAATGACATTGCCTTGAATGATTCAATCATGCACTTCCATGTGAAGGGCTTTTATTTTATGACAAGAATTCAATAATGGGTAAAGGTAATTTTGTTACCCTGACTAGTACGATCCCGTTGATTGTTATTTCAAGTTGATGAGGACGTTTATTTAGAATTCTCCACCTTATGGATGCCCTTTGTGAAGTTGCATTAATCTATCAATAATTTTTTTTTTATTTTATTTTTAATATTGTTAATTCTTCTTTCCAGTACCAACCAAAAGACAGAAGCTGAGAGTCATTTACGTTTTATTGCACATTTAGGTACCAATGATTGTAATACGCTTTTCCAGTCGGTTACCCTGTCCGACCCATTTTATACCAATTCCTTACTTTTCAAGGTCGTGCCATTTTCTCCTCAATGCTTTATTTCCTCAACTTCCACCTCAGAAAGATAGAAAGAAGGGAATTTAAATCTACCAGTCAAATTCGGCACAAAAAAAAAAAAAAAAGTCTCTCAAAGCAAAAGCTTGACAGTATTCGAACCACAGGCTATAGAATGTCCTAAACAATGCATCGCTTAACAAAATAAGCCACGACAAAGAGGAACGAAAAAGAAGATAGATACCCCAAATATCAAATTTGCATAACCAAGTGAACAATTTCGAGAGCCGTGAGACGGGGGAATAGGAAGAAAAACAACTTCTTTTAGGAACTAACTCAAGATAAAAGAACAATCGGAAGAAAGTTTCTGGGAGTGCGATGAAGGGATCGGTAGTCTCAAGTCCGCGCTTGCTTTACAACAAACAAAAGTCAAGCCTGGAAGGGAGAAAAATGCATCGTGTGCATACAACTCACCTGTCTGTAATGCAATCTGGGAAACCGGTTCACACGCATGGAGCACACGTGCCCAGATTTAGAACCAATCAAAACTAAAGTACAGATCGTTACATTAATCTTGAGCATAAATATAAGGGAAAAGAAAACGAGGAATTGGGTAGCCATGCATTAAAAAATAATAATAATAATAAAAAACATAAAAAGAAAGACAGCACCTTGAAAATGAAAAGGAATAAGAACAGTCGTCTTTTACAAAGATCCAAATATCACGGTTACAGTAATATATTCGTGAATAACACCAAAGAGCCATTACCATGAACCTTTAACCCTTCTTTTTTACCTTCAAGTGTGACAATCAAACCCATCTCAGCGGAACCAAAAAAAAAAGGGAAAAATGATAAAAGGAACGGGAAAAATTAATCAACTCCGGCACCTTGTAATGGCACTGCAGCCACGAGTGTAGGGGTTGGCCTGGCCTCCAGCCCGGCAATTGTAATAGGAGGCACCACGCCTAGAGCAAGGCACTGTGTTCCTTTGCAGCGCACCGTAGCTGATGTACTTGTTGGTGGCCAATATGCGCCTGTTGATCTCTGAGTCCAACGCAAACTCCCCTTCCCCATCAGCAGCCAAGCACTCTGCTATGGACCCTTTGCAGGATGATCCGGGAGACATCCACCCCAGGTTGTGCTCGAGGTCCCCACTTGCTTGAGCGGTGGACGATGCACTTAAAAATATCAAAACAGCACAAATCAAGAAACTAGCACCGAACCACTTGGCCATTCTTTGATTTCAGCGGAGAGTTTCCTGCCCTTGAGCCGCTTTATTTCTTGGTTTCTTGAAAAGAATGCCTTCTCGGTCTCTTGGTTTCTCCGATCAAGTTTTTTCTTTCCCTTGGTTTCCTTTGTTCTTTTCTATTCTCTCTTTCTTGGAACCTTGGATGTAAAAAGCAATGAGACTCTGTTGGCGTGCTTGGGTTTCTTTATTCTTTCTCTTGGACTTTAGCAAAGATACAGACGGGCTAGTTGGGTACTTATAATAGACAACTATTAAATGAACGGCTTTAATGGAGGCTATAACTACGAAAATGCCACTTTAGTTTTTTGAACCTTGACATTGGGTTCATGGAGAGGCACAGAGAACAGAGATTTGAACATCGGCATGCCGAGGAAAAGTAAAAGGTATGCCCAACAACCAAGAAAAACAAATTTAAAGAGACCCAAGAATAATTCTACGCACAACAAATACCGTGTAACGTGACTTTTTCTTTTCTTTTTGATTGGCTATCAGATCTTAGCTTCTATTGGGGCAGTTGTTTGACCAAATAAATTACAAGACGAAGATGACGAAGATGACTCTATTCACATTCGCGAGAAGTTCGCTCTCACAAGGAAAATTATTTTATCATAATTTAAAAAGAGAAAAGGATATCATATTGGTCATTTAATTATAAAACGTGGACATCTACGTTCCAAATGGATATAAACTAAGTGGGAAAACGTACTTCGAACTACCAGCCTTTTTATAAATTAGAAGCATGAACTTGATTGGAACAAAAGATTTTTCAAATGTCAAAAGCAATGCGTTTTACGACTTTTCCAAAGTTGTTCGGCGTGGCCACATAAAGCTACATAGCGACCCTGGGGAACCGAAGGGCAATGGGAAGAAGAAATGATCTAAACCCCTACCCTCGTCTGTTGCATAAGACACATGCCCGTCTGTTGCATAAAACACATGCTATTGACACGGTCCTTTTACTCCTAGCGATTTTTTGTGTATTCTAGAAGGGTTATGTATTTTAAAAGACTTTTAGAGAAGGGTAAAATGCAAGTCAGTTGTGGGCGAGAAAGACAGCTTGAGAAGAATTCTCGAGGTCAAAGGGGTGTAGAGCGCTAAATCCATTAGTTCCGTGACAGTATGCATATTTATGCCCCCTTCTTTGGTTTTGGTAAATAACTCGAACTATTTACTAAAATAGATCGTAAATCATTTTCATTTGTTCATGTACCAAGAAAATTACTTTTTTCTTTAGGAGTAACGTACAAAACATTAGGTTCAAGTAACGAGCAAGACACCATTTTATCTGATCCACAATCATCTACAGGATAGAATGGCCTTTAAGAAGGTTAGAAGCCTAAACGCCATCCTCAACTACTACGTCTAAAGTTAAAACAAGAAAATGTCAATGCCAACTTGGTAGAAAAGATGCACAAGAAGGACCAAATCCGTTAAGCCAATATCTGAGATTACATGTAGCCCCAATTAACCGATTTTTTTTTTACTCTCTTTCATACCACGGCATAAATAGAGAGAAAGAGACGACTAAAGAAGCCCAACCAAAAAAGAAAAAGGACGGCATATTTAGGGGTTATTTTTTCGCATTTATTCTTTCACGTCCATATCCAGGAATCTCTTAATCGTGAGTACTCAACACGTTGCTTATCTGGCATCGATTGCCGTCAATCGTTGCCCAATGACACACGAAAAAAAAAATAAAAAACCAAAAAACAAGAAAGAAAAGAAAATAGAGAGAAAGAAAAAAAAAAAAAAGTTACAGTTTACCCTTCATTGGTTAAGGAGGAAACGAGGCGCGCCGGTCTGAAAATTGAAATGAACGACGGCTACGAGAAAAATCTACCTAGTAAAAAGTAGAACACACAAAACTTAAAAACCAGAAGGCCTGGAGCTCTCATACGTAACGGGCATCTTGCAGTTAGAAGGTGGACCCCAGTCACTGATCACCAGGACGGTGCTTGCGCGTCCCAAAACTAACCCCGGCTCTGGAGAGAGCCAGCTGTCGCTTTACAATCTTCCTCCCAAGACACAACTTGCCTATTATTGTAACGCTCAAGGCAGCTGTGTCTTGTTTTAAAGAAAAAGCAAAGGATTTGAATCTTTTTCCCCGATTAATCGTAGTCGGCTCATCATTCTCATCTTTCGGACATTCTCGCCAACTTGCCAGAAACGCCCTAATTATCATTCAAAGGTCTGCTAAACTTACCGAAAATTAATATGTTTTACACCAATATTTGGGAAATGGAGAAGTCCGATGACATCCTAGCACGTAAGCAATGTTAAGGATTACCCAGAAAAGAGGGGGAAAAAAAAATTGAAGTTAATGGGTCCAATACGTAGATTTTAAGGACAAAAGAATCGACAACATTAATGACCCAACTCCTCCACACCATCCACCAAATTCTGGATAAAGTTCTGTACTAGATTTCATATTCTGTTATGTTCCTTGCAGGGCAGGAAATTGCTTGGACATAACTCTCCGTAATAACATCAGATCAAATCGTCCAAATTAGACTGTCAGGCAACCAGTTACTCCGTCGGGCGATGTGAATTTCGAGTTCAGCAAGGGAAAAATAAAGTCATCAACAGTAAAAGTGATTAAAACCCGAAGATATTTCAAAGAGAACTATTATTTGCCACACCCAAGTGATACCAAGAAAATTTCTCTAATTTCATAACATGCTTACATCAACCAATAAAATGACATGACATGACATGACATGATATTGGTGTTTGACTGCCATTGCGGGTGATAAAAAGCATCTATTATATTCAAAATAGCCTACATTTCATGTGCCATAATCATGTACATCAATTCATGGCAGGCCGGATAAAATGGGTGGCAATTAGGTGCATGCAATTCAAGTTCATAGAACAAATGAATACGCTTGAGAGGCCCAGTTTCAAAGTCGCATGTACAGAAACAGAACAGGCTGAATGGCTCACATAGTCATTGATTGTCTTGTAAGAATGCTGATTCTTGCTCAATATCTAGGAGAACAAATGCAGGAAAGGAAATAACCCTATGGAGGAAAAGAAGTCAAGAAGATGAAGCATGGCATTTGGAAAAAAGATAAAAATTGGGTGAGATACACAGAAACTTACAGCACAAGTATGGGGCAATCTATCATTTCATCATGGTCTATTGATCTTCACAGTATGGAGGTGTAGACTGAACACACAATTCATTCTCATCTGCATTGTCTTCCTCGTCCTCATCAGCATCTACCCAATTACTAGGATGACGTTGTGAAAAACCAAGCCCACTAGTTTGTGATCTATCTGAGAGCAGAAAACTGCAAAATATTAGATTTCAGCAGAAGGGAATAATTTGTTGGTTATGTTCCCCAATAACAAGACAAGGACCCACCTTGGGCTTCTTCTGTAAAATCCTTTTCCATGTGATTGCCGCTAATTATAACCAGTCAAGAAAGTGTAGTTAAAACTATCGGCTACTTATCAGGAGCAATGGCAAGATACATTCAAAATACAATTAGAAAAAAGAAGATATGAGAAAAGAAGAAATGCTAAGGAATTGTTCTAAGTTGGCCAAAACTAGAACAGGAAAAACTGACGTAAAATGTAATACTAGGATACGGCCTAGGATCTGCTGGAACATTTTCTCTAGTAGATGCATCTTTTGATATCTGCATTGCGCTAATCCTTTCAATTTCCCTCCGTTGACTACTGTTCAAATTTCTTTCGACTTGAGCCTGTCTTTCTTCAGCACCATCTCTTGCTCCACTCCCTGCAAAAATCTGAGGTCATTAAGATTTTCTTGGCATGCATATTTCATCATTGAGACCAAATTTTTACCTGAAAGATCAGACCAAATCTTGGTGTGATCAGAGGGATGCTCAGAAACGTTTGCTCTACACCTTTCTTCTTGTGCTAGAGACCCAGTCCCATGCACAGCCTGGCCACCATGCATCATGGTGGCCAGTTGAGGAGGTTCAGAGGAGTTGCCTTCATGAAGCTGTGATACAAGCATGGTTGCAAGTACAAGTGTAGCATCAAAATTTGAAGTGGATCCATCATCTAGACCAAATTGTGGTGCCATTAAAATAGGCCTGCTTTCACAACATGTAATAATCCAAGATAAGAGTCATGTATCAGATATTCATGATCCTAAATGGCAAAGTAAAAGGTTGAGTTGATCTAAGAATGCATTTTCCACTAGTATACCAGATTGTTGATGGGACAACTAATTATCAACCATCTTAGCTTCTATGAATTACTAACTCCTAGTGATGGTTGACTGTTGTTCAAAACAGGTGGATCAAGTAAGGACAGAATGTGAACTGATTCACAGAAACCAGGAAACTTGCTAGTTTCACTTCCTCTTGAATGCTCATTTAGTGAAGTTGATTGATGAAACAATCTCAAACAATAACATATTGCACAGAGATGGACAGCCAGATGACTTCCCTTAGTAGGAGGAGGATAAGAAATGCGTAATTGAAAGTGAAGCAACAGCCACCACCACATTTGATATTATGTGATGCAATTATGGAAATCAGCAAATGCATGATCCACAGTAGTAATGGAATACCTGATTTCTTTGGTAAAGAGTTCAGGAAATATCATTATCAAACAGCACATACCAATCTGCAAATATTGGAATTTCAATACCATTTCTGCCTAGATTTCAGCTCTGAATGCATACAATCTTAGGAAAGGAAATTCCTTCAATTCAAGGTTTCAATAGTTTCTGATAATAAATAGGACAATACATCTCTTCCAATTCATGGAATATGCAAAGAAAAATTAGAGATTACAGTATTTCACATTTGCCAACTTTCACTCTAATTCAAGTGTCCATGGGTCCCCATTGATACAAAGTTGCAGTCTGGGAAAATTATTCTTTCTGGTCTTGTCAATACTTTTATTTGGGACCAGAGAAATACACCTTCTTCAAGGGAAAGCCATTGTGAAAGGAAGACAGTGGTTGAACAACAAATTTATAGATGCTTCGGGAAAGGGGAAAAAACAAATAGGTACAGAACACAGATAAAATTGAGTGAAGAAGCATCTTACTCTCCAGCTTTTTCAAAATACAAATGAATATCAACTTCACAGCCTTCACAAAAAGATAGAAATGCCTGCAATTCAACAAACACTGACTTTACAACAGGGAAATACACGTTAAACTTAGTGACCCTACTTATATCCTCTAAGCAGAAAACATAGCAACAGCTGCCAAAATGAGACTAATAAAAATGTGGATATAGTCTCTGTTTAGTAAGGTGCAAACATATTGGTTGAAATAAGGCTACACCAATTGATGTTTTGACAAAAATATAATGACAACTGAATCTTGTTCCAGGGTTCGGATAGCTTTTACCTTTAGCTCCTTCACACCAAATGTCACATCCACAGGATCTCCAGTGTGAGTATATTGGACAAATTCCTCTGTAGGATCTATCCACAGTTGAGTGTGTAACAAAGAGTCGTTGTCTGGAGTTTAGGAAATGAAGCATAAATTTCCTGTTTGAGAAAAGCCAGGAAATCAAAAAAATGTGATTACTCACCTTTTGTTGGGTCTATATAACTTCTAAGTTCAACAGATTTTCCTCCTATTTCACTTGCAGCATTAGAAGGTAAGTGTTCTGTTGCAATTATGGTGATCTCCTGGAGTGATGATTGAAAATTACTAAGCAATCTGTTGAGATCACGAGGCTTCACAACCAAGTTGCTTGGGAACCTCCTCCTATCAAGAGTCAAGTGTTGTATGTCGGGCTCAATGTTGCAAGTGATCCAATATGTTTTTCTGATACCTGAACATCATGCTTTATGAATCTATACAAATATTCCAATGAACTAAATACATCACTTGGGAAGATTACAAGATTTGGACAGCTATAATGTCAAACAACACGAGTGCAGTAAGCAGTTAGCATCCTCTAACCTCACAGTGGATCATTTTACCCATTGAATGTACAAATCCACAAATATAACCAAAGTTGCAACATTGCAAAGGGTTACAATTTCAGTCATGACATCAAAGAAGATCACTGGGAGCAAACAGTCTAGCAAAAATTTCACAGGAACTACAGGATTAAAGTAAGCATCAAAATCTGGAAAGGTGCAAATATGACATAAGATACATAACTCAATAACATAATGTTGGCATGAGCATAGTGCCCTCTACATTAGCTGCCTTCACATGATGCACATTGGATAGCTGTTATAGACTCCAGTTTAGAGGGTGATTTGAGAAGAGAGAATGGGGAAGGAAGCATAGTCCCCTCCCCCTTTTCTTGGGGAAGAGGTATATTCAGACATTCAACAGTACTGATAACCAACTATTGCCAATAAACCCAGTATCAGCTTTCACAATAATCTATTGATATGTTTTTCCATTCTTCCTTAATGCTTGTTTGGAACTTTGGATATGAATGCAGATGAAAAGGATGGTTGACTGACCATATATCTACTACCATTTCTAGTGCATACTTCTGTCATTGCATTTTTTAGAACAACTCATTCATCAAAATGCTGACAAAATAGGTCCCATTATTTACCTGCCATAGAAATTGCATGAATTTCTGCTAGTAGATAATATAATATATCTCTCCTCCACCCCAATACTAATTTTCGTTAATTGTGCGCCACAATGGAAGGGAGGAAAAAAAAAAAAAAGAAAACAGTTTTTACCACTGTAGCATTCCAAAGCACACTGCACTTTTGATGCATCAGGATCAGGCAATTGTACGCGGAGATGATCAATACCAGCGATTGGAGTCCTGAGGACAGCACAAATGGCCTGAGCGCCACAAAGTCAGTAAGGAAACTAGATTCTCTAATACCATACACGTTGAGAACAAAAATAGAGGACGAGATGATACCTTTAAAAGCACACTGCACTTCACTTGTGTGCCAGAAATCGTATACACATCAAAGAAGCTAGGCTTAAAGGTGATCGACTGATAGGCAGACCGCGATGAATTCAGCGTATGTAAATCAAGCTAGAAATTAAATAGCCAAACAAAAAATTAGCAAACAAAAAAAATCAAACAAGCGCGTTAGACATGTAATTCTATCAAACATAAAGCGTAGGTATTCTACTGTACTCCCATTTCTCAGTAATCAAGCCGAAGCGTAATGAACTTAAACAAGTACAACAACAACAACAACACTAATAAGAACAATAATCACAAACTACTTAATATCGAAAGAAAGGAGAATTTTATAAACCGATTTCTTGGAACATTGGGCAAATCCGATATCGCGCTTAAAAAAAAAAAAAAAGGGAAAACCTATGGTAAAAATGAAATCAGCTTCGATTTGAAGATTAATCATTAGTGATCGGGGGATTATATTTACATCCGCCGAGAGGGTTAGCATATACGAAGGTGTTTGGAGAGAAAGAATGGACGAGAAAAGAGAGGGAAAACGCAGGAAAGTAAAGCGTTGGCGGGAGGGGGGGAATAAATTGGTGCAAACCTGAGAAGGAGTTGCCTGAATGACAAGCTCGTTGCCGATGCGTGCGAGACACGTGATCGACCGTGCTAGAGTCTTGAGCGCGTTCCCGCTAATATTGAAATCCATCTCTTTCTCTCTCTTCCTCCCCCCTCTCTCTCTCTCTCTCTCTCACACAGAGTACTAGTAGCTTACAACAGAACGGTAGCTCTAGAGGGATTGGCGGGAATGGCAAATCTGAATTTTATTAGCCGCCGGTCCGGCGCCCTTCCACCTTGACACAGTTTTTTATTTCTTTATTATTATTATTTTTTCCTACAAAATCATGATAACAGCGAGCCCGTTTCTAGTCGGGTCGGGTCCGACGCCACCCATAACAAATTGGGATTTATTTATTTATTTATTTATTTTTGTCTTTTGGCACAACAAATATCGGATTTTTCCTTTTAATTTTAGTGTAATATCACTTACAAATTATATCACACAGTGATAAGTTATATCATTAACAAATTAAATACGAATTAATTCTTACATCGAATAAAAAGAGAAATTTAGAATTATATAATTATGAGTATTTCATACCTCAATGGATTGCATTTTGAAAAAAAAAAAAAATCGTAATAGATAGTATTAAAGTCGATCAAACTCTAATTTCAATATCTCTTATAAATTGCTTCACGCGTGAGAAATAGTTAGGAAAATTCTGATTTATGATAAAAGATATTTGATGGGGGAAAATATTACTAACAAATTAGATACATAAAAAGAGAGAATTTTAAATTTCAAATATTATACAACTTAACGAAGTATTTTTTAAAAAGAAAATAATAATTTTGTGACAATCAAGTGATATATTTTATAAATTATCTTATTTATATTAAACAATTTGTGGTTAGTTCGGCATACTCTTTAGACTAACTATACACGTTCGTATATTGGATTTTGAGCCCCTTTAAATTTTCAGATTGCACCAAAAGGATAAAAAAAGCAAAATCAAAAATATGCGAAGGAAAAGGCCAAATGTATTTTTCAAAAAACACAAATTATTGAAATAATTGGAAATGTTTCAAGATAAACCATGAAACCATTTGAAAATTGAAATCTTTAAATAGCCTTGGAATTTCAAAAAAAAAAAAAAAGAAATTAGGAAACAAGATACTGAATTTGTCTTGATATCATGATAAAACTCTTTACCTTATTTTTTGTAAAACAAATTAAAGTATTTTACAATGTTAAAATTATTTATTTACAATGTTAAAATTATTTATTTATATTATATTTTTACTTGATATTAGTGTTATTAAATTTAAAATTTAAAATCAAGTATTTAATATAAATTTTCATTTTATATTTAAAATAAATATTATTAAAAAATTTTAAATTTAAGTTAATATAAAAATTTTAAATTATTGACTAAGTTTTATAAATAAATAAATAAAAGGTTTTTGTTGTTTCTTTATTCGAGGGTAACGTCATCGTTCGGAGGAAGGCCACGGACATTTTCGTCATTAGACCTTAAAAATCAGGGTTTTGTGCCAGCCACCTATATATAAGCATCGCTTGGTCGAAGGAGAAATCTCGTAGGGCAGCCTTTGCAAGCATTCACGGTCTTTCTTCTTGGTCCGGTACGCTCTTCTCCTCCTGTTCTCTGCGTTACAATTATTTTCATTGTTATTTACGCTATAAGATCGCGCACAATTGGATTTCGAACTTTTTAATAATGGGTTTTGTTGAATCAGGCGATTTGAGCGAGAGGCGGCGATTGTTTTTGGTTGGGTTTTTTTGTTTTTTAATCAATCAGCCAAGATGCAGAACGAAGAGGGTCAAAACATGGATCTTTACATCCCCAGGAAATGGTATGTCTCTTCTTTTTTGTTTTTTTGTTGGTAGTTTCGTTTGGTTATTGAATGAAAGATTAGTAATTCTTTTTTCTTTTGTGTTTGTGTTTGATATTGCAGCTCTGCCACAAACAGGCTCATCACCGCAAAGGACCACGCATCTGTGCAGATTAACATAGGTCATGTGGATGGCAATGGCCACTACACTGGCCAATTTACCACTTTTGCTCTCTGTGGTTTTGTACGTGCCCAGGTATTTGTTACTGCTCATTTATTGTGCTTGTGTTGCTAATTAGTTGATTTACAGTGATGGGGTTTTGGTAACGGTGTGGTGGGTGTTGGTAATATGTGGTTCCTGGATAATTAGGTGGCTTTAAATGTTTCACGTTATGGGTTGATAAGTTTGTGCGTTGGTTACAGATTCATATACTAAAATAGAGTGTCTTATCGAATGTTGAATCGTTTCATGGGTTTCAGAAGCTAAGTAAGGTTTTCGTGTAACTACGGTAATATGTAGGTGTTGTAGTTTTGCTAGGGTATCTATCTACAGTATGGGTTTCTTCGATTATGGTACATTGTACAAAAGAATGGACAATGCAATGTAAGACAGCTGCTATGGGAACCATTTTTATGTTACCATGGTGTTGATGTAGTTGTAGATTTGATAGGTTGTCTATGTATGGTATGGGTTTCTTGGATTATGGTGTCTTGTAGAAAAGAATGGAAAATGCAGATGTAAGACTCTGGCTATGGCAACGTATTCATTAAATAGATTTGTTAGAGGGTATTAGCATGTGATTGGCTGACATGCAGACTTCTGTATCAAGGAGAGGGATTAATTGAGTAAATTGTTTTGGGGCTTCTGTAGTTTGTGTTGTATCATGTGCTTTTGTCACTTCCAGCTCAATTTTACTTCTAATAATCAATAGTCATGCCTGCATCCTTTATGGTCTTTATGATGGACAATTGCTTCAAAAAGAAATGCTTTAGACATATTGTCTCTTGTTCTTTCAAATGCTCCTATTTTTTTAATGCATTTAAGGGACTCATTGCTGGTTACTCTGGGTACTTATTAACTTTAGATGTTTTGATTGTATGTCATTTTATAAATTCCTTTACATATGTCCTGTTGTTGTAGTCACTTCTACTTTCTGCTCAACTCCAATTGTACTAATTTTATATATTGGCAATTCAATGTGTCAGGGTGATGCTGACAGTGCCCTCGACAGGCTCTGGCTAAAGAAGAAAACTGAACTCGGCCAGCAATAAACTGCAGTGACCAAGTTATGTTGTTTTAGACCACTTAGTGAATGGAGACATTGTGACAGCAATGGATCACCCTACCTTTAAATTTTGTGGATTATTCAAATTGCGAACAACTTTATATGTAGTATTTGATTAATCCTGTGTTGGCTAAGTTTCCTGCCTGATTTTCTTTTATATTGTGTTCCAAGTTTTGGATTTTGCTGCATTTGAGCTTATAATCCATTGCCAGTAGTTCTGTTCTTTATGATCTACCTTCGGTTCAATGGCCCAGTATGGATTACATTTGCTGCATTGTTGGGGTTGGAATGGTACCGTTGGTGATGCAATGGATTTTATAGAGTGACCTTGCCAATAACATGGCCTAGAGTCACATTTATATATTGACAGACTGATTTTTGGAATGCTGTGAAAAATAGATGGACTGTTTTACAGGAGTGAAACTTGCAAAAGAATGTGCTTGATGTGAACTTGCTCCGGGGGTCCGGGGGCATAATTTTGGGATTAACATGCCGTGGGATACGCTGTTCTCTAATAGCCATTTCTCTTTTGTTATATGTTCTTATGCATAGGAGCTGCTTTAGGAGAGACCCTGATTAAAATTTACTATTATAAATGCATTTACATCAGAACAAGGGCTCGGTCCTTCCTGATCTTGTACGGTGCCTTTTTTTTATCGTTTCGGCTAAACCCTAGAGTCTGATGTCTTGGCGGGACCGAAAGCCGGCTTATCTCGGCCTGGCGGCCTAAGCCAACTAATTTGATTCATGTCACCCAGAAACAGATGGAGCTTGAATCTAGGTGCTTTGCTTGTTACTGCTAAACTTAAGTCAATTGGTTACACCGACCCAATTAAGGAATAAAATATTCATGCGGCCTCTCAAGCTTACCAGCGCTTCGCCACGCATCCTAGACCTATGATTCTTGACCCTCGATTGATTCATGTTTACTGCCGTAATCATGAATCTCTGTAATACCTGTTTAAGGTTTCATTTTGAAAAGTAATTGGGGTCAATATCAACTGCCACTATTTTTTTTATTTTTTATTTGGGCATCTGGCTCAAGGCAGTTAGTTTGCAATCTTAAAGAAGGCCAAGCTCCCTGTTACATCTAACTTGTCATGCCTGGTCTAGAGTATAGAAATTCTTTTGTGTATATATTTTTGTACAAACATAAAGTTAATTTAGGTGGCAACTAAAGTTAATTTAGGTGGCTACTAAGGCAGTAGAGAATCTTTCATTATTGGAGTTGAATTGGGGGATAATGTATCAAAAGCATGTACGAAAGTGCCGGGCCCCTTGTATCTAGTGCTGAAGTGGATGACTAGTAGCTAGGTGGAGAAGATGGGTTGGATTGAAAGAATCAGGTTCTCGATAAATGGAAGCTGCACAGTAAATGATAGACAGGAATATGCAAATCACAATGGAAGTCATGTTTGATTGACTAAACACAAAAATGAAATGTACTGGTTGCTTGTGGATTGAGATTCTCTAATGAAATGTCTTCATCCATAGAAGTGGTCTAGCAGATCTAGTTTCGCCTCTAATCTTTATGTCCTATATACTCTTCATAATAGTCGTAGCCTTCTTCGTCTTCTTCTTCTTTTTTTTTGTTATTCTAATTTTTCCTTATTTATTTTCTTTTTGAGGAGACCAAAGACCTCCCACTGTAAAGTTTCCCTTTCACTCTGTTTGGGACTGATTTGCAAGCTAAGTACACGCTTTTAATAAAATATTGAAAAAAAAAATAGTAGCACGTACGATTGCCCTTTAGAAAATGATGATTTTCAACTCAATCAAGATTAAGAATTAAAAAAAAAAAAAAAGATTCTCTATGTGATATCAACGTTTGGAATGTCAAATGGCTTTCAAGTGGCTGGGAGAATAAAACCGTCCAAGGGAGCTTTCTAGAGATTAAGAAAGATGACTAAAGGAAGGCACAGGTGTTTTGGGGTTTTAAAGTTGCAATAATGATCAAAGTTGTGAAAAAGAGATAGGTTTATATAAATACACACATACTAATTCTGTAATAAGGAATTGCCAAGTGGCCTAATTCTCTTACATTTATACTCACTTTCGCCTCATTCCATAATTTAGGCTTTTTTTTTTATAATTTATTCAACTTTTCTCTTTTTAAATTTTAATTATGAATTAATTTGGGATTACTAAATGGCACACTTCTCTCTCTCTCTCTCTCTCTCTCTCTCTCTCTCTCTCTCTCTCTCTCTTTTGTACTCAATTTTGCCTATTTAGACCACTTTTTATAATTTATCTAACCTTTCTCCTTTTTAATTTCAATTATGAATTAACTTTCGTCATTCCATTCACTAAAAATGGCCCATTAATTTATGAGTTAACTCACTTTAATTAACAGTAATATTTATTAATTACAAAAGTCTAACAATTATCTTTTTGGCAACTGAAAAACCATTTATTTTTATTCTTTTATCATCTAAATAATCCAAGTTTTTAATTCAGCCATAAATTTTCAATACATTTTATTTTTCCAACTGTTTTTTTTTTTTTGAAAATTTGAAAGGAGACTTAATTTTTAGTGGAATATATTATTGCAAAGTCTGTTTAACAAATAATCACTATATAATATATACATTCTTATAAATCTACAAGTTTTATGTTCTTGAAAAAGAAGGGCATGGGAGTTCATCGGGCACTTGAAGTTGTTGGAAGCACAGTTTGGAGACAAGCTTCATTTTGTAGGAAAGGGATGAGACTTCTAGTTTTTTAGATGCAGCATTTATCCCATTTCACACTCGGTTCACTGTAAATCACAGATCAGGGAAGTGAGCACGGAGAATGAGTTTCAAAAGTTAAAGAAAAATGGACCAAAAGGTAAAAATTCAAGCTAACAATTTCTTAAATTTTTTAGATAATCAGTAATTTTATAATTATTGACTTTCATCACTTCCTCTTCCTTATATTTTTTTTTTCATTTTTCGTTGATTTGAATTTTGGATAATAATTAATTACAATTTCAGTTTTACTAGAGAGTAAAAAAGAGAATTAGGTCTTTAATTTTTAGAAGGGACTGAACCGCCAACAAAACACACGAGACAAAAAAAATCTGTTTTAGAGAAATTTGGTGATCAGAGCATGAGATTCAAACATTGTGATAGTAAATTTATATTACCATCAGAATCTTGAAAGTCTTGATTGATAATTCATCCTTTTACTTGTAACTGTAGAATTATATTTATTTTTTATTAAATATAGATAATTAATTTTTTTTTCAAATAAGTATAATTAATATTTATCAAAATAAATAAAAATACCGTGCATGGCGCAAGTTCTTTTTGAGATTTAAGAATGGGAAATATAACCTATAAAGAATTCCCATCCTTTTTTTTTTTTTTTTTTGACCCATCAAATCTTGGCTTCTAATATATAATTTCTAATTGCCAGAACCACATGTCGACGCAACTATCAACCCACTGAATTAGTGCATGATGTGAAATCATTAATGGGAGAGGTGGTTTTGGCGGTATGATTCGGAATGGGGTTGGCCAAGTAGGGGTCACTTTGATGTAAATTACCCAGCAGTTGGTCCAATATAGTCTAATTCAAGTCAAAGTGTCAAACAAAGTGCCATTCTAAAGCATTACGATCGGTTCCGAGTCCCACGAAAGTCATTATGCATGTTTACTATATTTTATGGACCCCCAACTCCAATTCAGAAAGAAGGAAAGAGAACCCTTTGAAGAAGAAGAAAAGAGCTTCCACGCAGAGGTACAAAAATTTCCCTTTTGTTATCTTTTCTTCTCTATTTGATTTATCCTGAAAAGCAAGTAAATAAAAGCAGGACGCAAAAACACAAACTTTGCCTTTTAATTTCAAAATGGAAGTCGGGAGAAAACATGAAAGGGGCAGGGAACGGAAAAATCTGTTTAAAGAGAGTCCTAAAGAAAAAAGTAACTCCCCCCCCCCCCCAAAAAGAAAAAAAAAAAAAAAGAAAACATTGCCAGGAGTCCCTGAGCGGTAGTTCCAAGCCACCGGAAAACTAAACCGGTTTTCTTTTGAACACACCGTTCTTTTAATTAATGTTCAAAGCCTACAAAAAAAAATAATAATAAATGAATTATTTCCATTCTAAGCTGGAACAATTCACAATCAAAATTACCTTTACACCTCGGAAAGAGTTGGAAAGATTATGAGGGTCCAACAAACAACTGAGCACAGACACAGCTACCAAGAGGTGTGAACGGGTATTAAAGCCCAAATCACAAAAGCACTTGGAAACAGAATTTAGTGGGGCAGCAAAGGCGCAAGGAAGTGTAAAGTTGGACTGATATGCACTGTTCTGGCGACTGAAGCTTGCTTGTCCCTTAAACTTTCAGTCACCAATTGTTTATCACATAACAGATAGCAGTTCAAAGTGAAAAAGAAATAAAAAAAGAAAACTATATTTTTCACAAAACAATACCTCAGACATGTTCATTACTCAACATCTAATCAGCCGAACTGCCAAATCCACTTTACACATCAGAGGGAGCAGGAGAGAGTGAAAGAAGGGGGGGCCAGGTAACAACTATGCATGTCCATACTCGAACCTTATAGGCCAACCTTAAAAGAGTAGAAAGTACAAACTACAGCGCACAAGCAAAAGCCCATACCCACCGGGTAGAAACGTTCTGTGCCCAAGAAGCCCCTCTTAATTTTTTCCCCTGAAATAAGAAAGGTTCTGCCCTCTCATTACACTACAAAAATACCCGGGCCCCATGGACTCGTACAAGTGGTACACAAAACCCCAACATTTTGTTACGAATATTGTCACATAATTGAGCATGCATTTGGATTTTCATCACTGAAAATCTCAAATGAATCGGACGACTGTGATTGATAGGAGTCCAAATCTGTCGGTGGAGGTTCACTTAGGGGTCCTGGATGAATATAGGCGTATGAGTACTGCGGGGCATAGTGCGATGCACTGTAACTTGTAGTTGGGTATGCCGTATGGTAATTTACAGCATACGCTGGAGGGGCATAGTACTGATGCGGTGGGTATTGATACCCATGGTAACGTGGAGGGCTGGGATTGGTTGGATGTATGACTTGGGTTTGACCTTGAACATGGGGACTGCCCTGACTTGGAGATCCAGTGCCTGCTGGTACACCGCCAGAACCTTCACCCTCAGCAGCATTGCCGCTATTCCCATTATGTCCTTTCTTTTTCTTCTTTTTACCTCCACTGCCACTAACACCATCCTTTTCAGAACGACCCACAGTTTCACCGCCGCCGGTCTTGTCAGTCATCGGCGGCTGGTCACCGACCGATGTGGTCCCAGTTTGCTTTAAATTGGGTTTTACCTCCTGGACCTGTCCACCGGCTTTTACAGTAGCACCACCACTTTCGCTAGCTTCGCAAACGTTGCCGCCACCACCATCGACGGCGGCTTTATTGGTGGCGCCACCGTTTTTGCTTGCTTTAGAAGGATCTTGAACTTGTAGTACCTCGACTTTCACCGTGTCTTTCTCTTTTTCATTGCCTTCTTCACTGCTCTCATGCTCGCTGTTTTTATCTTTCTCTTTCTCCTTGTTTTTCCCTTTGCCTTTCTTTTTCTCTTTGTTCTGGTCAGCTTTTTGATCAGGCCATAGCTCTGCACGTTTCCCTGTCTTCAATAGTTTCATGATCAAAGTCTCTGCCTCTACATTTCCTACAACAGTGACTTTCTGTTGCCTCAAATCAATGTCCGTTGTATAGACACCTGCAAATAATGTAACAAAATTCATATAGGAACAACAATAGAAGCAAAGAGAGAGCGAAAATATAAGATCTTTTGAGGAAGATTGAAACATAGAGGAAGGTGAACAGGACACCCAGATGAGAAAAAAGAAGCAATCTTTAAATTCTAGCTGTTATACAACATAAAACAATAGAGGACCCAGAAGAGAAAATGAGGGAATCTTGAAATTTCAGAAACAATACAAACCAAAATTACAACAGAATGAGTCAAAGAACTTTCTGATGTGCACCTTCTATGTTATTAAGGATCCTTTTAACTTTCTTCTTGCAGCCTTCACAGTGAAGGGAAACTTTCAAGACCCATGTCTGAGGTAAGAAAAAAAACAAACGAGAGAGAAAATGGATTCAGAAACGTGTTACCAGGAGACAAAAATTGCCCAGAAGTACAATGATTTCTAATGAGTGTTGATGGAGGTCCTGCGATTACCTTACACGGTAAAGGGAGCTCCGTGTTCTCTTCAACTGCTGCTTCTTTGGCTTCTGCAGCTTTGGCTTCTGTTTTAGGCTCTACTTTTGCTTCAGTTGCCATCGGGACAGTACTCTGTGTGTGGTGGTGTGTGCTTGCGCTTGTGTTTTGCCTTGAAGAAAGGATTAAAGTAGGCAGAGCTTGATGGGAGACAGAGGAAGGGAAAAAAAATCGAGTGTCCCCTTGGGATTGGTACTTGGTGCGGAAGGGACGGTGACACTTGCCAATATAAATTTTCTAGCCTAAAAAATAAAAATGTACACTGACATTTTCTTTTTTGTTTTTTTTTTATTATAATGGACTCCTGTCAATTTAACATTTAATACCTTTTTTTTTTCTTTTTTCTTTTGGGCCGCAAGATATTACATATGACAAAGGCGAGATTAGTGCAACGATAAATTTAATTCATCCTAACCTTCAACTTTGAGCTGCAATACTCTCTTCATAAAAATTTCGATGAAATAAATTGATTATTAAAAGCAATTAATATATAATTCTTATATCAAGAGAAAAATAAGAGTTCAAATTTTTTTTTTATCAATCTCTCTCTCTCTCTCTCTCTCTATATATATATATATAGACTGTGTAATTTTGTTTTTTTTTTTTTAAAAAAGGAAATCTCTTAGAGACTTAAAAGTTTCGAAAACCCACAACCACGATATGGGAGTATCATTTTTGTCACTACCATTAAAATATTATATATGGTGCTTTATTGTAAACAATAATTCTAAAAAGAGAAAACAAACACGGATTCGTGGTGGCTAAACACTCGGCTCCAGGCAAACAAAAGAACTTTTAATGCATCCTGCGCTAAATTAATGCTTGTATAGCTAAGATATGAATAGATTTCTCAATTCATTTGATAAGGACAGAGCAAAGAATTTTATTTTAAGAGAAAAGGATAGATGTGGATGCAAGACAATGAGACACATTTGAGAGGCACAAACCAACTTAGTTCCTGCAATGGCAAAAACACTTAAAGAAGAAGAAAGTTCAGAGAGCGTTAAATTAAGTATCTGTTTATCAAATTTTAGTTTATTCTGCGACTTTCTCTGTTATGAAAATATATTCTGAGAAATCATCTTCTAGACTGAATTTTGTTCTTGTGCATTGAATGACGATCGACTCACAAAATACACGCAACATGTGCCTCTTATCATGAAGTAGAATTTTCATCTTCCAATCTCCAATGCCTTCGTTGACAAATTGTGCCGAACGAAATCATGGGTCAAATATAATGAAAAAAAAAAAAAAAGCGTACATTTTTTTGCCGTAAAGAGTATGGACAGTATACTCGTCAGGCGCAAGGGAAAGATAGGGAAAGTTCAGTGTTTTGCTTTAGCATTGGGGTCAACAGAGAGGCCTGTGTGGGGAAATACTGCATCGAATTGTCACAATCGGCTTCTTGTTTGGGCACCTGCCTCCTGTAGCAAAAGCCATCCTCCCATGGACTATCATTGAGAATAAAGCTGCCCTTCCATTAATTCCAAGCCAGTGGCCCAAATTTATGGCTCCTAAACGGCAGTTGTGCCACCTTCAGGAATCAAGACACAAAATAATATGCAAGTTTCAAATTAATTATCCCCCAATTTCTACGGAGGCCGGGGGATGTTGCCTGGAATCTTCCCTTTGTCTTATTAGACCTTTTAGTTGGTACCCATTGACCAATGCCCACTGCGAAGATGATTTGCATCATAAAATGACAACTTCTCATGGCGAATAAATTCAATCACTGTTGGCACCCATAAAAGGTTGGTTAAATCAAGCTCCTCTCATGCCGTGCATTTCAAAATTATCATCACCATCGGGAGCATGCTACTGTATTTTGAAGACCTATACCTTACTGTATTTTGGTTACAGTGGTAAGTGTTGGTAAATATGTGGTTCCAGGATATTGGATCGCTTTAAACGTTGGACGTTATGGGTTGATTTTCTGTCTCTCTGTAACAAGATGCAGATGCTAAAAAAAGAGTGCATTAGTGATTTCTGAATAATTTTATGCTTTTCAGAAGCTAATAAAGGATTTAATGTGATTGTTTCAGTCACCGTTTTGGTGTAACCATTGTATTGGCGTAGGTGTTGTGGTTTTGCTAGGTTATCTGTGTAAGGTATGAGTTTCTTGGGTTATGGTATCTCGTAGAAAAGAATGGAAAATGCAAATTTAAGACGGCTGCCCTGGGAATTTGTGCACAAAATGCAAGATATGTCGGGGTGGAAGTGTATGATGGGCTGACGTGCTGACTTTTGTGTCAAGAGAAATTTGTTGATCGAGTTAATTGGTTCAGAGCTTTTGTAGCTCTTGTTTTAAAATTTGGCATGCTTCTTTACATTTGACATTTTAGTTGTCACCAACTATTATGATCTTTGGTCAAGCCCCTTGATGAGAACCTCACAGACTATTGGTGGAAGGTGTAAAGTTTCAAACGATGCAAAAATTTTATTATACATTTTAGAAGAACTAATAACATTAATTAGAGTTAAAAATATAAAATAAGTAATAAATGAGTTGATTAAATATATTTAAATTAATTAAATTTTAAATGATACAAATTGAAATTTAAAAGAAATTTTAAATTTTATTAATATAATTAAAATAGTTAAGTAATATTGAAATAGTTAAGTAATAGGATTTACTTCTAAATAGTAGTTTATAGTTTGTATTGAAATTTGTCCTTAGATAGAAATTTTTTTTAAATAAGAATTTGTTCTAATTAAGAATTTTTACCTCTTTAAGATTACTGACTTAACTTATAAATAGGTACTTTCTTGTAACCTCTAAAATATCAGACAATTTTAAGTAAAACAAAAGGTAAGGATTTTTCTCTCTTTTGATTCTTTTGAGAACTCAAGAACTTATTAAGAGGTACTACTTCTTGTGGTGTTCAACTTGATTTATCACTCTCAATTCCTTTCTTTTCTAAAGTGTGGTGTCCTTATCCTTCTTAAATACCTTAAGTTCGTGTTCCTTTAAATGTTAGGTTTAGAGTTTGTGTTATTACCGTTTGATTTAGTTTTCATGGATGTTCTTTGATTCCTTGTGTACGTTAACTCCTTAAGGTATGTCTTTTTGGGGTTTTCCGCATTAGTTGGTATTAAAACCCAACTCTAAATTAAATTGTATTAATTAATTTTTTAATTTGCAACCTTATAATTTATCTATTACCATTCAAATGTGTTAATTTATCTATTTGCAATTCTTCTTATTTTACTCGTTTGTTTGAGATCATAACTATAAAAAGCATACCAATTTCAATACTAATTACTGTCTCTAAGTATTCTACTGTTATTTTGTGTTGAACGAAAAAAAAAAAAGACAAACAAAAAAAAGACATTAAGTTCAAGTTATTAATAAAAGTTAAACAGTTTTGTCACATTGACTACAATAATAAGATAATTTTTTTGCTCAACTCCAATTCTACCATCTATTTTCTTATTATGCCATCTAAATTTGTCCTATATGTTTAACCCTTTATTATGGATTTTATGAGTTTAGTTTATTAAATTCCTTTGCCTTAATATCCTTTTTTGTTTTTTTTTTTTGACTCCTTGTTCTCCAATTAGTTTAATTCTACGCCATTTACCTTATTTCGTTCAAAATCAATCCTTTTAATTTAGTTTGTTTAGTTCTTTAAAGAGTTAAAAGGGGAAATTTGAGTGGTAAAAGGTAAGAGTGCAAGTTCATATTAAGAAAAAACCATAAAAAATGTAAACACGAGGGAGTATAACACTTTTTTCTTTTGAGTGAAACACGTAAGAGAATGTTCTCTGAGGTATCCTAATCATTTTATATAGAAGTAATATTATGACTTCCATAGATAAAAGTGAACTCAAGAGGGAGTTAGTGATATGTCTTTCATGATCAAAACTATGCAACAATAATTTGAGTGCATGAATACCTGATTTGATGATATGAGGGAGAGGAGAAAGAGCAAGCTAATACAATAGCAAAGTTGCAAAGAAGGTGTGGGGAATATGAAGTTCTTAAAGTTAGAAAGTGTTGTTCCCACAGCCTTGTATAGGTTGTAATTGTTGTCAACTATAGTTAAGTGTGCAAGAAAGTAAAGCCACATTGAAAGGCAAGAAAGTAAATACGTTGCGTAAGGGCAAGAATGTAAATCCACCATGTAAGCCCTATTAGGGTTTCATGGAAGAGAGTATATAAAGGCCTTGGAAGACAAAACTAGGGCAAAGGGCCAACACAATTGAATAAACAGCAACCCTACAGCAACCGGCCAAAAGGAAAAGAGAGCAGAATGGCAAGAGATCAGAAACAACACTACCGGGAGAGCAAACCGGAAACGTCACCACCGGGAGAGCAAACCAAAACGTGTGACCTCCTGCAAGTAAACCAGAAACACCTCCTGCAAGCAAACTAGAAATGCCTCCTGCAAGCAAACCAGAAACACATCCTGCAGGCAAACCAGAAACGCCTCCTGCAAGGAAACCAGAAACACGTCCTGCAAGCAAATCAGAAACGCACAACCAGCAAGAGGAGAAATAAGAAACAGACCACCCAGAAGAAAAGACAGCAGACCTGGTATCCGTGAGACCACCCAGAAGAGAAGACAACAGACCAGAAGCGTGACGCAGGCCAAAAGACGTGAAACGACAGACCATAAGCGTGGGTGTACGTCAAGAGACGGCGTGAGACCAGAACGTGCAACAGCGTGACAGACCAGAAGCGTGAGGACAGGCCGTGAAACAGTAGACCGTGAAATAGGAGATGGGTGAGACCATGAGACGATGAAAGTAGGAGTTGTGTGAAACAACTTAGAGAAGGAATTCGGTGAAGCATCGGAAAGAACTCAACATATTTCCAGATTTCTTTAAGAGAGGTTAGAGAGCGTTACGGTGAACTTCTAAGCGACAGTGGAGCAGCCTTTCAATTCAATAGAGGCAAGATAAGCTAGAAGAAGGGTAGACACAATAAGTGACACTCTTTGTATTGTACTTGCTTAGTAATTGCAATAGTGAAAGGAGCAAAAGATTAAGACATCCATTGTAACCGGAATTCTCAAGTATAGTGGATATTCTCGGTAAGGGAGAGTCCTTACCACCGTGAATGTACGTCACGTTAACGGAACCACGTAAATCTCGTGTGTCCTTAATTTGCTTTACATTCTGTGTTTTGAATTGAGTTGTGAACGCAACTAAAGTATCAGTCAACCCATAACCTAACGAAGACCTAAACAAGAACATCCGAATTGTCTATTAGGCAAGGTGTCTGAAAGGTGACTTTGGGGACTATTGTGATTAGTAAGTAGTAATAGATCCACCTTAGTCAAATCTGAGAAAGAGTTCACTTTTAAGAAGAGATTGAAGTTGTTCACTTTCCTGCAAATTGTGAATTGTGGTGATACTGATTCACCCCCCTCTCAGTATCACAAACTAGTAGATCCTAGGGTGAAGTTGGGAACTTCAATTGGTATCAGAGCACAAGTTCACTAGGATAAAACTTAACAGCTTGGTGTACTAGTTTGAAGAGCTCCAGAAGTTTTAACTTGTTCAGCATATTGAGAAATGGACGCAGGTACCAGCACCAGCACTGCTTACAGCAAGAAGGTTCCAATCTTCAATGGAACCAACTACCATATGTGGAGAGCGAGAATATAGGTGGTATTTGCAACCATGGGCATGAACGTGGTGAAATCTGTACAAGAGGGTTTTGAGCCTCCAGAAGAAGGTAAAGATCCAACCCCAGAGGAATTAAGACAGTTTGAGATAAATGGGAAGGCCTCAAATGTCATCATTTCAGCATTGACAGATGCTGAATATGCTAAGGTTATGGACTGCAAATCTGCCAAGGAGATATGGGATAGATTGCAGAAAGTCTATGAAGGTGATGGCATAATGAAGGAGGCCAAGCTTCAAGTTTTCAAGGAGAGATATGAATCTCTCAGAATGCAGAAAAATGAGACAGTCTAAGAGTTCTTCACCAGGGTTATTGATGCTGTAAATGATCTTAGAAGTCATGGGAAGAACAAGGACTCATCTATTGTGAAGAAAATTTTGAGAATTCTGCTTGAGAGGTTTGCCTCAAAGGTGGCAACCATAAAGGAGAGTAGAGATCTCAATTCTATGTCTCTGCATGATCTCCAGTGCAATATCATTGCATATGAGATGAGAATAAAGTCAACCGAGAGCTCCTCAACGTCAAAGGTATCAAAGGAGGTAGCTTTCAAAGCTATGAAACACTTGAAGATAAAAGAAGAGGAAGAATCATCCAGTGAGGATGATGATGATAATGAGGAAGAAAGTGAAGGTGAAGTGTTGGCATACTTCACAAGGAAATTCAAAAAGGGGTCTAAGAAGGGAAAAGGACAGTTGTCCTTGAGATGTTATCGTTATGGACAGACTGGACACTTTGCTTCTCAGTGCAAAGTGAAACTTGATGATGAAGATGAGGATGGTGATGATGAGCAAAATTCAAAATGGAGAAGACCATCATTCAAGTCAAGGAAGTCTAGCAAGAAGACTGCTAGCCCACAGAAGAAGAAGAGAGGCTCATTCAAGAGTTATGTGAGCCAGACAAAAGAAGCTAATGAGGAGGAAGATGTAAACTCATCAGATGAGCATGCCTTTATGGCATCAACTCAATGTGGTAGTTCAACCTCTGAAGAGGAAGAGGAGGTTGGTGAAGAAGAAACAGATCTTGAAGCTGAGTTGGAGCAGCTTCAAAGGAGATAATCAGAAGGGGCAGAACCATAAGAAGGTTAGAGGCCCACATAAAACAAGTTGAAGCAAAGTCTGAGGAAGCTGAAAGTCAAAAGGATGAAATAAGGGCTGAACATATTGACTTGAAGAGAAGATTTGAAGAACAGATCAAAATATGTGAAGACCTTACTATAGAGCTTGGCTTAAGGACTTCAACAATTGAAGAAATGGAGATAGAGTTGCTGAGACTTCAGCAACAACTCAAAAGAAGTGAAGAGAACGTGCAGAAGCTTGAAATGATAGGAGAAACAAGTTCTGCAAGAGGAAAGAAGAATGAAGAGAAAGTGCAGCAATCTGAGGTTGCATTGCCTAAAGATAATAAGAATGTACCACAGAAGTTGAAAGAGAAGGTTGTGACTCAGGAGAAGATAGCTGAGAATAAAGAGGATTTGAAGAAGCAACCTAGGGTGGCAAACAAAAATGAAGAAAAGAAGATCAGTCAGCAAAGGGCTATGGCTGAACAAAAGAAGGAGAAAAAGGTGGCTGAAATGAAAGCCACACAAGCAAAGAAGCCAGCCACGTTGCCTACACAGCAAGTAATGAACAAAAGAAAACAAGCTGTGATTAGACCCAAGAAGAGGCAGTTTCAAGGTCACTGTCGTTATTGTGCAGTTTGGGGTCATAAGGCAAGTAACTGCTGGTGGAGAAGGCCAGTATATATCTCCAACTTAAGAAGATACAATGCTGCATATAGGGGGGGACAATACAAAATTCAGAAGAGAACACCTGTCGTGAGTTCTTACACATACTGTAAAAAGCAAGGACACATTGACAAGGATTGTTGGTGGAAGCCCAAACCAATGGTTTCAAAGAACAAGTTTGCTATATTGGGACACTTGGAACAGTGTGAAAGGTGTGGGCAGGATGGCTATAATGCCAAGAGATGCATGACACTTCTCCCTAAGCAAGAGAAGGCACTCAATGGCACAATGAAAGCAATTAGTACAGTCAAAGCTGAGAAAAAGGAGAAAACTATCATCAAGCCAGTTCAAAAGAAGGAATATAAAGCTAAAAGGAAGGTGGCTAATATAGTTGAAATTGCACTAAAGGCTAACTACAAGGATAAGCAGTGGATCCTTGATAGTGGGTGCACTTCACACATGACATGAGACAAGAGTAAATTATCAAAACTGAACAAGTTAAGAGAAGGTAGAGTCAAGTTTGGCAATGATGATTCACTCAACATCAGTGGTCAAGGGTCAGTAAATATTGGAAAAGGAAAGTTGAAAGATGTTCTGCATGTTGAAGGACTCAGATATAATCTAGCATCTGTCAGCCAACTATGCAATGAAGACCATAAAGTGATATTCACAAAAACAGGTTGCCAAGTAAAGAGTAAAGAAGGCAATACTGTTGTAGCCGGGAAGAGAATAGCTGGAAATTTGTATGTAATTGATGAAGAAAGAGATCCTCTTGCAACTAAGATTGTGCAAGAAAGAAAGCCAAAGAAAACGTGGACCAGTGCTCATCAAGAAAATCAGATCATAGGTGACCCATCATCAGGAGTTACAACAAGAAGAAGAATTGTGGGAGCTACTGCTTTACTCTCACAAGTTGAACCTAAATCTGTTGAAGAGGCTACACAAGATCTAACTAAATCTCTGTCCACAAAGCTGTTTGAAAAGCACAGAATGAGTCTGTCTATGCGAATGCCTCCTCAAGCCTGAAAATCAGGTGAATCCTCTATCTCTACTTTGCAAGTTTTTCAGATTTGTAATTGGTTGGCAAAGGGGGAGAGAAGCAACAGTGCAGGGGGAGCTGTTAAGGAAAGGGGAGTGCATATTTAGGGGGAGTTGTAATCCATTTGCTTCTGGATTATTACTCTAAGAAGATTATGAAAGACTGCTGTATAATGGCTTTTGTTATAAGTGTTGCCAACAATTACAAAGGAGGAGATTGTTGTTCCCACAGCCTTGTATGGGTTGTAATTGTTGTCAACTAGGGTTAAGTGTGCAAGAAAGTAAAGCCACATTGAAGGGCAAGAAAGTAAATACGTTGCGTAAGGGCAAGAATGTAAATCCGCCATGTAATAAAGGCCTTGGAAGACAAAACTAGGGCAGAGGGCCAACACAATTGAATAAACAGCAACCCTACAGCAACCGGCCAAAAGGAAAAGAGAGCAGAACGGCAAGAGATCAGAAACGACACCACCGGGAGAGCAAACCAGAAACGTCACCACCGGGAGAGCAAACCAGAACGTGCGACCTCCTATAAGCAAACCAGAAACGCCTCCTGCAAGTAAACCAGAAACACATCCTGCAGGCAAACCAAAAACACCTCCTGCAAGAAAACCAGAAACACGTCCTGCAAGCAAATCAGAAACGCACAGCCAGCAAGAAGAGAAATAAGAAACAGACCACCCGGAAGAAAAGACAGCAGACCTGGTATCCGTGAGACCACCCAGAAGAGAAGACAACAGACCAGAAGCGTGATGCAGGCCAAAAGACGTGAAACAGCAGACCATAAGGGTGGGTGTACGTCAAGAGACGGCGTGAGACCAGAACGTGCAACGGCGTGACAGACCAGAAACGTGAGGACAGGCCGTGAAACAGTAGGCCGTGAAATAGGAGATGGGTGAGACCGTGAGACGATGAAAGCAGGAGCTATGTGAAACAACCTAGAGAAGGAATTCGGCGAAGCATCGGAAAGAACTCAACATATTTCCAGATTTCTTTAAGAGAGGTTAGAGAGCATTGCGGTGAACTTCTAAGTAACAGTGGAGCAGCCTTTCAATTCAATAGAGGCAAGATAAGTTAGAAGAAGGGTAGACATAGTAAGTGACACTCTTTGTATTATACTTGCTTAGTAATTGCAATAATGAAAGGAGCAGAAGATTAAGACATCCATTGTAACTGAAATTTTTAAGTATAGTGGATAGTCTCAGTAAGGGAGAGTCCCTACCACCGTGGATGTACGTCACGTTGACGGAACCACGTAAATCTCGTGTGTCCTTAATTTGCTTTACATTCTGTGTTTTGAATTGAGTTGTGAACACAGCTAAAGTATCAGTCAACCCATAACCTAACGAAGACCTAAACAAGAACATCTGAATTGTCTATTAGGCAAGGTGTCTGAAAGGTGACTTTGGGGACTATTGTGATTAGTAGGTAGCAATAGATCTACTTTAGTCGAATCTGAGAAAGAGTTCGCTTTTAAGAAGAGATTGAAGTTGTTCACTTTCCTGCAAATTGTGAATTGTGGTGATACTGATTCACCCCTTCTCTCAGTATCACAAACTAGTAGATCCTAGGGTGAAGTTGGGAACTTCAGAAAGCAATTGAGACATGCCTATGACCATGAAGATGATGTAGAAGATGATGACTATAACGATTAAACTACTGTGATTAAAACAACCAACAATAGAAGGGATCAGAGAGATTTTGGGAGACAAGGCACCTATGAACGTGATTTAGGTAATATTAAAATGACAATTCCTTTGTTCTAAGGTAAAATAATCATGATGCATACCTAAAATGGGAGAAAAAAGTTGAATTTGTTTTTTACTGCCACAACTATTCCAAGGAGAAAAAGAAAAGTTGAATTTGTTTTTTACTACCACAACTATTCCAAGGAGAAAAAGATAAAGCTTAATGTCGTTGAATTTACTGATTATAGTAGGATCAACTTATATTGACTATGAGAAGGAATCATAAGTGGTCTATTGATACATGAGAGGAAATGAAGGCTATCATGAGAAAGAAGTTTGTTCTCAGTCACTATTATAAGGAATTGTACCAAAGGCTGCAAGAGCTCACTTAAGGCACTAAAAATGTGGATGACTACTACAAAGAGATGAAGATAGTCATGATAAGAAAAATGTAGAAGAAGATAAAGAGATAACCATGACTCAATTTTTGCAAGGGCTAAATAATCACTTGCAATTTCAACATCACCATTACTTAGTAAAATCATTGCATGTTTATTTGGACATTAAGATGTCATGTGACCCCTGTCCAAACACTTAAAACATTGAACATCTTTATTTCTACTTGGTTAGAGGTCATAATTACTTGTTTGCTTACTAGAACCTATATTCTTGTACTTGGATAGCTCGGCTTTGGACTTATAATCGACCTTCTCGTCCCTTTTACTCTAATTAATTTGGCTTCCAAGATGAGGTAGAACCTAAATTCTACCCAAACCATGTGGAACCCTCTCGTTTACGTTGCCTTTCAACTTTCATTATCATGTGTATCATGTCTTCGAATTCCACATAATGTTGCAATGTAACCATATCAGAGGGTGAAAGTGATAGAGAGGAGTATTCAGTTAATAGAGTAGCTCTCATCACAAGGTGAGCATTAAATATGCAAGTGAAGGAAGAAAATAAGGTGCAACGAGATAATATCTTTCAAAGGAGGTGTCTCATCAAAGATAAGGTATATAGTATGATTATTGATGGTGGCAGTTGTACTAATATTACTCACACAACTATGGTTAAAAAGATGAATTTACCTACTATGAAACATCTTAGGCCATATAAGTTTTAATGGTTGAATGAAAGTAGTGAAGTCAAGGTAAATAAGCAAGTGCTCGTGTCATTTTTTATTAAAAGGTACCATGATCAAGTTTTATGTGATGTTATACCTATGCATATGAGTCATATTCTATTAGAAAGGTCATGACAGTTTGACAGACGAGTTATATATGATGACTTCAAGAATCGATATTCTTATATAATGAATGAAAAACCCATCACTCTTGTCCTATTGTTACCTCAATAAACTTATGAGGATTAGTTAAGGATTAAAAATGACAATGAATAGAAAAGAGAGATTGAAAAAAGAGAAAGAAAAGGAGAAAACGTGTAAACATAAGAGAGAGAAGAAAACCAAAAATTTTTATGTAAAAGAAAATGATATCAAAAGAGCATTTTATACCCAAACAACTTATGATTGTACTTTTGTACAAAGAGACTTATTTTAATACTAACAAGTTTGGCTTATCTTTACTTAGTGTTGTTGTTTCTCTATTGTAGGAATTTGAAAATGTATTCTCTAATAATGTCCTAAGTGGACTGCCACCTAAGAAAAGAATTGAGTATCAAATTAATTTCATCCTTAAAACATCCATTTCAAACCGGTCAATATATAGAAATAATCCTGAGGAGACAAAGGAAATTCAAAGACAAGTTAAGGAACTTTTTTTTGAAAGGATATATGAGAGAAAGTATGAGTTTTTGTATTGTATCTGTCTTATTTGTACCCATGAAAAATGAGACTTAGAGAATGTATATTGATTGTCGAGCGATCAACGAAATCATTATTTTGGAGATATGTCAATATTACCTTGAATTTAAAGAGTTTGTCATACATATTGATTATGAATCTTTAAAGCACTCGAAGGGATAAATATGTTATGGATTTCATTTCTTTTACAGATATAAGTTTGATTAGTTTTTAAAGATGCTGCAATCTTGTTCCCATAAACAGATAGCGAACCAGGAAATCATCTTATTGCAGGGACCACACCAGTCTGTCAGAGTACGGGAGAGCAACAACCTGAGCCAAATGCTAAGCCGGAAGCTTAAGCCTACATCAGCTGGCAACCAAAACCTGAGCCAAATGCGTAGCCAGAAGCTTAAGCATACATCAGATGACAACACGTCAAGGAAAGGCTGCAGAGCGACCAAGTACTCTTTCTCGACCAATTGGCAGAAAGTTTGGGTGATAGCGCTGTGTATCGGTGTCATGGCTGGCCTATTTGCTTACAAGTATGTGCGATATGCAGCAGTTAGGAACTGAAGATTGTAATAGGTTGATCATTTACATTGGATAGGTTCTCTGGTGTTGTAATTGATTGTATGTCTGTATCTGTTGTGAACACCGATAAAGGGAAGGAGGCCTTAGTGGTCAAGGGGTGGACTGCTTTGTGCTACTTAGTAGGCGTTAAAGGTACAAATGTAAAAGAAAACCAAACTTTTTCTTTTTCTTTTGTTTTTTTTTTGGCATTTGACTTCAAGTAGAAAAAGAATAGTCAGCTCATCTCCGTTCTCCGTCGGATTTGGGTTCTGCGTGTCCATCTTTTTCCTAATTCAACATGAATTGAATCGCGTAGTAATTGCGAGGACTCCAAAGAATCCCTTTACAAGATCATGGCCTCTCCTGTTACCTTTAACCGATCCTGGCTCAAGCCCTTTCCTTATTCCATCTAGTTTAGCCGTGACGCACTTAGTTCAATAGGTGGTTCAAAAGAAAGATAAATAAGTGTTATTTGTACGTAAGGTAATTGTTTGAGTCGATATATTTACGAGTCCCCTAAATTTTGCAAGCACAAAGCCATACAATTAATTTCATTTAATTAAAAATTTTAAATGAGATCTAACTAAAAGAAAAGAAAAAAAAAAAAATATATATATATATATATATATATATATATAATTTTCTATTTATAAAATAAAAAGTAAGTAAGAGTAATAAATATTTTAATTAACACCATTGCTATTATAACCTGGTTTCTGTTGTGCCAGCTTTGATGCGGCATTCATTGCCATCGTATTGCTCACCACATTCTGCAATTGTTTTTTGATCCGATTTCCCATAGGATGAGAAATTCGACTCTGATCATCGTCATTTGCTTCCTTGTTTGCTTCCTTGTTCAAAATATTCGTAGCACCCGAATTGTTGCTCGCCATTACCAGAGCATGAATTGACGTGGCCTTCTGGCTGGCAATAGCATATTTACTATGTTCTTGTACTGTCTCAAACGCATGATGACTTACCAGCAACCGAATTATATTATGCTGTAGAAACAGATCCTGACACTTGGGATGATTCGCGGCAAATTCGGAGACGGCCCAAGCCACAGCAGCCTGAACCTTCATAGGACCTTCTTTGAGTATTTTCGCAAACACCGAACCAACGCCTGCAAGAATCATATGTTCCACGCTTTCTGGGTCGCGACCCAACAGCCCAATTGCTCTCGCTGCATTCTCTTGACCTTCCATTTTCCCTTCTTTGACCAATTTCAGCAGCGGCTGGACCCCAACCTCCTCGATAATCAGCTTCCCGTACCGATCATTGTCTCTGGCAAGCGATACAAGCGAAGCAGCAGCATCAGATCTATCGTCAAGCGACCCAGTATAGAGGATGGCAATCTGCTCCCATATAAGACACAGGATTGGCTCGTTAGCGGCTATGGGAGGCAACCCTAAGTACTCATCGTCGCGATCGACGGCCGATGCCGATACGCGCAAAAGCCATGAAACGTCGCCGATCGAGTTCTCCAGGTGAGACGACGCCTTACGGAAAGCGGCCGTTGGGATTATGGTGAAAACGCGCTTCATGAAGCCGTTGGGGCGGCACTTGAGGACGACGGCAAGAGCCTTGTCAAGTACCTGTTCGGTGTCGTCGATGATTCGACGGGTGGGCCGCTCGTACAAGTCAGATCTGGCACGGCTTGTCGGAGTAAAGCAACGAGCTTTTCGGCCTTGGATTTAAGCTCCGCGCAATCTTGTTTGAAAGAGCCGGCCTCGTCAGCGGCTTTTATCACTTGGTCCGCCAGTTGAATAGGCCTCGCCAAGATTTGCTTCACCAAGTCCGCCATGGCGCACCAGAACTCACCCCAATCGATAAAAGTGGCCCCCTTCTGAACTCTGATTCAAGAACCAATTAAAAACACCCAAAATTCTATCAGAGAAAGAGGATAATGACGGGTGTTTTCTAGAACCTATAAGCCTACCCAACGAGCTAATTTACAATCAGATTTAAAAAAATAGATTCAATCAGATTTCCAATCAGATTTAAAAAATTCAATTTGAGAATTAGATTCAATCGCAATTTTGGTTCAATTTCTATTCTTATTTGAAAGGGAATCTTTGGACTCCGCGATTCAATCCACGTTGACTTGGGAATCAGAGGTGGACGGGGAGAAGTCAAATCCGAGGGAGAACGGAAAAGAATTGATTATTCCTATTCCATTGCTAGTCCTATCGCTAGTCTAATGCCTCTCTTGGTGTTCACAATAACTCTTACAAATACCAGCCGATCCCTCTTCGCTCCCCTGGCCTTCTATTGACATTGACATTCTCATTGTCATTGCTTTTTCTATTTTTTTTAAGTCTATAAGATTCGGTGGTACTTGTAAAACAAGAAGACGATGGACGAAATTTTCCACCTCTACAGGAACCTGGGGGATATGCTTTCGTTCAACGCGGCTTCCTTCTTCAAACAGATGTTGCCTCGGAATTCCAAGAATTGCGAAAAAGCCAGTAAGCCAACGGCAGCAGCAATAGTGTCCCATATTGCACGTCTGCAAGAAAGTCCCAAGGAAATCACGGAGTACATCCTTGAGAAACGTTTATTAGTATCCGATCGTATCAGGCTGAGTGCTGTTAGCCGGTACTGTCGATCGGTTGCCATGCAGAAAAGCATTCAAACTGCGCCTCAAATCCCCTGGCTAGTGCTTCCCCAGGATCTAAATTGCAAACGCTATTTGAGGGTCTTGGAGCTGTTGCCACCCCAGCATCAGGGTGAAATTCTCGAACTGAAATTGCCCAAACAGCTGCACGGGGCGCTAGTTTGCGGATCCTCCAAAGGTTGGTTGGTTTTGGCCAAGCCATTAATGCCTCCTCTTCCCGAATTTCTTAGTTCGTGGTTCTTCGGGCTTGAAGTGGCTACACAGTTATTTCTCTTCAATCCGATTTCAGGAGCCACCCTCCAACTTCCACCACTATACACGTTGTATCCCAGTCCAAATTGCTCTGTTCTTCTAGAAATCTTAACAGTGAATCGCTGTGTCTGCTTTCCAAAAATTGTGCTATCCTCCCCGGACCCATCAGAATGCATCGTTGCTTTACGAGATTGGGATCGCCGTGGGAACATGGCATTTTGCAGACCAGGCGATAAGGGATGGAGCCAATTCTTCCCAGATGGAAAAGATGAAGTGGACTACGGGGACATCTTATTCTACAATGGAACTTTATGTGCCTTCACAAAGAAGGGGGTCGAGGTTGTGGAAGACTACACCGTTAAGCTTAAGACAGGACACGAAGTGAGGTTGAAACTCATACCAAATCTTAGTGTGCACCGAGTTGGATTGAGAGAAGTCTATGTCCATTATCCTCTTGATTATGCTGGATTTGGGATTTGTAGCGAAGGGGTAACGGTGTTTTATTTGGTGGAATCAGCCAGTGGTGAATTGCTATTGATCATTAGGACATATGATATACTTACAACTGACGGTCTATATGAAGATGTAGAAGATTTTCAGTTTGATTATGAGGTAACAACTGGCTTTAACGTGTACAAGTTGGATCCCGGCACCGGTGAAGTTAGCAAATTACATAACTTGGGTGATCAAGTGGTCTTTTTAGCGGGATCTGGTTCTCTATCTGTTTCGACTAAAGATTTGAAAGGGATCCAAAAAAATTGCATCTTCTTCGTGGAAGACAATCAATATTTATGTGGGAGAATTAGTCCTCTTGTTTCTCGAGAATGCGGTGTGTACTACCTAGACAATGAGAGAATTGAACGTTGTTTCCCCAGCATCGAACTTCCAATAGAATCTCTCATGACTTGGTACGTTCCGGTTCTGTGATGCCATCTCCAAAGATAGATAACCTAATGCCTAGCAATCATCTGTGGATTTTAGTGGAAATTTGTACTATTCTACCTATAAGTCTATCATGATCTTTTTTTCCATTTCTCTAATTATACAGAAATTTTATTGCTCTACTGATTGGAAATTCAGGGGCTTAGCAATCAGTGCACAAAGCCTTAATTCATTAATTGCTCCTTCGATTTTAGCACACGTAAAAGGACTCCATGTCTACGGAAGGTGGGCCGCCCGACTTGCCAGCTGCCTGTATTGCAGTTTTTGGATTAACGCCCTTGTTTTCATTTTCAAAAACAAAAGGGTCACGGAAACTCGCATTCAAAGCAAACAAATCCCATCCAACACAAAGTAACTTTAGATACTCGTTATACTTAATGAATATAACAAATTTATTATTTTAAATTACATATTTTTTTATATTAATTAAAATATTTATTACTCTTATTTATTTTTTATATAAATAAATTAATATATATATATATACATATATTTTTTATTTCTTTTAGTTAGATCTCATTTAAAATTTTTAATTAAATGAAATTAATTGTATGGCTTTGTGCTTGCAAAATTTAGGGGACTCGTAAATATATCGACTCAAACAATTACCTTACGTACAAATAACACTTATTTATCTTTCTTTTGAACCACCTATTGAACTAAGTGCGTCACGGCTAAACTAGATGGAATAAGGAAAGGGCTTGAGCCAGGATCGGTTAAAGGTAACAGGAGAGGCCATGATCTTGTAAAGGGATTCTTTGGAGTCCTCGCAATTACTACGCGATTCAATTCATGTTGAATTAGGAACAAGATGGACACGCAGAACCCAAATCCGACGGAGAACGGAGATGAGCTGACTATTCTTTTTCTACTTGAAGTCAAATGCCAAAAAAAAAAACAAAAGAAAAAGAAAAAGTTTGGTTTTCTTTTACATTTGTACCTTTAACGCCTACTAAGTAGCACAAAGCAGTCCACCCCTTGACCACTAAGGCCTCCTTCCTTTTATCGGTGTTCACAACAGATACAGACATACAATCAATTACAACACCAGAGAACCTATCCAATGTAAATGATCAACCTCTTACAATCTTCAGTTCCTAACTGCTGCATATCGCACATACTTGTAAGCAAATAGGCCAGCCATGACACCGATACACAGCGCTATCACCCAAACTTTCTGCCAATTGGTCGAGAAAGAGTACTTGGTCGCTCTGCAGCCTTTCCTTGACGTGTTGTCATCTGATGTATGCTTAAGCTTCTGGCTACGCATTTGGCTCAGGTTTTGGTTGCCAGCTGATGTAGGCTTAAGCTTCCGGCTTAGCATTTGGCTCAGGTTGTTGCTCTCCCGTACTCTGACAGACTGGTGTGGTCCCTGCAATAAGATGATTTCCTGGTTCGCTATCTGTTTATGGGAACAAGATTGCAGCATCTTTAAAAACTAATCAAACTTATATCTGTAAAAAAAATGAAATCCATAACATACTTATGAATAAAAAATTTTCAGCCCATTTACCATGATACAGCCGTGCTCTTCAGGATCCAACTCTTCCATGATCAGCCGTGCATCTTTTTCTGCTTGCTTCTGAATGTTTGAAAGCTTGTTAGCTGGGGCGCCAAGGGTGATAATCTGTATTTACAAATTGTCAAATTACTAGGAACAAGATTGAAAAATCTTTATATACAAATTAGCAAATTACTTGAAAAAGTTAATCATTTAACTTCGTTCAAAATCGTACTCCAATCCCCGGGTCAATCAATCGTTTGAATTAATAAGACCATACCTCTCTGACCTCCTCCTCTTCTTTATCAACCCTGCAAATATTTCCATTGACACAAGATAAACTACCAGTCGTACACTCTGGAAATTGCAGTTCTCTCTGATTGGAAATCTGTTCCCAGAATTCTCTCATTCCTTCTCTTGCATATGCAGCCACCTTTACATCATTGTGCGCCAGATTCTTCTCCAATTGGGTATAACTTGAGTTAAAGATTTCAGAGGAAATCTCATCTTGTGCTGCCTGGAATATTAACAATAAAGGGAGAAAACATTAACAAAGACTAACGGCAAAAACCAGTGACGGCACTCCTAATTTTTAGGCTCTCTACAAAATTCTTAAGAGGAATTGAGGAATCCTTAAGAGATCCATTATGACCAGAACTTCATTTGGATTTGAGATGATTTTTAAGTCAAGAACAAGAGACAATCAAGAAATAAAGAAGTAATTTCCTATTTACAAAATGGGTTCTCGATTCATCCCTAGGCCTTAAAAGACAAAAAAAGAAATCACAAGAAAAGCAAAAGAAGAACGCACAAATGACCTGAGCGTAGGTTGGCTTTGCAAGAAATGGAAGGGTTAGAGCTCCAACAACTATCACCAGAAGAACAATCAAGATACAAAGGTTGATTTTCTCCGGGAGATTTCTATATTTGCGAGGAAATCGACTTCGGTCTTCATCTTTACGCCTATCGATTTCATTAATGTGGTTTTGCCGATTCTCTTCCCTTCTCCTGATCTTGGAGGAAGGTTTTTGCCGAATGGAGCCATCTGGTCTTGCAAAGGTTGTTGGAATCATTTTCGCTTAGACCTTTAGAATTTTCTTGGGAAACAAACGGTGATTCGAGAGAGGAGAAGTCGAGAAGAGTAAAGGGATTTTCGCAGTCTTGGAACAAAACTACGATCAGCAATTTAACGCGACTATGATGATAACAAGCAAGCATTGCCCGCTCTTATGCAACTGATCCCAGCTCACAAACGACCATAACCGCTTTTCCCGCCCATATGTGTTTCTGCTGCAATCTTCCCCACTGCTTCTTTTATTTGTCACAATCCTATGGGACCACGTGTCACAAATTCAGCTCCGGCGCCTCCCATTTTCTAGTATCAGCTGTAGCCGGATAACTTTCTATATATTAAAAAAAAACAAAATTAGTTTCTTCTTGCAAAAATATTTTTGTTAGCAAATTTTTTATTTTAGACTCATCAATATTTAAAAAATTACTCAACAAGTTGACATAAAGTGTGTTTCTGTAATATATATATATATATATATATATATACATACACGTACAATTTTATTGTTGATGTGCCATTCAAATTATATGTGAAGTTTTTTTTTACCGGTCACAATCCATCGCACCTACGCCACCACCAGAAACCCATTATTATAATGATTCGAGGACGCTTCAGTACCTTACTGGCGGGGCGGCGTAGGCCTGAATTACAGTCGGGACAACTGACAATTTCAATTTTGTAGCTAGGAGGATGGATTGGAACCAAACTAGTTAGCAATTGTTCGATTTCGATGCCATCCCAAAGTTCAAAACAATTTTTATTCAGAATTGGCTGCCCCTCTTCATTTAATTATATATAAAAAAAATTTAAACAAAAAGTTATAGATAATTTAGTTTGAACAAGTTAAACAATTTTTTTTTATTAAGACTTTTAACTTTAAAGTGAGGTGAAGGAAAATGTTAGAATTCTAAGAATTCTGGTTCAAAATCAGATTGGCTCGACCGGCATTATAGCAATTTTGATCCGATTTAGAACTGTGAACTATTGACTGGTTTTAACATAAACTTGACTCGATTGGATTCTAATTATGAACCAAAACCAAGTCATGTCTTCCCTACCATGTTAAAAATGGACAAAGTGTTCGGGATCAGCACCCCCGCTCGCCAATTTCATGGATTGTCCATGGACCATGGTCCATGGTGCCAACAAATTTCTTTATCGAGTGGTGCCATGATAATAAATCGTGAGTAATGGTATTTTTATATTTTGTTTGTAAAAACATATATTTCCTCAATCTTAATAAGTCATTTTAAATTTAATTATGAGACCTACAATTACAATAATAGTTATCATAAACATTGCATATATTTATAAATTTGTATATAAAATTTATATGTAGACTTTTTTTTTTTCTTTTTTGACAAGTATCATATTCTCTGTTACAATATGATAATTTGAAGACGCCAAAATTCAAATTCTATTATTTAGCGAAATAACTCGATTGGGAAAACCAATATTACAAGAGGAACAAGTCTCGTGGAACTCTTAAGTCATCAAAATGGCATCGTTGCATTACTTTATTCTTTCATCGCTGAGCCGAGTCGCATCCTTTTCGATTTTTTTTTCCTCCCTAGAGGAAAAAACAAATACGTGTAACTTACACCCCTTCGAGATAAGGTTGACATTCATTACATGGATATGTTTTGGTCAAATAGATCCACGAATAAGTAATTTAAATATGTTCTTATTTACTTATTATATATATTATTTATTTATTTATTATAATCATGCACTAATGAGAGTTTGAAATTCAGTTTCTTCTCTCTCTCTGTTTTTTTTTTTTTTATTTAAAAAGAAAAAGAATCTCAGTTCACTGCAAAATATATTTCTCGATATGTCTATGTTTAAGATAGAACAAACTTCTTTTTGGCATGTCCTCGTTGGATTAAGAGTCTAGCGGCTTGACCAAAGATCATAATAGTTGGTGACAACTAAAATGTAAAGGCATATATAGTAATGCATTGGAGCAGGTGCTATGTTTTTATTTGTAATTCTATTTACCGCCCAATAATTAAGAAGGTAAATAAATTAAGGATGCATGATATTAAGTCCAGTTATGGACACCTGGGCTGAAGGGGCCTCCCGAGAGGGATTGATCTTGGAAAGAGATTGTTTGGAGTCCTTCCAATTATTAAGCGATTCAATCCACGTTGACTTTGGAAAAGATGTGGACGCGGAGAAGTCAAATCGGACGGAGGAGAACGGAAACGAATTTGTTATTCTTATTCCTAATCCCAGTTGAATAGGATTGGTTATTCCTATTTCATGTATATTCCGTCTCTTTGATCCATATTTGTTTCGAGCACCGTGGCAGTTTGGAGTCGCAAGAAGAAGTACAACTGTAAAAGCCGATCCCTCTTTTATTTTTTTGGGTTTTTGTCATTCTCATTGTCATTGTTTCTAAGCCATCAGATACGGGGGTACTTGTAAAACAACAAGACGATGGAAGTAATTTTTCGCCTTTACAGGAACCTAGGGGATATGCACTCGTTCAGTCCGGCTTCCTTCTTCAAACAGGTGTTGCCTTGGAATTCCAAGAAACGCAGAAAGGCCAGTAAGCCAGCAGCAGCAATAGTGTCCAATGTTGCACGTCTGCAAGAAATTCCAAAGGAGATCACGGAGTTCATCCTCGAAAGACGCTTATTAGAGTCTGATCGTATCAGGTTGAGTGCTGTCAGCCGGTATTGTCGATCGGTTGCCATGCAGAAAAGCATTCAAGCTGCGCCTCAAATCCCCTGGCTAGTGCTTCACCAGGATCCGGATTGCAAACGCTATTCGAGGGTCTAGGAATTGTTGCCACCCCAGCATCAGGATGGACTTCTCAAACTGAAGTTGCCCAAACAACTGCACGGAGCGCTAGTTTGCGGATCCTCCAAAGGTTGGTTCGCTTTGGCCAAGCCAGCAATGCCTTATCTTACCGAAATTCTTTGTTCGCGGTTGCTCGGGTTTGAAGTGGTTATACAACTTTTTCTCTTCAATCCGATTTCAGGAACCACCCTTCAACTTCCACCACTATACTTGTTTTATCCCCCTCCAAGTTGCTGTCCTCTTCTAAATACCTAAAAAACGAATATTATTGATTTCCTTGCAAAACTTGTACTATCCTCCTCGGACCCGTCAAAATGCTTCGTCGCTTCACTAGGTTGGTATGGTTATGGGAAAGTGACGTTCTGCAGGCCAGGGGATAAGGAATGGGGCATATTCTCCCGCGATGGAAAAGATGACGCGGACAACATAGACAACCTAATCTGCTTAGACATCTTATTCTACAATGGAACTTTATCTGTCTTCACAGATAAAGGGGTCGGGGTGGTGGAAGACTACACCTTTAAGCTTCAGACAGGACACGCAGTGAGGCTGAAACTCATACCAAATTTTACTGTCCACCAACCTGAACCGAGAGACATTGATTTTCCACTTGATGATGGTGGATTTGGGATTTGCAGAGAAGGGGTGACAGAGTTCTATTTGGTGGAATCAGACAGCGGTGAATTGCTATTGATTTCAAGAACATGTGATAGACTCACAACTGACGGTCTATATGAAGACGTAGAAGATCCTCATTTTGATTATAGGATAACAACTGGCTTTGAAGTGTACAAGTTGAATCCTGATACCGGCCAAGTTAGCAGATTACATAACTTGGGTGACCAAGTGATCTTTCTAGCGGAACCTGGTTCTCTATCGCTCTCGACTAAAGATTTGAAAGGGGTCCGAGGAAATTGCATCTTCTTCGTGGAAGACTGGCAATATTTATATGACAAATTTCGTCCACTTGTTTCTCGGGAATCCGGTGTGTACTACTTAGACAATGAGAGAATTGAACGTTGTTTTCCTAGTGTCAAACCCCCACTGACATCTCCTCTGTGTTGGTACATCCCAACTCTGTGATTCCGTGAAGTAGATAAAAGCTAATGCTTAGCTATCACCCGTTAATTTCAATAGAAATTTGTCTTCATAGTGCTGTAGGCTTGTGTATCACTATTCCACTTAATAGAAATATGTCGTTGTATGTGATCTCCACTTTCATTTCAATAATTATATGTGAAATTTTAAATTTTGAAAAAGGTCCGTGGCATATTGCTCTACTGATTGGAAATTCAGGGACTTCACTCAATCAGGGCACAAAACCCTTAATTCGTCAATTGCTTCCTGATTATTGAATATGAATATGCAACAACAATAATAACAATAAAAATAAAGAGATTTAACTTGTAAACTTATGAAGGTAAAATGCCACAACAAGAATTTTATTTCTATGAACAATAAACGAGACTTAACTCTGTACTTTGAAGTGTAACTATAGATATTGCAACAAGCACTAGTCCAAAATGGAGTCCAACGGGACTTTTAATATAATACCATCCCAGATTAAGAAGGTAGATCAACCGAAAAAACAATACGATAACACTTTTTAGGTTGCTATTACTATATCTATAAAAAAAAAAAAACCATCAAGGAGAGAGTTAATTGTAGTTTCTCTCCCCAAATAAAAAAATAATATTTATCAAATAAATTTAGAAGTTCTCTTTATGAAAATCAAATTTGGTTGTTGTCTTCCTAGAAAAGTCTTGAGACAGCCTTCTTAGTTCTCCAGTTAGTCCAGCTGCACCACAATAGAAGACCCCTGCAAGATAAAGGTGGAAAATTATTATGAACTCGAAATGCAGTTTAAAGAATTTAATGCTTAATTATAAACCCGAATTATTGGATTAATAAGGTAATGCTGCTACTTACCAACTCTTTTGTCTGGGTGATTAATGGTTACCCGCTTAAAAACCTTTCGCCAATTGGGTCTAGCAAAATGTGTTTTAACTCTGGTGTCTGAGACTATGTCAACGCCATTTTTGGCGTGTTGGAGGGACTGGAGCATGGCAATAAGAGCTGATCTGGCATCTCCTTCCTCGTAAACACTCGTGCAATAATTGTGGAGCTCAATGACTTTGTCTTGGTCATATTCCGCAACTTCATTCATTACACCCCTGAACCACTCGAACGAGCCTTGCTCGCGAGTGACCCAGTAGAAATAGGCTCGTTGGGTAGCGAAAGGCTTTCGTCTGTTGCCCTTGGAATCGCTTTCGACTATCCCTTCTTCCAAATCTTTTTGATGCTTAATGTTATTAAGAACGTCCTTCACTATGCTGATTAGGGGAGTGGCACCGATGCCTAGCCCAACTAGGAGAAGAACATCATACTTCTTGTAGTCTTGTGCTGGTGCTCCATAGGGGCCATCAATCAAGAGCTTTGGCAACCTGCCAATCAGGATCCAATGTCATATAATTTGATTGATGACTGAAAACTGAAAATTGAATACACATATTTTTGTTCATGTTATTAAGATATCTAACATGTACCTTGGCTTATTGTCTCCTTGTCCCACGTCAGCTCTTAGAAGGCCACTCTGATCGCTTTTTGCAGGCAGACATACCTGCAATTAACATTAAACCAAAGTATAATAAAAAGAGGAAAATGTTTAGTTAGTTTGTTCACAATGATTCTCACAGAAGCTGGTAATTTCAAGGAATTAGAATTTTGGGTTATTTCACGCCAAATTTCTTAAAGGAATACCTTGGAGAAAGTAGCTTTGAGCTGTGCTGTCCAATCGCCTAAGGTACGAATATGGATGCTCACATAGTCATCACTAGGAGCTGATGTAATAGAGAATGGATGCCTGAAATGTATCACCACGATCATCGATTAATTACAGTGTCAAAAAAGGTTATTAGTATTAACAACTAGAGTTTCTTAAGTTGTAATCACATTACCATTGAAATGCAGAAACAGCTGAGCAATTTACAAAGATATATTGGCCGCTAGTGTATCTAAATCCTTGAGGTTTAGACATATGTAGAGACAATACGTTTCCGGGGTAGACTGCAACCTGACATATTCCAATGAAAAATTCATTAATTTGGGTCCTTATATAACCGGAATTTTAAGAACTATTTTCAGTAAACTAAGCACTAAACATACCTTCAAAATCCGCACTGATTTATAACCTGATCGAACAGCCCGAATTAGACGTTCACCCGCGTACAATAAAATTGGAATTGCAAGGTACATCCATGTCTGCCATTTTGCGCAATCAAACAAGTCATTAGACAATTAAATAACGTTTAGTACTAATTCAGTTGGCATGTCACGTGGTTTTGAATATACTTACTGATTTCTTGTACCAATGCTTTGAGAGGTAGAGCTGCTGGCCATGAACGATAAAGAGGGCATAGACAATAACAAACAAGTGATGTGAATACCAAAAGGCATTGAATCCAGTGAGCTTCTTTAGGGGTTTAGGGAGGTTCAACCGGTTCCGGCGGAACCATGGCTGTGCTAATGTAAAAGCAATGGCCATAAGAACTACCATCACCACGCCGGTCCAACCCTCCGTTCCCTTGACAAACCACCAATAATTGTTGGGCCGCTTCTCGCCAAAGAATTGCTTCATTGGCTCGTATTCCTCGTCTGTGGCATGTAGCAGCCTAGGGAAGTCACAAGTCAGATGTGCAATGGCATGCATCCCAACTCCAATGGCGACTCCAATAGAAATTACCTACATGAATTTGAGTAGAGTAAATCGGATACTAATACCATGTTCAAGAGTTGTCATCGATGCCATGTAAACTCTATATTATGAGTCATATCTCAAAAGCACATAATCAATGGGTGGTAGAAGATACATATTTTTGGACTTGATATTTCCTACATGGAACATGTAGATATAAAATAATGCTTTCCATTTTTTTTCTTGAGAAAATTAATTCAAAGCTGAGATTATACCTTATGAAAATTGATGTTATCGTCGAATGGAACCACCCCCCCAAGCTTGGTCTTGCTTCTAATCCAAGTGATGGTATTTCTACACACCGGCAAAAGAATTAACGCCATGTTGAACTTGAGCGTCTCAGCCGCACCCTTGGCGGTGGTGACACAATATCCCATGATGTGGAACACGGCACGATTCTTGTACTGAATGAACTTCCAGGTGAATAGACCTGCACAAATCGCTAGCCATAGTGCCAATACCCAAATTCTCCTCCAGTTGTCCTCGACGAAGTATGCTACACCGCGGCCGCACCTCTTGATGGGGTTGTGATCTTTGGTTGGGACAAGCTTTTGGCTTAGCATTTGACTCAAAATTCGACTATCAGTTGCCAGGTTAGTGGATTGACTTGGAGCTTGGAGAAGTAGCGTTTCCAAGTTGTACAGCTGGACACAGAAACGTAACGAGTATTGTGAGCTTGGAAGATGAATTGAACAATCCTTAATGGGTCAATTAATTTGCAAAAGGCCTCATTGAACCATCAAATTGGAGCCCAGTAGGAAGTCCATTTTGTTGACCCGTTTAATGGGCCGAACCAGCTGAGTCCAGCTCAAGTTTTAGATTAACAAAAAATGAATAGTGTTTGGATATGGACCTCAATGTAACCAAGGTTGTTTGGGTCCAGTTCTTCCATGATCAGAGCCGCATACTCCTCGGCCCGTTCTTGGATTTTTGATAGCTTGTTAGCCGATGCACTCAGGGTAATAATCTGGAACGCCAAAAGATAACCATAAGGTGAACTAGAGATATCGACATTTTCCAGTTAGCAAAACAGCGATTACAATCACGCTCAATTAAATCCTTCTTAATAATCTTACCTCTATCACTTCCTCTTCAGTAATCCGTCCATCTGCATTTTTGTCCACCCTGCATTAGACACATGGAAATTATATGCACCATTGATTAATTTTTTGTGACATATATATGTTTTCTGGATGGAATAACTGGACCTAATTGTAGATAGACTTCTCCAATAGAAAAATGGGTTCCAAAATATGTACATCCCCTCCTCATTGAGAAGAGGTCCACCGCATTTTCTAAGGGTGAATGGGGCGGTGGAAGGCCCCATGGGCAACGAATTTTCTGATAATATACGAAATATTCATGGTACAAATAGACTTTTTTTTATTAAGAAATTTATTAAATGGTGGATTACACAGTAAGAATAATTTATCTTATTTTTATAAACCTGACACGCCCCTCTCTAAGATTAAAATTTAAAATTTTACTCGTTAAAGTGTTCTGAAGATTTTTTTTTTAAAAAAAAAAGTATATTAATTCTAGTCCCGTAGGACTCAGTTTCACATGCAGATATTAAAACATCGACTAGGCTATTGATTGCGGACGAGACGAAGCAAACTGGGAATAAAGGTCAAGGAAAGCGGCGCCCCACATGAGACGTCTCTTCTCCTGTATGTTTCGTATGCAAAATACAAAATGGTTCACATGGCGAGCGAGCAGGAATCCCGGTTTAGATTCTTTGACTGAATTACTTATTATAGCACGAATTTATCAATCAAATTATTAACTTAATATCAATTATACATCAGCCTGACCTAATTCTTAGGGAAAAAATAATCTATGGTATTAACATGTAGCCTTAAGAAAACAATCTCTCTTTGTAAAAAAAAGAGTAATGCTTGGTATAATCAAACACTTCTCCAGATTCTGAAGTTTGTGTACGGAAAAAAATCCTTTATTAACATACAGACTTGAAGGAGTGCCAGAAGCTCTTACATGTCAAAGAAGGTCTGCAGCCTAGCATCAAAGCTCTGATCCGTAATTTGTTCCCAGAATTCACGCAAGTCGGCCTTGCTTATTGAAGCGGAGGTTATTCCTCTCCTACGTGCCAATGCCTCAAACAATTCACCCGCAAATGCCCCTGATTCCTTCATTCCTGATCACATGCGTTGACACCAGTTATGAGCATGGCTTCAAAAAAAATTTTTTATCCTTTAAGACATCCGTCAGTTTCAATCTCATTGGACGAGTTAGGCTATCTCATCCAATAATTGCTCTAAATCCATTTTTGTGACCTAATTAAAAAAACATTCCCACAAAATTTTGCAGCGCCAAATTAAAGGAAACAAAGAATTGGGGACATGATTACCTATGCACTGGCCAAAGCGCGTTTTGGGTAGTGCGCCATTAACGGCCAAGTCATCAAACCTTGCTTCAACCTCGGACCAGCCTTCACTGCCAACGTTTTTGGTCATGAACTTTAGCCCTTTCAGCGCACGAGCAGCACCAGACTTGCTCCTATCAAACTTGTCAAAGCTCTGAGAAGATGTCATTCTCTTCAGCTCCTGAGAAACCTGCTTTAGCCGAAACGACAGCTGGGATCCAAGCGAAGGATGCCGTTTTTCCAATTGGCTGGCCAGAAAGGCCGTCTCTGAATCCCCTCCCTTGATGTTCTGCACCGAAACCGAGTCATCCCGCACGTCCAGGGTGATCTCCACGTACTCATCTTCTTTGAATCTTGCGCTTCTCTTGCTGCTTGTTTTTTTGTTGCTCACCAGTGGGCCGCTCATCGGACCACTCCTGCCAATTCTTGTGCTGCTGCTGTTGCTTGCGGTCTCCGACCATGATTCTTGTAATTGGTTTTCTTGGATCTCCATTTCTCTTTCCCCTTACTTTGTAATTCAATTTTATTTGCGCGGAACTAAAACTGTGTTTGCCTCCTGGAGGAAAAATTAAATGGTAATTATAGGACTCATGTAATGACGGATAGCCAGAAAAAACAAAAGATGCCGTGCCGGGAAAACTGTGTTTGCCTCCTGGAAAGAAGATTAAATGGTAATTATAGGACTCGTGTAACGACGGATAACTAGGAAAAACAAAACATGCTGTGCCAGGGAAAGTGTGTTTGCTTCCTGGAAGGAAGATTAAATGGTAATTATAGGACACAAGTAATGACGGATAGCTGGAAAAAACAAAAGATACTGTGCCAGGGAAGGTGTGTTTGCCTCCTGGAAGGAAGATTAAATGGTACTTATAGGACTCATGTAATGACGGATATCTAGAAAGAACAAAAGATGCCGTCCCAGGGAAACTGGCAATATAAGTTATTCTGACTCCGTATATTGCCCGAAAGTCTTTAAAAATAAAAAGAAAAACAATAACAGCGAAAGTTCCAGCTTTGAACATAAAAATGAAGAGACATGAAAGTCTTACCAGAGAGCAATGTGTAAGTTCGTAAAGCACAAAGTTGTAGAAAAGGTGTTTTTGGGAGAAAGAATGGGAAAGTTGTGCTGAGAAAAGCAAGAAGAAAGAAGAGTTCTATGCATATATATTCACATGGAAATGAGTTAGTGGGGGATATAAATAAGAAGGATAATTCAAGAACATGGAAGAAATCAAGGGGCGGGCCTCAATTGTTTCAATTTTTCAAGTGTTGGTTATTATTAGTGGTTAGGTGTGCAGGCTTGTCCTCTTCAATCTTCTACTTTGGAAGGCACCCACCAACCCCAATAATGTCAAACAAGGAACAGAGGAGTCCAAGACATTTTTAACCGACACGGAGAAAATTTATCCGGTCATCTAACATTAATTCTAGTGTGGGCCAAGTCAGTAAACGCTCTTGGTTTACCATATTAGGTAATGAAAGTCGACTTTGGGGAATATTTAGTGTTCTTCGAGTATAAAACTCGAGAATGAGATCTATCTGCATTTTAAATTTCACCAGCACTTATGATTAACTTTTCTTTTCTCAATTGAATTATACCCCAAAAATAGTTCTTCAAATTTAGAAGATTAATATCAAAAATTTTAAATATCACTTTCATTATAGCGATGAGAATTAATTTATGAGATTATAAAAGGCAATTCTTTGGTTGTCCTTTTTCTTTTTCCTTTTGTTATCATTCAAGACCCAATGGGTCACGGATCAATAAATCATTTGATAACATTTTCTTCTATCTTATTCGGGTGTGAGTGGAATTCCATCATAGATTTTACCTATTAAACCCGCTAGCCAAACAATTTCATTGTATCATATTGATGGGATCCAAGTGAAAGGGCAGAAAGTCAAGGTGTTGTATTTTTATTTCATACAGTCAATCAGTTGCTTTGATAACAAGATTTTCCTCCACAGTTTTGAATTTCTATTGACGGTAGTTATTTGTGGCAGAAACTTGCTGATAAATAAATCAAAGTATTGGTTTTTGTTATTATGTAATATAAATATAAATCTTTTTAAATATGATATAATTTGTTGATGAAGTATACCAAATTTTCTAATCATTAGAAAACTTGATTTTAAATTCAAAAATTTGTAATTTAAAATTTGTTTTTGAATTTTGTAATAAACCTCATATAAAAGAGATTTCATGATGAATGAATACAAGATACTAATATCATTAAGTTGAAAAGTTCCTTATTCTACTACTATTTCTTCTTTCCATCTTTGTATTTTTGGTTTATGCATTCTTGTTCATGTGAGTTGAACTTGGTAGACAATTTAAACACCAACAAACCGAATATCAGAGTCTTAACATTCTCACGAGACCTTAAAAGAGTGAGAAAAAAGAGAGATTAAACACTAAAGAGAGAAAAAATCAGAGAGATTATTTTAATAAATTAGAAACCAAAGAAATATAGTTTTATCAGACTTTAGTCTTTTGTTACCACCTAAATTTATAGAAAAAAATTACCCTTAATAGACAATGATGATGGAGATTTATCTAAAGACATTTGATTTATAGAGTTTACAATTTATGATTTAGGATTTTAGGGTTTATGATGTGATAAGACCTAGAACTTAACCACCTCCCTTTTCAACTAATCCATCACTAACACATATTGAATTTCATAGTTAATAGGTTATAAATCAATACAAAGATTTGACTTATATTCACTTAGTTGTTTAAAAGTTCATATTCAATAAAATTATGACATATGAAATAACAAAAAAGGTTTTGAAAACACTTAAAGAAGATTTTGAAGATAGTTTAAAAACAAGAAACATAAAACTCTTAAATTTAATAAATTTATCAAAAATTATAGTAGTAGATTGATCAAAATTGTGAATTAAATTAGGATCCTTGAAAAGGATTTTGTTGATAAATAGATTATTTAAATAGTTTTGGTAAGTGTGCTAAAAAAATTTGATTTTAAAATCTTTTCCTTAAAGGATTCCAAGGATCTAAATACAATTAGCCTTATAAAACTCATTAGCTCTCTCCAAATATAAGAATAAAAAAGGCTTTTAAAGTAAGAAGAGACCTGTGAAAAGGCTCTTCAAGTCGAATTTAAACAAAAATCACAATAAAAGAAGAAATGAGTTGGTAAACAATAAAGAAAATATACAGACTTAAGTAACCAAAAGGGAAAAAAAAATCATATAGGCAAATTTTGCTAAAAAAAAACTCAATTTTATATGCAAAGTTTGCAACAAGAAAGTTCATTGTAAGAAAATATGGTAGCATGAAGGAAAGCAACCATAGTAGCTACAAGGAGACCAAAAATTACAAAATGCACAATTTACTAATAAGGACCAAGGGTTATAAGGAGGCCAAAAATTACAAAATGCACAATTTACTAATGATGACCAAGGGTTAAAAGATCAGATATTCATAGTCACTAGCTATAATAATAGCAAATATAATGACTCATCGTTGGTAAATAGTGGTTGCATTAATCATATATAACTAGATATTCACCTATTTAAGGAACATGATAATTCCTTTAAATCTAAAGTTAAAATCAAAAATGGTGAAACTATTCAAGTGGAAGGTAAAGGTACAATTGCAATTAGAACAAAATTGGGCACCAAACTTCTAGCTAATATTTTCTTTATACCTTTTATAAATACAAATTTACTTTTAGTTAGTTAGCTACTTGAATTTAAAGATAAATTTTATGTTATTTATGATTCTTCTAGTGTTGAATTAGTTATTATCTCTATGATAAGGAAAAGTTTTTATTTAAATGTAAAAAAAAAAGCAAATATAAACTTTACCTTATATTGATAAGAAATCTAATATATGACATTAGATACTTAACCATTATCATTTTGCTAGATTTTCAAAGTTACAAAAAGAAGGTCTTGTGTATAATTTGCCTGAATTTACAAAAAGCAAAAGTGTATGCAAAATATGTCAATTAAAAAAGTAGACAAAACTGCAAAGCTAATGAAAGATTTCAATTTGTTCATTCAAATCTCTGTGGACCTATGAGTATTGTTTCTCTAAATGATAACAAGTCTTTTATCAACTTTATAGATGATTATTTTAAGTTAACCTAAATTTATTTCTTAAAATCCAAAACTAATGTCTTAAATATTTTTTTTTCAATTTAAAACTTATATTGAGAATCAATCAAGTTTAAAAATTAAGGCAATAAAAAATTATGTTGGCACAAAATATATGTCACAGTCTTTCATAATAATTTGTTTAAATTTTAAAATTAAGCAGTAGCTTATTACACCTTATTTCCCTTAATGAAATAAGGCAAATGAGAATAAGAATATGACATTACTTAACATGGCTAAATGCCTATTATATGAAAAGTTAATGTTTAAGAAATTCTAAAATAAGGTTGTATCAATTGCTATTTATTTGTTGAATAAGCTTTTAATAAAAGTAGTGACCAAAAAGACATTATTTGAGGTTTGGTTTTAGTTTAAGCCATCTGTTAGTCATTTCAAAGTATTTAATTATCTTTATTATGCTTATGTTCCCAAATAAAAGAGAGATAAGTGGGATTAAAAGTCATCTTTAGTTGTTTTTATTAGTTATACAAGCACACCTTATAATTATAGAATTTATGATGTTAAAATTAAAAAAGTTTTAATTGATAGAAATCTTAGATTTAATAAAGGAGAGTAATGGAATTGAGACAAATCAAAGGTTAAAACTAAAAAACTTCAAAATGATTAACTTTACAAACCTTAATAACAATAATTTGATTCTTTAAAAAATAAAATTGTTGATTATACTCTCATCAGAGGTTAAAACGACCTTGTTGATATTTATGAAAAGTATCATGAAGCAATTCTAGAATCTTCAAACTATGAAGAGGCATAAAAATAAAAAAATAAATAAAACTCCTTATAAAGATTAATTATATTGGAGGATATTACTTTTATAGATAAAAATAAGAATTATTTCTTTGTTCCTAAATTAAAAAACAAAAGATCCATTAACGTAATTGGATATATAGAGTCAAGTTTTATTCAAATAGATCTTTGAACAAACTAAAAGTCAAGCTAATGACTAAGGGTACTTTTAAGAGTATGGAAACTTTTACCCTTATTGTTAAATTAGATACAATTGAATTGTTGCTTATTGTTACAACTTCAAAAAACTAGTTTGTGCATTAACTATATACTAAATCAACTTGGTTAAATAGAGAATTGTAAGAGGAACTCTATGTAGAGTAGCCTAAGGAATTCATTAAAGAATGAGAGAAGGAGAATATGTGTTTGCTCAACAAGGCTTTATATGGTCTTAAATAAGTACCAAAGGCCTAATATAGTATGATTCATGACTATTTATTAAAACTTAAATTTAAAAAAGGTTTAACAAAGGTAACTTTGTATGTTAAAATCTAGTATTCATATTACCTAATTATCTCCTTATATATTGATGATTTAATGGTTATTAAAGACAATTTAAGTCCCATCAATCAGTTTAAAGCAAAAATGCAAAGTCAATTTGATATAATTGACTTAAGTAAGATGTATTACTTCCTTAGTTTAGAAGTTTTTCAATCATGTTAAGAAATTTTTGTGAGTCAAACAAAATATACAAAGTAAATATTGGAAAAAATTCAAATGTATAGATGTAAGAGCTCTAAAACACTTTTAACTCTTGAAGAAAAACTTCAAAAGGAAGATGAAGTTACAAAGGTAGATGCTTCCAAATTCAAAAGTTTTAATAGATGTTTTCTATATTTATTAGCCACTAGACCTAATATAATGCACTAAGTCATTTTATTATCAAGATATATGCATTCTCTTAATGAAATTCATCTCAAATTTGGTAAAAGAATGGTTAAATACATCAAAAGATTAATTGATCTAGGTGTTATATAAAAAAAGACAAGAAAATAGAGTTTGTTGGCTTTGTTAATAATGATTGGGTTAGATCACTTAGTGATATAAGTAGTATAACTAACCATGCTTGTACTATAAGTTTAAGTTTCTTTTATTAGAGCTCTAGGAAGCAAGTTGTTATTGCTCAATCCATAGTTGAGGTAGAACATATTATAGTAGTCTCAGTAGTGAACCAAACAATCTGGCTTAGAAAAGTATCGACTGATTTAAAGTTAAAGCAAACTAAACCTACCAAAATCATGAGTGACAATTAAATTGCAATCACAATTTCAAAGAATCATATTTTGCATAAAAGAAGTAAATATTTTAAGGTCAAACTTCATTTCATTTAAGATGCCTAAAAGAATAATGAAGTCCTTTTGACCTATTACACAACTGAGGAACAAGTTACAAATATATTAATAAAAGGGTTACATAAACCAAGATTTAAAGAGTTAAAAAAGATACTTAGGATGTAAAACTACAACACCAAAGAAGAATGAGAGTGCAAAGAGCCATAGTGCTGCATTTTTACTCCATATAGTCAATTAGTTACTTAGATAGCAAGCTTTTCCGTCTGAGGCTTTGAATTTCTATTGATGGTAGTTACTTATGGCAAAAACTTACTGAAAGTGAAATTAAAGTATTATTTTATATTATTATGCAATTTAAATTTAAACTTAAATATTTTTAAATATGATATAATTAGTTAATCAAATATATAAAAATTTCTAATCATTAGAAAACTTGATTTTAAATTCAAAAACTTGTAATTTGAAGTTTGTATTTGAATTTTGCACAATGCTTCCTATAAAAGGGATTTGGTGATGAATATATAAAAGATACTAATATCTTTAAGTTGAAAAGTTCTTTATTATGCTATTTCTCATTCCTTCCATCTCTGTGTTTGTGGTTTATGCATTCTTTGTTCATGGGAGTTGAACTTGCTGGATAGCTTAGGCACCAACACTAAGTCACATCATGCTTGTCGACTTCTAAAATGCAGCCAAAATTCGACGAGTCATTACCAAGCAGCCTTATCTAAAATGAAACGAGGTAGAGAAAACATGTCGGTTGTCCGAAGCCCCCAGACGCGTCAACATTCTGCTTGTCCTTATATGCGCTAGGACACCAATAATGGATTGACATTGAGAATGATTGAATAATGCCATCTTCTTTCACAGCTTTCATACCGTGATATTATGTAACAAATGCTTTTCCTTTTCTTAGTTTGGTATTGTGGGGAGATCATGTCAAAATTATACAAGGCATTAGATTTTGTCTATTTGATTTTGATTGGCAAGCTTTGATCTAACGGTATTACTTTATGATATAAAAGTGAATTACAGAAACAGTTTTTCTTTCTGTAGAAATAAAAAAAATATTATCTAAATTTGACTTTTTCGAAAACTTCAAGAACTCTAAGTATCATCTTGGACGGCGAAAATGTCCGTTAAAATGTAGTGCATCTCTTAATTTCCGAACATTTTCCAAATCATTTTAACGAACATTTCAACGATGTGGGGAGCTTTCTATTAATTAGGTCAACCATTGGGATTATTAACTAACTTATATATTATGTAGCACGTGTTTAATTGACGCGTCAACGCACTAAAGAGGTGTGATAGCCTTCAATTCAAGACTTCTAGTTCTCCTTTAAGCAAAACTAAGAAAATAAAATGTGAAATAATGGGGAAATACGGCGGCAGGACAAATTTGAAAAGATCCAGAAAGATTGGCATAGTCGCGTGGCATTTCTTTTTCTGGGCGAGGATTTTCAGGTCAATTCAACCCAAAAAAGAAAAAGAAAAAGACAAAACAAAAAAAGAAAAAAAGCAAAACAGGCTGAGATTGGCACACAGAATATGAAACCACAACTATTGCTGCTTCTGCTAATGCGTCCGTGGTATTTCCATTTTATATGTTATAAAGTTGTTGAGGATCTGACTTAATATAATACAGTCAAAACATTTTTTCATGCAGTTTCCCCACGTATAAACCAAAAAAAAAAAAAAAAAAAAGAGGAGAAAAATAATAGTTATCAAAACGGTGTCTGTCAATTCAACACGGCTAAATTAATGTCAAATTGATTGAAAATTAGGCAACTCTTTTCATCACATGGTCGATCAAATTCTAAGGGATAAAAAAAAAAAAAAAAAAAAACCCCATTAGGTAGGAACCATTCGTAGCCTGCACAAGCTACAAAATATCTTGTAAGGGGAACTAACTGTATGACCTCCCAGTGGTGGCCAGCACATAAACCATTCGCATCTTATATAGGATTCATAATAATGTCATAGGGACTAATGGTGGTGGTATTGTGGGCACACAAATAATAAAATAACATAAAAACTATTAAAACCACAAAGAATAAAATATTTTAAAAAATAGAATTAAATTGTGAGATTTTGCACTTAAAATCAAGTGTCACTTAATTATGTTTTATCCTTTTTTATCATTCAGTCTGAGCTTGTTCAATCAAAATAAGACAAATTCTTAGATGAGTTTGATTTAACAGTATAGTTACCACCCCCAACGAATGAAAATTACGCAATGGTTGACAACAAATTGGCATGATTTAGATTCGACATAGTATATTCGGTACGAGGATTGTCACGTTTTTGGCAAGAGATTGTGTTAAGCCGTAGCTCGATTAACAACTTGCTTGCTGATATCCCTAGGAGAAAACTGCAGCTTTGGCCCGTCACGCGTCGGCAAGGATGAAGAAAGGAAACGGGATACAGACGAGAAAAAGAGTTGGGGAACACACTTTCGGATTTGGTCTTGGCAATGCCGCGGATTAGCTGTCGTTTAAAACCAAAACGTCTACGTAGCCTCTTGTTGATTTGCGTAAACGTTATGTATAGTCAAACTTGTTGATGTTCGTTAAATGGGACAAAATGTATCAAATCACATTGTAATTTCTTGATGATCGCATAATTTATATTCTTTTCCTGTGAAATTATACCCATGATTGCATAAAAATACCGTTTTATGTGTATTTGTCCGTGTCAAAATTATCGATGTGTATTGAGTGAAATCTTTAATAAAAATACGAGTCAATTTATTTTTTGAACTAAAAGGAAAAAAGAGTCAAAATTTGGAGGCAATCCAATCTGACCTTTTGACCTTGTGGGCGTTCCTTGCGATCTAAATGCCCTTCTAAGGGAGAAGAATCGAGGGACGGCTGAGTACCCACTATGACCCTGTAAGCACATCGAAGAATATCGAACGCGTTTTTGGCGAAAAGTAGATAATAATGGGTCTAATTGGCCTTCATTTCTAATCCACTCCATCAACATCCTGATTGAAATGGCAGTTCTTGTCGCATCTTCGCACCAACTTCGGGGACTTGAACATCGACGTGAACTACAATATCTCGCTTGATTAAAGATTACAGATAACACCAAATGTATGGTAGGTTCTGTCGAAACAATTACATAAAATAAACTGTGGACACGAGATGTGGAAAGTGGAACGATAGTTACTTTAAGGTGATATTTGAGGTTTTCAACGCGGATGATAAATGAACATTTGACAATCACTGAGCAGGTGGTTCAAATTCTGCTCGTGGATCTGTCTCACCCGTTGCCCTCGAGAAACATTCTTTTTAATTTTGGCATAAAGAAAAATTTTTTTCACTTTCATACGTTCGAGAGTTTGTGAATTTTCTTTTCTTATCTTTTTTTTTTTTAAATATAAGAAAATTGTACACCATTGAATAAACAAATTCCATTATCATACGTACGTTTAATTTCTTGGTATTTAAATGATCCACGCGTCACCGTCTCCTCCCCAGACGACCAAAAAAAAAAAAATGTTTGTAAATTTTTCGTTGTAATTTCATAATAGTGGGTTGAATTTGTACATATCTTGCATATAATTTATCTTGGGTCACACCATTTTCACTTAATATATGCACCCCCCCCCCTTAAGTCAGTCAGTTACCGTGTTGTGGACCGACAATGAACGGCCGTCGGACCTCCATTTTATTTGGATTTATTTATGTTATGATTCCTAGGGCAGTCACTCTAGCAAGGGAATGAAGTCATCAATGGCGGTTGAACAACAATAATTTACGGCCGAAACCCAGTCTCTAGAATTTGGCTCTACCTAACGGTACCCTTTAGTTGGAGAGACACCAGAGATTACAAATGTTTCGAAGAAGTCAATTTTAAGGCTCCAAAATTCAAATCATAGTTAATAATTTGAAATACAATGGATACTTACTTGTTAGTCCATTCAATCGTCAGGATTATCTTTCTAAACGGTAATTGAACGGCAAAAATGTATCTCTGTAAAAGTGTTGTATCCCATAATTGGTTGGATGTTAAATCAATGGCGCAAATCTCTTATTCATTTAATTTGGATTCATATAGGCATTTCCCTGTTCAGGTAATGGAAAAAAATATTTGTCAATTGCCATTATGTTGTAATGGCGAACTGAGATTGGAGCGGTGGAAATAGTTTTATTGTGGAGGAGAAAAAAAGAAAGGGTTGGAGTAAAGTTGCACTTGACTCTATCTAAAACTTAATGGCGTGAGAATTTTGTACACGAAAGCCCACTATTATAATGAAAAAGTGAGTGAGTGGATTAGAGATGAAGCCCTTTCCGAGTCCCTGTATTGTGTGCGTTTAGGTGGGAGACAGCACAAAGGCAATATCCTAAAAAAGGTCTTGGAACCATATTTAATCCTAACAAAACCCTGCATACTAAACTGTGACTCTGAAAGCTACAGTAACCAACTAGTGGAGCCATTAAAATTGTGGGAAAGAGACTGCTAATATGATAGCCATCTCTTAACCTTCGATGCTTCAGCATCCAAGACTGGTTTAATGTTCTTTTTGTTTTTTCTTTCTCTTATTTTTTTTGCTTTTGTTTTTTTTTGCCAATGAACAACTCAACACATGTGACAGTGATGTGCCATTTAACCTTCTTCTTCTTCTTCTCTCTCTCTCTCTCTCTCTCTCAATAATGGGGTTGGAGAGATATTTCGCCAACACCATGTTGAAGGTTAGGCCAGAGACCAGTCCAACCGCAACGGGGCCCACTGAGAAAACCTTTTTCATTTGTCTGGTGTTATGGCTTTTAGCCACTAAAAAGCTTTATACGACTGCAAATCCCATGACTCAATTCACATACTCACAGTTCATATCACTAAAAGGAAGGCAAATTGATAAAGTGCCAAATAGCATTATAAGGATGTTCTAGCTAGTCAGCTTTTCATAGCAATTAGCATAATCTGAAAGTAAGAGATGCGAATAGGAGTCAAATTAGAAACTCAGGGGGACAGTCTTCTAAAGACAAACTGTTATAAGCATTAACAGTGCTTTGCAGTTGAATTTATGGAGGTGAGAAGAGATAAGAATACACCAATGGACAAAGCAAATAGGCCCAGTACAACTACAAGTGCCAGGCCTCAGGGGTTCCTTGGAGTAGCATTAAAGACACTGCAAAACACAATGTTAATTTCACGGTACCTACACCACCAAAAATATATTTCTATTTTGAGGACAAAAGAATGTAACGAAAATGAACCAGATTTATAACCAGAAAGTTGCATTCATGCTTTGATGATATCTGGTTGAAGAACATGGGTTGTTCTTATCAGATTCTCCACATGATTCCCATCATCACCGTTTTCACCCTCATACCATTACAAAATAACCACATTTTGACTGCTGATGCTGCATTGGATGCTACAGATCAGTACTTGAAAGTACTTGGCGTAAAGAATTTGTATCTCCTGCAGGAAAGAGAACTTGGTAATGAGAAGGAGATAGAGAGAGTTTCTGGGGACGATGAAGGTCAAGGGAAAGAAGCTTTGATGGTTGAAAAGTTCAGAGCTTTACTTGGACTGAAAAGCTTCAGGATGAGAAGTCCAAGTGAGTATATATCACCATCTCCTTCTCCATCACCCACAATGGAAGCCAACGCTCCAGCTTCGGCTCCGGTTCTTGCTCCAGCAGTCCCTCCAATGCTGTCAATCCACAGACATTCCCATCCCCCATTGCATCACAAGCATCCAGTTCCAGTAATACACAAGTTTCAAAAGGAGCACAGAGATAAAGGTAGAAGGAAAAGAGTTATTGTGGCTGTTGTTGTTTCTGCAGGAGCTGCTGCCTTTGTAATCTGTGTTCTTGGGATCATCTTGCTTTCTGGAAAATTCAGAAAGCGTGCCAAAAAATCTGCAGAAAAAGTGTCGGCAAAATGGAGCAAAACAAGAATTAGAGGTAAATCCAAGTATGTCAGTTCCCAAAAATCAGCAAGCAAGGTGAGCCTAAATCCTGCCCTTGATCTCTTGTATCTGACTGCATTAGGGAGGGAACTAGAGCAGCAAAATGCTCATTTTAAGCAACCAACGGATAGTACAAGCACATTACCAAATCATGGCACAACAACAGTTACATTGGATGAAAGGGAGGATTCTAACCAAGGCCTGGTGCTAAAATCAGAATATGACAACAGTGGTAGTTCTTCTATAAGGGAAATTGTGTCTGTTCATGAGAATGTGGAAGCAATAAAGTATGAATCTGATGGGGGTAATTCCTCATCTGGGGATAAAATAATTCCCATTGAATGTCATTCATCTGACGATGAATCTTTCCATTCTTTTGTTGACTCATTTTCACCTTGCAACCACCTTTCCAATGCTCCTGATTGTAGTCTTGGTGATATATCAGAACTTTCTCCTCCAAAGCTGTCAAAGAAATCCCCACCTAGGCCATCTCATTCCACAAATGCAGATGATCCACAAGCAACTCCTAATCACACCTCAGCTACTGCATTGAATTTACAGCACAATGTTCCGGAATTCTCCAATGGTCACAAAGAGGAGAGTTTGACTGTTTCAAGTCTTCCAAATCAAAATAAGAATTTCGAACCCCCAGCACCACCACCACCACCTCCTCCACCTCCGCTTGCACTTGCAGCAAGCATACACTTGCCTCCTTCCCGGACATCCTCCTGGCCTACCAGAATTGTATCTAAAGCTTCACCTTCTTTGGCATTGCTAAATGAATTGCCTTCTTCGCCTCAGAAATCTCCCCAGTCTTCACTAGCATCATCAAGTATCCCTCCTCCTCCACGCTGGCCTCCATTTCTAAGAGGACAAAATAGCTCGGCCAAGGGTCCACCTCCTCCACCATCTCAGCTTCCTCCATATGTGCCATTGGGCAAAGATGGAACTCCACTGCCAAAATTGAAGCCTCTTCATTGGGACAAAGTTAGAGCAGCACCAGATCGCAGTATGGTGTGGGACAGGATACGTTCAAGCTCATTCGAGTGAGTCTGTGTGCTTACTTTCATTTCACTTCTACTCTTTGCTGCGTGAGACTTAACAATCAGGGACTCATGAAACAGGTTTGATGAGGAGATGATGGAATCACTTTTTGGATATAACCTGCAAAGTACATTGAAAAAGGATGAAGCAAAGAGCAAAAGCCCTTCTCCAAGCAAGCATGTGCTAGAGCCCAAGAGACTACAGAACATAACGATACTCTCAAAAGCCTTGAATGCCAATGCTGAGCAAGTATGCGATGCACTGATAAGAGGTATGCCTCTGGAAATTCTCAAAAGTATGGTAGATATTATTAACAAGGCCTAATCTTTCATGTTAGAGAAATTACAATTTTAAGCAGCAAAGCTGAAATGAAGTGAGTTACAAGGTTTTCAAAATACACAATGGTTCATTTATGGGTCTGTTTTCGACACAAATGGTAATTATACGATTGGGATATAGGCCATTTATATATGAATTATGATAGATCTATATAAGGAACCAAAAAGAAATAAACATATGTGAAAACATGCTGGTGTCATTTAAGGTGTATGCATTCACAAATGTACCTGACAAGGCCACAACAAAGTCGCCAACTAATATTCTCTGAATTGTGAAATTGCAGGGGATGGCTTAGGCTTACAACAATTAGAGGCACTGGCGAAGATGGTACCCACCAAGGAAGAAGAGACTAAGCTTTCTGGTTACAAAGGAGACATTAACGAATTGGTTGCAGCAGAGAAGTTTGTCAAAGTGTTGCTAAGCATACCATTTGCCTTTGCACGAGTTGAATCAATGCTTTATAGAGAAACTTTTGAAGACGAGGTGGTTCATCTAAGGAACTCCTTTTCGACGCTAGAGGTAAGTAACCAACAAAACCACTTAAGAAACCAGTTTTCAGTGAAGCCAGAATTTATTTACACCTTATACTTCTCTGCTTCTCTATTGTTTTACTACTTTTTGGCAGGAGGCCTGCAAGGAACTCCGGTCAAGCAGGCTATTCTTAAAGTTACTTGAAGCTGTGCTCAAAACAGGCAACCGCATGAATGTTGGAACAATCAGAGGAGGTGCGAGAGCCTTCAAGCTCGATGCACTTCTTAAGCTTGCAGACGTGAAGGGAACAGATGGTAAAACAAGCTTACTCCACTTCGTCGTCCAAGAAATTATCCGGTCAGAAGGGATTCGGGTAGCAGATAGCATTATGGGAAAGATCAACCAGAAAAACAAAATCAAAACCATTGAAGAAAGGGAAGAAGATTACAGAAGAATGGGATTAGAGCTTGTTGCTGGCTTGAGTACAGAACTGTACAATGTCAAGAAAACAGCTACAATAGACATTGATGTTCTTGCAAACTCAGTATCAAATCTATCAGATGGAATGACCAAGTTGAGACATGTTGCAGATAGGGACCTGTCCATGGATGAAAAGAGCAGAAACTTTGTCCAATCGATGAAAACCTTCCTTAATCATGCAGAGAAGAAACTGAAGGAGTTGCAGGAAGATGAAGGTAGAGTCCTGTTACATGTTAGAGAGATCACTGAGTACTTCCATGGAGATGCGAGCAAAGAAGAAGCCAACCCACTAAGGATCTTTGTGATTGTAAGAGACTTTTTAGGCATGTTAGATCATGTCTGTAAAGAACTTAGGTGCATCAAAGTTCCCAACTCTCCAAATCCTTTTAGGTAGACGGATTGAATTATTGTGTGTTTATACTTTATATAGGAAATTGTCCAATCAACTTGTGTGGAATTTCATCTTGAACCTTTTGTAAGAGCTTTTGGCATGTTAGAATGGATTACTTTCAAATCCCAAGCAGGTGGGATTATGGCTCTGCCGAATTGGGTTGGTTTGACATACGTAATTTCACCTTCTTTTTTTATTTTTCTCCTTAGTACAGTTCAACAGATATTGATTTTAACACTAAAATAAAAATTCTGAAATCATATCACATGAATATGATATTTACTTAGTATGATATATAAAATATATAACGAAGATGGAGTCTTAAATTATTTTTATTATTTGATTTCATCCATAATTTGTGATAAAAATCGATCATATCATTACTCTCAGGTTGAGACTCGGGAGAGATTTAATCAAGTTTCTAATTGAAGAAGCTCCTCTCTAGAACACAATAGCTGGCTTATTTACAAGTGGCTCAGAAATTCCAAGAAGCGCAGAACTACCAATTAACTCTATTAAGAAATCAAGAAAAAAAAAAAAGACTTAACTTTCGGCATGCACACTCACACCCAGATAAAACGTCAAATATTGAAACAAATCGTGTTTACTTTTATTTGGTTAGGATGGAATTTTAGCTTATAATTATATATATATATATTTTTTTTTTAATTTTTTTGTGATTGCACAATAGAGGTTGGAGCTCTGATAGGCAGCGGAGCTCAGAGCTTAGGGGTTGATTTAAATTATCTTAAATCAGAGGAATACGCAAAGTCCTCCTTTTCTCAGCAGATCAAGAACGCTCGGGAGCTGACGGCCTGATGCGGAAACTGCTAAAAATATTAGAGGCACTCCACAGCTAGAACACAATAATTTTGATATTATTTGTAATAAATTATATATTTATATTAAAATAATTATTAATCTCAAACATCACACGCAATTCACAATAAATTATGTCTTTGCAGTGGCAAACATTAGATATTTAATTCTAATTAACTACTGAAATTGTATCGAAAAAGACTTCCATCTACTTAGAATCCTGTTTAGATGCAAATTTAACTAAAATTTGGATTAAGTCTGGGCAAAAAGAAAAAAAAAAAAAAAACTTGGACGTGTCGACGCATTATTTGTCACATGACGTGTAACAAAGTGTCCGCAACCCACACTGTAGCAAACACTGATAAACAGAGCCTATAAATTAGTTCGCGCCTCGTTCAAAGAATTCTATGCCTGCCCCCAACCAAGCTTAAGAGCACAGAGCAATTACAGAGCAAGCAAAGCAGAAAAACAGAGCAAGCGAAAAACAGAGAGATTTCGAGCAACAATGAGGATCAACAATCGAGCGATTAAGAGCAAGGCTTTCGTGCTTTTCCTTCTATTCCTTTCAGGTGAGTGATAAGAAGAAGAAGAAGAAGATAGATTTCATTGGATTGTTCAGTGTTTTTGCCTGTTGGGTGTCAATCTTATTGCTCTGTTTTATTAGTGAGAGAAAAAAAAAAAAAAAACTAAAAGGGTGTCAATCTTGTTGATGTTCATATAATTGGTTTGTTCTGAATCTGCTTTGCTATGAATGAAAAAAGCGTGGCTTTAGCCCAAGTTTTGAATATTCAGAGTACGGTTTTTTTCTTTAATATTGTGAATTACTAAAGTCTTGCCTTTTTTCTTTTTCTTTTTTTGGGAAAGGATTCTCGGTGGGAATAGCAGCGGCTGCTGAGGATGGTTCTCCGAAACTCGGGACTGTGATTGGTATTGATCTTGGTACAACCTACTCCTGCGTGGCCGTTTCTCGGAATGGTAACGTAGAGATTGTGGCCAACGATCAAGGAAACAGAATCACTCCATCGTGGGTTGCATTCACTGATAACGAACGTCTGATTGGAGAGGCGGCCAAGAATCAAGCGCATATGAACCCAGAACGCACTATCTTTGACGTTAAGCGTCTAATTGGAAGAAAGTAAGCAATTAATGATCAACCCCTTTTTCTTTTGTGTTTTTTTTTTTACACTTTTTATTGGTGTGTTAACTGAAGTGGGGTTGGTTTGGATCGCTTGGTTTTCAGGTTTGATGATCCGGAGGTTCAAAGGGATATAAAGTTCTTGCCATATAAGGTTGTCAACAAGGATGGTAAGCCTTATATACAAGTCAAGGTGAAAGGGGAGAACAAGGTGTTTAGCCCTGAGGAGATCAGTGCCATGATATTGGGAAAGATGAAGGAGACTGCTGAGGGGTACTTGGGGCGGAAGATTCAAGACGCTGTCATCACCGTTCCTGGTATAATTCATACATATTTCTTCATGTTAATAGGGAGAAAGGATCTAGTAATAAGTGAATTCATATTTGAGTATATTGAAGTTTAATCATTGCAATTAGCAAATTGATGGTGTGGTTTTGTGTTCTCTCTTGTAGCTTATTTCAATGATGCGCAAAGGCAAGCTACGAAGGATGCGGGCACCATTGCCGGACTCAATGTGGCCCGGATAATCAACGAGCCTACAGCTGCAGCTATTGCCTATGGTCTCAACACGAAGGGAGGAGAGATGAACATTTTGGTTTATGATCTTGGTGGTGGTACATTTGATGTCAGCCTACTGACCATTGACAACGGTGTTTTTGAGGTTCTCGCTACTAGTGGAGATACACACCTGGGAGGAGAGGACTTTGACCATAGATTGATGGATTATTTCATCAAGTTGTTCAAGAAGAAGTACAACAAAGATATCAGCAAGGATAACAAGGCGCTTGGAAAACTTCGAAGGGAATGCGAGAGAGCCAAGAGGGCGTTGAGTAACCAGCACCAAGTTCGCGTGGAGATAGAGTCGCTTTTCGATGGTTCTGATTTCTCAGAGCCATTGACAAGGGCAAGGTTTGAAGAATTGAACACGGACTTGTTTAAGAAGACATTGGGGCCAGTGAAGAAGGCTTTGGAGGATGCAGGTCTGAAGAAGAGCGACATCCATGAGATTGTGCTCGTGGGAGGAAGTACTCGAGTTCCCAAAGTGCAGCAATTGTTGAAGGATATGTTCAACGGGAAAGAGCCTAACAAGGGTGTCAATCCGGATGAGGCTGTTGCCTATGGTGCTGCAGTTCAAGGTGGAATCCTCAGCGGCGAAGGTGGTAAAGGTAAATCGCTCATTCCTTCTTAGCACACATCATTCTGCATCTCAATAATATGACAAGCTATTATGGACTTAATTTGACAAATGGAGTGACGGCGCCTATTTCTGTTGCAGACCTTCTTGTGCTCGATGTTATTCCCTTGAGTCTCGGAATTGAAACAGTTGGTGGTGTCATGACGAAATTGGTTCCAAGGAACACCGGAATGCCGACAAAGAGATCTCAGGTGTTTACCACCTACCAAGACCAGCAAACCACAGTTTCTATAAAGGTATGCGCAACTTTAGCGACGAAAAGATTAAAGTCATATTAAGCAATACGGGGCTAAATTATCAATCACAATTTTAGGTCTTTGAAGGTGAAAGAAGTTTGACTAAGGACTGTAATGAGCTTGGGAGGTTTGATTTATCCGGCATTCCACCAGCTCCAAGGTATGCCATCACTGAGAGGGCTCAACAATTATGCAAAATTCTGCTGAATTAAAGTTTGTTTGACTCTAAATAATGCTTGCCATGCTCTTGCAGGGGAGTGCCACAAATCGAGGTCACCTTTGAGGTTGATGCAAACGGCATTCTACAGGTGAAGGCCGAGGACAAGGCAGCAAAGAGGTCTCAATCCATCACCGTCACGAACGACAAGGGGCGTCACAGCGAAGAAGAGATCAAAAGAATGGTCAAAGAGGCCGAGGAAATGGCTGAGGAGGATAAGAGAGTGAGGGACAAGATTGATGCCAGGAACAAGCTCGAAAGTTACATTTATAGCATGAGAAGTAGCATCAATGACAAAGACAAGCTCGCAGAAAAGATAGATTCTGACGACAAAGAGAAGATGGAAAGCACGCTGAAGGAAGCTCTTGAATGGTTAGATGATAACCAGGATGTGGAGAGGGATGATTATGAGGAGAAGTTGAAGGAGGTGGAAGCAGTGTGCAATCCCGTGATAATGCAAGTATACGAGAAAAGTGGTGGAAGTCCAGCTGATGCTGAAGATGAAGAACCAAATGATGAATTGTAGAACATATATCAACTCCTAGTGGTTCCATTCTTTTTGATACCTTCCCTCTCTCCTTTCTCGGCAACTGCATTCTAGTCTCGCTATGAGTTCCATCATTCGCTAAAACACAAGGGGTTATTTCTGCTTACACCTCGTGCAATGGTGCTAGGATGTGCTCTGCTGCCTGCTTGGATTTTCAGTATTTTTATTTTAATTTAGCTGTCTATTAATGTTCTTTAGTTCCGACACTAATTTTATAGATAGTTTTGCTGGTGGTACTAAATTTTACCCCCCAACTATCTTTCAATAATTTTTTTTTTTTGGAATTAAATAAATTTGATTTTTAAAAAAACATTCAGTGATTAAAATTTAAATTTCTTGAAAATCTCATATTCTAATCTTACAAAGGAAAATAAGGTTTTATAATTATAAAGAGAGTTATTTATTGTATAACTTATAGTATAATAATTTTATTAAATTAAAATAAAAAAAAATATGACGCAGTTTTCAATCCCAATTTTTTCTTCTAAATTTTCTTATTCAAGATGAAAATATTCAAAAAGCCGATAAAGACCATCAGTTAAAATAAAAAATAAAAAAATAAAAAAATAAACCTAAATTTTGACGACTCCTATTACGTGGTGGTGTGACGTCGACGCAACTGATGATGACAATGTTGCCTTTATTTAGTTGTTAAGAAAACATTTTTTTTTTAAAACAAGAATTAGTTAATAATTAATTTGTTATTTGTTAGAGGTGAGAGAAAAACAAATTGGAAAATATTATAAGAATGGATGAAATTCCAATTTTCTTGTGTAAAAAGGCATTACATAAAAATAAAAATAAAAAAAAGAAAAAAATTGCGCCTATCAGAAACAAACTTCGCTTGCCTTCATCTAACAAGAGAAGAATTGAACTTGTGTTCTTGTATTCGTAATGGGTGTTTGATTTAAGGCTTGGCTTTGGGGACATTCGATGATTCGGAAGATGGGTGCTTTTGGATATGATGCAATGGGCCTGGGCGCGAGACCCTAACAAATATGGCATTGCAGGCCAGTTGCACTGCGCGGCTGCCAGCCCCTAACTTCAAAATTTCCCCATAAGGGTTCAGAAAACACTTTGATTCCCGCGAGTTCACTTCACATCTCTCGTTTTGAGGGAAAACAAGAATAGCCGCAAGCCCCATCACATTTCCAGCTTTCAATTTTTGATTCTCCGAATCAGGTACTTTCACAATTATTATATCTTGATTTGTGTCATTTTAATATCTCCCTTTTTTGTTCAATTGAATTGTTCTCTTCACTTTTGCTGGATTCTGATTCCTGGGTTTTTTTATTTTTTTGGGTTTGTGGGTTTAGTTCTTCTGGTGCTGACAATGGCTGGCTGTGGTTTGTTGTCTGATGAAGCCGTTTCCAAGCTGACTGAAATGGGATTCGAGTTTTCTGCTGTTGCAGAGGCTGTAAAGGAAGTGGGTCCATCACTGGACGATGCCGTTGATTATATCTTGAATGGCCCCCGTAGAAATTGTGGGGTTGCGTCCAGTAGTTCTAGAAGTTCCTCCATCAACAGAAATGGCAAAAGAATCAAGTCCTCCACTCCTTCTCTGGGTCGTGCTTGTCAGTCGAGCATTTTAGATCATTTTCAATCCACAAGCAGACTTGATAATAATGTATCTGATGCATCGTGTTCCCGATCAGAGGGGTTAGCGCTTCCTGTGATTGTGAACGAACAGAAGGAGTCACTTCCTGCCGGAAAGGTGGAAGCTTGCTGCCTAGAAACAGTGAATATTGGACCAGATTGGGAGGAGAAAGCAAATAGCCTGTTGCAAAAGCATTTTGGTTATCCCTCCTTGAAGGGTTTCCAAAAGGAGGCACTGGCTGCTTGGGTAGCTCATCAGGACTGCCTCGTTCTTGCTGCTACCGGATCAGGTGTTGTTCTTTGCTTCTTCCAAGTGAGCTTGCCATTGGGTCAGTGGGAATTAATCCTGTGCGATTACCTTATTGCAGGGAAATCTCTATGTTTTCAGATTCCAGCACTGCTGACAGGAAAGGTCGTGGTGGTGATTTCACCATTAATTAGCTTGATGCACGATCAGTGCTTAAAGCTGTCAAAGCATGGTGTCTCCGCTTGCTTTCTCGGATCTGGGCAACCTGACAGCAGTGTTGAGCAGAAAGCTATGAGAGGCATGTATCAAATAATATATATTTGCCCCGAGACAGTTTTAAGGTGAGACACTGAATCTTTTCGGCTTTTGCTTGAAAGAGAGAACTTGCAAGATGTTTCTAGTGACACAGAATGGTAATATTGCTGTGCAGACTAATGAAACCACTTCAAGGACTTGCAGATAGTCCTGGAATTGCACTATTTGCAATTGATGAAGTCCATTGTGTCTCCAAGTGGGGTCATGATTTTCGGCCCGATTACAGGTTCCTATTCTCCTCTTTGATCTAATTTGCTGTTTTAGTGCCCTACTCAATGCACATATCACATCCTAATATTAGTGGTCGAATTTACTAGTTGGAAATATTTTTTTACAAGTAGTATACTAGACAAGCATTTGACTTAAATGCAGCGAATTACAGTAAATCCAAGGTAACAAATTCTGCTATTTATTACATGCTTTGCTACTTGAGATTCACTTGGTTTGTGCTTATTATTCTTATTTTGTAGACATGTTGCACCATTTCCCTGTGCAGCAGATTCATGTTTTGACTGTCTTATTGTGCCATTGAAAATTTTTGGTCCCCCAGTTCAGCTTATCAACTAGATTTTTGCGTTTCAAAAAGGAGCTCATACAACTCATTGGCCTTGAAACATGTGCTTTAATGTTTCAGGCGATTGTCCTTATTGCGTGAGGACTTCAGTGCCATCCCACTGATGGCATTGACTGCTACTGCCACAATTCAGGTGCGGGAAGACATTATTAAATCATTGCGCATGTCGGAGGAAACAAAGATTGTGCTGACTTCATTTTTCCGCCCAAATTTACGGTTCTCGGTAAACTGCCGTCTCCATTAGATGATTGTTTGAACAGCTTGGCTATTCATTTTTTTATTGCTTATTCTCTTTTGCATTCAATATATACATATTATCATATAAAATTTGCTGTCGCACAATACTAGAATTTTTGCTGCCTTTTACAGGTAAAACATAGTCGAACATCTTCTCCATCTTCCTATGAGAAAGATTTCGGCCACTTGATAGACATGTACTCCAGAAAGAGAAAAACTAAGAAGAAGAAAGGGAGTGTGGTCTCAAAACTATCAAATGAATGGTCTGACGGCTCTTCTAATAGTGGGCTGTCTGAGACTGAAGATTATTGCAGTGATACTTGTGATGAACTAAAGCTATCAAAGGAAAATAAATCAAATGCTTCAAAGGGAAAGGAAATGTCAGTTGATTATTTGGAAAATGAAATTGATCTTTTTCAAAGTGTTGATGATTGGGATGGTATCCATTCTATTCTTATACTAGATTTTCACATATGGTTGCTGCATTGTATAACTATGGTTGCTGCATTGTATATCTATGGTTGAATATACATTCAAGTGTAGAACCAGAAAATGGAATTGCTGATGACAAACAGAAACCTTATTTCATCTCTCACCTTGAATCTTTTTTCAGGACCTCTCTAATTATTCTCTTTCTCTGTTTTGAAGTTGCATGTGGTGAATTTTGTGGGCAATTTTCTTGTGACAATTGGAGTATGTGTGTTTCGTCCAAGACATTTCATCCCCCTAACATCACAGAAGAAAGATTAAAGCTTTTGCAAAAGCCACTAGAGGAAGGCCCTACGATAATTTATGTTCCTACAAGGAAAGAAACATTGAGCATTGCCAACTTTCTTTGTGGCTTTGGTGTGAAGGCTGCTGCTTATAATGCATCGGTAGGTAGTATATGGTTGTTGCAAAAGGTGTATTTGAACGCTTACTATAATGATGTTTTAATGTATGGTTATTGCATATTCAGTAATGCTGGATCATTTGCTATTTTGCAAATTTTATCTCTAGCTTGATAGGCAAGTAATACATGGTTTTTTTTCTTCTTTGATTCCAGTTGCCAAAGTCACACCTAAGGTGTGTTCACAAGGAATTTCAGGAAAACATTCTAGAGGTATGGATTGTGAAACTACAAACCATAGATTGCATCCTTGGTCTGCATCTTCAGTAGTAATTTAAGCAATATATAAGCAACAATATTTTGAACTCTAGTTATCTTGCTGACTTGCTATCAAGCAGCATTCTCTTTTTGCAAATTCCCTATTCCATTTTTGTCCACCAATATTTTGAATGAGCACATAAATAGAAAACTGTATCTATATGTCTTGATGTATTTTTCTATACTGACTATTGAGGATATTGTGGCACTCTGATCTGTTCTGTAAGGCTTTCTATAAACTAAACTACCTGTTCTCATCCTTTACTAATAAAAAGAGCAGCAAACAGCAAACATCTTTCCTTTCCTAGTATGGGGGTACAGGAAATGGTATTGATGAAACTTGACACCTTTCACTTCTGATCCTAGGTTGTTGTGGCCACTATTGCTTTTGGTATGGGGATTGACAAGTTAAATGTCCGAAGAGTAATTCACTATGGCTGGCCACAGGTTTATGTTTTATTTTTTCATGTTTGATATTACCGCAATATTCTTTTGGGATTTGTTATCATTTATATTCTTTTCATATTATAACTCCTACCTAATTGATTACAGAGCCTGGAAGCATATTATCAAGAAGCCGGCCGTGCTGGAAGAGATGGGAAACTAGCTGAGTGCAGTTAAGTCTTTCAATATATTAATTAACACATCCTGACTGGAGAACATTCTCATTTGGTAACTCTGGATGGTATTTCATTTTTTCATGCAAATGTGATATTGCCATTAAGCCTTGCTTTGCCAACCCCCTCTCGTTCCATTTTTGGTAGTACACAGTTGCTTATAAGAGGAAGATTCTGCTTGTACATGCTGTTGGCTGGGGAATATATTACTGATCACAGATAAGTCAATTAGGTTAATGATCTCACTTATAATACATTGATTTCATTTAGCAGCACTATATGCAAACTTGTCAAGAATTCCATCCCTGTTGCCGTGTAAAAGAAGTGAAGATCAGACCAAACAAGCATACAAGATGTTATCCGATTGTTTCAGGTCATTGTTTGAAGCATATCTCTTCAGACCTGTTTAGTTTAGTTCATTTTTTACCGTATTTCCAATTATTTATCTGTTTCTTTCTCTGCAGATATGGTATGAATACTTCATGTTGTCGAGCAAAAATGCTTGTGGAATATTTTGCAGAGGATTTCAAGTACGAGAAGTGTCTCTTGTACGTAATGCATTTTCATTTTGCTCTGATTCTTTTGAAGTATCTATTGGGTCAGTTTCTGATTAATGCTTTGGGGAAAAAACAATGTGACTTGCTATCTACTGGATTACATGCATTATTCTTAATAGACTGTCACGTATTGTCAAATTTGTCGATGTGCTACACTTTGTCTTAAGCCATTTTGATGGAATTTTCTTTTGATTTAGGTGCGACGTGTGCATTGATGGGCCTCCTAAAATACAAAATTTGAAAGAGGAGGCTGACCTTTTAATGCAGATTATTGCTTCTCATCTTGTAAGTGTATTTGGTATTTCCATTCCTTAGTTCCATTAAGTTAGGCCATAATTACTGCATATCTCAGGCAGATATTCTTGTCATAGATTTAACGACTAAATATAGGTTTATTACATATAGGATTCTTGTTTTTAAATCAATGTATTGATTTTAATTCTCTAAGCTTTTGGTTATTGACTGATTCTCGTTAGTAATGGTATGTTGAATTTCAGGGAACTGAGAGTCTTTTGGATGACCTGTGTGAACGCGGCGGCAATGAAATGCGGAAGCCAAACCTCAGGATGTATGTTAGTAAAATAAGGGAGCAGGTAATAATAGATCTATGTTGTTCTTTCTCGCATTTTAGTTTCTGGGTGCTGGTTCTGTGATTCTCATGCAGTGGTTGTAAGCAGTCTCAAAAATTTTGGGCAACGGATCAACTATGGTGGCAAGGTCTTGCTCGGATTATGGAAGGTAAAGGATATATCAGAGAGTGGGATGACAGGGTAACTACTGTGAATTATTTGCATGAACATCTAAGGCTCTCTAGAGTCTCAAGCACGTCCCCCATGTGAATTCTTCTGTGGAGTGGATGGTTAAATGCATGACTAGCCTAGATGCATCGTTTAAACGCCAATTACTTATGTAATGCAGAATCACGTTCAGATAAAGTTCCCAAAGCCAACAAAGTTGGGACTGGAGTTCCTGGAATTTGGAAGAGACCAATCTTTCTGTGTTTACCCTGAAGCAGACATGCTACTCTCCACGAACAGACACAGAGCTCATTCGACTTTTGCTGACTGGGGTAAAGGCTGGGCTGATCCCGAGATCCGACGTCAACGCTTAGAAAGCAAGCAACCGAGTAGGAAGCCGCGAGAGTTGAGGCAAACTCGGGTGAGATATTATAGCAAAGTGAAACCAGGTATGGGAAGTGCCCGAGGTAGAATAGAATCAAAGCTCTCCAAGCAGAGTAGATAAACCAGTCCTTCACTTAAAACGTTGAATTGTTCCCCCTAGACGGGCTATCATGGTACAAACAGTCAGAAATACATGATAGAAAAAAAAGAAAGAGATTCCAAGGCCATAATGTTTAATGTTCTTTTTTGCATTTGGAATGCAGTCTTCAAATTTAGTTAATGGTAGAACTAGAAAAAGTCATTAATTAGTTAATTGTTAGCGTGTTGCCATTGCTAGAGAGGGCAACAGGGAGAATCACAAAAGACTTGATGTTGGGCGACATGCTTTATGTTACCGTGCACGAAATTCCAACATTAGAAAAGATTGCATAAAGAATTCTTTTAAAATTTGGGCAATAGTTTAATTTCAAGTATTTTTTCCTTGTAGTGTTGTTTTTGAATTTGAAATAAAGATTTATATTTTTGTTAATATTGAAATGAGACTTGATATTGAAATAAAACTGAAGAGAATTTTATTCAAATTTAATAGAATTTATATAGTAAATTTTTTTTTATATCAAATTGTTAACGGATAAAAAAATAATAATAATAAGTAACTAATTCCAGATTCTATTCGTGGCGTATTCATGAAAAACTAGAGCGGTGTAGCCATGTCCCACGCTGCACTCCCGGAGGCAATCGTTCTCGCTGGAAGTAAGGAATCTCTAGGAAAAATGTATAACTTATAAAATCAATTCCATTGCAGTTTATATGAACTCCATGCTACAAACACAACAGCCCCATGGACTATGGCCGCATCATTTGTGCCCTGCTCGGCTTCTCTGCATCTTTCTTCCTGTGTTTTCCAAACCTGAAGGGATGGCACGAGCAACAAATCACAACAAAGAAACTGCAGGTCATAAGCGAGGCATTGGAGCAAGCCGAAGAAAGGGCAATTAGATACCAAGAAAGGCACGATCAAATACTGAGCCAAATATCCTCCCATTATCTGACTCACCAAGATCTCCAGGACGCGTTGGCCGGCGCCAGGGCGGCCATGAACGAGGCACTGGAGTTTGTTGTTAGTTTGAGAGACGTTCAATTGAAAATCTTGATCAATTTTCCCAATGAAGCCAGTTTTTCCGTATTGGACCGGCCGCGTCCCAGTACAAGCAGGCCATGGAACAATTAGAATCCTTATAAAAACTATAGTTTGTATAACGTATTTATTAGTGTTAATTATGATCACGGTTCAGTAATGTGGATTTAACGAGACACTAATCATTTGCCACAATTCATGTTTTTTTTTTTTTTTATCTCTCTCTCTCTCTTTTTCATGGTAAGTAGTTTTTAATCTGAAACCCCATTAGATCATTGATACATGTCAATACATGCACTGTATTAATTAATATCATTTTAATGCAATGATTATTATGTAGCCATTCAATCTGTTAAAAAAAATTAATTTAGCTCTTTTCTCTTTAGTGTTCACACTAATTATTTTTTGATCCTCGTATTAATTATTAAGCTGTGACGCGTGTTCACATTTTCCTTTGAAGAATGGCAAACCCGTTTTTTTTGACAAAACTCGTTCTGATTGGCCAATTCCAAAGTCCCCGGATTGCCAGCTTGTCAAAACATTGACCGTACGATCGGAAAATACCAACAAAACCTATAAAAAAATTTTAAAAAAAGCGCAAGGATTGCCGACGTGGCGCACACGATGGCTATATAAAATCACAGCAACTCGACTTGTTCCCTTTCATGGATTTTCAAAGCTTTATAAAGTTTTCAATTTCCCTCTAAAACGCTGCGTTTCAGTTTTTAAAATCAAATTTCGAATTTGATTTTTGGCCCATGGACGCGCCGAAGGGTAAGGGTGCCGGAGGGAGGCGAGGAGGCGAGAGAAAGAAGGCGGTCCCCAAGTCAGTCAAGGCGGGGCTCCAGTTCCCCGTGGGTCGGATTGCCCGGTTCATTAAGAAGGGCCGATACGCCGAGAGAGTCGGCAGTGGAACTCCGATCTACATGGCCGCCGTTCTTGAGTATCTCGCTGCTGAGGTAAAAGAAAGGAAAAAAAAAAAAACAAAAGGAACTCTGGTCTGATCTGATTCTTTTTTTTTTCATGCCTCTTTTTATGTTTGGTTTCATGGAAAAAGGAGGACAAAAGTGAAGGAAAATTTTTCCAACTTTCTCGGATGCCAAACAGTAATCATCCGTGGGCTTTCGACGTGCGCACGCGTCAAATTTCTTTAAAATTTTAATTGATTTTGTGGGAATGAGATGATGATGATGATGGTCGTGGCGACGATGGTGGCAGGTGTTGGAGTTGGCGGGGAATGCGGCACGTGACAACAAGAAGAACAGGATAAACCCAAGGCACGTGCTTCTGGCGGTGAGGAACGACGAGGAATTGGGGAAGCTGCTACAGGGAGTGACCATAGCGAGTGGTGGGGTGCTGCCAAACATCAACCCTGTTTTGCTGCCCAAGAAAACCGCATCCGACAAGTCGTCTGACCCCAAATCCCCCAACAAGTCTACCAAGAAGGCTTAATTTTAATTCCACTTCGCTCTTTTTTTTTTTTTTGTTGGTTTTTTGGTGGGTATCTGGTACTGTTTGTGAAAATGTTCCTCTTCTGGGCTTTCTGCCTGGCGCGTAAATGTGGCTGACGAGCAATCATATAAAGGGAAATTTGCTTGTTCCCTCAATGGCTTAATGATTACATGATTTGGTTCGAGAATAACCATGCAACAAAGCTATAATCATTTCGAAGCTATCATCCATGCATAATTAGATATTGGGTACAGTTGTCCAATAAAAGTGAGATCTATTGCCGTTACATAGAATTTCCTCCCTGCTGGATCGGCAATTAAATCGGTTCGGTCTAACATTTTGTGGCATTGTATTGTTCTCCTCTTGCCTTCAATCGATGGATTATTTACAATCTTGAGTGCGATTGTTTCGTTTATATATATATATATACACATATGCGAGTGGGGTCTAGTCGAGTCAAGTCGGCGGTCTCGATGGTTTGGTTTAATTTGGAGCAATTGTCAGATTTTCAGTGGGTTATGATGGTGTGCTCGTTCCATGTATCCATGTGGAGCTGGACCATACTAAAAATAGAGCCACTAATTGGGCTGGAAAACTAGAATTTGGGTTCGGGCCTCAGGACCATTTTGTTTGACAGAACAGAAAGGGAAGAGATTTATGAAGGGTTTTCTGCAAATATCGCCGAATCGAGTGAGATTGTTGAAGGGGGATTGAATATTTTTCCTACAACCCATGAGGCGTTTCCTGGTAAATTTACCTGGCTGATCCGCAGAAATGGTAGTAAAGTTCGTTTTATCTTGCAACACGCGATGTAACTTAGTCTTTATGTGCTTGTCAGCAGCAGAGAAGCTCCCTCATACGGGTTGTGGCCATTGCTGCTGCCGGGTCGGGCTTTTCGTATGCAAACAGTAGCCATGACGCCAGTGAGCCTTCTTCTATTCATTTCTTCGCATTTTCATTTTATTTTGAGAAGCATTGGCAGTATAATCTTCCTTTTCATTTCTCCTCGACTTTCTATAGAGAAATATGCTGCTTCTAATTGGATGTTTTAGGTACGAGGATATCGCTCTCAATTCCAGTGCCATTTCGTGAACCTTTGTTGCTGCCGTGGCAAAGAACAGGGGATTTGATCCCAGGTCCGTTCTTTATTTCTGCAAATCATTGGAAATTTTGTACTTTTTGTTTTTGTTTTTTCATATTATTTCTAAGTTAACATGCTTCATTTACCGCTTTTTGTGGTTATCTGTTTCAACTTGAATTTGTAGGGAATCTTTCATTATTTGCTTCTAGAACTAGTCCTGTTCCTGTTCCGTCAGCAGACGAAAAGAAAGAAAGTTCTGGGGCTGTTGGGGATGATCTTAAGCCATGTCGTGGCTGTTTGGGCAGAGACACTCTTGCCAATGCAGCTGCTGGTGTTGGTCCGGCTGTTGTCAATCTATCTGTTACACTGGGTATAGTTTTTTGGAATTTTAAATTATACCGTTGAGTCAATTTTTTTTCACTGAAAATATTGCCATTCGGGATGCTTTTCAATTTTTCCTTTGATAGGATTTCACGGCTTTCCTACTGGAAAGAGTATAGGCTCTGGAACTATTATTGATTCAGACGGTACTATCTTGACATGCACTCACGTTGTTGGTGATTTTCAAGGCATGAAAGCTTTATCCAAAGGAAAGGTGAGTGATCAGCAAACAGAAAATTCTTTATTGGCAGTATCACTCCATAGCATTTACTTTTGGGTAATTGACAGCCTTTGTTATTACGATTCATTTTGCACTCTGAATACTGTGTGAGTCTAATTTTCACAGGATCTCACTCCTTCTCTGGTTTTAGAAGTTTCTACTCGTAGATGGATAATTCTTTTTTCTCAGTTGTGGCTCTGTTATCAAATTTGGCTCTGTTGTGATGTATGATGAGCCCCATTGCACAACCCAAACCAAAGAAACTGATAGAATCTCTTTTTTGGTTAAGATGGCTGCTGTTAGTTTTTATAATGGGGAATTAAATTTTTCATCTGGTCTGCACAAAACATGTCTTCTTCTGCTTGAATTGCAGTTTAACTTGTTAATTTTCACAGAATGTATTGCTTAAACTTCTTGGTTGACATTATAACTTTTGCAGGTTGATGTTACTTTGCAAGATGGTCGGACATTTGAGGGTACAGTAGTCAATGCTGATTTTCATTCTGATATTGCTATTGTAAAGATAAAATCCAAAACTCCATTGCCAACGGCAAAACTTGGTTCTTCGAGTAAGCTTCGCCCTGGGGACTGGGTAATAGCTGTGGGCTGTCCACTTTCCCTTCAAAACACTGTAACAGCTGGGATTGTAAGGTGATATTAATAGCAAAAGTAAATTCTTATTTTCTGTACCCTGATCTTTGCAGAGAAACGAAAATTTTGTCACTGGCTTTTTGCACTTTCAGCAGTGATTTGTTGTTGATAAGAGTGAAGTATAATGAGATTCTTGGCGTTTTGATTTCTTAAATTTTTCATCACTGATTATTGATGCCTTTTCTTTATTTGTTTCTGCCTCTTCACCCTGATGGAACTAGCTGTGTTGACCGGAAAAATAGTGATTTGGGCCTTGGAGGGATGAGCAGAGAGTTTTTACAGACAGATTGTGCAATAAATGTGGTATGTCTGCCTCCCCAAATTGCTTGGCCTCTTTTTGCAATACTTGCTCATCCCAGTTGTTAACCAGTGAGGTGTCTATTTTGTCACCAATCATGCACAAAGGCAGGGCTTTAAAAGCTTGTTTAATTCCATCTGTTCACTCCTTTTGTTCCAAATTATCATGGATATATGTAGTTTTGTTGTGTATAACTTTATGTTGTAGGGAAATTCAGGTGGGCCACTTGTCAATGTTGATGGAGAAGTTGTTGGTGTTAATATCTTGAAAGCAATGGCTGTGGATGGAGTGAGCTTTGCTGTACCAATTGACTCGGCTGCCAAGATTATAGAGCATTTTAGTAAGAGTGGGTAAGTGATTAGCACCATTAGCTTTTCTGTGACCAGCTACAGAGCGAGGTCACTGTCCCTAGTTATTTTTTATGGAATCAATTTTCAAGGTTGAGATAATAAATTTCTGTGAATAATTATTCAAAGCTAAATTGGAATATCTGGTTGTTCTCTTCTCTTAATGGAGGAAAAGAATAACAATTTAAAAAATACTGAATGATCTTTGATAGACTTCTCAAAATACATAGAACAAATTGGAATTAGTGGAAATCTGTGGGGATCATTCGTGAAATTTTGTTGCTCCAAATGTTTTGAAAAGCATCGTGGTTTTCAACAGTATATGTAAAAATTGGTAGTTTTTGCAGGAGAGTCATTCGGCCTTGGCTTGGCTTGAAAATGATCGATCTTAATGAGATGATTATTGCTCAGCTTAAAGAAAGAGATTCTACATTTCCTAATGTTGATAGAGGTGTGCTTGTGCCTATGGTATGTTCTCTGATTGCTTTTTCTTATCTTATGTTTCAATGTAACCGAAGTTTATTTGGGCATTTTCATCTTTGATTATCAGGCTTTTGAGATTATGCTAGGGTGTAATATTGTGGAAATTATGCGGACTTTTGCCTCCATGCAAAGACACAAAATGGCTATGCAGGGCATATAAAATGCTAGCCTGACATTTTACTTAAATTTTGCACTTTTTAACACTTGACAATAAATAATTGTTGTGCTAGGTAACACCAGGGTCCCCTGCTGATCGTGCTGGATTTCGCCCTGGCGATGTTGTTATACAATTTGATGGGAGGCCCGTTGACAGCATCAAAGAGGTATCCATCACTTTCTAAACTGCCGTCAAAATTTTTGCCCGTGAAAAACCTAGTATTTTAATGATTTTGAATTCTCAGTGTTTGTTGCTTGTAGTAAATGGTTTTATATATATATATACCTCACACTTGTGAAAATTTTGGCAGATCATTGAAATTATGGGGGATAGAGTTGGAATTCCTTTGAAGGTACGTATTAAGAGAGCAAACGATACTTCCGCGACTTTGACCGTTATTCCGGAGGAGGCAAATCCAGAAATGTGACTTTCATTATTCGTTTTTCCTAGATACGCATTGTTGATTGGATTTATACTGACACTTGAAATGGGAAAGAGAAACAGACTTACATTTTAGTAAGTCTAAAATTTATGTTTCCCTTGAATACAACAAGAACGTGGGGTTTGCATAAAACTCTCTTGGTTGACGCTCGGAGTTTTTCTTCCCTTTTTGTTTGGTTTCTTTCTTTTGATTTTTAAAATTTCTTCATTTTCTCCTTATCAGACGTTTCGGTTAGGCACTCTCTCCAGGTACTAGGGAGAAGGGACCTAGTAGGGCTATCTTGGAAGTAGCCGAGGGGGTGATAACGCATTGCGTACTGGAAGAAAAAAGAAAAACCAAAGAAAAATCACACCCTGCCATAATTCTAACATTGTAAATCGTTCCGGGCACATCTAACAAGTTACAGGGTTCATAATCTATGCCAATATTTTGAGTTCCATAATGATTCAGTAATGTTAATATTTGTGTAAGCTTGGGCACCATTATCAAGAAACATCTAAACGCACACTCATCTACAATCCAACTGCCTTTAATCGCTCCTGTCATAAACTATTTACAAGTTATTTGTCCCCTAAACATGTATAGTAGAAAAGAAAAAATAATGCAATATTCTCGGCAAAATAGAAGAGGCCATCTTTAAACCATTGCGTTTCAACGCTTCAAGAAACTGATTGCGTTCATGAAATTATGATGTTCGAGCTGGGTCATCTCTCCGCCATTTACAGGGTTGAATTCACATCGGTAGAAGCTGCATCAAGAGACCAATAGAACATTAAATTTTCAACTAATCAAGAAACTAAAATAAATGTATCCACCAACAAGAAAGTTAGATTACGATTCATATTTATACTAGCTTGACAAGGGAAATCCAGAAAATGTTCCATTACAATGGAATGAGAAGACAAATTCCTGAACGATATACAACATAACCGCTGATAATGAAATGAAAAACATTGATGGCGTCAATGTATTTAGAAGGTTGACCATGATCTACAAACTTCCCCAATGATGGTGAGTGAAATTACATGGGGTAAGTATAACAAAGATGTAGATCATCCAGATGGTCAGTTATCACGAGTCATGCAATAAACCCTGCTAATTCAACTACACCTACCCCACCAAATAGAAAAAAAATTGAGAAACAAAATGGGACCAATTTTCGTTACCTTCCGTCTATGCCAACAATCACTATTGTGTTCTTCTGTCCAAAGCCAATGAAATACTGCAAACCTTCAGGTAGTCGGAACTGAGCCACTGACCACTCTGACTTGAAATACTTGGGCAATACACCTATAAGAAAGTAAGAATCTACACGAGCTTGACATCTAGAATGACAAGCACACAACAAAAAAATGAGCAAAACAGGACCAGTTGCTGACACTTAGCCTGTACACTAAGCAATGAATTCAGAAGTTCTCTAACAATATATCAACAAATTCGCCCAGTCAATGAACTAGATTGGAGATTAGCTCTTAATATGCATTCAAACCTAGACTTCCACCAAGCATTATCAGCTAAGATTAGCTGGACCTTTATTATTGAAGCAGGAGGAGATTGGTAAACCTAAATCTTTTTCCAGAAACTCACTCAGTGTATGAAACTACCCCACAGAATTAACGAAGAAAACATAAAGTGATAATGCAAACAGATCTTACCTTTGAAAACAGAAAGAGATCTTAAACTGGTAGAATGATTTGACTCAGATGAGACGTGTGATCTATCATTTGCTGGTGAACCTGAATCAACCTTGAGGTTAAAGACATGAACAGTACCCTTGTCACTTGAAACAGCTAACCACTGAGCATTGGAAGAGAATGCAAGACTGAATATTTCTGCTTTGTCTGCACCTCTCCTTACCTTACATTGAGTTCCCAGCAAAACGCCCAGAATTAGCAAATATCATCAACAAACCACACAGGGATAAACTGACACTAAAACATCCATCGAACTACAGTTTCATAGAAAAACAAACATCGGGTGCAGAACCATGCATCCAACTAACAATCAATTAAGCAACATATCTTTTCTCCACAATTCAGTAATCAATCAAATCAAAATATAGCACCCCTTCACCCTCAATTCCCTTATCCACCCAAAAAGATGATACCTTTGAAAGCAGAGAAATCACAATACTTAGAACCATATATACATTTATTTGTCCATGAGCTTTTTCAATTGCCAATCATTCCTTTACCACTTACATTTAGAAACATTTAACAGCCACAAACACCCTTTGCTGTCCAAATGCATAAACATAATTATACAACATCACATAATCAAGAAATTACGGATGTATATCCTCCCCAGACTGCACAGTGCGGGAGACTCGTGCAATGGGAACGCCACATGATCAACAAATCAAATAGCATAGCGATGGCATACCTCCTGAAGCAAAGACCCATCAAGAGTATTAAAGACCCGAATCAGAGTCCCTTTACTACTAGCAGTGGCGAAGAACCTCCCATCCAGAGTCATCGCTATGCACACGATGGTCGAATCATGAGCAGTCACGAGCCTCGTCCTCTTAGACCCGAAATCCTCCACCCTTATCTGGCCCTTCACGAGTCCAGGGCATACCAGCAACATCGGCGCCGACGCGTGCGACACCTCGCACAACCCTTTGGCGTTCACCGTCGTCTCGATTTGGTGCAGCAGCCTGAAGTCCATGAAATTGTAAACGAACACTTTCTGCAGGGTTATAACGACGATTCGGTCGCGCCGGAGTTTTACGTTTTTGACCTCTGACCGGAAGGAGAGCTCGCCGCGGCATTGTCGAGCCAGGTCGTCCCAGATGAGGACTTTGTTAGGTGGGAAAAGAGGGTTAGGTCCACCGCCGACGAGGCAGTAGAGATTGGTGCGGAAGAGCATGGCGACCAGCCCGAGGCCACTGCCGCTGTGGCCGCTAGAGTCGAAGTCCTGGCGGTAGCGAGGGAGGAAGGGGTTGCAGAGATAGATGCGGAAGCCGGTGTCGAGGCCGACGGAGAAGCAGCCGAAGTCTTGGTTGAAGGAGATGCGGTGGATGGCAGGGTTTGGGGATGGGGGCGGGTTGAGGGAGCGAGAGACCAGGTTGTTCGCGGCGGCAGATTTGGCGTCATCGGGCTGGGAGTCGGGTTCCAGCGGAACGGGGCGGACGTAGGCGGAGGGGGGCAGGGACGGCGAAGTCATTGACCGCGGGAGGAGGGGATTATTGGTGGAGAGAACGGCCACGAGGAGGTCCGCGACGTCGTCGGAGCAGAGGTTTTTCGAGGGGCTTTAGAATTGGAGTAGCTTCTTCTTTTTTTTTTTTTTTTTTATTTTTAAGGTTGGCCTTTGCATCAATCAACATAAATAGAGGAGAAATTGAATTAGAAAAGGAATCGGATACTGGCCCCCCCAAAAAATAAAAGATAAAAATAAAAATAAAGAATCGGAAATTGTTTTTCTCGCCGGAATATAATTCTTAATCGTCGCATGCTACGGTGAATTTATTTATTTATTTTTGTAATTTTCTAAGAATTAGAAAATCTTGTTATTCTACTGTAAGTCTCTAAGTCTTTACATGGACAGAAGACCATCGATTTACGCACATAAATGAGACGAGGATACCTTTTCTTTGTTTTTCTTTCTTTTTTTATTTTTTCTAATTCCAATATCGCATGATGCATGGAGGAGCTTTATCATCTACTTCTTCATCCGGAAGACAAAGGCGACAGCTTTCTTTCTCTCTTTCTCTTCTTTTCTCTTTCTTGTTCTTTTTCTTTTTCTTAATTGGGTACATAAAAAGAAGAGAAATTCGAACACAGACAGACAGACAGACAGACAGACAGACGGACATAGTCCACACACTTCACAGAAACACGCATTACATGTAATGGCACTTGCCCACTTGTACGGTCACTTTAATGTAAGAAGCGTAAACTGCAGCAAAACGGCGATGACTTATTCTAGCACACCGTGCATGCCAACTAGCAGAAAAGTCGCTGCTCGTGAGCTACAAGCGCGCGGCCAATCAAGTACAGACGGGCCTCGGTGCTCCACCAATACTTTTCCTTCCTTTTTCTCTCTCCTAGGCGCACACAAAATGAAAAGAAAAACAAACCAACATCCCGTGAATCTTAGGAGTTATTGCTCGTGTAGATTCGAATTAGAAATCAACTTTCTTCGTGGGAGAAGGTCAGCGCTTCAATACACTCAGAAGTGCGACAGAAGGGACAGTTGGACGAGTGGGGGCAGATTGGAGCTAAAAGGCCTAAAAACCACAATGAATGGTGGGGTTCAATTCAATGAGAGCACGCGATGGACGGACCTAGGCCCCCAAGTAGAAGGATGATGCCATTTTGCCATATCCTTCTTCCTCGTGGGACTCCACCCCAACTCCACTCCATCGAGTTGACAATGTCTGCGCACTGCATTAGTTGTATTTTATTAAAATCTGAAGGGACGCTAACAAAGGGCGGAAGTTACCCCTACCCCTACCCCTACCAGCTCACAGTGTTGTGGCCAACGAAGAGCGAGCAGTTGTGTGTGTATATGTATATATATACATATTCTCCATCGAGAGAGATTAGCCTACTCGTCCAATACATAAGGAATCTTGAAGATGATTCCCACGTCCCACTTCGTCCGGTTAACCCACAATAATGTAAAAATACGTGCATATGTTATTTATTTATTTATTGAACAAAAAGAAAAATATATGTGTGCATATGTTTATTTTGATTGAAGGTAGGAAAAGTCAAACCTGATCTACATCGGCATGATTAAACTGCTCACAAAATTAAAAAAAAAAAACAAAAAGAAAATCAAAATTAAAACGAAGGGCCCTAAAAATCAAAGCCATCACCAAATCCGGCGTCGTAACCAGCATCATAGGCAGCCATGTCGCCAACATCCGAGATCATGTCCCCGATCAACAACCCACCGAGCAATCCAGCTCCTACTCCCAACGCCATGTTCCCTCCGCCGTGCTTCTTCGGCTTCTGCGGCTGCACCACCGGCGGATATCCGCCGTACCCCGGCTGCGGCGGGTAACCCGGATATCCATACCCTGGAGGCGGTGGCGCTGGATATCCACCGTAGGCGTGTTGTGGCGGTGGCCGGTACCCACCTGGTGGCGGATAGGGATACGCGCCAGGAGGAGGCGGCGCCGCGTACCCACCAGGAGGGGGATACGGTGCAGAGCTAGAGGACGGATATCCCGGCTCGGCCGGATAAGCCATAACCGGCTCATGCACTTTCTTAGCCTTCTCGGCGGGAGGCGGCGCTATGTATTTATCACCAAACTTGTAAGAAATATTCAACGTTCCTTTAGCCTTCCCACTCGCCGTCCGGACGCTGTAGCTGACGTTCTGGCGTTCTTTCCCATCTCCGGCCGCTGCTCCGTCGAGGAGGTCCTTGATCGGAACATGGACTTCTCCGATCTCCTTGTCGCCGAAGCTCCGTTCGGATTTGATCTCGAATTTAAGGGTGAGGCGGTACTGCTGAAGGGCAGCGTCGTCGACGGTGAATCTCATGGTGGAATTCCAAGCGGGGTTGGACCCACAGTCCTTGTGGACATGGGTCTTCTGCTTCTGTTTGGCGTAGGGATCGCCTTCGATGGAAACCACCGCGTAAACGTCCATCTTGGTGAAGAGATTGACATCTTTCAGGTCCCTGGCCGAAACAACCGTAATCTCGAACGGCCTGCTCTCCATATTTTCAAGATTCAAGAATTGGTATCAGGAGACAAGAGGGGTAGAAAGATCAAGAACTGGCTGAGTTGGGTCTTTGACGGGTCTGTGAACAGAACAGAGAGACTGCCGAGTTGGCTTCTTGTTTTGTTTTGTCTTTTTCGGTGTTGTTGGGAGAGAGCGGTTGCAAACGGTGGCCCTATATAGAAGAGGGAGGTTGAGGCTGAGGAGGAAGCTGGGTGGAAGTATCGGATCGGATCGGACGGCTGAGAATGGGCGTGCGGGAGAGAAGGGAAGACCCCAAACAGGATGTTTCTTTCCAGATAAAAAGGAATCTTTTTTTTGCGCGTAACGATTATCAACGGACCAAGGAGATTTTCGCTAATTACAATAATCTTTCTACGCGTAATCTACACCGTTAAAAAGGTCAGAAGAGAGGAGAGGTGCGTTAAATATTATTAAAAATTAATATCTGTCCCGTCATTAATGCTTTGACGCGTATGTTGCGCGTATCGTCGTCCCCCCTCCCTCCAATCTGTCCTTATTTTGCTTACGTGTCCCGGTTGAAGGAGGATTTAAGAAAGGAAATGAACTTGGGGGGGGGGGGCGGCTGATCTCATCCCACTTCTTCCCGCGGCGCACGACCAAAGGGCGCGCCGCAATGGCAACCGTTGGTTTGATGGATTTGCTTAATGGGCCCGACCAATCTTAATTCGACGCGATTTTTATCGATTCTTCTAGAATGAATTAGGCGTTTTCCAGACCATACTGGGCCCAGAAGTGGTCGTCACTACTTGGCGTGCGAGGAATGCTACCACCTCGTTGCCAGGGACCAACGAGGCTTCGAAATCTCAGTCTCCCCCGTCTCTCTCTCCGGGATAAATGCCCTCCAAAAGAAGACCCCCCCCCTAAAATAATAAAAAAAATAATTAAAAACAAAAAATAGAGAGAGATCCATACACTGTACTCAACCGAGAGATCCATACAAGTGAACAATTTGCCGACTGAGAGAGGGCTTTTACTTTAGTCAGCCGGCTACACAGCAAGCACATAATTCCGGATGCAGCTTGTATTATAATGACTGACTGAAAATTATTGCGCTCTGCTAGAGTTGATTGGGCATCCCAAACAAAAATTTTGGTGGACGTTAACCTCCACATTTCTCGTTAAGAGAAAGAGAGAAAGAAGAAAAAAACATAAAAAATAAAAAAAAAATAAAAAAAAAGAGAGAGAAAAGGTCGTTGGGAGCCACCAATGTACCCTTTTACTTTAGGCACTTGTTTCTTGGCTTTCAATTGTCAAATGGCCTGCCGGGGGCTTAAGCAGAGCATAGTTTCCACCACATGCAGCGTCTCAAGCTCAAAGCAAAATACAAATTGGATTTTAGCAGGTACATCGCGGCCCAGGCTATAAATACACAAAAAGTCCATAAAAGACAAAAGAAAGCGAGAGACAAAAAAAAAAAAAAAACAGAGAGAGAGAGAGAGAGAGAATAAAATTACACCATCAGCATCGGTACATTATGGAGTGCCAAACTCACATAATACACGAGCGCTGTCCTCAGTTGGCAAAGACCTCTTCCCTTTGCACTCCAATCGTCACACATCCTCTATCTATTTGTGACCGAAATGCACCGGCTTTTTCAGGGAGTCCTTTGTCTTTAATGATGTTGTACCGTTCAAATTTTTTGCCGTCAAAGAGGATGGTAAGGCAAATAGCCTAACAGGCCCGTTGCTGAGGTCACGACATCGTTGCACCTTGTCAAAAGGCCGAGCATCTCCTGTGATATATCTATGGATGGAGTACTGGGTGCGGCACTAGGAATGTCGAAATTGGGTAAGTGCCTGGGTGCTACTTCCGTAGGATGCACATTATTAAGTGGGGCATTCGCGAATTGAGCAGGAAGGGGAAGAATAGGCAACGAAGATGGAGGAATAATCTTTTGAAAGTTCTTACTATTAAAATCCATAGCAACAGAAGAAGGTGCGCCACCATCAGCCAAAATAGCACTGTTGTTGAAGCTGTTTCTATGACCAACCATCAATTGCTCTCCCCTACTAGCATCTTCCCCGCCTAACATGAATTTTACACGTGGTGTTCCCTTACCACCATTACCTTCATTTACTTGTCCAACTTCATCGCCTGCTGACTTCTTCAAAATAGACTTAGGCTGGACTCTAGACTGTGGGAAAGGCTGGTGTAGAATGGCCTGTGCAGGTCGTCCAGTTGGAGGATCCTTGACCCTTGGGGCCTCAACAAAAGTTTCATCTCCTCGGACCTTCTCAGGTTCGGGTGCTTCAGAGGCTGAAGATCCTACTTCCCGAAGGTTGTATCTTACATTCACATTGCCAAACAAGGATTTGTTTCCAACAGCATACTTATATGCTGCATGTGCATCAGCCTTGTGCCGGAACACAATACGGCATGTTGAGGACTGCCAAAAGACACGTATTGCTGACAAATCAATTGACCCGAAACGAGCAAACCTGGCCTTCAGTTCTGCAACAGATGGCAGAGATGTTTGTGGAGGAAACTTCATCACCAACATGGTGGGCTCAATTGCTCTAGTCAGAGGCTCCAATTTCTTGACGGAACTTGATTTGATTGGCTTCGCCTGAGCCACAGTCCCGAATTCTTTTCCTTCTGGTCGCTGGGTTTCGAAATTTCTCTGACTGGCCTTCTTTTCTGCAGCCAATGATTTCAACTGGTCAATTCTTTTCAACTTCTTTGCTGCCATTTCTTCCTGACGATCAGATGGCATACGTTTCCGTCCAGATTTTGAAGGGTCACCTGGTCTCACTAGGGATTTGACAGGTTTTGAAGGCATCAAATCTTCTTTAACATGCTCCCCGGCAGAATTCACAGAAGCCCTAACACTGGATTGAGACTTACTGATGCTGACATCGACAGGTTCAGTCTCCAAAGGGGGTGATAGGACTAAGCTTTTCTTGTAGACAAGGGACCGGAATCGCAAAAAGAACTGCACGGCATTCAAAGGGCTATTTCTTTCTAAACCATAAAAGGGATCAAGAGCAAGAGCATGCAAATCACTTAACAGCTGTGGTAACTCGGGGTCAACAATTACCATGCCACTCAGAGCCAATGGGGCATTGCTATTTCTAAATGAGGAAGTAACCGCACCAGTATCTTTCTTCTTATGGTTTACTCGAGGATCCTCTCTATGAGACAAAGCCATCTGGGTGGATTTTCCAACCGAACCTCCTCCCGATGCAACAGCTTTACCGGCAATCAAATGCTTCTTTGGAAGATCAGGGCTTTTCTCTGCACCCAACTCCTTTTTCTTCTTTTTCTCCCCAGTGGTAGAGCTCCCAGAGCTCATGTCCCCCACTGGCCGTTTGGGAATCTTGGGCTTCTTCATTCCACCATCAGCACTCATTCCACTAGAATGCTTTGCATTGAATGATGAGAGATGTGAACCAGGGAGACCATCCTGGAGTTTTTGCAATCCACCGTCTCCTTCCACTTTTGCAGAAAACTTCTGCTCGGTTTGCTTCTCAGCTTCCTTGGGTTGGGGACTCTTTGCACCCTCTTCATCTTTACTGTTAATCATAGTCCCATTTTCCTGCTGAGATGATGGGGATACACCATCTCTTGCAATGTGAAGCAACCCCTTCCCTACCACATCCACCTCTTTGCTGTCTTTTGTGCCTTGCAAAGCATTGATCTCCTTGTCACTAGATGGCTTTGCATCCAAAATAGCACCTTGGGCAGCTAGAGCATCGAGGTGTCCTGGAGACTGATTTACTTTTTCTTTGCCAGATAAATCTTCATTACAACCTGCACCTTCCTTGCTGATAAACCCAGTGTGTTCATGTTCTACAGCAACATGAGGTTCCATGACCCTTTTCTGCAACACATAATTGCTGGCTTCTACAACTGATAAGCCCTCGCCGTAAACTGCAGCAGTAGAGGTACTTGCTTGCCTTTGGTCAATGTCAAGCGTGTTTGAGTCGCTAGGTTCATCTCTTCGCTTGAAGAGGTATCTATCTTTCTTCAACTGGTCCTTCACTTTCATAGGTTTTTTAGAGCTCTTCCCACCACCCAGAGCTTCTGCTATTACCAATGGACCACTCAAAGGAGCTGCAATTTTCACACATAAACTAAATATCACAAATATTTAAGCCAAAGAACTTGAAAACAATGCAATAGTGGTTAACAACAAAACCAGAAGCCAAACATATGACATATCAGACAAAAATGGGAATCGGACCACTAAACATTCTTTAGACAATAAAGTAAAAGAATTCCATTGCAAATTGAAAAGTACCTGAAGTGCACAAAACTTAATGAGGGACTATTCAGTACAAAGCTATTAAGAAGATTCTAAATTTCAATGGCTTGGATACATTCATATGATCAAGTTCTCATCTGATATTTATTAAGACTCTCAATCGCCGATAATGAGTTGAAGAGAAGTCCAGATTATTCCTTCTGAACACAAATTAACAATTAGGTACACTGAGTCCTCAGCTTTTATGCTTGTAAAACCAAATAATTTCCTATATCTAATATCTAACAGCCACATGCAATGAAGCCAGTGAATACAACAAAAGTTCACAAAAGCGCCTATGAATAGCATGAACTTCATTTCTTAGCTCAGCTTACTGAAAAGATGGTGCTAGTAAACACTACCATGAGCTTGTGCCAGTAAGAACTGCATAACCTAGCATAGATCACATCCTCCGATATATCGAGCTTCAATTAAGTTGAGCAAACATCTCCTATAAGGCTCTTGTGATCATAAATCCACCTCAACATACCTCTTTTTGTCCCCAAAAGAAATAGATGACGTGAAAAGAGACAAAATCCAAAAACTTAAATATCTGATCAACCTCTCTACAATAAATTTGGCCATCACAAAAGTGAACGAATGTTTTTCATACTGGTACAATCATTCTAAGCGTCCAAGAAGCACAATCAAACTATTTTTCATTAGGCACGAATAAGAAAGAAAGGAAATGACTGTCAACTAAGGGAAATAAAAGTGGTGTATTAACATATAAAACAAACTAATCATCGTAGAAAACACATAACCGTGGAAGAAAAGGTTACAACACCTTGAGAGCATAAATCACATGAATCAAGCAAAAAAAGTTCCCAACAGAGCAAGTTCATTTGGAAAAATACCCCTGGTTGGCTCTTTAACAGGCTGATCTGCTACACTGGCTGTCTCATTTGGAGGTCGTGGCTGCATACCAAAAGCCTGTGCATAGGTCATATCCTCCTTCTCAAACACTGCTCTACGGAAGGCAAAAACAGTTGCCTTATTCTTGATAAAATCAATATTGGCACCATCACTTCCTCCTGGTTCTGAAGCCAGTTGCTTTACAAAGGATAGAGTCTCAACAGGCTGAAAAGAATCTCGTGCCTTGTTAATCTGACTCACTGAATAAACTCCTGCTGGCTCATATTCCGGCACATCAACCAAAAAATATCCTTGCTCCTTACTGGGCTTAAAATTATGTCTATTTCTACACTTGCAAACCAAGCCAAGCCCACGCCTCCGGCTTGCCTCATCCACCGCCTCCTCTACAGCCTTAACAAAATTTCTTGAATTAGTTTGCTGAGATTTTTCAGTGAAGTGGGGATCGAAAGGAATAAGCTCAGCCGGGTCAAACCAACCATAACTACTGTCCCCAAAGAACGCGACCAACACATGGCCGTCCCTCCTTGTACGCCTAACGGAAGAGGATGCAAAGGCCTCGTTAAATATATGCCCTGGCCACCATGGGTGCGATTTCACCTTCCCCCACACCAGGTCACCCACTTCAAACCCATAAGTCAATGCCCTAGACGTTGCTGCCAGGGCCCCATGCTTCTCATTGGCAACAAAATCATCAAACTCAGACAACAACGAACTATACACCTCTACCTTATCACTCTTCTCATCCGATATTTCCTCTTCAGGGTCAAATTCGTCATTTTCCATATCAAATTGAACAGAGCTTGAGTTACTCTCGCTATTTCCACCCAAAACCCTAGATTCTCTCCCCATTTCCCTCTCCGCAACATTCTCCTCAGAAACCCTAAACCTAGCGACACCTCCATTTTCAGATCCTTCATCTCCTGTAACCCTAGCATTAGCCCCACTCTCTGAAGGTCGCAAATCGAGCTCCCCAGAAAAAACCCCAGCTTTCCGCTCAGCAGCATCACCCGAAACCCTAGATTCTTCTCGATTATCGTCCGATTTTGAGTCCAATTCACTATCGCTCATCGCCATCGCAAAAGCTGCACCGAAACCCAAGTCCTAGAAATCTAGAGTTTCGAATGCTTGACTGTAAGATTAAACGTTACGTTCCCTTTCACAGTTGGTTGCCTTTTAGAAATATTCAAAACACATAGCGCGAGAGAGAGAGAGAGAGAGAGAGAGAGAGAGAGAGAGAGGCTGCAGGTGTTTGGATCGAAGGAAAATCTGGGAAAGTTCCTCTCTGTTTCAAGATTAGTGGAGGGATAAGTGCATTCAGCCCCATGACTCCATCTCGTGAAGGGGTTGAATATGTTACGATGACGGTGCAGTAGAGGGCTGATGAACTATCTATTTCATTCTGCCACGTCTAAAGGGTTTGGCAAAGTTCCTGCTAACGTGAGATTAATAGCCATTGGATGAAAATAAACCATTACCAGATTTCAAGGTAGAGATGATGGGTCCCACCCGGACTTTTTCCGCTTGCAGTCCCAGTGTTAATTTCTCCAAATATTATTTATTTTTATTTTTTAACAATCATTACCTTCACCTTTGTACTTTTATATTAAGAAACACGAGGCTAATAGTCGTATTGTTTTTTGTTTTTTGTTTTTTTTTTCTTTTTGTCCTTTTCTAATGGGGGAATTTGGGGGGGGGGGGTGGAAGTCATCTCTCTATTTGAATGCTTAGAAAGTTGTTCCTTCAAAATTTCGGACTCGTGTCTATGTTCGTGTCCATTGCTTGGTTTTATGCTGAGACGTCACCGAAATTAATGTTATCAACACACTTGACTTCGACTGCAATCCTTCAAGGATCCTTTTCCTGGTGATAACCAAACGAGCCACGCGGTCGAATAAGTCGTTCATTAGATAGGTTGTTGCATTTAAAGGTAAAAAGCTTGATGCAACAGAATATATTCGCCGAATAACACTCACAGTTCGGGAATCGAAACAGAATCAATCAGTTGTTTTTGTTTGTCAATAGTGGCTCCTATAATTAAACAATACAAATCACTTCACGAACAAACCCTATAAATGCTGCAAAGAATAAAACTATGATGCTTCTTGTGTTCCCGCAAGCACCTCGATGGGTTTCAGATTCTTTTATTTCCCACCGGAGGAAACAAACGAGAGGGTTACTAAGTACAAATATATTTCAAAAAAATTATCAGTGAAATCTAATACCTATCCAAAAACTTCAATAAAATTCAGACATCATCATCATCATCATCATCATCTTTTTGCCTCGGCGGGGTGCCGGCCAGCCAACCCCACACACCGCCTGACCCCTGCCTCTGTTTTGCCCTCAAGGCAGCAACTTGTTCAGATGCAGCCTTTTGTCGCTGCAGGAGTTCAAGTTCTTTTTGCAGCGTTTCCATTGATTGAAGCTTTTGCCGTAATTCTGCAACATCAACCTGTTGATTCAAGTAGAAATTAACACATGGAAAGTTCTATTTCACATTCGGAACAGAACAACCACTATTTCTTCGTTGAAACATTGCAACACACAACAAAAACAACAAAACCTTATTCTCAAATTTAATTGGGACCGACTATATGAATCTTTTCTGCCATTCCATTCTATTGTAAACTAAAATTGTAGTGAAACTTAATCGTTTTAAATCCTTCTTCTCACAATCTCACCTTCTATGGTATCAGAATGGAATATAGGTCGAGTTCTTCATTTATCACATGTGCTGCACTATCATCCTTATACTAGCTTCCTTTAAAAGGAACACGATAAAAAGGTTGCACGCCAATGAGACCAATTAGCAAGCCGACACAGTTTTTCAGCACAGGCAACTAGTTGACTGCTCAACCAAAACAGAAGGGGTACTAGAAGACTACGCACATCATACAGCCAGGACATACCTCTAGTTTGAAGGATCTTGACTGCTCAGTAGCAAGTTGACCACGTACAGATTGGAGCTCCTGTAATTCCAAGCAAATAAAACTTAAGGGCAGTCTAGAGACACAAAAGCAAGGACATTTATGTGCACCCTAGATAATGAAGAGCATATTATGTGCTGCACAAACATATAATAACTGGAAAAGACATGCAAATCTCTCAGAATATGCACCAGACATATAACAGCTATTAAATCTGCAAAGACACATCTGGCAGTCAAGTAGTTAGTCACCTTGTAAAGATCAGAGCTGCGAGTCTCAGCTTCAGCTAACTCTTCCTTTAACTGGAGATTTTGCAACTTTTCCTTGTTTAGTGATGATTCCAGTTCTTCTTTCTCTGACTTCAAAGTTGCTATAAGTTGTTCTCTATTTCTCTGGACAAGAAATCAAATTTGTGATTGACAAATCATCATGGAAAACAATAAAGAGACAAAATGTTTGAATTCTCTAACCCAATCAGAAAAAGAACATTGTTGTAACTTGACATACCAGGGGATCTGGCTCAGCGTTATCGATAACAATTTCTCTTATTTTTCCTTCCTGACCCAGTTCATTAGTAGTGTTCGAAGCATTGTGCACAGCAGTAACACTATCAGGCACAGAAGTCTCCATTATTTTTGATTGCAAGGTAGATTTGTGGCTTGGTTTAATAACATTGACCTAAAAGAGTGAAACACCAAATCAAAAGCAGAAGAAAGAGCAGGAGAGAAACCACAAGAGAAAAAGAAATCAAACTTATTATTAACCTCATTGCTGTAGCGTCCATTATATCCTCCAAAAGCTACAAGAATATCTTCACCATTATAGGAACTTACGACCAAACTCAATCCCTAGCACAAAAAGGCAATCAGGTTATTTCTAGCACCATAACGCCAAGGGAGTGAAACAATCTAATGAGAAAGCAAGTTACCATTGCATATATATTCCACATGTATTTGTAAATTTTGTTTATAAATTTATTTTCCTGACTGTGGTACTAGAATATAAAATTTCAGACCTTGCTTGCTGTAGGTGGCAGCTAAAACAGAGAAGTAAGATGCACATAATTTATATCTTTTTATTTGTTTTTTGAAAAGAGTAAACCTATATGGATGATTAGATGACTAGACTAATTCATTCCAGTTAAGATGTAGCTTTTTGTACTTCCCATTAGGTTATGTGCAGCTAGGGTGCAAAAAAACCTACTGTATACAAAGAATACCTCGCTAGCGACAGGAACCCGTCCTTGCACAGAAGTTACAACAGACCAAACAAGTGTAGACATGTTGAGGACAACAGTTTCTGAGACACCTGCAATAATATTACCAGATATGAATGTATTACCCATGAAAACAACATGCATAACATTAGTCAAGAAATCAAATTAGAACACTTGTGCCAATTTTCTCCCAGTAATACCAACACTTGCATGGGTTGGACTTTTATTAGGACATCAGCCAGAATGCAACAATCAACAGTGACAACAACAAAACACCTTAAGTAATTATTTTTTTCCCTTTCTTTCTTACATTCTATTCCTTTTTCATAGTTAAATCAGACACAAAATGATTTTTACTGTGCATAAAAATACCTACCACTTTTGTTGTCACCTCCACCAACAATAAACCAATTTTCCCCGATTGTGACACCTGCATGTCCAGCTCGTGGAGTGGGTATCTCCCCCTGTTGTGTTGGTCTAGTCCATTCCATCTAAATATCAATTTATGTGGATGATATCAATTAGTAATCATATTAATAATTGTATGACAACATAACAAAAATACTAAACACTATCATCTTACAGCTTGCAAATCAAGCACATGCAGATCATTAAAGCAAGCAGCATGTGATCCCCCACCAAATATAAGAAGGTAGCGTTCAGCATGAACTGCAGCAGCATGATCAGACCTTGGAGAGGGAGGCACCCCACTACCAAAAAAATTTTAAAATGGTTATTGGTCAAAACCCACTGAACACAAGAAACCCACTCAGTATAAATCCAAATAAGTAAGTTATAATCAAGCTTGGTGAGAGTTGGGCCATGATTCTTGAAAATGACCAAAACATGGTCCAAAGATAAATATTGGTAAGCTAATATAACCACAATCATGAAAAAATAAATAAATAAAGGACCACCATTTGACCAAAGTGTTGAACATCTTGTATCAGGTAGTTAAACATTTTCTTGAGTAAGAAACAAGCAAATAAAAATAAGAGTGCTGTGAATCCTTCAGCATTACAACCCCACAAATGGGCAATGTTATCCTAAACAAAACAACAGAGGGGCGCATGTGAGTTTCCAGAGATAATCTTACATGCATTCAATTTCATCCCAGGTCATGGTTTCTAGGTCTAAAATATGCAAATCATTCAAGAGAGTTCTCTTTGCATCTTGGCCACCAAAAATCACTACAGTTGTTCCAACAAGGGTAGCTGATTGACCTCCACGTGAGACCTGAAAAGCATGAATTAGTATAAGGATTCCAGAGATAACACCTTTCATTACAGTTCTAAAATTTCAGTCTAAGATTCCATTTCAAGTTCATTAGTTCCCACATGTTTAGCAATATGAAACAAAGTCCACAAACTAGCAAAACAGGAAGTGAGATTTTGGATTTGATGTATCTTTGTCCCTGTCGAATATCAGAAGATGAAAAGTAGGTTTTAATCTTCAGCCATTCAGCACCACATGCCAGACATGAGGTTTAATTACACAGTAATTAACTTCCTTCATTTTCAATTTAATAAAACAACAGTGCAGATATAGGTACAGGAATGATAGAATGGCCAGAGAGACAGGATGAGGGGGGGGGCGAGAGAGAGAACATGTAGTCATGTACCGGTGGTTTTCCATAAGTCTTCAAAGTTGACCAGGTAGAAGTTTGTAAATCAAATGCTTTCACTGCCATGGAAAGTGGGGAAAAATCATTAAAGTAGGGCACGTGTAAAATACCAAATTACAGTTTGAATTATTATGCTGTACCCTGAAGAGTCTCAGAAGGATCCTTCGTATGTCCAGCAATTGATATGAGCTTATTACCCCATGGTATCTGCGAAAAAGGAAAAGAACTTTACTTTAAATTTGCATCACTGGGCAAGAAAAATTTGTAACACTAGTCCTGTTGTCAATGAATGGACACTACCAAAAAGCACATATATGTCGCAGCCTGTTCTCTAATGTTCATACGGAGATTTAAAGTATGTGCACACTAACCAATGAATGACCAGCACAAGATGTCAATGTAGCTGGAGATGATGACTCCTGAGACTCAGTTCCAGCCTTGGCATCAATTCTTGACCACGTCCAACTTATTAAATCCAGAACCTGTGTTGTGTTCCAATATTTGGAATAAGTAACCTTAGAAGTCAAATGGATGTGGGGGAAAGAGAATGTAGTGCAAAATATAAGGGCTCAGAAAGTTAAAAGGCAGACAAGTATGAAATGTCTGGAGTATTCTACAATTAGCTAATGATACAGGAAATAGCAATTTAGGGTATTTCCTTCAAATCCATTTATTCAACACATTCATGTTGAGTAGGTGCAGATCATTAACTTACATGAAGATCACCTAGATAGCGGCCATTGTGGTTTCCCCCAAATATATACATCCTATCTTGAGCAACTGCCGCTCCATGCTGGATATATGAGGCATTTAAGCAAAGGGAAATTGAATGCAGTAGAGATAAAATTAAGAAAAGAAGAATAAGAAGAGGAAAAGACCAACAATAATTTGTTCAGAAGATGGAGATAAAATACCTCATATCGAGCTTTAGGGCGTCGGCCAGATATTGGAGGTGCAATCCATTGATCATAGACGGTAACTGCACCAAGGCCTTCCAAGACAACATCTTTATCTTGGGTTTCAACAATCCTCCCATTCTCAGCAGAAATGGTTTTAATCTCAGGGAAAGCATTCCCATTCTCGATAACAGGCTGAACTTTTGAGACATGCTATAATAAGCAAACATTGGGACATTGGAGAGATATAAGTACACAAGGAAAAGTCATGAAAACAGCAATCTATTGCCAGCACAATGTATACAACTTGTGATAATTTAAAAATATAAATTAAAAAAAAAAAAAACCTTACAAAAGAAAAGGTGCCAAGAGCTATGATATCTAACAAACAATGGCAATTATAAAACTCACTGGTGATTGTCTGGCTGTATAAACTTTATGCATGGCATAGCTCATGCAAAATGATGCAAGGATCCTCAGATAACACATCAACCAGATATATATATATATATATATATATATATATATATATATATATATATAATTCTTCGCCATATGGAACATAGACCAGTTGTGTTAAAACATATAGCCATTATTGGTATTCATATAAAAAACACTGACAACAAGAGTGCAAAAATCTTCTAGTGTACTCACATTTGATTGCATGTCTATAACAGGCTCTGAGATGAAGTTAGATGCTCTGGAATACCAACCTGGCTCCTCTTCCTATCCAAGAGAAGGAAAGCTTATTTAATTTGGGCTCCTGTCATTCAAGAAACCATGAATATAAAAAATAAAGTGCTGCAGACCTCTAGTATTTTCACAAATAGGCGCATTGCTTCTGTGGAAGCCATGTTTCCAAGTGCCTGCCAGCTGCATAAATACCAAAACTTCAGAAGAGCACTATCAGCAGTGAAGCTTCAGAAGCATGACAATAAAAATGTAGAATGAAAAAAGTACCAACACTGCACTCCGCAAATCTTTGAATGACTTCTTAAATTTTTAGCTCATAAACTATCTATGCAGAAAGAGGTAAAGAAAAGAACTGAAAATTATTTGAAAGCATGCAGACAAATATGCAAAGAAATGAAACTATGCCAAGACATTTGATAAGGTAAATCAAAAAATGCCAATTAGTCTCACCAATGTGCATTATTGTGGGTGCTATCCCCCATAATTCAACCAGATTCTGCCAGGAATTTACTAGAACTTTCACAGATGCTTTGTGCAACAAACTAAATTTTTTATTTTTTTTTCATTTTCTTCATATTATTTGCTCCTAGTTCCCAAACAAATAATCTTCTGCTCGTTTATGCTATCCCATAGATCTCTGATTAAATTCACGAGCTTATTTGGAAATCACAAAAGCAAATAGCTACAGAAAGAATGCAAGTGGAACTGAATAAGTGTATAAATACCAAGAGGCAGAACATCATATGAGCAGACAAACCTTTTCCACTTGCTTTGTTCAACAGCGTTCCAAGCACTCGGTTTTGGCGCATTACAAGGTCCTACTGTAGCCTGAAATGAAATTCAAAACTAGCTAACTTAATACTCATAGGTAAAGAAACACTCCCGAATGAAACAATCCTCATTAAACACACACTAAGCAGCAAATCAAGATGTCAACACGAATATAAGTACTAGAATCGTCAAATAACAACAATATTAACCTGCTTCAACCAAAGAAATAAATCTGAAACCAACCAAACACTGTTTATTGCTTAAAAGAAGTTGCAAAACAAAACAGGACATGAAAAATGATGTTCTGATTTCTTTCACTTTAGCAAGCACAGTTTCTCGGCTCAATCACTAATAGCAGATCTCAACGCATCACAATCGAAACGCATTACTACATTATGAAAAAAAAAAAAAAAGGAAAAGCAAATTCGCGAGAGAGAACTAGACGCTAGTTGACAGTAAACAACAAAATCTAGCAGTAAGGAACCTGAAGTATCAAATCTCAGGAGTTCAAAGTTATTGCGAACCAAAATAAAACCACTTCCATTGAAATTTAAAAAAAAAAAAAATCCGCGAAAAAAAGAGCCAGCAGCCATTGCAAATAAGACGACTATATTTTCACGAGCCGGCGTCCAATAAGATCATGCCACGTCAAGAGATGCGAGCGAACGCCTCCTCCTCGCCGGGTTGGATCGATGTGACCATTAGAGAGAGAGAGAGAGAGACAGATGACGACGATGACGATAGAATTGAGAATTCCGATGAAATCGTACCTGCCGATGCAAGGCGTAGAGGAGCAAAGCGGTGCCGCTTTCGAACCTGGAGGAGACGCTATCTGCCGAGCTCGGAGATCCGTCGAATCCAGCGTACGTCGCCGCCGCATAGAACCGCTCCGGATATGCAGGGCCGGAGCTCGCCCTCGCCATCGCCATTCCCTTTCCCTCTCCTCCCTCCTCCCTTGTGAAATGCGCGTGTGTGAGATTTGTAGTGCAGATGAGTCGTATATGCGGGCGTTGGAAGGCAGACAAAATGTGATTACAGAAACGTCTTGGATTTGATTTTATGGCGTTTCTAAGTTGAGAGGAGGTGCCGTTTAGATCTCCGGGGGAAGGTGGGGGGGCGGTGGACTAATATTTATATATCTATATACATATATACGGCGGAGCTTTGTAAATGGACACTGTTTCTTTGTAATTTCTATTGCTTTCTGACTTTTTTTTTTGTTTTTTTAACTCTGAAGAAAAAAAAAATAAGTATGTCTGTTATTATATTTGGAGTTTAGATTGTTTTTTAGTGACATTTTTATCTAAATAATTTTATAAAAACATATTATTTGTATGCTATTAAATTTGAGTAAATTTTGATAAAAACTGAGAACTGTTTATTCTCTTTATATAACACAGAAGAGTTTTTTTACAAGAAAAAAAAAAGAGTAAATCCAAGAGATCATGAAATATTAAATAAATTCATCGTAATTACTAAATATTTGGTGTGGTTAATGATGACAACCGAGGCTAAAATTACCCACTCTTTATGTAAATTTATTCATGTAAATTAACTTATTGCAGCCTGTTACCGTCAGTTATTGCTCTGTGTGGTTGCTCCATGATTATTATCTTTAGTGCTACTGTGTATAATCAACGAATTTTAAATGCAATTTGGTTTAAGGTACACCCTACGCTGAAACATTAATTAATCATTGAGCAATTGCAACCTTGCCATTTACCATTGAACAGATCCATAGTTTTTTAAAAAAAAAAGAAAGAAAAAACAGATATTACGTTTTTTCATTTTAGGCAACCTTGTAAAATCACTTTGTACTAGCCAGTCACCTTCTTCGGGGAATAAGGTCATTTTATACACTATTTATATTGTAGCTTTTTCGGCGGAAGAAAATGTATGAGAAGTTGTATTTATCGAATAGTACTGTAAAATTTCAAATTTATTTAAAATTTTAAATTAATAAATAAAAAAATTATAATGAGTTATACTAATATTTTATATTTTAACAATTATAAATTAATCTCTGTGTGACTGATAATAATGGAGAGAGCAATGAAAGGGTTGAAGGAGAGAACTAGAGAGCATTTTTCATGTCCTTTTTTTTGTTTTTTCATAATTTCAGTTATGGATTTTCGCACAGGATTCATACTGTATTCTATCTGCGTATCATATCTCAAATAACAGGCAATTTAACAAGATCAATCATAATTTTTTTTTCTTTTTTTTTTTCCTTATGGATATAAAACTGAAAACTCGAGTATTTAATGTTTTTAGTAATTTACAGGCTATAAACAACGAGTAATATCTGATGTGGGAGAGGTGCTTATTTTCATATTTGTTATTCCTCTATCTTGAATATACATATATTATTATTATTAGTATTTAAAATAAATGAGTTTTGAAATATTGATTAGAAAAAAATTACATTTTTATCATTAAATTATGCCCATTATAATGTAATTATTGTATATAAATAAATATTTTGTCAAGATAAGAGAATTTGGTTGGAAGCTCGATAATAAATTTGTATATAATTATATATTTGATGAGAGTTCAAATTCCATGTAAATTTAATTTTTTTTCTTCATAAAAAAGGTAAGATATTATATGTAATTTAATTTTAATATTATCTGTATTTTATTTTGTAAAATTATGTAAAATTATTACTGCTTAAATGATAATCTTTCATTAAAAAAACATACGGTCATTATTATTTAAATATTAAGTTATTAAATTAGAATCTTAACTTAAGTCTATACGAATTTTTTAATATCATATATATATATATATATATATATATATATTTTTTTTTTTTTTGGATTCTATAGATTTAAAGAAAAGAAAAATAAGAGCGCCGACACTTGCCCATCCGAGAATTACAATTTTTATTTTATTTTATATAATTTTCAATTATTGCTGCACAATTTTTTGGATATACTTAATAATAAATATAGAAAAACTATTCTTTAAAAAGAAAAAAGAATATAGAAAAACAATTTTGTAAGAGAACCGTTGATACCCGTACGTATGTATACTCACACACGTACGAGTATATATACGATTGTATTTATTTATTTACTTATTATTATTATTATTAGTTTAAGCGCAGTGGGACATTGGCAGGGGAAACAGACTTGGAGTTCCTGGGTTGGGTGAACTGTACATTCCTCGATACAGTTGTCTGGTCTAGTGGCGAGTCTGAACCTCTAAAAAAAAAAAAAAAAGGAAAAGAAAAAAGTCTTTAAAAAGAAAAATGGAAACACGAAAACGAAAAGAAATACAGCAAAAGAGGAGCCACCGAGCGACCGAAGACAATAACAAGGTGTTCTCTCTTTTTTCTTGGACTGAGGACGAGAAGAGAAAGACAGAGACAGAGACAGAGACAGAGACAAAGACAAAGACAAGGACAAGGCCGTCCGTTTTAAATCTCTCTTCCAATCCCCAGAGCGCCATGACTCGCAGTCTTCTCGTGCTTTCTTCGCCTGCTTGCGTCGTTTCATAGTGTGGCCGGCCCAATCCACCCCGCTAAACCCTAGTCTCCGGTACCTTTCTTTTTATTCGCTCTCTTTCTTTATCTGTGTTAGTTTCTTTGTAGTTATTATTATTATTATTTTTTTTATTTTGTTGAAATTGATTCTTCTGGATTCGGGTTTCGTGGTACCTTCTGCTAATCTTGCTTTCTTTGTCTCAAATAGAAATACCCACTTGTTGCTATTGCTTTCTTTTTGATTTCAAGTGGGTCTTTGATGACGCAATGTTTATTTATTTCTCTTTTTTCTTTTGCTCTTGGGTGTGTTATGGTTGTTTCTATAATGCCTACATAGGCTATAATTTAGTATTGATGTTTTCTCATTTATCTGCGTCTGCTTCGTAAAAATCAAGATTCTTGTAGGGACTGTGATCTGGCCTATTTAGGCTGAATGTAGCAGTATTGTTAGTGCTCTGATTATCTTCTTTTTCGGGCCCTTTTGTTTTTATTTTTATCTTCTTTGTTGTTTCTCATTTATTTCTAAGGGTGTATATGGCTAACAGCTTTGTTTCTGGGTTCCTATTTGATGATTCTTGGGCTGTTAATGATGGGTTTAGTAGTCTTTTAGACCTCTGGAAAACCAAGTCCAATTGCATGCTATATAGAAGCAATTTTGTGCTTCATCATCATACTGATGATAAGAAGTATTATTGACTTATCTCGTACTATGCATTTATGTAAGAAAAGAGACTGAAGGGTAGTTAGCCGGTTCATTATGGTCAAACAATCCTGATGCTGCAAAAGATAAGATTCTTGTTGGCATAGCTACTCGCCTTCTGCTCTTTATCGTGTATGACAAACCTGGCCTTTGAATTGCAGCTTACTTCTTTGATTTTCTTTGGGCATGTTTTACATTTTTTTCTGCAGTTCATTTGATTCTGTATTTGCTTTGCAATCTGTTGTTTGATACCCGATTCATTATTTTATGCTCAATAATGGAGTTAAGTGTCTACAGGTTGCCCGCAGGAGTGAACATTTCTGAGTGGTGACCACAGGCAAATTTTGACCCTGGACTTCAATGGATCGTCCACGATCAGCCTCGGGTAATGGTGAAGACAATGTTGGGATTCCTGATGATTTGCGTTGTAAGAGATCAGATGGGAAACAGTGGAGATGCACTGCCATGTCTATGCCAGATAAAACTGTGTGTGAGAAGCACTACATCCAGGCAAAGAGGAGGGCAGCTAATTCTGCGATGAGGGCTAGTCTGAAAAAGGCTAAAAAGAAATTGTTAGATGAAAGTGATATTTACTTGGAGAGCAAGAGTGATGAATTTGATATACCTCTTATAAACATGAAATCTGAGGACTATTCTGTGTCAGTAGCAAAGAAACATAAGGAGAAGGTCTTGAAAATTCGCTATTCACCTGAAACACCTATGAGGAGTTTGTCTGCACACAATTCTTTAAAACCAAATGATGATTTACAAAGAGATGTTGAATTTGAAGAGAACTGGGAGTCATACAAAACACCACCACTTTTTGCAGCAGAGTCATACAAGAGTAGGCCACAGAGAAGCTTTGATGCCAGTGCTATGACAGTGAGTAAATTTTGGCAGCATTGATTTGTGTTTCTATTGTTGTTGTGTTTGTTCAGTTAATGTGATAGCCCTTTTGTTGATCCAAAAAAAAAAAAAAAGTTGATAGCCCTCTTTGTGCTGTTTGCCATCCTTTCTTCTGCATTAACCTGATACTGAGATAAACTACTTGCTTTTAGGAATCTGATGGAAGCATGGAATCGTCCGAAGACACTGGTGGCCAAACTTGTCATCAATGCCACAGGAATGATAAAGACAGAATTCTTTGGTGTCAGAAATGTGATAGGAGAGGTTTTTGTGGTAGTTGTATCTCAGCGTGGTAAGGTTGAATTTCTTGAGTGGACATCCTGTTGTTTACAGTTACAAGCACACTGAGTATTTACTTTGCATGCAGGTACTTGAACATTTCATTGGAAGACATTGAGAAGGTTTGTCCTGTTTGTCGAGGCATCTGTAACTGCAAGGTGTGCTTACGAGGAGATAATTTGGTAAAGGTATTTCATCTGCATACTGCTTATCTTCTTTTGATTGGCTTCTTATGCTTTGGATATATCTTGAATAAATTTTCCTGGGTATAATTTGGTTGTTCACACCCAGAGTGAAAGGGCTTTACTTACCGTTTCAAGATGTAGTCTCATGAAAATACTGTGCCAAATTTTATTCATCAAGGATTTATGTTTGGTTTCGTGATTGCAGGTGAAAATACGGGAGATACCTGTCCTAGATAAGTTGCAATATCTCTACTGCCTATTATCTTCAGTGCTTCCTGTAGTTAAGCAGATCCATCATGAACAATGCTCTGAAGTGGAGTTGGAGAAAAGCCTTCGTGGTAGGATGCTGTGACATTCCCGTGGCATTCATAATTAAGGGATTCTTCATTTCCTTTTAACTAACTTATTTGGAACTTACATTTCAGGAACTGATATAGATCTTGCCCGGGTCAAATTAAATGCAGATGAGCAGATGTGCTGGTACATTTTGGAAACTGATGATTTTCTAATTATAGTCTTGTTCAGGAGTTTCTTTTGCTTTTCTACAAATATGGCCGGGGGCTTAGCCTCTCTATGTTACAAATGTATCTTTGAATCTGGATTTTAGTTGCATGCCCATGGAGTTGCTCATAAAGCCAATTTCTAATGTGTCTACTAGTATCTAAGCATATCCCACATGTTTGTTCTTTTTCAAGAACTGTAGTTCACTATGATGTGCTCTCTTGCAGCAATATATGTAGGATACCTATTGTTGATTATCATCGGCATTGTGCAAATTGTTCATATGATCTTTGCCTGCATTGCTGTCAAGATCTCCGAGGAGCATCAACACCTGGTATTAAAAGTGTTGTGATAGAAAATGAGGCCTGTGGGAGAACTCAAGAGAAAGAAACTTCATTGGAGCGTGTGCAAGGATGCAGACCAAGACTAAAAAAATTGTCAGATAAGTATCCTGGCTGGAAGGCAAATAGTGATGGCAGCATTCCTTGCCCTCCAAAGCAATATGGCGGCTGTAATTTTTCTTCACTGAGTCTAAGTCGCATCTTCAAGATGAATTGGGTGGCAAAGCTGGTAAAGAATGTGGAGGAAATGGTCAGTGGCTGTAAGGTCTACAGTGCTGGCACTTCGCAAGAGTTGAATGATTTTGTATCCTGCCAATATGCTCATAGAGAGGACAAAGCTGACAATTTTTTGTACTGTCCATCAGCTGAAGATATTAAAGCTGAAGGGATAAACAACTTCAGAAAGCACTGGGTCAGGGGTGAACCTATTATTGTGAAGCAGGTGCTTGATAGCTCAACCATCTCAAGCTGGGACCCAATGGTTATCTGGAGGGGGATCCAGGAAACATCTGACGAGAAAATGAAAGATGCAAACAGAATGGTGAAGGCTATAGACTGCTTAAACTGGACTGAGGTAGACTTTCAAGATTCATCTGTTGCTGATACTTAGGACCATAGCTCTTCTTTTGAACCTAGTTTATTTGATAGTAAATCAGTTAATATTAACCTTCAACTACTCTGATCTCTGCAATTCACGTTTTGATGTGGTGCCAGGTCGAAATTGAGCTGGGGCAATTTATCAAGGGATACTCAGAGGGACAAATATCAGAAAATGGTTCGCTACAGATGTTGAAGTTGAAGGATTGGCCTTCCCCTAGTGCTTCAGAAGAGTTCTTATTATATCAGAGACCTGATTCCCTAAGTAAACTGCCTCTACTTGAATATATTCATTCAAGGTTGGGTCTTCTAAATGTTGCTGCAAAGTTGCCTCATTACTCCTTGCAGAATGATGTTGGACCAAAGATTTATATATCTTATGGGACCTATGAAGAGCTCGGTAGAGGGGATTCCGTGACCAATCTGCATTTCAAAATGCGTGATATGGTAAGTTTATTTGCATAAATACAGTGCACTGCTGTTCTTGAAATATGATCATGCCAGGCTTGAACTTTAGCATTTGTTAACTTGTGGTTTGATTATGATATTGCGTGTAGATGGCAACTTTTGTGTAGCATAGTTATTTTTTTGGGTTTAACTGGCACTGACTGAAACTCGAACTTGTGACTGTGCAGCACAGTTATTACAGATGAAATCTTTCAACTACAATTGAGATGTTAGATTCAGTTTTTCTCTTTCATTTGCATTTTCATTCATAGAGTCAACATTGGGTTGGGTTTCTTTATGGAAGAATTAATAAGACTAATTTTTCACTGGCTCAAAATTGACTTGACCATGGCAAAAGAATGACATAAGTCAATGTGTTCTGAGATGTGGCAGGTATATTTATTGGTGCACACTTGTGAGATGAAGCTAAAAGATTGGCAGGCAACTACGTCAGTGGATCCAGAAACAAGCTTGAAGGAGAGGAGGTTACCAGATTTATCGCTGGGCAGGAATGATGTGCTTTACAAAGTGGAGACATCTGCATATGAGGATGCGAAAATGGAGGGAGCTCAGAGGTTTGGAGCTGCAACTGAAGAGGTTCTGGGAATGGAGCATGAACCATTAGACAAAGTTCGTGGACCCATCTACTCAAAGACTTATCCAGGAGTCTACTGGGATGTCTTTCATCGGCAGGATGTGGCAAAATTAGTTGATTATTTGCAAAGAAACTGTGAGGACTTTATGCATCCTGAAAATATAGTGAATGATTTTGTAAGTTCATCTATTTATTCTCAAATTCTACCCTGTTTTTGAGTTAACCCTGTTGGCTTGTATGAAATCATTCTGTTTATGTTATTGTTTGATCTCAGGCAACATTTCCACTTTATGATGGTGTAGTTTTCCTTGATGAGTATCATAAGAGAAAACTGAAGGAAGAATTTGGTAAGCACAGCAATGGTTCTTTATTTCTTAAAACAATGCCAGTTGTTTTAGGAGTCAATTTTCTGGCTTCCTGCGTCAGTGGAGCATGTGCATAATATACTTTCCTACTATGATGTCCAAATTCCATAAAACATATCTTTATATGGATAAGCATGCGCTTTAAAAATAATTCTGAGGGCATCATGTTTTTTTTGGGTACTGAAACATCATATTCCCAGATAATTGCTTCTTTCTTATTGGATTAGCTGTATTTGATAATATCCTCCTGTTTTGAATTCCTTGGAACCCTTAACATAGTGCTGTGCGGGAAGTGCACTTTCTTCTTTTTTCCTCTGTAGGTACATAATTAAAGTATCTGTGGTTGTTTCTTTATACCACTGTTAATTGATTATCATACACTAGATGGCTTCTTAATATGGTTTACTGTTCCTTCTCTCTCAGGAGTTGAGCCTTGGTCATTTGAACAACATTTGGGGCAAGCTGTGTTTGTTCCTGCTGGATGCCCTTTTCAAATGAAGAATCTTAAGGTGAGCTCATATCCTATCGCAGCCTATTTGCCTTTCAGATTAGGGTGGATCTTTGTTCTTACTGATAATGAGTCAGATGTAGTTGTTCTGAATACTTGACCTTCAAATGGTTAGAGATTTCTTTTCCTGTATTGAATTATTTTTACCACTGCTTGGAAACATTAGTAGGTATTAGTCAGTGGGGAACAGCTTTGTCATCAGGTAAGTAAGCTTGGTTGGTAGGTAAAGGGTAAATTGCCGAATAAAAAGCTTTTCTTAATAAACAGGAAAAAGTGTGGAGAGAATAAAGGTTTGATTGTTAGATAAAAACGTTTATCATCGAATGAAGCTTGACATTAGGCAAATGGCTTGGTTATCACAGAATAGAGCTTTTTTAAATTTAGGACTCTAGTGAAGTGACCATTGTGCTTACTAGTTGCTTTCCTTTTAATGATATTGCAGTCCAATGTTCAGTTGGGCCTCGATTTCTTATCTCCTGAAAGTGTAGGAGAGGCTGCAAGATTAGCAGAAGAAATCCGCTGTCTACCAAATGACCATGACGCTAAACTCCAAATTTTGGAGGTCAGTCAAATAAATTCTTCCTCAGAAGAACTTAGTACTCCCTTTTCTTTGCATTTGTTTTTGTTTAGCCTTTTTACTTTATTCCTTTCCCATTCTCCATACTTAACCCTCTTTTTCTTATTCAAATCATGCATACAGGTAGGAAAGATATCACTGTATGCTGCTAGTTCAGCCATTAAAGAGGTCCAAAAATTGGTGCTTGATCCAAAGTAAGCATTCAGGCCTTGAATTTATCATGGATTCTATTTATCTTAGTTCTTGAGTTTCTATATTCTTACAGAAAAGAGAAATGAAGAATGATGTAATCATTTAATCCGTTGGCCTTGGAGCCTTGAGGCGCAAGAAACTCATGACTCTTTGGATATTTTAGTAGCTAACAGGAGTAGGACTGGAGATGTGGCAAGCGGCTTTTCTAATGTTTAATAACCTCTGCTTATGCCATGCCTTGCCAAATTGCTTAATATTCTTATTGTGTTTATGCTGCCTCGTAGCCTCCTTTGCTTCTTTCTGCGTGCTTATTGTGGGAATGCTAGAAATTTATGTTTCTGTTGCAGACTTGGGGCAGAGATTGGATTTGAGGACCCTAATCTAACAGCATCAGTTTCCGAGAACTTGGAGAAGGTTAGCAAGCAAAGGCAAATAGCTTGTCCATGAATTACGGCACACAACGAGTACAGAATGCAGTTCGGAGATAGGTGGCTCATTTTTGAAGTGGCTGTGATACTGCTCGGTGGAATGTAACTATAGTTATTGTACAAATGTAACTTCTGTAATTGTGTAATTTTTAGTGATTATGGATTTCACTGGCGTGAATCTTTAAGATTGGTGCTCTAGTCAATTGATAAAATGTAAAATCTATCCGCGCATAGAAGAGAGCAACAGAGCTTCACATTATTTTTATGCTCAGGATCAGTCCCTTTGCCCTTCCCTCATCAACGTGGCCATGCGCTAGTCTCTTCTAAAGTACCAAAAAAACAAAACAAAAATTATTTTGGTGCGGGGAGGAAAAAGTGGCAGCAGAACATGGTAGGTCCACATCTGTACAAATGGAAACTATCATTGTTTATAGAATCTACATTTGGTGGGTGCCACCTCTGCTTCCGGTGTATTTACGGCGTCTCCGACGTTTGACATTGGAATGCGAGAAAGTAGACTTGATGGGTTCCATAACAATCATCATCTCTCTGGCTCAATGCAACTCCATCTCCACGGGGCAAATTGGCGTCACCCTCTTGCCCAAGAGTCTTCTGGGGCTTGTGCGCCACACTCCATCATGATGTTTGAGGGATTTACCAACGCAAGTTGGAATATCCAATGACTGGGTTATATAGTACGCTCAAAGGGTTATTACATGGACATCGGTTTTTCTTGATGCAAACTAGAGGCAAGTAGCGTTCATTCTATATTTGTGGTCTAGTTGTGATTATACATCAAACAAATTATAATTACGATTAACAGATATAATATTGTAATACGGTACTTTTCGTGAACTCCCATTTGTAATGCCTTGTTTTTGCCACAGGGATAGAGATAAACAAGTATTCTATGCTTTTGTGTTAATGGTCTATATATATATTGTCCATCGCTACCAAGATTTGGTCTCGAGTTACTGAAACTAATAATTCAACTGTTCTACTACTAGATCATGGGTTTGGTGGCATTCTGTGGTCTATGGTGAAGGTTATTTTGTTCTTATTCGGTGAAATGTGGGTCATTATTTTCGTCTTAATTTAGAAAGTAATCATTGGAATCAGATCTTAGTGAAAAGTATGGTGGCCAAGAGGAACATTCCAAGGCGAGAAATGACAAACAAGACGCTGAAGTTTATTGACTTCCTTCCATTCACTCAATATTTTGCTAATGCGGTGCCAAAAATCCTCCATGCATTGCCCTTTAGCAAGATGCTCGAGGTTTGTTACATGGCTGACTAGCAAGATCCAGCGGTGAAAAAGGAGAGAAAAATAAAAATGGTTTATTTTATGTGCTCGAGCTCACTTATGCGTGCGATGTTCAGACGATTGTGCGATGTCCGCGTCCACGTAGCTTTACCGAAATAAGTCAGACATCCCACATGGATCTTGCCACTGCTGCTGCCTGTTGCTCTCAAAGTGATTCAATTTCAAGCCCTGCATTCCTAGATGGTCAATTCCTCCATACCCCAAGTCTTGATCCTGCTCTTCAAGAAGATTCATTGGTCCGGATCCTCCTATCCCCAGGAAATCAACGGTCAACACGTCACCACTAAATCTTGATAAGCCACTTGTATTGGCTGCACTGGTCTGGGCACTTAGACCAGGATAAATTGAACTTGAACCATGGAGATTGCTCTTTCTATTTCGACTATCTTCCACCACATTCTTCAGTAATCCACTATTTTGATCTAAAAGTCCTCCGGTAAACATCCCTGTATCGTGCAATACTGAGCGCTCAACCCCATCATTTGCATTGAACATCTGGCTAAAGAACTCACTATCACCTCCTGCTGCCAGTTGGATTTGGTTATTTTGCGGGTGCAACATTGAACAGAATGTGGAGGGTGCCATCCTTGTTGGAGAGTTCACATTAGTTTTATTTGCAGTTGCACCCATTAGGGCAGCTTTTTGCAGCAATGCTGTTGCAGACAATGATGCTGAGCCAGTAGTTAAAGGATCTCCAGCACCACGGTTTCCATCAGATGTTGTTGAGTTGGTATTTAAATGAAAGGATGATGACATGTTCCTTCCACCACCAAAAAGGCTAGTTTTACTACCCGAAAATATGCTTCCTGCTGAGGGTTTCGGCGATATTTTCATGAGTTCATGAGGTAGAGGCAATAGATTTTTGGTGTCAGTATGGTTAAGATCAGAGATGGTGGCTGATTGGTTTACATTTTGGCTGATGGGCATAAAGGATTTGAGGTTGGAGTCCATTTTTGCAATAAGACCTTGGCTTCCCTCGGTGTTACTGTTTTCTTCTGCTAAGGCATCACAGAAAGCCCTGTGAGTAATGAAGCTATCCCTCCTGCAAGTTAATGCAGCTACACACTAGTTAAACATCAATTATAGACAGATATATGGGAAGTGGGGGTAGAGAGAGAGAGAGAGAGAGAGAGCAGTTCACTTATTTAATTAGACGGATGTGCCTTAAGGCTTGTTGATGTCACTGCATCTGCACGCTTATTGCTAATTAGATTAAACAAAAGAGCGATAAAGATTTTATATATCTTTGTTTGACTATTGTTCAATTATGATGTGATGACATAGTAGCCTACCTAAAGATTATTTTAGGTCTCTGAATGATCAATCGACAAGCAACATTGTTTATTTGCATAAAAGACTATGGACCAACCAATAATATTCAAAGTGCCACAACAAGATAAACAAAAGCCAAAGATCAACACTTCTTTATGGACAGCCGGCAGGCACAAAAGCTTAAATTAATGCTGTAATTTCTAACCTACCATAATTAAATTTAGGATTAAAACTTTGTTATTGTTTGTTGTTTAATCATCAGATGATCATGTGAAATCTCTTAAAAGGGTTTGCAGAGAAAATGTTGAAGGTGAAAATCCACAGGAAAGAAAGAAAAAAACAATCTTGCTGATTGGAAACTTATTTATGGATAGAAATTTTTCGATGAATTGATACAAACCTGGAGAAGATGGTGCCACAGTCACATTTGTACTCCTTGGTGCCGCAAGTTTTTACATGAGCTCTCCAATCTGATTGCACTGCATACTTCTTTGAGCACTTGTTGCATTTCCATTTCTTTTCGCCATGTTTTCGACCGAAATGCTTCTTGATGCCTGTAAGATCGCCTAGCGCACGGGCCGGATTGTGATGGACACATGAAGGTTCTGGGCAAACATATACCCTTTTCTTGATCTCAGTGCTTGTTCTTTGCCTGAGCTTCCATGGTAGATTATGGCCTCGCCTATGCAATTGTAGATTTTGGTCCCTTTGGAATCCTTTGTTGCAAATTTCGCAAACGAACCTGTTTTTCACCATGAGGGAGTTTGGTGATAGAGCTATGACTTCAGCACTAGGATCTGCACATCAGTTTCACATATTAATGGACTAAATAAAATTATAGCTCTCATGTTTTCAGGTTGGTTTGCCTTCAATTAATATACATCCATATATTTTCCTCTCTCTCACTTTTTTTTCCCCTTTTTCATCTAGTTTTTTTTTTTTGAATAAGTGGAATTTGTATTTGAGAGCTTTAACTATTAAATTAAGTCTTAATTGACATTTTCACTAATGTTGTTATTACCTCAACCAAAAATTTAGTACATTTTCTGGTCATTGGGTTTTGACCCGTGTGTGTGTTTAAAATCTCACATCAAAAAAAAAAAAAAAAAAAAATCCTAAAGCAATGCGGTTAAATATATGGTTGTGCCGATAATTCCTTAAGTTCATGCTTTTGGGTTAAGTGCTGTGTACAAATGTATACTCGGCCTATTTAAATGTGTAGATTTAATTCCAACATTCGGGACATGTTCTTGGAGTATGACTGTTGCTAGTTTATGAATCTATAAATTAAATTGTGATATTTTTGCTTGAAATAAACAAATTGCAATTTGATTAGAACCAAAAGTCCTTCATGTATCAAAATTTTAAATGGAGCAATATCATGGAGAACTTTTCTTGGCATGATAATCCAATAAGTAACTTGATTGCGACACGTTGCTCAGTATTCTTCTTCTTTTCTTTCTTTCTTTCTTTCTTTCTTTTTGTTTTTTTTGGGAAAATGATAAATTCAACAAACAATGCACGCACACAAGCACAAACATTAGGAAACCATAGAAATACTGAATGGAATATATGTTTGCGTTGCCTAAAACAATTCTAAGTAAAAGGGATCACGCAGAGAGAGAGAGAGAGAGAGAGAGAGAGAGAGAGAGAGAGAGAGAGAGAGAGAGAGAGAGAGAGAGAGGTAACCATTGATATTCCAGGAAGGAATGTTTGTTTGCCTTGCCTGAAGGAGTTAAAAACAAGGCAAAGTAAAAGGAGGCCATGACAGGCAACAGTCCAATGCAATGATTGAGATCCAAGCCAATAATTGAACCTCTTCAACCACATACAAACCAATAATTCACGACTACATTTGCATTCAAATGAGCTTTAAAAAAATATCTCTCCTTTGTGAAGAAAGAGAAAAAAAAAACACAGAAAAAATCGTATACAGAGGGAAAAGGGATTCAGGATAAGCCATTTTTACGACCCTCTTCAATTGAATTGAATCAGTAATTAACCGCATAGTTATAAATTTTGTCATGAATCAAAAAGATCCTGAAGGTACTAATCAACCATAAAATTAAGCTGAACTAACCAAGAACTATGTTTAAACCCTCCATTATTTTGATATCATTGTATCAAGATATAGACCTATACATCACTCTTCTGCACATTCTTCTTCATCAAATTCAAGAAATTAATTTGATCTCTATAGTGAACCACGCATATCCGATCTAATCCTTTACATGTAGAAGTCATCATAGCAAATTAATGTTCCATATATATATGGTAGCAGAGGAAAATCGATCGATTAGATAGGAAAAAAAATGAAGTACAAGAACTAGTTGAAATATACCTGGATTTCCAGGCATATTTCTCTTTCTTTTAGTCGGTTGTGGAGGTTGCTGTGCTTGAGTGGTAGTGGAACCATTGCTGTTGTTGGTGGTAGTAGTAATACCTGAAGCAATTGAGTTCAAGTGATGATTTAGTATCTTTTGCTGTTGAGCCTCCTCTCCACCACCACCACCGCTAGAATCCTCAGAAGAGAAGCTCCCACCATCACCTGTGACTTTTGACATTGAAAAACAAAGGAGAGAAAATGAATAGACCCTCTTGTCTTTCTGCCGCCAAACTCTCTTGTTGTTTCTTCCTCTTCTCTCTTTGCTTGTTTTTGGCGAAAAAACAATAAGAAATACAAAGCCAGAAACATAAAGGAGAAGATACTTAAGGTAGTCATATAGGAGAACATATATAGGAACCAAGTCTCCTCCTGGATGTGCACCGTGAATATTAATTCTCCTTGAAATGCCCCTTGTCTTGTAGTCAATATAGGAATTGCCCATGTCCAAGATTTGAAATGTCGAGAGGTTGTTTAAGTCAACACAAGTCTAATTAATTAATGTTTACATCCATAGTACGTCGCGTTTATGTGTTATGGGTGCACACCATGAAAATGCATCAAATATATACGAGCAAAGGGATCCATATCAATTATTATTAAACTAGCTAGAATGAATTGTTTAAAATTGTCTTAAAAAAAAAAAACCTAAATAGGAAGACAACATCGGTGGGTGTTGTCTAAAGACATGTTCAAATGGTCTACATTTGCATGACGCAACCCCTCGTATTCTATCTAAACAGTAGTGGTCATACCCTCGCAACGCAGGATTGACTTAAATTTAATTATAAATAACACATAAATGTAAATGTAGAACATCAATAATATGTCGTCTAGATGTTTTTTTTTTTAATTTTTTTCTTCGTTAATTGACTCTAATTAAAATTTAAGCGTAAGATCTTCAGTTTTTAAGATGACTCTAAGACTAATAAACTATGTATTTCATTGGTTATAGTCTTAATGTTGAGGTAAATGATTGTATCCCATTTTGGAATTAGAATTTTTCATCAATCTAAATTAAGGGGTACTTTAGGTATTACGATAATTTTCGATTCGAAAATCCCCGCAAATTTGTGGGACCTTCCAGTTGAAAACCAGTCTGTTTTATTCCGTTATTCCAGGAATGCCACCGCCATGAAGCCAAAACCACGAGATCGCCACTACGGAACGTCGGTGCCAGGATCCAATTACAAAAATAGCCTTATCCACGCGGACAATTTTATCGAATCCTCCTTCAAAAACGACAAAATTAATGTGAATTCAATGGTCCTGATGCTCATTGCTAAATATGCAAGTATAGTTGATTGATCAAGAGTCCATATTAAGTAGATTATAATAAACTTTAAAAAATCTTAAATTTTCTAATTTTGTAAGTTCAAAATGTCTCCGTAATAATTTTTATTTTTAATAATTTGTTAATTTTTATTGTTAGCATTCAATTTATGTTTTATTTTTTGCTCCTTTCAAATGAAAGAACTTAAGTTATGATTTCTTTTTTTTTTTTTTTTTAAATGTCAAATGGATGGGATTTATGAGTCTAAAGGCTCTATCACCAAATCACGTGACCAACGCACTAAATATGTGTTCTACGTACTTACCATCTAAAGACATTCAAATGTAGAACATGATGGGTGCAGGATGATAATGTCTCATATTTGCTATACATCTATAAGCCAATAAATATCAGAACTTTCTGCGAAGATGCACCAGATTGGCCGTGATGTACTGCTTCCACTACTAGGAATCGTTCTGTTTTTCTGGGGTTTTTTTTATTTTTATTTTTTGTTTTTTGGGTTTGGTGGGATGTGGATATCGTGGACTAAATAGCCAGACAGTGAGCCTTCTTCTTTCTTCTTCTTTTGCTTGCACACAAATAACAGTAAAAATTTGAATTCCAGTTAAAAATACATGACATATAAATATATACTTTGTTCTTGCATGTTGCCTAGTGTACGAGAGTGTGGTAGGGAATTGAATTAGATATTCTCAAATTTCACTCTTCTTAATGTTTAATACAAACAAGTAGCATTAAGATTTAGACCTGTAAGCTATAGCAATAATTTTGCAGAGGCATGCAACAAAAATTAATCAGAAAGTTATCTGCAGATCCAATGCCGAAATTTGTTTCAAATTAACTTGTTTTTCTTCAATAAATAATCACCGTCTGAATGTTCAGGAAGTCTTGCATATATGCACTACAACATTAACAAGGTTTTGATCTCAAAATTTGATTAGGGTTGGTAACATATTTGATTAGGGTAAATTAAGTGAATCTTTTATCATTATTTCATTATATATATATATATATATATATATATATATATATATATATATATATTCAATCATCTTCAACATAGGCCTCGATCATATATTTGTCTTAATTAAACTCATTCTTTACCGAGTTAACTAACCTTATAGAAGGTTATCTTTAATTTTTCCTCTTCCGGGCTCCGGTTTAATTGCTTGCTTCATTTAAAGTGCATGGAAAGGCTAGAATTCGTCGAGAAAATGCATATCCAATTGTAAAATGAAGTTCTGCATGTGCACTCGGTACTATTCCTGACATTAATGGAACTCAATCAATGGCTTGGCTAAAATAATACAATAGTCAGTATGAGTTTGATGTATGCTTTCCACCTTGTCTAAGAGAAGAGACCAAAACAGTGATTTTGTATGTCATCTTTTCGTTTTAGTTTACGAGTCTTTTCCCTTATATCTTTTCAACTCTTGCATTCAATTTGGATGATATCAATTGTCCCACTATTTTTCACTGTTGAATTTAAGTTAATCACTTTGTAGTTACTGGGGTTACCGTGATAGATACAGCCATCTTCTAGTCTTTCATCTTCCCATGTATTTAGAGCCTGAAATATGTATATTCAAATGGAGGTGTCCTGATTGGTTCTTTCCAAGTGAGCTTGAAAAAGAAAGGTCGCTACTTTGTTTAAGATGGGCGACATTTCAAATGTTAGACTGGAGATTATTAGACATTAATCCCTGAGTCATCTTGCCGTCGAACGCACGGTTTAGTTATAAGGTAGTTGTACTCGTAGTCTTAATGATCAGGATTCAAATTTTGCTGTCGATGGACTTTAAAAAAACAAAAAAAGTTCTTCTTGATCATCTATAATCCTGGGGAAAAATATGCATAAATCGTTAGTCATTTAAAAGAGTGAAACTAGGATAGGGGGTTATATATATATATGAGATGTAATGAAGCCCTCCCCCCCCCCAAAAAAAAAGAAAAAACTGCGATTTATGACGTGGGTTTAGCAGTCTTGTTATGGGGATTGACAGGCATGGGACCACGACAGCCAAAACTGAAGTTGCTTGATAGAGGCAACGACAACTGCACATTGAATTTACTTGATCAGCAGGCATTCCAAGCGAAAAGGAAAGTTCATAACCTTGTTTTTTTTTTTTCTTCCCTTGAAATTTCGAGGAAATGCTGTAGTTTGTCACTATACAAAAGTTCAAACTTGGTTCTGGAATTACGACTTTGTACAGGAGATCTCAGAATGTCCAATGTACACCACATCCAAAAATCATAGCAGGGTCTTAGTTTGCCAATAAAGAATTGTTATCTGAGGTGAAGAATTATGAATTTTTGAAAAAGTATCCTGAAGAAGGTCTGCAATGCACGCCGAATTCAAAATCAAAATCTGGGTAATAGCCGGAGACATCACGCTAAGGCATCCCAACTTTTTGGAGCCAGGAGAACGCCTCCAATAATGTCAGGAATAAAAGTTTCAGTATGATAATTTGTCTGGTAAAAGGCCTTCCCATCCCAAATGCACCGGTCCAAGGAGAGGTTTAAATATACATAACCTTATTCTTATTTTTAGAGTGATTTAAATACGTTACTTTTAAATCATGAGAGTAACGTTATTGTAATACCTAATCTGGCCTCCATATCATGTCATTCAGTAGTCTTAGTAAAACCATGCTGCTTCTAACATTACTCAAGCCCCCTGTGCTCACCGCTCAAACCAACAAAGGAGTGGGACACTCAAAGAGTTGAGTCAAGATAAAAGCTTTCCTTCATGCACCAGCTTTTTGCCAAGGATTATTTTTAAAAACCGAAACAGCCGTATGCATTTCCCATCATTGATTCTCGACGACAGAAAAAGAAGCCAACAAGGATGCTTCCTACATTGATCATCAGCAAAATGATGCTTGTACATACCGTGACAACAAGACCGACTTGAAGTAACTTCAAAAGGACAAGGGTGGAAAAGATGCCTTTGTTAAAGTAACTTAGAAACTTCCAGGTTTTGGAGGTCTCATGCAGACGAAAAATCTGCAGCCTTTGTCGCACTTGATTCAGTTTCCATTAGTGCCATGCATTTTATTGAACTTGTTCGCGTCACCTTGATTTCGTCTTGTATCTTCTTGTCTGCCCATGTGTAATTCCGAACTGGCAGTGACAGCCTCCCTACCGCCAAATTGTTACTTGTATCGACTTTCTTGTTTTAAATTCCAAGGTACTGCAAATGTAATGACAAGCATTGCCTAAATGATTCTTTTCTCTATCACAAAATAAACAAGAGGAACAAAAAAAAAAAGGAAGACCAGCAAGATGCAACCCAAAAATGCAAACCGGTTGACTGTATCCTATTCCCATTCTCTGTAAAATGGACAGTCTGTTTGTCGAAACCATAACCAAGATAGGAACACAAAGTTTGCAAGAAGTTGAGCTAAGTCCTTTTCTAATGCATAGCCAGCTGCTCTGCTGACAAAAGACAAAATACTAGAAACAGCACCAACTTGGAACCAACCAATTGCCTAACTCTAGGATGATGTGCAGCTTTAAAGATCCGTTGCCAGCTTGCTACATTTCTTCATATTTGTTCAGAGTCTCGCCAATAGAATCCATTTCATTATTTAAAGCCTCGTTGGCATCCCTTTGATCCATGGCATCTGCAGTGCTAATGCCAGCACTGCTTGATCTTACTTTGACTTTGCTGCGGTCTCTATGGGAAGAACTTCTAAGTGGAACTTCTGCTGTGCTCCTTGGCCTTTTCTTTCCATTCAACAATTTGCACTCAAGAGCTTCCAATGCTCTAATGGATAAAGGTCGGTTTCTTGTGCTTTTCCTCCTATGGTCCATATTAAGCTGCGCCTCTGCAGGGTCAGCATTGCTAGAGCTATCCAAAGCCTCAGATTCAGGCTTTTCTGTATCAGATGACAAGCATGCAATATAGGCACTCATTGCCTCTTTCTCTACCTGCAATCGTGGCTGGTTATTTCCATCTTCAGATTCCAATGTGACTTGAGGTACGTTCAGGTCAATCAAAGAAGGGGACTGGTGTTCCACATGTTCCCCATGAGATTTCTCGATACCAGAATAAACTGCAATGGTTGCACCTCCGCTACTTTCCAAGTCTGGACAGACTTCCAGGGGAGAACTAGAAAACTTCTCTTGAGAAGGATGACAACCTGTCTTTTGTGAGCAAGAAGGCCCTATTTCATTTGACCTTGGGCCAACAGACAGTTTTTTAATAGCATGGCTCATCTCTGCACCAGAACAAGCTGTTAATCTCCTGCGTTTCACAGGAAGAATAATATTATCTAAATGTTGAGACTTCACTTTTCTACTGAATTGGTGCTTTAGAGTCCTCGGTAACTGATTTTCTTTTGACACGCTGTCCCGATCCTTAACGCTTTCCACCAATTTCTTTCTGGCATCTGAGTTGGGTTCCTTTTGGCCTGAGGCAGAGCTGTCAAACTTCCCCTTACTGCCGTTGGATTTATTGAACTTCTTTTCACCATTTGACAGCAGATTGGTGGCCATCTCTTGTGATGAATCCTCAGAGTAATCACTTGTATTTATTCTTGATGGATTGGTAATTCCAGAAGAAGCTTTGCCTGAAAAACTCAGTTCTCTCACCACAGACGATTTGCCTAAATTTACCACACTTGTATCCACAATGGTCAACTTTGTATGGTTTGGGCCAGAGTCATCAGATTCACACTCATTGCAGTCAGCAATACTGACATTCTTTTCACTATCCAATGACTCGTTAGCAGCATCTGACTCATTTTTGTCTAATGAGTTCTCCAAGAAAATCCCTTCTATTCTGCTCGAAAGACTGGTGAATAACGATGAAACATTCAGATAATCTGGGGAATATCTCATTTCTGTCACCTTGGACAGTTTCCCCCGTGGGGCCAGACTGGAATCTATGATGGTGAACTTAACAAGGTTCACATTGCAAGTAGAAACCCGAGGTTTAAGGTAACGATAGGATTTCTGAATATATGAATTATCCTGGTCTGCTGGTACTCCTGAAAGGAGTCCTTTGTCATCGTTGCACCTGCTGTCTCTAGTTTCTTCAGCTTCAAGCTCAAGAAGCTTTGGTTCAGATGCAACTTTGCTTAAAACATCACTAACTGAATCGAAGTAGTGATTGCCTTTCTCAAGTTTGCTTCTTGAGAACTTCTCAATACCAGGAACTAGAAAAACCAGACAATGTTTAGAGTCAACAAAACCCCGATTCTTCGGTTGCTCAGAGTGCCACCCTCTAGCCAGCAAACGGGGCCAAACAGCTTCCCAGAATATATCATTACAGCGAGCTTTGCTCAAACGGAAGCCCCCTGTCAGGAGCCTGATTATGTCATTGGATGTAAGAGAAGAGCAATTTTTGCCAATTGGACAGGCAGGGAACAGATTGCTCTTCACAGGTTCCACTGCAAGACTCGTGAGATCTTCCTTCCCCCTGCCGATACCAACAGCTTCCACAAGAGTTTGAATGCCAACAGCAGCTTTCAAGCTGGATACATAATATTCAAGTGTAATTTTTTCCTCTGTAAATGCCCTAGAGACCTGATAACAGAGCACAAGTGAAATCAGAGAAAGGAATACTCTTTCTATGGAAATGAAAATGGTAAACTTAGCTGCATGCCCACATTGGCCATTTGTGGAAACCAGAAAGAAATATCTGCCCTAAAAATTCTAAAAGTTTGACTTCCAAGAAGATATAAGAGACTAGTGGTTGTAGTTAGCATTTTTGGAAGCTGACATAAATTTATGTCAGTTATCTAGGAGGATGCTTAACCATGTTTCTGGAAATATTCCAAGGAACTTCCAGCCTAGTAAAGGGGAATGCTTTAAATTTTAATTCATCTTCATGGTCATATCTTAATGTCACTGAACTTAATCAGCATTTGTATATATCACAGATAAATGAAACTTTGACACAAGCACCAAGTTATATGTTTCATGCATAAAGGTGAACTATTGAGTACCTCCTCAAAAGTAGTTTGAGAATGCTCAGGGACATGGGGTTTCAAACGAGAAAACAGTTCCTGTTGCCTCCACCCAGTAAAAATTTTCTTGCCATAGACACATTTTTTTCTTTTTGCCTTCCAACCATCTGACCATCTCCTATAACTATCAGACCGGTAAAATTCTCCATAGTAGAATGGCAATATTTCCCCCATCTCTTTGTTGTCTATGAAACTCTTGACCTGCACAAAGTTTTTACCAAATATGTATAAACCAAGAATAAAACTATCTACTTCAGCTTCATTCCAGGGCCTGTTCAGTGAACCAGGAACAAGAGAACAATTCTTGCTCTTACACAGCTGATCTACGCTAAATTTCTCTGCCACCTTGGCTAGGTTTGATTCTTCTTGATCATCCAATGGTTCAGCATTGAGTTCTGAGCATTCCTTCTTTGGTATACAATTCTTCTTGCTCTTTCTAGATCTTTTGGACCTGTTTTTATTAACTGACTCGTCAGATTTAGTCAGACATCCAGACCCTTCATTCTCTCTCTTATTTTCTGTATTATGAACAAATGTAATTGGGATAGGCAAACCCAGAAGAAATATATGAGAAGCATCAACTCCAAATCCCGCATCAAGAGGATCTGTTAAAAGCCGAAGACGATTTGGTTCTGATATCATTGGAGGAATTTCTGCTTGATATTGATCACCAACCCGGGAATGCACCTCTGGAGTTCCACATAAACCATTCAACATGTGAGAGCTTGGAGGAACCAACTGCTCAAAAGTTGATATTTTAATAAAATTGCTATCATGATCCGGCTGAATCGACTCCGTCTGTAAAGAGAGAAAAAAAAAAAAAATCAATGGTCTTCAACATAATAAACAGAAATCCATCAAGCTTACATTATCTGGAGTGGAAAATGACAAAGTAAATAGCTAATTAAAAAAACTAATAAAAGTAAACAAGTAAATGTTCTACCAGGATTTAGACTGCACAACTCACTAAAATCCTTTTCAGAGAACATGATGTGAATTGGAGAACCTATTGTCACCAGCTGCAAAATGTTAGCCAGCAAGCATTCATGGCATCCCCTTTTTGGGCAGCTGTGTTTGATTCACAAGTTTTTCTCCAAGCAGTAGCCTATACTTTGTATAAGTGCCCCACCAGAGTTTGGTTTTGCCGAATTCATTTGCCTAATTCCAAACTAATGTCTCTCACATTTTTCAAGAGAGGAGATGCTCGGATGCAACTGTCAGCATAGATGGATTGTGGGAGCAGTTGATTCAATCGGGTGGAATTTCCATTTTTCAGACTTAAAGGGAGGATCTTAGAGATGACAAAATTCATGACAACATACTGAACTGGATGTGATGCTTTACTGGACGCATTCTTGCATTATGTGCCTTAGTGTTCAGTAACAGCCTTAGAAATTAGAATCAAACCCCATAATTATCAAAAAATTGCAACAAAAGTATGGAAGGCCACACATTGGAAATTATCAGAAGTTCCATAATAGCTGAGAGAGTGTGTGTGAGAGAGAGAATAAATTTTGAAATGTCAACGCAGATGCAACATCCCAGAAGCTATTTAGTCAGAGAGAAATAGGGACGTAAAGCTCAGATGCTTACAAATTTCATTCATTCAGAAAACACCAGAAGATTTCCCTAAGATTCATTCCAGGCTTTTATGTTTAAACTGTCAAAATGCCAAGGAGGGTTGTAATTGAGTATCTAAGTGTCAATAAAAATAAAAATTTGGGGAAACAAGGGGAAAATTCCAGTTTGAGGAAAAATTAGCGGAAATGCTCAATCTTTAATCACCATTGCAGTAACGAAACAAAAGTATTTTCATCGCTTAACAAAACCCACAAACCAGATAGCCGTACTACTGCACAGTGGTGATCACCTAAACAAAAACAGTCACTAACTTCCTCCCACCTGGCTATGGCTAACATTTACATGCCTGATCACCCAACAGAACTCGCATACTACAAATTTAATAAATTTGGCAAGGGCAAGAGGTTCAAGATTGCCAACCCAAATCAAATTACCGAGCAAAGATCCATCTTTATGGAAGATTCACATCAAAAGCCAATGACCAAGTCCAAAACAAACAGAATCAAGAAAGAAGAAATAGAAACAAATAATCCAGCGAAACCAAAGGAGGAGCAACACCAAAACAAAGATCCCATAATCCGCACGACCAGCCGAAACCGGCAACGTCGAAGCCAAAGAAACAAGTTACATTAACTACTTAACGCCCGTACGCGGGATTTTGATATGATCCCACAAAGAATTCGCTCCTTCGAAGGCAAAGCAAGCAAACACCAAAACATAAAGAACAAGAAGAGCAAACTAAAAGATATACCACATTGACAATCAAAAGCATATGTAAGAAACATAGATTGACTGTTGACAAACCTCCATGGAGAAGCCTGGAATGCCAGAACTCAGAACCCCTACGTGAAAAGTTGCAACCTGGGCAAACGGGTTTTCATGTTATGCTTTGATTCATTACATATTACGAAGCTTTTATGAGAAGCACATCAAGAACACCACGACTAAAGAACCAAGCATCAAACTGAAAGAAGAAAAGAAAGAAAGATAAAAGAGAATAATAAAAAAAAAAAAAGATGTTACCTTGTTGAGAATGGTTTAGCTTTCATGGGTGTTTTAGGGACAATTCAGCGGGGGCTCAAAGACCAGCAAAGGCCAAAGTCCAATATCAATATGGAATGGAGAGAGAGAGAGAGAGAGAGAGGGAGAGAGAGAGAGAGGAGGGGGTGCTTGAGGGAGGAAGAGAAAATAATATGTCGTGTCTCCAAGAATTTATTATTATTATTATTTTTAGCAAAAGAAATTTTTAAAAGAAAATAAGGAATTTGGCACAAAATGGCAAATTTGAGGAGCTGATTTAAGGGTTATTTTCGCGTAAATATTTTAATCCAATGTATTGTATTCACGTACAATACATATTTATGGGAGCATTTCAGGAGTAATGTTCTGAATACAAAGATGTGGGAATTAATTTTTAAAATCACCCAAACAGCAACGGATGAATAAAAGATAAATGTTTGTGTGATCTAAATATTCCTAAAAAAAAATTAATATAATTTTTTTTTGATTTATTGAAATTAAACTTTATTTTTTTTTTTTGTGAAATTTAATATCGTTGAGATTTGTTTGTACCAATGCGCTTCAAGCCCATAGGTTTCAATAGAAAACATGTATATATATATCTATATATATATATAGATATATATATCTATTTTTTTTAAAATTTTATTTTTGTTTTTGCATAGTAATAGTAGAGAAACGAGTTGGATAAGAATAGTCTAAGATTAGGGAGTATAGTTTAATAATAATAAAAAAATTAGTTATTATATTAAAAATGATGAGTTTGATTTTTTTACTTTTTTGACAGAATTGTAGAATATTTCTTTTAATTTTTTAATTTTTGTTTAAAAAAAAAATGTTTTGTAGTAACCTCTGGGTAGAGGCAATGCCTGTGGCATCATTCTCTCTCTCTCTCTCTCTCTCTCTGCTTTCTTTTCTTTTCTTTTCTTTTCTTTTCTTTTCTTTTTACTTATTGCACTATAGATGAAGCATGATCGCAAGGAACATTCATGTGTTTATATTAGGGTAGGATCAAATTAATAAGAGAGAAGCTGGCAAATTTAGACTAGGTCTCGTTGTTTTTCCTTTTTTACGGAGAAGCATCGTTGTTTGAATAGCGTTAAAAGTGATGTCAAGGTTGGCTTCCGCGACTGCCAAGTCCTCCAACCTGAGGTGGCGTTTTTTGCGAGAAGGAACTTCTTGTTTTTCTTTTTTTTTTCTTCTTTTCCCTACTTTTTTTTCTCTCTCTTTTTTTTTTAATATGTTAACTAATTTTATAGATATATGTGGATATGTGTTTTTAGAGATGGGTTGACAAATGTTCATTGTCACTAAAGAATAGTTTGGGACAGCAATATGCATACATACATATACATATACAGTTATTAGCTATTTTATTTAATGAAATATCTTTGTTTTTTTGGGTCAAAAACATTACAAAAAGAAAAAGGATGAAATTTTAAAATTTTACTAAAAAAAATTACAACCTACCATAAAACAAATTCTAAAAATATATATTTATTTGTTTCTGAATATCTTAATTTCAACACAGGGACACGTACATATAGCGTGATTATGCCTTTTCAATTTTCAATTTTCTTTTTTGGAAAAGAAAAAAAGGAAAAAAGGGGTGACATTAATGATTTATCAAACCCCAGCTTGGGTTTGCTAGCTAACAGGCGAATTTGAACAATCTAGAAACACTTTGATGTGAAATGAACACAGATACAACAACAAATGATAAAAGCTTTATTTTTGCATGTAAGGATAGACTTACAGAACAACTAAATTAAGCCCAAAATATAACAATTAAGGCAGCAAGAATCATTTGGAAAAGTCACTAAATCCAAGTAGTTCGAAAAATCATTTGTCTTTTACCTTTTATCTATGCATGTGATCCACAAGCTCCCGCAATGGCAACAGCTGACCATGCTTGCGGATGACTATAACCCCACCTTCCTCACTTTTTGTATATTCATTGACCTTCCTCCAAGGGCCGTGTTAACGAGATTCGTGCAGAGTTAGTAATTTGATAATATTCTTTGTGATTAAACAAGCAAACCCATTAATCACTAGCCTCCGAAGTTTGGTTCTTTAGACTTGAGGTTAACGGATTTACAGCTCTAGAAAAGCTCCTTTGATTTGATGAAAGTTCAAGCTACAGGCAGGAGGCTTTTTAAGCAAACTTTGGACATACATAAACGAGTTTTTCTAGACAAAGGAAGTGTGTGCTTTTGAGGAAAGATAGGCAGTTCGATGAATCATGGAAATCGCGATGGAAGAGAGAGATTCTTCTTGCTTGTTAATCTTACATTTGGCAGATTTTTTTTTTCCGGGGGGGGGGATGTTTTTGTTTTGTTGGATTTTTCACCTTCGCTTTTTTTTATTTAATTTTAAAATTTTTTTTTGAATCTTAATTAGGTAGTAAGCTTGGTCTCCTACTCTCTGTTTAGTGTCTGGTTTGTTTTCCTACGAACTTTTGTAGACTGGCAAAGAGTGGGAGAAAAAAATGAGTTTGTAAGAAGAATTAACGTTAATTGACAACAAAATCTTGTTTTATTTCGATCTAATAAGTTTTCTAAACATCAAAACAGATTTTTCGTGTGTCCGTAATGACAAATTTAAGGTACCACATTAAAATTCGATTGGGAAATATATTTTCAAGTTTTTATTTTGGAAATTCTCATTTTGCAATCTCTTATCAATCCGGACTCGCAGTAGTAGATTGAAAGTCTAGGAAAAAAAAGGAGGCAGAATTGCTAGCACTTTAGAACAAAAGGGTAGTTATCGATTGAAAATGGGGAGCTTAGGACGACAAGAATAATGGGATGGCTTCAGATTATACTGGAAGGGCCTGGCATCCTTGTAAGTCCGGCAAGTTTTTTAAAGTTCTACAATGCTGGATTTTCCCTTCACACTGAAGATATATGCCGACATTTATCAGCGTAGGACTTTTCAATGCTTATCGAGCCAGAATCCGAAGAGAGATTATTCAAAATGCACTGGTGGTTTTGAAATGGACAAGGAAAAGCTGCAATGGGTCGGTAATAGCGCACTTCCTGCGGATTTCCTGATCAATGATGTTTTGGCAATCAAGCCACAGGAGAGACACGGAATGGCCTGGACTTCGACGTGGGTGCCGGGGCTTTCGCTGGGAGGACGAGAGAGAACAGAATGTTAACATTGTCTCAACTACACCCCACCAACTCTCCACGACTCCAACTTCACTTCATTATAGTTGTTTAACGCAGTCTACCATCTACCAATTCATTTCTACGCAAGCTCTCTCTTTTTCAATGTCTCGACTTTGTCGTGTTTTCTTGGGTTGTCATATGCTCCAGCTTCATGACATGAAACCGGCCTGTCAAGGTTTTTGAGCAGCAATTCCATGGTTCCTAATTAAAGCAGGTAAAAAGTTCTGAACAACTTTATTTAGACTTGTGCCCAAAACAAACCGATCTGATCCGACCCGGCCACCTCTACTGAATGGGCTGTAGCGTGGCTTGGGAAGCCGAGATAGCCAGAACCTTTTGTCCCTGGACAAAACTATATTTTTGGACTATGATCGGCTAGGTGGTTCATCATGTCAAGGGGATCGTCCTGCTGCGGTGGCCCTAATAACATGGGTCGTGGCAATAACAGAGGAATGATGGGGACCATGTGTACGAGCCCATTTGTTTCACCATTGGTCTTAAGTCTTCGAAAGCAAACGAAACGCTAGCCCACCTACCAAGACTCTTTTTTTTGTTGTGGGGGGGGGGAGGTGGGGGAGGCTTCTTGCACTTGAGAGCCGAGATCCAGGCTTCTGAATTTCATTGCGGCTTTAGGCCTCATTTTCATCCAATAGTTACCCCCCGTTGCCTACAGTTACTTTCAGTAACTGAAAATTTTCAGATTTTAAATTGGAGTATTTAGCTTGGAACTCACCGAATAAGATGCGAAATATTTTTTATAAAATAAATGTATGTTAGCTCACTGAATAAGATAAATTGGTCATAAATATATATCTATATAATTACCTCTTTTGGCGCATGTGTAAATTATTTATTATTTTTTTTTCTAAACTCTTCAATTATTATTAAAAATTGGCGGTAAAGGTACCTATTAATTTCCCTATTAATAGACTTTAGAAAAAGGGTAAGATATCTGAAACTTAATTATACTATAACATAAGAATAAAAATTCTATTTCATTTCTTGTGGAAATTCCAAATTACAGGAGCTAGATAACCTATCCATCCCCACCCACCCCCCAAAAAGAATTCAATATACTAATTAAAAGGACAGTACTGGATAAAGGAAAAGAAAGCATACAATCAGATTAGGACAGATCATCATATGTCTCTTTCAGTATGTTTTTATATATGCGGTAGGAGAGAAAGGAAGGGTAAAAGTTCATGGCTAATAACAAAAGGAAATGGGTTATTATTATTATTATTATTGTTGTTGTTGTTGTTGTTAATGTTCTCGGAGGATTTCCAAGAGTATAAGTTTGTACAGTACAGGATCCTCATAAATGTGTAAGGATGTAATGTCCATAACCATAACTATTTGTTTATGCATTTCTTCGGTGCATTATGCGAATCCCAAATATAGATCTCTAAACCCCAATATGGGACAACAAAAAGAAGGATTGTACAGCCCCTATATGCAACACTCTATATGTGTAGGATACTTTTCCACTCGAAGTTATGGAACAAGCTCGGAAAGAAATCTTAATTTATGCCGACCCACGAATGAATGTTTCTCTCACGAGTTTCAGAACCTATAGGGTGTCTGCAGAATTCCTGCGCATTTTCGATTAACTTTACACACGTCTTAGTTCAGATAGGAGGAGAGAAAGTATGGATGGAATCAATGGGAAAAGTGACATGCAACGCAGCCGCACATATATAGATTGCTAGCATATCTTGGTCATGGCATTAATGGATATATATAAAACATGAAAAACTTAATCCTATGCCTCGAGTTGGTTCACTTGACAAAGAGATGAGTTCAATTAAGATGTATGGTTGAGATGTTCACCGGGGATTCAGGTCCTAAAGTTGTTAATATAAGCAACTCTCTCTCTCTCTCTCTCTCTCTCTCTCTCTCTCTCTTTTTCTTTAATTTTTTTGGTGTTATTTGTTCGATTAGATTTTGACTTTCAATTCTAAGTTTAACAACCAAAAGTAAACTTTTCATCATCAAAATCATGTATTTCAACTCTCAACTTCTTTCCCTGTGAATTCCAGTTTTGCAAGGACATCACAGCGAATGCAGACCGTTTAAACTACTAGCTGGCTGTCTAGAAGCATGGAGGAAATGCATGCTTGAACGAAAAATAAAAAATAAAAAAAATAGAAAATAAAAAATTTTCTGTTGACTGTCACTGCCACTTTTAGTGAGCGACTAGTGATCGAATCATAAAACCAGAAGATATAGGAATTAAATTATGTCAAAGTAAACCCCCAAAGTGGACGGTTGTTAGTTAGCCGTACAAGATTATACTCTATGCTTGTACCCATGTTGGAGATTGACCTCCAAAGGGCATCCACACTTTATGATCACTTGCACACCGGTCCAAATTAATTTAAAAACGATATGTACCTATAAATTGTGGGGAAGGACATGTTAAAATTCAAGAAAATCTAAAAGGGCAAGCAATTAAATAATTGGTCGTGGCATAATTAGGTATTCTTAGAAGGTGATCCAATAGCCTTGAGTTCCAGTACATGGCCAGCGAAACAGAATTTTGCAAACGCAGGACTTTGGCGCTAAGCAGACAGACAATCCTAACCCCACCTAAATTAACCCAAATTGCAGGCTTTCAGGGTACGGTTTAGATAATTTTTATAGCTTGTAAACGTGCACAAATGTAGTCCACGTAGCTGAGTGCCAGGGAGAATGCACATGTGCATAACCTTAAACACTGCGAGTAGAAAACGTCAGACTGGGTTTAAACTTCGAGGTGGTTAATTAATTAGGGTGTGGGGAACATAAGCTAGCCGAAGTGACTTGCCTAGGCTTGTCGAAATTCAAGTTTGTATAGTGTTGCTTAGAACCTTATTCTTTTTTGGCTAGAACTGCTAAAGATGGTCATTCAGATCTCTAGCTAGCGGAAACTCAAGCAATTGAACATTTTGAAAATTTTAACTAAAGCAATTCAAGTTTGTTCCTTAGATATCTCTTAAAAGTTAATAATTTGGATATTTATTTTGAAAATTTTAACTTTAAATTATGTTGAATCGTTTTAAAAATTTACATAAAAAATAATTAAAAGAAGAGTTACACAAGTTTGTATGATTTAGTAGGTCTCAAAGAACTTTCTTACAGACAGAAACATTATATTGCATATTTTTGTTATCAATCTCAGTTAAAAAAAAGTAAAAAAGAAAAACTATTTTTGTATAAGGGACTGAGCTTGACAAGCCTTTATTTGAATGCCCAGTGTTTCTAACCGCACTGTCCAATAACACTCTTTTGTTTTTGGGTCCAATAGCCAACAGACTTTTGGTTATGTGTGTCCACAACAAGAAAACTTTCACCCCAAACATATAATTAGCTCACCCTATGTATGTATAGCTAGATGATGAACATAATCATGATATATGAATAACGTCATAGGGGAACATGACAAGGGCATTATGCATGCACGCATACGCACACATGCGTACGCTTATACATACAGAAACCTCTATATTAGAAGTGAGTCCGCAGACAGAGTGAAAGAGAGGGACGTCATAACAGTTAAAAAAATGGCTGACGAACAGGATCGGTTGTTGCCAATTGCCAATGTGGGTCGGATCATGAAACAGGTACTGCCACCGACTGCCAAGATTTCCAAGGAAGGCAAACAAACAATGCAAGAGTGTGCCTCCGAATTTGTGAGTTTCGTGACCAGTGAGGCAGCTGACAAGTGTCACAAAGAGAATCGCAAGGTAGTGAATGGAGATGACATCTGTTGGGCTCTCAGTTCTCTAGGATTTGACGACTATGCTGATGTTATGGTGCGGTATTTGAATAAATATAGGCAGGCTGAAAGAGAGAGAGCTAATGAAAATGAAGGCAGAACCACCCAAGACAACAATGAAAAAAGTTGCCAACCTGCAGAACAGCAAATTGAAGCTCCCATGCTGCTGGAGTTCAGGGTTCTTGAGAAGGGTAACAGGAGTTCTTTATCTCTTTCTAATTCATCTTGACAAATATTGCCTGCACGGAGTCGTCTTCATGACAAAGAAGAAGTTTAAAGAAGATGATGATGGGGTTGCCAAGGCTTCATCACAGATAGAAGATCTCTAGAACATCTGTAAGGACTCCATAAAAAGTGACTCTTTTATGAAATCAGTCAAACTACTGTTTGAGTCTATGTGGAATTTTGGTCCTGAAGTTTGGCTCTCGCTATATTGTTTCAACTTCTTTCATCGACTACTTTGAGTTTCAGGGCAGACTTTTTGCGAGATTTTAGCTTGTTCCATGGATTGAAATTGACTTTAAAGAGGTAACGGATAGTATTATTCCAGCTCATATTAAGTCAGAAAAAGGTCGACCGTGCAAGAGAGATTTTGAAATTCCAGAATCCGGGCACTAACTACATGTCAAAGTTGACAATAACTGAGCAGATGCGTAGGCTATTGATCCATTATTAACTTCTGTAACTTCGATAAAGCACATCATTCATCTCTAGTACACCACCTAAATTTTTCTTTCCCGATTTGTTGAACTTCCTGAGTACACAGTATTTGGGTAGCGGTGAACGATTTGTTCAATAGCTATTTTTGTTTCAGCATCACTCTCTCTCTCTGTCTCTCTCTCTTCACACCCCTCTCTCCCCCGATAGTCTTAGTCTAGTTCGGGGCGACACTAGTATCATAGTGACTCTACCACTAGATCTCATAGTTTATGGCGTTACTGCTAATTTCCTGATCATGGGTGTTTACATACTTCGTCATGCCAATCAAATGTCAACAGATGAACACTCTCGTCCACAATATATAGTTGTTCAATCTGTTCTTTGAGCATTCTCCGCCATCATTAGTTCTCTGGCTCCTTCCATGTGAGAAATTGGAAAAGAGAGCATAATAAAATGATTGCCAAATCTTATCAAATATATAATGGCACTTGCTTCATGTACTTCCTCATCATTTCAGTTAGTAACCATCCCACCTTACCTTGCACTTCTATTTACGGAAGCATTCCGACAATAATCTTGCTACAAGAGATTAAATCAAGTCTGCAGGCTCGGATTCTACTCCAATACATTTACACTATCAAAAACATTATACCAAACTATACCATACCAAGCCAGAGTTGAAGGATAGCAATCCGAGGTTAATAGAAAAGCTTCAGTATTGTTCCAAAAACACGTGTAAGCTTCTAATACACATAAGTCAAAATATATTAAAGCAGTCAAAGTAGCAGATTAAACCCAATAACTTGGGACCACCGTGTTTAAGCTTTACATAACATGATTTTTGGTGAACATCTCCAATAAAAATATCAGGCATGCTTATTTTTAACTAAACATCTCCATAAAAGATGATTGTTAGAGCCCCAATAAGCAGGTGAAGAAATAAGGCTAGGGTTTTACATGCAGCCCAAGGGCTTCAGTGAGGTCATAGGGGACCACTTCTCAACTATCATCTGTTTCTGCAAAAGATGGTATAGGGAAGGTATTCTTGACAAAAAAAAAAAAAGAAAATGTTAGGATAGTCCCACTAAAATTGTTTCCCAACAAAATGTGAGAAACTGTACAGAATATGAGACAGTACAAGAGACAAAAGCTGAAAAAGTCAGAGCTTCGAAGCAACAATACTATGCCACATGACCTTTCTCGCGATAAATGAACAACTCTGCAAACAAAGCAACTATATCAATTGCAGTTTCGGGTAATCTTTTCTAGGTAGTATGATTTCGATGCATGCTGCTTCCAGAGGCTTTGACCATGGGATTGCGGCATCGAACTTCATAAATTGCTTTGCTTGCTGGTAAATGCTGAGGTGTGCAATGGCAACAGTGAATATGAATTAATTGAAGTGAACCGATGTTGGACTGGAATTTGTGCACCAATTTTCCAGGACAGGACAAGAGGATCATATTTTTCCCATGTGAGGAGCAGCACCTTGGAATAAGCAAGTACAGCAAAAATATTCAACCCACAACTTGTCCTTAGATTTCAAGAGCTGCATTGACCTATTCAAACCAAAATCTCCACAACTATAGTGGTCCCTGTGTACTATGCATCAAGTTTATAGAGGTACCAGCTCAATTCAGCCATGACTATTCATGGAGATGTAAATGGAAATGCTAGAACTCTTGTAAAATTGGACAATAAGAAACAAACACTGTTTATTTCTTTCTTGCATCTGAAACAGAACTACCTGGCTAATGATTGAATTAAAAATTTCATTAAAAGATCCTACTAAGCTTGCCAATACATGTAAAATTGATCATTGCAGCTGTTTTTTTTTTTTTTTCTCTGGGAGAATGTAGTGGATCTGATTGTTCTATGCTATGGTTTAGGCAGAAATAAAACAAGCCCCAAAAACTTTGAGGTCCTGCTCCATCTTTCATCTGCAAGGCACTACAGCAACCTATATTTGCTTAATCAAATAAAATCATTCTACAATTCTCTGATGAAATATTAAAAAGCCACAATTAGAATATGAATCACCCTTAATTCTTGAATCAGTTCAAAATCAATGAATGATTTAAGAATGGACCTGGATCTATAGTTCACGGCATAGCCAGAAACTGCTCTTCCTGAAACACATACAATTCTTAGTTTATTTAACTTAAAAGTTAACTGTCTTGGTACAGGAATAACTACGATGCTTCCCTTAATAGTTGAAAAATCACTTTCTGATATTTTGCATTCACCAGCAATCCTGTAAGGTAAGCCATGCCAAACTATCAAGGATTAATCACAGTAAAATCAGGTAATTTGATTGACAAAAGCTTGCACATATCCCCAATCATCATCAGTATCTGGTCCCACCCAGTAACCAGTTATATTGTGAGTGCAAGGACTTGTGCTCATACAACAAGACCCAAGTTCACCATTCTTGTCTAAATGAGTAATTAGATAGCCACAATATCTGTGATTTACACCAAATTTATCCTCATTTGAGCTGCAGATGGCATGAAGATTGGTTGCTGCAGAAAAAATTCAAATTTTCAGTTTATGAAAGCAAAACTAAAACAAAGGAATAAATCTAAATGTTCTTCTAACGTATATCCATCAGAAACCTTTCTTAGTGTGCTTCTTAAGCTGAAAAGTCTGACATTGAATGATTGCTTGAGACTCAACAATCAATAAAAAAAATAATGTGCGGTGTAGAGATTGTTGTACCAAGTAATATTTAAAAAAGAAGAAGAATAAGAAAGATTATGACAGAATACCAGTGGGGGTGGTTGCTGGGGTTGAAAGTGTAGCCTTAACTTCTTTCCTCTGTTGCAATTCCAAGGTGGAAACCCAAAACAAAATATCAATATCGTAAATATGACAAAATAAATTAAGTACTTCTAACTCACAGAAACAAAGTTGAATTTAGAATAACAGATTCCATGTAACAAGTGTGATGGCTGGACTAGTATCCATGGATACCTAGTGGCTAATGAGAAGCTACGGGTAAATGAAACTACCAATTAGCTCTAACAAAGACATCAGCTCATTAGTGTAACTAGCAATTCAATTGGGCGCATCATACACAAGTAGAAGGACTTTGTTTTTCTCATTTCCCAACACGTCAGTGATAAAAAATTATTTGCATGCCAAACTAGGAAACAGAAGTGAGATTTCAAATTATATGTAAATCTTAGTCAATTGTGCCACTCTTGCCGTCATTAAAACAGCAAAAGACAAAAACAAAGAAAAAAAGATATATATGTAAATTCTGGGAAATAAAAACAAAATTAATAACCACTCTTTGAACTTGACAAGGAAATAGTTCACCCAATTGCTCAAGAACCACACAAAGAAAAAAATACACACATGCACGCGCACACACAAATTGTCTTTGCATTTTTCAATGATATCATATCGACCAACACATAGAAAACCCCCCAAAAAACCCTCTCTCCCCTAATGGCATACAGGATACAGGTAACAACACACAATTGTACAATTTTACCGAATTGACATTGCGAAAGACAATGAATTTAACTTCCTATTCCAAACGCACACCCCTAACAGGCAGAAACTTGAAACCAACTCCTACCCACCAAATTTATGACGGTACCAACCATATCTAGAGCGCCTTTTAACAAAATTTTCTCTTCCGTTGCTGTCTATCAGAAACAGTGCTTATCTATCCACTGCAGAAATAACCCACCATATCCTAATAAAAGAAAATCTGCGATTCTTGCTTCAATTGAATACTAAAGAAAAAAAAAACAAGAAAACAATGAAGTGAAGCATCAAAGAAGTTGTATTTAAAGACAAGAGCAACAAGATAATGCTGGAAGCAGAAAATTACCCTGCTTGGGGGTTTAGGGGCTGAGAGAGGCGCATAGTAGAAGCAAGCGGAAGTCAAGCACGCCATTGAAGAAGCCAGGTGAAAGGAGCGTTAGTTTCTGCTTTGGGCCTCCTGGGGTTTTAGAGGGGGTTTAAGCCAACCAGCAGTTATTGCTAAAGACAAACGACACCGTTTCATCCAGCGAATATTTTCTTCCTGAATGGGGGGCATATGAAAATATATTTCCTATTTGAACAAGAAAATAAACCTTTATTTAACCCAAACAAAAAATAAAAAAAAAAAAGAAAAGGAAATTAAAATGACGAAGTTATCCTTGTTTTGCCATTGATTGTTTTCACCACCAACCATTTGTCGCCTGAATTTCGGCCGCTATTCTTTCCCTGATCATGCAGATCTTGATCCCATCCTTGAAAGTCAGAAACACGGTATATTACTATTTTATATATTTTTTTATACAATTAGAGCAAGAGAAAAAGAAAATTTAATTACCAGTAATTTAAAATTTAAATCTCACTTTTCACCAAAATTTTTAATTTAATGACATATTTCATGTTTTTTTTTTTCATTTCTCACTTTTTGGGGGGGGGGGAGTGGAATGACTCGTTTGTGAATAATATATATAAAAAAAGAAGTCTTAAGCTTTTTTCCAAAAGTCTCGAGGGTCTGTCAAGTATGAATAACGGATCATTAAAGACTGAAAGCCCAAAAAGCTTAATCCATCTTTTTTTATGAATGGATTGGACTGGTACTCTGCAGCCAGCACAAATGTACATAGGCATCTCTCAACTACAAAACACCTACTAAATTTAGTACCGAAATATATAGGTAGCAAAATTTCCAACCCATTTGACAGGATTTCTTTTCCAAGCCAGAGCTCTCAGCATGGCACCAGATGACGGAAGGATCTCGCTGAAGTGAAAAACACAACGATGCGAGTAAAGCCATGGGCCAGAGACTTCAGGCCCAGAAAGGTGTTCGGTTGCCAGTCGAGATGTACCGAGTTGCGGTACAAGTTACGACTGTAAGAACGAAAAACAGATTAAAGAATATAGGGAAATTATGTAAGACGCAAGTTAGGAACCAAATGAGCAAGGCAGAGCGTACGGTTAAGCATGGGCTGGGCCATTCTGCATTTCGTTTGAATTCTTGTGGGGTTTATGTTTTGATTTCTTCTCTCGTTTCTTGCTGCAGTCAGGCAGTAAAGTAGTGTTAGGATGAAAAGATATCAAAAGGATCAAGGCAAGAGAGCAATAAATGGTCGTTTTATATCTTGCAAGCATATAGGAAGTACTCGTCATGTGAACTATGTCCCCAACAAGACTTAAGCTTCCGATTAATGTGCTTCATATCTTTATCCGTAGGGAAGTTGTATCTCTTTACCTGTTGGACATTAAGAACGGACGGGGGTAGTTAGCACATGCAGCAAGAACAACAGGCCACCAATATGTATTATCACCACATAAGCACTATTGGAGGGAAAACATGAAAGAAGTTGCAATCACATTCAAGTTGAGTTTACAATGATAAATTTGTACCCAGGAATCGATTGCATTTAAAGATTCAGTGAGCTCTGAAATTGTGTGCACAGAACTCTGATGAGACAGAATGTTCCGGAGGTATCTGCACAGAAATACACAAGATTAAAACAATAGATCAGAAACTAAATCTTTTCTCTTTTTCTTTTCAGTAACCCTCACAATACCAACCTTTCAAAGTCAACAATTTTATGGACCTCATTTGAGCTCCGTAAAGCAGCCAATGCCAACTGCATACATGGATGAATTTAATGAAGACCATCAATATAACATCACTGAAAGGCTATGCCAACAATAAGACAACTGACTAACCACAGAAAGCGATAATTAGGCAAATGAACCAGGCCATACTTAATAGTTCTGATTCAGATAGCTCAATATTTAATTCAATACCACAGGTAAATGAAACTTCATCTCATTCTTTTAGAATAATGTGTATACATGTGAAAGCAATAGGAGGAGAAGAAAAAAACGAAATGAAAAAGAAAGTAAAAAAGAAATAAGACGACACCTGCCCAGGAGGGAATAGAAGTGGTGCATCAGTAAACATGATTTTATCAACTGCTTCCCTTGCAGTATCTTGTAAGTCCTGCAAAACAATTGAGCCAACAGATTTCTCACATTCATAAAAGGAAAGAAAAGCTAATCATTCATATCACAAAAAAAAAAAAAAGTTAATTAAACAACTTAAGATATAACTTACACATCCAGGAACAAGAAAGCAGCAAATACACTTTTCATTTTTCTTTAAATAAAACTAATTCTTGAATTATTACAACCACATAAATAAAATGAAGAATGAAAATAGTAGTGAAAGCAGCATCAAGATATAGTATGATGGCAAACACAAACAATTACCTTCAGCATTTGAATCTGCTCATCACTCACATGGAAAAATTCCTGAATATTTAAGATCAAATGTAATATTCGTAATATGATATCGAATGTGGATAGGGAGGGGGAGGGAGGGAGGGAGGGAGAGAATACAATGATCTTTTGGAGGGTAGAAGGAATGCAGCTACTTATGGATTCACTATACTTACCCGCATATCATTAATAAAACCTTCAACTGAACGATATGGTGCATAGACAATAAGATCAAATTCCAAACTCTGCATCAGAAGGATTACGTCAGCTCAAAGAAAAGTAAAAGCACAATGCAGACAGCAATAACAGATGAGCCATATCCATGCCTGAAGAACTATCATCTCGTAATTGAGAATCATTTGATGATCCTGTGAAATCCCCTTACCAAGCTCCTCTGCTGATACATGATTTTCTTCTATTTTACAAGCTGCATAGATGCAGGTTAACCTGTGCATGGAGAACCAGCCCAGTTGATCAAAGATGTCATTGAGCAACAATCTGACAACATTATGCAATATTAAATGAAATTGGAAGAACCTACCAAGTCACATACATCACATTTAGAATAAAAACAGAGGACAGACAGGACAGTTTTCATTTTGGCAACCTTGCAATACTAATAGCATTCCATATTCTGCACTTCTCTGTGAATACTTTGAAATGGTAAACCTACCACTACCAACCCACATATGCAGCAGAAACAAGGAATTGTGAGTATTAACCAGCTTTAGAGCATAGAATGCAAGATAGCAAAAGAAACCGTACATTACATTCTTTGGATCATGTTCCATGACCGACCATTGAAGATAAAACCTTTTGAAGTATATGAGCGCCGTGCCCTACAAACAAAACCAATACATATTGGTAAAAGTCAATTTTGTTTATTAGCTATGTTATCACCTTCTTAAATATGAAAACAAAGAAACATACCTGAATTTTATGGGGAAAATAGAAGGCACTGCATACTTCTCGAAGTTTATATTCATAGTAAACTCGCATGAATTGCTCCTCTTCAACACTAAGGGGTTTTGGACGGGAATGCTTATCACCTGAAATACAGCAAATAACGAAACTTTCAGGAGCATACCCAGAAATTCCGACCAAGGCAACATAGGACTAATGAATCAATAATCAAAATCTTTTTTTCTTTTTTTTGAAATAAGGTGAAAAAAAAAAAAAGGACCATTGTCTGATTGCTTAGGCTGAGGTTTAGGGTATGACAATGAACCATCAACATCCACCTCCATTCTTGTCGTTCCATGCTTCAAGAGAGAAACAGTAACTCAGTGTCAAAGACCAGCTGATTCCTATCACGGCAAGTTAAAAAATTAAAAAAAAAAAAAATTCATTAAGCAAAGAAATGGCATACAGTGTCCAGCATTTGCTTTGCTCTCTGGTTGGCAGCTTTGTATCTCTGAATCTGTATTAAAAGCACAAAGTGATTACACACGCGGGCGCAAATGTACAATGATGGAGAAGAAAGTGCCCTAAGCTCCAATTGCTTGCCCATAACGAGCAATAATTCCAAAATACATTGCATTAGGGTTCAATTCAATCCATTCGAATCAAACTCCGATTCCCGCTTATTCACTTCTTTTTAATGTTGATTATAAAATTCGATCAACAATTAGTGCATAATAAAACGGACAACAACGGAAAAAAAACCACTCGCGAGCACGCACGGAACACACGGAGATCACCAGTTTCCTTTTTCTTTTTCTTTTCTTTTTTTTTTTTTTTTCGAATCTTTGAAAACCAAACAAAACAGGGGGAACCGATTACCAGCTGCTGAGGAGTGAAGATCCACTTGGCTCGGTGGGTCGAAGTCTGGAAGTCGGCCATTATTATTCGTCTTCGGCGAAGCTTCTACTCCTGAGAGCTCGTTGCTTTCATTACTATTTCTGAACCAAGCGGCGCTGCCCAGATATATGTATACTTTATTTCTAATATTTCTAATATATATATATATATATAGATTATTACTTTTTTTTTTTCTTTGGAACTCGTCTGTGGTTGTGTTGGAAATTGAAGAAATTTGCATAAACCTTTTTTTTGAAAAAAAAAAAAACAAATAGTTCATTTATTTCTTTTATTATTATTATTATTTTCTTTAATATTATCTTCACGCATTCAAATTGGGTAATGCAGAAATAAATGGTTTTATCAAAAAAAAAAAAAAAAAAAGGGAAGACACATGGTGGTGTTGGTGGTGTTTGGATTTTGAATCGAATATCCGTGCATGTGCTCTGTATTTGGGTGAGTTCCATAATAATAATATTATTGTCCTTATTATTATTATTATTATTATTATGCCTCCTGGACACCATCGATTCCTTTTTTTTTTTTTTTTTAATTCTCCATGAAAATCGACTACCCAATTGTATAATCTTGTAAAGTCCTTCCGGACATTGTTTTGTGTTTAAATGATATGGAAGCTTCGCTTCCCGCGATTTGGTGTGCGCTGTGAGCAGAGAGGAGCTCGCAGGAGCATTGACCCTCTGATTTCTGCAATTATAGGAGAAAATGTCGTATTACCTTTTATTTTCTGGAATTATATGAGAAAATGTTATATATTATTATTATTATTATTATTTCTTTCTTCTAAGGGATATCTTAAGCTACTGTCTCAACTGTTTACTTTCTTTGTGTAAGCTCCTCGCGTTCCTATACTAACTATCTTTTCTTAATTTGATTATCTTTCGTTAAAACATGAGCTTAACTGTACCTTCTAGGTCTTCGCTGAGTTGTACGAGAAATTGCTGGCAGAAGTTGTTGTGTACTACTCTCTCGGCTGTCCTTAGAATGGTGATCTTGTTGTTGTGATTCATTTACCAATTACCGGGAGAAGGTCACTCCACCTTAGTGCCTTTTACATTGAATGTTTCATGATGCGACTCCTACAACCGAAAGTCTCTTTTACACTGTTTCAGGTTGATGGGCTCTTTTGGCCCCGGGAGGGAGGAAGACTAGAAATCTACCCTTTAGGAAACCACGAAGACAAAGTTACCAGAGGTGGGTCGCGTCAAATTTTTCGTATAAAGGATCCTGAATTGTCAGCTTTTGACGTGGTTGAAAGGACTAGCCGATTCAATTGAGAAGTTATGGTTTACTCTCTGTTCTGTTCTTGGCACACTTCAATTCCTTCAACTACTAGTAATATTCAGTGGGAAGCAAGCAGCTCTGCAACCTTCCCCTCTCGAGAGCAATTGATTTTCATATTCATTCGGGATTTGTAGTTCTACTAATGCGACGTTACAGGTTATTGTGGGTCAAATTTGAAAGAGGGAGCTTAAAGTTGAAGACTACATTTTGCTAAAGTCTAACTAATAAAAAGAGATGGAATTGTATTAGCTCCTTGATCCGAGGGTAAATAGCTACCTACGTATATGGCCGTCGCTTTCAATACATTGCAGGTGATGAAACATATAATGTTGCAAAGGAATGCTGAGAAGTGGACTCTAAAGCTAACGCCTCAAAATTTGACAGCTGAAAATCAGGTCAGGTTTTAAATTTGCAGTAAAGTTCTTCGTTGCCAGATTTGAAAACTGTACTCTGAACAAACTCGACTATTTAATGCAGGAATTGCTATCCAAATATTCGAGCTTGAGCTTTTATAAAGGTATCTATCATTTCATGTTCTCATCAATCGCTCTAAATTAAGGAATGTGAAAACCTATGTCTCCTACTCCCAACTTCTATAGCTTTCTGATTATGTCGCAGATGGTACGTAGTCTGTCTGTCTGTCTTTCCTGGTACAATGTAGTTACCTAGTGAATGGTTTGTGTGTGACTTAATGTGACCAATTCTGGAGCTCGTTTTATGTTTGTTATGTTTGGCGATGTTAGTCTGGTAACGAGTGGCTGAATGCTTTTTCAAAGCTTGCTCTCACGGGCTCATTTTAATCACTGCCTGCGCCGCTGATTTTGGTTTAGAGTTCTCGCTTTCATGCACTGGACCCAGTACAGCTTGCCTGAGGCAGGGGCGGATCTACTTGGGGGCTAAGGGGGGCGTTCTTTATTCATCATTGTTTCAATCTAGACCTTAGAAAGATACAATTTAGTCTAGTGGTTTGTGCTCTAGCCCCGCCAGTTGAAGACTAGAGTTTGAACCTCTCCAGAGGTTTACAATGGCCTTTTTTTTTTTTTTTTTTAATTGCAAAACCCTGAGTCCACAAGTACAAAGCCTTCAGACTCGAAAATCAGTGCTAGTGGGATATGCAAAACATTTTTGGAAATACAAATGTTACCAGTAACTAGATTTGGCTTGGAATGTCACAAACACACTTTTTAGAAGTATATTATCTTCTCAAAAATAAATTATTAGTAATAAATATTATTAAAAAGAAAACATATGCACGAGCAGATTGTATAATTAAACATGTTTTTGTTGGTGAAATTGACTTTAATTTTCTCGATTACTATATTTACATGGGTACTTACATTGCATTTCTTTGCCAGTTGCCACTGTATCCTAAAATACTCCTGCAGACTTTGCACAAATTTTTGTATGTGATAATATTTCAAAAAATTAATCAAGAGGATGCCCCTTGAAGTGTGTTACAGCGAGTTAACTTTCAAGTTTCCTTGAATATGCATGAAAAAGAATCAACAATTTGGCCTGCCCTTCTTTATCTTCTAGGCCTTGCAATTGGAACAAGATGCAAACTTTCCATATGGGTTGCACAATGGGGCAGAGATGTCAGCTGTGTTTGCGGTCTGATCCCCTACACAAAGTGATGGAGCGAGTAGCAAGCCCCGGTACTTAACCAATCCAGTTGTATATATCTTCTTGTTATGATGGTGCAAGTAATAGTTCTCACGCATGACGTTTCACCACCTCGAACTGCTTCATTGTTTGGTCTGTTTAGGGGCCAGGAGAATTTTGATCGTGGAGGCTGCTAGCAAACGTGTAGAAGGGATTATTTCATCGAGTGACATGTTCAGATTCCTGCTTGGCTGACATAGATTATAGTCATGCTTCATGGGGTTTTGCTTAGCTGCCATTGGAGGGAAAAGCGCTTGATTCTCGTTCATTTCGTAACTCTTTTCATTAGAAGGGCCTCTAGCTTTTGAGCTCCACTCATTTTTTATGATAGAAAATTCACAGTTTTAAAAAAGCAATTTTCTCGCCACACCTCATTATTGCCAAGGAGTCCTAGCTGCCCGAATAACTGTCGTGTTTAGTCCTAACAGAAGATGAGGCAAAAATATGCAGTAAACTGCCTGTGGCCGCCTATGCGGTCGGAATGTAATACATGGCTGGTTGCATCAGTTTCAGTTTCTGACCTCCGCGCTTACTAAATTTACCGTAGGCCTCTATGCCTTGTTTCCATTTGACTTTTCACTTTTGAGCCAGAAAATAAATCAGCCCATCAATAGTTAGAATGTGCCGGCGGCCAGTGACCAGGTGTCAATGCTACGCTTAATTGTTAGATTAAACAGTCACATGAACGTTATCCTATTTGCTTTTCAAGTGCATTCCAAACCCCTGTTCTCTGTAATCTAATCTAATAGAAACAGTTCCCACAAAATAACAAAAAAAAAATTACTGATTTTATTTTATTGATGGTGGAGGCCCAGAATGTGGGCACAAGATTCAAGTTACAAAAGTGAAAAGAAAAAAACCTCGAGAAGTAATCATCCTGTCAAGAGATCATTTGGGGCTATCGCACAATTAGCACGAAAACCACAAAAGGTTGAATAGGATGGGCAGATTACAACTGGGAACTTGCTGCTAAAACCAAATTTCGCCCATCTATGCACAAGGGCAGATCATAGACGCAGTTAACTCATCAAATTCATGTTGGTATCAAAGCTAATATTTGTGTCTTGATTCTTCCCATGCACGTTTGTATCTCTCTATAGACTGACTGATTTTGAGGGCAGCGCGGGTGCAAGCTGGTAACAGCAGAATCTATCATCTGAGCCACGTCAGCTGGGGGATATTGTCGTTCGGTACATGCCTGCACAATATGGGAATAGAAAACTGGTCAGCATTGTTGAATAAATATGCAAAATCCATGTGCGGCTACATATGCCACTCGAGTATTTGGATGCTTTCAACATCTTTTTTTTTGGGGGGGTGGGGGTGGTGGTGGGTGGTGGGGGTTCAGGGGAGAGGGTGTTAGCGGACCTGATGCATGAAGAAAGTTAATAGCCTGTTTCTGCGAACTCTCTCAAGTTACCTGTATCATGAGCAAAGTTGCGACACAAGATGTCATGAGCTCCGAAGGAAATGCTGCCTCAATTTTGCTCGAATCAAGTGATTGAGCCCCAAATGCATTGTCATTGACCTGAGACTCTGATTCCCTATACATCAACTGGTTGTGATGTTGGAAGCTACCATTGGTCGGCTCTGGAGACCTGGTCACTTGCACTTTAGATTCTGATACCTTTTGCCTTCTATCAATAGAATCCAAAGCCTCCCCAATTCTCGAAAATGCATCTTGCCCTTCTTTCAAGGATGAGATTGCCTGAATTTTATATAAAATCACTCTTAGTGACATGGCTAAAAATAAGTATTTCAGTGTTAACACAATGAGACTAAGAGCTGCACATGCACACAATTAAGACAGCACCTCAACAGCAGCATCTACCATTGCATGTGCCTTTGACCTGGAGCCTTCAACAAGTTCAACTACAGTAGATCCTGATTCTTGAGATGCAAAAGGACTCTCGTAAAAACTTGGTAGGCCACTATGGAAACCAAATTTGGTAGGGGGCTTCAGCCAGGGAAGCATCGTGTTTCCTGGATAAGTACTGTGTTGCCTCAAATTGAATGAAGTAGAAGAGGCCTGCAAGAGATTATAATAACAATCAAATAAGAGCAAAGCAGGGAATCAAAATTTGCCAGCTTGAATTATACACAGGAGCTGCATGCCAGCCACTGGCCTTCTTCTACAGCTGTACAAGGACCACTCAAGTGCTTCTTGAAGGGACAGATCCACTTGACAAAAAAACAAACTAGCACCATGCATGTTGCAATTCAATTGATGTATTAGCTATTTCCATGATGGATTATGTCTAACTACATAAGATACCTTTTTATCAAGAGTGTGATTTGAGCCAGAAAGGGCTTGAATCTCAGCCTCATTTGTTCGGAGTTTTGTCACCACAGAAGGTTGATTACATGCTAGTTCTCGGGCATTAACAATTTCAGGCTTGGTTTGAGCAATAGCATGGTGAGCATCCACCTGGGTGAAAAAGTAAGGGAAATTAACCACACATGAATAACAAATAGTGTCCCTAGAGATTCTAATCCAGCATATCAAAAGAAGGCAGTAAGAAGACAATGAAAATATAATATGGAGACCGCTTCCTATATATAATTTTCAACCATGCTCATCTGCGAGATATTAAAATTTTAAAGCATCTGTTCAGCCAATGGCACATTTTCTATGTTTTGAGGCCAGTAGCAATACACTAATGGTTCAATTGGACAGAATATATACTTGACCATGCTTTGCAGAAGTATTCATAGGAATGAGAGGATTCTCCAAACGCACAATTGAACTGATGCCTCCAAGATATGAATGTCCATTCATTTCCACTTCCTCAGTCATTGCAAAAAAATTGTGTCTCCTAAGAGCTTCTGGCATGTTATCCAATGGGTTCAAAGGCATGCAGTCAATATCCTGTAATGAATAGTTATCATAATTACTAGAGGAAAGGGAGAAATGTCAAACCACAAAATGAATTAAGGAATGAATAAGTCAAGCAGATAGAGAACAAAGAAGCATATTACAAACATAAGCACGGAAATGAGCTGGTATATCTCTATGTTAACAACTGCAATTACCTTGACAAATTCAACTCCTATTTCAGGACGGTCAAACTGAACCCTGCATCTGTCACAATCAACTGTGAGGACACTTCCATCATGAAGTTCTCTTGTTCTAGGATGAAGAGCAATTACTCGTTGCCCAACTGATAAAGGTCTTGCTAAATCTGTTGGAAGTCCATCCTTGGTACCATTACGAAGTTCAGTATAATGCTTTCTTACAGATTGCCGATACTGTTGAAGCTTCTCCCTTTCTTCCTGTAGAAAGCGTTCTGAAAACCTCCGAGGTTTCCCAAGGGAACTGCACAAAAATTTTTCACACAAACATTTCCATGATGTTCAAGCCAAAGATGCTTGTGCAAGGTTGAAAACATTGAGAAAAAGAAGAATAATGAACCTTCTTATAACACCCCATTCTACACGAGTTAGTCTTGGAATATGCCCAAGCCCAACATGATTTAAGTATTCCACAAACTCCCTTTTAGCAAACCAAGGGTAGTCAATGGCACTGTAGAACCATTCAAATGTGCACCATCTACGAGCCAAAGAAGATGACAGACAACAAGAAAGCTTTTCCTGTATCTAACAATTAAAAAAGAAAAGTCAAAAAGCACATATGCAATGAGACTTTAAGAAATTATGAAATGAGGATCAAAGAATATGTCATGCAATTAACCTTCAGATAGACTGCTCTATCTTGCACAGTACTTGAGAGTTTATTTGCTTGATTTCTCACAATGTTCTCAGAAGACTTATCATCTTTTGTGGCATATGATATCTTCAGATCTGTCTTACGCCTGTTTGATCTTTTGGTTTGTAAGGTAGATTGCCTTGCAAAAGGAGCTTGAGCTGTTGGTACCACCAGAATGCTTGCAACATTTTTCTGACCACTGCCAAGAGAACCCTCTAATCCTCCAACTGATTTTTCTTGTTTTGAAGGAGCAGAAATTTGGCTAGCATGTTTACCTTTTGCCACAGATGTATTCTTCTCTTCATTCAAGGCCTACAACAAGTTCGGGGGAAATGGAAAGAACCATTGAATTACATTTCCAGAGAGGAAAAACACTACCACTAATACCTAATGCACTCCTATATGTAACCACAAGGCATACCAGGGGACTGTCAACCATCCCTATGGCTTGGCAACTCAAGGCCTGACCAATCTAATAACACAAAGAAATTGCAGATAAGCCATCTAAGCTAGGGTTCCTAGAGATAAAGATTATATCCAAACCAGAGGCTTCTTAAAATAAGTTATCAACATTCAAATATCTTATACTGAAAAAAGCCTAATTTTCCACTCAACCAAAACAACATGCCATTCTTCAACATCCATTGTTGATAACGCCTGGTGCTCCTTAAACTTGGTTATGTACCTAGGACCTGATTAAATCATAATGCAAATGGCTTGCGATTTTATTACCCATAAAGCCAGGATCAGTTTTCTAAAAGAGAGAGAGTACCAAGCCAAGCTTTATGTTTACCTCTACCAGCTAAAAATGGTTTGCAGGCCTAATTATATAGAACCTTTAATTGGAACAAACCAGAAATGAGAAAATATTGATTCTCGTGTTCAATACAGTGACTAAATGGACTAATCAATACTTCATCAAAAGAGACCTATTTAGAAGTTCAAAAGAAACTAACATGCATACCTCAGTCTCCAACAGTTTACTAGTAGGAGAATCCGGAGAGGCATCGGCTTTCGGCACCTGAAACCATGAAAACCAGCTCTTTCAAGAAATCCAGCAAGAAATCTGGATAGAAAACTGACAAGTACCAACAATTATGTTAGACACCCATGTGCTCACCTTTGATAACGAGAATTTTCTCTTCAACATATTGTTATTGTTATGAACAAGCTGTGACAGTTGGTTTGCCTCAGAGACAGATTTAGTATAAGTTGCTGAGTGTCTTCCTAGCTTGGATTTTCTTGAGGCAGTACTTTCAACTCCCCCTAAAGCAGGAAGTACATTTTCCCTCTGTCCTAGGGGTTCATTTTTATCTCTAGGATGCCTAGCACAACCTGCTTCAGGTGCAGTAGACTTGTCATCCACATCAAGCATGCTCCTTTCCTCATTCAACGGCACAGAAAATTCTAGATCCAACATGCAAAACACAAAATCACACAAATATATCAGTTAACTGTACTTGTCCCAAACAATTACAACATCAGTGAAACCAAAACCCAAACAATCGAGCTGTATAGTTTTCGTTGAATCCAAGAACTTTAATCACGAGAGAGGAACTGCAAGGGAGAAAGGAGTAGCAACTAGTTCTCAGAATCATGAAAAGGGAAGTGAAAGGCAATATGCCATTGACCTACAAAACTTCCCTAAAAATCTATGGATTCAACCAAGTATTCTAATGCAGAAAAGCACAATTGATGAATGCTTAAAATCTAACACTCCAACACTACATCTCCCAACACCATGAAAAATACCAATGTAAAATAATTTGGGGTGTACATTACAATAGATCCATGCCAATACAGAAGAGGAATTGGAAAAGAAACATTTAACACTAACCAGACTCCATTACAGAAGCATTAGCCAAGGTTTCCAGACCACCCAAGTCAGAAACTTCATCTGCAAAAAAATAAAAGAAGAGGAGGAAAGAGGAGCAATTAGATGCATACTGCAGGATCATGAAAATTCTTATTAACATATAAACAACTGGAATGGAATACAATCAAGATATCTGGTCAATTATCAAGTTATAAAAAATGGAACTTCCACATCCCTGGCTTTGTTCTTGGTTCAATTCCTAACTAAATAGTCACAATTTTCTGCCATCTTAAAACGCCCTAATGGAAGGAAAGTCTATATGAGATGTCTAGCAAACATCAAGAGAGTATAGCAGCTAAGCAAAGAGATTACAACAGCAACGACAGCTGGTATCCTTTGCTTTAATTTTATGATCATTAAAGCTAACCAATTGGAGAAAGGAAGGGAGGAGGAAAAGATGAAAGAGAGTAAGAATAGCAGAAAATAAAAACATACAGAGAAATTTAGACTTCCAGTAGATTTGTACTAAGGCTTGCCACTTTTAAACAAGAATTCAAGATATAATTACAAAACAGAACATCATTTGAACTAAAACCTTCATAACATCTTAAATTCTGTGCATTGACACCACATGTTTGTGTAGTCTTGCTTTTTAAATGATATAGATTTTGAAAAAACAAGCCATATGCAAAGGTACAGCCATACATTCAAGAGTTCTGATGACCATTTTTTTGGGGTGGAGGGGGCCAGATTTCATCATTAGTAAGATAGTTTGATTGAATAAACCAATTAGATTGAGATAAAATCAGTGGGTGATCAATGAGAAGACACAATAAAAACTACTCCTAGGACATCCTCCTGCCCTTAAAAAGGATGCCGTCAAGATCAACACATAAGAATTTTGAGGCAACAATGATTGAACATAATTACCTCCAGAAAAAAGTTTCTTGGTTCTCTGTGGACCTGATGGAGAGGTTTCATCAGAGTTTGCATTAGACACCTCAGTACAAGCCTTACCCCTTAAACCCCTGAATTTTAGTCCTTCTTCTGTGCCACTACATGCTCCTTCACCATCATCAGAGATGTTGTTCCTTATCTCTTCAACTTTTACTTTCTTTCCACCGCATTTCTTCCCTTTTCGAACTTCCACAGTACCAAAACCTTCCATATGCTTCAAAGAGCTCATATCCTTTGGATGAGTACCCATATCAGCACCCATGGTTCCTGCATTACCTTCAAACCAGTCTTCACCCAGCGAAGCATCACGAGGCTTTGCTATAATTGATTCTGACCGTGAAAACTAATCAAGTTTACACAAAGTTATGTTATTATGAGCCACTGTAAGTTATTATAGACACGGCAACAACCTAACCATAATAAAAGATGTAGTTCAATACCATCTTATCCCAGCTTCGAATGGGCGGTGAATCCGTATATTTAGTTCTTCTCTGTGTTGTTTGAGAAACTTGAGGAGAGCTTCCTCTCTGTGATGCCTCCGCTAATGCCAAAGCAGCATCATGCACTACTTCATCATCATTATCATCATTGTTTGACTTCCGGCCTTTTGTATTCAGCAAAGGAGCATTTTCCCCATCATCCCTCTTATTCTTGTACGAAATAGGGACACGAGGCGTCCTTTTCCTGACAGCACGAGGCTGACCACCTAAAACAAAAAAAATGGAAACTCAAACTTCAAATAGTGGCCACAACAGATTGGCTATATCATTCAATTTATCAGTTTGCAGAAACAAGTCAAATTGCATTTTTTTTTCTTTTTTTTTTGTGTTGTGTTTGATAATACACTTTAAGAAAAGAAAAGGACAAAAAAAATTCGAATGCATAATCACTTCAAGATTCCAGAGTAAATTGTAACCACTGCAACGATCTTGAGAACTTATCAACTCCCATGCCAAAAACTGATGGCCAACAAGACGTAACTAATATTCATTGGATATAATGTTAAATCGAGACTGTCAACTGAAGCTGACAAAGCTTGATCTTAAATTCCATTTAATTCTCATAGTATTTACATCAAATGGACCATAAGCCCATTAAAACATGAATGTGTAGCACCTTTCAAAATTATATGTATGAACAGAGAGAAAAAAAAAAAAAAACAGTTTCATAATTACAGGATTTGGAGTGTTGTTGATCCCATGACATGGCATCTTACCATAAGCCCATAAACATTTTTGATGGAGCCCAAGTCCACCACAAGATTGATTTTCCATTTTTCTCTTCTCAGTGCTCACCAGGCTATTTCCACTCACTTAATTTTTATGATTCTACAATATAGTTCCTCTAAAAGGGATAAAACTGTTTAAAGCACCTTGTTTTGCATTCTTTCATAAGTTTCACTCCATCAGTGTTTCATAAGCATTTCTTTCAATGATTAGCTATGTATTTCTCATTAGTCTATACAAACAGAATGCTAAGAGGCATTCAGTCTCTTACTAGATCAACCATGGGCGACTAATACAATACAAAAAGATACATTTTGATGCACTGAGAATGGAGTATTCTAACTTCAATTTGCTCGCACTCTTTAATCTTTGACTTTGGGAAGAATAATCTGAAAGGGAATTTGAAGAAGAGAAATCATTTCAGCCACACACACAGTATGATTACTGATATCCATCTAAAAACCCATGCAACCATGTTAGAACTGGAAGTTCAGTGATAAAATTGACAAGGACGAGCACCAACAGGGAGAAACCAGTAACAAATGTCTTCTAAAAAATCAAAAGAAAGGCTTCTTACCATTAAGATGTGCTCTCTTCAATAGTGAAAAGCATCCATCAGCCAATGGCGGCAGAAGATCTTTTGATGCACTATGTTCAACTTTTGCCCGTTTCTGTTTCTGAAGTTTCTGGGGCATTCCCATTATCTCATTGCTCACTTGTTCACTATCACTAGCTTCCTGAAGGTTTACATTCAATGAAATTAGGTCATGGAATGAAGCAGGTTTCTCTTTCATTTCTATTAATTTCACAAAGTGCTAACCAAAACTCTCCAATGGGAGTGAAAAAGAGATTCAGTGAAGAAAATTAATTTTTGATCGAAAATTGAAAAGGCCAAAGGAATTATACCAGGACAGTGTAATGATCAGTCATCATAGCTACGAGGCCAAACACAGAAGCTACTCCCACTGGAAGAGACAAGTATGCCTGCAAAATGTAAAAGCATGTCAAAGACACACACACACACACAAATAGTAATTCCAGCAACAGAGTAAGCAGACACTAAAAAGTTATAGTACCCGATTCATGTTAAAGAGGGCCTCCACCATTTCTGCGGATCTGTTACGCACTTCAAATGCAACCTGAACACCAGTAGAAATAAACAATAAAATCAGTAATAAAAAATGCAACAAAAGATAAATTGTTATCCATACAAGTAGCATTTTGTGGATGAACAGTGCTGCTTAAAGTTCACTGTATACCTTTTTCCAGTCCTTTCCATAGCGCCGATATGCATTGTAAAATCGCTGAAGCTCCTCATTGCTCCACTGATGTCCTAACTTATCAGAAAACTTCCTCTTCTGGGCAGAAAATGCAATAGTCAAGAGATGTTGAAGCAACATGTATCAAACAACATCAGGAAAAAAAAAAAAAAAGATATTTCATAAGCATTAAACGAATAAAAAAAAAGAGTGTTTGCCATTCCTTCGAGGGGCAGACTATAAAAATTTCTTTTTGTTTTTTTGAAACTAAACAGTTTTCAATTTTGTGTTAGTGTTGAAACGTGAAAAATCTCCAGCAAAGCTGGTCAATGATGACATAAGTTTCAATGTGACTATACAAATAGATAAAACAGCATCCCAATGCACAGGACTCCTACACCATGGAGTCCGACATACACAACCTTATCCTTGTTTCTACAAAGAGGTTATTTTTGCAACCCGAACCTATGACCTCTAGGTCACAATAGGGTAAACTCACCGTTATACCAAGGCTCACCCTTGATTTTGCAAATAGATTAAGTAAGCACAAACTAGAGTATGAAAAATCAATGATATCAAAAGTACGCTTCCATAAGAGACATGGTATATTAAATACTACAAGCAAGTCTGTAAGCACAAGACTGTAGGTTACATTTGTGGCACATGGAATCTCTAAAAAAATGCAGTCTTTACTTACCCCCGTTGCCTGTTGCTTATTTTTGTATGAATTCCTAGCTTCTTTTTCGGGTGAGACCTCATGCAGAAATCGCTTATTCACACTTTTTTTCCTCGTTGGTGCCATAACAACCTGATCATCTACAGCATACCAACAATCAAATATGGACATCAAATTGTTGAAAGTTATAATTTAACATAATAACAATTGCAAAACAAAATATTGTATGCTGATACAAGGAACACTAAAAAGAATTCCGACGTTACTCTTCATAGTACGATATCAATATAGCGGATGCGCCAGAGTGCAGTACTTTGAAAAAGCCCATATAGTTTTTAGTCACAGTCATCCGCAAAAACCTCTTTTTTCAAATTTTACCCACATAAACCCCAGGAGGACCAAATCAAAATGCTGCCTTTTTTTGGACAACACATAAAAAGAAACAAATCCAAGAAAAAAATAAAAAACAGAAAACCCCAAAAACCTCAAGCATAAATCTTTAATATCACGAGCGACCACAATCCCATGAAAATTAAAACTTTGCCAAAAAGCCAAATCGAATGGTCCAAATTTTCAAAAAACCGCCCAAAAATCAAAGAGAAAAACTTCCGTTAAAAATTTAAAGCGAAAAAAAAAATCATCTCCCGAAACCCAAACAAAAAAATTTGAAATTCTTCCCTTGCAGAACCCTAATTCACAGATCCAAAGGCGTCAACTTACCGATTCCAAGTCTACGCAAGATGGGTCTAAACCATAAAGACAGAAAGAGAGAGAAAAAGGGTTCTTGAGAGGGAAAGATACAATCTTTATGTGAGAGAGAGAGAGAGAGAGAGAGGAGAGGGAGGTGTGCTTTTAAGAGAAAGAGAGAGAGACAAAAGGAAGAAAGAGGTTGCCGCGAAACTTGAATATAAAGGTGGGTTAACCAATGGGATGATTTAGGTTTGGGTTTATTCGATTTTTTTTTTCTGATTTTAAAGAATTGGGGCTGATTTCGTGCTAATCACCGTACACGTGGAAAGATAGGGTTATGTACGGTACGATCTTCTTTGGTGTTTGCAGTAATAATTACAGCAGATTAAGTTTGAAATTTTTGGGAGAAATTTAATGGCAACGACCCCTTATTTTATGCGTAATTTGGTTCTTATGCCCAGACCTTTTCAAAAAATTCAATCTTTGGCGTCCTGGAAATATATTTCACTGATGTTTTTTTTTTTAATTTTGGGCAATGGTCCACTGAAGACTATATTGATTGGCAGTTGGGACCATGCCCTCCTCTCCCGGCTCCCAGGCTTCTAAATATTTCGAAATTGCCCCTAATTTCAAGTTTAAATTTTTATAAAATTGTCATGTATGCCCCCAAAATTACAATTTAATTTTACCTTTCGTCCCGTTTTATTCTTTGCAGTGTACCCGATCCCCAAGATTCATTTTCCAATTGTTCCTTCACTGGTTTGTTTAGTTTTTTTTAGGTATTTCACATTACGCATGTATTTTCTTTTAATAGAATGTTGAGTTATAAATATTAACTATATTTTAAACAAGTACAATGCCGTACACGTCACCGAATTTTTTGAAGGAGCTACCCCATAAATTTGATAATGTTACATGCTATTTATGTAGTTATAAATTTTCTATATATTAATCGTATTTATGATGCATTTATACTCATAATCACCAAAAAAAGATTTTTAAGAAATCATATCTTTATAATTTCTTCATTTATGCCCCTGGAAATCATATTTGTTGTCTTATTAAACGCCAATTTGTACTAAATTGGGACATCCAAACTCTTTCCAGTTACCAGGGACGCAAGCCTATGGAAACCATGAAAGAGCCAAAAAGACACTAAAAAAAAAAAAGGATAAATATAAATAAATGAATAAATACTAGTAAGACCATTATGATTGGCCACCATCATCATATGCACGGTTTTGCTTCATTCAGCAGATTCGCCATTGTTCAAAGATATGATGACTAGCTTTGCTTTCGGGAGATCAAGCAAAGAAACTGACAAGTCCGTGTGTTGGACCACATGTTTTAGATTCAAAACCACTCTGCCATACATTTTGGGTATAAGCCTTTATCTGCAACAACAGCAGAGAGGCCCTTCAGTTCTTTCTGAACCTTGCGCCTCTCGTAGAACACCGAGCATGCAAGCGAAGTACACTTAACCCCACTCTCCACAAGCCAGTCCCCACCTCCACAATGCCGGCATATCTGCAAGGGGATCAAGACCCTTGAAAATTTATCATGCACTGAAACAGAGAGAAAAAGGGAGAGAGAGAGAGAGAGAGAGAGAGAGAGAGGATAAAAATATTTCTGAAGCAAGCAGCTGAGAAGGGGAAAAAGGATCGAAAAGAAAACCAGTCAAACAATTCATTATGACAATGCAAGTGATACCAAAAAAACATCTGGATGCTACTATGCTGTAAGATACATGACAAACATGGTCGGCACATGCCAATAATCAATAACTCATGAGAGTAATCGCAATGCTTACAGCAGTAAGGTGTTGTATATCCTTCTCCAATTTTGAAGTCCTTCCAACTAGAGCCGTGGCAGCAGTAGTTTCCTTTTGTGAACATTTATTACATATAAGTGCCATTGCATTGACCAATTCATCACACAGTATACAGTGCTTTGAGAGATAGTAGAAATCAATTCTTGTTCTTTGTCGGTTCGGAGAATATAAGGGGCGCTTAGCAAAACCTTCTCTTGTAGGCCGGGGCATCTCACCAAACCATTGTTTTAAGTCAGCACCAAGAAGTCCAAAAACATGTAGCAAAGCTGGAATTATCTGTTTGTTGATGTAATATAGATCATTCAAGCGGTAAGGTGAATCAACAGCCAAGAGGTCCAATGGATTGACAACCATATCAACTAGGCGGGCCCCTGGCTCCCCATGGATCACAACATAAGGCACTCGTTCAGCATAGCGTGGTTCAGCACAGGGATCAACTCTCATTGCTTTAGTAGCTACAATTGCTGCGGGTGGAAGACATGAAGAAGCCCTTGCACTGTAAGTGCCCAATCGAACCTCCTTTGCAAAAACAAAATCTTGAAGTGACACTCTGCCAGACAGAATCCGAGACCACTGGCGCTGCAAATATGCCTTGACCTATGTATGGGAAATGAGAAAAATCATAATGAATGGAAGAAGAAATTATGGCAGGAATAAACTACAAGGATTGTTTCCCGAAGGCCTAGAAATATGATGCCTGAGATTAGTACTATTTAGTCCAACTTATCAAATGCAACAGAAGACATTCAATATTGTAAAATTAATTAAAGCAAATGGAAAAATGTAATTATTTCCACCTCTAGCATGTCCTGATGTTCAAAAAACAGTCTCAGTGACTGCTCCATTGTCTTGGCAACAGCACCACAGGTGTCTCTACGAACTGTCTCAATACCTTTGGCATCAAACATAGGTTCAATTTGATCAGCACTTTCATAGCTGTAACCAACATAGCGTTTCTTAGTAAGAAGGAAGCATGGGTGATAGACTTTCTCCAACTTCAATGTAACTGGATTTGGATTCATTGCAGTCACTGCAGATGCTATCTCCTGCCCAATTTGAAATGACTCTTTAACACTGCGCCCTTTGAGGAGGACAAACATGCTGCAGAAAACAGGATTCAAACATGTAGGAAATATGTAACAAATAAAAAACATGTAGGAAACAGGAGAAAAGCAGAGAACTCAAGACAAGATTGTCAAATAGTAAAAGCACAACTCATTCTTTTCGAAAAACTTGCAGCCCAAACCAGTGTATGCCTGACAGGAAGTGTTTGTTTATGAGTGCAAGCACCTATGCACACAAGCTTAAATGTACATATCAGCATTTACAATTGTCCAAAAGACTGCCATTAAACAAAATTAACCTTCCCATCACTTTCACTTGCCATCAAATTTTTAAGATTCCAGCTAAAAAAATAAATAAAAGACAGGCAAACATAATAATGGATCAACTTGTGTGCTCCAACTAGTTTAGTCAAACCACATTTGACGTAAGGCATAATAATGCCAGGGATACTAAGAGGTTTACCAAAACCTTTTTACTAAATGATGAGGAATGTTCCACTATTGATGCATTTTATATCAGGACCCCATCCATGAATTTAGGTGGGCAGGGCCAGTGTAAAAGAAAAAAAAAATTATTGGTCCATATCAACATGCCATGTCGTGTAGTAAAAAAGTCAACGAGCTCACCATGCCTAGAATTACCCTTAATATAATTAACCAACATGTGTACCACAAATAGACTAAAGCTTTAGTCTAATGGTTAAAGTTGAGATTGGGTTTTTTTTATTTTTCAACTCCCATCTTTCAGATAAAAAGAAAAACAAAAAAGATGACTTGTTTACATCAGTAAAGCACCTGTCTGTATCTCCATATATGACTTTGGCCTTCCACTTATCATTTGCATTGACCAAAGAAATAGCTTTTTCCAATGTGCTACGGCCACATTGAACAATGCTGTCAGCAAGCTCTGCACATGGCATACGACCACTAAATCCAGCAGCTGTATAACCATAGGTTACATTTGCTATGAGCTTCAAAGCAAGCTGTCTCGCATTAAATATCTGAAAGAATGTGAAAGTCCGTGAACAGAAGGTGTAATGTGCACCATCATAAGGCAGGTAGCCCCATCTTCATTTACATAAGCAGCATGACAATGATGAAAGCATGCTTAAAAACAATCCATAACTTGTTAGATATGCATTGAGAAAGGATTTCATCTTGGCATACAGAGAGTTATATAGTTGGATACTACAGATAGAAAAAGCATGAATGTTAATAAGCTAACAATAAAAAATAGTAAATTGAAAACACAGACAGACACAAGGCGTGCCTAGACCTTCTGCCACTTTTCCTTCCATCCAATTACTTTCAGTTCAAGATGCCAACAAACTTTATACCCATTTTGATATGGGAAGGATGGGACAAAGGGCCCAAAATAAAGCCAAATAAAAAAATTTATGTTTTCCCGTATCATGAATGTAAGAGAATATTAAATTGCTCAGAATCATCATCATACAGCCATACCCTGTGGAGAACATGCTGTGAGAGTGTCAGTTTCTTCATTGCTTGTTTCACCATAATTCTTGTTGATAATATTTCCTCCAATAAACGGGGCATTATGCCTTTACGGACCTGCTAATCACAAGCAAGGGATGTGAAATTCTGCACTTTTTTCTTACCCATTCTTTTCTATACAAAGAAAATAGGCAATCCTAGGAGAGATGAAGAACTGGCCAAAAAGAAAAGAAAAGGGAAGAAAGAATGAGAAAAACACAACTGTTGGTCTATTATACTAAATATGAAAAAGAAAGCACCTTTCCCACCAGTTAAAATATAACCTGCTGAACCAGCAATGAACTCCATAACCTTCCTACCCAGCCTCACTGACCCAATTATCCCTAAATCCACTTATTGAAATTACAAAATTGAAAGTATCAGTTTATTACTCCCACTGGAAGATATGCCTTCTGTGCTTAAAAGAAAATAAAACGGCCAGGATACCAATCATAGCTTGGCTCAAGAATGGACAAAAAAATATCTCAAGGCAGAACTCAGGCTATGTCAAATCCCCATAATAGTTTAAGCAACAAAAAGATGGAAGATTAAAGTTTACATTTTGAAAAGAAATAAAAGGAAGCCCCTTCAAGTTGAAGAGCAGAGGCTGTGCACCAGCATTTTATCAGCATGATTTTTGATGAACTATAATGATGCTCCATCAACAATGACTAATCTGTTATAGCAAATTTTCTACAGAAATCATGTTTAAAAAAATGCATGTGTGTTTACAAGTGAAGACAAATTTCTGCAAAGAAATGAAGAACATAAAATGTACTCACCTGTGAAGGCACATACATAACACCATTTGGACTGACGAGCATTTTATCCTTCAAATCCTGAAAGATATGTGGATCTGGTGAAAATGAACTAACCCCTAGTGTATTCATCTTTGAAGGTGCAACATTTCCAAGACATGTACAAAAGCAAAGGTTGTATGCAATAATCATTGATGGATAAAGAGACTGAAAATCCAGGACAACAACTGGATCTGCATAGAAACCAGATTCAGGCTCCATCACAAGAGGTAAACACTCCATTGCTGGTTGAGAAGCAACCTACAAAACAAGAAGTAGGGTCATACTCAGAAAATCCCAACTTCTAAATGGCACAAACACAACCAGTCAACAATAGTAGACTTGTGCCTCACATATCCTAGAAAGGAAATACATTGAGGATGAATATCAAAAGAACCCCACTTTGTTACAACAAATTTTCATTCCTAAGACTATACTTGACAAACAACATTATGGTGACAGGGGATGGACGTGTGCTATGGATGAATGAATAACATCCTGAAGCTACTTGATGATTATATTTTCTACAACTGTCACTCAATGTTCTGCCAACTTATGAGACAGTGTAGAACATTGAAGCCATAAAATCAGAGGAAGCGATAAAATATAGCCAAGTTCTGATAAAATAAAACTAGAAAAAGACAGCCGAGTCATCAAATCTCAAACAATAAACCAAAACAGAAAAGCCAATGTTTGAAACTTAAAAGTTGCCTTCAAAGGCTTTCTGATGTAACGTACACAAACAAGGCATAGATAAAAAAGGTAAAAGATAATTATCACAAAAGTAAGGATTCACCAAACTGACAAAACATTTTATCATGCACTGTACAGAAAGGCAGGAGTGAATTTCATAACAACCTGTTGGTTCCCAGGAGAAATGGCAATATAATTTTGTGAATGTGCCAATCTAAGAAACATAGATTCAACACGGTACTGTGAACCTCGGGACAGAACAGAAAAGAAGTCAATGCCGAATACACGAGCAAGTTCAGATGTCCGGTTTATCTGCGAAATCATTTCATTCACATCAATTCATGATGAAGGAAAGCATAATAACAAAAAGAAATAAAATGTTGGGTGATGATAATCATCATTCAATTACTAAATTATTGGCATAAAAAAGATTTAAAATCAAGAGAAGAATGAGCTCATGTATAACCAATGAAAAGAATTCTATGAAGAAATCCTCCTGAAACGGTCATTTCCTGGGATAAGCCAGCATGATAACAACTAAGAGATGGAAAGAAAGGATATTTATGCAAGGAAATTTATGGCTTCATTAACAGTTTGGTACAATGCTTAGGCATTTATGGCTTCATTAACACAAGGAATGTTGTGCAGTAAGAGTAAATAGAATTTACTGGAAGCCAATAAAGCAACTGCAAAGTTTAAACAGGATGAGAATTTAGATGTGTAGTGGCATACCATATCAAGTTGATTCATTATTTCAAGGTTCAATTTTGCTCTCTGTATCACATATTCAATACATCTATATCTGGCTCGTCCAGGACCACTTACAAACCATTTGGTCAATATCTTGTATGGTATTGAAGGAATTTTTCGCCTCAAAACAGCTTCGCCGACAGCTTCAGCTGTATACATGTTAAGCTTAATTTCACCACGCATCAGTCGCCATATATTGAGAACAACTCTACCACCTACATGAACACCACTAGCATGAGTTCGCCCCCACTCATCCTCAATCACAGCATCTCCTATCATCACTGAATCAGCAAGTAATGATTCATGCAAAACAGTATTTAGGTCTCCCATATCAAAACTTTCTGTCTCCCTGTTGTCTGTGTTGCTTTTTAGTGGTGTTCGAGAGATGCCATTAAGTAAGCCTATACCCAGATGTGCAGCCCTCTCACCCAGAAAACCAAGAGAACCACCTTGTATATCCCAACCCATTAAAATATCAGGATCATATGAACCTACAATCCTTATAAAATGGCTAAATAATTGCTTCTCCTCAGAGCATACAAGCAACTTGTGGGAAGAAATTCCATCAAAACTCCTGCAAATAAATTAGATCAGCATGAAAGCCAAAAACAGGTGTTGGGAAAGGGACTTTTAGTGTGATTTGTAAGATCCAAGAAATATAAACTATAGACTTAGATGCAAGATTTTCTCCAACTAACAAAAAAATGCCAAACATTGGTGATGTGGTTGGAGTCAACAAAAGTTCAAAGAAACCAAAGATAACAAGATTAATAATTTATACACATTAAAGACACTAAACTATAAGTTTATCTCAATAGAATTCCATAAAGCCGTATAACTTGGTGAGTCTTATGCATTCAACAATTAGAAACATTGTTGAAGTCACTCTCAATACAAAAATCCCATCTAAAAAAGGGTGCAAGTGCCGCTGCACAAAAAGAATTTTAATACCTCTGGCAGGAGTCAGTGTCACTATGTAAAAGCACATAAACTTCGGTGGCAGGATCATTGTCATTCTGAAAAGCAATAGCTACAACATTGATAGCATCAAACCGAGGATCTGGTCGAAGATCTGCTCTAGATTCAGCATGAACCTGTCAGCAAGTACAGCAAACCACTCAAATAAATTCTTTTCCAACTAGGACACTTAATAAATTGGACATTGGTATCAGTTTTCTATGTCTTCAACTGAATTGAAATGTCAAAGGTCTTATAGCTAGATGGAAATATGAACAGGAAGGGGGAGAGAGACAGAGTGAGAAGACATCAGAAGTGATGAAACCACTAAATGGTGCTATCAATACCTCAATACTTAATATTGTCAATTGTTGCCCAGCGCCAATGCTGGCAGGATCCCGGAATCCAATTTGACTCAGAGGAGTAGGCCTTGATCTCCCATCTGGTCCTGAAATCTGTGACATATCTATCAAACAATCAGGGCATGCATTTGGCTTTGTGATATTTCCTTCATTCTGATCTCCTTTTATTTTTTGCTGAGGCATTAGATGTAATGCAGATACAGGTTCTGTTGAAACCTTGTCGCTACTAAGAGGTGAAGAAATTTGTGAACCAATCTCATAAGTGCCTGCAAAAAGTTGAGCGCTTTTTAGATTTGCAAGTTTCATGAGAAAGCATTTATATATGCTAGGACAAGACCTCTTTATTACCAAGATGTTGCTCATACCTTCATTAGTGCTCAATGCCCATGCAGAAACAGAATCGGAAGAAGGTGGTGAAAACGCTTGTGTCAAGAGGTACAGGAGTGATCCATCATTTAGATAGTGAGTTGGAACACCCACAAAATCTTCTATCTGAACATTAAAATCACTGTTTGACATGGAAATATTTTTAGAACTATCCTTTTCTGGACACTCCCTTTCAAAAAATGGAAGAAGCTCATCTGAAGCACGTCCTGAAATATATCAGCAATTATTTCAAACAAACATTACAACATGATGACAGTTCCAACATGAAACAGAAAAATCGCCCAAAACAAAACAGAATGCAACCTGATGTGCCACCACTATTGCCCCCATTAACAAGAGAACTATACGGAAATAGTGCAGTTGGAAATGAAACAGGTTTGGATACTACATCATTCCAGTCTGCAATGGGAGGTTTCTTCCAGAATGTCATGCCAATGGTGTTTACAGTTTTTCCCTCCCTGTTGAAAGCCTTGGATGCAGAGCTGCCTAGTCCATATAAACCAAAGTCTCCTTTATATTTTGCAGAACACTTCTCATTTTGCATAAGTGCAGTTTTAGCTGATATCTCCATGCCCATCAGACCCTCAGAAGGAATTTCATGCAATTCTTTCTTTGGAGTGCTGCCTGCATAAGTGGATTTGTTTCCATAATTCTTTGCTGCAAACAATTCATGATTATTAGGAAAAGCTGACAAAAAGCTTGGATCAGCAACCATATTACCTCCACTCTCTTATCAGCCAAAGTGACATCAGTAAACAATAAATAATCATTTAACAAAATATGGATAAAGTTGTAAATAAAATCATAGATTCTTTTGAACTATCGATTTTAAAATCAACCATGAAAAAGCTGCAATGTTGAAAATAGAGCCTTGTGCATCCTTAAAAGCAGAATGCATCCTACCTTGAGATGGGCAACCACTGTTAAATACAAAAGGAAGGCTCCCCTCGAGAACTTTTGTTTTTCGGCTGGTAATGGATGGCCTGGACTCAAGACACCAAAGGGGGGTTTTGTCATGTTCAGTGGCAGGTAGAGAGTGTAAGTCAAATCCTTCTGGAAAAAGAACACTGTCTGCATCCTGTTCTCCAGAATGATCTTTTTCGACACCAGTAGAACAAGAATCCTGCGGAGCAACAAGGCGACTGCGCTTTAGTCTCATTAAGTCCCGAATTGAGCATCCAACAAAGGGACTAGCTTCACCAAAATCAGTGTCTGGACTTTTTATTAATGCATCAGAACATTTTCTGTCCTCATTTGCACTCACAGCTGTGCATCCATAATGTTTACGATCAACAACACGTAAATCAGCACTGCTAGACCTGACAGTTTCTGAGTCATTCAAATCCTGAGCCACATTAAAAGGTAAAGAACCCCACAAGTGATTCTTTCTTTTGTTCTTATTGATGGAACTTGTTGCAGTAAACTGTTGTACCTGGTTTGGAGAATGCCTTTTGCATTCAGCCTTTGTCTCTATCTTATATGTATTTTCAGCCAATTTAGGGGATGAATGATTATCATCTACTTGGGAAATCTTTTTCTGTGAGGAAGTTTGAGGGGAATGGCAAAATTCAGGGGAAGAAGGTTTGCCCTGGAATCTCTCACAGTCAATTATATCCCCCACAGAATCCAGGATGTCCTGACACTCTTTTTGGGACTCACTCTCATAATCTATATTAGCCTTTTCCAGCACCTCGTCAATGCTTGTTGCAGGCAACAGGGGACTCAGAATGGTCTCACGAACAAGTTCATCATCAGAATTTATTTCCTCAGCAGCCTGAGAAGTGGCAAGCCACCTCAACAGCCCCAAGGCTTCTGTATCTGAAACCTGTATGATTGTGGAACCTGAATGTTTACCATTTCCTTAAATGACTATAAGAATAAAGCTATGCAAAAAATAATAATAATAAATAAATAAATAAAATAAAGCAATAAAAATATTTAGGAGAGGCGTATTGTCTGCAGAGCATTACATGCAGTAATCAGGAAGATGAAGAGGAAGGAAAAACTAGCATTCAACCTCTGAAAAAAAAAATGAATGGAAGAAAATGCTTGAACAGGAAAACTACCTTTGGGTTCTGTGTTCCAATCATTTTAGATGACTGGATCTCCTCATCATCTGCTGAACTAATAATGTCTCTTTGTGTCTCTGGAGAACCCTTCAAAGGTTCTGCACTGCTAATATTGGAACTGATATCTCCAAGTTCAACCAAATTTTTTTCAACAGTCAAAGATGCCACTGAAGATATAGAGTTTAGTTTACATCCAGTAGGAAACAGTTTGTCTTCCAATTTACTATACAATTCTTTCAGCTTTCTTTCAAATTCAAGACCATGTGACAAAATTTTCAAAACGTCCTCAGGAAGTGGTTTGCCAGGATCAGGTGGCATGGCTGATTCACACATGCCACTTCTTTCATACTCTTCCTACATCAACAAAGAGCAAGTTCAAGACAGGAAAAACCAGTTAAGATCAAAGTTGTGTACTGCATATCGACAGCAAAAGAGAAATAGCAAGCAAACCTCCCATATGGGTATGAGAGATTGCACCATTTTCACATCTGAATGTGCCTGTGAGAGGGATGTATACATTTTAAATTGCTGATTAAGAATATCTGCAAGAAGTAATTGGTCAAAAATTTTAGCAATAAATTCACAAACAAAATAGGAGCAAGGGCCAAAGTGTGAAGCAAAACAAACCATCTACAATGACATCTCCCTCAAGCTCACAAATACTTTGGCGCTGAATATTGTGAATGACTTGATCTGATGCAGTATCATATTCACTGGAAGTGTCCCACCTCCAATCACCTGGAATAGTTGAAGATATCCACAAAGGAAAATCCAAGCTTTCACTGCCACTTGAATCTGCCTAAGGAAAAAATGATCCAGAATGTGATCCAAAATTATGCAAGAATACAGAAGTCAGATCATATCCATTGAAACCCAAAATAGCATATGGACAGAAAAGAGACAGACATATAACCTGAAAATCAGCAGACGTGCAAGCTGTCTTATACATCTGCTGTCCATGTTGGTCATTGTGATTGAATTGTCTCTGGACAAAAGCATCTGGTATTGGACAACGAAATTTCATCTTTGCTAGATGCAAGTGGCCCATTCCATACAAGTTATAGTCAATCTACAAATGAAGAAATTCAGTGATCAAAAAGGGAGTCTCCCTCAAAAGAATAAACAACACTGTCAAAGCATTCCAAAAGAATGATGCCTATTCTCCTATCATTGCAAAATAGTGTTTACCAGAAACTGGAGTATGAATGGAATATGAGCTTCATGGGGCTGCAAAATTTTATCAAGAACTGCACCTCCCTGCAAAAGAAAGTGGTGTTTTAATTAAAAGAAATCAGCACGCAAGAACATCTGAAATCAATTTACAGTCAGTGTCAGGTTCAAGAATCGTACCAGAAGGAGATTGGCAGCACGAGATACCTCATGTGGATAATAGCTAAGAATTTATCAAGGCAACCAAACAAAGCAGTTGCCGGAGTGCAATAAAAATGAAAAAAACTCATAACAAGTACAGTCAACAAAACACTTGGATACAGGTATACTTTAACAAACAATTCCTCAGATGGATGGTAACCATAAAATTTCCTTGCTCTCACAAGACTACACCCATGTACATGTTGTCTTCTTGAACCAGCATTACCTTTCAGCTGCATGTTCAAATGCAAGTATATTAAGTGCTGACCATGTAAAAAAAGTACTAACCAATTAAAAGAGCAACAACCACAAAACCAACATTAAACACAATTATAAAGGGGGAAAAAATGACTCAAAAGAACACCTTCATTGCTTTCTCAAGGGCAAGAGACACTGAATTTGTGTACACATCACCTGCATCATTCAACAAGTTAAAGAAGAAGAAAAGAATTTTTTTTCAAAAAAGAAAAAGAACTTCCACTATCTTCCCTTAAATAGAAAGATAAAATTGTATTCAAGGAAAAAAAAAAACTGAAAGACTATAATGGAAAATACCATCTTGATTTGGATTGATTGGTATATCTGAACATGGCACATATAAATAAGGAAAAGCCTACAAGAGCAAAAGACATTTCAAATTTTAGTTAAAAGAAACCCCCCCCCCCCAAAAAAAAAGACTGGAGAGAAAGAAGTATCACCCCATGAACATGTAAGCAAGTCTTTTGGCCAGCAGGCGTCGACCCATAAACCCTAATAACGGGAACCTCATTCACTTTTCCACCTTCAAGATTTCAAGATTCTAATTAACTGAATTATACAAAACCCCGCGCAAAAAAATAAATAAATAAATAAAGATTTAAGTCAAAACACACAAACCCTATCCTAGTGCTCCATTTGTTCATGTAACATACAAGTCCCAATATCTTCCCAACAAACCCTATAACATTTCTGTTTTGGCTTCAAATAAAAAAATTTAAAAAAAAAAAAACAGCGAAACCATCGTCGCTTTTTACCTTGGAAGCTACTGTAACAGATACCGACACCGGGAATCGGCGGCGCCATGTAGTAGTCGATCGATACGATCCGGACGCTGAAGATTTTCGAATCCGACTGCGACGCCGCCGCCGCCATTGATTTTCTGTTAATTAGCGGAATGCATATGAGGAAATTAAAAATAAAAACGGGAAGATCTTTAACGGAAAAGAAGAAAATGTAATTAATGGCTTCCTCTGGACTCTTCTTTATTATCGGGATTTTAATTCTCTCTCTCTTTTTGTTTTTTTTTTTTTTATGGGTTGGGGAGGGAGGGACTAAAGGGATTTTAATTTTGCATCCGAGTCCTTGCAATTTGGTTAATTTACTATTTTATTGAGGCGTAAAAGATTACACGCAGATCATATCAGAATGGGCGGTGTAATAATAAATAATAAGATATTATTGGCGCGGGGAGCAACGGCTATTTCTCTGTTTTTGAAATTTTATAGCCGTTATACCTACCATCTGTATCTTTGCTTCTTGGAATCAAAGGAACCCACAATTATGTGTTTTGATTTGCATGCACCATTAAGGATGCATTAGTTCGCAGAATTGTATCCAAATGGCAGTAACCCTCGAGTTACTTTCCTGGAATGGTAGCTAAAAGTATCAAGATTCGAGGTTAAACGTATCAACTCATAAACATATATTGAGATTATTTTTATTCATTGCAGCCTACTACTTACAAGCATGTCATGGAATAGCTACGTGCGGTGGCTTTTGCAGCCATGTCGAAATGTCTATTCCCCAAGATCATGTGCCCATGATAAAATTTATCATCTGTAAACTGTAATGCATTACAAGCATAGTTATTGAGTGTTTATTTAGGTTTCTCCCATATACTGTTGAACTTTTAAGGTAAATGGACTGACGTTATGTTGTTAGACCAAGATAAGTACTATGGAGAAGCTTTAGATTGAAACACTGTTGGGAATTCCCCTGCCGGTAAGTCCAGCTCCACTGGTAGGAAAGAGCAGAGTGTATGGCATCTTCGCCGGACCGACCCGGTTCTTCAATTTCTCATCATTGGTCATCTTGATAATCTTGTCCTCAATTCCTGCCAGCTTCTTTCCAAATTCCTCGAATGCCTTCAATGGTTTTGTGTCTGCTGTCCATTCAGGAGTGTCACGCTGACCAAGATACACCTCGTCTGAGGAATGCCTTGACAGGATTTCTATCAGGGAAATGCCGAGGAGTGTCTGTAGTTGGGCAGTGATAGTTCTCAGGAAAACCTTATCAGGATTTGACTCCAGTTCCTGATATTCGGGGGAACTTTCTTCTGGCATGAACCTGCGACTAATGGTGGGGCGGTTGGGGAGGTATCCAGCATAAGGGTACTGCCCGAAGTTAATGGCGGCATGGAGAGCAGAAGCAATCCATATGATTATGGTGCATGATTCTATTAGTTCTTCACGGTTCTGCATTTTAGGCCATCGAGGATCATCTTTCTTGTCACCATGCCCCACCTCTCGCAGTTCCTTCCACCATGATTGGAGTTCAGAATCTTGTTGGACCATGTCATCAGTCTCATAGTAGAAGCAGCAATAGTTTCTGACCCATTCTTTGATTGCAAACCATATCTCAAGGCCATCAACAGCATATGGATAATCTTCAATAAGAAGGCGAAGGCCATGTGGCGATTTCTCATCCTCAACTGCCACTCCTCTGCACAAAAAAAAAAAAAAAAGTAATCAGGTTATTGCATTGGAATAAAGCATTGTACCAGCAATGAATTGGCCATTGAAGAGTTCAAAAATATTCACCTCTTTTTGAGATCTTCTGGTAGTGCTTGCTCGGTGAAAACCCAGTTGTTCTTGTAAAGTAAGGATGACATCTCTAGGGCATACTTTCCAGGAAAAACTGTTGACTCAAACAGCCCGCCAGCATTAATCAGAGTTTGCCTAGCAAATGCATTAATGTTCATCGTGTCCCTGAAGTGAGGGTGCAAAAGTTTGTGTATCGGGTGAAGCACACTGAGCTGCCTATTTGTCGCAATCACAAATGGTTCAATCACTGCATGAGTGTGCAACCTGTTACCAGTAACAATCATACACATTAGTAGTTAAAACTTAGCTCACCCTATTAACCACCCTGCCTTCCTCTAATAATTAGTTTATCCTTAATGATTTCATACCAGTGGCTGATAAGCTGATGATAGCCAGAATCATTTACACCCACATAGGCTTTGGCTAGCTGCCAAATGGAACCTTTGACACCATCTTCAGCAGGTGTGTATACTTTGCTAATGGCTCCAAAATGATCCCCATTGGGATGAGGCAAGCTTAATTCAATCGCTAGGGGCTTCAAGGTCCCATCATCTTTCAAGAAAAGCAGCGTCCTTGATGCATAAAGTTTCGTGGAAGTAGTGTTTATCCGCCTCATGTATGGCATCAGAGTATCATGGTGATCCAATATGAACAGCTTATTCCTCTTGATTGCCTATTCAAGCGAGATCGGTTAATTATTATTATGTATGGGAATAGAATAAACAGCCATCTAAGTGTAAATCATTGATCGCGTGAACTTAATATCAAGTATCTTGTCTTTGAAAGAGCAAAAGGAGGAACAAACCTTGTCTACAGTTAGTCCATCCAGGTTATCCTTTATGTGATCTTCAGTAATTGAACTGTTTTGGTCACCCCATACTCTGGTATCTAGGTTGCTCCTTGGAGGGAATTCCTGCATCAAATATAGGAATTTGTAAAAAATTAGTGATTTTTTTCCTTTAAAAGAACACTAAAGGATAGCTGAGATTGCTAGTAGAGCTTCAATGAACCTGGAGGAGACTAATAACCACGGGGTTAAGTCCGGCCAGCATTTCTCTAGCAAATTCTTCATCAGTCCTCCAAGCTGATTTATCCTCTGCTCCAGTTGTTAAAAGATCAAAATCAAATGGCAAAACAAAATGGGTACATTTCTTAGAAGTCTTACAATTTGTATCATCCAAATCTGTACCTTTAATTATTTGAGGCATTGGAAATTCAAAAAGTCTTTCCCCATCGCTACGAAAGATTTCCTTGAGCATCTCCAAGGGAATGTTTTTCCTAATGTTATCAAGTAAGGGGCCGTCAGGCAGCTCAATCCCTTCCTGATAGATTCTTAGCACATCTTCAAAGGAGTCAAACTCAGTTGGGGTGCTGTCACAGAGAGCTTCTAGTTCAGGTTTAACAAATTGGACTACGGATTTCAATGCATAAGCGAGGAAGTCTGACATCTTCAAGTGGCCAAATCTTTCATCCCTTGGAACATATATGTTCAAACTTAGGAGAAGTGGCAGCCTGCTCTCAGTATTGGGATCTGCACAAAATAATACAATCATGTTATGAACAAATGGTCCTTGTTGAAGTATTGCTGTAATGTTGACTTTCAGAAAGTCTAACCTGAAGCTGTTGGTGCTCTGCCTGTTCTTCCTCTACGAGGATAAGGATACTCAGTAGACCCTCCAAGAACCGGGCGGGCAGATTTAGGACCTTTGTCAGGTTCTCCCAAATCATTGTAGTATGCATAGTCATAGACACGGTCCCATTCCTGGAGCTCTCCAGTTCCATCTCCTCTCAAATTCACCAGTTCCTCCTCCCTGTACTTCTGCAGTGATGCTGGCGTCTGGTGTGGCAGATATGTCTATGCAAATACAACAAATGCAACAAAATTGTTAACATTAAAATCCATAAAATTTTTGAAGCAAGCTTTTGTCAAGCCAATGACAAGCAGAATGAGAATCAGAATACAAGAAAGAACATGTTATTCTGCTTTCAGAGGTTACTCAATCACCTTGTTAGCGAAGAAAACACGGTCTTTCGCGTAACGTTTGGAAGGATAAACCCATGAATTGCAAACAAAGTGGATCCGACCTTCGCCAGGAACATCTTCAAGGGTGAGAGTCTTAAGGTAGAATTCACTGTGATGATTGTTTCTTATAACGAATGCTCCTGGAATTCCAATTGCCTCCTCCCAATCAAAGTCGACGTTGAATGCAGACTCGGCAGGAGTCAGGGTAGGAGTTTCAGCATCCCAGTTTTCCAAGTTTGCAGGCTTTCCCAGTTTTCCTTGCAAACCATTTCCTACAAAGGGACACCAAATATCGACATTATGGTACTTGGGAGACTATAATAAAAAATGTAACAAAAGAAAAGGAAAAACTAACATGTCTGTAATTTAGACGTGCTTGTTGGGCCAGTTTGACTTTGGCCCAACAAGTCGGTGATTCTTAAGTCATCTTCACAGTGCATAAATTAAGATTTAGCCGGCATCAAAATCCTTAGTATTCGATGATAACTTAACTGCATTCAGAAAGTATTGATTATAAAGTTCACTTTTAGGTTAGGCAGTGGGTGGAATCAATGCTTGGTCGTCTTCTGCCTATGCCAATCACCCTAGCAATTAATGTAATAATCGATTGAGACAGGCAGAATTTCATAAAGCCGTAAGATAGAAAGAAAGAAATAGAGAATCACTCTTGATTTTCTAAATTATAAATTAGTCACGCAGTCAAGCGCTTAGGAATAAGAATATATTGAAGACAAGTATGCAAAGCTAACAGAAGAACTAATGTCCATTGACTTCTGACTTCTTGTTGGGGAAAAGGTTGACTGAGCTGGTAGCTAGAGCCTAGCCTGAATCCCCTCGCCCCGTTCTCATTTCCTAGAAAGAGGTGGCTGACTGACCACAGCCATGTCCCTCAAACGGGATTTTCGGGGCACCGAGAATGTCATCCAATTGCTTCTTAAAAGGGTCATTAATAATGGGCCCTGTACCCTTTTACTAGGCTGCTCACTCGAACTTTCTTTTTAAGTCCCAAAAAAAGAGAAGGAAAATTCTTTGCAATCTTCACGAGAAAGAAACGAAGAAGGAAAGAGGCCGTATAGGAATAGATTCTCTGCAAAAGATATGCTCTTGAAAGAGAGGATGAATCACTTATGATTCTTCTTGTTTGTCTTTTTCTCTTGGGCACACAATAAACCCCAAAAAGAAACCAAGAACCATTGATGCCCTCTTGTACATTGTAATAAGAATTAAAAGGAAAGAAAAAAAGAAAAAAGCTGCATCATAACCAAGATGGACCAGAGTCAAGAAGTCAAAGACTGGTGAACGGATAATGGAAGAAAAGAAAAATTAAAGAAGTAGAAAAGAACCAACCAGCAGGGTCACCGTGAACAGCACCAACGAGTTGCAGAGAGACTCTATGACCCAACAATTCATGGAGGCCATCAAGAACCTTAGCAGGAAAGTCATTGAAGTCCAAAACATTCTTCTTCATCAACACAATTCTTCCCTTGATATTCTTGCACTTCCTCTCATCACATGTCATCTTCTTACTATTACCATTGCTACCATCATCGCTGGCCATCGCGCCAATAACGTTCTGCATCATTTTTTTTTTTTGCTTCAAGAATATGGATTGGTGGGTTTTAAAGGAAAGTTGAGTTTTGATTATGTGGTAGATGAGATGGTGTTGGCTGGTATTTATAGGAGAAACACTGAGGTAAATACCAGGAACTATGACTTAGCAAGTCTTGATTTTTCTCTGTTTTTTTATTTTCCAATCACACCAGAAAAGCTAGAAAAAGAATTCAATTCAAAAAACTGTTAAAAAATTAATAAAATATGCCGTTAACATTGGACTGAGTCATTAAAAAGGTACGGACAGGGAGCCTATCTTGGCCTAAATTTATTTATTTTTTCTGACAATTCTTACATAGTCTTTGCTAACTTATCTATAAGTTTACGGTTTAATAAAATTATTGATAAATAAATTATATATATATATATATATAAGTTTCTGTTATGTTTTAGTGTGTTACATGCTTCCTATTTGAATATTTGTTTGGGAGTTAATTATACACAAATCAACGTTACCTGCTTTGCAATTGGGGGGCATTGCTTTGTTGTATTAAGAGCATGAGAATAAAGCTTTACAAACTAAATAACGAGTGTTTGAAACGGTAAAGATTGCAAAGCTTGACCAATAATTGGCATTCGTGGCTACCCTAGTCGTGTATAGGCGAATTCAATAAGAGTCGAAAAAAGGGAAATGCATTCAATTGTAAATGATAACTGAACATGAAGAAATTCAATATATATATATATATATAGTTTGGTATCTAGAAATTCAATGTTGGTTCTTGTTGTTTCGAACAAGAAAGGCTGATTTCAAAGTTGAAGCCCTATAATGATAAATGAGGACTGGATGTGACCACTTGATGGGTCCTTATCTTCTTGTCCAATATAATTAGTGATGGGTCCTTATCTTCTTTTCCAATATAATCTCTCTCTCTATATATGTATATATATATATATATATATATGTATGTCGTTACAGTCTATAAAACGGTTTCATTTTACATTTTTATTTCCAAATCTCAGTCACGTGGTTCTGTAATTCTCAGCTTTACGTGTTCAACATTCAATTAATCTTTTTCTTTGTTGGGGTTATAAATTGATCACATCCACAATAAAGTTAGAAAAAATCATGAAGAAAATTGATGTCGTTGTAATTTAGATAACAAGTTTGAAAAGCCCCACGGTGGTTATCTCAACACACTTTGAATTGAACCTTAGTATGCATACCTGGAATGAAGGATATGTCAATTATTAAATAACCAAAAAATCTAAAGGATTAGACGGCATGGGGATAAAAATGGACAGACGTATTTGGAAATTTATACACGCGGGTGATTGTCCTCATAGCGATTCCCCCGGGTCCAAGGAACCCCATTTTATCTTCCAACGCGAGCTGCCAGGACTCGTAAGGTTTGGCAAAAAGCCAGGTCAGTTACCCACCATATCGTCTAACTGGGACTGTAAAACTGTATTTCGTGAGGAACACGGAGCAAGTGGCAGCCATGCGTTGGGGCGTACTCACAACCTGCATTTTTCTAGAAAGGATTCCTTGTCATGAAAAAAAAAAAAAAAAGGGGGCAGATAACGTGACTCACAAGTTTGTTGTAAGTTTATGTTGTTGCTGTTGTTTCACAGACACAAGAATAAATGAAATTTCAAATATCCGAATCAATTCTTCTAGCTAATTGTTATTGACATTTTCCATAACAATCAATTCTTCTGAGGGCAGGCAATTGAGATGCAAATTAGCAATTCTAAATTCAGAAGGCCGAATTCTTAATTTGTATCATTAGAACCGCCCAACATTCGGCGGTTTTTAGATAAGATAATTGAAAGTCCGTATCATTAAGACGGGATAACATTGTTAATTAAATCAGATAAGAACATGGAATGTTTATAGACAACCACTTTGCGCTGTTTTATCAGAAGATTAAACAAAGCAGGAATGATGTTGTCGGCCCACAAACAAGTGTGATGTTGAATCATCACCCTATCATAGTTTGCAAACTTGTAATAGTTTGATGCACAATTTTGACTAATTATATAGACAAAAACTATATAACTAAGGTCACGATGATTCAAGCACACCCACATCAAGAATGCTCATATCCACGTCAATCATCTTAAATTATCAACAAAAAAACAAAAAAAAAAAAGGCGCAGAATTCATTTTCTTAATCAACTAAATGCAATCGCCTCCATTACTGAGTGTCGGCTGGAAAACAAAACTTAATGTAATAAAGAAGTTCTTTTTGCAAATTCCTTAATTGTAGAAATGATGACATATGTTTGACGAAGTCAGAGAAATAAACTAAATTGATGGTTTTAATCAAGTTGTCAATTCATAGTACCGCATGCACGACCATTCCACTAAAAAGAAAAAGATAAAATTGCTGGAGGCACGTCATCCACGGGATACCAATGGACTTACTGTACAGCATGCAAGCACGGACTTGCTGTTGAAACAGTAATTCACACTTCCTCAGAAAACAAATACTTTATAAAAAAAAAGTAATTCTAAAGGTATGAACACGTTTTAAATGGACCTAATAATGAAACTAAAAAACTATCTACAAACAAAGGAGAGACGTATTGATTAGACAAGACATGGAATTGTCAGTGGACCAGTTGAGTTCTTGTATGAATACAATGGATATATAGTTCTTGAAATTTATTAAAATTTTATTGTTAGGACGAAGATGAGGTGACTGCCTATCTGGAATCATTGAACCAGAGGCCGTAAAGGTCTATTGTTAAACGTGGGCAACTGTCTAGGCCAGAAGGATACTTGCATAGACTATCTCATCGCTCATCAGACTGTGGGTCAAAATCCTATCAGTTCATGGGTTTAGACTTCTATTCGTTTATTTAATTTTCTTTTGGTGTTTGCATCGCTTGACTTTTCAGCCCCCTTTAGCGAAGGCTTCCTGGATCCTCCTCCGTGCTAACCTGCCTAACATTTCAACTCCTCTCACCAATCAACTCGTTTGTATGGTAAAAGTAATAATAAAAATAAAAAATGCCACAAAGAAATTGTAGAATTGGACGCGGGGAACAAAAAAATTTGACATTATGGGTCAACTGGACACATTCTTTATCTTGACCATGCAAGTTATGATTCCGCAAATTAGACTTCGGATGCTAAGCAAATAACGTAGTTTAATTTAAATTAGAGACATTACTGTGGCAAAACCCAATTTGCATTTCAAAGAAAAATAATAGAATGATAGGAAAAAAAAATAGGAAAACTGGGAAATTACTAAAAATTGATCGATTAGCATGTAGACTATATATATATATATATATATATATATATATATATATATATATATATATATATATATTTTTTTTTTTTTTTTTTTTCTGAAAATCAACACGATCAAATGGGCTCTATGGACAGAGAGGCGTGACATTCAGGGCCAAGAAAAAACAGAAAAAGAGAGAGAGGCCAGTAGAAAGCCCATCCTGACCTCCAAATTTGAGCCCATATTAGCCCAGCCCACTGAACTGGGCCTCAGAAATTATTTTTCCTTAATGACTGTAGACTTGTCATCTCAACTTCATGACCATTGTGGATTTGTCCCTCGCATAATACCCTAATTATTATGTATTTAGATTTCTATCTTAAAGTTCATGGATTCTAAAAAGAGATAAAGAGATTTATGAAAATTTTTTAAAAAAAAATTACTCAATTATATAATTCATGATTTAATACATTTTTTAACAAAGTAAATAAATAAATAATTTAATTAATTGAAATGTTTAATTTTTTATATATAAATTTAATACTATTATACTAAATTTTACGGAGAAACTACACATCATCATCAGAGAGATATGACGGAAATTACTTGCATTTGGCTCCATATGTTTTGACATCGTTATAGTCACTAGAACTTTAGCCTACAGTCACTATATTCTAGCTAGTAACGCAAACATGCCTACCTGCTGAACACATTGTCCACGGAATTCGCGCAAAATCTTGTTAAACAAACTTGCTGTTCATTCGGAAATAAGGTGGTATAGGGTTTACCTTCAAATGAGTCATCCATAGAACTGCCTTCATGGTCAATTTGCCATTCCTCCGAAATTGGCATCATCTTCTGCTGAAGGGGAGTCTGCTTCAGATGATAATGAACAACTCTCATTTTCATACTTTTCAAGGGATGAAACGCCAACAGCTGCAACTGTTACAGTAGCACTAGTACCAACAGATTCAATAGCATTGTCATCCATCTATGATGAGCTCAAAAAGGTTTAAAAAATTAAAAAAAAAGAAAGAAAAGGGAGAAAAATTGCTAGTTTAGTATACAACTAGCACAAAAAGATAAGCAAATAAGTGCCCGGAATACTTGATTTCATTTCATACTAGAATAAAACTAACAAATTCCAACACATGATACCATTAACACAAAAATGTCCACTGGAAATTGGGAAGTTTAAAAATAAATAAATAAATAAATAAACAAGAGTAATGGCCATTCCCATCAGTAGTTGTTGTCTGCATACCCCTTTTCCCACTAAAAACATTTACTTTGGTGTGAACAGAGAACCTTAATGAAAGTTGAACCTAAATTCATTAGATCAACAATTTATCCTGATCGAAATACATAATCCACGAGAAAAAAGCATACCCTTTTGCATCTTTTTTCTCGTATAAATAAATTTGAAACTCAGAGGTTATGTTTCGCATAATGAAGACCGCAAATAACAGATTTTACCCCATTAACGTTTTATTCCACAGGAAGGATGAGCTTAGAATGATAGTGAGGTTGTAGATTGCACATTCGAGTCTCAAAAACAGTATCTTTCTGAAAAGAAATTTAGAAAGGAAATGTAGATACTGAAGCTGAACTTTTAGTGGCTACTCCGGCGAGGCTCCAACGGTAAGCGGAGTGGTGGTCGAAAGGCCAAAACACAGAAGGCGGGAGTGGCGGAAAGTTGACAGGGCAGGCGGTACAGAAGTCTAAGCGAGAGCCGAATTAATGTTAATGCACAATTACCAGGACTAACCTCTGCTTTTTTTTTTTCTTCTTCTTCTTTTGTTTCTTCAGAATGTTAAACCAAAAAGGTAAGAGCACAAATAAATAAGAAAAAAAAAGGCTTACTAATAAGGCTAGTATCATCATTAACAATGCTTTACGTAACACATAGCAGAAGCAACTGTCATGGGAATTTAGGGAAAAGGATTGGGAGGGAGGGACTCAGAAAAAAGAAAAAAAATTGCAATGGGAATCAGGTTTCCCAATAATACCAAGCTTCAGAACATAGGCTGGCCATTACAAAAGTTGATCTAGGTATTATATCAATTAAAAATCCAGCGTTACAACCTCCTAGCACAGTCCAATCTATTGCACAAAAATTCATATGAAGAACAAGTAGGCGAAGAAGTCAATGCCAAATAGAATGGCAGCAATCCTGTTTGGATCCGATCTTTTGCCATGGCGATAGGTGTCCACTCCAACTTGCTGACAGTAGAGAAATAGGTCAACTGCCCCATCCATGACCCATGCCATATGCATCCATGTAGCCGGCTGCATGCATGTGAGCATGACCGTGGTGATGGTGGTGATCGTGACCAGGATGACCATGGTGGTGATGGTGATGGCCCTCCTCCTTGGCCTCATCCAACAATTTTTGGATATGCTCCGGTATAGGTTCTTCTTCAGCTTGTCTAACTGATCTCGGCAATGAGTAGACAAATTGAACAATGATTTCGGCTAGCTCACTGGCAACATTGCCCTGAGATCACCAAAACAAGGAATAAATTATTTCAGATGGAACCATTGCATTCAAACAGCATGTAGTGCTGACCCAAAAACATTAGAAAGCCCAGTGTATAAGGTGGTTAATAAAATTGCTTGTAAAATAGGACTCAGCAATCATGAAGGTCATATCTCCAGAGGAAGACAAACAGATTTCATTTCCTGCCTAGACAGCACAAAAGGCAGAAAGTAAAAGGCAGGCAAATCGACATATGCACAAAAAACATGGAATATTTTATGGTGTCCCACCCCACCCTAACCCCATCCAAATAAATTCATAGTCAATAGGGTAACTGATCTGTTGTTCTCCGGCGGTTAAAGAAACTCAATTTTGTATATCTGTGAATTTGGTTCAACAATTATTACCAATTACAACTAAACAGCTCAAATTAAATGATGCTTGTGCAAACTAACAATCTAATTAGATCATGTCCCGAGATCAATTAATGGAAAAACAAAACCCATCATTTAAAACATCTTCAGAATGAATTCTCCACGCAACAATCAGGAACATGGCAAAATGCTCCATATAATAAAAAGAGAAGCAAAATACAGGTGGCAATAAATCCTCACCTGCGGCCACCGCCCACTAGAGTGTGTGGCAAACTTTGCCCATGGAACCGCCTCAGCTATCCTATGCCCCTCTCCACTCCATTCTTTTGACCAACTACTAGACCAAATCACTTGCATTGGCATTCCCTTAATTGCATCTGAACCACTCCATTCTGCTATATCAAAGCTAGAATTCAGTGACTTCTCCATAGCCACAACAGATTTCCTCCCATCCCTTCCTTTCAAGATCACTCTATGAGCCTCCAATTCCAAACTATCCATCCCCCTTGAGCAACACAAGCTAATCAACCTTTTGTAGGCAAAGTTAAACCCCAAAACAATCTCTCTAACCAGCGGTAACCCCAAGCTCCACAAAGGCAATGCTGGTCTCAAGCTAGTATCAACAAGCGTGATGCTCCTGACCAACTGTGGGTTCTCCAAAATCCAGTTTGCCACCATTACTAAACTACAATCATGTAAAACCAAATGCACAGGGGCTAACCCCATTGTATCAATCACTTGACCCAAAACCCTACCCATCTCTTCCCCACCCAATGCAATAGGCTTAACAACAGTCTTTTGTCTATTAAAATGAGACTGAATTTCTTCATAGGGGATCTGACCAGTTTCAATCACATTATCAAATGCCCAAAAAATACCCTTTTCCTTAATCAAACCATAAACATCTAGCAGCCTCTCCACAACACCATTTCCACTCTCTTCAACCACATCCATTGATTTATCAGAAAAACCATTCCCAGGCAAATCAAAAGCAACCCCATGAACCCCTTTAGAACCCAAAAAGTCGATAACTTTCTTAAAAGAAAAAGAACTCAGACCCAACCCATGAACAATCACAACCTTCTCAGTTGCAGAAACCTTACTGTCACTCTCCACGGCGAAAATCTCGGTGCTTGGTCTGTTTGGGGCGACCTGAACTTTAATAGTCCGGCCTTTTGAGTGGTGCTGGCGAAGAGGGGCAGAAAGGGAAAGAAAGAAGGACTTAGGGTCAGCTGAGGAAGAGGAGGTAAGAGAGAAGAGAGCGATGGCTGAGACAGTAATTAGAGAGACAGAAAGGGTGAAGTAGAACCAGAAAGTGAATGGGTTGTTTTGTACTTGTGGGTTTGGTTTTGGGGTTTTTGAGGTTCTTCTTGTTGGTGAAGTTGGTTGCTTTTGTGCTTTTTGAGGTTGTTGGGGTTGTTCTGGTTCTAGTTCTTCTGTTATTATTGCCATTGTTGTTGGAAGAGTGTTTGTGCCTGTAACCGATAGATCTCAATTGAACAAGAGTCCTGATTCAAGAATCGAAGACAAGACAATGCAGAGGCTTTCAGGGCGATTCAATTTGGCTTTTATGCACCCCCCCCCAAAAAAAAAAGAACAAAAACCAAAAAGCTGTTGTCCAATGCCTCAAACGGCACCGTTTCTATAATCTAAAACCAAAATTCAGAGGCAAATAAATAATTTTTCGTTAAAAAAAATCAAAATTTTCAACCTGTTTTCAACGATTCTCAATAATAATCAATTTTCCGTGGTTTTCCGATACAATTTCTCTACTTTCCAGTTCTTTCCTCCTGCTTTTTCTGAAAGCCTGCAACTTTATTCGCCTTGCTGCTTCTTTACATTTTCACACAGACCTCATCGTCTCCCTCTCTGGGTTTACTGCCATGCGCTCGCTTCCATCCCCGACGATGCGCCCGCTGTCTATCTCTGCGTCGCTCACTGGGTCCTCTCCCTCCCTCTGCTCTCGCATTTTACTCTCTATATCACTCCCAAAGTGCCTTTTCCCAAATTTCAGAATCCACCCCAAGCTTTACACAAATCCCAAAAGATCCCATCTTTTAATTCGAAGTTGCAGTTCCATCACCGCCAAGCCATCGTCTGAGCTTCGCAGGAACCGGACCATAAGTTCGGAACCGGACGAAAAGCTCCGTGCTTTGCGTGAGTTGTTCATCAAGCCTGGGATTGGCATTGACGCCTATATTATACCTTCTCAGGATGCACATCAGGTTCAAGTTGTTTATATTTAAAAAAAAAAAATTGTTGTTTTTTTTTTTTATTTTGCAATCTTATCGTGGAATTTCAACTGGGTCTTTGGGGCTTTTTATTGCTTTTTTCAGTTTGAATTTTGGTGGTGGATATTTACATGATTTCTTTGGTGGGTTGTGAGCTTTTTGAATGTTCTGGTTAGTTTGTCGTAGTATAGTAGTATATGAACTCGAATGATGTATAATTGCGTTTGATTGCTTTGGTGCTTTTTCTTCAGACCAAAGGTTTTTGAAGTTTCTTTGATAAATGGACTGACGCTCAATAACTAGACATTTTAGCAAGTTTACTACCCCTTCACTCGGCTATTATTTAGCTTTTTGTCTTTGTTTAGATTCATTTATTCTAGTGGGCTCAATAGAGATTTCAAGTATTTTTTGACTGTCATATTCATTTTGGTTTTCAGAGTGAATTCATTGCCGAATGCTATATGCGAAGAGCCTACATATCAGGCTTTACTGGTAGTGCAGGTACTGCTGTTGTCACAAGGGAGAAAGCTGCTCTTTGGACGGATGGCCGATATTTTCTCCAGGTCAGGGAAGAGTATACAATACGTTCTCTATTTTGGTGCTATAACTGGGACGTTTTGTTCTGCACTGCCCACATACTCAAAATGTGCTTATCAGGGCCAAGTTTTTGTGAAGAGTTCATTTTAATTGCAATTGGAACTTGTATTTTGTGATCATCAATCTATAGATGGATAGTGGTGTTGCTATTCATTTTCCTTTTATCATTAGGCTGAGCAGCAGTTGAACTCTAGCTGGATTCTGATGCGGGCTGGTAATGTTGGAGTCCCCTCAACAATTGAATGGCTGAATGATGTTTTGGCTCCTGGGGCTAGAGTTGGCATTGATCCTGTGAGCAATTTCTCAATTTATGAAACTCAATTTACCTTATTTCTTGTTCCATTTGTTCATATGTTCCATTGTGGATTTTAATTTGTTGAACATGTTTCTGTGTTATAAATATAAACCTGTAACCATTGTCAGACATGTGCCAAATTTTCCATGAATTTAATTTTGACGCTCAATCATATATTACTTTCAGTCTTCCTCTGCTTTTTCAGGAACTTGTAGTGTACTCTGTTGTCTGTTATTTTTTAATCATAAATGTTATGCAGTCCATCTATCATATATTTTTGATAAAATATTTCTTGACCCATCTTTGCTATTATTCCAGTGAGTTATAGTGTCAGCCTAGATATTTTCATCATCATCATCCCATAACCCTCCTGTGTCTGATGCCACACTGTCCTTGATTTTGTGAAGGGTGCAGTTTCTGTTTTCTTTTGATGCTGCTGAAGAATTGAAGGATGTTATAGCTAAGAAGAATCATGAGTTGGTTTACTTGTATAATTTGAATCTTGTGGATGAAATATGGAAGGAATCAAGGCCGAAGCCCCCAAACAGACCTATTAGGGTACATGACCTCAAATATGCTGGTGTAGATGCAGTATCAAAGTTGTCTTCTCTGAGAACTGTGCTTCTTGATGCCAGTGCATCTGCCATTGTAATTTCCATGCTTGATGAAATAGCTTGGCTGCTGAACTTGGTAATAATTCAGATCAATTTTTTGGTTAATCTCCATTAAATTTGTAACGAAGCAAAGTGATGTAGGACAATAATCTAATTTGACAACTACCCACTGGTTCCTTTTGCTTTTATCTGCCCTTTTTATATTGAAAGGATGGTTTTCATTTGTTTTGTAGAGAGGAGGTGATGTTCCTCATTCACCTGTTATGTATGCATACTTGATAGTGGAGATTGATGGGGCCAAACTATTTGTTGATAATTCCAAAATCACACCAGAAGTATCAAATCATTTGAAGAATGCAGGCATTGAGTTGCAACCATATGATGCCATCCTTTCTGACATAGAAAGGTATGTATCATAGCTTTTTCCATTTGACACGGACTAGATTCAGGCAAAGCTGTTGTAATAGAATGGGAAGAGTTTCATAAATTGGCCAAGTTTAATTTGTTCAAGAGAGTGCATGTAGTTGTGCAGTGGGGCCTGACCACACTGCCAATTTTGCATGGTTGAAATGTGTGAAAAAATGCAAAAATTGGAATAAAAATATCTTTTGATTCATTGTTGATCCTCAAAACTGATGGCTCGAAGACGAAGTGAATCATTGCATGTTTCACAATGGGGCTAAGGCTTGCTTTCATTGGGATTACATCTCATATATATATATATATGTGCTTTCATTTATGTAAGATGGAGACTTATTATCCAAATATTGTTCTCTGAAATGTAGTTCAATCTTTCAGATTGGCTGCACAAGGGGCTGAACTTTGGTTGGATACATCATCTGTGAATGCTGCTATAGTTGACACCTACAAGTCTGCCTGTGATAGATTTCTTGAGAAACTTGCAAATAAAAATGATAGGATGACTGAGATGTCTGGTGCCTATAATGGTTCATCTTTGGGACCTTCTGGAGTTTATAAGTCGTCACCTATCTCTATGGCAAAAGCAGTGAAAAATCCTTCTGAATTAGAAGGCATGCGCAATTCTCACTTGAGGTAACATCTATTTTCTTGTAACCTTATTCTCAGTAGCAATTGCATGCAGATAAACCCCATCCTTTAAAACCTGTATTGAATCAAACTCTCCACCCAACCTCGTGGTGTATCTGATGTTTTAAAACCTGATTTGCTGTTTTTTTGGCTATTATACTTGAGCTCAAGGCATTGCGTGTTTATAGTATGCATTGTTGGTCCTTTGTTTGTGTTCTTTCTTTCATTGTTAGTTTAAGCACCTGCATTAATAAGAAGTGAGTAGGCTATATTGACTGGAATTTTTAATTAGTTGAACATCTATATTCTATCTGTGGCTGTGACTCTTGTAGGAAGTAAGCTGTTTATGAAATATTTACCGGAAATGATATCGTTTTCTGTGGGTAATGTATATATTTATGCACATACTTGCTGACACTTTTGTGGGTTACAGCATAAATATATCCAAATCATCATGTGATAAATGTGCAAGCTGTGGCATTTGATGGACAGGGATGCAGCCGCTCTATCACAATTTTGGGCTTGGCTTGAACAGGAAATTCACAAGGATGTGAAACTAACCGAGGTTGATGTTGCGAATAAACTTCTTGAATTTCGTTCAAAGCAGGACGGTTTCATAGATACCAGCTTTGATACAATAAGTGGTATGCTCTTTTTTAATTTTTATTGTGTAAATGCTAACCTCTTGATATTAGCTGGCATCGTTATCCTTGTCAATCTTATTGCTTGCCATTAAACTGGTCTCATAGGTTCTGGTGCGAATGGTGCTATCATACACTACAAACCTGAACCAGAGAGTTGTAGTGTTGTGGACCCTGGAAAACTGTTTCTCTTGGACAGCGGAGCACAGTACATTGATGGAACAACTGACATAACCCGAACAGTGCACTTTGGCAATCCTGCTCCACGAGAAAGAGAATGCTTTACCAGAGTTCTGCAGGTGCCATATCTTATTGGATTTGCCTGATACTTTTGGCAATCCCTGAGGTTATGTGCAGTGTTGTTTCCAATAAAGTTCTTGTAATGGAAAACTCTGTTGGCAACAACACCATACATAAGCTGAGGGAAGGGATTTCATGGCAGACCAACAAGATGTGATAGTAGACTGCTTTGTACCATAGATATATATATCTTCTGAATCTCCTAATCTAGTGTTCAACTGTAGGGTCACATAGCTTTGGATCGGGCAGTATTTCCTGCAAATACTCCAGGTTTTGTGTTGGATGCATTTGCCCGTTCTTCTCTTTGGAAGATAGGACTTGATTATCGCCATGGTACTTGCCCTGTTTTTCTGTTAGCTGCTATGCAATGGAAAACTGTTGCAAGTTCTTGAGTTTATTTAATGGCAAGCAAACTGAAGATTTATTAACATTACTTGTCCTTTGATCAATTAGGTACTGGACATGGTGTTGGAGCCGCACTGAATGTTCATGAAGGCCCTCAAAGTATCAGCTTTCGTTTTGGAAATATGACTCCCTTGCAGAAAGGCATGATAGTAAGCAATGAACCTGGGTATTATGAAGACCATGCCTTTGGCATTCGGATTGAGGTACCTTAGTGACTAGCTATATTTATATGCTTTTAATTACTCACATTATCTTCAATATTACTTGACCATAGTTTGTTTAGTTGATCTTGGCTTGCAAGTGTCCGAGGTTGGAACTTATTGCTATATTCCTCAAGGACTGTGATAGAAAATTGGTGTAAGGTTGTGATAAGTTAAGAATGATATGCATGAATGGTATCAATCATAGATGTGCAATAAGCTATTAATCCCATAACAGAGTGTTTTGATTTTTCACATTGTGGCTTTCCTTTTCTTTTAAAACCCCAGTGGGGAGCTTTTGAGGCTTTAATTTTCGGAGGACCACTGGCTCTCAAAGGACTATTATTAATTGTCAAAAAATCAGCCTGCACGATCCATTGGCTCTAAAATTTAAATGTTATATTTTCCCCTCTCCGCCATACTGCTTCCCCATGTAATTCCATACATCTCTGCTTGACTTATTTCTGATTCAAATGACTTGGAATATATCTGAGGCTTAGCTATCCTTTCGGGTCATGTTACCTGTCTGCTATTGTCCGCGCAAATTGCTAAATTTAGTAATTGTTTTCTAACAGAATCTCCTTGTAATAAAAGAGGTTAACACTCCAAATCGCTTTGGAGGAATTGAGTATTTGGGATTTGAGAAACTGACGTTTGTTCCCATACAGGTATGCTACCGACCATTGATCAAGTGTAACCAATAAGTTTTGTGCTTTCTGATTGAGTCCTTGTTTTTACCAGGCGAAGATATTATTATACTCCGGTGTTTTTCGGGTCTTGAATGAACCTGTTGCTTGTTTCATTGCAGACGAAAATGATGGAGCTGTCTCTACTCACTTCTGAGGAGATTCACTGGCTTAATGATTACCATTCTCAAGTGTGGGAGAAGGTAAGCACAAATCAATCTTTCAGTTTCAGTGCAGGCTCGCATACGATCTTCTTCTTTTTCCATGGTAGATCCTGGGTCATTGTGCTGCTTCGGATTTGTGATCATGCCGGACTTACCTGAGATGTTGCTGCAGGTTTCACCACTGGTGGATGGATCTGCTCGTGAATGGCTCTGGAACCACACAAGGCCACTCGCCAAACAATGACTGTCTGTCTATGGCGCAGCAGTGCATAAAACACTGCGAGGTTTACAAAGATCGTGTATCCTATGTACACCTATATAGCATCACATCAATATATATATATATATATATATATATATATATATATAGATGGATAGATAGATTGTGGAAATTCTGTTCAAGTATGTTCTTGTTTTGAATGATCAAGCTTCAAAAACAGAACACGCAAAAGAAGCAAATACGATCTTACCCATAAGGAGAGAAAAGAGAAGGGAAGCAAAATGGGAGGCTGCGAGAAAAGGGCTGGCGAGATCGAATAAGGTAGCCATGAAATCCTCCATGAAGGAGGGCGTCGAGGCTCTTTCCTACTTCTTCTTCTTCCTCCCTCCGGTGCTCTCATGGGCTGGCAGCAATCTTTCTCGTCATTAATGTCCTCCTTCCGGTGCAGTTCGCCCAAGTTGTACGCACTCGCCTTCGCTCCTTCCACTCTTTCCCATTTCTCCACCGCGACCAGCTCCTCCTGCCCATCCTCAGGCTGTTCGGCATTTTCTCTGGTTGTAATCAGTGTTGTAAGAATCAAGATCGGATCGATCCATTCAATTTAAAAAAATTAAAAATCAGTTGAAGATTCGGTTTGATTTTTTTCTTCTTTTTATAATTGGTCAGATTAAAAATTAATGAATTAAATTTATATTTTTTTTTGGTAGAATAATAAAAAAATTAATTTTTTTTTCAGTTCATCGAATTCAGTTTTCTTGGTGGAACGATAAAAAGAAAATAAAAATATTTTTTAAAAATGTTGTTATCTTTTATTATTTTTAAATTTTAAGATGTATTAATTTTATGATATGTTTATATTTTATTTATTTGAATTATGACATGTTTTTAAAATATTTTATGTTGATATTAAAAAATTAATTTTATTATATTTTAATTTTTATAAGTAAAATTTTTTTTATATAATGCATAATTGTGTTGATATATATAATAAATTTTTTATTTATTTAATATTAAATGTTAATTTTATCAATTTAATTTTAATTATATTGATTAAATTTTTAATTTTTAATTTAATAATCGATTTAATTTTAAAAATTTCATTCATTTTTTTTCCTATTCTAAATTCTTGTTTTTCATTAAAGAAATTAATAAAAAATAAAAAATAAGGACATTCATCGGCACCAAGTACTATTTCTATTAAAATTATTACAAAACAGGCATCTCAAACAGCAACATTTGTCCTCCTCCCACGCGCGCACACATACACACACTCCACGAAGCACACGCTGCAAGAATCTGGCGGAACCCATCAACCTCTCTCTCTCTCTCTCTCTCCTTCGCGCGCGCGCGCGCACGCACACACACACACACACATTGGAAGAATTTCGGTATTAGTCAGGCGATATATCACTGGGCATTCTGTCTCACTGCTCCAAGATAATCAAGCAAGCGTACATTAACGGAACCGTAATGCACTCCAAGCCCACCTCGCCTGCGCTTCTGGAGTCCCCTCCTATCCGCAAGCAAGGGACAGTTCATTGGATCTGGTTCCTTTTGCCGTGTTTACATGCGCATAAATCTTGATTCTGGCGATCTTTTGGCTGTGAAGCAGGTAACCTCCTCCTCCTTCTTTTTCTTTTTCTTTTGCTTCTTCTTTGTGATGAGAAGGGAAATCTTTTTTCTGCTTTGTTCAATTAGGTTGTGGTCAGTTTTGGGTCGTGGGTGTTATTCTTGTGTTGGGTTAATTTCATTGATATTCTGTTCAAGGTCCGACTCTTGAAATTGTTTATGTTTTCTTTGGGTGGAAAATGGCGTTTTTTTATTATTTTTTTAACAAATTCCTGTTGATAGCTTGGGAAAATTTTTGTTAGAATTGTGAATTCAGTATCTGATTTAAAATGGGTTTGGTTAATTTGGGTGAGCAATTCGAACTTCAAGTCCTTTCTCCTTTTTTCTTTCGCGTCTTTGTTAGACAATTGTCAGTCTGATAATCCATGTTACTCTTGCTGTTAACTTCTTGGTTTTGGGTTTGTTGCGTAATTCTTGAAATTGTTTTCGCTTTGATTAAACGGTGGCTTTGGGGTTTTCTATATTGTGAACACATTGTCTGTTTTCAAGAGGGGATTTAATGAAATTTCATTTGGAATGTGATCTTTGAGTTGTTCCTCCATGTGTCTGTCCTGATTTTTTATTGAAGAATGGTGGGCTTGGGATTTAATGGTGAAGTGGGTTCAAGTTAATTCCGGAACATTTTTATTTTCTGATCTTTTCAATTACTGAATTGTGCTGTAGGTTTGTAATTTTAGTTTCTTCTCATTGGTCCTGCAAATTTGTGCTGATGCTATATTTTAGAAATTGGATTAGGAGTAATTACTAATTAGTTGTTTGCAGTTGTCTTTATCAGGTTTTTGCTTATCAATAGTTCCTGACCCGTGCCTATCTCTGCTTCTGAATTTATTTTTGAGTTCTCTGTTTTTGTTCTTCCTTGGACTCATAACTCCACTGTTTTCTATTTTTAGGTTTTGATTGCAGCTAATGGTGGTTCAAGGGAGAGAGCACAAGTACCAATCTAAGCACAGTTAGTTGTATCAAGCTTATCTTAATGGCAAGCTTTGTCCTTTACTGTTCTGAGGACTATATCCCTGTTCTCTCCACATTAATGAATTTTGTTTCAGTGCAGGTTCTCATATTGAAATATCTAAATTTATCCAAGTCAGTAACTTAAGTAGGGTAGCTACAATTGATTTATATTTTGTATGTTGTATGGTTGCCAACAGAAATAAATATTTTTATTTCTTGAGCTTTTGTTAAGTAGAAAATTGTCTTGACTATTGCAAGTAGTTGTATGATTTCTACTGTGCAAGGGTGTTCTAGCATGTGGGATTGTTACACAGTTCTATGGTTCTAGAGCTATGTGGAACTTCCAGATTTTTGATGGTGTATTTGGTGTTGAAAAAACAATATGGCTGAGTTCATTTAATGCGATTTTGCAGGCCTACATCAGAGAGCTTGAGGATGAAGTAAAGCTTTTGAAGAACCTCTCTCATCCCAAAATAGTTGTGAGTGATTTAGATGATCTTTTATTTCATTAGCTGATTGACAATACATGTCTATGTTTTGAAATTGTATGTTTGGTCTTCAGAGATATCTAGGTACGGTTAGGGAGCAGGAGACCTTGGACATCTTGCTTGAATTTGTTCCTGGTGGATCAATATCATTCCTTTTGGAGAAATTTTGACCCTTCCTCCAAAATCTCAATCTTCATACTCTGATCCACTCTCTCCTATGTAGACAGTAGTGGATATAACAAAAAAAAAATGAGTGGTGGGATTGAATATATATAGAGATAAAAGACAACATAAATTTCAAATTCTTGGTTTGTTGGTAACCCACAAAATTAATTCTTCAAAGTCCAAATTCCACATTAGTCAAGAATATCTTTGTTGGCTCCAAAGAACCTGACTTTAATTCTCGTGGCTTCTCTCTCACAGACATACCTTGTTGCTGCCGGCAACCTGATCTTGTGGAGCTGCCCTCTGTGATAGCCTCCTGCAATGACATGCAATTATGTTCTTGGGAGTGTTGGTTGCAAGAGATTTATTATCTCTGTAATCCATAGTGGGTACAGCTCACTCCTGCTCCGCCTCCCCACCTCCCAAAGGTGGACTTATTTGTGATAATTCTGCTGTTAGCTACATACTGCTTCACATATTTGGACTTAGTTATAGCCCTGATCTTAAAATCGATGTTTTCTCATCAGACACCGGAGAGTGGAAGGTGAATGTAGTTTCCATCGCTCCACGAACGTTTGGCCCCTACCTTTCCCACCAAAATGGCACCCGCTTTAATGGATTGTTATTTTGGCACATCCCAGGAGAAGGATTTGGTCGGCCTCGATCCTTATGATGGAGGACAATTCCGATATTTCATTAATGTGCATGATACCATTAATGGAGGATCTGGAGTTTGTATGGGAAGATTGAGATTGTTCCAGGTTTCAAAAGATCTTTTCTCAATATTCCATTCTTATGCATTTGGGATCTCAGGAACTTGGATAGAGAAACTGGTTTATTTCCGTGATATGGTTGGGATCTCGAAGGAGAGGAATTTACACAACAGAACTTTTACCGCAAGTGTTGGGTTGTGTTCCAGACAGTGGTGACGCCGTCCATATCATTGCACTTAATTTACACGAAAATGGTAGCAAGGCTGTTTCAAGCAACACGCCTTCCTCCGAAGCTCGAGTGTTTACTTTCTGAGGTCAACACCTGTAAGCTCTCATGGTGCCCGACTCCCATTCCTACAATCCCCTCCCCAACAGGTAATCTTAGCTCGATTACTTGGCCGTTGATTGAAGAAGAAGAGGAGGCAGTGTACTCTTGAGCTTCTTTATGGAGTTAATACTAATGCAGATTGGGTACCCAGCAGTCGTTTCAGTTGCTAGAAGTCGAGTGTATCTTCTGCACTAAAGCCATTAGCCATTATTATTTGTAACTTCCTCCGTCTGAACTCACGATACCCTTATGCTTATGGCCAAGTTGGGGCCAACCAATAGATTGCAAAACCCCTGTAAATATGTCTTTCCCCACAACAGCAAATTTTAATTCCGAGCTTACTATGCTTTCTTTTTTTTTCTCAAGAAAAGAAAAAACAATAACAGAGAGATTCCAAGCTACCCTTTTAATTAATGACGTGAGTTTAATCGAGTTGCCATTTGCTACAATAAATTGATCAAATGGTGTTGGGGTTTTTTGCCGGATGCTGTAACAATACACCACACTTGTCACATCTTGGCAGATTTGGTAAGCTCTACATACATGTTTGATATTGCTTTTGCAAAATATTCCTTTGCTTGAGGCCTCTTGATCTGCACGATATTTGAATTAGAACACAGAAATAGAATTTTTCCCGTACACAGTTTGGCAGCAACAGAATGCCTCGTTGTGACAATAAAGATTATATCATTTCTCTATAATCCAAAAAACGCATTAAGGTTGATGGGCTTCTCTGAGAAGAAAAACAAATAAGCTATAGCATTACCTTAAAGGTCGGCGTGAGAAGACCATTCTCAAGAGTGAACGGTTCAGTTACCAACGTCACAGCTTTTGCAAATTCGAAACCTCTCAACTGCACGTGCATATGACAAGAAGTTGGATACCAGTGTCACGTTGAAAAAACACAACATAGTTATCAAAACCTTACCTCTGCTTCCCTTCCAACTTCATCCATGTCAGCAAGAACTGCGGCCCTTGCTCTCGGCTTATTGCACAATTGTCCTAAATCATCATACTGCATAAAATGAAATTTAGATGACCACAAATCAGTGGATGTATCTGCTAGGTGAATTATATATACTCAGGCAGCCCATGGCATTCATGAATAACATTCCATCCATAGATTGCAATAAAAACCAAAGATGCTCAAGAGAGTAAACTATGCCTTGAGAAGTTTTGGCCAACAGTAGCCAAGGTGTACCGAGACATTGCAATAAAAACCATAGATGCTCAAGAGAGCAAACTATGCCTTGAGAAGTTTTGACCAATAGTAGCTATTGTGTACTTAGATTGAATTTTTTTTACCCCAAACACTTACGATTCATTAGCAGGAAGGGGATTCTTCAGTTGTCACGTCCTATCTCGCACATAAATGGTTCTAGGGGTTAATCGCTTATCATACAACCTTGAGAACACAAGATTATTGGTCTCTTTACCTTTTTCACATAGGTGCTTCAAGTTTTTGTTTACTGTTTCAACACATAGTAGTTGGCATTCTATTGTTCGCTATCAAGAGAACTCAGTAGAAGTTCTCAAAGTTAACTCTAACCAACAATAAATAAACAGCCCCACCTTGATTCCCTCAGATGCAGCCCAGCCTTTCAATACATCTGGGTCAACTGCGACGATAGCCACTAAAGAGGAGTTCAAACTATCACCTGCAAACAAATTAACCACTTAAGAATACTCAATAGCTTAGAAGATTAATTTGGAAAATAAGCCTCCTTACCATATATAAAACATTGGGAAATAAATCTGGACTTTGTATATACACTCTCAACCTTCTCTGGTGCTACATATTCACCCTGTGCCAACTTGAAAATGTTCTTTTTCCTGCAAAAAGTTGACTACAGACATTAATCTTTCATGGTTCTAAATGATAACATAAGTGCTACTTAAATATAAACTGTGCAAGAAACCTATATGACCTTTTTCCTAAATTTCGATATAACTGAAACAGAAAGTTTAAAATTGTAGGACAGGAAAACAAGTTCTAATGTGAGCTGGAAGCAATCAGAGAGTGGCCTTTAGATGCAAGAAGAGAAGATAAAAGGAAATGTAATGAAGAAAGCAAAACATGGAAACAGCTGACAGGCAAAATGGAAAGATTTTACTGAAGAACAGATTACAATATGGGCTTTGGTTACTTGAACAAAAGAGAGGCAGGGAGGATACACCAAGAGGGAAGGTGAAACACATCTGGGAGGAAGCTTTCAATGCAAGTGAAATGCAACAATAAATCCAGGAGAGGAAAAAGAAAGGGAGAGAAATCACTCATGAGGTGGTACTGACATGGAGTCCACAAAATAAAACATGATACCTCATCATCACCAGATGGGCACATCCTCAGTTAATGTTCATCCAATTAGTACTTCATCAGAAAAGAGCATAAAGTATCACAACACCACAGAAAATTAAAAACAAAAAGCTCCTAGACTATTTGCACCTATTGTTTAAGATGTTAAATTGCAATTGGATGGTAAGCCCCAAACTATGTTGTACAGAAGAATGAAAAAACAAGAACAAAGCATTAATCCAAAACTTAATTGGAGTTGCCTACAAGAATCTTTTCTTGTCATTTGTTCCATTATACAATGTTTAATGTGAGATGTAATTATTCTAAATCCTTCATAAGCAAAGATTCCCAAGTAAACTCAAGCAAATAAAATGACCTATCAATGATCTTGAGGCGACCTCCAGGCAACCACAACCCAATGTCTCCTGTGTGCAGCCAGCAGTCAGCATCAATTACTTCTCTCCTGTACAATTACGCAGGCAGTGAGGTACTAGAGGAAACATTTACAGAAATGTCTAAGCGACAATATTCAATAATGTGTGCAGATTGAGTACGTCTGGACTTCATCTTTGTGGTAGCCCTGGAAGACAGTAGGACCCCTGACACATATTTCACCACGGGGATATGGCTTATCTTCGGCAGTATAATTCATTTCAGGAACATCCACTAATTTGACCTCTGAAAAACGAAAATCATCAATGAAAATTATTACATCTTGCATGGAATGAAAGCTCAGAATAAGACGACTAATGCAACTAATCTACACTAGTTCACCTTGGAATGGAATGAACAGGATAATTCCAACTCTAACTAAATTGACCTGTTATTCTTTAACTTCTACTGAATATAAAGGCATGGAAAAAGACTTTGGAAGAGGCCCTAATATTTTATGTTTCTCACCATGAACCAACCAGGGAACAGCTACTTGTCAAGTTAATGGTGTAGGATACATGGATATCAAGTGTCACATCATGTTCTAATTTTGATTGTCATTAACGATATCTGGTGTACAGATGAAAGAACAAATCATGGTCTGCTAAAACATAGTGCGATAAAGTACTAAAATGATTCCAAGTAGAAGTCGGGTACTGACCACATGCAGCATTAGGAGAACCAACATGTCCAACTAAATTGTCACCCTCATCCATGGAGCTTATGATGCATGAAGTCTCAGTCATTCCATATCCCTCTAATACTTGACATCCAAAGCACCTGTAAATTATTAACAGTCAATCTTAACAGACAACCACACTAGCAATCTATAGCCATTCTCTCACTCACCCATAACTACATGTGAGAGAGATATTCAAGCATGAAGTATTGGAACAGTTCTTACACCCTCAGAAACTCCATTATATCAGGAGACAAAGGTGATGCGCCAGATCCCATAAAGCGGACTTGCCCTCCAAGTTTTTCCTTTATTTTGTTAAACACCAACCTGTCCCACATTGGTGATGGGCTCCGTCCTGAAACAGTTATATTGGAGATATATAAAAAAAATAAATAGCTGCCTACAGATTAAGGAGATGGAAATGTGCACTGTGCATCCTAGTTTCAGGTTACAACTTTGCCACCATACAATTAAGAAAAAAGAAGAGAAAAAAATCTGCTGCCCTGTTATGCCTCAAATTTGCAAAACCGATGTCTCAATAAGAATATACATACTGCATCGTGAAATTTTAGTAACTGGTACACTTACCACTTATTATGGCTTGCTTGTTTGAGTTGTAGGCAGCTTTAAATAGCCTCTCTCTCAGAACCCCAGATGTCTTTACAGTGTTCATGATTCTGACAGTCAACTCAATGAACATGCCAGAATGATGCTATACGGTAAAAACAAATAGGGTTAACATGTACCAAGTACAGCCTTACCCATCATATATTCGGTTGTACAGTCGTGGAACACTGCAAAATACTGTTGGTTTTAAAGCAGCCAAATCATCCATCAATTTCAGGTTATCCTGCAAACACAATTAGAAGAAAATTAATTAAATTTCCTTTTATGTGTTGCTATTTATGGGAACACAGAGTAAATGCAGTAAACCATACACTTGAAATTAACCGGATGAGCTATTTGATCTGCACAAATACTTCTCTAATCAAATTCTCTCTATTCAACCATCACTTGCATGCTTCAATAAGGAATTTTTAAGCAAAATTTTACTGATCAGTTTCAGTGAGAATTTAGAACCTCAAATTTCTTAAATAGTTTCATATCATGCAAGAGATTTGCAACACTAATAAAGCAACTTCTATTGCTGAGAAATAAGTAAACACTAGCATATGTTCCATAACATTATTCATCAATTTATTTTTGCTCTATTACTTGCAATAGTAAGTTCAATGGCTCAACCAAGGTAATCCTCAATGCCTTAATGAAGCTACACAATCATGGTCCTCAAACACTTGAAAAGGCTAAAAACAACATAATTTGCATACCCCCTGGTAGAAGCCAGTGGCAGAGCCAAAGTACACTAACACAACCTGGTTGATTCGTTCATAGATGTGTGCCAAAGGAAGATATGATATGTAACTGCAAAAGGTGACAGTGATCCATAAGGAAAGTCCAGAGATTTATTTAATAAAGACATTAATCAAGATTTAATGCAATATCAATATTGAATTGCATAAAAAAAAGATCTTACATATCAGAGGAATTGAATTTTATTTCCAGACTGAAACCAGCAACACTTGCAATTAGGTTTCCATGAGTCAAGACAACTCCCTTTCAGAGAAGTAAGAGACAAATCATCAAAACAACAAGACGAGATTCCCACCAAAGAAACTCGTAATCATAGTTCAAGCACCATAAGTCCTACCTTTGGTGTTCCTGTAGTACCACTGGTGTAGCATATTGTTGCAACATCCTCAGGTTTAGGAGGGAAAAAAGGCTGTGGGCTACTGCAGCCCTAAAAGAAAAACATTTGTAAGATGACATGATATTTCCCTCTACACTAACTTCCATGAAAAAAAAAAAAGGAATATTCACAAATTCAACTGCATTTCAGATTGAGATTTATGGATTCTGACATAACATCTGAATTGCGGAAGAAACCTACAACAGTAGATTTTGTACTTAAGGAATTCAGTAATTATAAGAAAAGGAAGAACATAATCAACAGGCATTGGGTGGTGTAAAAGCAAGTATCTGCATGGAGACAGGACTAGAACTTTGCATATGCAATTCATCAATCCTCTCTCAATTTCAATGCAACAGAAACAGTTAATTCATTTACAATCCAACAAAAACAGGCCAGAAGATATTGTATCATCCATATGCTGAGACAGAACCTCAATTATACACAAGAACAGGCAAACATACTAGCAATCTAGTACTGATTCTTTAGCACTACCTACAACCCTAGGAAGGGGAAAAAAATAGAGAAATAGTACCTCATCAAGCAGTCTCTGATAAGATGTTAGTTTCACTCGAGATGTTGAAGGAAGGGATGGTAAGTGTTTGTCCACACCTCCCACTACCTGCCATGATGATAGAAGCAAAAAATTAATGGGAAGCAAGAATAAAGGTCATCCTTACTCAACCTTAATAATATCTTCAAAGAAGATTTTACCATTACTCACCACGATCAGTTGTACGGATGGAATCTCAGATATGAAGCTCAACAACTGAAATTTTCAGGAGAGAAAGAGGTACATTACATTAAACTCAGATGTATAAAGAAATGAGATATAAATGTACAAGGCAAACCCAATGCCTATGCCAAGGATTCCAGCTTAGCTAACAATAACATGACAGAGAGCCCATATGTACCACTTAAAGACAATGTTATCTAACTACTCAAATTGGCCGGTAACATAGAGTTCATATGGCCGGAGCATGAATACGACAGAAATGAACCAAAAAAACCCAACTAATCATGCAAACTAAAGCTACTAACCATAAGCATAACCAGATAATCACATAAATATTGGCAAATCACCTAAAAAATGATTTTTTTAGAACATTAATATAATTAATGTTTCATAAAATCAACGAATCATATCAATTCACAACAAATACTAGATTCTTCCTGCACTCTAAATCACCACCATTCCATTCAATCAAATATCTTATGTAGATAAAAGGTTTTCAAAGAACTGTTCTAGCCCAAAGGCCACACGCATATTAGCAAAGACATAATTTCCGGAACATAAATGCAAGCTTTAAAGAAGCAAAGATAGAACTAACACTGTTCAAAGTTCCTGGGACACAAAAGATGGCCTGGACATCAGCATGATTCACGACATACTTTACTGCCTCGGGACCTGTGTATTCAATCACAAAATCTGTGAGAACAGGCCAGACGTAACAAGAAGATGAAATTAACGGGAAGATACAGACCAAGGGTGTCGTATAAGGGAACGGAGATATATGAATATGCAGCACAGGCATGATCAACAATCAGCCACTCTGGTCTGTTAATGAAATAAAGCCCAACACAAGCTCCCTGACGCCAAAGAATCAAATTTAAGCAGTTTTGGTTTGCATTAAATACCATTCGACCATAAAAGCCTCCATGAACACAACAAATGGAACAACTATCAGAAAAATGGATTGCCGAAAAATTTACAAAAAAGAACGGCTCACTTTTTGCAACCCGTGCACACGAAGGCCAGAACCTATTGCTTCCCTAGCAGTGCCTGCTTCTCCATATGTCATCCATGCGTACCTGTGATTTAAAAGAACATAAATAAATAAACAAACTGCCATCTCAAATCACAACACCGGTCAATACTTTAAAGAGAAAAAAAGAGAGAGAGAAAAACAAACTCGAACAGTTAAAAACTCACTCGCCAGCGGTTCCATCCGATCGGACACGCGTGCCCAAGTACTTGTAATCTCGAAAAGATTTGATTGCATGTCTATCCTCACAGAATCAGGAGAAAATTCGTTCAATTTTTCCCATTTTCAACAATAAATTCCAAAGACCGCACATATTAACTATACAGTAATAGATTTTTTTTTCTTTTTCTTTTCTTTTCTTTTTTTTCAAGAAAGAGCCAAACAGAGGTTCTTACACAAAGTTATCATGTAATGTCCCGATCTCAGGATGATCAGGGAACCTACTCACAAGCTTCAACGGAGACTGTGCAGATCTGCCGCGAGATTATTTACAAAAGAATTACGGCAGTAAAAAATACAAAAAAAAAAGGAAAGTAAACTGTAAAAGTAAAACAAGAAAGCTAAGCTACCTGTACACATTCCACTTCCCTGTTTGCAATTTCTCTGGCAGAACCGCACTGTAAGTTTGACCTACTCCACAATCGCAACCAAAAAAGAAGAGAAATTAGAATGAAAAAGAATATATTTTCACGGGAAATTCTAAGACATATAAATCAAGAAGATGAGACTGATTAACGTGAAAATTACTGTGAACGAGCTGTGAGGCAGTGTGGTTCGGTCGGAGAACGGCGTGATCGTCTGCGGTGGAGGTGAGGAGGTGGCCCTGTATGGCTTTAAGTCGACGGCGAGCCGGTGAATCCATTGAACTTTCTCTGGAAAATGGAGTTTTCTTTTCTTTTCTTTTCTTTTCTTTCTTTCTTTCGTGGTTTGGTTTTCTTGGGAGGGAAGTAAATACTAATAAAGGGATTGTGGGCCCCTGGCGCTCTTTTCTGTGTATTGACGACGACGCGTTCAACGCTCTTTTTTTATTATTTTTTTTGACGTCGTGCCTGGACTGATGTTGACGTACGCTAGTGGATATTTTTCCAGAAGGATATCACAGTGCGCTCAATACTACATGCAATCGAGCATCACGACTTGATCGCACGGGGGGCCCACCCTTCATCAGACAACGGATCCTACGGCGGTTCTCAAAGCATTTGTACGTTTATTGATTTACAAAAATCAATCATTTTTATAAGAAAATAGTGAATTCCCTAAATTGCCTGTGTGTTGTCACTGTAATTCAATCTCTCCTCGAGGAGGACTCGTGTAATTTTCCTCGCGTTAAGTTACGAAAGTAATATTGAACGGTATTTTGCATAAAATTGAAGGAATTAATGTACATGTAATGATTTGAATCTTAACCCAATGACCATTTTCCAAGTCTAATATATAAAAATCACTATAAACAATATTTATTAGAATATATCGCAGGTTAAAAAGAATCATACAATATTTTTTTTATATTTTAAATTTTATTTATTTGTGACAATATTATTAATTAATATTTTTCTCCTTTTTAACAAATAAATTTAGTATTTAAAGAGAAAATAAAAAGAATCTCTTTAATTATGTCAAGGTGATACTACAGGTTGTCTTTGGAGATATAAATGATTACATAGAATCTGCTCTGCTGACTAGGCATTAACCAAAAATTTGAAACTATTTGATAATGTATGTAGCCGTTGTGGTTTAAAATGATTTTCTTTTAAAAGTCGAAGTTTATCCTAATTGATACGGCGGTTCAACGTCCACACATTTGCTTCGAATTGTCGACGACGAAACGGCACCGTTGAAATGGACAGCCATCGCACATCCCACGTAAGTACGGATCAGAAGACGACGTAAAGCGGGACGCAGAGCAAGCAAAACAGCTGTCCGTGGGGTTCATTTTTTTCTTGCTTTCTCGTCGTACAATGACTCCAGTTGTGGTCTGTGTGGTTCCATTCTTTCTCTACGCTTGAGATCGACGGGGTGGGGGTGAGTCAGTTTGTGCGGGGCTTCAAAGAAAATTCTTAGTAGCATAAGCATAGGTCGACTTGACAATTCACCAAATCCCGATTTAGTAGCTCGATTTACCTTTCCAGTTTTCATTAGCCAAAATCTCGAGAACATTCACTTTCCTCTCTGTCTCCATTTCATGGATGAAATCCAAATGGGTCATTCGCAGACTGAACTCCCGCCTTCCCTTTTGGGCAAACTCTCTCCAATCCCCCTTCAGGACACAAATCCTCAGCGACCCATCTTCAGAGACTTCGACTTTTGTCCTCAACCATGTAGATGTAAGCCTTCTTTTATCCATTTGTGGAAGAGAAGGTTATATCCACCTGGGCTCTTCCCTCCACGCCTCCTTTATAAAAAACCACGAACTCGGCGACTCCGGTTGTCGCAATGCCCTTGTTATTTGGAACTCCCTTCTCTCTATGTACTCAAAATATGGAGTCTTCGCTGATGCTGTTAAGCTATTCGATAAAATGACTGTGAAAGATACAGTGTCGTGGAACACGATGATTTCTGGGTTTTTAAGGAGTGGAGATTTGGGTATGGGTTTTAGTTACTTTAAACGAATGCAAGAATTGGGTGTTTATGGATTAGATCGTGCAACTTTCACTACTATGTTGTCAGCTTGTGATAGGCCTGAGCTTTGTGGTGTCGCTATGATGATCCACTGTCTGGTGGTTTTAAGGGGACTTGAAAAGGAAATAACTGTAGGTAATTCTTTGATAACCTCGTACTTGAAATGTGGGTGTCCTAGTCCAGGGAGGCAGGTCTTTGATGAGATGCTGGAACGGAATGTTATAACCTGGACCGCCATAATATCGGGATTTGTCCAAAATGATTTGCATGAGGATGGTTTAAAATTGTTTGTGAACATGCCCCGTGAATTGGTTCAACCAAATAATTTGACGTATTTGAGTTCATTGATGGCATGTTCTGGTGTGCAGGCATTAAGGGAAGGGCGTCAAATTCATGGACTTGTATGGAAACTGGGTCTTCAGTCAGATTTGTGTATTGAGAGTGCATTAATGGACATGTATGCAAAATGTAGAGTTGTGGAAGATGCATGGCAGATCTTTGACACCACAGAAGAATTTGATGAGGTTTCTGTAACTGTAATCCTTGTAGGTTTAGCACAAAATGGTTTTGAGGAAGAAGCCATACAAATGTTTGTGAAAGTAGTAAGGGCAGGATATGAGATTGATCCCAACATGGCTTCAGCTGCTCTTGGGCTATTCGGGGTGAGTACTTCTTTGGGTCTTGGCAAGCAAATCCACTCATTAGTTATCAAAAGAAGCTTTAGTTCAAATCCCTTTGTTGCCAATGGGCTCATTAACATGTACTCCAAATGTGGAGATTTGGATGAATCAACCAAAGTTTTCAGTAGAATGCTTTGGAGGAATTCAGTTTCTTGGAATTCTATGATTGCTGCTTTTGCCCGTCATGGTGATGGCTACAGAGCTCTTCTGTGGTACAAAGAGATGAGACTGGAAGGTGTGGAGCCAACAGACATTACATTTCTCTCCTTACTTCACGCTTGTAGCCATGTAGGCTTAGTTGACATGGGCATGGACTTCTTGAAGTCCATGAGTGAAGTCCATGGAATTTGTCCACGAACAGAACACTATGCTTGCATTGTTGACATGTTGGGCCGGGCAGGACTCCTCAGTGAAGCTAAGGCCTTTATTGAGGGACTACCGATGAAACCAGATGTGCTTGTTTGGCAAGCCTTGATTGGTGCTTGTGGCATTCACGGAGATACTGAAATGGGAAAGCATGCAGCTGAACAGTTAATTCAATCAGAACCTGACAAGCCAACTCCTTATGTTTTGTTAGCAAACATTTACTCCTCTAAAGGCAAGTGGAGAGAAAGAGCAAGGACCATCAAGAGAATGAAAGAAATGGGGGTGGCAAAAGAAACAGGTTTAAGTTGGATTGAGATAGAAAAGAAAGTGCACAGGTTTGTTGTTCAGGACAGAATGCACCCACAAGCTGAGATTATATATGGGGTCTTGGTGGAGTTGTTTGGGCACATGGTAGATGAAGGTTATGTGCCAGATAGGAGGTTTATTCTCTATTACTTGGGTCAAGATGAAAAAGAATAGCCAATCATGGGCATTCCGGCTGCTAAATGCAGGTTGTGAGATAAACATTGTTAAAGAGATTGAAGAGGACTATAGGGTGAAAGATCTAATAAGTAAAAAAAAAAAAAAGAAAGATAGGGTGCTTACTCTTAACTTGCATGTAAACATTTTCAACAATAAAGCTAGCAAAATCTTTGATAAGTTGTTATCAATGTTAATTTTCGATTAAAACTAACCTTCTCTAGACCTCATAATTTGGAAGTTTCGTGCACTGGAAACACCCGTCATCGTTGACTGAGTTGGCTTAAAATGCTTGAACTTTGCATAATAAAAAAAATAAATAAATAAATAACTATAAGAAATATGTATTGTTCTGTTAATATTAGAAAGAGATAAATACTAGATACTTTTTTAGGGTCACAGTCACAAAAGCATAACAATCCGAATTGTGGCCCGGATTTGGCACCGCAGCTTAGAGGTTCCATTCCAAACGCAGCGTTTTCCTCCTGCACCAACGTAAATCATTTGACTGTCATCCATCTCCCAGCCACAAAAGCAAAGTGAGAAAATGCAGAAGTGCCTTTCTTCCTACGGTTCTCTCCCTCCAATCCCTCCATTTCAAAAGACCGTTACAAATCTCAAAGGTCACAATTTCCCCTGCAACCCCAATTCCAGAAGCTCACTCTCTTCCCCTTCTTTCTCAAATTCTAAATTTAAGCCTAACAGCACAAATGGAAGCAGAGAAGATTCTCCTATCTCCAATTCCTCTGCCTGCGCCATCCTCGGTGTCCAGCCTGGCTGCTCTGCGGCCGAGCTCAAAGCTGCTTTCCGGGCCAAAGTACCTAACAGCTTACACTTTTTTTTTAATCCTTCGATTTATATTTCTGGGTCTCCTCAAGTTGATTTTTCAGTTTCTTTACGCAGGTGAAGAAGTTCCATCCTGATGTCAATAGAGATGGGGAGGATTCTAATATCATGATTCGCCGCGTACTTGAAGCATACGAGGTCGTTTTGCTCTTTTCCCTTTTGTTTTGTTATATATACTTTACTGCATTTGAGGTCTAAAATATATAATTTGACCATTTGGCTGTGCAATACTGTAATGTGTGGCAGATTTTGTCTAGTTACAGCAGGTCCGAGATCATTGAGAGGTGAACTTGGTGTCTTATTGTCTTTGAAATTCAATGCTAAAAGGTTTTCATGCTGATTGTTGGAGATGAATTTGCAGGGAATGTTTGGATCCCTTTGACCATCCAGAGTGCGAAGCTTATGATATCTTCGTCAATGAAGTTCTTTGTGTTGGCAAAGGTAACTAGCCGAAGCATTGATTCTATTTCTGGTCCACTGTTGTATGATTGACGACTATGTACATATGTGGATGTGGGGATGGTAATGTGGCCGTATATGCCTCAGTTTTCGATCATTAAGTGTATATGGGAAACTATGGTTTCCATGCAGACGATCATATATGATTACAAATCAGTGCTATGTGTATATACACCATTTCCTGTCATCTGTATTACCTTAAAAGTTTGTTGTAGGGTGCCCTTATTCGTGTGTTCAAACAGCACCTTACGCCTTCACTTATGGTGCTTCAACTGGAACTGCAAGGGCAACATCTCAAGGTTGGTATGCTCAAAATAAGAATTTCAATGCCATTAGTGTCTGTTAGTTTCCATCTGCAAACATAAGCTCTATGATTGCATATGCTGCTTTCAATTTTCAAGTCGAGCTTTGTCGTGTCAGGGCATGGTGAAGATTACCAGGTTCAGCTTGCAGTTGGTCGGTGCCCAAGAAGCTGTATCCACTATGTTACCCCGTCACAAAGGGTTATTCTAGAGGAGTTACTTGACGGGTAACAATGCTTTAACCCACTTCCACCAAACTTTGCCAAGGACTATGTATCTTTTCCCTTCATTGGATGTTCAAAAGTGCAGCTTTCGAGTTTTATGTAGTGTTCATGTTTCTTTCTCTTTTGTCTGTCTGCTCATTTTCTTATCATTGATTTCTGCCTGTTTTAAAATTGCAGCATCCTGAATGCACCTTATGATAGTTCAGCTGAAGCAGATTTGCTTTACTCGCTTATGGTGAAAGCTAGGTTTGAGAACAATCGATTCCAGAAGCCAAAGAAGGAACCAAAGACTTCAACCCAGCACGTAGACTGGTTTTGACAGTAGGCCTCCTTCTGTATTGGTGTTCCACTTTTTACGACTCATCTTCAGCCAGCAAGCTCGACATATAGCCAAAAGCACCATCTTTCACAAGTAATGACACAGAAGAAAAATTCTCCATTGTAAGGTGCAATCAATGTCGCTTTGGCAAAGCAACCGATGCTAGAAATATGCACTGAAGCGAGAAGCAAATGTGCTATCCTAGAGAATGGGATTTTCATTTTGGTCACTGGATAGGGCAGCTCGTTGAAAACATGTGGAGCATTGACTGAACTCTCTGTATATACAGACCCAAAGTTCTCCCATTCGAGTTTTAGCAAATCAATTAATCAAAAAAATAAATACTTAATTAAAATAAATTGAGTTATTTTCAAAAATAAAATTTTCTTAATAACAAAAATATAATAATCATAATAAATATAATAAATTGTGGTGGTATTATTCTTCACCGCGTTACAATCATACCTCCTATTTTATTTTTATTACTTTAATATTATAAAAATATACATTTCATTTAACCTATAAAAAAAAATTGTAAAAGTACATAGTATATTATATTCAGTTTCAATATTCATAGAGAATTTTCTAATTTTGTTTTCACACATCTTTGTTTGTTGTTCGTACAATTTCTTTCTCTCTTTCTGTTTTTTTTTTTTAATCTCAGGAAGAAATTGATTATAACAAAAAGATATTAATCTAGATAATTATTAAAAAAAAAAAAACTGACATTTATTAGGAGAGTTATTAATGGGCCAGGCTTCTAATAACAAAATCCTATTTGGGCCTCGCAATCTTTTGGCCCAATTGCTTTCAAATCTTGAGACTAAACGCTCCTCCAAATACTAAATAGCCGTTTGAAATAGCTCCCATCCAACGGCTCTTTGCACTTTCCATTCAAACTCCAATTCCAATCTAAACCTTGCCCCATCTCTCTCTCTCTCTATCTCTCTCTCGCTCGCTCTCTCTTTCTGTGAAATTCCGAGTCTTGCTTCTCCGATCTCGAGGCCATGGCCATGGACGGTATTCTCTCTCTCTCTCTATCACTTTTTTTCTGCATGATTTTCTTTTTCTTTTTCGTTAATTTCTTGATCGAGTGGGTTTGATTCATGACGAAGACGGCGATTTTCTGTCAGATCCGATGGTGCAAATCCTTCTGGAGAGTTGCGATCAGACGGTCCGAAATTGCGATTCAAAGAGTTGTCTGGCCTCGGTCACAGGTATCTTTGCCGTTCTCCTTTCGGTTTGGCCACATATCTCTTTCGATTCTTTTCTGTTTTCAAGGAGTTTGAGGTTCTTTATTGTCCTCTATATTTCAGTTCCGACTCCGGAGGGAGACGCTAATTTTCCAGCAGGTGCGCGTTTTCGCTGATTCTTTTTTCATTTTCTTTCGTTCTTTCTTGTGTTCCTTTTTTGTTCTTTTAAGTCGGATTTTTTTACTGAAAATCTGTCGTTTCGATGCTTCTTTCTTGTTTCAGAACAAATTCGAAGCCCCAAGGCTGAAACTACCAGAGATGGTATGCAGTTTCCCAGATTCTTTTTATTGTTAAAATTTTTTCCCGTTCTTTATCTCTTGGGATTGTGAAAATTGAGGCCTCGGTAAACCCTAAAAATCGTAGTTCTAAGTTTTTTTTTTTCTTTCCTTTTATTGATTCTGTTTTAATTATCTTATTTATTTTATATCCTTTCCTTTCCTTCTTCTTTTTTTTTTTCTCTTTTTTCCCCCTAAGTCATGGACTACTGGAGTCTGCTGATTTGGTGCCTGTTTTTATTTTAGATTGAATTCAGAGCCCTAGGGCTCAAACTACTGAAGATGGGGTGCAGTTTTCTTGGTCCTGCATCAATTTGATTTTCCAGATTACTGGATTTCTGATTTCGTGTCTGTTTTTGTTTCAGATCGAATTCGAAGCCCTGAGGCTGACATTGCTGAAGATGGTACGCAATTTTATTTATTCTGCCTTCAATTTGACCTTTTTTCATGTTTTTATAAATTGCTTTGGTTCAAGTCCTGGAAATGATGTTTAAGTTTTTGTTTTGTAACTTAATTATGTATAGTAAGGGAACATAAGTTATCCTTTGCATCTTCTCCCACCATGGGGTTTTCTGAAATTTTAAATTTGGAAACTGCAAATGGTGATTTTCCTTATCAATTTGATGTTTCATTTGGATCCAAAGTATATGTATTGAAAATATGGATTCCATGTGAATCCATTTATTCTATTGGTTCACAAGTGCAAACTTTTATATCTGATTGGAAACCTATATTGTCTTCATGGCTTCAGAATTAGTGGAAGTAACTGTCACTTCCATGGATGAGGATAGTTTTTCAAGCAGAAACCGAGAAACTTCCTCAGATAGGGGCCCTATGCTGCCAATATTGCAGAAACTTATCAATCTCAGTGACAAAATTCAGGTAAAATCTTAAATTTCAGTGCCTTCTAAATCTGGTTGCAGAAAAGGTTAGGGAATGGGATGAAAAGTTATCATTGATGGTTAAGTTGAAATTCCTTTCTCTAAAAGGATCAGAAAACTGTGCAATCTTAAACATTGTCGATTCATTTATTGGGTTTGTTTCTTTCTGCTTCAGCATTTGAAGACAGAACACATCAATCTTTCCAAGTATGTGAAAACTATCACAACAAATTCATTTCCTGAACCAGAAGTGTTGGACACTCTTCAACGTCTCAGTGAGTTGCCATGCTCATAATTTACTTTGGTTTTGCATTCCTCTCTTCTTAGCTTTAATAATTTCTCTGTTGCTCTATGCTATGTCAGGTAAAGAATATGAACTTTTAAAGAAGAAGTTCCTGGTAGAGTCATTGGAAAGGAAACGACTCTACAATGAAGTGATAGAGATTAAGGGAAACATTAGAGTCTTCTGCAGATGTAGACCATTAAACCAAGTTGAAATGGCTAACGGATCCAGTTGTGTAGTTGAATTTAATTCGTCCCAAGATAATGAGCTTCAGATTATTTCCTCTGATTCTTCCAAAAAGCAATTCAAGTTTGACCATGTGTTCAGGCCTGAGGATACCCAGGGTAATGAAAGATAACATTATAACTTTGTTATGCAGAGCATTTTGTGTATATATGTTTTTCCTTTCTGAGTTTTGGTCCTTTATCTTGTCCTTATGCAGAATCTGTTTTTGCAAAAACTAAGCCAATAGTGACTTCAGTGCTGGATGGCTACAATGTATGCATATTTGCCTATGGGCAAACTGGAACTGGGAAGACATTCACCATGGAGGGAACCCCTGAAAGTAGGGGAGTGAACTACAGGACATTGGAGGAGCTCTTTTGTATTTCTCAAGAGAGAACCGGGGTTATGAGATATGAACTCTTTGTTAGCATGTTGGAGGTTTACAATGAGAAGATTAGAGACCTCTTGGTAGAAAACTCCAACCAGCCATCCAAAAAGTTAGTTCTCTTAGCTACGTTGCTACTATGGTGCCTAGTTATCCCAACACTCTTTGGCTGCAAGCCCTTTTTTCTTGATAATGTCAAAACCACTCATTTATTAGATTGCTGCTTGAAGAATTTGATAGAGATATTTCCATTACTTATGGGCAGTTTTCTTCTCTATGCTTTTTGCAAATGTTCACTAATTTTCTTCAGCATATCACAATTACAGATGCCTCATGGGAAAATTGTAGCAAACTTTATGAAAGGATTTATTTTAAGAGACAATGAACTTGGGCATGGGTTAATGCTTGGATGAAATGACAATTAGTAATATAATAAATTTACATGCATGAAGGTTGGAGATAAAGCAAGCACCGGAAGGAACGCAAGAAGTCCCAGGACTAGTTGAAGCCCGTGTTTATGGTACAGAGGAAGTGTGGGAACTACTCAAGTCTGGAAGCCGAGTCAGATCAGTTGGCTCCACAAGTGCTAATGAGCTCAGCAGCCGTTCTCACTGGTAATACAAATTTGCTGTATCTTGTTTCTGGTTTATTTTCCTTGGGGATAGACTTTAATGGTATCTTACAATTCAGCAAACAAGTTATTTAATTCGCATAGCCTAAAAAATAATTACAATGGATAGTTCCATCAAATTTATGAATAAGCAGGGATTACGATGCCAACTCCATTCTGATTTACACATATCAATAACCAAATTATTGCTTTTGTGTAGCTTGCTGCGAGTAACGGTAAAAGCTGAGAATACTATAGATGGACAGAGGACAAGAAGTCACCTTTGGATGGTAGATTTGGCTGGTAGTGAGCGTGTGGGGAAGACTGAAGTTGAAGGTGAAAGATTGAAGGAATCTCAATTCATTAACAAATCACTTTCAGCACTTGGTGATGTTATCTCTGCCCTTGCATCTAAGACTGGCCACATCCCTTACAGGTCTCTCTCTCTCTCTCTCTCTCTCTCTCTCTCTCTCTCTCTCTCTCTCACACACACACACACACACAGACGTGTTTGTACATGCATGCACTCATGAGCGACGTGCCTGTGTAAGTATATAATCCTTTTGCTTTGTGCATATCAGGAACTCAAAGCTCACTCATATGCTGCAGAGCTCTCTAGGTGAGCATCTGATTTAGCATTATTGTCATTGAGCTGCTGAATTGTCTTTTAATATCTTATGATTGTTAACTACGTGAAAATTGTGGTGTCACCCCCTGTTGAGTGAAGATATGATCCCCCATGTGTGACCAAATGCCATGACCCTTCTTTTTCAACTAAAGACAATGGAAAATACATGCAGGAGGAGACTGCAAGACCCTCATGTTTGTCCAAATAAGCCCAAATGCTGCTGATCTTGGGGAGACCCTTTGTTCCCTGAATTTTGCCAGCAGAGTCCGGGGAGTTGAAAGTGGCCCTGCTCGTAAACAGGCAGATCTTACTGACCTTTTCAAGTACAAGCAAATGGTAGCAATCTAGCCAATACTCAACATGTCTTTTTTTCTTTTCTTTTCTTTTTTCTTTTTTCTTTCTGTCATTTTAAGGTTGCCACAACTAAAGCTGTTTCTATCTTATTTTAAATTGAATTCTTGCTTTCAAATAACAGGCTGAGAAGCTGAAACATGATGAGAAGGAAACAAAGAAGTTGCAGGATAACCTGCAGTCATTGCAATTAAGGCTTGCTGCCAGGGAACATATCTGCAGAACCCTTCAAGAAAAGGTAATAATGAGAGCTGGTGACTGAGCAGTTTTTCTTCATAGTTTCCTCACTTGTTGGGTTTGTTCTAGTGATATTTACTTAAATGGCTATGATCCAGCAGTATACCATAAAAGTTGGAAACCTCTCTTGCATGGATGTGTTAACTACACAATTAAACTGCCTTGCAACAGGTTCGAGACCTTGAGAACCAGTTGGGGGAAGAGAGGAAACTGAGATTAAAGCAGAAAACAAGAGCTCTGTCTGTTGCATCTTCCCAGTCTTCACTTTCTTCATTAAAACAAGCAGCAGAGAGAACCAGAATAGAGAAAAAGCCTCCTCTAGGTCCTTCAAAGCTGAGGCAGCCACTGCGTAGAATCACCAACTTTCTCCCACCACCATCTCCCATCCAAAATCACAGAACAGCCATGACTGCTGCTTCTGTTTCCCTGTCTTCAATGCAGGATAAAGAAAATGCTCCTAGAACCACTGCAAATGGAACAAAAACAAAAATCCTTATGAAACCAAGGCGTATGTCTGTTGCTGTCAGACCTGCTCCACTGCCTTCAACACTAACACAGGGCATTCAGCCCAGGAGACGGGTGTCTATTGCAACATTCCGCCCTGATTCGAACTCAAACCTGATGACACCTCTTCACAACTCTGCCTTGCGGTTCAGTAATGGTGGCCCAACCCTGAGGGACCCAAGGAAAGCAAGGTACTCGAAGTTGTTTTCTCCATTGCCAGAGTTCAAGACCGCAGCATTAGAGACAGCAATAACAACACCAGCTGCCACTAGGAGCAGCAGTAAGTTCATGAGCAGTCCCCCAACACAGCCTGGTTCATGGAAGCCAAAGCATCCAACTGTTGTAGCTCTACAACGGAAATCATTGGTGTGGAGTCCACTGAAGTATAGGGGCGTGAAAAATTACAGGAAGTCATCCTGGTTGCCCTCCCGACCCTCAGTTGATATGCAATGACCACCTTATTTTCAGTCTCCCCTTCTCATGATGTATGATAGTAACAAAATTTGCATTCAACCATTGATGTTTTATTGAGGATTATAGATGTTTTCTTATAGATTCTTGCTTACGAATGGATTTCTGGGTCTCCTCAATACCCCGTACAAGGAATTCTGCAACCGCATTCGACTATCTCATAGATCCTCGATCCTTGTTGCCCTCCCGACCCCGAGTTGATCTGCAATGACCACCTTATTTTCAGTCTCCCATTCTCATGATATATGATAATGACAAAATTTGCATTCAACCATTGATGTTTGACTGAGGAGGATGGATGTTTTCTCATAGATTCTTGTTTACGAATGTATATTTCTTGCGTACGAATGGATTTACACACATCTCCTCAATAACCTGACTTAATTGTAACATTGTTTACCGGTGGGACGGTGTAGCTTGATTTATCTACGATTCCATGGTTTATAACAGAAATTAAGAATTGCAAGCACCAGTTGATGGGTGGATTTTGTGGTCCCCAACAGCACCGAAAGCTTAATGGTCCCCTTTCTCGGTCGTGATAACCGTTGATTTGGAAGAATATCAATTATCCGTTTACTCGTTCACTGCCTTTGACTCATGTACATTAAAGCCACAAGGGCTAATATATTTTAATTTGAAACCAAAAAGTAGCCGTTTTACATATATATTAATGATGGATTGGACCGTTAGGACAAAAAGATCCGTTATAGAAAGCTTCCGCAACTTCAAAGAGGACTTTTTGTTCTCAGAGACAAAAACTGAGAGAGACATATCGAAGCAGTTGACCCATCTTCATGTCTTACTGGCTTATGGGCATTTAGAGAGAGAGAGAGAGAGAGAGAGAGAGAGAGAGAGAGAGGGCTTTGAGACCCCACTTCGGAGTATCTATATTCCTTCCAATCATGGTAGCAAGAACCCCACCAAAGCAGAGGAGAATGGTGGCGCCTCTCAATCCCGTTCTCATTAGAGAAACAGTAAAGAAGGTAAATTTTCTAACATGGACTCAAAGATTCAACCTTTTTCTTGGGGGCTGTTTGGTTCCTCAGAAACCTTAAGAAGATAGAATTCAAAACTGTGTCTTCTTCAATGTTGTGAAAGTTTGTTACTTTATTTGTTTAGAATGTCTTTCTCCTTCTCTCGAGTAATGGGTTTGGTTTTTTCATCTTTGTGAAGGTTGAGAAATGCATGGCCAGATTGCAAGAGCTGCAATACACTGTGGCGGGTGGGAACAAGGTAATAGCTGGGGTTAGCCTCAGCCCTAGAAGTACCAGAGGTTACCTTAGAACCAGTCTCCGGTGCAAGCAAGAATCTTTAAGGTAAATCCAATGTTGGAGGCTTTGTTTTAGTTCAAGTTATGTTGAAATTTTGAAAATTTTTTTGGTTGTTTGAAAATATTTCTCTGAATGTTTAAGCACAAGATTACATGCTTAATGTTTGTAATTCTGCTGACCAATTTCAAGGATCAAGAATGGTGGCCCTAAGAAATCTCCTGTGGGAAAATTGCCAGCTAGTGCAGTAGGTCTCTCTCTCTCTCTCTCTCTGCAATTCTAACTGGCAACAAGTTTTGGCTTCAAAAATTCTAAATGGCTAATTTTTTGGGGTCTCCAGGGATAAAAATGCAATTCTGAATGTGAATTTCTGTTTTCCTTTTTTTCCATGCAATTCCTCTTAGAATAATCCAGCAATATATAAATGCATCATACAGGAGAATGGCGAAGAATGTCATTGCCGGCAATGTTGGTAGGCGAAACAGTGGGAGAGATACTACAAGCGAGCCAATTTGCAAGAGAAATTGTTGCAGCAGTTGCCAGCAAACCCAAGAAAACCACCACTCATGAAGACCCTAAAACACCAATGACCCAACATAGAAAGCAGAGGCCTGAAAGTACTCAACTCAAGTCCAAAAGAAAGAAAGAAAAGCAAAATAAACTACAATATGTTCGATCAGAATCCGGTTCTCCATCGCTTCAAAGAGCTCGATCGCGTATTAACTTCAAGGTTTCACCTCCCAAGAAGAGAGAAGTGGAGAAAGAAAACATTCAATATGTGGCAAATAGAGTGTCTCCAAGGAATAGGCCCTGGGCTAAAAAGGCAGTGTTGTTTCCAAACCCTTTATTCTTGTCTACAGATTCTGTACAGCAGCAAAAGTTTTGCAAGACAAAGTCTCCAATGATTTCAAGGAACAAACAGATAACTCCACACAAGTTCTTGATCAAGTCTCCTCCATCAGCTACCAAGTTTCAAGTGAAGATCAAAAGCCCACCAATCATTTCTCTTTCACCTACAAGAGCTGCAAACTTGAATAAGAAGTCACCCAAGTTGTCAACGGCTTCAAAATTGCGCGGCTCATTCTCCCCTACTCGACTGGCCAATAGATTGGTTTCTCCATTAAGGTCAACCAAGGTGCCAACTGCTTCAAAATTGCGCCGCTCTTTTTCACCTTCCCAGCTGACCAATAGATTGGTTTCTCCATTGAAGAGTAGAAAAGGTGTACAGAAGAGTGATGGGATAATCAGTGGATTGAAACAACGGTCTGTTGCAATTACACCTAGACGGTTCTCGATGGGGAGAATATCAGGGGTGTGAATTTGGTTTGGTCGGTATATCTTGGCTTTGTTCTGAAAGTCAAGAGATTGATAGAACAAAAAAAATGTTGAAGATTGTTATCAGTCTATAGTTGATTTTTCCATATTCTTGTATGAGTGCTTGTTTCGGGTTTGTTTTTTTTTTTTTTTTTTTATTTTTCAGCCCACATTAATGCACAAAAATGTCATAAAGTGTAAGACACATGTGTAAGACACACTTGAGCCACACATAAGCCACTGCCAGATGGAACCTAGAATTTTTGGGGGCAACAGAAAAGCTAAAAAATAAGGGCATCCCACTCCTTACTATGAGATTCGGAGGAGTTCAATATATAGGCAGCAGCCTTATTTTTATTTTCACACAAAGTTGTTTCCGTGATTGACGTACAATTGAACTAGACATTTTGAATTAAAAGAAACGTAAGAGTATGGTAGCTGCAAGCAAGAGTCTTGGGCATATTATTTTACATTGTTGAATGGTTACAAACTTGAAACAATTCTCCCCCACCCCAAGAAACCAAAAGGCAAAACAAATATTACCCTCTGAGGTGAACCAACAGAATCCATGCCCAACCACGAGAATTTTGCCTTGCACAAAGCTGGCAGGCAGCCTGCACATATCACAATATTGTGCCACCCTTACAATACTGTAGGTGTTGTACAAATCACACTGGTGCTCTAAGTCTCATATCATTGAGGTTTGTCGAGGATGAAAACACTGTTGTGTATATAACTTCTCAGAGAACACGACCATTCTCCCCGAATTTTACATTGAAACAAACATGCATTCATTTGCCTGGAGATGCAAATCTTGTCCTCTCCCTCTGCAAAGTCGATGATCTATCCTTTGGGGATGATGTTTTGCCCACAACACCTGCTTGTCGCCTCATCTCTGCAACAAACAGAGAAAAGGAAAATTTTAGAATCATGTGGTAATGTACAATAAGTTTTTCCAAGTTGGGTGTAAGTGCAGGAACCACAGCTCTCTGTGCATATTTATAGGCACAGAAGTATTTGTTGGTGACACTTGAGCCAGCCTTCAAAACAGCTAAAGACAAACTTCCTAAGTACGAAGAATTTCACCTCTTACAACATTGTAGCAATAATAGCACCCCAAAGTCAGATGTAACCTCATCTCTAACATGAAATTCTTACTTTTCTGACATAACTGTTGCCAACAAAGCATCAAAGTGAAAAGCGCGAGCTTAAGGTGAAGAAAAAGCTAACATTATTAAACCAGACCCCACAAGCTGAATTTAAAGAGTATTTGAGAAAAAAGAAGGAAATCTCTACCTCTATTTTTCTCAAGCTCTTGGTCGAGTTCCTCTTTCCACCTCCTCTGTATCTCAAAAAAGCTCATACTGGGATTACAGAAATGATCATAGTTCAGATAATATATATAAACAGCTGAAGACCAACATAGGGGCAAGCTAAAACATGCAACCAACTTGAAGACTAACCTCAAACCGCTTGGTTCTGGCTGAACATCAGCTACAAGACCTCTACAATCATTATGCTGAGGAGAAGATTTATCCTCTGAAATTTGCACACTTGCATTGCCAACATTCGATACACACCTGCTGTTACTTCCTGGGCTTCCAGTACTAACTGCATCAGTTGCAGTGGACAAAGTTCCAACAGGTACCCGACTAGGTGACCTGCTTTTAGGAGGTAGTTTCAAGTAATTTGGAGAAGTTTCATGCCGTGACTTCTCAACTAAAATTGGAGAGGAAGCTGCATTCAAACTGTTGTAGAACTCTTCAAACAAAGGTGTCTGCAGTTTCTTCAGTTCTAAAGCCTGGGGCATAATTTACAACATCAAAGTCACAACAATCCCTTGTGTATCCATATTTCCAACATCATTGCTGCAAATGGTTTGGTTCAAGAGGTACCTTCTCATCCAGAAAAGCTCTAATTTTTGACTCAGTAAGTTCATCATCATCCTCAGAGATTGATGCCCCACCAGGAAATGAACCATTACTTTTATCCTGAGCTAATGGATTGGCATCTGACCTCAACCCCACCTCTTCTGGTTCTAAACTATCACCAAATTTGCATCTCCGATCTCCCGAGACTATGTCCTTGGGTTCAGTACTCTATTTAAAAGCACAATTACTGAGTTGTATAGTAGCATACTTGTTGGATAAAAAGATAAGACACATCAGTAGTGAGGACAACATCAAAGGAGTTGGTCACCTTATCATTATTAGCAGTCAAAACAGGACTGAGCTTTACATCATCTAAAGTAAAATCATCCTTCCCAATCTGGCACATATCATCATCGCTATTATTTGTTCTCCACATATTCATACCATCTGAAAGTTTCCTGGGATCCATTGAGCACCTTAGACTACCCAAATTACAGATTTCTTCTGTGCCAAATGTCGATGATGCTTGACTGGCAGCAAAATTCATTCTATTGTTAGCACCTCTATAAACATTGCAAAAGTAAATGCATTAATTTCTCCAGTTCAAGATGTAACAAATCATAAAACTTACCTTTTGATGTTAATGGTTTGCAACAGCGAAGAAACTTCAGAATTTCCCTGGTGGTAATGAAATCCTTCCATTACACACATTGCCTTAGACAAAGCATAAGAAGCAAAAACATGCCAGTTCAACCATACTAACCGCAACTGGAGCACAAGTAACAGGATCAGCAACCAAATGATTACCAGTGACAAATGGATGCTGCATTTAATAGAAAATTGGTAACTATCAAATTTCATTGAATCATAACAATGGTCATAAGAACATCTCAAAAATCTTGTGCTACAATAAAAATGTTGCAGCATCCCACAATAAAGAAAGCAAAAGATAGTCATATTAGGATCACCTGAAGCAATTTAGATGCATCTGGCCTCATATTTGGTTCCCTGCCATTGTAAATATCATGTTTAAGCATAATAAATTTGGAAGAACGAATTGAATAAAGACAGTAGATGCTAAACCACTTCTTTTGTTTAAGGACTGAAAATTAAATTATTACCTAAGGGTATTATTAGAAATTATATTACTGATAGATGAACTTTAAATTAGGAACAATGCCAGCCCCATCAATCGTTTCACCAATTGAAGGCACATGGAATTAGCAGATAGTAGGTTTAAATTGGCCCTATTCAATGCAAATGAGAAAGAAAAAGTAATAAAACCAGTACTTTTGCAAACACTTCAGCAGAAAATCTTTTGCCTCAGCAGAAAGATGTTCAGGAATTTCTGGATGAGACTTCGTTGACCCTACATGGAAAAGGGCAGCAACCTAAAAGAAACCATAGCTCATAAGCAGGAAGTTCCTCAACTGGATGTCCCCACAGGGAAGTGGGGAGATGGAATTGTTAAAGAAAGCAGGCTACTTACCTCTTGGTATTGTTGACTCCATGGAGGTTTTCCAGTCGCCATCTCAATTACTGTACAGCCCACACTCCATATATCGGCAGAGCTAGAGAGAAGGTTTAGCATTACAAAGTTGAGGCTCGAATTTTAAATAGAACTGCTCAAACCTAGTAAATGAAATTAAATAGCATTGAGAGTACATAACATGAAGAACAGTATATTTTAAAGTAAACTCAAGAATGTGCCTTTTCCAAAGATTCACAAGCCCTAATGATACGACGTTTGAATTTCTTTGAATCCAAAGGATATCCAGGGAAATTTTGAGAGAAAGACATTCAAGCCATACATATTGTAGGCAGCCTTGCTAAACTATATCTACCACAGTCAATAATTCATGCTAATAAGGTTCACTATGCCCCTTACATTTGGAGTCCAAATCACAAGAGGGTGTTGGGGCTGCCCCTCTTTTATTCTTCTTTCCCTTTTTCTGCCTTCTTTCGTGAACCATCTAGGCATCATTAAGTTTTTATTTTATTCTATTTTAGCCATTACCATTCACAAGAAAAGATAAGAAAATAAAAGATGATGAAAGGGATGTGAAGAACCAAATATAAAGTGTTACAAATAAGCGCATTAAAAGTAATTTGCCTGCATGTTATCAGCTACTGTTTTTGAGGAACTAGATCTTACAAGCTATGCCCAGTCTGCAGAATGACTTCAGGAGCCATCCAGTACGGAGTGCCCTTCATTGACTTGGCCCCTGAAACAGTAGCCTATGGTAACAAGCATCTAAATTAGATTGAGTGCACACTATAGAACATCTTGCTATAAATAGGAATGCTATAGATTAGTGAAAGAACAAAATTGAATAGAAAGTGGAGCAGATAGGTGGATACCAGCTCAACCACCTGTTTGGATGCACCAAAATCTGCAAGCTTAATGCATCCTTTATTATCTACAAGGATGTTTGCTCCCTGAAAACAGATAAAGATGAGAAGTTACAGCCTCTGGGGAAAATCAAGCAAAAAGCCAATGACCATTACATAATGGATTGGACAATTTAAGGTACCTTGATGTCCCTGTGCATGATTCCATTATTGTGTAGATACTCTAAGCCCAACAACAATTGCTTTGTGTATGTTCTTATAACCTGCTTAAGGAAATAGAACATGAGATTAGATCCAAGCCACCAAATAAATGCAAGTTCTGCTGGCAAAGACTTACTGCCTCAGGGAAGGGTCCAAATTTCCCCAAAAGCGATGATATTGATCCACCAGGAACAAATTCAAGCAAAATATTTAAGGTTTCCTCCTCCCTAACCGTACCTAAATATCTCTGAAGATAAAAAACACAATGTCAGGACAGAGGCGTCTTTTATTGGACAGAAAAAAAAATATATATATATATATATAGAAAGATCATCTAAATCACTTACAACTATGTTGGGATGAGAGAGATTCTTTAAAAGCTTTACTTCATCCTCAAGCTCTCTGATGTGGGCCTGCAGAATCACATTAAATGAACTCACCCATATTTGTTTTTCAACACCAAATGTAAAAACTAACATACTATCAAAAATCCAGAGCCCTACATAGATCTAGAATCCCAGACTGCGTTATAATTTCACTTACTAGAACACCCTTTTACGGGGGGAAACATAAAACTACTTAGAAGAAGCTCAATAAACACAAGTATCTATTTCCCTCGGCAACAATACAGCTTGAAAAGAAAATAAATTGTAACTACCCCACTCAAGTTAATGTCACAGATAAATCTTAAATATTTCAATAAGCAAAAGAACCTGTACTGAAACAAAATTCATTAATGTTCAGAGGACAGAAATAAAGTCTTCAGAACCACAAAGGACAAAGCTCACCATTAAGATAGGCTTGATTCAACTAATTGTGTCTAGACTCGTACCTGTGCTTTCTCTCTTGAAGCACCATTAGCTGCAATCAAAACCTAAAAATGGAAAGAATAGATTTATGAATCCGAGGAATAACAAAAACTGAGCAACTCAAAAATAAATTCAGGAGTAGAGCTAAATACAATTCAGGAACTAGTGATAAGCAAAAAGCTCACAAAACAAACTGCAACAAACTCATTAGTCATTACTCCTAACCCAGTTTCTAAAATATGGTAAACAGCACACATTTGCAGAACAAGTGAGAAGAAATTAAAATTACATCCCTACAGCACAAATCAGTAATTGAAAAGATTGAAAAATATAAATGTTCCAAAAATTAACCTGAACCCGCTTCACTGTTAAATCCCTAGCCCACCATGCTTCAAAATGTTATGACAGAAACATGGAGAAACAACGCAATGATCACACTCCAAATAAAAATTCATTAAATCCCTTCGAAAAACAGATACTGCATTCACAATATAGAAAACCCCAAAGCCAATTTCAAGAAGTACCCGACAAACCCAAAACCAAGCAGAACTTGGTCAAAGAATCATGATCCCTCAAAGTTAACAGCAAGAGTAATAAGGATTTTTCCAAATTAACCAAACCCATTTTAAATCAGATATTGAATTCGCAATTGTAATAAAAATTTTCCCGAACTACCAACCGGATTTTGTTAAAAAAAAAAAAGAGGGAAAATAATAAAAAACAGCCATTTTCAACCGAAAACTAGCAGAAACAATTTCAAGAATCGCTCTTTGAACCGAACATCAATGAAATTAACCCAATTCAAGAACAACAATTTCCCAAAATTAACCATAACCTAGAACAACCAACAAGCAAAAAGATTTCACTTTTCATCATAAAGAAGAAAAAAATACTAACGTATAAAGAAAAGAAAAGAAAATAAAAAGGGCAATTTTCTAGTGTGTACAAACTATTAAAAAAAAAAGAAAAGAAAAAACCTGCTTGACAGCCAAAAGCTCGCCAGAATCAAGATTCATGCCCATGTAAACATGGCCAAAAGCACCAACACCGATCAACTCTCCCTTTCGGTATCGGATCGGATGGGCCACCGGAAGCGAAGGCGAAGTGGGTTTGGAGAAAATTCTCGATTTTCGGACGCAAGAATTGATCTTTTCCATTATGGTTCCCGTTAATGGACTGTTATTGAAACCTTCTTGATTCAGTGGACGGAACACCATTGATCGCCTTACTGATCCCATAAATTCCTGCATTGTGTGCGCCGTAGAGAAACAGACACTGTGAGAGAGTGTGATTGATGGGGTTAATGGAGGGTTATGATTTGGTCGGCAAAAAGGGTAGAAAAACCAGAGTGAGTGAGAGGGAAAAAGGTGGAGAAGATGCTCTTTTGAAAATAATAATAATAATAATAATTATTATTATTATAATATACCCCAAAAAAAAACTAATAAAATGTGTATCGATTTTTATGGTTTTTTTTTTTCTTCGTCCAAAAAGTGTCTTATTCTTATATTAGTCGGGTCAAGCTAATGGATACAAGAACTAAGAAGTAGAACCAAATCCTTAATCGTACTTACTTTTTAATTTCAATATAAGATGAATTATTAAAGTTATTTATTAATATTTTAATTTATTAATTTTATTTTATAATTTTTTAAATTTAAATTATAAATAATTCTTATATCATTATATTTATATATATTATTTATTTATTTATTATTTTATTTATATAAAAAATATGTTTGACTGAGATTCAGAAAGTATCTAAAAACATGTGAAAATATAATTTAAAATTCTCTCATAAATGGTAAAAAAAATTATTAGTAGTTACAATATTCATATTTTATATAATTCAAAATATATATTTTTTTATCTGATATAATAATCGAGTTCATAAGTAACATCAATTTATTAATATATAATGTCTATGGGGCAAAATTTACCTCTTTCTATGATCTTTCTATAATTTTCTTTTGTACCAGGCCACATCCAATGGTGGTAACCTTGACAGTCGAAGAAATGTTATGACCAGATCAAAAGGCGTTGCCTTGCCTTGCCTCCAAGGCAACAAATTCAACCCCTGAGAATAGCAATTCTCATGTTGGGGTTTTTTTTTTTCTTTTTCTTTTTGGTTTGGTATTGTTGTCTAATAATATTTTAGATATATTTTGAATCTTGTACAGAGTTCATATTCCCAATTCCATTAAAAAGTAGATTATTCATGTTGAGATTAGGATATTTAATTGCAAATAATGAAATTGAGAGGACACCTAGGTTCCACATTATTCGTTCATCTGGTGCACCCCCTAGTCGTTCAAGTAGGCCATTTCTAAGAATTAACATGCACTACAGCCCTAGTAAATTCTTTTGTCAAACAATTAAGCAACAATATTTGAAGGGACATGAAATAGATTGACAAGATTTAGTGTAAGAATATTTTCATAAATAAATGAAACTAAAAAAGAAAATAAAAATTTATTTTATTGCCTCCCATCTCTTATCTTGTACCTGCTATTTTTACTTTGGGGGTTGTTGCGTAATGGTCATCTTCATTTTATTGAATTGTGCAATTAAATCTTTTTATGGCCACACTGTCTTGGGTTCCATGTCCCATTCCATGCAGAAAGACAACAATGGCAACGTACAAATTCTGTTTGTCATTTTCAATCATCAACTGACCAAGGCACCATAAAATTCTGGATATACAGATCAATAAAAGGGTTTTGTCAATTCACTTATCAGACAGATTGTAAGAGCCAACACTTTCCAAATATAAATTAGTTTATAGTTATTTCTCTCTTTTTTTTTTATTTCCTAATATAATATAAGAGAAGAGAAATGGTCTCCTTTTTTATTTGATACAAAGATTGATACACTTTACATTAAAATAGATAGTTTCCTTTTTTTTTTTTTTTGTTTGTGGTGATCAATCTGTTTCCATTCGGAATTAGTTTTCTATTTTGTCTAAAATGAAGAATCTGAAGTTAAAAATTTTTTCTTAATTGAGACAACTTTGTTAGTTTTTGAAACTTTGTGCGGGTGGACAAGTGTTTTCAGTAATTGACATGTGAAATCTTGTTGTCAATGGGGGCATTTGGCACTATGTAGCATCTACGTTTGCCCCTCATTTTAATGAGGTATCCTGTAGAATTCAAGAAAAAGAATGCTAACCATTAGATTAAAATAATCTTAGGCATGATCTTAGACATTGCTTTGAGAGGTGGACTGATGGTTTTGTGATATGGAACAACAACAACAATGATTTTGATGTCTCTCGAGCTGGCATTACTATATCTATAAATGGAGAGATGGATGGATCGATTTATATGTTGGAAAAATTACTCGTGCCTTCTATCAATCCTTGAATTTTCAAATAAAACCTTCAGAGATTGCCACACTTCAAGATCCTTTCCGTTTGACTGATCGGTATTTTGTCATTAACAGCATTGTAATTATTGTTTCACGTTGAAAAGAGAGGATTGCTTTTTGTTCCCTTTCCACTTTCCACTCTGGTGCGTACAAAGATATGATTTTTGCTTTCCTCATTTTTGTCTAAACCAGCAGCTTTGTGCATAAAGCTAACTGATGGAAGGGGAAGGAATGATATTGATTTTTACTCGAAGTCAAAGACACAATGAAGAGAGATTGACCAGGCAACATCGAGAGGTTGAGACAAGTAGCAGTAATACCCATGTCCATTGTTAATTTTCTCAGTATGGCCAAACAAAACTGGAAAATACAAAACAAGCCGGCAGTAGTTGCAACAAAATTATAAAACTAATACAACAAACAAAAAATATATAAAATACATAAACTTTCCGCATAGGGTCCCGTTCTCAGTTCTTGCATTTCCCCAACATTAGCTTCAACTATCCGGCAGTTGACTGAATCTGTGATAAAAAAGGCTAACAGAGCAATAAATCATCTTCATCTTCATCTTCATCTTCCTCTTCAATCCACGGCCAAGCAGTGAAGCTAAGTTTACCTGTAGGGGAGGAGACAGCAAGAATGGGAGTTGGGACATATTACCCGAAACAACTTCGTAAACATTTTCATATTTATTATGTGCAACGATATGGCAAGCAAAGTTCCTCTTCTTGGAGAGCACTTGAGATCCCAAATGCGTATGAATAGAATATCGAGAACAGGATCTTTTGCAACCTGGAACAATCTCAATCTTCCCGTGCAAACTCCGTATCCTCCATTAATAGTATCATGGAACTTCTTAGGCACATCAGTGGGAAAGTCAGACACCATCACGAGGATCCAGGCCGACCAATCCGCATTCTGGGTCGAGCCAACATAATAATCCATTAAAGGGGATGCCACTTCGGCATATAAGCCCAGCCGTATCGGGCTGGCGTGGAGACGGAGCAGGAGGGAGCTGTAACCAGTCTTGAGCGAGTGGAATGGACTGCAGAGATAATGAATCCCTCGCAGCGAGAGCTCATCACAACGCAATAGCAGGCCGTTGCAGGAGGCTACCACGAAGGGCAGCCGCACAAGATTATTCCGATTTAGTGGGAAGGCAAACGAAGATTTGCATGAGCCGTGTGGCTCACAGGGATTGTCAATCGTAGTAAACTAAAATCGGAGTGATTTGATTTTATCCTATCAAGTCCTTGGATCCAGCTAAGAGAAATTGACAATTTCCAACAGCTGAAAAACCTTTTCGCTTCAATATAATTGATATCATTCCCATTGGGTGGGAATCAGATCAAACTTTGGGATTTTATTATTTTCCTAATTTTTTAGGGTCTTCAAATAAAAAACATATGATAGATCAGATAATCTCTTATCTTACACACATAAAATTCTCATCATTTCAGAATTTGGGGTAGGCGTCACCGCATTTGACACGACTAAGAACAAATGGAATCAAAATTTCTATTATTGCACAACCCGGCACAATATCTTGATGTCATGGTACATGTGTTTTACATTCAAATACTACCAAACCCTACTATTAGAAGTTTATAAATTCCTAAATTAGGGAAATGGAACTACAAGAGAAAAGGATACATTCAACTTTTCTGTAAATGAGACACCTCATGTAAGGACCAAATAAATTTGAAGGGACGAGGTCATACACGACATGCACCTGATGGGGTTCCATCATCAGCTCGAGGAACTCTTCCTCGCAGCATAGACACGGTAAGCAGCCAACCCAACAATGGCTACCGCAGCTCCCACTGCAATTTTCAAACAAAAGCATATATGGTAAATACTTAATGGGGAAAGGGTGACACGATATGTTTATAAACTATCCACAAAACGTTTGTCAAACAAGTGGAAGTGATTGAATAATGGATACGGAAAATCCCATCAGCAATAAAGATTTGTTAGATTCTATCATAATGAATTTACTGCTTACAATTTCAGATCTCATATCTTGCCCATCGCCAAACCAGTTATTTCAAATCCTTCGGGTCAATTTCAACAGCTTATAGAAGGTAGGAATGGGAGTAGGTAATTTGCTGGGCCATGAATTACTCTAAGTAGGATATGCACATATGTAAGCATTATTAAAATAAACAGAAGGAAAACCAACCTCAGGCAGGAAAATCTTACATTTAAGTGGCCAGTAAACCAGTACAGAAAAACAAGCTTTTCCTAAGAGTGTTTGCAAATTTCAAGTGGCCCAAGAAAACTAACAAGAGGATCCAAAAGCTCAACGTACCTGAAACAAACATCAGAGAGCGGTTGATGAGCTGATGGTATCGCTTGCGACTTTTCGCTGCTTCAGTTTCAGGAATGCTCAAATGAGGATGTTCTGCTGCATTAACGATTTTGCGGAATACATTGTTTGTATCCCCCATTTTTGAACTGATAGGGATAGGTGCCTCTATTCCCATATCCTGGGTTACCTATGAAAACAAAACAATTGTTAGGATATTCTAATAATCCATTTTCAGCCCAGCTCGAATATAATACCATGTATATTTAATTAGCTATCATGAAATTTAAAAGACAAAAAGATCCTCTACCTTTTCAATTAGCCATAATAGTAAATCACTTATCAAGACATTCACAAAGCAAAATGTTTTACAGCAATTATAACGACATAATCCAACCCAAATATTTAATGGGTCAATCAAGATGCTTAGTTGAATCAACAAAAGAACCCTTCCAATATGGGAAAAAAAAGTACATACCCTGGTAGATTCCTGTATTGCCATTGGAAATGAATTCAGATCATCTTTAGCTGCTACAACTAAGCAAGGCACCTCAAATCCAGTATCCTCACCATGACTAGCAACTTCCACAAGCAATTTTGTAGCTCTCTTCCAAGAGGACTCATTAGAGCTGAAATAAAAGTTAAAACCTCCGGTGGGTACAATGGATCCCTGAGCAACATAGTTGAAGAATAGCAACAACAGAGCAATAGCTCCTAAAAGTCCATAAGCACAGGATAAAGCATTCACAAGAATAGGCATGCGAGCAAAGGCTGATGAATCATATGACTAGTAAGATACCAGACTCAGCTGTGGCCACTCCTTACCTGTCATAAAGAAATACAGCTATATCACATGGTGCTAAGGCTTCTTTACTAGACAGCAGCCTCTTAACTCCATCTTCGGGAATTTCTTTCAAAACAAGGGTTTTCTTGATGCCCTGTAAAAGGAAAAATGAGAATTCAATTTGACAGTAAAGCGAGTCACAGGAATGATCACAAGTACCAATAAAACATTGGGATCGAATCAAAGAAGGCAATATCTCGGAAAATTGAGAGGAGTGAGAAAATTCCAAAGTCCTATATAACAGATAGTTCATAACCACAATTGGCAAATAATAACAGCTAGCATTGCCACATAACATGGAACAGTATTCACAATGCATATGACTTACCCCAGGTAGATCAACTACATTAACTGCATAAGATTCATCTGTGGCTGAATCATGACTCTCAGAGTAAGACCTGCATTTATATACACATGAACGGACCAGATATGTGATTAACAAAAGCTAATGATCCGGGCTTGAATCAAAAGGAGTAATGGAGACTGATGACTACCTTCCAATAAAAGAATTCAATAGTGCAGATTTTCCAGCATTCTTAGGTCCAAAGACAAAGCATTGGAAAATATTTCTTTCCGTTTGTTGCTTCTTGCGATCTAAACGCCTTCTCCTTGTTACACGGACAGCAGAAGTAGGATCACCCGGATAAGCAATGTAAATCAAACTTTCCACAGCACGAGATGGATCTAGAAGTGTCATAAGGGCCCACTAGAATACATGTTGTGATTAATTCAACAAACAGTATTTTAAAATAAAGTAAGATTAAACAGAACAGAATATTGGGATGGGAAAGAAAGAAAAGAAAAGAAAAGAAAAGAGAAATTCACATTTGGGTTGGTCAAATTAGGGATAAGATAAAGAAAGGAAGGGGGCAGAGAGTCTCAGTACCTCTGACAAAAAAGCATTAACGGATAGCCCACCCAATGCAGTTTTCTCCACAGCATCCTTATATGGAGGTTCATCCCAAGGACTGGAGTTTCAGTAGCATGCATCAAACACGGAATAGAAGCAATGTTACATTACAAGTATAGGAGGCAAGAGATAAAAACTGTACAAGGATAATGGAAAATTAGTACCTTTCAGGTGCAGTTGAAAAAATATCCTCGAGCTCTGCAGGGCGAAGATTGTTATCCTGTCAGAAAAATACCAATTTGACCAAAGAATTATCAAAATCAGAATTAATCTGATAGAAAATCTCTAGAGTGTAGTAAACAAATTCAACTGCAACAAGCAGAATTTCTTTATTAGGAACAAAGCTTACAAATAGGCTTCACATTAAGGACAAAGGAAAACATACATAATCACCGTCAAACAATTCATAGGTTCCTCGCAAGAACTCCACAGCATCAATTGCCAGCTCTGTACTCTATACAAATGACAGCCAAGGATAAGCAATTTAAGTAAATATCATATTGGGTACAGCACTAAAAAAACTTATTTTACAAATAAGCAAAAGCATAGTCACATCAAAACAATCTGCTAATCAATCTATCCCTCACTTTTGCTAGACCCAAATTCACAAACATTCTTAGCTTTATTGAATGACAGAGTTATATCTCATCAATTTTGCCAGTAATTGCAGGAATCTGTGAGCAAATATGATAGAATGAGATTGTTCTAGGCTGCATCATGTTTCAATCACATTTTACTTGAATAAAAAATTACCTGATCAGGAGCTCGTTTAAATGATGGAATTAGCTCTTCAGCAAGTTTGATATCATTGTTGTATCCAAATTTCCTTAGAACAGTCCATGTTGTCTCAAGGCGCCCTTTTTCTATGAATAGAGCATGAAGAAACAGGAATCCCGTCAGTGTGAGACCACGATCGTTGACTCCTCTATCAGTGGGACCTCCCCCAGGCAGCTTGTCTTCTACCACCCTTTTCACACCCACTATTTCAGAAGGTTGGAGTGGAGCATTAAAACATTTGACCTGATTTACCAATATTATTAGGTCCTCCAAAAACACAAGCAAGACATGCAATTTTTTCTACAGTTCACCACCCAACAGCCAAAGGTTGGATAGACTCAAGCTCTGGACTTTGCATACTCCCCTTGTCAAAGCACAGGGAGAATGTATTGTTAGCCAATACCAGCAATGGCAAATAATTGTATCATCATATATTCTGAAGATTAGTTTGAGACTAAATGCAGTTATATTTTAAGCTGTGGGCAACAAATGTCAACTAACTAGACAAATATTGTAACAAAAATGACAACAATTATTACATGTAATTGAAAAGGAAATTGACTCAAAATGGGCATAACAAAAACAAAAAATTATCAATGCCAGAAAATAAGATACAAACCTGAAAGTCATTTAATTCTGCATCACTAAGGGCACCATCCCTGTCATGATCACAAAGAATAAATATGCGTTTCAAGGCCCTCACACACCTAGGCTTCAATGTTTGTGATTCCTGATCAAATAATGGACCAGTTGGGTGGAGTACAGCTTTTTGCGCATAGTAGAAAACCTCAGGAATCTGCAAAAAGGAAAAGCCTCACACTTGAGGGTTATCTAAATCCAATTCATATAAACAGAAGAAAGCTAGAATATAAAGTTTTACCTGAATGTGCTTAAATGCTGAACACTCAATACAAGTTTCAATCTCCCGGAATTGTTGCATTATTGGTGACATCACTTGCTCCAAGCTCACCTGCTGATTCTCATCTCTTAAATCCAACTTGCAACCCACCACTATAATTGGCACCTTCACCTGCTCATAAACACATGAGTCAGTCAGAACATATATTCAATACTGTTATGACTGCATTCGAACTCAAGCCTAACAAAAGATATTCGGACAAAAATTTACAAGATAATGCCAACCAGTAATAACCTGTTTTCATTCATATAATTGCACAGCCATTCTCCAAATAAGTGAGACAGAACGACTAACAAATAATTTCTAGATAGACAAATATAAGATGATAGACCTCTAAGCGCCGAAGCTCCGGGAGCCAAAAAGTACTCAAACGATCAAGAGTGTCTGGTCTGTCGCAAGCGTAAGTGAGCACAACTGCATCTGCGTGCCTTAGTTCTTCGGCCACTCTACCGGCATCCTCCACTCTGAATCACACAAATAAAAAACCAAGTCATTTCAATCAGAAACCCTACTTTGGCTAAAATATGCTTTTTTTTTTTTTGGAAGAAATTTATTCAAACATATGAAGTCCACTACAACGAACACAGTTTGACGTATAATATTGTATACCTAGAGGACGTATCGATGATGGTCACGGGGACACGTTCGGGGTAGAAATCATCGGGCAGCCTGGTAGGCGGAAGGACCGGAGGAACATTAACCGGATAAGTGTCGGCAGCGGCAGTGACTATCAAGGTCGACTTACCGGTGCCGCGGTCTCCGGCCACCACGATACGCACTTCAGTCCTGCCGCCGGGGTGTTTCGGCGCTCCACTCGCCGCTTTCGCCATCTAAATCAAGAAAATCGCACAAAATCACAAATTCAAAAAGTCAAAAACCAATCTCCATGCTCGTTGTGATATATATGAATGTATACATCCATTCAGTGGCGAAAAAGGTGAAAAATTGGGATGATGGGGGGCAAAGTTGGTAATAGAGATTAATTAGAAAATTGAATTTAATAATCTTTAAGAAAAACCCTACCAAAATAGCAAGACAAGTGTTGGCTTTTTTTCTTTTAATTATTTTTAATCTTTATCTAGTGAAAGTTTCTAGAAAATATCGCAAATGACAAGAAAAAAATAAATTTAGAAATTGCAGGAGAAAGAACTGAAAACTCGAACTGAGTGAAATGAATCAAGAACGGCGCTTCGGAGAGATATAAAGAGAGGTGAGGCGGCTAAGGATTGTCGTGGATGCCATGGCATAACGATAAATTGAATGTAGAATGAAGGTGGGAATGCCTTACCTTTCGTCGTTCTGTTGGCGGTGGCGGTAGCGCTGGAAGTGGCTCCGAGGAGGCGAGGGACGGCTATGAAATATGAGGGTTTAGTGGGAAAAAAAAAAAACCAAAAAAATCAAGGGAAAAAAGTGTTACAACATAATGCCCAAAATGCCCTTTGGTTGTGATTATAAACTAAAAGACCGTAGTTGTGTTGCGCCTCTTCCATTTAACATTCCCCTTTTACAGGCCCCAAGGAATCAACCGTATGATATTTATTGGAAGTATTAGTCAATAAAATAATATTACTTTGAATTTTTTTTTAATTTTAATTTTTTTGCTAAAAATTAATATACGTATAATTAGAATAATAAAAATATATAACCAACCACATGAAATATACAATAAATTATAAAAATATTTAATAATATTTAGTTATATATATTTAATTTTTAGTCATATATTTTATTATTTTAATTACATATATAATAATTTTAAATAAAAAATTAATTTTTTAATTCAAAATATTTTTTGATAAGCTAAGATTCACGATAAGAATCAAATAATATTAATTCATACTTAACATGAATTTTTATTATTTTACTTATTATAATTATAATTAATGATAATTATGATATAAATAATATAATTAAGAAAATTTTTTTTAATTAGTTACTTTCCAAAAAATAAAAAAATACATGAAATTTTGATTGGTTACATCAATTTTTATGATTTTTTTAATTCTTCATAATTATATTAATTAGTTTATTATTTACAGCAATTTATTTGCCCTTTTACCATTATAAATTCTTTTTTTTTTAACGAAATGATTTACAAGTTAGTTAATTTTCTTGATTTTTCTAGTTCTAGTATTGAATTTTCTAGTTCCAATATGAATAATCTGTCTGTAATAAAATATAAGAGATAGATTAGTTGGAATGTGCTTACTTTGATTTCAAATAATTAAAAAAAAAATGAATTCACAGAGAACTAGAAGGGAAAATTTTGAGAGAAAAACATGGCCCCTATTCTTGCCATCCAAGAACCCAATCAATCTTGCATATGGCATTGATGATGATGATTCCTTAACTCTGAAGTGGCTTTGGATCTCAACCTATTCATCAATACTCTTTCTCTCTCTCTCTCTATATATATATATATATAGATATATAATTTTATTTCTTTAACACTAAAAAAAATAATATGTTATTATTTATTAACAGATTTATTTAATTAAATTTTAATGTTAATATTAATAAATTTTAAAATTAATACTATACTCTTAGAAATAAATCAGGATCAATGTATAAAAAAAAAATTGTATTGAATTACCTACTAAATTACCACATTTTGGTGGCACATTCGATCTAATTAACTAGAAATTCGGTTTGAGTGTATATTAAACAAATTTCTGGTTTTGTTTCTATTAATACCTGATATCGGCTTTTGCAATTTCCTAATAAAAGCCGCCGAGTGAGAGATGGAGCCCATCACTAATTTCACATTCCGTCTTTTTCCCGTTTACCTACCCACCTCTTGCCTTTTCTTTTCCAGCTAAGCCCCCCATCATTGGACTTTTCTCGCCACGACTCCTTTCCATAACACACACTATAATGCAAAGTTTACATATATAAATACATAGAGAAAGATATATATATATATATATATATATATATAACCATAGCATATGTTCGATTGATGCCTTTGAGTCTGTTTGAGAGGCATATTTTTATTTGTTTTCGATTTTTGGAATCGTCATGGGTGGTGGTGTTGATCTTCAATCATTATCGGAGGCAACCTCAGGTGCTGTGGGGTCGCTCGTGAGCACGACACTCTTGTATCCTCTTGATACCTGTAAGACCAAGTACCAGGCCGAGGATCGTGCTCATGGACAACAAAAATACAGGTTACCCCATCTTGCCTTTTTTTTTTTTTTCCCCTCTGTCTTTACGTTATAGTATTTTATGTTTTATGTTTTATGTTTTTGTTTTTTTGATCTGGGTTTTGTGTCGTTTTTCGCCTGCTTGTTCACGATCCTTTGCCTGATCAATTGGGTAGATTCGTCTTGTTTAATTAGTATAGTTTTTTTTTATGTTTTATGTTTTTTTTTTATCTGGGTTTTGTGTTGTTTTTCACCTGTTTGTTCATGATCCTCTGCCTGATCATTTGGGTAGATTCGTCTTGTTTAATTAGTGTAGTTTTTTTTGTTTTTTTATCTGGGTTTTTTGTTGTTTTTCACGTGTTTGTTCATGATCCTCTGCCTGATCAATTGGGTAGATTCGTCTTGTTTAATTAGTGAGAGTTATGACAGGAAAAATTCAGTCTTTGTCGGTCTCCTTGCGTGTTTCTGTGGGTGTGGAGGACAGATCAAAATCGAGTTTCTGTTATCCTGAGGTTGTTGGTGGGTCGACAATTTTCAGTTACGATTACTTTTTTCAGAGGATTCTGGGGATTTGTAAAGGTGACTGTTGAGATCAACTGAGGAAGTGGGGTCATGATTGATCAATGTTATTTAGGGGTTTTGGGCAAAGCTAGAGCACAGGCTAGTTCCTTTGTGCCTATTTACTGTTATTTGTAGGATTACCTTAATAAATTACACCATTTTGCGTTCTGATTAAAAGCAGGGATGTTCATTCTCCTGGTGTGAGTTAGCCAAAATATGTAATTTCTCTGCATGGCTTTGACAATTTGGGGCATCATATGTGTTTTGGGTTTGCACGCTTAATGCAGAGATGATTGTGGGCATAAAAGAGGTTGTGTAGAACCCTGTGTGGTCTTTCTTATAAGGGTGATATGATGTTTCTACGAGAAAACTTGAAGAACTATTTATTTCGACATCCATTGTGTTGGCTTAGGTTTAGACTGCCCTTATGATGGATGATGTGCGTGCTCGGGAGAGATCTCTACGAAAACTTTTACAACAAAATTTGTGTTTGGATCTAAGTCTGTGCTGGCAATGAAGCCTTATGGAGATGTGTACTCTCAATCTCTTCAACAATGAGCATTTGCATTGAATTGCTATCCATTTTGAGCTTTTCATCATTTTTTAACTGTAACATAGATATCCATTTCCACTTTGTTCTCTCTTTTTATTGAATTATAGCTGAAAATGGAACATTTTACTGGTTAAGTATTGATTAAGAATCACAAACATTTTCTACTCTGTTTTTTCCCTTGCTTATGTTCAAACATCTTTGATGGTTCATGTTTCAATTTTTAGACCAAATGTCACCCTGAAAAATAGAAGTTTTAGTTGGGCTGCTGAGTTGTGTAGTTTATTTGCTTTTCCTTTTATGGCTTGTGCAGGCACCTCTCAGACGTTTTATGGGAGGCAATATCCACCCGGCAAGTTCTTTCGCTATACCAGGGCTTGGGGACAAAAAACCTTCAGTCGGTGATTTCACAGTTTGTCTACTTCTATGGATACAGCTACTTCAAAAGGCAATATCTGGAAAGAAGTGGTTCTAAAAAAATTGGAACAAAAGCAAACCTTATTATTGCTGCCACTGCCGGGGCATGCACTGCCATTGTGACACAGGTGACTGAGTAGACCTTGCTTTTCCTTTCAAGCTGCTTTCTTAGACACTGTTCCATTGCATTGGATTTCTGTGGAAAGTTATCCATGTCAAATGTTACGCATGGTATCCATATTGGCTGTTTCGACCATAATTTGACGAAGAGATGTCATGGATCTGCAGTAAAAGATGTGAATTTCAAATCAAGCAGGATGCAACTTATGGAATAATGCATCTTGAGAAATGAAATACATCACAGTGCTATATTTGCTTCTATCTAATCATGCATGAATGGTTGGCTTAGTGCAAATTTGATTGTCATGTTTAGACAAAAGAATGAGAAATTTTAGAATAGATGGAACTATTGTCATAAGACGTCTCATCTGTTTATATTCATACTGACCTTCATTTTCTTCCCTTCATTTCCTGAAGATGAATGGACTAAATTTTAGATTGTCTGATACATCACTATGTAGCCCCTGGATACAGCTGCCTCAAGGATGCAGACAAGTGCCTTTGGCAAATCAAAGGGACTTTGGAAGACATTGACAGAGGGCACTTGGAGTGATGCATTTGATGGCCTTGGCATCTCTCTTTTGCTGACTTTGAACCCTGCAATTCAGGTACTTATACCAAGACTGTTGTTTAAACTATGAAATGAACTCCTTTAAAATGTACATTTGAGCACCATGTTCTGAGTTGACTTTAACTCGGAATGATAAACAAAGCTGAGGTATGAGTATACTATGCTTTGCAGTATACAGTATTTGATCAGCTCAAACAAAGAATTTTGAAGGGGAAACAGAATCAAGCAGAAGGCCTCTCTGCTTTCTCAGCTTTTGTTTTAGGTGCAATTTCCAAGAGTATAGCGACTGTTCTAACATACCCTGCAATCAGGTGCATTTCTATCATGATAATCTGTAATTTTTAAATGCTAGGGACTTAGATCTAATTTGGATTGTTGTCCATACAGATGTAAGGTAATGATTCAAGCCGCAGACTCAGATGATGATGAGACTAAGAAAAAGCAGCCAAAATCCAGCAAAACAATCTCTGGAGTCATGTGTGCTATATGGAGAAAAGAAGGACTTTTGGCCTTCTTTAAGGGATTGCAAGCCCAGATCTTGAAGACTGTCCTCAGTTCAGCATTACTTCTGATGATTAAGGAGAAAATTTCTGCAACGACTTGGGTCCTTATGCTTGCTATCAGGAGGTATCTGTTGCTCACGAGGGCCAGAGTTAAAAGTGCATGATAATAACCGTTGACGGCAGAGTTTTCTTGAGTTCTGTGTACATAGCATGGCCTAATATGATAATGACCAGCATTGATGGTTGTTTCTAGAGATGGGTTCATATCCTTAATGCACAAAACTCATTGAAAGAATAAATCCTCGAATTGTTAGAAGGTAACTGTGATTTAATATTGGTACTTGAGCAGTTCTGAATTTTGAGAAATAATTCAATGCTCATTGAAAGAATAAATCCTCGAATTGTTAAAAGGTAACTGTGATTTAATATTGGTACTTGAGCAGTTCTGAATTTTGAGGAATAATTCAATGCGGGAATTATACCCTGCAGAGAGGACTGGTTTGTTTAACGATTGCATCGCTTGCGAGTGTAATTTTTTTTTGTTTTTTTTTTTCAAATGCAATTTCTATAGTTCCTTCTCTTTCGCGCGGAGACATGGGTTTTGCTTTTCAAGGCTGTCAGAAGCAAATTTTTGTTGGAAGCTTTCCCTTCTTAGATACAATTTTGCCTTGATGTTGTACATTTTGTGGTGGTGGAGAACAACTTCTAGGAGTCTCCTTGAAGTCGCAGACCATGTGAACAAGTTGGCATAAATTCTCAGATGTGCCCGTGCATTAAACAACGAACACAATCCAAAACAAAATTTCGGATCATCTGGCACAAAAAGGATCTTGAAACTCTGCTGGGGGGACGCAGCAATGGAGCCCCCACCCCACCCCACCCCACCCCACTAACGCTGAGTTCTCCATCCAACGACCTAGCTTCTAACAATGGCGATCTCGAAACCATCTCTTGTCTGTCTTTTCGGAACTTCGACAAATCCTAAAATCTTACCTTGAAATTAAAATCATTTAACATTAGTTATAGTGCATATAGAGGATAAAGGTTTTTCCATTCTTGTAATTTCTTATTTATATTCTTTTGTCTTTGCATGGACGATTTGCTTTTGATCGAACTGGAGAGGTACACTTAAAAGTTGTACATGAAAACTTATTCGCCCATGCGAGGACCCTCTTCTCCTCCTTCAAAATAAAAGAATTGTGTTGTTTTACATTTTGCTATCTAAGCGCCCAAATGTCTCTCAATTTCCCAATCTTTTTAACTATTAATCACGAAATACAAATTAATTAAAAAATAAAATACAAGTAATCAATTTTATTTGATTATCATATTGTACGATTTTGAAGTTTATAAACTCTTGATTTTAAATTTTAAATTTAATCTTTAAGTCCCTATTAAAAATAAAAAACACTAATTTTGCATTAGTTTAGTTTGTTTTTTTTTTCTTCTAAAGTTGGTAAATTCTCATAAATACAATGATCCAATTGAAAAACAAAATTCCATTAATATATATATATAAAGCGGATATTGGTCCCATTGTGGTCCAAACCTATGAAGCCCAAGCAAAGTCCAAAAGTGTGGACCCAAGCGGGCCCACTTCACTGTTTGGAATTAATAAAATTTCAATACTCGTCACACCGCGCACATTCCAATCCCCTTCCTTCCCGACGCAAGCCTCTCTGGTTTATAAAACACAACAGTAAAACAAACAAGCTCGGTAGCGGGAGATCGAGATCGAGATCGATCTGCGAACCAAGAAAAGGTTTTTTTTTATTTTTTTATTTTTTTTTTACGAAATAAATAAATAAAGAAGACGAAGAAGAACAGAGAGGGAGAAAGAGAGAGAAGGATCGGGAAAAGATGATGACCGGGAAATACACTAGCATCGATGATCAAAAGGTCTCGGGATCTGTGCCTGTAAGTCCTCCTTTCCTTCTCACCTCTCTATTTCGCTTTTGAGATCGATCTGGCTGACTCGCTGGCTAATTTAATTTTATTTATTTATTTATTTTAATTAACAGGCCGTTCCAGATCCCGTCCGTTTTTCCGGTACAATTCATTTTTATACTATTCATCAGCTGTTGTTTGGTAGCTGAGAAGATGTACAAATAGCTGAGAAAATTTATGAATAGTTGAGAAAAATTTATGTATTTGTTTGTGGCTTTTGTTGTTACTCTAGCTGAGGTAGAGTAGTTAGTCCTATTTGCTTTGTTTTTTTCTTTTCTTTTTTTTTTTCTGTGATCTCTTTTTCTTTTTGTTTTTTTTTCTCGAATTGATTTTGTGTGTTCTTTTTGGATTTAATTATGGTTGAATTTTACGCCATTGGCAGAGTCAAATCTCAGGACATTTCCTCCGTCCACCGTGCAGGGGAAGATCTCCGGTGGATCTCACCCTCCTCGTGATGCTGATGGTATGTGCACTGTCCGGAGCTCTTTCCCGTGTTGGTTTTGTTTGGTTGGAATCGATGCCTACGTGATTTGATAGGCTTGAGTTGTTTGTTTGGGACGCAGTGTGTTTTAAAGTTTTGGATGTAGGATAGGGGCTTGTGCTTCGACTTGAATTTGTTCTGCAGTTTGGTCTGAAAGCTTGTGGTTTTAGGTGAGAGTTCTTGATTATTTTGTAGACTTCCCCGAATCTGTTCCAGATTATTGACGGCTGATGTTTAATGGAAAATTGTCGAGTTTTCTGTCCAATATAATGTGTTATAATGATGGTCAATGAAGAGGAGATGAGGATGTGCAAACAATGGCCAATGAAGAGGGGATGAGGATGAGTCGATAACCTATGGAGGAGATAATGAGGTTTTGTGTGCAGTGTCTTGACATGGAGCACAGAATGAGAATGTGCTTTGAAGTTGTAGTTACGACCCTTTTTTTTTTTTTTTTCTCACCCCTTATTTTGATTGGTTTAAGTAAAATGTTGAAACATTGAGGAAATAACCCTAGCAGAGGTTCAGATACTTCTGATGCTGATGCTGATCATCTTTATGATGCTCAACAATTATTTTCTCAATTACTTGAACATTTTCCGTCTTCTTGGTTTATGGAGAATAATTGCATATGGTTCCTGTAGAAGTGTGTTACTGTTACTATTTTGTGATGAATTGTATCCCATGTCGTGTAATGTTTAATGGTCAAATTTTTACTGGTGCAGATACATTTTCAAAGCCTGCTTCTGGTTCTGGTCCTGAAAATGAGTCCCAGCAAAGTGGTTGGTTTCGGGCATTCACAGTTAATGCTTACAAGCCATACTTTGATGTTGACACTTCAGATGTAATGGAGAGAATCAAAGATTCGCTTTTCCCATTTAGAGGAACCTTCAATGAAAAAACAGCTAGCAACCCTGATTTGTGAGTTATCTCTGTTCCAACCCATTTTGAATTTTAATGCTGTAAATGTTATTAAATTTGGGAATATGTCAACATTATGTTCTCTTACATAGTTGCAAATCTGAACGTATGTATAAGATTTTTGGGGTCCCAAATTATTTTTGTGAGATGTTATTGCCAGCTGAATCTTTAACTCTAGCTGAGGGCTTTTTAGAAGATGGTTTATTGGTTTGGTGTATTTCAATGTCAGAGGTTACAAAGCCTTAAAAGGGTGGGGCAGAGTTTTGGTAGACTATGATTTGGATGTACATTAGTTATAGTTCAAGCAATATAACATGTGCAATATCTCTAGTAAAATCTCTATATGCATGGGAGATGTACAACACTCACCAGTCTCTTTTGCCTGTTCTCTCATCCTCTTTAAGAGAAGCATTTTTTCATATTAAGTTTGATACTTGTACAGGTATGGACCATTCTGGATATGCACTACCCTCATCTTTGTGGCAGCTTCAATTGGCACTTTTGTGACCTATATAGCACACAAGCTCCAGAAGAAAGAATGGAATTACGATATAAATCTGGTCACTTGGTCTGCTGGCTTGTTCTATGGCTACGTCACCGTCGTGCCTCTTGTCTTGTACGTAATCCTAAAGTACTTCTCAGCACCATCAGGCCTGGTCCAATTGTTTTGCCTTTATGGCTATTCCTTATTTGTGTTTATTCCAGCATTGGTAAGTTATTGTCTCTACCGTGAGTTCTCACTGATAGCAAGTGAAATATTTCATGAGCTACGAAATCAACATTGTCTTTGAGCGAAATTCTCCTGCATTTGGTTGCAGTGTCTTTCCATTGTGCCTTTGGAAATCTTCAGATGGGTGATTGCAGGTGTTGCGGGGTTCATGTCTGCAACCTTTGTGGCACTGAACCTCCGAGCGCATATCATGTCTGCAGGTGAAAGGTGGTTTTTGATCGTAGCTGGCATCTTCCTGTTGCAGCTGGCCCTGTCTGTTGTGTTGAAGCTATATCTGTTCACAGTTACAGTATAAGACCAAGTCATTGTTTCATAAGGAGGCATGACGAGATTTGTAAATCACCAAGAGTGCTTCTCGGTGTCTTGTTTTACCATTCTTCCTATGTTTTGCAGAAATATGTCAAGCCAACAATTAGGATCCTTATATCCATTCTTTTGCGTCAAATATAATGATCTGGACCATCATCTCTGAAATGGTGACTTTTGTTATTGGGGAGCTACGTCTTAGTTTGATTTACCTTCCAAGGCGCATCACACATTAATGTAAATTTCCTAGTTCCGACTAATTTCAAAGCATGATCATGCAACCCCAAAGTTCATCGACGATGTTGATATGAAGAAGCAAATGTTGGTTAATTCGGGCGATTGGCCGATTCCAACTGTATTGATTCGTTGGATGGTTCCCATTAGTACTTTCTTTCCTTAACCGTATCTCTTTTCATAATTGTAAACTTCAGCAGGATCAAGTGACGGGATTCGGTTCATCAAGTTTGGGGAGAGAGGACATAGCTAAGATGACTGAAAGCCCAAGAGAGAGGGAAAGGGAATAATAGAGAACATCCCATGCATGGGAATAAAAGAAAATATGGAGGACATACAGATTTGCAGTTATGCATGTGAAGTAATATTTCCACTGGTTCATGACTGGTTCCTCCGGTGCCGTCCAATTGAATCAGAAATTTTCCCGAGAATCATCCCGCGTCATCAGTTCCGGGAGCCTGCTATAAAATTATTTTGACTCCCTCCTAATCGGTAATTACTGTCTCCGTTTCTCGTCCATTGATTCAGATATCACTGAAATTATTTGAGTTTCCATCCACATAGACCGCTAAACTAACTCCCATTAATATACTAAATGGGCCTCCTGCGTTTGTTTTGCAATTAACAGATTCTAATCCATCGTACCAAAACAACAAGGAATTTCCTCGATATTGCGGAACAAAAAGAATCCTTATGATAACAATAGAATTGGTGCACTGCCAATTGTATCTTGTTGTCCCCAAATTAAACTTGAAGTCAGAATACATCAAAAAATAGATATTTTCTTTGGTTCGTCGGAATACATCAAAATATTTTACAACAGCTCTCATCGTTGCCTGATTGAACAAACACGTGACGCAGCCCGGACAGGAAACGAATGGTAGAGGAGTGGCGAAAGAAAATGCCTATGAGTATGAAAATCTTATTTTCTAGGTATATGGGTGTAACTTGATTCACCCATCTAACAACACAAACAACGCAACTTTACATCCGATTGATATGCTTCAGCTTCCACACAAAGAATGTACCGATTTAGTTGAGTGGTTGGCTTGGTTGCCTTGCTTGATCAAATTGAGCTCCTATGCAGCCAAGGGGACCTCAAATTAGGAAATGAAACATCGCAACTTTACAGAATGCGACCATCAGTTGTGGGGTAGCCATGGTTTACAGGCCAGGGTTCTTCTCACCATGAATGAAAGAATTGAGTTCAAGTTGATGTCAACTAAATAGCAACTGCCGATAGATTTGTCAAGCCCTCCTGGCATCCTTGTCACCCAACGTGAATGTCTGGCAGAAATGGAGGATCACAACTGATCAAATTTGCCCATAAATTAGCAAGCGTAAGGAAGTAGTGCTCTCCGTTCCAGACAACCATTTTCAACCCTGTATCAAGGAAATCAAGACAATAACCATTTTAAATTGTTCAATTCATATTATCACATGTATGCAAGCCTTACACCAAAGCAGACACAATACATGCCAACATCAAAAAGACAAATTCTTGGAAGAGATTAAAATTCACGTAGTGGCCAACTTAAATGTTCTCATATCATACACAGTACCAGGTATTCTAAGAATAGCAGTTTCAGTACATCTATCCAAACCCATGGCCTTGCCTAATCCTATAAGTCAATCACATTAGTATTCTGCATACCTGGCACTACTCCTGCAGTCAAAGCTGACAGCCGACAGGCAGGGTTTTGTCCAGACGAAATATGACTGTGGAGTGTAAGCTCATCAATATCATGTATGAACTTGATTGATTCTAGCAATACTTTGATTCTTTCATCAAACCCAAAATCTTCTTCACCAGAAATTCTTTGCAGGGCCTCTTCAAGCCCCGAACTTGACCATAGTGTAAAGCACTCGTTCAAAAGAGCAGTCAACCCTGAATGTTCTGCACGATTGGCTAATATCCAGGGCTTGTAAGCCCTTGCAGATAATTTAATAATTTCAACGACCCTGTAAATTTCTCCAAGGGCAACAATGTACTTCATGCCTGAGCTTACCCAAAACATAGGAAAATTACCAATCCAGATAAATATAAAACATCACTATCAATATCATATTTACTATTGTGCACAAGAATAATACATACCTCGAGGTTCGGATAGTATTTGGTCATCAACATTCTTTTGTAGTGACTGTTTCCAAGTAAAGGCACCGTGTTTCAGCTCTTGAGCACAAGTGGACACCATTTTAGACCATGCAGAAACATAAGCAAATTGCTCCTTCCATGAAACCAACGTTAAGATCTTTAGGATTAATGCCAGATGTTTGAGAAGTTCAATTGCTGATCCAAAATTGTCCTCCACCTATCAAGGCACACATGTAGGTTTGATGAGTGGTGTGAAACAAAAACTGTCAACAAGCCAAATGGTTCTAGACAATTCAGAATAGAACAGGGGTAATCTAAACTCCCTCCCTACGTTTCTCTTGTGAGTTTCTATTTAGACGCCCACAAGAAGCTAGAATTGTTGCAAAACAAGCTTCCAGTGCAAGGCATGTAGCAGATTTTCCATTACATTTGAAAGTAAGTATGAGGGCGAAGGAGAGTTCCAAGATAGGGTTCTTATTGGTGGTTGACATCTATGGATGCATTAAGAACAGAGGTATTTATGTTTAATATACACGATGGCCCTTTCCTACTTCATATGACAAGACTCCCTACCTGAGATACTACACCATAAAATATTATACTCCAGCAACACCAAAAGCATGCCATATAAATCCAACTATTGCTAATGTTTAAAAATCCTCTTTTCTTTTTTTATTTTCTTTTTTTTTTTCACGAACATCAAACATGAGACAACTAATTAAAATATTGTCAAAATGAAGGGAGGGCACAAATTCACAAGTCTATGGTAAGAAATTCCTTCATGCAAAGCAAGAGGGACATACTGTTGATAATTTCATTGATAACTGATATTCTGAATCAAATTCTTGGAACTTTGGCTCCTGAAAAACTTCAACAAATTCATTGAGGGATATTTTTGTTGGTAGGCAAGCATCTGAGCTGACTCCACTTGTAATCATGCAATTTTGGAGATCCTGGAAAAGCAGACAGCAAGAAAAGATTGTTTAAAAATGAATATTTGATTGACTACAAATTGAAGAAACTCAATGGATGAGCATCAGAAAATGAAGAAATTGGTTTCTATCTAGCATTTTCCTTCCAACTACAAATTAAAGAAACACAACGGATGTGCATTGAAAATGAAAGAAATTGGTTCTTATCTAGCATTGTCATCCCTGTATTGAGAAAGCACAAATCTGCATCACATTGTGTCATGCATATGCAAAAAGGGGCAGAGAGACAGAGGCAAATTTAACCACAGTTCTGAAGGGAAGGAAATATTTAATAAGGATATAAGATAGGCAATTTTTCAAACATTTCAATAGGAACTGAACCAGAAATTCTCCAGAAAATAATGTGGATGAAAAATGACAAAAAAACAAATACAGTTGCTAACCTCTATTTCCTTGTCAAGAACTTGTACTTCAATATCTTCAACAGAAAGAGCAGCAGCACTTTGAGCTTTCTAACAAAAGAAATATTCAAGGCCATTAAACATCCACCTTCAACAAAATGTACAAGAAACTGTAACATGCCTACCAACCTTTAGATTTTCAAGACGGAAAACAGCAAAATTGTGTAACTCATCCTTTAATTTGGTGAAGAAACTAATGTAATCATCAAGCTCATTTACAGAATATGTTTCTTGGGACTTTCCAAGGTCAAAAACAGAGGTCTGATCTTCAGATCTTGTTCCTGTGGTGGCATAATTAAATTCCCAGGAATTATCATCAAAATCATCTTTGCCATTTGCTAAATCAGAACTCATTACAGGTCTATTCTGCTCAGCTTGACTGTATAGATTTGATATAAGATCATTAATAGATGTCTTTAAATGAGGATTCTTGTCGCTGTCTCTCTCTTTGAGATCACTCATCTGAGTTGAAAAGTCTGGAAAAACCACAGCATCATCAGCTTCCGTTTCTTTCTCACCAAAAAAAGACAATGGCAGGGCACCCTTCTGGCTATCAGATCCCATGCTGTTCCCCTGACCCAAAAAACAGGTTAGCCAATAGCTGCCTCAGGCAAGCTGTAATGGGTCCAGCACATGAAAATTGCAACTCTGAACAAAAATCAATTAAAAAAATGCTAACGCATATTTTACATGCTAAATTATGGCACTGAGATGCTCTTGGATACCAAGAATAAGATGATAAATGTTGCAGGATTCAATTTTATCCACACTAAATGCACAATTACCTGGATATTCCCATCCAATGTGAATGATCCCACAGCAGAAAAATCTTCAGAAACATTGGATTTCTCCTGTAAAATAAGCTGCTAGATATGCTTACTTTCCAAATTTCAAGCACATTAAATGAGGAAAAAGGAACCATATCAATTAACCTTATCAACTGACACATTATCCGAAATGGTGTCCTTCAAAGCCCAAGAATTTCCCTCAGAACCAACATTCTCTTCAGCGGGAGGAAAAGACAAAGTGATTTCCTTGTCATTTTCCTTACTTTTAGAGTACATGGAAGAAATAGTACTGTCTTGAGCCAAGGAGCTGGGGTTGAAATCAAAACCAAAGTTCCATTCACCAGAATTATGAGATGTCCCTTGTGATATGCCTAAAAAATTGCCAGTACTACGTGTGCCATTCCCAATCACAAATGTGGACAGCACTCTCTCAGAATCTTCTGCTATTATCTCATTTCCCTTCAAAGGTAAAAAATACTAGAATTGATGAACCAAACGAAGCAACTTAATTAAGTAGTACATCCAACAAAAAGCAGAAACAAAATGGGTGACTTTAACAACTTCAAGGGCAAAGGAAAGGAAAAATGCCAAAACTTGTTATCAGCATTGCAGGCAGTGATTAAAATAAGCCTCACAGAGCCAGCTTTGAGGAACAAAAGATATTTTGATTACAAACAAGATTTATCAAAACCACACTCCCACTTGAACAAAAAGAAATTTATAAATAAAATTTCTTCCAGGATGTTATTGGTTTAGGCCAAAATGATAATTTGGTCTCCATACTTAGCTTTTTATGCTAGTTTCTCCTTGCAGTTACATGCTGCAAACTTCACTTTTACCAAAGTGCCTAAAAAGGAAAATATTAACCGTCGGTCCAAATCTACAGTGAAGGCCTAGCAATCAGGAATTTGATTTTTGGCGCTAACAATTTGGAACCAGCAACTAGGATAAATCTTCAGATCCTTATTTTATTCAGTTACTTTTAGAGATTGAAAAGATGGAGCCTCAGTAATTAAAAATTGCCAAGCTCAGATAATACATTGGCACTTAGGACTCAGAAAACTCATACGTCACATCAATTAACTGACTTAAACAGAAATTTTCTTAAGAGCTCAACACAATACTCTAGTAGAATAATAGTTTCATGGCCCTCACCTTGGTGCTGGTCACCAAGTGGAAAACAAACAAATGTTTGAATCTTGAAAACATATACACATGCTCTTACTTTGGTGCCCTGGTCACCAGGACCAGATTCTGATCCTGCAGTCTTGAAGTCCCACTGATCGTCATCATCATCATCATCATCATCATCATGATCCAAACTTGTAACCACCTGTTTCATATCCAAGTCCACACCATTTAACTTCGAAACCATGCCACCACCATCCAAGCTCAAAAAATTCCAGCTCGTATTATGTCCATTGCAATCCACCAAAACTCCATTCCCCGTCTTGAACTGGTCACCCTGAGCATGTTGAGAATCCTACCATAAAACAATGACAAAATGTTTCCCAAATAATATAAACAAGGTTCTGAATTTCAGATACATAAATCTCTTTCTGTTTCTACATTTTCTGCGATTAAGTAGAAACGCGCTCAATTAAATCATAGGTATCTGAGTCATAAACCCACCTTGGAATTCCCATGTATGACCTGCAATTCTGGTTCTGTGCCCCTGAACCCCCAGCCATCAGCATCATCAAAACCTCTGCCTTTATCATATAAGTCCACATTTGAATTTAATTGTTCCTGATTTGAATTTTGCTTCATTACATTTGAACTTAATCCATTGGAATCTGAGGGTAACATATCCCAACTTGAATCAGACCCATTAAAGATCAGACTTGACACATTTTCAGCATTGGTCTGCCGATCCTGAAAATTTCAGCAAAGTTATCAAATCCACGCCCAGAATGAAAATCTCATATAATTGCAATGCCTGGAGTATTAGAGGGGCCAGAGGGAATTAACTCCCCTCCTATTCAAACTTTTGCAGCTTAAATGTGCAGAGATGAGTATTAAACTGTGAATGACATAACTATTGGGCTTCCTTGAGTTCAATCCTATTGTCCAAAAACATACAATGTTCTACATGTCAAAAATTATTTGCCTGCATTTTGCTGAGTTCTCTTGGCATAAAATAGAAGATAACACAATATAACCCAAATATCCATTGGATGACACATCTTTTACCTTAGAATTCTAGGTTCCTACCTGGATTTTGCCATCTGCAGCCTTGAATTCCCACCCATCAGCCTCACCAAGTTTTCTATTTTCATAAACTGAACCAATATCCAACCAATTTGCACTTGAAATAGTCCCATTAACATTTGAGTTCCATCCTTTAAAATCCAAATTCCAACTTGAACTGAATCCATTCAAATTAGATTCTTGCTGCTCGTTATCGGTCTTGATCTTGTTAGTCTGTTTCCAAAAGAAAGGTTTCATTGGCCAAATCCAGCATAGAGAGTTCTACCGGGGAAAAGAATGCACATAAACAAAATTGCAATCACATACATCACAGGTTTACCTTAGATATCTCATCTGCCTCAGTCACTTTAGACTCTGCAACCTTAAATTCCCACCCATCATCATTGTCATCACCGTCATCGTCTAGTCCTTCAATACCATCAACCAATGCTGAATTTACTTCTTTTGCATTTGAATCCGCCTCATCTTTAAAAGAATTTGGCAAATTTCCAATCAAACTGAACTGGTTTTTATTCAAATTTAATACATTCAAGTCAGGATTCAAATCCTTTACTTCTGACTTCTTCTCATTCCTGCCATTAATGTCTAAACCATCCATATCCGAATTCAGCCAATTCCAATTCGAATGCAACGGTTTCAAACTCGAATTAGATTGAATCCCACTCAAATTTGATGCATTCATATTCAAATCCGATTTATTGTCAATCTTATTCAGTTTGTCCACCGAATTCGACCCATTAGATTCCGAGTTCGACCCATTCGAATCCGGGATCGACCCATTGGCAGGCTCGCTCTGCTTATATAAATTAGCAATCAAATCATTCACATTGAGATCGGATCCCTTCTTCCCATAATTCGTATCTTTATTAAAAGACAAGCTTGAGCCAGCATCGCCAAAGGACGGGCCGCCTGCAACTGATTCCTCCTCTTCCTCCGCATCCCCGAAGATCGAAAGAGGCAACGCACCCTTCGGCTTCTCCCATGTAGCCGTGCCGGAGCTGAATCGGCTCGGCGCCGAGCCAGGCGGAGACGACTCTTTCGTTCCATTTTGGGTTTGATCTGCAGAGAATCCGAACGGGTCTAACGGTTTCGAGGTTCTGGGCAGTGATATTGTGTGGGAAACTCCTCCGAAGCCGCCGCCGCCGCAGTTTACGAAATCTCCCCAATCGTCGTCGTCGTCGTCATTGTCACCGTAGTTTTTATTGTCGTTGGTGTTGTTGAAGGTTGCGGTGCAATCTGGGCCGTTGATCATCGTGGAAGTGGAATTGCCGGTATGATTCGATGAAGCAAACTTGAAGTCCCCGAATCCTTTCTCCTCGTCGTCCACCATTTGCTCCCTCTCTCTCTCTCTCTCTCTCTCTGTGTCTGGGTGCCTTTTTAGTGCGCAGGATAAGAACGTGCGCGCCCGGCGTTTACTTTAGAAATTAAACGGCGCAAAAAGGGATCCAGTGATTGTTATTTTATGATTCCGATCCGTTTATCGTCGGCGAATAGAAAAAACTCTATTCCCCCCCCCCGGCTTTTCATTTTTTTTCCCAGTTTTTTCTTTTTTTTTTAACGCTATACTTTATTTATTTATTAATAAAAAATAATTAATAAACCCACTATTTCTTAAATTCAATATATCAAAATAATGTATGTTACGGAGTAGAATCTTTCTCAATAATAGTTGTCTCGAAATGAACCACCGAGTACGTGGCTGCAATTTGCTTTCAATAATAAAAACAAAGTTTAATCTTGAATTTAATTGAGATAGTCTATATATATATATATATTATTTATTTATTTATTTATAATTAATTGGTTTCAAGTGACACTCAAAAGCAATTGCTCAACTGGGCATGTATAAAAGGGCCCCGGCCATATGGATAGAAGCCCACAAAAGAATGCAGAATCCAGACCAGACCAGACCAGACCAGACCAAACCGGGATCCTGTCATCTGGGGATGGACAAATTGCTCCTGTCCTGTCCTCTGTCCTCCAGGATTTCGGAAACCTGCAGCCACTTCAGATGGGTTCTCGGAGTCCTGTCCTGCTGCTGACCTCAACAACATTAACTGTCCGTCTCCACAGACCTGTCCGCTGGATGCGCCTGGCCCTATAAAGCTTTCGCAGCCTCGCACAAGCTGAACAATCGGAAAGTACATATATAGTTCCCGCATCAAAGGCCTTGAGGATTATAGAGTTTTCTTCTTTCCTTGCCACTACTTTTTCGTTGAGAACCGGGCCGAGAAGTTACAGGAAAGAACCTTTTTTTTTTTCTTTTTAGAGGTATTTCCGGCTAGTCAGAGACCCATTGGAGTGTTTGTGAGAATGGCTTCTGGTGATAAAAAGTTTCCTCCTCAGAAGCAGGAAAGGCAACCGGGAATGGAGCATATCATGGACCCAACCCCACAATATTCGAACCGCCATTACGTGCCTTCCAATAAGCTTCAGGTCTATTTCTTCACCATGCCTCTGCTACAAGCCTTTTTAACGTGGACATTTCGAGAAAAAAGGCTCGGACCATGAATGATCAGCACTAGATTCTTGTAATGAAATACATTTTCTGCACCAACCCATGTATTTTGAACTCTTTTGTTTTTTTTTTTTTTTTTTTTTTCTGTTTCTTTCTTTCTTGTTGCAGGGGAAGGTAGCGCTGGTAACCGGTGGTGATTCCGGAATTGGACGAGCCGTTTGCCATTTTTTTGCTATTGAGGGTGCAACTGTGGCTTTCACATACGTGAAGGGTCAGGAGGACAATGATGCACAGGACACTCTCCAGATGCTGAGGAAAGATAAGACTACTGATGCCAGGGATCCCATTGCAGTAGCTTCCAACTTGGGTTTTGATGAGAATTGCAATAGAGTGGTTGGTGAGGTAGTTAACACATATGGCCGGATTGACATTCTGGTTAACAATGCAGCGGAGCAGTACGAGAATTCCTCGGTGGAGGAGATTGATGAGGGAAGGCTTGAGAGGGTGTTCAGGACTAATATGTTCTCTTATTTCTTCGTTACAAGGCACGGCTTGAGCATTTCACAATCTGCCTGTTTGCACAAGTGTGTGATTTAGATCAATTTATCAGTGTCTGGGAGTCATGTAACTTAATTTGTCTGTGCTGGTGGCAGGCATGCCCTGAAGCACATGAAAGAAGGCAGCTGCATAATTAACACCGCCTCAATCAATGCATACAAGGGAAATGCTAAGCTGCTTGACTACACGGCAACTAAGGGTGGAATTGTGGGTTTTACCAGAGGCCTTGCGCTACAGCTTGTTCAGAAGGGCATACGTGTTAACGGGATTGCCCCAGGGCCGATCTGGACCCCTCTGATACCAGCCTCGTTCAAAGAAGAGGAGGTTGCTAACTTTGGGAAACAAGTGCCAATGCAAAGAGCTGGCCAGCCATGCGAGGTTGCACCTGCTTATGTGTTCCTTGCTAGCAATCATCTCTCCTCCTACATTACTGGCCAGGTCATTCACCCCAACGGTAAGTTTCTCGAGTTTACTGTTTTATGTGTTTAGAAATTCACTTTTTTGACAAATAAATAATGGCGTTGATGAGGTTTATATTTTGTGATCTTTGTATGTGCAGGCGGTGTCATAGTCAATGGTTAATTGGGGTTGATCGGGGCAGCGAACCCTTTCCACTTGCCTCAAATAACTCTCTAATAAAAAATGCCTACTTTTCTGTACTCAGCCTTTTGACAGAATCTACCATCATGTGTATAATATGAATAAGCTTGTCTACTTGTCCTGCACGGGCATCCTACAATGCTTTGTGTTCGTAGTTTTTAAATACGGAGGTTCATTTTGTGTTTCAGATGTTGGTTGGCTGTGTTTGGTATTTTGCTTAGCAGCTTAGAGCCAGTTTCTGTGATTTGGAAACAATAAACGAATAGTGTGATTGAAATTATGACTTCTTTTATAGAAGCTTGTAAATTGCTCAGTAAGAAATGGAAGGACTGCAGGCTTGGACACTTTAATGCCCGAGCACGGGCTTTTGTAAGGATGGACAAAAGAAAACAAGGAAAGTGACAAAAAGAGAGCGAGTGTTTGTACCAGAAAAGAAACAAGAAAGATGGAGCAACCACAGCCATTCCATATGGCCTGTTATTGTAATGTCTGGGCACAAGAGCAAGGGAACAAGCAATAGAACCACATCATTTCACAAAGTAGCCAGTGAAAAACTAGTCTTTGATGAAATGCATGACATTTCTCTCTTTCTTTCTCAATTGGAATTAAGACTCAGACCTCCACACACTCAGCCTTAGAGATTGACTCCAGTATGGTGTTTCACAACAGGTGAAAAACAAAGGAAAAAAGGCAGTTTGCACATGCCGCTAGAGATTGTCAAAACATTTATTATAATAAGTGAACAGGTAAAAGAAAATCTTGCCTCAGAAAACTCACAATTCATTCAAGTCCGGGACCAGCTCCACTTAAGAAAAAAACAAAAGGAGAAAATGGACGAATACAACAAAATATTCTACAGAAACAGGCTTCCAACAGCAACAAAAATCATTTGAGATTAGCCATTTGAGGGTGAGATCTTTACTCTAATTCCAGCAGGAACAAATTATGCATTGGTCCACTCAGGACAAAGCAGCAAACTGAATCTCAACTCCATTCCCACCAATTCCAGCAATCAAACATTGGAACCCACATGACTCCAGCTCTGTGATTACTTTGTCGACAACTGTGTTTGACAGTACTGATAAATATAGTCAAGGGCTAACTCTAAAGAATGTGAACCAGATGACATGATATCAGAAAATTTACATATCATATGTGTGCACAACATATACACAAGTATTTACATATGATCATAGCTCTTATGATAACCAAGCTGTTGTTGTTACAAGCACTTCCTATCCCAGATAAAGCAAGTGCAGGTTCACTAGTGGCATGAGACGCATCAATTAGACAAATCAACCACATTGAGAAAAGATGTAGATACTCATTAACCATATCTGGACACGAAGCATTGTGATGAAAAGAAGGGATAGAGTAGCAAATAAACTTGTCACAATTATGTGTTTAAATTACCCATCCAAGAAAACTTGGTAAGAACTGGAGAGAACAGCAAATATAGGCAGAAAAATAAGTAGAAAATAAGGATATAGGTAGGCAAAAGTGTTAACACACAGCCTCCACCTCCAGCTCCAGTCAACTTAGAAGCCAACTTGTACTTAAATGTTGTCCGAAGAACAGTTTCTATAGAAGCATGGCTGACCCCCATAGATTGGAGTAAACCCTGATTCATTTCCATCAATTCTTCTAGCTTCGCTTCTTTCTCAGTTATGGAAAGATTATCTGGAGCAGGTGAATGAAGGATGTCTGCTAATTCCTGGCTGATTGCATCAACTGCATTAAAAACAAAACTCATAGCATCAGGGTGTCTTAATTTTCTCTCTGAAACACCTGCAACTAATGCCTTTGTGTTTCTGCCAACTCTAGTGTTAGTAATAAGCATCTTGATTGGCATGGTGGACCTTAGACGTGTCAGATTGCCTGACCTGAACTTAATCATATTACCTGTACATGGAAAGGAAATGGAAAAAAGGTCATACAAATGAGATCAATAGTCAATAGTGCAGTTAAATTGACATTTTTGCTAGAAACTGAAAATTTCTACTCTTGATACACTGGCAGTATGCAGTACAATCAGTGTTACTCAAGAATTCCTAGCTACAAACTCTTCATTAACACATGAGACCGAACAATAAAGCAAGAAGAAAAGAAAAATTGATCGAAAAAGAATGAACTTATCTGTACAACTCAAAATGCCTGCATACCATATGTGCTAACAGTGTTATCAATTCCAGATGGCTTTCCATGAATTATCTTTTCTCCTTCAAAAGCCCATTTGTTCAACAAGTGAAGTTCAGACTCCCCAAAGATGAACCACCCATGCTGCTTCAAATCTACGTTGACTGAATCTGAGAAAGCAAGAAGGGCAGCTGAGAGCGCAACACAAAATGAGGCAGACGAACCCAGCCCTGAACCCAGTGGAAGGTCAGAACTGACAATTGCAGTGGCAGGCTTAAATCTGACACCAAAAGAAACTGAATCAGGTATTGAAATATCATGAGAAAAGCCAGCAAGGATGCAACACAATTCTAAATCCTTACCCTAGGATAGAGGTGTATAACCACAAAAATGCTGACACTCCGGAAGCAAGTGCAATTTTTGCCTCTGGAATATGTTGTTTCTCGACCAAGGCTGAAATCAATGTAATCGACTCTGTGCCACAGGACCTGGGAGTTGAGGGAAAAGGACCACCCAAGTTTGATAGTGCTTCTCTGATTCTTCCAATTGGCCATGAAAATTCTAGAGGGATATCTTTGAGCTTGAGTTTCAATGTATCATCATTGTCTACAATGATGAACAAAAATTAATTCAAATAGAGTATGGTAAAATTAAATTGAAACAAGTGAAATGAAACAATGTGGAAAGATGATCATTCTAAGTGGCTAAGGCAAGATATGTAATTTCACACATTATCATGGGTTCAAAAACACGTCACACAAACCAACTAATCATCACTTGGTTATCAAACACTAGTTTTACAGACAAGGACAATTTGCCAAACATTAATTGCACTTGGCTGGTGACTGGCATTTCTAGAAAGAGCTGAGTTCAGTCCGTTGATGATTAAAGTTTCTTAACCAACATGAAGGTCTTGTAGATTGGACAGGCACTAGGTGAATGTATTACGTGTTATTGACATTAGAATTATGATCCCTGAATAAACTGCTAAAGTTAAGACCAAATATAAGCATCATCAAAGAGCTGGGCCTGAAGTAGCATATGACAATTCAAACTCATAAACTGTTTCAGTTGGTGCAAGGACAGTCAGGAAGCAGCAGGAACAAAAGCCCAAGAAAGAAGCCGAGATAGTACTGAAATTGGATGCTGGCACCGGACGCTTCATATCAATATAACATTATTCATAAAGCATCATCAAACTATTCATCTTTTAGGAATTTTTTGAGAATTTTTACAGTCAGCAATTTGCTAAACTAATAAACAACGGTAGGAACCCTATTGGTATATGTAACAATCCACTAAATTGGACGTTCAGAAATAAAATTGTGCATCCATATGCAGGCTATCAACATTAGATAGATATCAAACCAATCAATAAACATTCAAGTTATAGTCTTGCAGAAAATGAAATAAATCTTAATCTCAAGAAATAGTGAACAACTCAAAAGAGCATATTTACCTGCACGTATCTGGAAGACAATGAGAACCAGATACGCTAAGTACAACAAGATCACCACAATAATCTCAAAGGGTATATCTGCGCCAATCTCAATACAAGACCAACCCAGATAAAAAATGACTGAACCGATGCACATTTACGTCACTAAAGCAGCGAAAAGTCAACCTAATACAACAGAATCTTCACATAATCACAAAAGGGTATCTCTCAATCAACTTTTCAGACAACCCCATCTCAAAATAAATCCAAAAGAAAACTTTATCAATGCGTATTTGGCTGAGCGAAGCCAGTGAAACGTGTCACATCATCATTCAGGAATACGCAGAGAGAGAGAGAGAGAGAGAGAGAGAGAGAGAGGAGATCACGAATTTTTTTACGAGAAGGACCTGCAAACTGGAGGGTGACGTGGGTGTAGAGATCAATGGAAGCCGCGACGGCGGTGGATCCATGCACCACCGCGTGCTCGCCGGCCAGTATGATCTTCCCTGGCGCCCTGGCTCTCACTTCCATTGTTTGTTTCCTTTCTTTTTCCTCCGTTTTCAAATCCCAATCTCACTTTTTCAAGAAACCTCGCATCCTATTCCGACAGTTGGCGGTTGTTGTTCGCGGTACCATGAATGAATGAATGGTACTGCGCACAGATTTCTCTGTTCTTGTCCTGTGTTACAGCGACTAGGTTGTAAGAGAAATAATGCCACGCGGTGGTTGGCGGCGCTTGGCCTTCGAATGGAACCTGTTTATCCCCAGCCCTCAGTCTACAAATGGGCCAACATTTTCTTTTTGATAAAACTTTTGAATACTTTTTTTTTAAAAAAAAAAGAAAGAAAGAAAACAATTAACTGAAATATTATTGGGAAGATTTTTTATTTTTTTACACCTTCACAAGTATGTTATATTATAATTTCACAAATATTCAATCAAGAGTCATATAATTTCACTCCTCCTGCATTTGTTATATTTACTGTCTTACATTGAGATAGTCTATGTTCATATATAAAACCCTTAAATCAGATCAATTAAATTATGAGGTGTTAAGAAATGTATTTATTGAATTCATTTTAGCATAAACAAATTCCTGAAAGTATTACAATTAAGTTTACCAAATTCATTCATATGTAAAGTATTTTCATAATTTCATTACAATTGATTGAAGTATCTTTCACTTTGTCCAAATTGGTACAACTGTGGGAGATGCATCGACTAACGGCCCATGAAATTTGATTATTAGGATTGGCAATTTGGGGCTAATAAAGGAAATTGTAAAAAAAAAAAAAAAAAGATTTTATTCTATACAGTGTCTCTTTAATCAAAGAGTTGACTTTATCGTGTTCGTGGCCGAACCCTCCGAAGACTGTGGAAGGCCAAATGCCACCGAATTGCGTTTGCAACCCATTAATTAGAGACCTATGCTGCCCCTTAATTAGGCTATATTTTAACCAGATAACATGGTCTAATGTTACGTTGGTGTGTCAAGTCAACACTTTTTTTTTTTTTTTTAATTTAGTCAGTTTGTCCAATAAATAAAATCGCCAATACTCAAGAAAAGAGATTGAGGGTACTTAATGAAACATTGATTTCTCAAATATATAAAAAAAAAAAAAAGAAAATAAATTTTTAAGAATTGAAATAAAAATAAGGTAGTCTTCCTCGCCACCCTGTAGTTAAAAATAAAGTTGCAGCTATGTGTCTCCACGCCCTAACACACTCCCAACATCTAAAGTGTCTCCATTCTACAGAAGGACGTTTGTCTTGGCAGTATCTTCAAGATCACGCAAAGGCCACGTATTTTGGCATGTGAAAATTCTACCTAGATATTTCACATAGCTAAATTGTTAAATAAATAATAATAGTGAAAAATATTTAGACAAGTTCCTTATCCGGAGGAAAAAATAAAAAATAAATAAAAAAAACCTCTATGAGGAGAAGGTAGCAGCCTCTTGCATTTTCTACATGTGTTTTAAGGGTATGAAGTCACAATTTGCAAATGAAAATCTCAACCGGTGTCGTCAGAGTCCTCGTCAAAGATATGCAAGTATGGAACTACAGGTGTGCATTCGCTAGATTCTCCTTCTGCAGCCTGATGAGTGGTTGTCGCTCCAGGAATGGTCCAGCCCAGCTGTTGAAGGTAAACTTCATCATAGGCTTCGATGTTTAAACCCGAAGCAAGAAACAATTCCAACTCATTCACAAATCGTTCTGTTCTTGCAGCTATAAAAGGCCTGACTGCAACAGAGACTGCAGCCCTGAACTCTTCTCGTTTTGTTTCGGGTGGCTTCGGTTTATCAGCTCGATCGCATCTGTAAAATGAAAAACAAACATGAGCAAACATTCGCTAAGAGATCTCAGAACTTGCAATTATTGCATAGTACCAGCAAATGACTAGTGATCAAATCATTACCCCCTCAAGAATGAATCAACAACACCAAGAATATGATGTACAATAACATTAACATCTTCTTCCTGTAAAAAGTACGAGAACAAAGATAATCATCTATAACCAACCAGACCTAGTAAGATTGAAAACAGAATAATTTACACATCACTTGCTTCTGTAAATGACACAACTATAGAGATGAATAAAGATTCTTCCATTCGTTTCCCAGGCATCATTTATCCAGTCACCAAAAAGTTCAGATGATAATCCAAATTCAAAAACATGAATTAAAAACATTTGCATAAGTAGTGAAAGTTACAACTTAAAGACTTGGGCTTTGATAGTGATGTTAATAATAGCAACACCAAGCATATAAGAAGGTTTTGCATGTAGATTTAAATCGTACGAGTCTTCATATTTTTCAGAATAGATACAAGGAACAATGTTGGGTTCCAATATACAGCCAGAATGCACTGTCCACATGGTTTTCCACAGATATGACTATCACAATGATCACATCCTCAGAAGCATGCAGTACAAACTACACCATAAAACTGATAAGGATTAATCTCAGTGCAAGCTATGCTAACGTAAAAAGTGTGGAACATCCCAGCACATAAAATAAATGGACAAAGCAAATAAAACGACAGACCTGTGTCAAAGCCTGCATTTCTCTTCTCACCCAACTTTCAAGCCACCGATTTCGGTGAAGATACTTACGGGACTTCCAATATCTTGATACATTAACTGTGTTATTCAATATACCTGATTGAACACATAAGATTTACCGCTGTCACATAACCAGGAAGAGGGAATAAAACATAGCAAACACAATCAGGAACTAACCAAGAAGGAAGCAGTAAGAGACCTGGCTGGGTGTAATAGCACTTTAACCTGTATTTGTGTGCTTTTGAAAAGAACAGCCTGAAATAGCCAATAAGAGCAAAGCGAATAATGACATCTGAATGCGTCCAGAAAACATGAAGGAAAATGTATAATACAATTAACAAAAATGTGTGACTATCTTAAAATCTGAAGTCCTAACAAAAAAACAGTACCCATTGTCAAACTTCCGATTTATGTAATGCCGCTGGAATGAAGCCCCATCATATCCATAAATTATTGAAAAGTTCGCTGTCTGCATATTAGCCAAACCACAGCATTGTGAACAAATATCGCAATGTTACCATGTCCAATCATAACAAAACAATGGCATAGTGGATACAGGAAATGAAGTTCCACTAAATGGGAAAACCATTGAATCGAAGCAGACCTTGCATAAAGGGCATTTTAGAGAAGGCGAGTGAAAATGTTTGTTAGAAACTACTTCAGCCCAACTCAAGATGCAACTGTAGCAAAATTGATCTGCAATACAAGAACAAGGAAAAAATGACCACAAATCAGGGTGTATTTTTGTTTTCTGCACTAAGCCCCCATCCAACTCACCCTTAAGCCCCCGGCACGCACAAGCACAAAGGTATAGAGCGGAACCAGACTCCAGAAAAGTCTCTCAAATACCCATACATACAAATGTTACACCTAATACACAATTGGACAGAGAAAAGATTCCAACTTTTTACTTCGTTTCTCTGTGATCTTTGGTAAAAACCTCAATTCAGATTGCCGATGTAAATTAAATGGGCGAACAAACAATTAGACACGGAAAAGATTCCAACTTTACTTCTTTCCTATGAGATCCTTGGCAAAATCTTGGACACCCAATTCACCATCAATCCAGATTACCAATGTAAATTAATGGGCAAACAATAAAATGAACAAAAAAAAAAAAACAAGAATCCCCTCACCCAATTACCGAACAAGGAGCTGGGTCAATATCAAACACACTAAACATGAAAAATTAAAAAGAAGAAAGAAAGAAGGGAAAGAAAAAGACGACACGCGGTGGTATAGGGAAGGAATGAACGTACGGAAACAAGTATCGAGGTAGGATTCCCGAACAAAAGGACCGAGGCAGATGGGGCACCGATTAGAGTCAGCTGAAGTAAAAGAGCGATCCTCGTTGCTGTTAGCGTCGGCGCTTCTGTCGGCTGCTTCTTGGTCCATTCTTGATCTTCAACTCCATGGGCGTCTCTTTACTCTAGTTGTCTTTGCCTTCTTTATTTCTTTTTTTTCTCTTTTTAAACCAGCGCTTTTGTTATATGTGCTAGGGAAAAGTTCTTTTAAGCTATTTACGTAATCCTAACTTTAATATTTATAACTAAACATTTTATTCAGACTGAACCATATTAAACAAAAAAAAAAAAAAAAGTCTCATAAGAGAGCAACTGTCCAGAATCTAGATGGACTCACAAGCCCCACATTATTTATATTTATTGACTCTCCATTCTAATTTGTAATTTTTGATTAAAAAAATTCGCATATTTAAAAATAAACAATATATAACTACAGTTATCATGATATAAACACTTATCTCATGAAAAATTATTACCATGTTACCGTTCAAAGTAATAATATAATTAATAATTTAATAATTTTTAAATAATCAAATTTTTAATATAAATAATTAAATAAATATATTAATAAATAATTATTTTAATTTATAAATATAATGACTCGTATGTTTGTGATGTTGTTTAAGTTATGAAAAAGAACGTACCAATGCTAAAGTTATTAAGATGGCAATCAATGCATCATTTCAAAGCCTAAGAAGAGAGGGGAAATAAACCCGAAAAAAGGTCAGCATTCCCACTTTAGCATCTTCCACCAATTGAATGGTCTTCATATTAAAAAACAATTTACATCTTCCAATTTTCAAATATTCAAAACAATCACTTCTGTAACGGTTACTTGGGTGTTTCTCCTCCTCCTTTATCTTCTTCTTCTTCCTGATTTGATCTCACATCCCAGTAAAATGCCGAAGGCCATTCATTTTGTCTCCCCCTGCCTGCTTCCTACACACCCTCTTCTCTTCAACCCAGTTGATCGATTTGTCATCACTTACCCTCAAAGCATCAATCTTCAGTCCAAAGCTGCCATTTTTCACTCATCACCTTTAGGTCCACATCTGCCCCACATCCAAAGGCCGATTACTTGTGCAAGAAAGAACAAAAAGGGATATGGGTCTCAAAAATTAAGGCGACTTTTCCCAAAATTGATACCATTTATGGTATCCTATATCAAGATCTTACCAGAGCCATTGGATCTTGTTGTTGGGGAATTGGGTGGCGGTGATGGAGGGAGAATAGGGTTTTTGAAGGGTTTTGGAGGAGGAAGATTTGACGGGTGGAGAAGAAGAGGGACTAGGAATTCTGGGTTTCTTGAAGTTTTTCTCTTTTCTGGATTGGGGCTGTTGCTGTTGTTTGGAAGAGAGTTTAAGAGTGATGTGTTTGTTGGCCTTCTGGCATTGGGTCTTTTTGGGGCTTTTCTAACCAAAGGATATAAAAGAGGTGTTAAAGATTGGGTTCTGGGCATTTGTTTTCTTGGTGCTTTGATGAGTTTTGGGTTCAAGAAAGAAGACAGGCAAAAATTGGTTGAGAGGCTCAGAGGTTGTTCACCAGTTTTGCAAGTCATGAAGGGAAAGAGAAGAAGAGGTTCACATACAGACTAATCTACGTTTTGTATTCTTTGATCAGCTCGTAATATGATTCTCCATAGTTCATTCCCCTTTAAAGTTGTTTCATCAACAGAGGATGGCCCTAGACACGCTGAACATGAAATCAGAGGCACAATGATGCTTCTGATTTGCACTTTGAATACCAATTCCGGAAAATTTAATGGAGCAGAAGTTGCTGTTCTTGAATTCTTTATATTTGTGCTGTGTTACTTTATTGAATGCAAGTATAGTTTGGCTCTTGGATATATGGAGGTGAAGCTCTTCCTTTGTGGGTTGTTAAATGAAAAACTGTTGGGTGTGTAGTAATCACACTTATGGTATACAGTACTCGTGCTCATGGATACTGCACGCATATTTATGGGATGTGAAAATTGAACGTAAAAATCAAGTTATATTTAATCTGTCTGTAATATTTTCTCCTAAAATAGATGTAAGAGTTTAATTGTAATTAATCTGTACGTAATATTTTTTCTTATCGATGTCCTTGTTGAAAATATCCTCGTCAGAAATTAGGAATATATTTCTCCACCAAATTCATCAACATTTTCATTAAAAATGTTCTTATTAGGAATCATAACTCTACTGCCTATTTCTATGTGAAAAACTTGACAAGAGACATCAGAGTCAGAGTTACATCAATTCTAATACTATTTATCATAAAATTATTATTTTTTTCTTAAAAGATAATCTGTTAAAATATATAATACTTATATTTATATAATTTAAATTTTTTTTTCTATTTAATATAAAATGTGAGAGTTAAGTTATATTTAACTGCCTCAGATATAATTCATCCGTGACACTCAGATATTCATCCGTGACACTCAGATATAATCCATCTGTGACACTATAGTACTCCAGTGTTGTAACGAAAATAAATAAGGGCACGCTTCCTGGGTATCCGAGAATGTATTCATGGCTATGCTCTCTCTTGGATGGACCAAATCCATCTTAATTCATTCTGATTCTCATGTACTGTGCTTTAAAGTTGTATTTAGAGCAACAAGAGAATCTGATTGCCTAAATCCTGATTAAAGATTGGCCTGGGGTGCACGTTGGCCTCTTCTTTAAATATGTTGATTTCTGGGCTTCACTAAGAGAAGCTCCTCGGGGCAATTAATGCATATGAGCCACACTTGTGTATTGGCATAGCATAGTGTGCATGGGAAACTTGGAGTTTATTCATGCTACATCAAGCGATCAAAGGATTCTTTTATCTTTACAAAATGGGAGTATTATTGGAAAAAAAAAATTTCAATTCTCCAAAGGAAGAGAGAAATGACCAAATTAGGCATTTAACCCAACTTATTGATATCAAGGTATCTTTCTCAACAATCAGTCATTTCTTCCTTGTAAAATCAAACTAGAACTGATTCATGTAAACTATTATGATTAACTCAAAAAATAATGTTCAATCACCTTTTCTTTACAATTCCCTCGACAATCCCATCAGTTCCAAATGAACCCGTGAACTGTTGGTTATCAACTGGACCAGGAAGAAGGAATGAGATAGAGAACCGCCCAGCAGGGCATAGATTTTGTGTCTGCATTTTGAAGACTTGAGAGTATTTACACACTATACTCTCACCAGTTGTTGTCACTCCCTTTATGAGCACCTTTCCGTCAGGTTCAATGTCACAACTAAAATCTGCTTTTATGAAATCAAAAGTAGATCTGTTAGCCACACTAAAACTATAAACATATATAGCATGGCATATGATCCAAGCCATAAATTAACCAGATTCCCGGACACAATCAAAGGGAGGATAGCAAAATACAGAAGCATTTTTCGTATGTCTGTAAATTGAAAAGATAGATAATTAAGCAAACTGAGATATCTAATGAATATTCTCTCTCCCACGTTGCATTTTATCAAGGCAATCACAAATGGATCATTAAGACAAAAACAGGACTTACTTTGATCCCTCGCTACCCCAGGAACTGACACACGGAACAAGTAGGAGTCATCACTTTCTCCAATGTCCATAAGTCCAACAATTGGCCCCATCTTTCCCATAGCTGCACTCCCAGCCAGCGCAACTCCACTTCTGGCAAAGCCTCTGATATTATCCCACTCCTTTTGAGTTGTTTTAGAGGGTAGAAACACCATAGATGGCCCAGCTCTTTCCACAGGATTGGTATCACCTGATGTTGGCAATGGAACACCCTCACCATTGGTTGCAGAAGGATCAATATATGGCATGCTGGTTAGTGGGGTTGCTGCAAGGACATGATTTGAGGGTGCCTTTGGCCACAGTTCGGGACCTCCTCCATGCATACCAGGAGGCCTGGAAAGCATCAAAATTTTCAGATGAATGTGTCAAAATTTGCAAAAAGCCGCAGAACTCAACAATTTAAAAATTGTCATTTGTCATAATTATCTGTCTTTCAATCCTTGACAGTCACTCACAGTTATTAGCTGCTCAACCAATATGCCCCGTCAAGGTGTTTAGAGGGCTCAAACCCACTTCTTTCCCTTCTTCTCACATCCCACTCCACGGAGACCGTTTTTGTTTCTGCTTCTTAATGTCTACGTTGCTTCTACACAATTTCGAATACCCAATTGACAGTCCACACAACCAATAACCCCAGAAAACATTTTGACAGATCTGATTTCCAAGAATCGAAGCTCTTAGAATTATCAAGTATCATCGTGCCAGCAAGAACAGCGGCTACATTAAAAGACCCTTGCTTTACCTTTTTGCTCCACTACCCACTCCCCATTTATTCTTCAATTGCTCAAAGGAACCAGAAATAGTATAATATCTTCACTTCCAAGCTCACTTTTTTCCTTGTTTTTTTTTTTTTTTGCAAGACACGAAGGTAATATCATGTGAATATTCATACATTCTACGCTTTTAAAATTTTCAAATATGCATGCCAATAGAGCGTAACTATGCGTGTGTGCGCGTGCATACCTGATCGGAGAACCCATCGGGGAGCCACCGGCAAAGGACGACGCCGATTTGAAGCAGACGACCTCACGGCTGCGTCGTATGCTCTGTCTCTCTCTCTCTCTCTGGTGTGAGTGTAAGACTACAGTTTGTGACTTTTGCAAGTCACCGCGACGAGGCCGTTTGGGTAATAAGGGTTGGTGCTGCAGGAGCACTATAACAAAGACGGATCGTCAAAGTCTTGAACCATTGGATTGGTGGGCCACTTTGCAAATCCAACGGTCAGGATTTCTTTTCTTCCATGCCACCCCTTGTCTCTTCCGTTTCTTTCTTTATCGATGCCCCTCGAACTTGGAACATAACATAACAATACTTTCCTCTTCCACCGGTATTCTCGCCGACGGTGGAGCTGTTTTCACCGGCGGCCGGTTCTTCTCCCACACACTCTCTGCTACGCCTACGCCTTCCTGACTAAACCCGGATTTTGTTTTGGTGAACTTTTCCATTTCGGGTCTGATTGAAAAGGACACAGAAAAAAATTAGAGACAACCAAAAAAAAAAAAGGTAAAATATCAGGCAACCCTTTATTATGGATTTAGTTGCTTTCTTATGGTTTCATTGTTTAGTAAATTTCAGCACTTTCAATTTAGTGATCAATATAGAGGAGGAGGAGGAGGAACATAGAGAGCTAAAGTAGTGTAAAAGGGTTTGAGTAAGAATTTAATCCTTGTTGCATTGTATTCAATAAACAAAAAAAAAGGGGGCATCTTGGGACAGAATTTTCACGGAATGTGGAAGTTCCTTTAAAAAGGGTTTATAAAGGCTTGCCTTTTTTTTTTTTGTTTTTTAATAACTCCTAATTTTGGTTAAAAGATACAGTTTTAATTTATTTTTGGTGTGTAAGCTTGTCTGTGGGATTCATGTGTATTTTTTGAGCCAAAGTAATTGATAGATGCATGGTTGGGGGTGTGTCTACTGGAGGAGCATTGGTGGTGGCTATGTTCTTTCTTCTAATTGACTGACTTGGAGATGATGTAATACCTCTATAGCTATAGCTATGAAGCAAAATTGGCTATCATCTCAATTATTTTTGGTTCTAATTAAAATCCAGGATAGTTTCCTTGATTAACCTGCATCTTCCAGTTTAATGCTGTAAGTCTGACAATATGCTTCATTTTGTACATCAGAAAATTATCATGTAGTTCCTTTTCCCAAGTTGGTAATTTTTCTTGCTGATTCTGACTCATAATATATTACGATCGTCGATTCTCTCGTTCCTTCACTCCTCCAGGTTCATCAGACGGAATGCAGCATACTGGATTACATTCATCACAGACCCACACAAATCTTCCCCGTGCAACCGAAGATGACACCAGGACACTGGAGCCTGGTCCAGGGATGATTTTGTTTCCTTCATGCCCGGCCAAAGAAGAATGGACAAGCATAATTGCTGCCAACAAAACGGGATTTGCACTGACTGGGAGTGCTGCAATGGGGCAGGTGGGGCCTACCATCGGGCTTATGGACATTGGAGAAAGCGATGATTCTTTCTTCTTTCGTGTGTCTCTTCCTGGGGTTAAAAGAGATGAAAGTGAGTTTCTTATTAGCAATTAATGAATGCTTCTAATAAATTCTTAGTAGCAAAATTGTTTGCCTTCGTAGTTATGACACCCATCTTTTGCGGGAAGCTGGCTTTGTTAGTATTGGAAGTCTTCCAATTCATTAAGGTGGCCACAACCCACGAGGGGGACTTCAGTCTTTAAGATTGAACGGTCTGCTAATGTCGGAATTGGATACTCTTCCAAGGCATTTAACAAATTAGCCGTGATTTTGTATTGATTGGCAAATCTTTCATCATATATTGTTTCTTCCTCCAATTTACCTTTGCCTTATGCTTTTTAGTTTGTGATTGCAGAGGAGTTCGGTTGCCAAGTTGAAAATGATGGTAGGGTGGTTATAAAGGGAGTGACAACAACGGGTGAGAAGACGGTACACGGATTCTCGCAGGTTTTTGAAATGCAGTCGATGAACCTTTGCCCGCCAGGGGAGTTTTCCATCACATTTCAACTACCTGGTCCGGTTGATCCTGAACAATTTTTTGGTGATTTTGGCATGGATGGAATTCTTGAGGGCATTGTGATGAAAGGATGGCATCCTCTTGAATAGCTTAAGATGAATCGCTAAAGCTCTTCCGACGCAGATGACGCTGTCCACAATCATGAATTAGTTGTTGAGTATCCGATTTAGCAATGCCAGGTCGAGAAGTATCGGACTGATCAGGATATATATATATCTATATAGAATACTTTTCCTCATCAATCACACTCTTATCTCGACGACCTTCCCCATGATCATGAACAAGTCATTGGATATCTGATTTAGATAGAATCCTTTTTCTCATCATACTCGCTCTCTCTCCCCTCCCCTGGGCCGCCCGATTGTGCTTAAATCACCACCTTCTACTCCACCATGAGTAAAGGCACCAATAGTGATAGTTTATAAAAACAAGTATTTGACTCAAGGTGGAGCAACCTGCATGGAAAGAAACGTTTTACCCTTCTTGTTTTCGTCGGTAAGCCAGAAGGCCATAGCTCCCGGACCAATATTTTCTGGTCCTTGGTTGAAACGATTCTTGAAAATAACAAAGCTATTGTTGCTTGTTTCTACCCCAACATTGGGGTACTTGCCAACAGCCATACTCCAATTGTGAAATGATTCTAACAAAGCCAGGAAAATAAAAAAGCATAAATGGACAAGAAAATAAAAGGTAAGATGATGGTTTTAAAGGGAACGGATTTGCTTTATGCTAAATAAGACCCTTACATTGATAATTATACTTTTCCTTCCTTTTTTTTTTTTTTTTCATTACTTAAAAATGATTCCCATTGACCAAGCTATATTTGGAAGTACTCACTGCATCAAACATACATAACAAAGAGGCATGCAACTAATCTTTGGCAAACTTACACTGCAGCATCCATGCTACAATCACTAATGATCTGGGGGAGGTGATTGCTGTTTCTCTAATCCCTGTTGTGGCCACATTTGTTGTGCCATATATGGGTGAGAATGTTGGGCATACATCGTTGGGTCGATCACAGGCTTGCCCATGATCACGCCAGGGGCTCCAACCTGGGGTGCATGCTGTGGGGGATAGCCATAAGGGAGTGCATCAGCAGGCCCTGCAACGGGAATTGTTCCTCTAGGGATGGATCCTAGAACTTCATCTTTCAAGTCCTCCCTTGGCACAATGTCGACCAAGAAATCAAATATATCCGTCCTGGTGATAGCTGCGGCTATGTCATTCTTTTGAAGCGTCCTCCTTTTGTTCTCTTCAGTGTGATTCCAAGACCGTAAGGTCAATTCTAGGATAAACATTTCACATGCCCTGGCAAATACAACTGGCGCTTCAGCTGATATCATCCTCACATCCTCATCAGCCTTCATAATCTTCTTGATCCTCGCTAGGGGAAGGCTATGATTCTTGAAGTCAGTAACGTTTTCAATTTCTTGGTACTGGTTTGCCCAAAAAGCCTGAAGTTGTTGCTGCAGTTGCTGTTGCTGTTGATGGTGGATCTGCTGGTAGGCAAGTTGGTGTGGCAAAAGCTGAGCTCCAGCAGACTGGCTGGTGGATTGAAGGGCCCCAACAGAAGTAGCAACTGATCCTGAATGTGGGACGCCAGGGATTTGGTTTTGCTGATATGGGTTTATTCCATATGGCATTTGAGCTCCACTGTTAACTCCCATGGATGGGGGCTGTCCATGCCCTTGTGGATCCATTCTGATCCAAGTAAACCCGGTAACACAAAACCAATGCCTCAGCATTCATTTTAAATAGCACAAGAAATAAACATTGAATTAGAAATGCATGTTGCACATAAGGTTGATATGTAGGCAATGGCATCATCCTTGCTTATTATCCCCACAGGACAAGGGAAATTATTTCTTTTCTCCAGTTTCGAAATAATCCAACTCCAATCTTCATGATGCCACTTACACAGAATAGCAAACTGACTTTCTGTTGTCACTTGCTAAGAGAACTATGACTCTTTTTCATTCTAGGGAAAGTACATATGTACCTAGTGCAATAGATACACATACCAGTAAAAGTGTCAAACTTAGACATAAGAGAAATTCTTAGATGAAATCGATCAGTCAGCATGGATCTAATCTATGAAATTGTGTCATGTATGGCAAAAAAGACCAATTGCAATTAGTGGCAATTTCATTAGGTCCAAATAGACCCAATTCACTTGAGATATTCTCCCACGACTAGCGACTGGAACTGTCCAATCAGCATAAGACATTGCAATTCATCTGCAATTTGTGGAGAGAGATCCAATCAATGGGAAACAGAACAAAAAGCGACTTACGCAACACTTGTGCAATCAAGCTTAAAGAAACTACCTTTTTATAAGGAAATTTAGGAAAAGAAAAACGGTTACACAAAAGCAACATATAGACGTTGTTACGATAATTTAAATCAAACGAAACAGAACCTACTCTAGTACTACCCCAAATTCATGCTTGCCTTAATTTATACAAAGAAGAAAAAATAGGGAAAATTGAAAAGAGATTAAAAAAAAAAAAACCCAGAAAACTTTTGGGTTCATTTATGTTGGAAATCACCCGGATGATGATTGAGAAAAGCAAACAGATAACAAATGGGTGTGGAAATTCTATATGTAGAAGTACACGCACACAACAGAAAATACGTTTTGAAGAGTTTACCTTTTGGCTATCAAGCCTTGTAGCACTTGCTGCTTGCAAATAGGGAAAGCACACTAATTTTACGAGAAAAGGAAACGCTTTTTTTGATCCAAAAAAAGAAAAAAGGAAGGAAGAAATGCTTTTACATGAGATCTGCGGGAGAATTTATGGATTTATATCCGAGGGATTGGAAGATCTTTATGGAAAATCTTTTGGTACAGTGGAAAGACGAGACTTTTAGATTTTCTGGGATTTCAAGAATCAGGAAAATCGGATCTTTGGTCAGGGATTTGACGATGTTTTCCGTTTAGGAAGATGGTTCATGGGAATGGACCTGACAATCTGAGATTGGAAACAAAAGCTGATAGCCCTGTCTCCGCATGTTCGGTTCGATTTCCGTCATCTGCTGTCAGAAAATTATATTGTCTCGCTCTCTCGTTTGTTTTCGTTTTTGTTTTTTATTTTTATTATTTTTCAATCTCATTTATGGGGTTTTCGAGTTCGACTCCTTCGCCGTTTCCCTTTTCTCTTTAATGTTGTATTTTATTTTTATTTTTTTTAACCCTATCACGAATTTATCTGTTGGATAATTTTTAATTAGGGTCGGTGTGTTTAATTCGAGAATTATTTTGTAAATGAGATTTATTGGAGATAGTGCTTTTTTCTTTTTTTTTTTTTAGAAAAGTAATCCACTAGGCTTTAGTCAAGCTAGCATTTGAAAGTTAATTGCTGCCATTCAGTCCATTTTTTAGTGGTTCCACTCATCCACCTGTTTTAGACACTACCATTTGCTTCCTGTCACCAAAGTCAAAAACAGGAAAGCAGAGACTTTCTGGCGCTGGTTATTCTTCTATATATATATATATATATATAATTAAAATTTATTTAATTTTTTATTTATATTTAAAATTAAGTTCATTTAATTCATACTTCAAATAAATTAAATTAGAAATCTCTCTCTCTCTGTCTCTCTCTCCCTTTTTTTTTTTTTTTTTATAGATGCATAACCATGTCCATTAAGAATTCTAGAACAAGGAAAGCGGAACGCTTGATGTGACCAGGAGCATAAGAGGGTGAGTTTGTGGGTCATGCTCAAAACCGTAAAGGACGTTTTCATTAATTTTAAAACCGGAAGGGATATATGAGAGAGCAAAAACCAACTAATACGGCATAATTGAGGAGACTTGAGTCAATCTAATTGACAGACTTCAGCGTCATTTGTTGCAGTCCAGCCCTTCCCCAAGTATACATCGGATTAAGAGAAGTTTGCATCGAAGAGACGGCCACTTTAACTTTGACGCCATTACAAATTGGCAAGAATTTCTAAGCGAGCTGTCAGTTGCAAAGAGCAGCTAAAATGAAAGCAAGCAAAGTTTTTTTTTTCTAGACACGCTCTGCTTAAGTTCTTCTTCGCATTCATTTTACCCTTTTCTGTTTTTGGGTTCTATAAAGAACTCCAAATTAGTACTTCAAGTTGTTAACCAGCAGAAATCAGACTTCAAAGTTGGACGAAACCAGAAAACGGGAAAATGAGGTTGCATGATGTTAACTCGGTAATTGATATTTCTTCACCAATGAACACAATTACTAACAAGATCAGATGTCAATTCGGTAACTGCTTCCATCAATGAGCACATAACTACCAACAATTTCAGATCTTTATATCAAATTCAGATCTTTTTCACGATATAATGTACTTATATTTAGCCAACATTGAAGAATCAAAATAAGGGTGAGAAAATTTGTGGAATGAAATAGAACCCAAAAAATAAAAATAAAAATCGATGAATGAACAGAGAAATCCTAGGTATAGTCTATTCCTGCCTTAGCATTTTCCAGATTTGAATCTCCTCAACCTGTTTTTGTGTTTGCCTTCTAAACCCAATGCTTACACACTCCATATGCACTGGATATCCACCTGACCTGCATCTGAAAAATCTGCATATTGTATTGATCTTTTATGGGTTGCCCCATAATTTGGCAATAATTAGATAACTTGCTGACCTCGTGACCAAACCAATCACCTCGAAAAATTGGCGACAATTATGCTGACTGCCATAAAGAATACATAAAGGCAAACAAGGCAGAAGCCCCAGAACCTGGGCACTCGAAATCTGGACCAAGTGATGACTAATAGAGACCCCATAAGGCTCAAAAGCAAGAACACAAATGCAATCACTATACCAATGTGGAAATGGAGTTCATAGGCTTGTGGATAAGTACCAGCAGTTTGCATCACCAGAGCTGTTCCAAGTCCAACAAGCATGTTAAACATTGGTCCAGCAAAGCACCCAGCCATAGCCATTGCTGGCTGCCCAGCTTTGGCCACCGCAACATCTGCAACAAGATCACCTACTGAATTTCCCCAGGCAAGTACTGTGAGTCCAAGGAGTGAAGGGTGCACTTCAAGAACTGTCCCAAGAGCCGCTAGGCAGTTAAGTAGTTCCCCGGCAACAGTTGATATCCAAAAGACACTCATTAAAAATGCCACAAGCACAACAAGAATTTGTTCGGTCTGGGGTGGTTCCCTTTCCAGAATATAGTGAAGAATTGCCAGTGAAGAGCTAGCCAAGAACGTGATTAACCAAAGTGGAAAATGGGTGTTTGGAAGGAGGAACACTATGGGATGATCTAATGGCAGGAATGAATTGCAAGCATATAAAAGGGCTAGAGGGCAAAGAGCAATATTGGCAGATAAGTAGAACCTGCTCCACTGTGATGGTGCAGTTCGTGGAATTGTTAGCTTTAGAAGAAATAAAACAGGAAGTTCCCATACTTGTGATATCTGCATAAGTGAAAGAAACGAAAATCAGAAAAGAATCTTTATTTAGTTTTCTCTATCAGATTCTAAATGGCCAAAATAAAACCATAACAAGATGAATCCCAACTAAATAAATTCACAAAACTTCCACCCAATTGCTAGGTGATCAATGAGACATTGATTAGTTTTCTCTGAAACAAAATAACAGATCAAGAAACATATTATCAGCCCATAATGAGTGGACTGATTGCACCACTAATGTCTTGAGAATGTGAGGATCCTTAAAGACATGAAACAGGAGATCCACCAGGTCAAGAAAGAGCAAAGATGCTTATAAGATAGACATTGCAACAAAGATGTTTACTGAGCCGCTAACCCAATGGGCCTCCTAAAACGCTGGAAAACAAAGATGAAAGATCCCCCATTTTTGCAACCCATCTTATATAGAATGTAAAGTTATTTTTGGAACACAATTCCAGTGAATATTAATTATCATTATGATATCAACAACAGCATTCAACCGCTCATCCAGCACCAGCAAAATACTACCTCTATTAAACATAGTAAATAAAATGTATTAATTGCCTAGCATAGTGCCAAAATTTTCGAGAACAACATGAGCAAAATAACGGGAGTTACCTTTCCATAAACCCTTTTGAAACAACTAGAATTCTCATTCTCACCCTTCAACCTCCCAACCACCAGTTCTTCACCTCTTTCACAATCCAATTCTCTTGCATCCCTCACATCCTTTGCTCCCTCTTCACTACCACCACCACCCCCGCTACTAATCCCCATATCCATCCAAAACACAAACCCAACAAAGAACACATAAAACGCCACAAATCCAACAGCCTGCCAAAACGAAATCTCACCACTCAAGTACACATAAAACAAAAACAAGGCACCCACCAAATAAAACCCAACATCCCTCAAAAAAGACCCAGGATCCAACTTAAATGGGGCAGCATGAATCGCAACAAAACCAACCACGAATGCAGAAACAAAAGTACCCGCAGATAATATAGCCCCAAACCCAGTCTTATACTGCCCGGACCGGACCGCGGCAAGAGAGGCAAAAACATCGGGCGCCCCATTGCCAAGAGCCAAAAGGGTCACTCCACCCATGCTAGGGGAGAGGTTTAAGTGATGGGTGAGCTTAGTGATGACAATAGAGAAATGGGATTGGGCTGTTTTGATGAGAACATAAAACTGTAAAAGAATGAACATTGAAAGGCATGGAATTGAAAGAAAGGATCTTTCCTTGAGGAGACAAAAGTGAAGGAAGAGGTAGTTGACGAGGCCATTCGTGGGTTCGAGAGAAGAACAAGAAAGAGGGAGTGTCTCTGTCTGGTTTGTCTGAGTCTCGGAAAGTAGGGATCTTTGAGGAATTCGGGGAGATGGGTAGGGGCAGATTGGCGAATAGGAAAAGAGGATGGTGATCAGGAGGGTTATACAAAGTGCTGCAATGGCGTTTAAGAGAGAAGAAAAGAGAGGAACAGAAAAGGCCATGCCATTTCACGGCAAGCTTTCTGGGTTTCTTTTTCTCTTAAAACTGACGGTGTTTGTTTTGACTATGTAAATATTTTTACTGCTTGGAGACTCAGTATTTAGTTAGGCTTCTGCTTTGACGCAAACGGGCCCACCTAAAATCACGTTAGATCAGAAGATCAAGCAACTGTTCACAGTTTAATCGGAAGATCGCGCAGCATGTCAATAGCTGTGCAATATGTCAGCAGGCACTGGCCCACACACCGAGTCATTTTCAGGGAAACAGGTTAAACACAACCTTGATTCTTGACGCGTTTTGCCACCCGTAAGGCATCCGTTTAAATTGGAGTTTCGTGGAAAATAATGCGTAGTGTAGAAATATGAAGATTCAACCTGCCAACTGTGAAAGAACAGTCTTGAAGCGGGTGACCGCTTGCTCACCCCGCCCTCCATTGCTTAAGCATCCGAATTCCTCCATGAATTCAATTCAATTATAGACATTAAACTTGCGAGGATATGTGTGTGCACGTGTTTTTTCCCTTCTGTCTTCTGGTAAGCAGGACATCTCACTCTATTATCAAAATATTCAATCGGATCCATATCTTCATCATCCCTCTTGCGTGCATTCTTGCTGACTGCTATCTCTCCGACAGAGGCTTCCATAGACGTCTCCGTTTTCTATTCCTCCTTCATAAGAACAGAGGGCCAAACAGAGAAACAAAAATACATATAAACAGGGACACTGAAAGCTGTAAGGCCCCGGGGGTTTCGTTTTATGCTTATGGAGATTTTGGTTTTGTAACTTACACAGAGGAGAGGGGATGGAGAAGTCCTTGGTGTACAGGGATTAATCACGGGAGGAAACTAATAACGTTTACATTGCAAGTCAAGTTTTGCTTCTTTACCTGCCTTTTAATTCCGGAGCACAAAGCTAATTTAATTACTAATTAAGTCTGGTAATGTGCTTCGTGCAACCACAAGAGTAGCACAGGATAGCCAATCTTTCAAAATTTTCCCACTATCACTAGGAAAAGGAATTCCTACCTGTCAAGAGAAACAAACGGTGGGTATAATTTTGGGATCGGAGAGCTGACTTCTACCTAAATGCTTTGCATTTTATGTATTCATCCACATTCCATGGGAGGTAGGGAGGGAGAATACAGGTTCCAAAACCTCAACCTTGGGGAAGTTCCAATTTGTAAATCTCATTACAATCCGGTAGTGTGGAATGCAATCCTATCGTATAGTGATGATTAGGGAGAGAAAAGTCCTTCAAACAAAAGTGTTATAAGTCAAAAATTAGTTTGAAAGAAGCATTTTAGGTTCCACAAACACCAAGAAGTTCTAAATTTCTTTGTTGAACACAAAACTTAAACCTGTTTATAGTTCCCCTTCCCCAGCCCAGGGGGGTTAGCTGCCTTCCATCTTATCTGCATCATCTGCAAACATACATTCACCATATCCTATCCTCATCTATACTCTTCAGGCAAGCGGTATCCAGACATTACTAGTTTGTTGGCAAACATCTTGCCTGTCTTGGGCATGACATGCCAATGCAACGTCAAGTTGAATTCTTTACCACGGAGGTTGCTCCCCTACAAGAAGGAACACAATAAGTCTTCTCCAACATAGAATGGATGGGGAAAATAGAAGAAACTGCATCATGAAGTAGCATAGACTACCTGATCAACAAATCGATACTTGTTTGCAGTCTGAACCCAAAAGTTTGCATGCTCTTTGGTGGGTATAATGGCATCCCAGAGTGAAACCTATCATGCAACATTTGAACACAATTTGGTTGACAAGAAATTTAAAAAATGCGTGAAAAGCAATGCCAAGTCCCTTATCTCTAATATAAATCTATATCAGGAAGCATTGAAAAGCAAACTGATTCTAGGTCCATAACTACCTTCAAGGTTCAAATGCTTGGTTCAAGGTATAAATTCAAGTAATGTAGGAAAAAGAGACACTGAATCTAGACTAATCCGAAGCTGTAACTAAGGTACGTACCTGGTTCAAAGCGTTCTCCAAGGTTCCATACTCTGCTGCCACAAATACAAAAACCTGCAAAAATATGAAAGCAATTACCCTAACATTTGAATCAGCTTTCAAGAATCACCAAAAGGTTCTGGTGAGAGACACACACAATTGAATCTCATCCAGTTGGTAAGCCATCACTCATGACATAGACCCACTTATACACATGTGAACAAGTGTTATGTGTTCATGCTACATGGTCCCTAAAACATGAAAGAATTATTTTATCAGGATATTCAAATCCAAATTGCCAGAACACTTGAAACAAACTTCTACAGAAAAAGAAACCAATCATTAATTGAAAATATCAGACACTCACATACCTGGCGTAAAGCCAGATGGCTCACCTCTGTTCTAGGGTATCAGGTTTGCAACACAGAAATTGAATGAATATAAAAATTTGGCCAAGGCTAAATCCCAAAGGTTTTCAAACAACATACCTGTTTCGTGTTCCATGTAAACAGTGACTGTAAGTCAGCTGTTATATTCATTGTCAGACTGACCTACATTAGATCATTGAAAAGTTAATTAGATTTGTACCACTAGCTAACGTCCCAGGGTATCTGGACCAAAGTCCACAAAAGTGAACATAGAAAACTACCAGCATAGGCAGATTATGATAGAGATCACATTATCTGGACAGTCAAAAGCCGACAACAAAACAATCATTAACATCTAAGTAGAACAACCAGCAATACAAAAGTACACGCATAGTGGATAGCACTCAACAGAAGAAATGTTTTCTTACTGTGAGAACCTATTAGTTGAATAGCAAGTTTAAAGGTCCAATATTGAGTGGGGGCGGGGTGTTCAAAGGATGGAGTGTCATGCAATATAGGGTTTCAAACATTCTCGAGGATCTTCAACAAGAACCAGAATTCACAACAAGAAATGTCAAAACATGAAAACAGCACAAAACAGATCCCAATTATAATAGGTTTCTGAATAACACAAGTTCATGGATCAATCAAACTTGTCAGTAAAAAGTAGCATATCTATCAATTATTTGCTAAGATCAACAAAATTTTCACATAGATTGAGCAAAAGGTAGTTAAAACATGTCAGCATAAAGTACAATCAGCTTCATTACAACACTGTTAGATCGTAGTAAAGTGCAAGAATTTGTGCCTCTCTCAGGAAGCCAAGTTTTCGGACAGACACCAAGCATACAATAGGATTAAGCAGAACAGGGAGCAACCAATCAGAGTGGAGTGTTAAAAATTGAGTCTTGTGGTCATTGAATTCCCGGGGTTTCTCAAAGGAATTATAGTAATTGAAATCATTACGAAAAAAAAAAAAACTGAACTTGAAAAACAAAAACCCCCGAATTCTAAACAACAATTCAAAGTAAATCCACAGCAATTGGCAAAGCTTTAAATTGAAAAGGAAATTAACATAGGGGAGTCGTCGAAGTCACCTCATCATTTCCATTGGGTTGCTTCTGGAACCAATTGATATTCAATATCTACAATCACAATAAAATTAAAAATTAAAAAAAAACTCAAAAAATAATTTTGACAAAAAAAAAAAAAGAACCCGACAACCTACGGTAACAGATCCACATGTACAGACCAAAAAAGAGAAACCTGGATTTGGGAAGAAGGAGAGGGGGAGTTAAGGTTGTCGGAGAGCGAAGCCATAGCGCACATGAGCGCCAAGATGGTGAGGGCGAAGGTCAGCAACGCGTTCGCTCTGTACCCAAAAGAATGCATCTTTTTCTTCTTCTTCTTCTCCTTCTTCTTCTTCTTCTTTCTTTTTTCTTCAACTCTTTCTTTTGTCGCGTGTCGTTTCGAGGAGGTTTCGGTGTCGTTTTTGGTTTAGCAGAAAGCTGAGTCTAGCAGCGCCTCCTTCACTTCCAGCTCGTTTCTTCTGCGTCTGTCAATGCAATGCCACCGCTGCCGCTGCCATTGTTGTCAGTCTCGACTCGTGTTTTAGTTCGGCGTTCCTTTCAGGGTTTTGTCTTTTTTATTATTATTATTATTAGATTTTTATTACTTAATTGTTATTGCCATAATTATTATTTTTACAATTAGGAATATATGATCGTTATTTTTCTGGATTCTGATTGGACAGGACACGTCCATCTTGTGGACCCAGATTCTGACGTGGCAGTCAACCGTACATCCATGTACCGTCGTCGACTAGAAACTCACAGGCATGAAGAAGCTATTTTATTTTATTTTTTTTATATGCTATTTTTTAATGTCATGAAATCGAATTTCGAGATTTTTAAATTTAATTCTGTTTAATAAAACGAAGTGAAAAACATAGGTTTGGGGTGAGTGTTGTTGTCGATGTCACTTAACCAATTAATAAACAAACTTTGATTAATAGAGCATTTGTGGAGGGGAGAAATTTTTTATGAATAATTTATTTAATTTTATAATATTAGTATAAATTATAAAAACATATTATTATAAAAAAATAATTTTGAAATAAAAAAATAACTCTTCTAATAAAACAACAGATGGGGTTTATAATTAAAAAAATAAAATAAAATAATAATAATAATAATAATAATAATAATAATAATAATAAGACATCATCCTCGTAATTAAAATGGACGGGAGGTGGTAATGAAAACAACAACACCTTTGTCAAACTTCTACTTCATACAAAGCCCATCCCAACCCTTGTATTTCACACAAAGCCCATCTACTCCGTACAAAGCCCATCCTAATCACAGGACATTGAGTTTATGGATATTTTTTACTTATCAATTACTTTTACTCATTTTCTCATTTTCAATGTCATTTTATTATTATCTATACATTTTAATTATGATCATGATGCCTTTTTTTTATTTTTCTTTTCTATAAACCCTCAAGTGATAATAAGAACAACACATTTATTTCAAGTCAAAATTTTACCCCATACAGAGCTCATCCCAACCGTTCTACTTCACATAAATCCCATTCTAAATTTTTTATTTATAAATTGTTTAATTCTCTTCTCATTTTAAATTTAAAATGTTTTAATCACACAATTTATATTTAAAATTTTAATATTAATCAGTTTTGTGTGTGTGTCTCTCTCTCTCTCTCTTAGGACTTACATATTTTGTATTAGGCCAATTGTTGAATTTCTTTCCTTTTTTTTCATCGGTTATATATACATTTATTTCATGAATTTTAAAAAAAATTTTCTTTAATTTTCCCAAACAATAAGGAATATTTGGGATAACATTGATAACTAGTACTAACTAGTCGTTATTGCCTTTTTTTAGTCAAAATTTGTCAAAAATCTCTAATTTATTCACAATTCATTTGATTTATTATTCTATAATTGGTAAATAAAAAATTAAAAAAATACATATATAACTCTAATTTTTAAAATTTTCAAGTGAACATAGTCTACCACGTAACAATTCATTCAACAAATCAAATAAAGTTGAAAATCTACCTTGGGAGATTACAATTTGTTGGATTTGATTCACGGATGAGAAGGGGTCTCGAATGCGGACACACATATATATAAATTGATTCGTTGCTATGGAGCGGTGGGTCGAACAACCCTCTCAAAATAGACGTTTGTCAAAGAGAATAGACAGCTTAAATCAACGTTTTCTGAGTGCATCAGGCATGGCAACATATGAAACGACAAATCATTTATTCAAACACGACATTGAATGGTGCACTCAACGTTAACGCGTGTTGCTTAAAAGTTGCAATCCACGAGCCATCAAATTTGTAGTCATTCTATCCAAAACGACGGGACCCCAACAACCCCCCCCCCAAAAAAAAGAAGAAGAAGAAGGTATTCATCTATTAGAAGAGAATTCACAAATCTTTATCTGATTCTCATAAAAAAAAGAAGAGAGAGAGACCAATAATTCTACTGTCTAATCATGTGAAACGACAGATCGTTTATTGAAACACGACATTGAATGGTGCACTCAACACTAACATGTTGCTTGCAAAGGTGTAAACAATGAGCCATCAAATCTGTAGTCATTCTATCCAAAACGAAGGGACCCCAAAAAAACAAACAAAAAAAAAGTATTTATTTATTAGAAAATTCACAAATTTGTATCTATTACTTACGGCTCATTCTTATAAAAACAAAATTTAATACTTAAATTTAGGAGATTGACAATTTTATCATTGAACCAAGCAACTAACAATACTTGGTGTCTTGAGATTATCTTCGGAAAAACTTAATATGGATTGATGCATTAATTGACTTGAGAATATTCATCCCTTGAAAGGAAACACACACACACACACACACACACACACACACAAAAGAAGAAGAAGAAGAAGAAGAAGAAGAAGAAGAAGAAGAAGAAGAAGAAGAAGAAGAAGAAGAAGAAGAAGAAGTGGGTACTTGAAATGGTGGTGTTAATGTGTTAGGCCTGCGTCCTGAAGCATGGCCCGTAGTGGAAAGCCCTAAAGAGAAAGCTGGTGTTTTCATGTGAACACCCTCCGCTCCCCCGTGGGCTCCAAGGGGAGCCTACATTTGCATGCCACTACAACCAAAGAGTATGACAAATCAATTCAAAGACACAAGCGAGATGCCTCTTTGGATCTCTGAATTGTACTCGTCCAAATGTTTCACATGATAAAAAGGTCCAAAGGTAGAACCAAGCCAAATTCTAGTATTTTTTATTTTTTTTGATTTAAAAGAAAAGTCATATAACTTATATATGCATAAAGAGAAGACAAAAGAAGTAAGATTGAAACTTTTATTTCTTTTCTTAATATAAGATTCGTATATTAATTATTCTAGACAATGAATCTACATTTTAGAATGTCCTTGTATTCTTTTTATTCGGCACTTGAGCCTTTTTTCTGCAAGTGTGGAAGCCCAATATAAAACCAAGTTCTCTTTTTCGGCCGAAATTGGCTATAGCAGTAAGAACCCACTACAAAAGTATACCATAGAAGACAAAACAGTCGGCGCCAATTAAAACAAAAACCAAAAAAAAAAAAAGGGGAAGAAGAAGACGACAGACAAAACATAATAGAACATTCATAGTGTTAATTTGACGACTAAGACAAGACATAATAGAAAATTCATAGTGTTATTTTGACTACTCTAGCGACATTCACATAACACTGCAGCTGTTGGTGTTCTCATCACTGAAGATGTGAGTTAAAGGATCAGCCCCGGGAGGGGGTAGCATCGGCGGCGGCATGTAATTAACGGCAGGATATGGCCGGGCATACATCATTGGTTGAAACATATCGTTCCCATTTTGCCTCTGCTGCTGGTTCATCATCATGGCCATGTATTGCTGCTGCTGCTGCTGATTGTAAGGGTTTCCAGGACCCATCCCTTGGTAATATGCATATCCCCCGTTCATTGCTGCACCGTTCATTGCTGCAGCTGCTGGCAGCCCTTGTACTGCTGCAGGGAAATGTTTATTTCCCATCCGATCATAATTGCCCATTGGGCCCATTTGGCCCACATTCTTGGCACCACTACCGCCGCCACCACCACCACCATGGCTGAAGCCATCAAAATCATGGTGCCCTTGTTTGGTTTTATGAATGACATGGGCCCCATCTTTTTTCCCTCCACCCTTTTTGAGCCCATTGGTATTGTTGTTTCCATTGCCTACACTACCATTCTTGGTAGTACCGGTAGCTTCATGCCCTCCACCCTTACTTTTCTTACCAAATCCTAAAAACGCGCCAATACCTTTGACACTACTTTTAACTTTACCATCTTGTTTTTTATTCTTGCCATCGCCACCAGCTCCTCCACCTTTTTGGCTTCCATTAACATTCTTGCCATGTTTGCCCTTAATTGCCACTGGCATGTCAATAGCTCCACCGCCTCCCTTGCCATTTCCACCGGCTCCACCACTCGTATAAGGAATCGTACCGTGGGGTCCACGTAGTCCCGGAAAATTAGCCATCATGGGCATCATCTTGTTGGGCGGATGATGACCATGACCATGGCCATGGCCAAGCTCCTCCTCATCAGACTCATCATCATATTCATCTCCAAACCCATCAAACTCATCATCATCACCTGCATACTCGTCCTCGGGTAAATTGAACTTGACAGATTTCTGGTCCTTACGATGGGGTACCGTTACATCCTTGGACCCCCCCTTGAATTGTTGCATTTGTCGTTGGTGCTGACCTCCTTGTCCTTTTCCACCCTTATTTTGAGACTTGTTATCTTTTCCACCTCCTTTGCCATCCTCAAATTGCAAGTTCTTGAATTGATTGTCGAGAAGATTTTGGAAATTAATGTTGGCCCCCTTTTGACCACCCCACAACTCTGCATGTTTCCCTGACTTCTCAAGCTTTTTTATGAGCTTGACTGGGTCAACATTTCCTGTCACCGTTACCTTCCCTTGCTCTGCATTTACCGTGGTGGTATGCACGCCTGTCCAGTATCAATAGGACCCCGATGAGCATTTTCAGCTAACATTGACCAGCAGAATGGGACAAGCACGAAAAAAAATTAAATATTCATAGGAAAGAAACTGATATTTCTACGGAATCACCATTGCAATTGTTGCATCTAGATTCTAGCAGTCATCAAGCTTGAACAACTAATGAAAAAATTATACATAAATGTCTTTTTCAGTCCCACCAATTAGGGAAGACCAAGCACTCTCCGTCTTTCTGAACATCCCTTTCACCACAGTTTTAAAAGTTTCTTTAGCTATTTCAATTTCCAAATGAGATGGAAACAGGAGCTTTTTCAGTCTGAACTGTACTGATTAACCAATAAATATACAATCTTTCACAGATTAAGTATCAGTTAGGTGAATTTGATATAGCCATGAACCAGAAAACAGAACTATATCACGACTTTTAAGAGGTTGGCATGATAAAAAAAAAAAAAATCTTGGAGAACATACTAGATTTACACAAAACCCTCTGACTACAGTCAAATAGTTCCATCCATGAACATATCAAGACAACAATAATCATAAAGAACAAATCTTGGAAAAGAAAACAATAGCAGAAAACATAAGGAGCAGAGCATACCATCTATTTTTTGCAAATGTTTCTTTATTTTCTGCTTACATCCATCACAGTGACACTGTATATTCACTCTCAGAACGCAAGTCTGCCATAAGAAGCAACCACAAAACATGAACAACAACAACAACAACAACAACAACACAGTTACTTAAAATCAAGACCAAAATAGAAAGAAGGAAACTAAAAGGATAGATGGAATGTCAGAAAATGGGCAGTGTCCAAACTAACTCAAATCTTGGAGCACGAAAATGGAAATTCAAAGGATGAATTACTATTGTACCTGCATCTTCGTTAACTCTTGCTTGTTCATACTTTGTGATACAGAACTGGAACTTCTGTACCAGTTAAGTTAGCCAAAACTAGGATACACAGAGAGAGAGAGAGAGAGAGGTAAAAGAGTACTTTGCGACTGCGTTCAGAATGAGAATGAAATTAAGCTGGAAGATTTCAAGAAAATAAGAAGCCGTGAGAGCTAAAAGGCGGTTGCAGATCTTTTGGCTCCCTCATCTTCCATTTCAGGACTAGGCTAGCTTATTTTAAACTTTTCTTCTTCTTAGCGAGAGAGAGAGAGAGAGAGAGAGAGAGAGAGAGAGAGAGAGAGGTTGCCTAGGGCGGTTCAAATTGATATGAAAGGCTTCGGCTTATACCAGCTGGACTCGGCTTTATAACATCAAAGTTCAAGTGTTTGCCAGCCCAAATTTGAATAATAATATGATTATAATATAATATATAATAATAATAATATTATTATTATTATTAATTTTTGAATATTATATTAGATTGGAGGGGTATAATTGAGAGGAAGAGGAAGGTATTGAGGGCAGGTTTATTGTACTGTATTGGGGTTTGTGGGTATGCTGTGGGGGCCTGCCATCAAGTAAGCACATGGGGTTTCACCGATTGTCTCATATATTTTCAAGTGGGTGTTAACTCTCAATAGTCAATAGCATAGTACCACGAAAGTTAAATTCACTCCTCCATTTTGGTGTTCAGTCGTGTAGCAATCTAAAGCTGTAAAACTTGCCATTTCACGTTGCTCTCAGTTTTGATTATGCTAAACTGTTTTCAAGCAGTCCAAGTGGTCGTCACCTCTGCGATTGGAATGGCTAGAGGTTTGACTACCAATAATTTAAAATTGTTGGGAATTATTGCACTTGAAGAAGCAAACTTGAAATTAAGGGAAAAGTCGATCTTTCACGGATGTTCATTCATTGCATTGCGTTATTTAATGTATTGAGGAAAACTCGAGAGGTTGTCGCGAGTGAATCGAGGCAGACGCCTCAACGAGAAATGTAACGCCGCACAATTTTAAAATTCTCAAAACAACAAATATGGCAAGTTTCTAGTGTAGTGTGTGGTGGTTCACAGTGGAGGTAGTTGGGGAGAGGGACTTCGGGCATCTCTGTCTAGTAAGCGGTAAGATTACAACTTCAGCCTTCACGGATAGAGCTCTCCCATTGTCGCTCCTCAAAAGCCCGTCCCCTTGAACAAAGTGCTGTCCCTTTTGTATCTTCTGGCATGCTCCCAGCTTGCTTGTAAATGAAAAGATGTTTGAATAGCGACAAAAAATGACCCCCACTACAAGGAAGAAGCCCAGAAATATCAAACCGTACACACATTGCTTTACAGGGCTACTTGCCACACTCTATCATTTGTGTGTATTATTATTATTTTTTAAAATAAGAAAACTATGGTAGCATTTTGCTAATCTCGTCGGAGAGATTTACGAATGAGTAAATTTGATTAAAATTATTAATTATTTTTAGAGCTTACAAGAATTTAAACCTATAACCTAAGTGACACAAACAAATAAACCACAAAGAGAGGTGGCATTGTGATAATATAATATCGGTTTCTTTTTCATTATTTTTGAACTATTGTTCAATTATTCATGCAATGGCCATGTTGGAACCTCCTTTTTGTTCTCCGGAGTCCTGAGGGCTGGAGAAGAGGCAATTACTGGAGGTATGGTACTTCGTGATACAAGTGAAGTCCCAGTAAACAAAACAGTGTTACTTCAGCAATCAAGGGGAAATCACCTTGAAGTGGGAAAACAGCCATGGTATAGTCACGTGGTTACCTGATCTAACGGGTGTAGCCTCTTGGTTACTTGATCCAACGGGTGAGAAAGCTCCAAACATGTAAATGTTTCGTTTGATCCGTTCCCAAGAAAGAAACAAATTTGGTGACGTTACACCTGATGCCCATAATGCACGCGAGCATCAGCCACTGCATTACGCGACTAAGCTGCATTAGCCTGGATTTGGCTGGCAATCCATATGTTGGCAAGAAGAACCATACAATTCTTGTATCAGAAGAGTTGTTTCTCTCTGACCAATGTGTAATGTCAAAGTGAGACTTGAAATATGTGGTACTTGAGTGATTGGGACTTTAGGATTACTCGAGAGAGGGGAAGATGGGACGACGAAGTTAAAAGTCATGATTGGGTTGACGGTATATATCCGATCTTAGTGTCTGTAATATGAGGATTTCATATACTTAGAATATCCTTTTACGTTACAAGACTTGAACAAAGCATGAAGTGATGATAATGTTGCTACATTCTTGATAATGTTGCTAAATCATTGCATAGATATTCCCAAGTCAGTTTATTAATATAATTAATGCGCAATTGCCTAGCAGATAAGGTGTGTGGTAGGATGACGGTGACAAACGTTCAGAGTTTGGCTGAGAAGGCTTGACAATATCTGCAGGTTCATTGACATCTGCTACAGGGTCTCACTAACAGGCAGCAATTATAGAGGCACAATGAAGGCAGGCACTGAGACTGCACAAACTCAGTTCTGGGTCCCCAGCGTGACAGCCCTTAAAGTTCGGCAATCACGTCAGGGGCGCAGCTTCTTTATTTCAGACTAAGATGATGGAAATCCCAACCATACTTGGGTCAACATTGTTTAAATATGGAAATCAAATTGTCAATTTCAATAATTCAAAATTCAAATTCTCAACTAAAAGAGTTTTTTAAATCACTATCCGCCTCCAATTCATTTTTAACGGTTTGGTAGTTTCTGTGTAGATTAAGTTGATTGGGTCGGATTGAACGATTTGAGTTATTTGATAAAACTGTGAACTATCACAAGTATCAAATCAGGAGTGTTTCCCAACATGTAGATCGATGTCTGAATCCTAAATACATACCAGTAGTAACTTAAAAAGCTCATAATTTCCCTTAGATAGTGTACTTCTGTCTAGACTGATCTGTAATATCACTGACTGAAATGCAAAAGAAGGTGGGGGGAGGGCTGCATGATAGACTGACAACCAAGTGAGTCCCTGAACCTGAAAAGGCTCTCCAGTATTTTGGACCCATGCAAAACTCGGCCTGGTTAGGGGACATACGGCAATGGGTTCGGCTAGAAATGGTAAACCAAACCTGTCGAAGCAGGTCCAGATTTTGCAATGAAACAGCTTTCCTCTCAATTTGTAATACGTTGGGTAGCCCCATATGGTCGGATGTGCCTTTTCTCAGAGGGGCATCATTCAAGCGTGCTTTGCAGCTTGATAAAAAGTACTACTTCTTGATTGGACAATAGAACAGTTCTCCAAGATAAAGGTTCATCAGTAAAATTTGTTGATGTAACCAGCACAGTCACACTTTACAAAGAAATGGGGAATTCAAGAGAAATGAAATGAAAGAGTAGAAAACCTGTACTAGAAAAACAAAAGGAAAGGAGACTAAAATTTGATTTAGTAAAGTATCATTTTCCAACATGGTTAAAGCAACCAAACAATTTAGCTATGGATCGTGAAACCGTTGATCAAGCATAACAAATTTAGTTGTTTAGGAGGGCAAGAAAGACTAGAAAGAGACGACAACAACATTAACAGCAACAAAAAACCTTAAATCTTCCAATTTATTTGGATCAATTACATTAATCTATTCTATTTTATTATCAACTAAGTTTTAGGTGAGTTTAATCGATCTAAATCATCTTCAATTAAAGATTCACAAGTTAACCTAGATCATCAACTCTATCTCCTCTCTTCATCTACCTAAATTTGATCACCTCTCTCAATTGGAGGATTTGCAGGTCTATGTTATGCAATGCCTAAACCAACATAAACGGTACTTCCTGAATTAAATTAATGCAGCAGAGAGCGGAAAGGAAATCCCCGTGCTATTTAAAATACTGCAGCAGGTATGCAAATAGAGGCCAATGGTAAGACCCGGTAAAGAACAAGACCAACCAAGATTCAAATTACAGTCCAAAGCATAAGTCACTGATTCTCTCACTTTAGACAGTCTTCAAGACTCTGGACACTCACTCCTGTCTCCTCCTATGTGTCACAATAGCCAAAATCTTCTCCCCACATACTTTAGAAATTCCCAGGTACTTTCATGTCGTATGATTGCTTCCATGGCAAATATTCCTTTTTCCTGTCCTTTTTGCCTTTCTACCGTGAGGCAAAAATATCACAGAGCTAAGTGATTTTTCAAGCCATGTTTTTCCACTATTATGCAACAGCAAAGTTCCTTTCACCATACTGTAATATCATTTGCGTTTTTTTTTTTTTCTTGTCCCGAGAGTTACATTATGCTGCAATATCATGGAAAAAAAAGAATGGAAATTTTTTTACATAAAAACTTATATGATATCTGTCGAATGAAGGAAGAATATTATGTTCTTTTCTTTTTCTTTTGCGTAAGTGTAGTCATATCAACATCACGAAACCTATAGCAGAATTATGCAGAGTATAGCTTTTTTAATTTTTCTTTTTGATCCTCACACAGAGTATAGTTGAATAAAGGAAAGCTGCATCTAGTACCCCGGTCATGAAATTGAAGCAGCTTGCAAATACAAATCCTTGCTGCAAAATTTCTTCCAAGAAGCCCCATCAATAAGTCCCGAGGATTCAAATAGGTACTTAAGGAGAAAACCATGCATGGCTGACAGTTAAATATTTACGTTCAGGAAAAGGATAGAAGAAAGAGTATGCAAACAGCAAATCATTCAAAAGAGAATGAAATATAATAGTAATGCTAGGATGCTATAAATTATAGTGAAACTTCTAAACTAAACGTTGTGGTACACTACAAAATCAACTACATATCATGTTAGGTGACAGTTGGCATATAAAAAGACAAAAAAAGATTGGTCTGCATAACATTTACTATTAAGTCCTAGTACACAACATTATTCGGAAATTGTAATAAAAGTGGTTCTAAATCTAATCTTTGTTAATCTTGATCTCCATTAGTTCCTTGATGGGCTGGTGACACAGTGGATGTGTGTTCGATAGAAGCCTCAACTGTTGTGCACACTCGTGGCACAAAAACTGCAAGGAGAAATTTAGTGTTTTGACTAGTGGACAGAGACACAGAGCAATGTAGGCATATGTGCTTATGTTAGTGTACGCAGGTGTGTGTCTATGTAGGAGCAAGCAGAAGAGGGATGCATCAACAACCACCTTTGGAGAAGGGGTGGCAGAGAGAAACTACCCTTGACATGATAAACTTTTCAAGCGATACGCATATATACTAGTTGAAACTATTCTTCTCACAATAAGATTTCTAGACCTCAGGGATAAATTTCATCAGCAGCATGAATTTTCACTAAAATTTGAACCTTTAATAAAGCTAGCTAATAGCTGTTAGAAAAATGGACACTTCCATTCTCCTTTAAATAACATCAACCTTGCAAAATCTCAAAACATTTACATCTAATAGACCCTATGACTGCGGCTAGACAACATAAAGTTGCCATTTCTTCAGTTTCTCATTCCACAGCAGCACTCGTTTCCCCCACCCCGTCTTTTTGTGGTTTACTGTTCTCCTTAGCACATTTATCAGCATATTTTGCAAATGCAACAGACGGCTGATTTGACTGTTAACTCAGGTTCTTTCTCTCTACATTCGCTAGCATCTGCTTTTCCCTTTTCCATTTCTACACTTTCATTCCCTGAAGGAGCATCGACGCCTTTCTGGACTGGGGTTTCTGGACTAACCAGGTGGCTGGAAATCACATGCTTGAATGGTTCATGAAAAGTATCATACAAACATTTTACCCGCTCCATCAAAATGAAAATAAAAATGAAAATAAAAGTTAATTGCGCTTGAAACCTCTAAACAACTTTAACCTTCATGCAAATGTTCTGAAAAATGGTTCACGTCACAAATATTCAGAAAATATGATATATAATTCCGTGCTGCACCTTGCACTCTCCTATGCCAGGTCAATGAGCTAGATCTTCCATAGATGCTTCCATGATATTAGACAGAGACAGCAATATATTTGAGATAATTACAAGTGAGTAACAAATAATAACAAAGTATGCATTACCAAGAGTCAGGGACAGCAGGCATACCCCAAATGTAGACCCGAGGGTGACCACATCCATCTTGTTAATATGTCTTAACTGCTGTAAGAGCATGCTTTAGATGAATAACAATAAATGAAGTCCAAGATATATCAGTTAATGAAATGGGATGAGAAGCAGCCTAGCAAATAAAGGTTCAAGAGTTTTGCTTGACCTACATGACACACAGATGTTCCAATTGACCTCTGACAGTAGATCTGAAACAATTTGATACCTGTGATAAGTAGTCTGTATCCATTTGACCATTCTTAAGGTCAGCAGGCTTGTTTTCATACATTTTTATTGTCTCCAGGCACCGACCACATTCCTCCAGGCTACGACCAAACAACGCCAAGCAAGGTTTTCAAGGATAAGCCTTTCAAGATTTGCAAAAACAAGCAAGTCTTCCTTAGTGTTAGTATCAAGCATACCTCCAAGCACACAATAGTGTACAATCATGAAGCAGAGCTGTCTTGTTAATTTCAAGTAAAGGCTTAACAACATCCTTCTGAAACCAAGGAGAAATGAGCAAGAAATCATTTATATCACACATGCAGCATATTGCTACATTCAACCACCCCCCTCCCCCGCCAAAAGAAATTCTCAGGAATCTCTGAAAAAAACGATGCAAAAGGCACATAAAGGTTGTCATTTGGAAGACTGGCTTACCACTCCAATGCGGCATGAAACAACACGAGCTTGTAGTTCTTTTGTAGTTCCCTTACACGGAAATATAGATAATCAGGATGCAATAGATGATAACAGAGAATGCATCAAATGGTCAGCCGATCAACGCTTGCACGTGATAGACATAAACTAACAAAGTAGACATGGAGTAAACTAAATGTGTAGTTCATATCATGTATTATTAGTTTTCCCTACATAACAATCATGAATTTGTTGACCAGTTGAAATTTGAAACATAGGATGCAAAGGACATATAGATCCTCTGTCAACAGTAATTAGAAAAATTTTGCACATTCACCAATAAGCAAGGATGGTAGTATGTTTTGCATTGAAGAACATAGAGTAACTAGAAATCATTCCAGAAATTCTCATTTGTAAGTATCAAACACAAATATACCCGCGCTAGGGGGGAATTAGAAACTTCAAACCTTATATAGAGAGAACATGCATTCTGCCCGAGAAAGTAAGTAGTCACAAAGCACATCTGCGAAGGCCCACCTCGTATTTCTGATATGTTTAAGTAAGGGGTTTCCCTTCTACACAACGAAAGGGCAAAATTCCAGTGTTTATCATTATAAAAAAATGCAAAGTATGAAACTTCACACAAATTTAAACATCAACAGAAGTAAAACAGTTGGACAAGAAAACGTAACAATGATAAAGAATCAAGAAGCCGTTAATGTGCGCCCCTTAAATCTATGCCAAGATCCCATTTTTACTTCTTAAGCCCAAGAAACATAACAAAAGAAACGACAAAGAATAGAACATGGGCTATGGAAACATGAACAGCCTAAACTGCCTGTGGCTTAAAAAAATTGCATTACGATTCTGAGTAGCCCGAGAAGACGATGAAGCAACAGCAGTCGTATTGCTTGGACCAGTTTGCCTAGGCGCAAAACACAACAAAAAAATCAAACTTCAATACGAGGCAGAAAACTAACACACCCACCAACGAGAGAAAGAGAGGGACCCACCCCGGGGTTGCGTTCTCCAGCCAAGTTTCCGAGATTCGAGGAAGAGGGTGGCGGTGGCGGAGGAGGGGAGTAGAATTCGGGGTTCTCGATAAAGGAGAAAGCTTGAGAGAAAGTCTGGAAGGGCTTAAACAACAAAAAGAATGTCGTGATTTTGTTGGCTTTGGCTGGGAGGTTTCTCCTAATGCTTTGTATGATGGTTTCTACTAAACAACGCCCACGCTTCTATGAATTGTCATTCCCTTCTTCTTATTCGATTTAAATTTAAGATCTTTTTTTTTTTTTTATCTGATATGATATGAATTCAAAATTATTATAATATTTTTTAAAAATAATTTATTATTATTTAATATAAAAATTAAATTATATTTAACCTATTTATAATATAATTCGTAACCAGATTTCAGCAATTTTATGCGTCGTCGTCGCTACTTAAACAAGAAATGACAATGCCAGAATACGACAATGACTCAACGAGGGCTCTCTTTGCCCAACGTGTAAATTATGTATGACTCGTTGAAGGGGGGCGGAAAAAATGCAGAACGGCTAGATGCGAGCCTACTAATTTCTACACAACAAGCACCATCGCCGTTAGATCAAGCTAATCATATTAATTCCTATAACCATCTGACCACTTGCGGCAGCCACACCCACACTGAATATATATATATATATATATATATCCTATATCGAGATTTTTGTTTTTTTATATATATTAATGCAAAGAAAAGCAATTAATAATTATTTCAGTGCATTGCATGAATCCACATTTAATTGATATCCCCGTCTAACTTGTCGCTTGCAAAGGAATATAGGACCCAACCGGCTGTAAGACAAAGCAACTCGATGTGTCCGCAGAACCGGTCAACAAAAATTTGGTCTATCTCGAGCACACCGAGAAAGGTCTCCAAGCTTTTTTTGTGTTCTTCTTGGGCTCGTGGGAAACTACAGACCGGCTCCCAGCGCAGACCTTAACTGGCTGCTTCTGCGAAGTACGAAATGTCAAATGCCCGTGTAGGCGTCAATTGCCAAAACAGACACGCCAATTTAAACGGTTTGTCTTGTCAAAGCAGGAAAGCAGCTGTGAATGAATGATGGGAAAAATAGAAATTCATTTTATATGGAATTGACTTCCTCCCATTTGGGGCTATCGCAATGTGGTAATGTCCACGAAATAAGATGAATTTAGACCCTTTTTTTAAAATAAAAAAATAAAAATAAAAAGACGAAAGTCATGCGCTATCAACATGAAATGATAGTTTTTTGTTTTTTTGGCATTTAAAACCTCCAAAATGATGATTAGACCGGCGGTCGAGCCGATTCAGCAACTTTTGGTCCGACTAATTGATTTGAAGTCCCCTCACCATCATCACTAGCCGCCACCTTTGGCGACCTCACCGACGACGATGCTCTCGTTAAGAATGAAGATGCTCTGCCTAAAAATGGTGGGGTCATGCTGAAAACCCATCGGTCTGACTTAGTTTTTTGGTCCGACCGTTCGACTCGCTTAAAACCGAAATTCTTTCCTCTGCTGCTCCCTTCTCCGGTTCTATACCCTCTCCTGGAACTTCCTTCTCTAGGCAATACCACCAAGCTCAATGTCCGGTTCAATTCCCGGTTCATGATTTGTTTTCTAACCTCATTCGGCAATCTTAAGGTGAACCGGTCGGTATTTTCCCCCGGTTGGACCAAAGAATGTCCGGTTGAGTGCGAACGCGGGTACCTATGGAGGGGCGGTCCACCGGATCTTGAGCCACGTGTAACGTTCTTATTCAAAGTTTGGTCCACGCTTATGGCCGTCGGCTCCGGGGCAGCCGCTCCTGCCCCATTCCCACCATTTTCCGGTTCAGTCTCCACGGCGCCGGTTTGGGCCTCTACGTCCGACTGGGTAGCTGGCCCACTGAGTTCACCCGGTGGTGGGTCGCCCGTTTGAGGTGCCAAATTGGCCCGACAAACGGGACAGGTGGTGTGCGAAGCAAGCCAGGCATCAATGCACTCGGGGTGGAAGGCGTGGTCGCATTTGGGTATCAAACGCAGCGTTTCGTGGTCCTCGAACTCGTTCAAGCACACCGCACATTCCAGCGCTCCTTTCCCTATCTTGAGCCCCTTCACGACCGAGTAGACCATCGTCGGAAACGTCTCGATCACGGCGGCATCGAGCCCACTAGCCGCCGCGGCGCGCCGGGAGCGCCGGAGGTTGGTTGCCGCGAGCCGCCCGAAGCTGCCGCTCGGGTCGTTGCAGTGACGTATGTAAATGTAGAAGAAGCCCACAAAGAAGAGAGCGGAGATTAAGACCAAGATGATTATGGCCATGGAGGGAGTCACGCGGGAGTATCCGTACGGATCCTGGTCTTTGGGGTTGGCCTGCGCCGCCGTGTAGGGAGTTGTAAGGAGGAGGACGAGAGAGAGGAGCGCGGCGGCGGGGAGGGAAAAGATTCCATGTCTCGCCGCGCGAGGGAAGCTGCTCATGATGATGGGGTTGATCAATTCCCGAGCTTGAAACGGCGGCGAGCTTTGTGTCGGTTTTGCTTTTTGTTAATTCGGTGGCGGCCTGCTGTTGAAGAAGCGAGTGAAATGGTCGAAGAAACAGCCTTGGGGAGGCTTATAAATGGAACGCAGAAGCCACCTTGTAGATTTCCTCCTTTTTTGTTCTTTCTTGGGTGATAACGATCAAATAAATGAAGGGTAAATTCTAGTGTAAGAATAAAGTTGCGAGGAGGACAAGCATGTAGTTCTAAGGCTGCAGGAATCGGAAGTCGAGACTTTTGCCGGGAGGGGCCCGTCTTTGAAGAATTCGCAGCCACGTTGGCACGACGAGATGGGAATTTTCCACGGAAGCGGCAAGGAATCGACCGTCTTGCGAGGAGAACAAACAGCCAGGTTAGATGAAATCTCAATGAACTTGATTTAGGGGGCGTGTTACTTAACTACAAAATGGGGGGTGGTGATTTTTTTTTATTTTATTATTTTTATTTTATATCATATAAAAATTAAATTTTATTTAAAATTAAAGAGATGAGTAAATATAATAAATACTGTAATTAATGATCATAATACTCATTTTATTTTTTTTTTTAATCTCAATTTCTAACTCGAACACCACTATGGTAATTTTACTAAAAAAAGAATGTTCTACAATGATTTCCCATTATCGGGCGCGGTCAAAACTATGATGCTATCAACGGCCGTGATAAGATTTTTGGTCAAGAAATTTCGCACGGAGGGCGCCCCCCTTCCATTCGCGAAGGCCGGCGGCCGAGGACCACTCACGTGGTAAATGAGCGTAAATGGCCTTAATTTAAATTACTTTGTCATCTTCTTGTATCTATCTATATACCGTAATTATATGGCCAAGGTATTATGGCATGACAATAAAATGAAGTCAAAACTGGTGCGTCATGGATGATTAAATGCCGAGAAGTCCATTGATTATGGGCACGATCAATCGAGCTTCCTTGAGGTTGACTCTCGCGTATAGAATTTGACTTTTCAATGTGACCAGTTATAACTCTTCGAGTTCTCATCTCAACAAATTCTTTTTTTTTTCTTTTTGGTACATTGATCGTCAAATAAGAAGATTGTACACAGTTATTATTATTACTGAAAGAGACTGTGTTGGGCAAATTCGAGAGAATTTAATTTCTAACTCTTTGGTGGAGCAAGTCATTTTTGAGAGGGTGGGAGGGGGGGGGAAATACAAAATTTAATATATTTAAAAAATCGACGAACTCAAAACTTTGTGTTAATGCATGGTTATTTTGTTTCAATGACAGTGCCTGAGAAAAAGAAGAATCTAATTTGTTAAGATCGTGTCCAAACTAGCCTCGGTGGCCACCCACCGACGATATATGATTAGAGTCCTCCGCGGAGCCCAAGAGAAAACGGAATACAGGGGGAAGACGGGGGAGCCCGAATGTTAAAATGGGCCGAAATGATCCACCAGTGTCCAATTACTGTAAAATGATTAGGTGGGTGGTGGGTGGACAGCCCAGTGGCCTCGGAGAGTGACAAACTGGCAATAATATGTATTGGGACGATACCGTTTATTTAGAACTTAAACCCAGGAAAGAAATGAAGTCGAGTTTCACCTCTTGTTCTCACTCGCTTGATTAAAAGCTGCCCCAGAAACCCAAAAAAAAAAAAAAAAAACAAAAAACAAGAAACAAAGAAGAAGAAGAAGACAGAGAACTTGAACTTGTAGAACATCATGGTATCATGAAACATAGAGGTCCCTTCGTTCACGAAAAGTTTTAGTTTGGGTGGTAACGTTAGATGCGACTTTCTAATTCTAATTTATATATTTTTATTTTTTTACTTTTGGTTTTTACATGTGTGTCAGATTCACAGATGCCCTGTGTCTCTCTCTCTCTCTCTCTCTCTCTCTCTCTCTAGGCTCTTCCCTCTAGAGGTTGATGTAGGCCGGCTAAGTATACGTTATTTGGAAGTATGTTTAGTTTCAAACCGTAATCATGATAAATTATTTGTAAATCAGCACCCACGAAGCTTACCGATGGCTTCCCTTTTGAGTTGTAAAGAAACAGCCAGGAGTGCGCATACCTTTCACACATTATTGGGGTCTGAATTATTTTGAACCCCACCTACGATAATCTCAAAGGCCCCCCCCCTCCCTCCCCAAGGCTACCTAAAGTTTCCGCATTTCTTTGATCATTTAGGTTTAGCTGATTATTGAATTTAATTTTAGACACGACCCCGCTACCACAAAGTTAACTTTCTTTGACGACCCTAGCAATTTTTCTCAATTGACAATGATACATTTTTTTTTTTTTTAATTTTTAAAATGGCCATAGTTCAAACTAATTAATGTGGTTGTCTAAATTCCATGTGTCATATTAGTACATTTTATCTAAAAAAATGAAAATGAATACTCCACATAATATCAATAAACCAATTTGAACACGTGTTTGTGCTTGTGTTTGTGTGCGTGCGTGCGTGTTTTTTTTTTTTTTTTCTTTCTTTTTTTTTTGGGTGTAAAACAAAAAATAATAAAACAAATATCAAAACCACTAGTGCGTTTTGGGAGAAAGTGGTTTTGGGGTTGCGCCGTTGTTTGCTAAGGTAGACCATTCTATGCAGTACGGTGCCACGTGTACGGACGAAACTGAAGGATTTATTTGGGTGCTCTTCCAAATGCAATAGGACAAAGATTTCTTTATGTCCAATCAGAGGCTTGTGTATTCGGATGCGAAGGTAAAAGGATAATCAGGCGATCCGTAGGACCCCACGACTGCAGGACTGTTATTTGCATGCATGCATGCATGGGAGGGTGCAGAAAACCCCTTTCCGTCCTTTCACATTTTTGAGGGAAAATGTAAACAAGCCTTTACCAACAAAATACTCATTAATTATTGTTATATATATATATATATATATAACAAATATATCGCAAGTATATTAATAATTATATTTATATATTAAGATTAGATTTATTTGTTGTTATTTTTATTTAATTTTTTTAATAAAAAATTATTATTTGAATATTATTAAATTTAAATAAATTTTTTAATGTTTTGCCACAATATTAATTAATTTAAAATATTATCATAGTAAATGCCTGGACTTAATTTTGCTAAAGTGAGTTGAAGAATGGGAACTCAAATTTAAATTAATGCAAGAAGAGACATGTCAAACTACCAATCAAACTATTAACTCGGACTGATAATTATTGGTTAATTAGAACCTTGAACGAATTGACAATCCATGGATGCATTGCTTTTCTTTGGTAAGTGAAAAGATAATTTCTACGATTGAGATACCAAGAAAACTTTAAGAGTGATTTGATTTGGGGTAAGTGAACTTTTTTTCTGTTATCATGAATGCAAAGGTACTAAATCGTTATACATGGTAGGTTTGGATAAGAGTTATGAGCAACGGGCATGGCTGATGAAACTTTTAGACGACAATGATTGTGATGGTATGGTACAATTCATGGAAGCTATACTGATGACTCGTTTCTTGAAACAGTTCTTGAAATGTTTGTGTTGCTGTTTATGGTCAAGATCACCTACTAGTTATTCAAAACACACGAACATACACGCGGAGAGAGACAGAGAGAGAGAGTGTGTGTGTGTGTGTATATATATATATATATATATATATATATATGTGAGATCATGAGGCCCTACAATAAGCCTTTGCCATTCTTAATCTTTCAATTGTTTTGTTTCTTCACAGAAATCAGTAAAAAGCAAAGATCTGAATTTCTTCCCGAAGACAGAGACTGATGGACAGCGAAAAATGAATGGTACTACGATAATGATTCTTTGCATGGATAGTCTTCGAGTGAGTGGAGTATGTTCCTAGGAAGCAGCACATGATGAGTACACTGAACTTAATTATGCATGTGTTATGTGAGCAGCCTCTTCCTTGTCTTATAAATACGCTGTGGAAAAATGCTTACCACCCCGGCGGTAGATGTATAATGGAACTTCTTTTTTTTTTTTTTTAATAAAAATTTTCGGATTAGAATTTTTTTTTTTTTCTTGGGCTTGCTTTTTAATGCTTTTGGTACTAATGATTGTGACATTTACCTTGTGGTTAGCTACATATGCTTCCACTGTTGACACCAAATTTGTGACAGTATATACAGAGAATATTTTATATGACTGAGTTTTGGGATCCGTACGGTTGAACTCACTTTCAAGCAAATAGCCCCAATAAGAACTTCATTTACACATACTCATTTAAACACACCAACACAATGCATTATTATGTATATATATATAATTGTAATTTACCAATGTGTAAAGGTTAGTGGGCTATGGGATACAAAAGGGGTCCCTCTTCCTCACGGCTCAAGTTGATTTGGAGAAGGGACAAGGCCGAGGTAGACAAGCTGAATAAGGGGAAATTTCTTTCACCTCCATCCGGCAACAAGAGAATCTAAATCGTTGAAATATGCTTTGTTCTCATTCACTCCTAGGATCGATACAACGACAAAAGTGGCCGTAATAAACATGGCCGAACCATTTTTGTTATTGTTAAAACAAAAAAGAGAAAATACGTTAGGTGAACGCATATTTTGACACTTATGTTGTAATAGATGATGTGACAATATGCATTCAATAATAATGATGATCATTCATTCAACGAATATACACATGCAAGCAACAGTTCTTGAAGGAATAAGTTTAAGACACTTGTTAAATGGTGAAACTGATAGCTGAGCTATATACTCTAGTTAACAATTGGCTTGGCAACTCATGGGTTATAAATATGAGACAAACCCCATTAATTTGTAGGACATAATACAGCCAATTAATGCAAACTAATGACATTGAGCTAAATTGACTGTAGTGAAAACGTTGACAAATATTTTCCGATATACCCAAAAAAAAAAAATGTTGACTTTATTATTTCCAAAATTGCTCCTATACACACTTGTATTTTTCTTATTCTTTGTGGTGGATCAAACGATCTTGGAGGTGGATCTCAAAAAATTAATCAACCGGCCTAAATGCCGGCCTAGGACTCATTAATTTCGCCCAGTTTTCAAACTGGAAAGGATTTTACCTGCTCCTCGTTTAGAATTTCTGGGATGTTAATTACGTATCATTGTCTATTTGTGGTCTTAATTACTCTTAAATGTCGGTGTGCTTCCTTCACGATCACGACGGTTCATTTTCAATTGATTTCATAGTTCTATTGCCCTCACGTGCAAAAGTTTAAGTCTGTTAAACAGTACTCAGTATCATGGACAATGACCCATATCGGATTAATTTGGTTGACCACGAGAGGAAAGTTTTTGGGAGATATTAGGTTCAAATATTAACTCGCTCGAATTCTCACAAGATACCAGCTTTATTTATTTTCAACGTACGGAAAAAAGAAAATAAAAAAATCATGGACGCTAGACATGTTAGATTGAAAATAAAATTAGATTAAAAATAAAAAAATTATTTTAAATTGTATATTTAATACCACTTTTCTTAGTATAAAATTCACTCTCATAACAGTACAGTTAGGTTACAACAAATTTCCTTAGAAGATAAAATAAAATATAATCAATTATAATTTGTACTACTATAATTAAATTATCAAAAAATGATTGATATACATTTATCTTCTATTCTTCTTCTTCTTCTTTTTTTTTGATAAAAAGAAAACTATTATATATATATATATATATATATATATTAAATAATAATAATAATAATAATAATAATTTAAGAGTCATTTGACCAAAAAAATAATTTTTAGTATTAATAAATATGATTCTTTTAACATATCTTTTCATGGAATGATATGCTTTTTAACTATCTAAAAGATATATCTTGATATTAATAGGAAAAAAAAATCCTTTTAACGTGTTTTTTTTATAAAATGATATTTTTAATAACTATACAAAAAATATTTCTTAATATCAATAAACACAACCTTTTTAATATATTTTTTTCAAAAAAAAATATTTTTTATAATTATTAAATAAATTATGAGACATATTATTTTGGTTTTGGAAATGTTCAAACAATCCCTTGTCATTTTCAAAATACTAAGAAAATAATGGATTTTTTATAATTTTGAAAGTTAAATATATAAATAAAAAATATCTTATAAATTAAATTTTTATATAGTAAAAAGTGCATTATAATAAGTTTAAATAATATAGTAAATAAGTTTTGAACCAACTATTCTTATTAACAAATTGTATAATTAATTCACACAAATAAATACTTTTCTTTTTAATTAATTAATACATTAAAAGTCATTATATTCGTATCCTTTTTTTTTAATATTTTAAAATCAAACTTTTTAACTTATTGGAATGACCTTGACATTCCACATTCATACAAATAAATTAAAAACCTTACTATTGAGTACCTTCTAATTTATTACGAGTACCAAGTATATACCTTAAGATAAAATAATTAAATACAATATTTCAGTCACACTGATAATGTACATTGATTTCAATGAACTCAAATCTTGATGTTATATTAAAAGTTAAGTTGATTTTTCGTAATGAGTAATTCATAAATATAAATTTAACCTATCCTTTTTGTATCTTATTCAACAAGACTGTTGTTAATTTTTTAATTTCATTGATTAATCAATTGACACATATACACTCTTAATTAAATAGTTAATATCTAATCATTTCACTAAAAAATTTATGAGTTTAAAATTTATTACATATAATTTTTTTTGTGTTTTTTAATCAAAAGATATCTATGAGAGTTAATTATATTAATTATTAATTTAAAGACAATAATTAAGTAACTTAGTTTAACAATTACCAAGATATTACAAGTATTTATCACACTTAAATCTCATAAGTTTGAACAATTTTTTTAATAAAATAGAATCTTATTAAACCATTAACCTTTTTTGATTTATGACATATTATATTTTGTAATTCAAGAGACAAGTTACTTTTATAGTACATGTAAGGCCATTGTATATAGTCCTTTACTATCTATAACCATTAAAGAATATGATATTTCATGCAAATCATAATGCCATCGTGTGTAAATAGTTATTATGCACACCAAAAATATATATTTGTGTATAAATAACTACCATAAAGTTTATAATTAAAAGTTACAAATATATATATATACATGCAAACCATCATTTACTTTTGTCTAGGAATTAACAATTCCTTTCACAAGGTTTTTACCTTAAGTGGGAATAAATTAAATTTTCATAATTTAATTGCCACATATTTTACTTACATAGTAATATGAGGCCTTAGTTTTCTGCTTTAACTACTTTATATTCTTAAATCATTCCGTAATATCACATGTGAAACATGAATGGTAGATGCATAAACAATATCGTGGATTTTATGTCATCATCTTATTATATAATTAAAAAGAAAAATAATACTTTAATTTTGTTGAAATTTATTAGACTTTTTTATGATGCTGAAAGTCAATTTTTTCAATATTCTATCCAAAAAAAAAAATTACATTAACATTGTTAGACTAAAAATAGGGTTAAATTAGAAGTGAAAGAATTGTTTCAAATAATATATTCAATGTCACTCTCTTTAAGACAAAATTTATCTTCATAATAGTATAATTGAGTTATAACAAATTCTCTTATAAAATAAAATGAAATACACTTAATTATAATTTAAATTATTAAAATCAAATTTTCAAAAAATTTATATATTATTCATAATTATTCTAATTAGAAATGACATATTTTTATTTATCTTTTTTTTCTTTTTTTGATAAAAGGAGAATTACTATATATATAACGATTCACGAGTTATTTGACTAAAAAGATGTTTCTTGATATTAATTGATATAAATTTTTTTAACGTATTTTTTTAAAAGGCATTTTATATACTTATTAAATAAATTAAGGAATATATTTTATTTTTGTTTTAAAAATATTCCAAAAAAACAGATAATTAATTATTCCCGATTTGACTAATTTGAATTGATTTTGTTGTTGTAGGATCCAATGCTTCACAGCTAAACCTACATTCGAATAATAAAGTTAACACTTCGCTGTAGGTTTAATGACTGAGTGATGCTTTTCCAGTGTGCCCCATTACGGCCAAAAAGGCAACGAAGAATTCGTTTTTGTGATCTAAGCATATTCAAGTTATATAAGTCATTTTAAAACTAAATTCTCTAATCCCGCATTGATAATAACATGATCACGGGCATGATCAGTACCAATCAATATTAGAGAATCGCCAGGTCTGATTATTACTAGTATAAATAAAAAATCAACTACTAGGCAAACACATAGCATAGACATGATCAACGACGACGTAATGATAATTTTTCATTAAAATATATTTGAATTGAGGCCAAACTCATAAACTCAAGTGTCAAATATAATTCTATTGACGATTTTCTTATTGTTGTGTCCACTAATATTTCCAAGCTGTGTCTCTGCATATTTCTTTCTTTCCTATTCTTTGATATAGACTACACTTTCTAACTATTTTTCGTTCAACATGTGACATTGACACCAAAAGCAAGACATGATTTCATGGTGATGGCGTTCTTGTTGCTCCCTGACGAAAATCAAATGTATTGGAGGCAGATGCGTTTTCTTTAGATGATGAAGTGATACGATAATAATTCATATAATAATGCATTTTTTTTTTATGGTATCTATCAATATATTTTTATTTTTATTTTTTGGGTGCGAATCAATATAATCTAATGTTGTTAGACCGGGTTTGGCGCATGTCTTGGCTGCGATAGGAGACATCGACATTGTCATCATCAGGCAGGACTAATATCTAGAGGCCGGAAATATTCCTCTTCTTGTATACGTTTTGTCATATTATTTTTGGGGACTTGTATCTGCTGTACATGCCCCTCCAAGAAAGACAACGAAAGGCTCGCAAAGTCCAAGTTACAATGTCAGCCAAAATTGACAAGGGGAACCCCATATAAATCCACCAAGCTAACCCATAAAAATTGTTGTGGTCGGCAAAGTGAGTGTGCTATTCAATTTCCCGAATTAAAGCAACTGGATTCTCAAGGTCAAAACCACAAGTGATTATTTGGAATAAATCCCCTAACTCGACACGAATAATTTGCTATTGGACTCATACGGATTTAGTAGTTAGTAAAAGTGCTCCGTATAACTTCATTATATAGACGCAATTCGCCTTGTCACGAGAGAGATACGGATAAAATGATATTTTTTATGACAAGGAATCTCTTTTGGGCAAATTTTAGAGGAGACCTTGCGTTTACCACTATGCCAACCACGAGGGGTTAGTGGATGAAATGATGTTATCCTGGTAATGCTGTTTTAAAGTAAATTTGTAGTTTAGTCTATTCTACATGGATCTAGCACGTCAGATTGCCTTGTTTGCCTTGTACTGACGGTAATATGTAGATGATTAAGAGCTTGTTGATTTGGACTCTATTTAAAAGGTTTCGAATTCATCAAGTTCCACCACAGTGACTATAAAGCTTTGACATATGTGTTACGTTGATTGTTGCGGCCATGAGACCCTTAATTTGTCAAGGGAAAAAGGAAAATCGTATGCTTTATGTCATATTTATCTTATTTTTTATGCCCGCTGCATGCCTTCGTATGAGAGGAATGCACAAAATGCCAAACATAAGCCATGTGTTTGGTTGCTGAAACATAGGGCCTTCGCAGAAGATGTCATTAGCTGCAGAAGCTTACAACTAGGAAGTACCTGACCCATCAATTATTAGTTTCGTATACAATATTCAAGACAAGACGCCCACAGGTTTCTAGTTGGGAAAGGAAGAAAATTAAGATGGAAGCCAGGATGGACTTGTCCTCTTTTAATTAGAAGACTAAATTCTGATCCTAGCCGTCTAACGACAATAGATATACAGTATACACAGTATTCATTTTAGTCATTTTTGGACGTTTTGGTGAAGATGAAGAGACAATTTGTTGTTGTTACACAGAAATACCTGTGATGAGATTATGTGGGATTGGGTAACATGAAGTGATTAATCTATTAGTTTCAAATAGTCAATTGAGGTCCATCGCCATGAGAAGAGCAGGGCTTCTCGATATTACAATATGGTCCTTTGAATTTTTCTTGGCAATACAATTTTATAATAACTAAGAAACACCCTCTCCCCACCCCTCAAGCAAAGGAAAGCTTGATCTAATATATATAACAAGTGGATGTACTTGGAAACAAAGGAAAGCGCAGTGGAGTTGGTGCTTCCAAAATAGCATTGAAAACAGGGAAAGTTTCACAGACGTATTAGCAATTAGACAAACTAGCAACAGGATGTCTCATTGAAACGAGGGACTTTGAATTGCATTATTGGAGCTGCTAAAACAAAAAGGTGGGGATGGGGGGGGTGGAGGGGGTCTGCAGATTCACTGTAGTTATTGGGAAATGGAAGTTGAAGCATGTGGTAGAAAAATAGCACACAACACAAGCAATTTCAATTATATAAAATGTATATTTTTATGTACGATTGTGCATAACAATTATGTCCACAATTATTTTCGAAAAAGTAATTTTACGGCATGAATTGTTTTGTTTGTTTCATACATTGCCACGCGGGGTCCCCCAAAGTCCCAAGTTCCACGTACCTCTGATAATCCAAAGCTCTGTAATGCAATACAAAGAGTATACCGCTCCTGGGTTCTATTGCTCTCTGCCTTTTATGTTTTTTTTTTTTTTTATTATTTGTTTATTTTTTATTTATTTTGGCTATCTATCTCACACACACACACACACAAGACTGAGAATCTCCGAGTCAGACATTTTCACAAATCTCAACAAGTCGTACATCCGACCGTATTATTACCAAATGACGATGCCCCCATTGCTTTCACGATGTCCCCGACGGCGCGTGCAATCACGCTCCTCCGTGCTTGCCTTCTGGCATTTTCTTTTTCCCTGATTTTCTTCCGAGGAAAGCCTTTTCTTCTGACGGTGAAAATGGGAGGCATGCACCTCTCCCAATTTGACTCATTTATTCGATGATACTTAGTTACTGTAATACCATACGGGAAAAATTAGGTATGGAATCAATGCTAAATTATGATAAATAAGACTCGAGTTATCAATTTGTTAGAAATACTCTGGAGTGCTTTGCTATTGAGCAAACCAAATGTTGTAATGTCTTTTGGAAATAAAATTATTATTATTATTATTATTATTTTGTAATGTTTTGTTTGGAAATAAAATGATTTGGAATTATTAGTTAAGGCAAAATTTTATTCTGGGGTTCTTTATTATTAATTATTTTGGGGTATATTAACTTTCTATATTGCAAATTCTACAACATTTGTAGGGGATCATTTCATGAATTCTGGTGAAACTTTCGCTGGTTGAGGCAGCGGGTTTTGTCTCTTCCACTGTCTGTGACCTTGTCAATTGTGCTCCATGGACTCAATTTCCAGTGTCGTTCAAAAAAAAAAAGGGAAAAGACAAAAAAATGTATGTTGTTGTTCTCTAACTGATGGGGCGACCTTGATGCACATCATATCAACCATTGCCTCGATTGTCTTTCTTTATGTGATTTTTCTTTCTATGCATAATGACAGATGTTGGTTTTGTTATCGAAGTGGAGAGATTTTCAGACAAAATTGATGTATTCTGCCATTAACACCATCCTAACCAAAGGCAAAACTGTGGATTGGTTTATCGTTGGATTTTCAGATAAATCAATATTATTTCACGTGCAATAAGCTGTATAGATTGGTTTGCTCTCTTTTAAGGCTTTTAAAAAGCTCACTCACTTTCTCCATCTATACAACATCCAAAAAGCAAAACTGCCTTCTTTTGGGGTTTTCAGTGCTTACTCTTTTGCCATGCCTTGCACCTAAAACAAAGAAGTCCATTCATCAAAGAGAGAGAGAGAGAGAGAGGGAGGGAGGGAGAGAGAGAGATGGCGTTGGAGGCTGTGGTGTTTCAACAGGACCTGTTTGGGCACAACGGCAGAGAACCCTACAACTTGCTGGGAGGGAATTGGGGCTATGATGACTTTGGCCTAGATCAAAAAGAAGCAGCAGAAGAAGTAGAAAAAGCTGTCTCCTTTGGCTTTCTCGAGAACCAAACAGAGAATTTCCCTCATGGAGATTGGAACTCCTCTTCACCAACGCCACCACTACCATCTCCCATGCTGCATCATTTCAATGAACTAATGCACCGCAATAAACCGACCCCACATGCCATTACCCCATCAAGTGGACTGAACAGTACTCCTCCTGCCAACGATCAATTGCCTTCCGGTCGTGCAAAGAGACGGCGATCCAGGAGTAAAAAGAACAAAGAGGAGATTGAGAATCAAAGGATGACCCACATTGCTGTAGAGCGCAATAGAAGGAAGCAAATGAATGAGTATCTCTCTGTTCTTCGATCTTTGATGCCTGACTCTTACGTTCAAAGGGTACATATATCGCTCACTTGACTTAATGTTTGATATGATTGATTGCCTTCTTTCAATCCATTTCACGTCTATTGTTAAACCATAACAATCTGCTTTCAAGATACCCAAGAGAGTACCAAATAACCTTTGGTTAAGTGGTACTGAGGAACATGCAGAAACGATTTAGTCTCAAATACCTTAAAAAAAAATACTTAAAGAGAGTTATTATGTGTTCAATAGGGTGATCAAGCATCAATCATTGGAGGTGCCATTAATTTTGTCAAGCAGCTAGAGCAACGTCTGCAATTGCTTGGTGCCCACAAAGAAATTAAGGCAAAATCTGATAGCGATGACCCTTCTTCCCTGCAACCTTTCTGTGACTCTTTCACGTTTCCTCAGTACTCATCAACAAGTTCGTCTACTGGCTGTGACAACTCGGTTCCCGCAAATGAAGCAGTGGGTGCTTTGATTCAATCAGCTGCCATAGCTGATATAGAAGTGACTGTTGTGGAGAGCCATGCAAACCTCAAAATAAGGTCAAAAAAGCAGCCAAAGCAGTTACTGAAGGTGTTATCTGGTTTGAATGGCATGCGTCTCACTATCCTTCACCTGAATGTCTCGACAGTGGATCAAATTGTTCTTTACTCTATCAGTGTCAAGGTTTGTTAGATGGTTTTAAAAAAATGAAAATTGGTTTTTTGAATAATTCAGGGGGGAAAATCCCCACAAGGTTTTGAGCTTTTATGGTGGTTTTTAATGCAGATAGAAGATGATTGTAAGCTGACTTCAGGGGATGAGATGGCCACAGCTGTGTATCAGATGCTAGGTAGGATTCAAGAAGACTTCATCTTGAACTGAAAAATGCCTTTCAATTTCCTCTGTAATTGTCTCTCTTCTTTTGCCTTCACACACCATGTGTGCTCATTTCCTTTAATTTTAGGCTGCCTCTGAAAGCTGCATTCCAACTAATGTCTCTCCCATTTCGTATTGGTGACCGCATGATGATTCTGTTGGGGCCAATTTTGGAGGTCTTTATTTCTTCGTTTGCAATTTGTTTGACCTTTGCTCTTTCTTTTCTGATTTTCGGGGCGTAGTCACCAGCCATACGTGAATGCTCGGTCAATTTAACCCTTTTTTTTCGGTGTCTTGATTTTCATAATGTTGCAGTGCGTCATCTTCGCTGAAAATAATAAGCAAATTCGCCATAGTGTGTTGATCTCAAATAGGCCATGGCAGAAAAGTTTACTGCAATTCAAATCTGTCAATCATCTTGGTTAATTAAGATAATCAGGGTTTTCTTACCTGTACGGCACCAATCCTTAATTATTCAGTAATCCAAAGTGAAATTCAGAAGATAAAAAATGATGCACTACATATGATTGTAGAAACTAAAGTAGATGCAAGTCCATCTGTTATGTTGCTAAAATGAAGGAACGATTCAACTCAAAAGCTGAAGCTAATAAATAAGTGAATAGGGGAAGTTATAGTGCTCCAATTGATACATTAATCTTGCAAGACTCAACAAGGTCCTTAAAGAAAAGAAATTGGCCATAGAAATTCTCAAAGAAGAGCTTCTGAAGCCTCCACGAGGGAGAAAATACACGGAAGGCTGCCATGAATGGCCAAACCTCCTCTGCTTCCCTGCATTTTACTTTCCCTGAACTTTTTTTTCTGAATAGTACATTGAATGATACGTTTCTTTATTGTATTCCAGAGGACCTAAAAGGTGTCTAGACCAAAATATGATGGCATTATGCTTTACTCACGAGGCATCCTTAAATAAAAGCCTAGAATAGATATGATGTTATACATGTGGCATCAAATCAAAATCTTTTCTGTATTACTAGCTCTAGGCCCACAAAATTTTCCAATATCCACTGTCGAATCCCAAGGCAAAAAGCTAATATGCTGGTGGGCATTGTGCGTCCTTTAAGAGAACAGAATGTAAATAAAGTCCATGACTTAGAATTTGATTAAAGGGACAAGTGAAAATTGTGCAATGTGTGCCTAATGGCAGTTAGAGTTGAGGATTTGGGCTGGTAGATACTGACTTTAGATTAGTTGAAACGTGGGACTCTTCAATAACGTAACAGTGGCATTTTGTTAGACTGCAACGTTTGCAATGTTACATCAGATCCCGTTTCAACATCAAGACAAAGCAATTCCACATAGTGATGTCGTAAAATCTACAGGAAAGTAAAAGGCCCTTTAGGGTCAAGCATCAAAATAAAGCTGAGCTTATTTAAATTTTGGTGCTTTCGTAGTAGACTCAAGAGAATTGGAACTACTCACTGTGAATGAGTGAATATAAAATGATCTAGGGAGGACGTTTCTTACCATGTAACTTCAGGTGTGGACCATCATATGATCAACCATACATGCCTTGGTAAAAGACAATGTTTTCACCCAGTAATGTCTAATATGTTTCACTTTCACAGGTTCGATTCTGGCTGCTAAACTACACGCAATGTGTGCACACGTACTTGTGCATATGCAGAAGGGTCTAAGCCTTCGTAGCCATAGGTTCACAAGACCGTCTTCTTATTTTATAAATACACTTGAGATGAGGTGTGGCTCCATGATTTGTTTTGGAAGATTCTAACTCTACGACTCTGTCTTTCAGTCTGTTTTATGTCCTTGTACTCTAGTGAAAAACATGGCCCGAAAGGGATTCCTCTCTCTCTCTCTCTGTGTTTCAGAACTCACACAGTACAGTCAAGTTGAGTTTTTTTTTTTTTTGATTTTTTTTTTTTTTGGAAGAAGAAGAAGAAGAAGAAGAAGAAGAAGAAGCGACAGCTTTATATTTTAAGTGACAACAAGAAGAAGTTCAAAAAGGCTGAGATTGTTGAAGAAAGAAAATTACAAACAGAATATAATACAAAGAGACAGCAGCAAATGATGACTTTCTTTTGCAACCAGAAAATAAAATAAAGAAGAACAGACAAAAGACCCCAACTCAACACTGATATTACTTGGGTGGTCAAAACTTGGGCGGCCCATCTGGTTTTGGTCTAGCCCGGATGACCCGGCTCACGGGAAACCCCAGCCTATATAGCCCAGCGAACCTTATTTTAAATAAACTCCTCTGAACCAAGAGTAGGACAATAAATAAATAAATAATCGTCATTCTCTGCCAGACTGCTCCTGCACCTGCAAGACACCTTTACGTCCTTGAACTGTTGCTTCCATGTTACCATGAGTCTTGATTGGTCTGAGAGGAGAGGACAGGGATGGGAAGCAAATGCGGGTTTCTTTTTGATTTTCCATGACTAAGAACTGGTTCGTACCCAGCAGTTGCTCCAGTTAGGCGCTTACTGGAAGCTCTTTGTACACTCGTGCAGTGGCTTATAAGCCTTCCTCTGTACTAATTTTATATTTCGTTGCAATTACCACCCTTTTCGCTTTCTAATTGCATAGTACAACTTAAGCTTACTTCAGTTTGTTGTCTCAATGACAATTTCACCGTGCATACTTAAACGCATTGCCTGTAACAGTGCTCTTAGAATGTTCAATTTTGGACTGAAGCTGTTCCGACTGCCCCACACACACACACACACACACATATATATTTGAACCGAATAACTTACTCTTCCTTCATCATCTCTGGTCTCTCTCTTTCTGAGAGAAGATTTCCTACCCCGCGCTAACCATGAAGGGCTTCGAGTCCTTGGGGAGAAGATGTGGTTATTTGATGCATAAATCTGCCAACATCTAGTGGATTTATTACAACCCATCAATGTATATTATTGGATTGCATGCCCTATTGACCGAGGCCTTCTTCAGTTTTTATTAACCCAAACAGGCCAATGGGCTCGACCGGGTTCACACAGCAGACCCGTTTGACCTTTAATGGAACCCTATAGAAACCCAAGCAAATCATTCCCTGGAAGCTCCCGGCTGCTTTCGGCTGGAGCCACTGGCAAACTGCAGGAAGAAAACCGCATGAATGTATTTTTTAATAATTTATTTTTAAAATGGCATAGAGTGACGATCTTACTCCTTCAATTTTTTATTTTTATTTTTGATTTAGAAATAAATTGAAATGAGGTGGGCAATTTCTTCACTATTATTAAGTAAAAAGAATTTTATCACTATAAATTATAATCATGTTACTGATATAATTTTATATTTATTAATATTAAAATTAAAAGTATATAAAATTTATTTAAGTTTAATAATTTTTAAATTAAATAATAAATAATAAATAATTTAAATATATATATATATATATGATATTAAATGAAAATAATAATAAATAATTTTTGACTTTAACTTATAATATATATATATATATATATATATATATATATATATATATATATATATATATATATATATATATATATTTTTTTTTTTTTAAATACAAAGATTTCTGTCTCTTTCACATTTTCAAGATTTTTTTTTTTAAATTGACGGGTATAATATAATTTTTATTCTAATAATCCGAGTCAAATGATAACCCAGAGTCAGTCAGGCTGAGAGCAAGAAAATCCGATTTCTCTTTCAGTGCGGAAATCCATAACCTGGTCGAATTATGATCTCGCGGTTGGAGTTGTGTTCTGTTCCATCAGTCTGCGTGGGAAAGAGCAAATTGTGCAATTCATTCATATGAATTTTGGAATTCTCCCAATACAAACACACACACACACACAGACAGAGATCAGAAATTGAGAGGAGCGGCGACTCAATGGAATTAGGGAGAGTTACTATTATTATTTTTTAATTTTTAAAAGCATAAATAAAAGAAATTTTAAGATTAATTTAAAAAACACAAAAAGAACTTAAAATCATAAATATTATTTTTTTCCTTTCTTTTTTTTTCTTTTGTAAGAAAATAAAAAGGAAATTTCCGAGCATTTTTCATTTTAAATAAATAAAAAAGGAGAATTAATAAGTACTTTTTTTCCTTTTTAAGAAAAAAAAATGCAAAAGAACTTTTTTTTTCGTTTTTAATCTTTTTTTGGGAAAACAAAAAGAAAAGGTTAAGAATAATTTTTTATTTTTGCATTCCGTTTTATTTTTCTTAATTTACAAATTAAGCAAAAAAGCTGGCTTCTAATCAAAAGTGATGAAGTGATTAAATAGAATAAATTAACTTTTCTCTTATCTATATATATATATATATATATATTCTTTTGAGGGGTTGGGTTCAAAGTTCCAACACATCCTTGTCACTTGGAGGACACAGATTGTTGGCATATAAAACTCCAATTCGCTCCATGGTTATCAGAATTCTATTAGTATAGAAATTCCTATGCTCAGCCAACAATATAATTTCCCAAGGACACATATATAATTACGTGATGTACACCTACATCCAGGGATGCACCGTTTTACTCGGTTGATATTTGCCCAATGTCCAACAGCAAAAATAACAGTGAGGTCGAAGGCAAGCGGCGGAAAGTGCATTGGACGTCGGTTCTACCCAACGATGTTCTGAAGCTTATATTGGCGAGGCTGAATTGGGTTGATCGTGTTCGCTCGAGTTTAGTTTCCAAGAATTTCGCAGGTCTCTTGCACGAGATTCCGCGTCGACCTATGGAGAGATTGCCATGGTTAATGACTATTTTTTATGACGAACCCACACCGGCTGATCTGTTATGGAGGTGCTCCAGTAGATGCACGTTAACCGATCCGTCATCAAACCGGACTTACAATGTCGGGATTGACGAAGTGTGTGTAAGGGAGAAGATGCTTGAACCAGTGTCTTGGCATTCAAGGCACGGTTGGCTACTTTTGCAGGGAATAGATGGGGAATACCATTGCTTTTCCTTGTACAGGCCGTACAACAAGGAGTTTATGGTGTTGCCTAAACTGGAATTTCATCCTGGCAGCGCCGCTAGAGTCACATTTTCCATGGATCCAACTTCCTTGGATTACTGCTGCTTCTTCTTTGTTCGCGTGGATAGGTCAATGCTCACCCTGAGCATTAGCATGTGCCACATCGGTGACAACGATTGGAGCAACCTAAAGTTTGATCTTTCTACTAATCATCAAGGTGCACCTCGGATTGACAATGTTACATGTGCAGACGGATATCTCTACTGTGCTCTGGATAGTGGCAACCAGCTGGGGATCCTCGACGTGGCGCGACAAGAATGGAAACTCTTTACAGATTGTATGCAACTCCCTCCGGAGCTTCATCTGGGCTGTCCAATGGATGTAACTTCTTTTCACGGAGATCTGTTCCTTCTGTATCGGGAATGGTCTGAGAGTGAGTTTCTCCTCTTCACCTATATCTGGAGATTTGATAAGTTTCTCAAGCAATGGGAGCGACAACAAAACCTTGGGAACCTTGCTTTATTCGTCGGTCGTCCATCATTCCTGGTTGAAGCTGTAGGAGAATCAAGCCCGTATGCTAATACCATACACAGCGTTGGGGTCTCGGGGCTGACATTTTCATCATTCAGTGGCAAGTTTGGAGCAGCTGCGCTTTACGAGGGACGGACTGATACTTCACATAGATGCTCATTTGCATATTGGATTGAGCCTCCTCTTCTTTACTCTCCGAAGTGATTAATAACCTTTTTTTTATTATTTTTTTACAGTATGTCAGTCAGGAATGTTTGATAAATGTTGGCTAAAGACTGCATAAATCATGAGTAAGGTCATGTCATCAATGGCGTGAAAGTTCTCTCTTTAAGTTTATCAATTTGTCTCCTTTGTGATTTAATCACTTTTTTTTGCACCACATGAGAAATGCCACACAAATGTCTGTTGTAGGCAAACTTATACCCAATGACAACACACATTACTACATTACCCATATTCTAATTCCGGAAAAACCCAAGAAAAAAGAAAAAAGAAAAAAATAGCAGAAGACAGTCACCTGATGATACTTGAAGCAGACCCAAACCTTTTCCCCGGAGTTTTCTCTGTTCATGAACCACACAATCTATAGCCACTTCTACACATCAATACCTAATTAGCCCGCGATTATTGCTACCACCTTACCTGCCATATACCTAGAAGAACCCGATGAATAGGATGACAATCCTTGGTCCAATGATTCTCAGAATATTTTCATAATAAAAAATAGGCATTTCTTAATTTATTTGATAATTATAAAATAATATATATATATATATATATATATATATATGTATGTTAAAAATATTTTATATATTGATACTAAAAAATATTTTCCTTAACTAAATAACCATTTGATTATTATATTACATGGTAGTTCTCATCTCATCAAAATGAAAATATATATGAAAATATATTATTTTTAATAAAATAATTTTAAATAATATATAACTTTTTTAATAATTTGAAATTAATAATAAAAATTATAATAAATTTTTTTTATTTTATTAAAAATTTTGTTATAAAGTAATTGCAATATTATGAAAATAAATTTTGTCATAAGGTCTATTTGTTTTTAATAAAATATTTTTTTCTATTTGATTAATTGAAGAAGTGTAATTGATAAAAAAATAATTATAAAATTAATAAAAAAATAATAGTTATTTTTATGAAAAATAACTTTTACTCAAAATAAATAGAAACTATTTTTTGTAAATATTACGAAGAATGAAAGAGAGAGAGAGAGAACAAGTTAGAGAGAATACAAGTCAAAGAAAGAAAGAGTTATTTTTAAATTATTGTCAACTTCAATAGTCACTTACTAACTTTATGGTTATTTTTATCAGTTTGTGGATTGTATGCCAACTTCATCACTTTTGCAATAAGTTTATTATTATTATTATTATTATTATTATTATTTAGTCTCAAAATTTATTTTATTTTGTGAGAAATTTGTCAATTTTTTTAAAATATTTTTATCTATAATTATAATTAATTTATATTAAAATTTTTAACTCTATCATTTTAGTTTCACTTTACAATAATTAAATTTAATAACATATTTTGCAACAATAGAGCTAAATAGTGAAAAATAATCTATTTTTCTTATAAAATTTATTCATTAAATATTTTCTATAAACAAATTTATTTTTAATAATTCTTTTATTTTCATTCTAACAATAATGGCATTTTTGTGAGGACAAGTAGAAGGAATGATGAGCTACAAGAGAGAGCAAATATAAGGAACAAGAGAATGATTTTCCAAATGAAAATCAGAGAGAGCAAAAATCCGACAAGGGATTTTGCAAAAGAAGCTAGAGAGAGGAGGTCAAGGAAGCTGGAGAAAGATGGTGGTCTAGGATTTCGATGGAGAGGGCTAAGCTGTTCCTTTTTAAACTCTAAAAAAGGATTACCACATCATTAAAAATAGATGACATAGCATCTAAATGGATAGAAATTTACTAAGATGACCATACAAAGATAAACGAAAAGGATTGAAATACAGAGATTAAAAAAAAAAAAAAGAAGAAGAATATAATCTTCAAAAAAGGGGCGGTGAATAAAAATAAAAAATTTTATAAATATGGAGGGTCATTTTTTTTTCCCAGTGTCCTCATTATTTATTGGTCATAAAAAAAAGGGAAAAAGAATTGGCGTGGCATTGTTTCATTTGCCAAAAAAAATGAAGACAAGGAGGATCAAAGGATAAAAGGCTAATTGTAGACTAATTGTATCTATGAATAGAACAAGAAATCATTGAAACAAAGAAGCTAGAATCAATAACCAGTTTCTTCTTCTTCCCTCTCTCTCTCTCTCTCTCTCTCTCTCTCTCTCTCTCTCTCTATCTCTACTGCATACACTAGGTGTTTGACATTAGTGCTCGAGAATCTTTCTTCTTCTTCTTCTTCTTCTTCATAAATTCTCCTGTAAACGAATCCAAGTTGTATCAAAATACCCACCTTAAAGCCGTGAATGAAATGACCTGTGGAACCACTTTGTATCTTTTCAGCACAGTCTGGGCTTCAAGCAACTGGACAACTTCATGTTAGAATTGTAATATTTGTGCATGGTTTGGTTCGAAGTGTAAAAATTGAAAGTGAATTAAACATTTTTTTTATTATTTTAAATTAAAAATTATTTCTAATCAAAAATTCAGTTGATCGAATTTAATAAAAAATAAAAAATTCTAGCTTAAATGTAAAAAATATTTTTGATATCTTTTCTTATAATAAATTTATAATTATTATTATACATAAAATTAAAAAAATAGTTATTAAGGATATAAAAATATTTTATTAATATTTATTTGTTATTATCTAGTGATGTAAAAGCTCGCACTAAAGAATGTTAACATCGTCAGTTTCAGCTTCGTTTGGGAGAGCACGCATGCAAGGCTACCGTGATTAGAGAATCCTGCAACAGTACCAAGGAAAAACCAACAGGACCAACACATGGGGCACTGCTGCGGCCACAAAATTTGTTTCCGATGTATTGTTAAGAAGACAGCAAAACCCATTTGTCTTACTTGCGCCTATTAGCTGCACACAGCAACACCATGAGGAGGAGCAATGCTTCCCGGTCAAGAAACAACAACACAGAAAAATCAGTTTCCTCAGTATAATTGGTCTAACAAGTAACAGCAACCCACTCTTTTCTTCATTTCTCCACACGTACAGCTCGATAACAAGTATTCTACTTTAGCTCTGTTAACAGAAGACAGCAATTATGTTTCTGGAACCTTTCTCTTTGCAACCTGATTCTGTCAAACTATCTGATCGGGCTTCAACCCAATACTGAACTGCATCTGACAGGTTATCACAACAAACAATAGAACTGAATAAGTTATCTGAATAGGTGAACCGTGTATCTATGAAAGTGAATCTAAGAATAGCCACCGATTCCCTCGTCAAGAACAAAGCTTTGGCCCAACCGTTAAGGGAAAAGCTCAAGATTAAAAGGTCCAGAATCCAAAGTTTCACCTTTCAGTCTTTCACCTATCCAAACACATAAATAAAAAAATTTATAGGTAAAAGGATAAAGATAAAAGATAAAAGGGCACCTGCAGCACGCTAAGCGGCGTTTTGTTCATCTCCATCTCTTTTCGTACCACGGGCTGCTTCCTTCAATCCTGCCCAGTAAAAAGATATAATAAACATCAGTAAAGACAGACCCTGACACAAATATCCAGGAGAAATTGCATGTTACGTTTATCAAAAGCAGAAGGGACAATGTTTCCACCTCGTTGATCAGAGTTCAATTTGGTGAGTGGGACAAAAGGCTCGGAGATTGACATCAAGTAATGTGAGTCTGGGCATGCACGAATAAACTCCTGAGTACCACCCGAAATGATGCATATTGCTTCTCTGTGTTCTAATCTCAACTTCAAACTAAGCACATCACCAGCCGCATTAGCTCTTGCGTAAGGTAAAAACCCGAAAGCTGTTATCTTGGACCACTTCAAGCTATCTGGAGATGCATTAATCAATACCAGTGCCACAGTACAAAAACAAAACATATATGATGAAGATAGGATTATTAGGATATATAAGCTGTGCCTAAGAATACAAGAATTGCACATCGCATGTAGCTCTGGTCCGCGGATTATCAATGCTTACCCAAGTTAAGCACGTAAAGTGCAGATGAGAATTGGTCATTGGCATCTTTTCCCCCAAAGACGAATAACTCCATATCATGACAGAAGGCCAAATGACCAGCAAGTGGGGGCAACAGCTCACCTGCTGCATTTAGCTTCGTCCAACAAGAGGTTTCTGTCCGAAGAAAGCACCAGCAACACAAAGAATAAGCACAGTGTTCTGTTCGGGAAAATAACAATCTATACGAAAGCGGATTCCCAATTGAAAGCAAAAGAAACCTGAATTAAAGATGTGAACATCATTGTAGACATGGTCTCTTGGCTCCTTCTCATCCTGTCCCCTAATAATGGATCCTCCGAGGACAGTCAGTGAAGTTTTGTGAACGGAACACGTGTGGAAGGATCTAAACTCTGGACGGGGCCCGTGTGTCAATGTGATCTCCCATTTCAGCTTCTCTATACATTGTGAGTATCAAAAATTTCAGGGAAACAACAACATACTAATAAAAAGCTCGAACCGAAATTATGCTCACCTGTGTCCAGGACATACATGTCATTACAACCATACTTTCCGTCAGGGTAACCCCCGAAAACAAAAACTTTAGATCCAATTGCAGCCGCTGTATGTCCAAACCGAGCTTCAGGTGCGCGTCCCTCAACAGCAGGAGAAGTCCAAGTCTGGGAAACTAAATACAACAATAAATTTGGTAATAGTGCCCGCCAACCATTCAACCCAGAAGCAACAATAACAATTATATAATTGGTGCAACTTTTCGTTTTCTTATAAGACAAAAACAAGAAAAAATACTGAATAAAGACCTGTATCATAAAAATGGATTTCTGGAAAGCATCTGCTCCCATTCCATCCACCATATACCAACATTTTCTTCCCGACCTTGGTACAGGTGTGACCTGCCCGTGGCTCAGGCCGATTGCCACGGTCTTCGGTCACGGGTTTCCAAGATAATCTCTCACCCATAAAGCTTCCTCCATGTTCATCTGAATTCCACTCCAATGAGAAGAAACCGGTTAAAGAAGGCGAAACACAAGACACAAACATTTAACACATTCAAATAACCAAGAGGGTTATCAGAACCCAAGAAGCAGCGAGGCCAAAGGACAAGTTTGTTTAAAACAATGATTTAATAATTCTGTCTTGTCAATCAAATATGCACAATGACCAGCAGGTGCAATTAAAATATAGAACCCCGGAACCACTCAGTCCAGCAATCAAACATCCCCCTCCAAACCCATAATTCATCAAAGATTGACTTCGCTGTAACCGGAGCAGTAACCCCAACGGGGAAAAAGTTTATCTCCCATAAGGTAAGGTGGAGTTAACAATAATGCAATGGTACCGGGTTGACCCGTGGGTGATTTTTCCCCGGGTCAAGACCTGGGAAGGGAAGGAATGCCCACGCCACAAAACACAAATACAATTGCTCTATTAATGGGATGACCCAACTCTGACCCAATTGCTTCCATTGATGGCTGAATCAATGCAGAACCAAGAAGCCCGGCCCATTCTTAGAGTCAACCATGAAGAAGTTATGATCACTATTGACAAATTTACACAAACACTAACTCTGTTTCTCCAGCCCATAAAGACAAACCGCCATAATCAAACGAATACTATCTTCCTGTTTAAAATGTGCCGAAGAAAGTTCTCTCATGCCAAGATTACTTGTACAATATATCTATATATATATATATATATATATAAAGATTACTGCGCAACTGCTAAAAAGAACAACTGCCTATAAAAAAGTGCAAAAGATTACAATTTAGCAAATTACTAAAAACGAAAAGGCTACCCGAAGCTACACAGTAGGAGAAGGAGTTGGTAAATTCGTTTTCTCGAGAAATTCCTCCAAAAGCAAAGACATTGCCATCTATGGTCACAAGACAGTGACCCCTAGCACCCTTCATATCGTTGGTGGGTATTTTCAGCCAAAGAAAGCGTTTCTCCATTGATACTTGCGGGTTGAAGCTTCGAATGCAAGAAAAGAGAATTTGTGAATTAGATTTTTCTTCTTTCTTTTTTTTTTTCTTTTAAATAACTTTATAACCACTTTCTTGTTTCCCTGCGCGCGGTGCCACTGATTATCAAACGGATTTGTTCATCATCAGTCGTACGGGAGATCCCGCCTAAAATTTTTTGATAAAAAAAAAAAAGATATGAATACAACGTGAATTGTAAATAAATAAATAAATAAATAATATATAATTTAATTTGTTTTAATAAATGATTTTTTAATATATAATAAATATTTTATTAAAAATTTTAAAAATATATTATATATGTGTTTGTAAAATAGAATTTGAGAAATTATAAATTCTAATAATTAACATAATTAATAAAATAAAAGGTATTTATTAGTTATTATTTTTTATTATCAAATTATTTATTAATGTTTTATTAAAATATATGATTTTTATAAAATTTAAGATTAATTTTATATATCTTTAATATTTATCTTAGTATAAAAATTAAAAATATTCAATATATATACTAAAAATGTTTGACATATATATATATATAAAAGAAATGTAAGACACACAAATAAGAAGTATCATATATACATATCTAAATTATTTTTATTTTTATTTTTTTTATTAAACACAAATAAAAGTATCTAACATTTTTTTTGGACAAATATTGAATAAATCTCATATAAATACAAACATACTTTAATTTAGAAATACTTGTACTCTATGGTATATAAGTAACTTGTATTACAAAAAAAATTACTAAGTAAGAAAATTTAAAATATAACTCATTTTATGATTTGTTTTTAATAGGATAGACTTTTGGCACATATTTTAGCATTCACAATTAATAAAATAATTATTTCATAAATAAAAAATGGTAATTTAAACAAAACAAAATTAACCCACAATATTAGTTTGTGTTTTTTTTTATATAAAATTAAATGTGCATATTTTGTCCATGAATCTCTCACATAAAAAAACATATTTTCAGCAAAGTTCGGGCCTCTTGAGCTCCCTATTATCTTCGTATGGTCAACAAATAAATGGTATGACCAAAAGCATTTCGATTGTTAATTTTGTAAATTTTACGTTAGCCTCCTCACGCTATATAATTTCATTATAAAAAATCATGTTAAATTTACATTGTACAATAAATTGAGTAATTATATTAAATTTATAAATTTTTTTAATAATATTTAATAATTAAAATCACTGATATCATTATGATTTTTGTATTTATGATATAATAGTTGTTTTTTTTTTAAATTTATTCTTAAATACGTAACATAAAATTAGGAATGTGCAAAATTTGTGCCATGCTGACATGGCACAATCGACGGTGTAAAAAATGAGAGAGATTCTCTTAAAACCGTTGGATCGTAAAAAGCTTGCGGGTCCCCTCCAAAATCACCGAGCTAAACTTATTATTAGTATTATTATAAATATAATTTGAGTAACGGCTAGTAAAGAAACAAGTAAAATCGAATGAGACGCCATCGTCAGGCCGGGAGGCTTCGCCGTCGATGGATGTCGCTCCGATCTCGATCTCTGGTAAATTCGATTGCGCTCGCAGAAGTGAGACAGTAGAAGAAAATAATTGCGTTTTCTTTTATCTTTGCCTAGTTTTTCTTCGTTTTCTCCTCAAGAAATTATCTCTTTTTTTTTTAGTTTTTGTGGTTAGGGTTTCGGTAGATCGAGTAGGGAAATTCTCTTAATAAAGATACTTAGTTTGGCTCTAGTTTCTTGAAAATTCCATCTTTATTCCTCTCAAATATTTTATTCAAAATAATGAGGCTTTCTTTCTTTCTTTTTTTTTTTCCCCTTTTTTTTATATTTGTTTTACTCTTAATTCTGATGATTGAAAAGTCTGGGACTTCTTAAACGGCGTCGTTCCCAGCTCCGGATTGACCGTTGGGAAAAGACGATGGCCCGTCGAGATTCGCGCAAGAACCCTAAGCAAACATTTTGAAGAACCGAAGAGAGAAATTTCCCACGCAAAGTTGAAGAAATGGCTGCCGCCAGTGCATTTACGGTGACGCCGCACAAAGTCTCCGTCTGCATTCTACTACAAATGTACGCCCTCCCGGCGCAATCGAATTTGCCGTTTCCGTTCGCCTCCGTCGCCGAGCACAACCGCCTCGGCTTATATCTTTTGGCTCTCACCAAGGTACTCCAAAGCAGCTGCCATGTTTTCCATCTGGTATTTGATTATTTGTTTTTTTTATTATTTTATTTTATTTTATTTTTTGAGTTGATTTTGCAGTCGTGCGATGATTACTTGGACCCGCGGCTTGAAGATCTTGTCAATCAGTTGAGGGAAATTGGGGGAGCCGTGGGTCATTGGTTGATTGAACATTTGACGAGTAGGGTTTCCTCTTTGGCTTCGCCCGACGATTTGTTCAACTTGTTTAGTGAACTGCGAGGCAAGCTGTTGATATAGTTTTAATTTTTTTTTTATGGGTTTGTTTTTTTTTTTGGGTTGATGTAGCTATTGAATTAGTTGAAGATTGTAAATTTTGTGTTGTGCAGGGATTCTTGCGGGGTCTGATTCTGTTGTAATCGAAGATAATCAAATCTTTTTGGAACCAAATAGCCACTTGGGTTTGTTTCTTCGACGCTGCTTACTTGCCTTTAGTCTGTTGTCTTTCGAGGTATTCCTGGCTCTTTTACTTCTTGTCATGGCTATCTTGAGGTTATGATCCAAGTCTCTGACTTTTGAGAACTGTAATTTATGATTCAAGTTAAACTTGTTCTCGAGGTTTTAGGATATTGCCACTTTTCCGGCACATTTAACTCCCATGGAAAATTGATCCTTTCAGATTCCTGTTGCTCAAGGGAAAATGAATCTGTCAGACTGGGTGAATTTCCTTGAAACTTGTCAGCACTTGTTGTCCTAGCTTTAATATATGGCTTTTAATGCAGGGTGTGTGCCATCTTTTGACGAATGTAGGGATCTATGGTAAAGAAGCCCTCTCAAGTTGCCTGCCATATGAATTGCGTCGTTTGGATGACACTGGTAATGATATGGAGGCCTCATCAGAATATGAGAACATGGAACTAGAGAACTTTGTGTTTGGAAAAGTTAACGAAGAGATTGAAGCTAGAAAACAAGCCAGTGAAGGTTTTTCATTTCATCTTCATTCTCCGAAAGCATTTTCTGCTTTAGCCGAAGGTATCATTTCATCAATGCATGAATTGACACAAAAACTCCTTTGACTATGTTCTGATGATTTTGTTATCCTCTACTTGTATTCCTCTCAAAACATGCACTAGAACCAGGAGGAATGGAAGCATTTGATGGTTGAATGATTCTTGCTAATTGCATTTTTACGTTTCAGTTAACTTATTTAGTGGTCCCTAAATGTTCAGACATTTCTATTCATCTTCTTAAACTACAATTTTGATTATCTTTCTTTGATTTTTCAAGTTAAGGCTTTATGCATCAAGAGTTTTCATATCTCCCTTTGAGATTCTTTTTTTGATGCTGTAAGATTATTATCACCAGAATAATGAGCTGGAGAAGTTGAACTTGCAGATATTGACATTGTTCCAGAAGCAAGATCCAAACGCAGTGAAAAAGGTAGTCAAGCATCTATACATCCTGCGGGAACATCATTGAGAGACTTTGACTCCTGTAATGAGATATCCCTGCGAACAAACTGGCAGGTACACGGGTACTTAATGGAACAAGCCTATGCAATTGAAAAGTAAGCTTTATATTTAGATGCCTACCGTTATTGATGTTTTGTTTTTCCTTCACTTTTCAGAAAGTTTAGGCCAATGTTATTGTTTTCTTTTTGGCAGGCATAGCAGTGCTTTCTCTTTGAATACTTTTGAGCTTATTCTGGGGCAAATTAAAAGATTGGCTCCTGAGCTGCATCGTGTAAGCTAGCATGTGTATGCAATTGATGAACATTTCTTCGATATATTGCAATGTTTTAATTTCGGGGTCTGCATTGTGTAATGATACAGGTTCATTTTTTACGGTATTTGAATAGCCTATATCATGATGATTATTTTGCTGCTTTAGAGAATCTTCATTGCTACTTTGATTACAGGTAACCAACATATTCTGTCCTTCATATAATTTATTGGTGTGCTGTTTGACTTCCACTGTGGTTTGGGGTGCTATTTGACTTCCATTCTGGTTAGCTCCTTCTCACATTTGCTGTTAGCTGTGAAATTTATTGGAATTTGAATGATATTTCTCCATTCAGCAGCTCATCATGGAAGCCTATGTGTTTATAGCTTGCTTTTAGCAATTCTCAGTTGTTTTTTATTTAGCTCTCTTTTACTATCATATGCAAGTTATTATGACAATTATTTTCTTGATAAGGGAAGATAGATTTAAGGACATGATTGTTGAGCCAAATTTATGTTATATGTGCTTTTGTTCCTTAGCACTGGAAGTTCCCCAGTTCATTTGTTTCTCTATTTGTTTTTTTGGGAAGTTCCACAGTTGATATGTGCTTTTGTTACTTTCAATTTACAGTTAACTAAAGTAAATCTTTGAATTGAACAAAAATTTCCCATGCAAGAGATTCCCTCTAGCTGGAACAATCTGGAGCAATACGCTTATCCCAGATTGGCTTAGTTTATGATTCGGCTGAAAAACTTGACTAATTTGATAAATTTCATCTTCAAAGTGCAGGGACAGAGGGATTGGATTTTGCTCCTTCTTCTTCATCAAATAGCCCTGAAAGATATGAGATTGCTTTGTTATGTTTGGGGATGATGCATTGCCACTTTGGGCATCCTAGGCAAGCTTTGGAGGTATGCACAAGGACAAGGGCTATTATTTGATTTTTTTTTTAAAAAATGATGTTCTGTTATCCTGTTAGATTTTTAGAGGTAGAGCTTTACCCGCATGAACATCCAGTTGAGCAAGCTGCCTAAGGCTTGTTATTCTGGCCTGAGTCTTTCAATTGAAGAGTTGAGATTTCTGTTTTTGATTTAAAGCAATGTTAGTATTTCGTTCTATCTCTGATCCTTTCTGTTCTGTGATGTTTTTCCTTTTTATTGTTCAGGTTTTAATTGAAGCACTTCGTGTTTCACAGCAGGTAATCTGTTCATATTTGTATGTACCTAAAACAATCTATTCATATTTGTCACACTTTACTTATCATTCCTTTTTTCACCTTCAAACATGTATTAGGTATATTACACATTTGAGTATATTACACATTTGAGTATATTACACATTTTGTTCCATGACAGGCTTAGAATTGAGGGTAGTCCTAAAACTCTAATTGAATTATGTGTATATAAAACCCCTGCAATGTTTTTAAGGATACCTCAATAATGTGAGCATTCTCTGTGCTATCTGTGCAGTTGAGACTTTGGTCAATTTTTATTAGGAATTAATCATAATGCCTCGAGATTCAATAAAGAAACAAGTTCTTTGTAATTTAAAACCCACTGGTGTTGTTTTTTCCAGAATCACTCTGTTGGTGGTATTGACTGAATGTGGACTAATGGATGGGGATAGGTGCAGAAAATAATGAAACCTCAAGGACTAATATTTTAGTTCCTCAAAGTGACCATGAGCATAAATGTCCTATAACCTCAACAAGAGTTTTCATAATCATGTTGTCCATGTGGAGTAATAAATGGAAAAATGTGGTGAAACTTTCTTAGTGAATTCCCTTGGATAAATTTTGGAAGGACAATGGTAGATCAATTAATTGGTGAATTGTTTGTTACTATATCTTTTCCAAAGTCTTTTGCTGCCAAATAGATTTAGAGATATTGCTTTGTGATTCTCGTTTCAGCTACTGTTTGTGCAATGATGCCTGATTATGCTATCTTTGTACAGCAAGGCAATGATAGCTGCCTTGCTTATACTCTAGCGGCTATCTGCAACTTGTTGTCTGAAGTTGGTGGCTCAAGTACGGCTGGAATACTTGGAAATTCCCATTCATCTCTGACCAGCATGGGGACTTCTCTTTCTAACAAGCAACAGTTATTTGTTCTTTTGAGAGGGTCTCTGAAGAGAGCAGAAAGCTTAAAGTTGAAAAGATTGGTTGCTTCCAATCATCTTGCAATGGCGAAGTTTGATCTACTGGTCAGAATACTAAACTTGTTTTTGTATAGACTACCAACATCTCTTATGTTTCTTGGGTTTTGCAAACTATTTATGGATAGGATGATAGGACGATAGGTATGATTATGATTAGAGAGGATTTGTAGCAACTCCTAACAATTAGTTTAGTTCACAATAGAATGGAATGTTGGAAAAAGTTTCATATGGCTGACCTTAATTAAATTCAGGACTGAGGCCTCTTTGAATTCAGTTTGAAGTCTGTTTGAGCTCGTTCATATCAGCTGTATTCCTTCTATCTCTACTAAGAGGTAGATTGATGTATTGCTTTTAAGATAATGCATCTGTGGTATCAGGATAGGTATCCTAGGATCTGCTTTGTTCTGCTACTACAGAAAAGTAGTGGTTTGCCAGACCTGAAAAGTGCTAGTTGTTAATATGAAGTCATGCATGGTACCTTGAAATTATTCTGATTATCCCTGATGTTATCAAATTACATGCAGATGCAGTGTGGATATGTAACCTTTGATTCTTGATAATGTGTTTGGGTTTCTTGTATCATCATATGCAGCATGTGCAGAGACCAATACTATCATTTGGTCCCAAAGCTTCCACGAAATTCAGGACATGTCCAATCAGTGTTTGCAAGGTAATTGGTGGAATTGCTGGTTACCACTGTATACTTTGCCCAGCTTACATTTTGAAGTGCTTCATTTTGCAGCTAATTATTTTCCTTTCCCATTGCATCTTTGCAGGAAACAAGATTGTGCTCTCACTTGATTAGTGAATTCAGCTCTGAGATCTCCCCAGCAACAACTGATGGAGCTTTTATGACTTCATGGCTCAACAATTTTTTGAAACAATCGGGTTCACTGGTGTCCCAGGATAATGAACCTGGAAGTATTTCTAATCCTCATCAGTTTTATGCACAACCAAGTTCAATTCCCAGATCTGTTTTGCAATTAGTAGGTTCTTCGTACTTACTTCGAGCCACTGCTTGGGAGATGTATGGAAGGTAAATGTAGGATTCGTTGTCCTTATATTTTAACATGGGTGTCTTTTGTCTCTTTTACACCCTTCTTTTTTGACATGTTTTCTTCCATTGACAGTGCCCCTCTTGCTCGAATTAATGCATTGGTCTATGCAACTTGCTTTGCTGATACTTCAAGGTAATTTTTAGATGGAGTATCAATAAAATGTTCATTATTTTGTTACTTGTAACAAGTTTGCATTGTTGTTTGTTCTTGCACTTTACTCTCTACTGAAATGATGTGGAATCTGTATTGGTTCTCTGTAGTTCATCTGATGCAGCATTGGCACATGCAAAGCTCATACAGTACTTAGCAACGTTTCAAGGATACAAGGGTCAGATTGGATGACTCAAAACCTTCAGATAGCCTTGCATAAATTTATTTGGAGATGCTTACTTGAAACATATAGGTCTTCTTATTTTTGTTTCTTTCTTCTTTTGCTAATCCTTTTCATTTTTTTATCTCTGCCTTCAGAGGCCTTTTCTGCCCTTAAAGTAGCAGAAGAGAAGTTTATATCTGTTTCAAGGTCAGTAATATTGCCACTGAAGCTGCAACTGATCCATGAGCGTGCATTACATCGGTCAGTTTTCACACTTGACACTTGCCACTCTGAAACCTCTTATAACATTTTAGTTAAGCTTTTTTTTTTTTTTTTTTTTTATTCAGAGGAAATTTGAAGCTAGCACAACAAGTATGTGATGAGCTTGGAGTTTTGGCATCACCTGTATCTGGTGTGGACATGTCATTGAAGATAGAAGCAAGCTTTCGCCATGCTCGTACATTACTTGCTGCAAACCAGTTCAGCCAGGTTTGTTCAATGGATTGATTTCTTTACCTTTTAATTTAAATGCTATTTTCTATTCTAAAATGAATCATGCAATTGTTGTTATGTTGCTGAAAATTATGAATACTATTGATGATTCTCTAGAAACTATTTATGTGTCAATGCATTTTCTTCTCATCCAAGTTGTTGCACCTCACACCATGTTGTCTTGTGCTTATCTTTGTTTTCCCATTAATTGTGATACAAAGTTCTTTCCAGGCAGCAGCTGTTGCACACTCTCTCTTTTGCATGTGTTACAAGTTCAATATGCAGGTTGAGAATGCATCTGTTCTTCTTCTGTTTGCTGAAATTCATAAGGTACAACATTTGATTCCATGCACTGAGAGATAAAGGTAGATTAAAATTGAAATCATTATCTTGTTAAATTAGAGTCTCAAAAAATTTTAACGGGGATATAGAACCTTGTATAAGCATTAACATATCGAACAGTCCTACAGTTTTCCTACTGTATTTTTGTGGATGAAGCATCCATGGATAAGTTGGTGCTTCATTACTTTTAATTACTCTATATGATAGTACAGTAAATATTTTGTATTCCTCCGCATGATAATGCAGTTCTTTATATGTGCATATCCAAAATTTTTCAACGACTTTTTTTTTTTTTCTTTTGGTGCATAGGTCATTTGCTGATAAAATTCCTTTTATTTTTTTGTCACTAGAAATCAGGAAATGCTGTTTTGGGCCTTCCACATGTATTGGCAAGTCTATCATTTTGCCAGACATTTAACTTGGATCTTCTCAAGGCATCAGCGACTCTCACCCTGGCTGAGTTGTGGCTCTCACTGGGATCAAATCATGCAAAGAGGGCCTTAACCCTTATACATGGGGCTTTTCCAATGATTCTTGGTCATGGAGGTCTGGAGCTCCGTGCCAGGGCTCAGATTGCTGAAGCTAAATGTTATCTATCTGACCCAAGTTACTCAGGTCTGACTCTACTTATTTTTTCCAATATATTTGGCGGAAAGGAATGAGAGGAGCTGAAAATTGGGGTATATGTGAACCAGGAACAGAAATAATTTATTCTACCTGCTTTAGGCCTGGTGGATCATGTGCTCAGTTTTGGTTTAGTTACCAGTCATCATTTCCAATAGCTTTTGCTTTTCTTACAAATTGTTCGTTTATTATTTTGAGGTTATGCTGCATTTCTGTTTGTAATTTTGGCATTGCAATGTGTAGGTTTGTGCAAATCATCTTCCTTGTACATGTCATGATAAGTTATAATGTGCATGTTTTCTTCTGTTTTATTCTATGTTTTGCCTTCTGAGCATGCTTTTACCCTTTTTTTTTTTTTTTCAATTTTTGGTGTCAAGCATTTTTAAGTTGAAATTTCACTGTACTAATTATGTTCATATGTTTTTCCCCCTTCTAGTTTTTGAAGATCCTGAGGCTGTGCTAGATCCTTTGAGGCAAGCTTCTGATGAGCTTGAGGTGCTGGAGGTAAGTTGATGTTTTGACCTTGAATGTTTGATAGCTCGGGATTATTGGCCAAGTGCAGGAGTTCCTCTGGTCCAAATTCTGATGGATTTCATATAGAAATCCAATACTCCTTTTGGCTTTTACAACATAAATTTTTGAGTTCTGGCTTCTGAAAAGTTCTTTATTCTAGTTGTTTTTATGTTCGTTGGATTTGCTTCGTATTTCAATGTTTTCATTGATGAGTTGCTTGTGCTGGCACAGTATCATGAATTGGCGGCAGAAGCTTTCTACTTGATGGCCGTGACATTCGACAAACTGGGACAGTTAGGAGAAAGGGAAGAAGCTGCAGCTTCTTTCAGGAAACACATAGTGGCCCTGGAGAATCCTCAATGTGAGGACGACCCTCTGTTGAAGATGTTGTAATGCGTAGAGGAACTCACAGTCATATGCCATGTACATGTAAATTATACCCTGCTGGCTTTCCAACAGTACAAGAAAAGGCAAGCTTTATGCCTAAGATTCAACACCTTCTCAACTTCTTCATTTCATGGGTTGGTTTATTCTCTCCATTGAAGACGGTGAAACGAAGTAATGAAGTGGTACAAATGTGATATTTCTCGGATTAAATGACTTGTCTGAGCTCGAAAAAGGCCGAACGAAGGCCCATTAGGTTGTTTGGTTTTCCGTCGAGACTTGTGCGTGCGCTACAGACAATTAATTTGGAGTAAACTGGAGAAGAAATAAGGTTCAAGCATGCCATTTCTTGGAAGGGAAATTCAATTCCTTGCTTGCACAGTGGCACTAAAGTACCCCACTGTCGACGAAACTCCTTAATTACATCTACTTGTAGTGGGTGTCAACACGTTGAACGGGTACTTGCAAGTCATTAAATTGATAAAAAGGTTGGGAACGGGAGCAAAGGGAAACAGAGAGGCAAACTACAGACGTATGGATGGACTCATTAGTTCACCGCACTTCAAATTGGAGTTTTCTAATTTTTTGATATATAATCACATAAAGAAGATTATAAATGTATACTTAATTGTTATGATAGTATAACTACTCGGGTGTAAAACATGTCAATTTGACGTGTCACCTGAAGAAGTTCAAAAGAAAAATGAGAGAAGAAAAAAAAGAAAAAGAAACATATTGCTTTCCGCCCTCATTTTACTTCTCAAATGATTCAAGCTTCAAAGCAAACATTCAAGTGCGCATAAAAACGCCGAACTCCCTCTGATAATTTCATTGTCTTTAACGTCCGTGAGATTTCCACTTGCATGTTGCGACTAGTCATGGCTACCATCAATGTTGTCTTCCATATTCTCACGGTCTCATGCCTCTTATCATCTCTTGCAAATTCCATTGATTTCAATTATCCAGCAGTTTTCAACTTTGGTGATTCAAACTCTGATACAGGCGACCTGGCTGCTGGCCTAGGCTTTCGACTTGGTCCACCCTACGGAGAAACTTACTTCAAAACTCCCACAGGAAGGTTCTGTAATGGTCGTCTCATTGTGGATTTTCTAAGTAAAGTCACCATTTTTAACCTCAATATAAATTGCCAAGTAGTGCTTCCTTTCACTCTTTTTTCTTCTTCTTCTTTTTTTTTCTCTTTCTTTTGCCCCCATTTGGAGGGGTTTTTTATGCACAAACAATGACTGATAATGGATAGTACAGTGGCTACTTATGCTGCAATTTTGGCTAGTTGTGCTGCAATTTACACCCGTCTAACTGGGTTCTTCTAGACTTGCTAAAAGACACGAAGACATATTATTAAGCCTGTGTGTACCCAATGAAAAACCTTTTACTTTGACTTTGGGCTCTTTTTCAAATAATTTTGAAGCAAACTTTCAAGGCACACAAATGACCTGCCACCTTTTAATATCTTTTTCTTTTTCTTTTTGCACCTTTTCTCTTTGGTTGGTAACTAACAAACAACTGAAAGCTACATGTCCTTTTATCTTCTTCCTTTCATTTCTTTTGTGGAAATCACATCCTCTGAGACAGATTTGCCTTGCCTATGGCAACCGAGAACTTTGTATTCCAATTTCTAGCCTTATGTTCCCTCCTCTTCTTTCCTCTAACCCATTGCATAGACTTCAATTTTCCTGCTGTCTTCAACTTTGGTGATTCCAATTCTGATGCTGGAAACCTTATTGCTGCTGGGATTGAAAGCATCAATCCCCCCTATGGGCAAATTCACTTCCAAAAACCATCTGGGAGATACTGTGATGGCCGTCTCATTATAGATTTTCTAAGTAAAAACTGGCCTTTTTACATTCCCTGTTTCCCCTGCGTTTATAGACAGTTCATTGGTTGATTGATATGTTCCAAGATTGTTCCTTTCTCTAGTTTTCTTCATTTTATTTCCTGAATTATATATTTTTTTGGGGGGAGGGGCGCATTTTATGAGTTGAAATATCAATGTATTTAGAGTTATACAAATCTGAACTGTGTTTCCTCTGTTTTCAATTATAAAGTCCTCTTGTTTTTACAAACTTTTCTCACTTTTTTTTTTTTTCAGTGGATGCAATGGATCTACCATTCTTAAATGCCTATTTGGATTCAATCGGGGTGCCAAACTTTCGTAAAGGATGCAACTTTGCAGCTGCAGGTTCGACTATACTTCCAGCAACAGCAACATCTGTCTGCCCCTTCTCGTTTGGAATTCAAGTGAATCAGTTCCTCAGATTCAAAGGTCGGGTTCTTGAGCTACTAGACAAAGGTATAAACAAGGCATACTATAGAACTCGAGCTATTTATTGCCTTTTTGGAAGAATAAGAGTAACAATGTTTATGGAAAAAAGCAAAAGCAGAAAGTATGTTGTTGAACTGTAAGTAGACCTTGGGGCTTTTCAAATTGTTGCAGGTAGAAAACTTGACAAGTTCCTCCCAGCAGAGGCTTATTTTGAGAAAGGGCTATACATGTTCGATATAGGCCAGAATGATCTTGCAGGCGCATTCTATTCCAAGACATTTGATCAAATAGTTGCTTCAATTCCAACCATTTTGATAGAGTTTGAATCTGGGATCAAGGTTAGCTTCACTGGCATTCCTGTCTTTCTTCATTTTCCTTTACTTTCTCATTCATGCTATGTTGCCTTAGAAGAAGAATAAGCATTTGATTCCCTTCTGTTAGTCAATCAACCTTTCTTGTAACAGAAACTACATGATCAAGGGGCTAGGAACTTTTGGATACACAACACGGGTCCTCTCGGATGCTTGCCTCAGAATGTTGCAAAGTTTGGAACTGATCCATCAAAGCTTGATGATCTGGGTTGTGTCAGTGATCATAATCAAGCAGCTAAGCTCTTCAACCTGCAGCTTCATGCTTTATGTAAAAAGCTACAGGGCCAATATAGTGATTCAAACATCACTTATGTTGATATCTACACAATAAAATCCAACCTCATTGCTGATTATTCTCGATATGGTTAGTATGCCACAAATACTTCTGTGATATTGATTCTAAGTTTTTGCTTTTTTAGTTCTTATCCTTCTGATGTAAGGAACTAGAAAAATATGAAGAAAAAAGAAAATTAATTTAATAGTGATTGAAATTTTACTTGCAGGATTTGAGCAACGCATAATGGCTTGCTGTGGGTATGGAGGGCCACCGCTGAACTATGACAGTCAAGTAGGTTGTGGGCAAACGAAGGTCTTGAATGGCACCAAAGTCACGGCCAAAGCATGCAGTGATAGCACCGAGCATGTGAACTGGGATGGTATTCATTACACAGAGGCTGCCAATCAGTATGTCTCATCACAAGTACTCACAGGAAAATATTCTGACCCACCTTTTGCAGACAAAATGCCTTTCCTTCTCAGTCTCAAGTTCTGAAGGCCTACCTTCTTAACGTGCTATAACTATTTGTTTCATCTGTTCTACCTTGGCTGATGCCAAAATACTAATTGACAGCCATGAATGATATTAAGCTCTGACAACCATTACTACTTCTTAAATGCTTCAAGGCTAAACAAGAAGGTTGTGGTACATAAGATTAGTCATGGTTCCTTTACAAATTTCATGGCCAAAACAACAAAAAATATGTACTCATCCTATGATTGCAAGATCCTCATTGTCCATGTAAAGATGGGCACGTACAATTATATGTCACCAAGTATCTTCAAAAAACTTAAGCAAATAACTTGGACGAATCTAATGAGGTAGAATGGCAGGTACAACCTATTTTTTGGAAACATAAGCATAATATTGTGCCATAGGAACGACGAAAGCAATCACAAGTAAACCTCCAACCACTAGAGTAAATTGTCCTCTCTTTTCTTCTGTCTCTTCCCTGGTTTTGAAGTTGGATTCGCGTTTGTTGTCTTTAAACTTTGGCCCACCAGGATCTGGTAGTCCATCAATTGCAGCTGCTAGCCTGTTGGCAGTGCTAAAAATTGCTTCGTTGTACTTCTCTTCTGTAGCTAACACTGCAATGAGAAAACAAAGTTCTGATAAGCATGAATTGCATGTCATAACCAATACCACCAAAACTTGTGCCCAAGGCATTGGACATTTCAGCTCCTTTAGATCTTCTGATTGTACCATATCAATAAGATTGATGAAAATAGCTCCTTTTCTAGCAAAATGGATGCAGGGAAGCAGATTTAATATGTGCCCTTTAGCTACTAAGGATGGATCTAATACCTTGTCTTGTGGGGAAACCCAATGTCAGAGTTGTTATGCCAACATTACATATTAGTTGCTTCTCATTACTGAAAGCTACCATTAATCATTGCTATAGCATGGCAGAAATCATCCAGTTCCACCGGACGATGCACTGATAATGTGAATGGTAACTGTGCACTTGAGTTTTGAGATGGAAGTGCATGTTACCTGGAAGATTCTCTGAGACCGTGGCATCTAGAACATTTTCTCCAACTGCTTGGATAAATGCAGGGCCTCCTGTTATTGCCCCTTCCTTTTGGCTGGTTACAAGCACTACAATTCCCTTATTGTTTCCCTCTTCAAGAGTGGGATACCATTTCTCTAGAACTTGGTCAGCATACTCAAAGGCATCAGCTTTGCTCTGCAATTTTAATGTTTTCAATGTTCACTATCAATAAGGCAATCCCCCAAAATTCTTTACATGCATTACTTCTGCTCAGTATAAAATAGAGAACTTACGATGAAATCCAACACAGTCCCCCTCATATCAACAACATTAGGCTTTATTATTTGCACGATGCGAATGAGAAAAGAAAATGATTGTAGAGACCTCCTATCCTGCATTACTACCTAAACAAACATGCTGCTAATTATAGGTTATATGGATGCAATTAAATGTACAACAAGATGCCTCTTTTAGCTCCTATCATTTAACTAAAAGTGAGAGACTAAAGTCCGCATTTCTTTGTCTTTTCCTTCTCATGGTAGTCGATGTTCACACTACACTAAACCAGTGCATAACAGATCAATAGAGACATTTCTCTGTATCAAAAGACTTACAGTAAGCTTTCTAACGGTGATGAAGTTAATCCTGACGTTCTTTCTTGACTCTAAATCAGACAACAGTTGCTTCAGATCAGACCTTGTCACTCGGCTAAGCACTCCAGCATCATCAAAGACATATGACTCCTTTGGAGGCCCCTCATTGATCACATCAAATTCAGATGCTAGTGCATTGCCACTGTGCAAAAGGGGACTAAAGTTGAGTGCCAAAGAGAGAGCTAGAGCCGCTAGACCTTGTTGGGCATGAGTAAACCAGCTTGAGGGTATTGGCAAAATTGGTTTAAAAGATGCCGGAGTGTGTCTTTTAAGACTAGAGTTGATGGCTTTGTTAAGAGAGACCGAGTAAGGTTTTGTTTGAAGTGAAGATGGCAGATGGGGTTTCGCAGTGGAAGGAGTGGAATTAAGGAGAGGAGTAAGCGAGTGAGAGGAAAGTAAGGTTTCCATGAAAGAAAGAGCTATAGATCGAGAGTGGTGGAATGTACAGGGAGGGATATTCCACCGATTTTCTACATCATTTTCTGATTTTCCTTCTGTTGATGAAATTGAGTGGCTTGGATTTGTTTTCTTTTGGATTGGCTAAATTTTCCCTTCTGAAAGGAAAAACGGATAACGTCTCTCAACCATAAAAAGCCATGCGGATAGTTTCTTCTGTTAATTAATATCAACGTCACGTCTAGTTTATATTCGGCATATATTGCTTAAATTCAGCCATCCCCACCATAAAATACTCTCCAAAGCCCCCATAAAAACCCATGAGTCCATTCAGAAAGCGAGAGAACCTACGATGTAAAGCTTTTCATCGCATAAATGTGATTAATTTATCGACTTTCAAACACAAATATATACTACAAAATTATAATTATTAAATAAAATATATTAATTATTAATTATTTTTATAATTAATTACAGACTTTAAAGACTAAAGCTTTACAATGGGATTGGTCCGAGTGACATGTCAATTCAACTCAATTGATTCTATATAACCTTACGAAATTGAACTACTAAATATTAGTTTAGTCACTGTCAAACTTAAAATTTGAGACTTTCGTTATTGTTTAAATCCTTCCACACTCCACTTTACGGAATCGAAAATCTGATCCTACCCCACATCATCTGGCTTCCGTTTTTTGGGCCAACTGCGATGGTGAAATGCAATCCTTCGCACTCTCATGGACATTCTCCCCTTGCTTTCTCCCCACCACCCGCCAAACCCTCCTCAAAACCCCAAACTCGTCACCTCTAAAACTGCCACACTCACCCCTCTCACCAGCTCCATCATCAACATCGTCTCCAAGAGACAGTTCATCTTCAAAACCACTTCAATTGTTGCTGTTTCGTTAGCTACTCAAATCCCACTTTCACAGTCGCTGGCTGAATCTTCTCCCCCTTCAAGATCATTTCTTTCCGGAATTTCCAATACCAAATCTTGGTTTCAGTTCTATGGCGATGGGTTCTCCATCCGTGTCCCTCCTCAATTCGAGGATATCATGGAACCAGAGGTCTGTTTATCTTTATAATCATTCGAATTTGTGTACACATTTGCATTTAGAAACTGCAAACTTCAACATTTCTTTTCTTTAATTTGATTAGTTGGAATGAGAGAATGCCAAATACTTGAACAACTTTTTCACTGATTCAAGAATCTTATTGTTTGGCTTGGTTAAATTTTTTTGGCTGCAGGATTATAATGCTGGAACGACTTTCTACGGGGATAAAGCAAAGCCTAAAACCTTTGCAGCTCGTTTTGCATCTCCTGATGGGTATTAGTTTTCAAGCAGTTCCTTCCTGCCTCCTTGATGTGCTTATTTAAGTCTTCAATGTAGGCAATGTGATTTTAGGCTTGCTGCTCATAGGTTATTTTTATTATATATTTGTGGAAAGTTAGAACTTTGTTTTGACACTCATATTAGCTGATGTAGATCTGAAGTTCTGAGTGTTGTCATTCGCCCCTCCAATCAGCTCAAGATTACCTTCTTAGAGGTTTGTGCGGTTAGAATTTTGTTAATTTACCCCGTGTTCAGTTATTTTGGACCTAATAGTGATTTGCTATATAATGTGGTAGAAATTTCTAGTTGCTCGAGTACGGCATTGCTTTATTATTATTTCATCTATTATTGTGACAACAGATTTGTCTTGTTTTATGTGATGCAACATTAAGAATTGGACTATGGATTTGGCTTTTAATTTCAACTATTTATCATGACATGATGAAGATAATACCTCCTTTAGCTGTCCTTCTAACAGATATGTACACTTTAATCAAGTGGATTCTCTATCACATAACCTCCGAAATAACATCAGAAGACCAGCTCTTTGATGTAATATGAATCTATTGGATCAAATCTGACACAAATTGCAGAATGACATCCTGCTTGCATGATTTTAGGCAACATACATAGTAGAAATAAGAGGTCTCATATTGATTGTTTGTTTTGGACAAGGAAAGGAAAATCTGTCCTTTACTGTAAAACTAAGTTGCTTTTATGGTAGAATATGCAAGTTTCAGTAAAATTGATTTAAAATCTTATTTGTAAACCAAGTCACATTAGCAACAATGATGACTCTAAGAAAAGTTTAAGACTTTAACAATAATCTACTGAGGATTTTTTTGTACTTCTGCTTTCTTGAACAGGCTAAAGATATCGCTGATTTAGGGTCATTGAAGGAGGCAGCAAAAATCTTTGTTCCAGGTCCGTTTACACTTTGAATCCAATAGTTAGTAACACACACATATTGGCAAAGAAGTTTGTGCATATATCTATTGTGTATGTTGTCACTAGCTTGATGGTTTTGTGGGAACTACCTATAATAACTAACTTGCAAAATGTGTTTGTTTATCATGAAGAGATTCATTATTCCTTGCCCTCCTTCGCCTTATTTGTTATTTGAAGTAGTAAAGGTATGTCTTGGTCCGAGTGTGAGCAAGTTTTCCTTTCTGTGGTTTGCATATAGATTTACTTTTACCCACCCTCCCTTTTTTGTTTCCCTTCTTTTTTTTTTCCAATTTTTGGTTGGAAAAAGAAATGAATGATCTCATAATCCTATACTCCTGTTCCAGTTTTGTTTTTTGATTCATCCAAATCTCAAATTCCAGTCATCTTAAAATGTCAGGTGGGTCAACTTTATACTCTGCAAGAACAATAAAGATAAAAGAAGATGAAGGTTTCAGGTGAGACTATCCTTGAATAGACTCCTTGTTTACTTTGGAAACTAGGTTGTTAAAGTTGTTGAAGGTGGTGTCTTGGGGTTAAAAAACAAGCTAAGGAAAAAACAAAGCCCTCTTTGCATATCTCTTCTCTTTGTGAGAAAATATATTATTAATAAAAAGGGGATGGATGCTATAAATTTAGTGCTGAAAATATTCGTCTGCATTTGTCATAAACATATAAACTAAGCTCTTAAAAGAGCCATCATGTCGGCATGAATTTAAAAATTGGGATATTCTTATTCGAGGCAGATTATCTATGCTTGTTCAATATTGTTGCTGATGCCTGCTGTCCACCAAAACTTGATTCATTTCAGGACTTATTACTATTATGAATTTGGAAGAGACGAACAGCATGTGGCACTAGTGGCTGCAGTTGACAGTGGAAAGGTTGAAATACAGGATTGTTACTATTTATTCATTCTACTGACATGCATCGTCCATCAGAATTCCTCTCTTCATTTCTAACAACACGTGTAGGTGGAGCACATAACTGTTCCATTCACATGCCCCTGATGGAAACTATGGTTGACTGAACATAAGCCCTCTGTTTAGTATACCCTAAAATTCGTGTATTTACTTGGCCATGCTGATTGTTACTTGTATGTCAGCACTCAGAAAAGAAAAAAAATAAAAAAAATTCTCATCACTTCTTTTTGGTTCATATCTTCTTCTTCTTCCTTTCTTTTTTTTAATCATATTTATAATCGAGAGCTTTCAATTTAGGCAATTATAGCTGGAGCAACTGCCCCACAGTCCAAATGGGATGATGATGGTGTGAAGCTTCGTTCTGCTGCTATTTCACTAACGGTTCTGTAGTTATCCACCAGATATCTCATTTTGCAGGTTTGTAAATCATCTGCTTTAGTGGCAAGCTAAATTAGATGTCACATCAATTTAAGTTATTGGAAGTATTGTGAGCTAACCTGTGTTGAGGGGAGCTAGATTAGCAGTTCATTAGTTTCACCAATTCATGATAATTTTTTATGCATGCCCTTTTGCTCCCCAGCCTTTCATCCACTGTTGTAAAACACCTCATACAGCATTGGTACTTGTAAATACCGAACAAGGAGCAAGCAAGCTACAGAGTCAAAATTTTGACGTGAGGGCTCTTAGTTTTTTGTGGAAATCAATTACTTGAACATTAGGCGCAATCATTAGTTGTAAGCATGCTGGAAGTTATTTATAATCCAACTATGCAACATGTTTTCAGTGTTGTGGACTTGAACTGGTGTTTGCTAATTGCAGGTACAACATGCATACTTCCCAGAGTCTATAATACAATGACTGTCGTCTAAGTCTTAGAAATCCAACGACAAACCTTAATTTCTGTATTGATTGAATCATTCCCTTTGTGGGAAATTGTCCAGAAACTGAACACTAAGAAAATCATTTTGTGGGCTTTGGTGGCTTCTTACCACCGGGAAAAAAAATTCTGTCTTTGAGTAACAACAAACAGTAACAACAGTCCAATAGAACAAAAATCAACGTAAGAATCTCTAGAGATATGTAAATCAAATAAGTTCATAAAAGCAACTAAAAGGAATTAAAACTAAGACACATAGATATGTAGAATTAATGCCACTTCTAACCAAGGTTGACCCTACTCATAAATTATGTAGTCTTTTGCCAAAATTTATCAACATTCCTGATAGACATACCATGAACAAAACAAAATAAAGGGATATTAATCGGTTTGGAGACATAAGAAGAGAACGCTCAATCCAAAACTGAAATGAGTGTTCATGTAAATTGTGTTCATGTGAATTGTCTCCCTTTCCCTTGTAAAGGCACCTACTTCAGACTTGCCATTGAATGATGTAAATGTCAAGCTCCATCTCAGAATGGCTTAATTACCCCACTGCTTCAACTAGAAACGATGGCCAGCCAACGAATAAAGTCAAGTTCACAAGGCTCTCCTGTTGCACCCATTGCTTTAGAAACTCATCGAATCTCCAAAAATAGGGGAATTCACTCTCAGACCATGCCCCATGCAGAAGGAAAAAATCTCCATTATAAAAAGCAACGTGGAAACCGCCACAAAGATGAAGCTTATGAGGGAGATGCAAACAATTTGTATAGAATTTCCTTTCTTGTCGCACCGCGTCGAGGATCCCCAGTTGGTTGCCATCGACCAGAACACAACAGGGTAATCTATCTGCATACATAACATCCTCGACATCTCGTAACATGGGGATTGCATCATCTTGACGAGAAGGAATATCAAGCTTGAAGTTCCTCCAATTGTTGTCACCATTGCAGTACATGCCGATATTGAGGGTGAGCATAGAGTTGTCGAACCAGACAAAGAAGCAGTACTCCAAGGAAGTTGGATCCATGGAAAAAGTGACTCTGCCGCCCCATCTATAACCATGAAATTTCAACCTGGGTAACACCATGAACTTCTTGGTGTATGGTTTGTACAAGAAAAAATAATGATATTGACGGTCGTAGTTTCTTCGCCACAAAGCTACCCCACCGTGCCTTGAATAACAAGCTACTGATCTGAGCATGAGCTTCCTTGCAAATTTATCCCTTATCTCGACATTGCAACCTAGGTTTGATGAAGGATAACTTAACGTGCATTTACTCAACATTAGACCAACGGGGGGTTTTCTCAAAAAAAAAAAAGTCAATAACCATGGCAGTCTCTTGGTATGCTCATGCAAGACTCTGGTGAAATTCTTGGAGACCATACACAAGCGGGCCCGATCAACCCAATTCAGCTCTCCAACTATAAACTGCAGAACATCATCAGGTAGATCACACGTCCAATCTACTTGTAGCTGCCTGCAATCTTCCGCCTCACCGTTGTTTTTGCTATTGGACCCAGGAACCAATTTTTCGTTTCTGTTAGACATTGGGCAAAGCTAAACAATCTAAACCATTCCTCGATCAAAGAAAACAAACAGGGATTTTTTTTATCTGAAGTTATGATGCCTCTTCGGCGTGAATTCATTTGAGAGTAAAAAGGCTACCCAGTTCACAGGGCTCCCTTAGTGGTTGAAAGTTAGAGTTTTGTACGTGCAACATAACCAAAAAAAAAAGAAAGACTCAAAAAAAAGAAATCTGAGTAGGACTACAAGAAGTCTGTTTCCTTGTCTAAGTTGTAGATATGCTTCTGCAGTAGCAAACTAATATTATTAGGGTTGGATTGGAAGGAGGAGATTTAACTATAGGTGAAGTTTTGATTCAAATCTCACCCTATGAGTTTTATACTTTGTGGTTACCAAAATATATCTAGAGGTTAAATAAGGGTTCAATCCTTCATTTAGAAAACTTAAAATTTATATATAACGTGGATCTTAGAATCTTGGGACAAAATTCTCTTGATTCTTTTACATGTTCTTTAGGTAAATCTGGTTCTATTAACTTATTGGATGTTTCTGGCACAATATACATCTATCTGGAAAGATAGAGACAGACCGTTCAGTATTGCATTATGAATCCCCACCGGTTTACTGCCAGCATCTATAACTAGAGAAGTAAACAAATCTCTGTTTATACCTGTTGCTCAAGTAATTTGATATGTGAGAAGCTTGAGAAAGAAATATTTCGGGATCTCATAGCTGTACTAAAACTCTCAAACTGCTCATATGGTCATGAATGTGTACGATATGGAAGAGTTTAGGATGGTTTGTTTCACTTAGTTTGTTCTAATTGTGTCGATAATATTTGATAATTTGCTATATTTTGTTGCAAAAAGTGAATTCAAATTGATCTATCTGTCAATGCCTGCCATTCTAGTTTGGCATACTTCAAGTCTACCAAGGATGTGGGTTGCTGCAATTCACTGACAGCCCTTTAGAATCTCAAGAGGCTCGTTTTAACAATAATGCTCGCACCTGATTGCTTTCAGGACTTAATAGACAGTGATTATCAAAGAGATTCATATAACATATCCCGTGGATGAGTATCCCATAGATTTGTGTTATGGTGAAGCAGAAAATCCCTACATATCTCTAGATTAGAAAGGAAAAAAAATCTTTGTATTTGAATTCTTCAATGATGTATTAATATTGTGATAAACATATATTTTTTTTTTCTGTCAGAAATTATCTGGTTGGCTGATATTTGTATCTCAACTGAAGCTTTTTAATGGAAGAAAGGTGATGATCGAATATGTAAAAGAGAGGAAGATCAGTCGTGAGACTATGACAAAGCAGTAAGCATGTAAAACTACACTACATTCATCATATTTTGGCTTTATGAACTTACTACCATTCAGCATGAAGATATTTAAAGAACTTGATTGCTTGTCTTATTTATTTGCCAATTATGTAAGTTCTCCGAGAAAATATTTGTCAACTCCATGCCCGAATGTTTACAAAATATCAAAGCATTCACAGACTTAGCTTTTAGTGTACAACTCCAAACTTATTATTCTAACAACTTAAATTCTTCATCGGAAGATGATCTTTACTTTAAAATCCAAGGCATTTGAATTCAACCATTTCCTCATTCTTTGTCATGGTAAAATTTTACTGCAGAGCAATCTTGAGGTGATTTTCTTCTGTAACCAACCCGGGACTTCCTCAGCCAATCTAAGATTTGCTCGTCGGACTTCCTCTGTAACCAAATGACCTTAGAATCAGATATTCGAGTCTTGAGGTTGCTATATATTTGTGGCAGTAGATTGTTCAGGGGCATATCAATCATTTGAGGAAGGTTGATGATAACAGGAACCGGTTGTGGTTAATTAGGTTCAGATAATCAAGTAGCTATAAGTCCCACCTTCGGAAGGCAAAATGATTTATGAGTGCATACAAGCTCTTTGATTCTTCTGATCAGTAAAAACCAATGGTCATAGTGTGTGAGTGTACCTTCTTTAGTTTGATTATGTTTTATCATTTCACATATGTTGCTTATGAATTCTTCATCAATGCATAGTAACACAGGTTTAACCGTGAATTTGCGTGCCGCCGGTCTGCATGGACTGATTTTTTGCTTGACACTTTTTCATCAATACCTACTGCTGAATTCATTTTCCTTTGAAATTTTGATGTGTAGGATGACAACAAGGAGCTCTGCAAATACCTTGGCCTTCATTGCACCGGAGTGCTGTTCAGATAAGTAAATAAGAAGCTCGGTGGTTTGGAGTCAATTGCTTTCTATATTGGTTTCAATTGTTGGCAAGAACCATTTATCACGATTGTGAATGCAACAAACACAAAGCTTTTTCCTCAGTTGTCCTACTGACATCTTCGGTTTTCACATATATCATGGAAAACTAGGGAAATTCAACTATTATGAAATTCAAAAAAGAAAATCCAATTGATCAGGTTAATCTTTTTTGTCAGAAAACTGAGATGCAAGTCTACTTGATTCATAACTCTTTGGTCACTGTTTATCTGAAACCTATAGCTCTTATTCACGGTGCTTTTATTTTCCTTGAACAGTTCTTTTTTTTTTTTTCTTTTCCTTTCTAGAATTTTCCCTTCGGTTTGTTTGTTTGTCTTTCTTGATCTTCTCTTGATATTTTCTGGTTCTAATGTTCAATTTTCTTTTCAATACTTTAATTATATTCTCTGGTTTTGAATAATTCATTCAAACCTTTGTTCTTTCACTTTCTCGTTTCAAGCATTGTTGTTTTCTCACTTTGATGTTGTTTCAAACTTTTCTTGAACGAAACTAATTTCAAGAATTGCAATGGTTGACTGTCCCATCAACTTTCTTTTATACCTTATGCTCTCATTTTATGTGTTTGAATAATGTAAACTATGTTAAGATTACTTTGTATGGATGTGGAGTATTCTATAATAGGACTTTATTAATATGCTATGTATACCTTGCTTTCCTTGTCTTCTTGTTATGACTATTTTCTGTTCCCTCTGCTTGTCTTGTGAAGACATATCAAGTATATTGGTCTGCGAGTTGAGCTAGTTGAATAACGTAAAAACCATGAGAAAGTAATCTATATTGTACAGTTTTTTTTTTTTTTTTCATTTTTAGGATAAAATTATGCGAAAATAATAATAAAAATTCTCATATCTACCCTAATTTCTTTTTATGTCCCAAGTTCATTCAAGCATTCTACATCATGTTTTTATGTGCCTGAGCATGATCTAGTTATTCAATCTCATTAATATTGTCGGCCTATTGTGAATGATGTAGAATTTTGAAAATGAACCTTTGATATGCCCTGTAATATGAACCTGTACTGTGCCATGTTTTGAAATGAACCTTTGGCCTGGTGGTGTGAAATACTTCATACAGCATTGGTGCTTGTAAATGCTGTGCAAGGTGCAATGGGAACATACCCATTGGCTTCTTTCGATGGCTTAAAGCATGTTAAAGAGTCAATTTTCATTTGAGGGCTTGTCGGCATTTGTGATTGTATACGAGCAAATCATTATCCGTGTGCCAAGATATATAGTGGAAATCAATTACTCCAACACGTGGCACAATTCATTAGCTGTGAGCATGCTGGGAGGGACTTACAATACAACTGTCCAATTGTTTCCAGTGTGCTCTGAAGTGGTGTGGACTTGAACTGGTGTTTGTTAATTGCAGGTACAACATGCATGCTTCCGAGAGTGTATAATACAATGATTGTTATCTGTGTCTCGGAAATCCAACGGATAAGTGCTCTCTCTCTCTCTCTCTCTCTCTCTCTCTCTCTCTCTTTTTTTCTCTTATTTTGCAAGTTCATTATTGGAATTATAATCAGCTAGGCATGAGCTATAACATAGAGGAACATCAACATAAAACTATTTGAAAATCTAAAAATTTCATAATTTCACGAGAAGTAACTTATTAGATATAAAATAATTATAATTAGTCTTATTAAACTATTTATTTTCTTAATATTTAAATAAAAAAAACAGATAATTTTTTAATTATTTAAAAATTTATTATATCTTGAATTAAATAATAAAAATAATTTGAATTTTTAATCACTAAAGTATTTCTTAAAAGACCATAAATAAGAAAAATGAGTTTTTATGGGAGGTTAAATCCAACAAAATTCCATGGAGTCATCATACTGGCTGGGACCGTGGTAATTATAAAGGATGCTCGTCCTGCGCTTGCCAATGCCATTCCTAAATGACGAGTGCTCTGCCAAGCGTCCCCCGAAAAACAACATGTATTTGATTTCGGAGAAAGAAAGAAGATGTATGGTGTTGGCATATGAGCTTAATTCTCCCGCCGCTTCAGCCAGGAGGATTGTTGGATATAGAACAAACAATGTTAGGTCTCCGAGACTTTTTTGACGCACCCATTGCTTTCGCGACTGGTCAAACCTCCAGAGAAAACTGAGGGTACTATTAAACCAATCCCCATAAAGGAACAGGTCTCCATTAAAGGCAACAAGGCAATAGTAGTGAAGCTCGCAGCGGAGTAGACCTAGATCTTCAAAAGGGGGCATACAATCCCAAAAGAATCGCCACTCTTGAAGCAAAACATCGAAGATCCCCAATTCGCGGCCGGCATCAAAAACACAATAGACAAATCCATCTGCATACATTACATGCTCAATGACCTTGACGTTCGTCACATTGGCAGGAAGATCAAAATTCAAGTTCTTCCAGTTACTATTACCACCAATGTGACACGTACTAATGTTAACCGTGTGCCGGGGCTTATCATACCAAATATTGAAGACACACTGCAGGGAGTTTGGATCCATCGAAAAGGTGACCTTGTCACCTCGATAATCATAATTATGGCGTCCCAAATCGGGCAGCCTGATGAACTTTTTACCAAAGGGTGTGTACAAAGAGAAACTACGGCATGAAACCATTGACCCCCTTGCTTCTCGTGACAAAAGTACCCAACCGTGATTTGAAGAACAAACTTTCGCACCGCGAAGGTGCTCCCTTGCTTCTTGCTCCATTATCTTGAAACTGTAATTTCTCTTCGAAACCGGATCACTCAGCTCAAATTTTCCCAAACTTCCGCCGTCGTCCCGACACGAGAAAAATAGCAACCATGGTAACTCATCACCAGTAGGCCGAATAGGAATATCGCGCAAGAGACTTGGGAAATTCTTGGAAGTCGCACACAGACGGACCCGATCAACCCAATTTAGTCGTGCAAATATGAGCCTTGCAACATCGTCGGGAAGATTACACAAACTCAATTGCTTCTGCTTGCTTTCGATTTTACTTCTCTTATTGTTTCTCTCAGCCATCGTTACTAAACAACTCAAACTATCACACCATATATATATATATGTATGTATGTAGAGATAGTGTTTCTAATGGCCATGTACTCCTGTTTGGAAATGGTTTTGGTTAGGAAAATTACAAGTCAGAATCATAGTTACAATGAAATTCTAGTCCCAGGCAATGATAAACTCCTTTTACTAACAGGATAAATAAAAAACAATAGTACTTTTCAATATTCAAACTGATTTACCAGCTTCCTCCACCATTAACGATATCATTAAAGATTAACATGACCCTGTCTTATTTTTTTACTTCCTTTATTGTTATATACGTCGGTGGCTTAGGTCACCAAGCAACATTAATCGTAACTTTTATTCATGGTTTTATCCATTATTATTATTATTATTATTATTATTATTATTATTATCTATTATCTATATCTAGAGGACGGCTCAACGTTTAAATACAATACTATTATGATATGACAAATGCATTACGTTCAGTGGCCACTAAAACCCACGGGCCACAGGGCCAGTGGCCCAAAAGTGAGTGGCCTTTTTCAGCCGTCTCCTTCCATAGTTCACAAGGGGAGACGGATTCCCTGTATTCTAGAATTCTCATAAAAAAGAAAAGAAAAACTGTCAACTCGAAATTGTAATTATCTTCTAATTGATGGATTGAATATTTATATTTTACTCTTATTAATGTAAAAGCAATTAATCAAAGCCTGCGGAATGGTCCAGAAATTGTATTGAAAAGTGAAGATACCCCACGATTTTGTACGGGGAACCGGCAAAGTTTGCCATATGATTATCGGGGGATGTGATGCCAAAACACCAAGCAGCACACTTATTTCAATTTTTCTTTTTCTTTTTCTTTTTATTTTTCTTTTTTGTTGGCAACTTTTTAATTATTGATAGCTGCGATAAATTCTATCATGTGGAACTGTGAACTGCAGACTTGGTGAACAATTCTATGTGATTCGCCAAGTGCACTTAAACTATACGCACCGAAAGAGGAAATCAAGATATTATTTGTACTTATCCAAAAGGAAATCAGAGCATTATCTCTATGGTATTGGGATATGACTCTTGTTTAAAAATAAAAATAAATAAATAAAAAAACCATCCAGAGCACATCAGTATATGGCATTCAGAAACCTGCCGAGGATTAAGGTGTAAGCATTCAGAAATTTCAATTCATTAGGATATGGCCATTCATGTCCACGAACACATTTCATTTAAAGAAAAAGATAACCGTCCAATTTTGCTGCAAATTTGGGACTATTTAGAACTCTATATCTGAGATTGCAAGAAGCAAAAATATTGCGATTATTAGATGAAAGATACATGGGGCAATATATAGTTGTGACAACAGCAATTGACTGATAATGGGAATCCTGTTGCACTACTTAAACTTCACAAACATGAGATGAAACAATGTACATTATTGTCTAACAGAAATGGTCAATTAGGCTTGAGCCACCGAGGCCGATCAACCAAGAGTAGCTATACCGGACATTACCCTGAAAATGCCATCAAATGCCGAGTTCAAGCTGTGTAAATTCCGAATAGTGCAGGCAGCTCGAATTCAAAGATATAAAGCATAGACAATCGTTGAAGAGCTAAGATTTCAAACAAGTTTTGTTTTATTAACTTAAAATCAAACCAACTTGAGCACTACATATGAATGCCAATGCAGATCATGCAAAGAACCGTAGTAAATGTTAAAAAGGATGAAAATACAGAGAAAGATAAGCCCATAAAAAAGATGAAAACAAAACATTATTAATAAAAAATACGTACGTGATTAGACTCGATTAGTCGAGTCGAAAGGCAAGGTGGCCCAATCCAAAATTTCTTATCCGGAATTACACCGATGCTGTTTGAAAAGGATATTCCTGATGAATGCTCACAGAATACCTTTTTAGCATAAGCCTGAACCTCCTCCGTGGCTTCAATGCGGTAAGATGTACATCCAAGAAATATCATCGCTCGGGCTCCCAAACGTCCTTCTCTTACCCAATTCATTTCAGACAAATTAACCCTCCAGAGTTGTTTTCCCTCCCGTGCAAGAAGAAGTCCCTTATCGGAAGCCACGAGGTTAGTCTTAACACGATCGTATGAAGACCCCGGTCCCAAGAATGTACAAGATGTACACTTCCCAAGAACAATATGGAATGCACTCAGCCAACCACCTTGGAAATAACAATAAAAGAATCCATCAGCATAGGTCACATCTTTTATTATCCCAGTGTGAAAGGATTCGACCTTAAGCTTTGTCCAGCGTTTATCTCCAGTACGACATATGCGAATGTCAATCACGTAATCGTAGTAGTAATCAAAGAATGCAGCAAACACGCAGTCCGGAGATGTTGGGTCCGATGAAAAGGTGGCTTTCTTGGATTCGACCTCGGTGCTCTCCATTTCCAACACAGGCAGGTCGATGATCTGGTTTCTATAGGGAGAATGTACGAAAAGAAAATATCCCTCCTTTAGCCGTTTAATGAAAAGCACCCAACCAAACCTCAAAGCACAAACATCAGAGGAGTTAAAATATTTGAGTGCCTCATGCCTCCCTGCCACGAAGAACAAGGGATGGGTTTTCTTTGTAGAAGGGTCGAACATATAGCCTATCCTGACAACCTCTTTGTTTCTGACTTTAACATGTGTCCACACTGGATAATGATAGCTGATTATCCATGGTAGTGCCTCGGCAGGTCGGCCCGGGACTTCAGGCATGATCCTGAGCGATCTCTTGCAAACCGCTTGATTGCGGAAGCGATCAACCCAATCGAGTCTGCTGAAAATAAGCTTGAGAACATCGTCAGGAATATCATACCAAGTTGTTTTTAACGTTGTTAACTTGTTCTTTTTCCCCTTGCTTTTCTTCTTACTTCTCGGTAGGCGCCGTCTGTGTTTGTTCTTGGTTTGACCCATGGTGAGGATCGAAGAAGAGCAGAGAAAAAGCAGAAGCAAACCTAGTTGTGTTAGTGCTTGTAACTGCAATCTTTTTATTAGACAATAAATTGATTTTTCTTTTTTCTTTGGTGTAATGGTCGACCAAATTTGTGGATTTTAGAAAGCAAAAATAAATAAATAAATAAATAAATTACTAAACATGGGGAATGGATAAAAATGAAATTCAAATAGGAAAAAAGACCACCGTATTAGGAAACATAATAAACTTTCAAACACCGAGTTTGCAGTCAATTATCCTTCTTTTTTTTTTTTCCTCACATCAAAAGATGATTCTTCGTTTTGATTTTTTATTTCTGTTTGAAAGTGATTTTCTATGGATGTCCACTTTAACTATTAATTTTTCTGTTTATGGGATCCTTAAACAGATTTCAAAATGCTTTGGCATAACAAGATTCCAAAGAGGGACTAACTAAAACAAAAACAAATATATTCGAGGGTGAATTTCATAGAACTTTTCAATGGGTTTGGTAACGTAGAAGAAAATGATTGATGAGATCATTAATGGGGAAAAGAAGAGAGCTTGGTTGTTTCTAAGAATGGTCTGTCGCATACTAAAAGGGCATACCATAAATTATGATTACGATAATGTTACGTCAGTATATAGTTGATTATTCTATTGTAGTAGTTAATTGAACATCGATAAGGCACATAATCACAATTCATAAAGATGGAAATGACAAATATGCCATCAATTATGATAGGGTCATCTCCCTAGTATCCATAATTTTATATAATAAATTCCTAGTAATTTTTATTATCATCTCGATGAGCTCCTCTAAATTATAAATAGGGTAACAAAATATTATGGGCCTTTAGGGCAAAAAAGCCCATAGACTCCCTCCTTAAACCCTCAAACCCATACTTTGACCCCGATTCTTAATAAAAATATGCCTTTTCCTAGTCTTGATTTGTTCCCCACATATAACATGCTTTTTCAAAACATCTAGTCATGTGTTAAAGTAGTCAGTCAGTCTATACCCAATTACAAAAAGAAAAAAAAGTTAGTCTAATGTAATGAAATCTTGCAAGTAATTTTTATTATGTAAAAATTACTTGAAATACTAGTTTAATTGATAATTTTATATATTATTTTTTGGAATTTGAGTTTTTTTAGCAATTTCCCACTCTCAAAAATAGTAAAATTAATGTTAAGATGCGCATCGTTGAGTACTCATTTATATCAAGATCGAGTGTGAGAAAAAACCATTCAAATTTAATAATATTTAATGAATAAATTCTCTTTATGAGGAAAATTAAATATAAATAATAACAAATAATTCTTGATTATAATTAAAAAAATGTGATGATCGATATAATCACATGGTACTTTCTTTTTGTGCTAAAAAAAAATCTTTATTAGAAAATCAGTCACAATGACATTAGGCAAACTTTTAATAAAATAAGAGTAATTAAGAAAAAAAAACCAATGGTATTTACACAAGTTTTTAATTTTAAATTTCAAGTAGAAAAGCAGGGAAACGCAAGTAAAAATCATTATTTATAAAATAAACGCTTTGACATGTAAAAATCCAAATTAAGTTAGGAGAAGAAGTGAGGAAATCCTAAGTGCAGGAGGAAAGAGCAAAAGAAGAATTAAAAAAAAAAAAAGAAAAAAGAGGAGATTTTAAAAATTTGACCGTTGTTTTTCCGTTTAAGGCGTCCATTTTCCGCACAAAGCGTGTCTATATATACCCCCACAGTTTCTCTCATTTTCTCATTCCTTCCAATTTAGAGAGAGAGAGAGAGAGAGAGAGAGAGAGAGAGAGAGAGAGAGCATAGCCTTTCATGGAGCCGGGAAGTAGGACTTAATTTGAGAGCATAGCCTTCTATAAATTTTTTACTAATTTATACTATATTAACATGCATCTACTTTCTTATTTTTATTATATTTTGATTAAATCTTTTCATATATAATTAATTATTATTATTATTAGTCATCCAATTATAGGTTTATTGTGCTTTTCATTCTTAGAAAAAATAAAGTAGTAATAATGATATGTACAATATCACAAAAGAGAATTGCATATCATCAAATGAGCAAAAGTAATTTTTATAGATATATGTTTAACACTTTGATGAGGTTCAAATTTGTTAACATTTGACATGATAAAGAATCTTCATGGCTGCGACGCTTGGTGGTTTAGTCTTTCTTAATGGTCTAAAGTCCAGACTATCGAAAAGGGCATAAAGAAAGAAAGAAAAAAAGTCGAGAAACAGAATATTATGATGGGCTAAAGGGCCAAAAGCCCATATACTCCCCCCCCCCCCACCCTTAAACCCTCGACGAACAAGATCACCCAAACCCTTCTGTGATCAGACCATCACCGTTATTGAGAGGACTTTGCTTTGGCTAATCAGGTAGACAATCAAAAGAATGGGACCCCTCGTTAGAAGGCTACAGGAAATTCGTGCTTTTGGCAGAGTCATTCAGGCTCCGGAATCTTCTTATTTGTGAGTAGCAACAAGAATTTTCCTTTTTTAATTGTAAAGATTTTATCTTTTTGGCCTATTGGAGAAAACCCAAGTTGGAATTTTCATCCAGTACCGAAGTGGAAGGGGAAAGAAGAAGAATAAGAAAAAGAAGAAAGTTTTTTTTTTTTTACATTCTGTTTTTTCTCTTCCATAGGTAAAATTAATTTAAAGTATTTACTTTGGTGGGTCTTTTAATTTTTTAATGTTTTCAATTTTGATCAGCTTCTAATTGGGAAGAAATTACTACAAGTAGATGGCTTTTAAGCTTTATTTGCATTTCATAATGTTTCTTTATTCCAAAAGCTAATTGAGATTGAGGTTGTTTTAATTCGTTAGGGTGTAATTTAATGAAATGCTTCTTTTTCTTTCTTTTTTTTTTGGGTTTCAGGCTTGGCAGGTCAAGGAGCAACAGTAGCAATTTTTCAAATGGTAATTTGTATATGCTTACAAGTTGCAAGTCAGTTCTGGTGGTATTTATCAATATGGCTAATTCAATCTCATTTGTTTCTATTGCGTTTTTTGTTGTCGTCAGGTCTTGAACATAAACCTTGGGAAATTTCTTCTTTCTTAAACAAAGGGCAAAATGTTCTTCCTTGGACACAAGGAAGAACAATGACCTTGCGATCTACAATGGTAAAACATGGATCTTGAAATTTTGATGTCGATTTTAGTTGAGGAGATGTTTCAGGGAATAAAATATACTGTTCAAATTTGCAAGCTCGTTTACATTTGCTCTAATTTCAGGCTGTCGAGTTGTCAATCTTTTTAATTGACAAAAGGCTGGTGACAACACAAGCAAGACCCCCACCGCAAGCACGACAAATGGTTTGTTGCCTTTACCCCGCATAAATGAATACTACTTTTAATGACCTTGGGGGAAAAAACACTGTAATGTGCAAGTAGTACTCAAGCAAACTAAGTGGGATTATGTAGATTAGACACTGATGTCAGAACGATAACTTCATATTTAACTTCACAAGTTATACTGCCATTGTTTGGGCAGAGTACTAGTGAAAATGAATCCTGCAGTATGACTTTGTACTTCCTGGTTCCAAGGTTGACCTGTAAATATGTAAAAATAGATTTCAAAGGCTAAATGCAGCTTTCCGATTTATAAAGTTGTTTTTCATTTTAACTTTAGATTCATATCTTATGGATCAAACTGGTCCTTACCGTGCATGTTGCCTGTCTATAACTGAAAAATTGGAGAATGCTAGTATGCTAGTCTGACATGACCAAGAAGGTTGACGCAGCATAATCACTTATAGCATGTATTTCTATAGGACAAACACGGATTTTGGAAATGTAAGTAGAGCATGTGTCTCAGTCTGACTTCAGGTGTAAGGACTGTCAAGTCTTGGACTTTTCTGTCCTTTCCTCTTAAGTTGAAAGTTTGAAGCAATCATTCTCTGGACTCTGGTTAATAATGATATGGAGTAGACAATTACTTGATGACCTGCTTGTGTAATATTACTGCAGGCGGGTCTTAAAGTGGCCATCTCGAGTCCTGGATTGATCTATGAGCCTTATGCACCCCGGGAACGAGTCTCTTTTTGGAAGAGGTTAGTTGAATGTCCTTTAAGCATTATAAACAAATGTCATTTTGACTAGTTGGTTGTTGATTATGCTTGAAGCTCTTCTCTAGGTCTACGGCTTACAATTAATTGCTTAGAAAAAGGAGTCAAACTTGATAACTAACCAAATGGGAATCTTGATGGTACAACCATTTTGCTTCATGTGATTTTGGTTTCCATTGATAAGTTGTTTTATTTTAATTTGATATTCATCTCATAGCATCAAAGTGGGCACAGAGCAGGACCCAGAGGAATTGAAGTTTGATGCTAGGCCTGTAGTTTTGAAAGGATGTCTGTTCTTTAAATAAACCTTTGAGAATTTGAACAAAAGCAGAGCATCCTCTGTTGTGTCATCAGGATAATTTTTTCTGCCTGGAGATGGGAATTCAGCGCTTATTCACATATGGGTGCTCTAGTTAGTGCCATGGTGCTTTTTACATTCATCTCAAGCTGTTAGCCAATGTCTTGGCAGACTTTATTGCAAATGGCTTATCATTAATCATTATAGATTAAGTTTTTCTTATCAGATGGTTCACAAAAAGCGGCTGGCGAAGAACAAAAGAAGATATTATTCTAGAGGTGACGCTTGCTGATCTTTGATTTTCGGCATGTATGTCCACTAATCAATGCATTGGCTGTTCTTATTTTCTCTCAGTGGATCCTGCAACTAATGTTTGTTTTCTGAAAAAAGAGTTTGCCACTTGAAACTATCACAACTCACCTCACTTTTGGCCTTTTCCTTAATTTCACCCTTGTATTTTGATCTTGACACACTATTGTAATTTTGTTGCATTATCTCTGTGCTGCTATAATGACACTACATACAAATATGGTTAATTTTCCAATGTCATCTTAATGAAAGCTCTATATCATTTTTTTACTCAAGAAATGATCTTCTATATACATTCTTCCAGCTGAAAAGTGCCTATGCTATTGCTAAGTTAAGGAAAACTGGATACTCCAAGCAGCAATTCTACCAAGAGGCCATTGAGTTGTATAAGGAGGTATCGTATTCATGGTTTCTTGTTTTCAATCCTTGCATTTGGTATTTACTCTAATCGCATACTTGTTTACCTCTCAGTCTTTTCTTCTCTCAAGTTTCTGTTTTGTGTTTTACCAGATAAATACTCTATTGGCAAATGGTGACAAAACAACAATAAGGAAAGCAGTTACTGAGAAAATGTACTCTGTATGCTTCTGTTCCTTTTTACACATTTTTTTTTTTGGGTTGGATCCATTTTACCCAAAATATTGTTGCTGCTTTACTCAGGAGAGTTCAGCTTTATACGCATTCAGTATGCTGCTTTCAGATATTATCACTATTTGAAATGTCAAGTCTACAATAATATTTTGATTCTTTAGTGTCATTTACCAACCACAGGAGCTCAAGAATGAAATCAAACAAAGAGAATCCAGATGGAATAAGATTTACTGGGAAATGATCGAACCAGTTATTAAGATACGAACTTTACGAGCTCGACTGGCAAGTATTATCCTTTACCTCATTAATTTGGTCCATGCTGTATGCCTGCATGCTCGAAAATTTTCAAAGATAAGTAACTATCATCTAGTTCTCAGTTTTAATCCACTTGCAAAAAGGTGGAAACCTGTGTATGTCATACCCTGGGCTCACACACTTGAATTGGATCAGCAACTTCTTGTCTTCCTTCATTCTTTTACATCTTGTATGATTGCAGATTGGTGTTGATCGAAATGACCTCAACAAAGCTTTCATCCAGCTAACACTCGAATTTATGACAAAGCAGGTACCAGCAAGTTGGTCTATGCTTTTCTCTGCCTTGTTTTATTTTGCACAAATATATCAACTCTACCATCATCTGCATGAGAGTATAATCCAGCCCAATTGTGCAGCTTGTATAGCTTATTACCCAATTTATTGAGGACTGGATTAACTTATTTATAGCTTATTCCTTGCAGAAATTTGAAGCATATGATTCAAAAGGTAACGTTGTTGCTGGAGACAAAAATAAGGAGGTAAGAAGACTCTGCACCTACCCTTTCTTGGTCATTTGAACTAATTTAGTCTTATACATAGTTGATCCCGTTGACTCCCTAGACACAGCGCAGTTAACATTGTTCGAGTCTATGTAGGCTTCATATGGAATTAAAGTCCCTTTTGTCATACCTACCATAATTTCCAGGTTCTTGTCCGTGATATATGGGTTTTTGAGAAATCCCTCTTTCATACTGGAGCTTTCTGGCGTTTGTGTGGTCGTATATCAGTTTAAATGACTCCCTGTCATCATGGGTTAGATTCTGCCTTCTGTGTAGTTGGATTTCAGTTTAAATGATGCCTTATCCGAATGGATTGAAATCTGCCTTGTTGATGCTGGCAAACAATTCTTTGGCAATTTTGTAAGCTGAAGCCAATTGTAGCATTCTAATCATATTTTGATTTATGGTAGCCTCTTTAATAAATTTAATCGATACAAAGGAGTCAAGAAATAAATTGATGTACATGACATATTCTCCATGTCTGATTTTCTTCCTTTGTGACCCTTCATTGGTGTCACTATTGGCAAGACGACTCTGTTCCCCTAAGGGAAGCATTGACGATCATGAGTGAAAAGATTTTGATGGATTCGTAACTCCAACAGAAAGTGAAGCAAGTTTCCGCGGCTGCAGCCAGTCCTTGCTACTTTCCATTAATCGATCATCAATATCGTGTCATTCGATCCTGCTAGCATAATATTGGAAGATATTTATGAATTCAACGTTGGTGTTTCTGATTAATAATAGCCTTTTGTATCAAGTGGTCAGGCATAAATTATCCATCAACAATCAATGGTGCATTTGTTTGCCCCATTCTTCCGATGCTATTGGCATGCTGAAAGAAGGGCTATACAAGTCAACCACTTCAGCAGTATTGAAGATCCGTGGGTCATATTTTTTATTTTTATTTTTTTTTTCTCTTCTTTGTCGCAGATTCCTTTTACTTTAATAAGAAGTATAATCGGCCGAAGTCTTTCTTCAAAGGTGGTAAAAGGAATAGAATTTGTTCCTTTGAAGTTGCAATTTTCTTTCTTTCCGTTGCCTTCACTCACAAGAAAGTGACAACATACCATTTATTAAAATCCATATGCAGCAGACATAAAACTGTTCTAATCTTATATGAAGGTCCAAGAAATGGATCGGAGATACCACCAATTCCCATTTCTTGACATCTGCAATAGGCTCTACAATTTCATATCAAAATGCCTAACAACACAAGCTCTCAAGACCGTCAATTTAGGCCATCCAAGGGCTCGAGATGACACAGCCAGGGAAGATGCAGAAGAAGCCAGTTATGATATAAAGGATTCAGACCCTTTTGCCTCACCTAGCTCTTCCAGCAAAGACCATGAGCAAGACTGTAAGGGGCTCCTCACGGTTCAAGACACTGATGATAATATTCATGAAAAGAAAGCCATTGATTCTGCTGGCGTTGGAAAGGCACCAGAGGAGGAAGCATCATTGCCTTCACTCCCACCTGAAGCAAAACCTCCAAAGAAAGTTGTTAGCATGAATGATCGGCCAGAGGAGATAAAAACAAGTCAGAGGAAGGTGAAAGGGAAAAAATCAGCAGAAAAAACAACTTCAATGGAGCGAGATGATGTGCCAAAACCATTAAAGTCAATTCTCAAGGTGGGTTCTAGCATAAGGGAGAATCAAAATTCTCTTGCAACCTTGTTAACAAAGGATGAATTGTAGTAGGTTGGATCTAGGCCATATTCCTGTTCTTTATGTTGACTGGTATTGAATGGGGAACCTTCTAATTTTCTTATAGATTCTTCTTACCTTAATGAGAAGTTGGAATAGCAGAAACATTTCTTCAGGGGTTGTAACAGAAACATTTCTTCTTGTGAGACCCACATTAAGAAAAATATGGGAAAAAGGAAAATGGAAAATGAACCGCAATCAACCTAAAAGAAAATGTGAGCGAAAAGCCTGCCATTCAACTTCAAATGAAGTCTTTCATATAATTTTTTGGGACATAACAGACGGACGTGGATTTTTTATGCTCAGAATGGGAGACTCATAAAAAGTACAATCTCTGTGGCTGGAATGCAGTTTTGTGATCTTCTCATTATACAACAAACAATTTTAATTATACTTTTTGTAAACCTGTGTTACTCTCGCATCAATGCAATAGAGTTCTAAAATTATACTACTTTGGCTAAAATGAGATGACTTATCAACTTTAGAAATAAAATATTTTCACAAATAATGCTGTGATGAACATGTTAGAATTATTAGAGGTGGTAACCACAACACCTTTGCATCACAGATGAACAAGGACGAATTGTCTGGCCTCCTAAATCGATCACAACAAGACAGAAAAAATTGTTTGCCATTAAACGTCACCATTTCATAGGCATGAATAAAAATGCTGTACTTTCATATAATGCCACAACACCATCCCAAGAAAGCTATTAAAAATTCACTGGAGTTATGCTGTCTTGGCGTAATATCACATGGAAAAAAATGCTGTACTTTCTTTTCTTGTGGATCAAGGAAAACCAATTGAGATCCATATATTCCAATTCCAGTACAATCATGAACCATATGAGCCCATAATAAATGCAAGTAATTATGAAAAACTCCCAGTTCATGCACACAGTTTATCTCTTGAATCGGTAGACAGAACCTTGATACAAGCTTGATACGGGCAAAGAAGAAAAAGGCCAGATGTTTCAGACATTATTTGGTATACAGTGAAGCAGAGAAGTAACACGAAGCCAACAGGCGTCGCTAGTAACGATAACTTTCCAGAAAACACCGCATCAAGAAAGGTGAATGTGACAGACATTGAAGCAAAGTTGTCTATGAAGAGCAGATGATATAAAATCTGAAGGAGTTCCTGAGGAATTTGACATGCTTCATGGATTAATGGAACGGTTAAATGGAAGATATCGACGGGGTAGTTCCCCGAGACAGTGAGGGGAGAGCACCTCAAGAATTAAGAAGGGGACTACTTTTCTTAACTATGAAGATGCACAATTGACTCTAATTATATATTATCACAAACTGATGGCGTCAAAGTGCAGAAACCCATCTGGAGAAAATAAAGAAGATGCTCTAATGACTCAAGTATATACTGTCCAACACTGCAAATCCAGCTGCAACCCCACCTTCATCTGATGAAGATACCTTTGTCCGCATCAAGTATCCACAATGATCATTTATGATCACTTGGTCCTTATTCCTGCATAAGATCACTTTAAAATGTCAAGCAGGATTGGTGGGAAGAACTTGACGTGATGGGCAATACTTAATTTGCCACATCTGCCTTTTTTTGTTTTGACATCATCTTCAGTGTCAGCCAACAAAAAATTTGCAACTCAAATTGAAATCCTTGGATGCATAATTTTTATACCTCAAGTAAGCACCATAAATTCCAAGTTCTGATATGGCATGTTCTTTATGACAAATGCCATTCCGCACCAAAAATGTAGGAGAAACCATTGGAAAAATCCTTTGCATGAGGATATATGCAGCATTTCCTTCAGTTCCTTCCTTCTGCAATCTTAGAAGCTTTTCTCTCACATCATCCCCGTATATATTATTCCCTTTAAAAATAATGACAGCACATCAGTAAATATCAGCATGGAAACAGCACATGCATGCACAAGAAGAATATGAAAGTGAAGTCCAGAGATAGGACCTCCGCCTTCTCTTTGTGGCTTCATGACAAAAAGCTTGGGGTTTTTGATGGCTTCTTTGACCATGTCAGAATCATCCAAACTCCATAATCCCGCAAAGCATTTCTGCAGCTTTGCAACCTCTTTGCTCTCAAGATATCTGTGAGAGAAGAAAGTGTTAAGGAAGGTGCATGGGCAGTAGTAGTGAGGACCCCCAGTCCATCAACATTCAAAAGGACTCCTCAGCTACTCATAATCATTGCCAGAGCCTCTCATAATCATTTACAAGGAAATGCACATCACTAAAAGGTCTTAGAGAACAAAAATACTTTGCTTTTCACCTTTAACCTGTAACATTATTCCCTACTTCCAGACCTTCAAACCTACCCAGAAAAGCTTGTCCGTCAAGGCATAAACATTAATTAAATGCCGCTAGCTTGCTATATGGACAATGGCAACAACTGTGGTTAAACAACCAGTTGATAGGCATAGATTAGTAAATTTTGTCTTCTTATTAACAATTGAGACAATTGATTAAGAAGCCAATATATATATTATGAGCCTATTGTAGTACAGGCAAATATCATTCAATAAGGTCATTCTAAGGTTCAAGCACACTGCCCAGAATTTAAGCAGCAGGTATAAATGCCTATCTGGCAACGTTTTACTACCTTTCAAGCACATTTGGTTTTGCAAGTTCTTGTTGAATCTTCTTTGTCCCTGCTAAATGATAAGCAATTGATGGGCATTTCACTGCCGATGATTGCTCCATAAGCAGCCGGGCTCTCCATTCCTGAAATTGAAATCAGTAGGAAAACATACAATAGACATCATATTCTAACCTTCTTTTGGCACAAAAGTTTCATGAGGATAGAGAAAACAAAGGCTATATGTCTAAAGCAACATATAAGCATCTAGCAGTCAATACTGATATTAACAGAAACAGGAAATGACCCAAAAAGGTAAAAATAATGCCAGGGAAACCCAAGCAAATCTCAAATGAAGTTATTATAGAATCCCAAGCAAGTTTACTAAACACTGAACCCCAAAAGCCCCCTTTGACCACATTGATTTCATTTCTTTCCTCCTTGATTCATCCCACCAATGGCCTGAGCCCCCACAGTCTCCCTCACCTCCACCAAACAGGTTCTTGTCCCAAATTCAAATATTTATATTGAAGCAGACCAACAATCAGATTGTGGAGCAAGCAGGTGAATGAAGGAATAAGCATGAGTACTTACTGCTTCTGAAGGATAATCAGTTGGTGTATAGCCAGCTCTAAAATAAACTACAGAAATTGCTTGACCACCTCTACAAGTGCATATCTTCAGATATTAAAGTTAGTTGCATCACAGTAAACACATGCTTAGAGTGAAGATAGCAAAATACTGAGGCAATAAGTTACATACACAAGAAGTGTTCCATCTGGTAGAAGTTTTCCTTCTTGATCAATTTGAGCCAGAGTTCTTCGAATGGTTCTGATATTATAAGTTTGCTAAAGATAAGGAAAACATTCATGTGAACATAGGGAAGCACTTCCCATCTAAAATAATATGCATCTCATAAATGGTTTACAAATCTCAAATGTCATGCTACTGAATCAATTCAGACTGTGGTAGAAATCACAAATTAAGAGTTATTAAACTTCTTGCATAGAAATTCTAAGGGTCAATGATGTCCTAGAAAATATATAAGGCCCCACACAAAGCCTATCATGATGCCAAAAAGGATATCTTTCCTGCAGTATGGTAAAGAGCCAATGTTGGTCATACATGTTGCGCTCCTCAGGCTGAACAACAACCATAACTATGGCACTGTACAAATATTCATAATAGTTAATCAAAATAACCTTGGCGAGAGCAATAACATGGAAAGAAAAAAAAATGAAAGACTTGCAACGTAGATCCAACCTAGAATTATCATACTCAGTCCAAGCTTTAGCCAATGCCTCAGCAAACTTATTGGTGGCAGAGTTACCAGGTACTCGTTTGGGATCCAATCCAAGGTGCTTTCCATAATGCTTAAGCAAGCTCCTGAAAAATTGACAGCTATAGCTATAAATCTTTGTTGCTCACTTCTGTAGAGAATCTGTCCAAATACAAGTTTGTTTCTGTACTATCACCAAACTAGGTAGTTATAGCACACGTTGGTATTAGATATCTTTTTGCCGAAGACTGGAGACAAAGATATATACACAAAGGAACAGTAATTAAAGTTGACAGCTAGAAAGCATGGACATGGCAGCAATAATGAGTATGTTGCATCAGACATGTGTCCAACATGGACAAACTTCAAAAACATCTAGATTCCTTTCAATAAAAATCCAAATCCAAAAGACCAGTGAAAAGATCTATGGCAAGAAAAAAGGAAAAACAAGCTTTCAAGGTTAATATGAGGTTTTTAACCTGTGAAGCTCACTGACAAGACAACTCAGGCCAGAAAATGAAGATGAAATTGTATTTAGCTCTATCTGGAGGAGTGATTTAGTTTGTCCATCCAGCATGTAATCTGAGCGATGTAATCCCAAGCGTATTTCCTAAATTTGTTTGGAAACAATATTAGCATATCACTAGCAAGATAAAAATCAACCAGTTTCCATCTGCTTGAAATAGTTACTCTTGAACTGATCAACTGCCTAAGGTAGGCCAATTTGAAATAGGAATTACCTCCTTTTTGTTAGTTTCTAGCATCTTGGAATGAATATCTAGAAGTCTTGATGTAAAATCATCCACCTTCTTTGTTCTGCATAGTGAAGATTAAAGAAATGTCACTTTACGCAAGTTTGTAGCTGTTGCATCAATAAAGAAAAATGCAACAGCAATGGAGAAAATGAAATCGAGCAGATGACATATTAGTAAGCTAAACTCTTCTTACTCATTATCAGTATATTTGAGACAGGGTACCTGGATAATGACTCCTGCAGAAAATTTCCATCCAAACTCACCCGATCAACAAGTTCATTGAAAATAGGAGCTACTTCACATGCTAGCTTCCAATGATTTTCTGGGAAAACCACAGGCAATAAGGAAAATGGGGCATGCATCATGCCAACACCAGGTACCTCTCCTGATCTCTGTTAATTGAAATAAAGCTCTTCAATTATACCGAGAAATTAAAGGAAATTTTCATTACAATAAAGAAGACAATACAGTAATCTCTCTTTTCCTCCGTGTCAAATTCAAACACAAATACACCAATCAACATTCCAAGTCACTTGGAAGGCCTAAAAAACTGGCTGTAAGTTGATAAGCGCGCAGTGGTGAAGCGTACTCAACAACCATCTTCATTCAATCAATTAACACCTTTTCCCTGTCTAGTTATCGAGGAGAATAATCAAAGAAGATAGCTTGATTCATTTATTCCCTGAAACTCATTAATCCCAATTCTTTTTAGATCGGAAAAAGAAAAGAAAAAAGATGAAATCTTTAGGCACAGACCTGAACATTTTTGTCACCAGCAACAAGCCCATGCAGAGAGCTCCAAACCAGAGCATCATAAACCATATTTTGGACCAACCCTTCATCAATACCATGAAAATCAATCATGGGTTTTGCAGCACTTCCCTCCTGTGTCTCCATCTCCCTGACTTTGCCACTGCCACACCTCAAAGGCACAATCTTTTTAGCCGAACAGGAATAAGATTTATTAAGCGACAACTGAGGTTGACTTGGGATATGGGTCTTAAAGATATTAGTGGTGGAATTGTAATTGAAGCTTTGATTGTATTTTGGACTACTTGGCTTCGGTGTGTGGAGAGGGCAAGCAGAATACTGAGTGCCCGTGGCTGTTTCCATTTGGATCCTTGCTTCTTTCTTTTGGTGGAATCCGATAAAGAGTGGACACCAGCAAACGACATGTCGTCTGAAACTTTGTTTTTTATTTTTATTTTTTCAATTTTTTTAGGTGTTGGGTGAGGCGTGGGGGCGCTGTTGAGTAGTTAGAAATACCACCGATAACCCCACTAATGCTCTCCCCTGCCTAAACCAATCACGGTCAGAAGAAAAATAACAATATTAAGATATCAAACAGAAAAATATCATTAAAGTTTTTGGAATTGTAATATCTTCAGCGTTTAGTTTTGCTAATTTTGGTCCATCTTTAATTCTGAAACCAGTGTTGCAAACCCCCAACAGAGTTAAAAGTGAAAAGGGTTCCAAGACATGGTTTTTCTTTTTCTTCTTTTTGTTTGAAAGAGTTTTATTGCATAAATGCAATCCAAAACATCTTAAATGATTTATATTGTATTATTATAATTAATACTGTCAAAGGGTGGACTTGCATCTTATATGAATTATTTCAACCTTATTTATATGATATTTTTGTTTTTTAATTTTTATAATTTTTTAAACAATACATTTCAGCTATATCAATTATTATTTAAATATTAATAAACATAAAATTTTATTATTATACATTCAAATGCATAAATTTAATTTTTATTAAGAAAAATGTAAACACAAAAAAATTAATTATAAATTAAGTATATAAAAAAAACAAATTACCACCTATAATGCTCTTCTCGGCTTTTTAAGAAAGGCAGGGCAGAACCGACTGGAAATAAGACAATGACCGGTTAAAAGACCCATCTTTATTCCTCGACCATGTGGTGATTGTTAAGATAGGAACAATGTGGTGATTGTTAAGATAGGAAAAGAAATTAGATTTCTTTATGTACCGAAAAGGGTAATCAGATTCCTTTTTCATTGGCACTGGTTTGTGTGTGAGAGGGAGAGAGAGAGAGAGAGAGAGAGAGAGAGAGGGTACTATTTTCCGTATGGTTGATGTCACGTTTTCAATCCTTTTATGGGGGGGAGGGGGGTGGGGGGACGAGATGAATGAAATCCCAGAGCCACAGAGTCCTTTCCCCGGTGGCCTAATCCGATCCGAGCACTGCCGCCGCCCAACCCATTCCTATTATTTGTACTAGTTTATTCGTTGCCATAATAAGTGTGCCCACCCCCCCCCCTCATGACAGGCAACAGCACAATTCCCAATCTGCAGGCAAATTCTAACAATAACTATAACTATTTTTGTAGTGCACAAATTGTTCACTCAGACACTAGCGTAGAACACAATTGTAGACAAAAGTGTAGACATTGGACCATAAATTTCTCAAGGGCTTCTGAACTTTATCTTTGATTGGCAGAAAAAGACTTACAGCTAAAATGTGCCAATGAATAAACAGTTTGGTATTCACAAGAGACAGAGGTAAGCACTCTTTATAGAAGCTGCTACTTTGCAATCAATAGTTTGAAATGGTAAAAAAAAAAAAACAAAACATGGCAATATCTGTAGTCATTTATGTAATCTTTTGCCATCTTTCCAACCAAGCTCTCTTGCTCGTCTCTCCCATATATCTGTACGCCTCCTCTCCAGCACTATTTCTGCTTCGGCCTTCTCTCTTGCTTCTTCACAAGCTTCCATTTGCACATTGCACTTTTCTGCTTCTTTTTGGTACTGTAAAGAGGTTTGCCTTGAATTTGTTACCGATGACAGCTTCTGCATTAAGGTTTCATTAGCAACTATTTTCTGCAAGGCAACCTCTTCGGCTATTAAAGTACCCATGTCCTTCTGCATTTCTTCCCGTATCTCCGGATCATTTTCTCCACAGTCTGTATATGCATTTAAGAAAAGGAAAAAGGTTGACAGTCATTCATCAGGTGAGCCATTTCGGGGTGATGCAGCAAGGAGACCTATAAACCGGGGAGGCGAAACTAGATTAATTCTTAAAATCTATCCTCACAATTTCCTTAAGAAGCAAGTGATGCTAATCTGATCAACTCTAACTTTCTCCGCATGTATCTGTATCTGTTAATTAACAAATGCCTTTCAGGACCTTAAAACAAATAACACTTGCCCTCTCTCATTTTGTTTCATAAACATTCTCAACTTCACAGTCAGGGAAGCGTTTTAATCTGACTGCGCGTTAGTCTCATGCATTGGCACGCTCTTTCGGTTGTCCATACATCTTAATTTAGTACTATTGTGTAAAAAACTACTGAGATCCCTACATCATTCTCTCGTAATTTCAGTGCTTCTACAATCCAAAATTTTGCTGCATCGAGTGCACTCTGCCACTAAATTTCTTACCATCTGATCTAAATATATTAGACAAAAGTCAACTGGCATAAAGCTGTTGTTATTATTCACTGAAATATTTCAAGAGCTTCCTAATTGATAAGATGTTGGGGCCAAAGCCTTTTTTATTTAATTCACGGTTTCCTCATGATTGCCAACTAAGGTGTTTAGAAATATAAATGCAAGGAAGAACTGACCTGCTACTGAACTGTCGATGGTGTCTGCAGAACAAAGAGTTCAAAATAGAGTTAGATAGATCAATGTCTTCACGATGAGTAACCATAGACGGTTACGAATAGCAAGAGGCTGGTACTCACAGAAATGAATTAAAAGAAAAAGGACCAAAAAAACAAAAATTGATGTACATAAAACAGAGAACTACTCAAGCGGAACATTAGCAAAATTTCACCTAATATCTCTAAGTTGTACAATGCAAAGTGCAACAGCAGTAAGTCAATATATATATCTGATAGAGTATCCTCCCACAAAATATGGATACTTAGAATCGCAGTCCATCGGACAACACCATGTGTAGTCTGCCTCAAAAAGATCTTCTCTTCTAAAAAAATTGTGTAGGAATAGCTGATTTAAGTCTTAAAATGACTTGCTCATGCCATTCCGTATGAACCCAGAGACGCGATACACGTAATAGAGACGAGTTTCACCCCAAAACCACCATCTCAAAAGTATTACCAAAAATTAACTAAACAAGGCAATATCTTCTTCAGAACTATGCTTATTGTGTTTGAAAAGGAATGCAAAAACTGCAAACTGTACTAGAAAGCACAAAAAAAAAAAAAGGAAACTACAAAATTAAAGAGTGCTTGCATTGTAGACCCAAATGAGAAAACCATAAAACATAACCATTTCTGGAAAAGTTGATTAAGTGCCGGATCTTACTCTCACCTAAGGGGAAGGCAGAATCTTGAGAGCAATCACAAACACAAGGACACGAAGCCTGATCGCTTGAGTTCCTCTTGGAGTTGGACTGGGGTCCCACAACAGAGTAACAAATCAAGAACGTTGCCAACAACGCCAAAACCACCCTTAAAGCTCCATTACTGCACAGCCCATAATGCTCTGATGGACAAGCCATCTGGAGAACTTGCACAGAAAATCCCTTCCCCCAACAACTTCCTTTTGGTTCCCTGAGATGAATGATCACTTGAGGACCAGATATGAACTGCCCATCTCGAATGAGAGAAAACCCAAGTTTTTCTTTTCTTTTTCCTTCTTTTTTCAATTTTATAAAATGCCACTTGTCAAGATCTGGAGTAAAGATGCAGTCTTTGAGCGTGACTCTAAAGATAGCACGTTGGCGAACGCAGTTAAAGATCTGGGTTATCTGCAAGCATTTGACTGCAACTGTAAAACTCTACCGTGTGTAGCAAAGTTACTGTAACCAAGTACAGGAACTTTGCTACTAAATGTGCGCCTGTATGTCTAAAAGCAATGTCGGATTTGAGGTTTTTGAGGAACTAGACGAGACGCGTATCCCCAGAAAAGTGTAGAAGATAAGAAATTTATGGGACTTTGGGGACGTGTTGATCTGTTAGTTCCTGGTGAGAAAAACAGTGAGACGCAGGCAGAGAAAGAGAAAGAGAGAGAGAGAGAGAGGGGAGTCGTTTCCAGGGGCGTTGAAAACTCTTCGGCCTAATCAGATAATCTAGACAAGCTTTTGCTTTAATCATTCTGTTTGTAACTTTTGTTTTTTGTTTTTTCTTTTTTTTAATAGAAAACAATATATATATATATATGGTACGCGAAGCGGTATATAAACTGTGTAATTTTTGCGCACTTTCAACTGCATTGTTACGCTTTGATAATATCCTTTTGGAAACCAAAAAAATTAGTTAGCCGGGGAATGTACAGGAAGGAGATGGAGCAACTGGTCCATATCTAAAAAGTAATTTATTTTATCATGTTTTTCTTTGTTAAAAAATATAAAATATACAAGAAATTATATTATATATATAACAATTATTACATAATATATAATAAGTAACAACTGCTGTACAATGTCTATGTAACTACTAGTTGTTAAACATTATACAATAGTTGTCGCACAGTTTTTTTTTTTAATTTTGTTCCAGAGTATATGCTGTTTTCTAAAAGTACATAGGACCTACCTGTCTCGTCTCCTCCCCACAAAATCCTTATCGGCTGTGTAATTTGGAAAATCGAATGAGCATGAGTTCGCGGCTGCTTACCAGTAGGCAACAACTCCCTGGAGATGGCTCTGGCATTGTGATATCGAGTTAAAAGCAGTTGCTTACAGGGAACAACTACGTGCCAGAAGGAGTAATAGGCAGAGCTTAAAGCAATAAAGCTAGTATAGTTTCAATATGGCAGTTAAAAGTGTACGAGTAACTGACACTTTGTGTTACCAAAGTAGATATCACCCCAAGATCAAAGTTCAGTGATAAGCCTGCATGTAGCCAAAGGATCAGTTTGATTTAAACCCCCCTTTTTCACAAGAAAAAATGTAGGTGTGGAACATCATCGTGAATCAATACGCCAGCCTGGATGCCTTTGAGTTGCCCTCCTAAAATATCCCTTTTTGAGGCTGAAAAAGAAAAAAGGTTCCCAAAGTAGACTATCCGTTGTATGTTACACATAAACTCTTTGACTGTTTGTTCAACCATTTGTCTTCCAGCATTATTGTGATTTAAACCCCATCTTTCTACCAGAAATGCATTACCTTAGAGAAGGGCACTCTGGTCAATTTCAGAGTAAGAACAATTGAGATTCGAGATAACAGTAGCCACCAAATTTGTCATTTTCGTAACATCAGATCTTTCTGCCAAGTCAAGTACAGTGGGTCTTCAAATAATTCAGAAGCAACCTACCCCGCAAGCCCCCCCCCCCAAACAGGTAATTGGAGGGAATATACTCCTAACCCATCAACATTGTTTTGGCCTATGCAAATTGAATCTAAGTAGAGAATTTCCCGATCAAGTTTTTAGTACCTTGATAGCAAATGCTTGTAAGGGTCATCTATATTGTCATCAGTTTCTTCCGCTGAGTCTTTTAATTGATCAAAAAATCCATCCAGGTACCAGGAGCAGTTTTCATTCCATTCACCCTTGGCTGCATGAATTCTCCACTTTTCATCAGCAATCATTTCGGAGGAGAGTCCCCATTCTCGCATTTCTTCTTCTGTGTGATGGACCATCAAACTGTATGTTCCTCCTTGTCCCAATTCCATCACTCGAACTGCTCCACTGTTCAATTGAACCATGAGTTATAATTATAAGATTCAAGTCATGGTCAGGCTCCAAATGAAGCCTGTTCGTGTCTATGTCCCTCCAAAGAGATTCAAGGAAACCTGCCTAAGCACCTTTTGTCATCCATAGCATCCGATTTTGTGCCATTTGTTTAAATGCAACTTCCAACTACATTAACCACAACCACAGAAGGCACTAAATGTTGCAACTTGTGAATATGTGTTGCAAGCTGTGTACCCCACTCTCACAAGGAAGAAATTTTCACATGCCAAAGCCAATATGAACAGGAAAGCCACGAGGTTTAGGTCAGAACCACAGTTTGCTTGTTTTGCTTTTTAACACTTGGAAAAGGGTCTAAACACAATTAACAACAAGAGCAATTTATCTGCATTCTGTTCTGTTCCGTGTAAGGGTATACCACAAGCACACATCCCAACGAAGAATTCACACGGGATGCAAAAAATGGAAATTACAACAACTATTATTTTCAAGGTGTGGATGCGTAACCACAAAAGTCAAGAAATATTTAATAGTATCTGCATCGTCAGTATTCATATTGACAAAAGACAGCAAAAACATGCTAATAAGTAATAAAATTGACCATTTGTCAAGTTTATGACAAAAAACAAGACAAGTCAAATTCCAAATCATAACTATCTCATGATATCCAGGGGCATAATACATCTACGGATGAAATGACGACCAATTTTTATATGATTATAACAAATCAAATAAGTCGAGTCAAAATCACACCTGCTTAGAACTAGCCAGGCAGATTGGAGCCATTCAATTGGTCCAGCCTGGGTAATTGAACGACTAAACACAGTTACATTTGGAAACTCTTAAAAGGACCTATTCACCCCAAAGGGGAGTCAACCAACATAAGATCCTCAAACCATTTTTCCAACAGAAAGAAATTCCTATGGGATCCTTCAACCCAACCTACTTCCATGGACAATCCCTATTAAAACCATTGGCTCACCTGGGGCTTTACGACTTAAAAAGGAGAAAAAGATCAGAGATTTAGGAAAACAAAGAATGAAAGCAGGACAAACTTGTCTTGTGTCCGGATCTCAGGTCAAAAAAGGCACCTTCATTTACATTGTCAGGGACCTACATTCTTAATCTCTTTTCAACTTCTTTCTTTAACATTTTTAAAGCCTTCTTCAACCTCATATCACAGCTCAACGTTAGATCCGTTCCCCAGCACCCCACACCTCCATTCAACTTTTCTTTTTCTTGTTTGACATAGAGATGATTTAGCATTTTAAAAGAACTGACTACAACATTTACAAGCCTGTTACCAACAGAAGTCCAAGCAGTTGGTAGAAACCTGGTTCAAGCCAGTCAAGCTCAAAACCTGCAGTCTAATTCTCTGAATTTCCCCTCTCGGTTTAGATATACGGATTCAAATATAATATTGAAAAATTAGCAAATAACATCTCTGAAAAGCAATAACCGAGTATAAATTCACTGCAGAAAACACCGAGGCATTCCCAATTCTATCAACTTTTTCACTGTCAACTCTTGGAAGTACCCAAGTTCTTAAACTTGGAATATGAAAAACAGAATAGAAAACAATGACATGTTGCCTAGACAAAAACAACTTATAATTGTACTTTGGACCAAAGAGGACTATAAAATTATAGTGCACTGAAGAACCCCATTTTCTTTTCTTTCTTATCTTCATTAGCATCACTCTAAATTTTCATTAGTAACAGCAATCAAAGAAAAAAAATGGAAAGAAAGAAATCAAGGAAGTAAACGCAGTTACTTCAAAATCATGGCCAATTGGACACTACCATAACCAAATTTAGGTAAAAAAAAAGAAAAGAAAAACACAGACGGAGACTTTTACAACAGAAATTAACCAACTAAGCATTAAAACAACATACTTGACTAAAGAAGAAAATATAATATTTTAGTACTTTGAAGAAACCCATTTTTCTTTCCTTTCTTATCTTCATTGTCATCACTCTAAATCTTCATTAGCAATTGCAATCAGAGTGAAACAGGAAAGAAAGACAGCAAGGAAGTTAACCCAAACCCACCAAAATCGACTTCCTAGACAGTTACTTCAAAATCATGGGCCATTAGACATTATTACAACCAACATTAGGTAATATATATATATATATATGTATGTATCGTATTGTGTGTGTTTATGTGTTAATTTATTCAAAGGGATCAATGCTGTTATCAAAATATCTGAAAGTGGGATGTGTACTTGCTGTTGTGGATAATGTTTCATAAAACTCGAAAATGACCGTCGTGTCGCTGTGACGCCCACTTTGCGGTGGCGTAATCGTAAATAGAACTATTGAAAAATAAATTTTATAAATATTTTTGAAAGCTATGAGCCACTGGGGATGTAGCTCATATGGTAGAGCGCTCGCTTCGCATGCGAGAGGCACGGGGTTCGATTCCCCGCATCTCCATTTAGAAGACATTTGTGTGTTTTTTAGCCGATTGTTCTTTGTTTTTTTATTTAGACACGTATGCGCAATCAGCCGCTAACGGCCGTTCATTATTGATTCACTTTAACCAAAAAGCCGTTGTTGAATTAGACTCGAACAATAAACTTGAATTATTGAAAGAGTGGACGCTCTTCTTGCAAAAGCTCATCATTTGGTACAAATATGGTATATGCAAAGCAAAAAGACCGAGAGAAGATAAAAAAGAAACCCAAGTTTGTAAATTTGAAGAGGGTGTGAATTTATGTACAGAGAAAGGAGTTTTTGGAAGAAAATTGGCAAGCTTTTGGAGGAAATTGGATGATGGGGACGAGGGTCTTAATAACATAAGTTGACTTCCTCAGATTTCTCTCTCTCTCTCTCTCCCTTCAAGGGTTACTCACCTTCAAATGTTCTTGTTTTAGAATTGATGTTTACCTCCTATTTGTTCCTCTGTTTAACATAATCTCCAGTCTGGTTATCCTTTTTACTTTTTTGTTTTTTGTTCTGTTTATTTCCCACTAGCAGTTTGGTAGATTATGCTATGAATTGGTTACCTGCCAAGCAATAGTTTTTGGAAACTGTTTCAATTAGGCACACAGGGGTCCAACGGCATGATCATTTCAATTGTAAAATTTTACGCTGGCATGATCTGTGAATATGACCATGCATTTCAAAACATTGCAAAGTTGAGATTTGATGCCACTAGCCGGGTGGTATCGCAAGAGCTTGATCAATCAGTTTAAATCTTGGCACCAAAGGACGACAACAGAAAAAAATAAAATAAAATAAGTTGAGGTTTGATTATAAACATTTACTTAAACATTTTTAAAAACACACTAAAAATTTGCTTCGATATATATGTGTGTGTGTGTGTCTATATAATATTTTCCTACAAAGAATTATAGAGGAAATGATTTCTAACATTATCAACTGTCGAGTTTGAAAATTATTAAGAAAGTAAAAATGCAAGAATACGATTAAATAAAGGGAGAAATAGAGAGACACACAGGCACGCAGAAGCAGACTGTTGATAAAGTTATTCCTTGGAATATGCGGAACGCTTGCAAACGAGTGTTATTCCCAGCATCAAAGAGAGCACAAACCCACCTACATATGTATGCGATGATCCATATAGAGACCCCATGATTGATGTTCACTGGGGCGCCCTGCCTGCGTATCCAATTCCTTTGAGCTTACTTGGAAATTTTCGAACAAAAAGCTGCCCACGACCCCAACTGCCAACGGAAATTTCTGGAGAAATTCTTTCCAATGAGGACCCGGACTAGAAAACAGGCATTTTCCCTCTCCGTCGGAACTGGAAGCAGAGGCCAACAAACACAACCGCCGACGAACCGGCATGCACAACTCCGGGGCCACTACAACCTCGAGCATGACGCGTGTCACGACGAGAACCATTGAGATCTTAGACAACTTCACTTGGACCGGATTCTTGTGCCTTTCCTTGAACTTTCCAAGTCAAGTCTACCAAGCGGACGAACTCGGCAGTTGCCACACCCTTTGAAAGTTCAACGGGGAATAGTAGACTTCCAATTTTGGGTGGATTTTATTTTTTATTTTTTATTTTTTGGTTGCTTCACGTGATTTAGTCATTGGAAACTGGGAAAGTCAGGATTTGGGCATCGGCGCGACTCTGTAATGCACAAGAATATATATACCCTCTGACTGAAACATCTCCTTGTCCATTTTTCCACCACTCCTTTTAACTATATCCCAACATAAAAAATTTGCTAAAAAGATCAATTTCGCGTCTTCCTCAGAGAAAATACAAATTTTCAGTTTTTTATTACTTGGGGTAATAGAGTCGGAGTTCCGAATTAATTTGGGTCCTGCTGACTTGCTCCTCCCCGAAGTCAAGTCCAAATTTATTAATTTTTACAATTAGATCTCAAAATTTTTAATATTTTTATTTTAAAATTTATTTAAAATAAATTATTTTAGACAAAAAAAATCAAATTATTAATAATTTTATTTAATTAATATATAATTTTTAACAATTTTAATTATTTGTTACTCAAAAAATTAATTTAAAATAATATAAAATTCAAATAAAATTATAAACAAATTTAAAATCTAATTATAAAAATTTAACACTAGTTAAAAATTGAAAGACTTCCAGTTGTAAACTAGTCGTCAATATCAGTCCCCCATGCCATCATCGTTCGCACAATTGCCTTATGTCTACAATAGCAGCGAAGTGAGGAATTTTAAACTAAGCAACCTTCAACCTTCAATTTTTATAATTTAATCTTAATTTTTTTAATATTTTTATTTGAGTACTATTCTTTTTAAATTTATTTAAAATGAATGTTTTTAGATAAAAAAATAGTTAAATTATTAATATTTTTGTTTAGTTAATGTATAATTTTTAATAATTTTGATATTTTTTTATTTAAGAAAGATTAATTTAAAATATTTTTTTTAAAACTTGAGTAGTGCAAGTTGAAGGTGGCTTAATTTAAAATTCCTTACTTCGCTCCTACCATAGACATAAGGCAATTGAGCAGATGATGATGGTATAGAGGACTGACGTTAACCTGGAAGTGTTTCAATTTTCGAAAGGTGTTAAATTTTTATAATTAGATTTTAAATTTTTTATAATTTTATTTAAATTTTATATCTTTAAAAATTATTTTAAATTAATTTTTAATAGTAAAAAGTGGTTAAAATTCTTTAAAAAAATTAAATGTTAATTAAATAAAAATTATTACTAGTTTGATCATTTTCTGTTTAAAAAGATTTATTTCAAACAAATTTAAAAAGTATAGAACTTCAATAAAAAAATATAAAAAAGTTGAGATTTAATTATAAGAATTAATAAAAATTTAAGTTTTTTTTTTTGGGTATATTCTATAGAGGAAATGATTTCTAACATTTTTCACTGTCAATTTTGAAAATTATTAAAAAAAAGAAGTGAAAATGCAAGGTTATGATTTAATAAAGAGAGGAATATAGGCACGCAAAAATAGCAATTGACTTTTAATCGAGTGATACAAAAGTGAATTCTTTGTAATATGCGGAAGGCATGAAAGTGAATTCTATTCCCAGCATCAAAGAGGGCACAAGCCCCCACCTACAGACATATGTGACGATCCATAGCGAGACGCCCTGATTAATGTTCACTGGGGCGCCCTGCCCGCATATCCAATTCCTTTGCGCTTACTTGGAAATATTGCGAACAAAAAGCTGACGAAGACCGAAATTGCCAACAGCAATTTATTGATGAATTCTTTCCAATCAGGACCTGGATGAGAAAACAGACATTTTTCCACTACATCGCTACTGAAAGCAAAAGCCAAGAACACAGCTGCTGACAAAACGGCATGCAAAAAGTCTACCCGCTTGAGTTTGTACTTCTTCTTATCGTCCTCCTTCAACTCTTCGTTCCCACTGTCGTCGGTGCTATCCATGTCGTTGAACACATAGAAACCGTTGCGCGTGGCAATACCATAGTAAAGCTGACCATCGTTTTTGCTAATAAAACTATCTGTAAAGCAAGAGAAAAGGCATAGGAATGTACAAAACCCAATGGCAATGCTGGTGAAAATTAAGTGGACAAGCCTACAGTTCCCATTGTTTGAGAATGAAGATACAAGGGCTTCAAATATGAGGATAGTGCCAGTTGGCAGTAGGTTTGCTAGGTTGGCTATTGCTCCCAGACTCTTTTGCCCACCGCCCTTTGGTACTGTTGGCAATAGAATTTCAAAGCTTGCTGCGGCTGGCTTCTTTGGGTCACCCGTGGGTGACTTTGGTGGGGGTTCTTGGGATTCTATGTCAGGCATTAGAGCACAGGGAGGAGCAAAAGTGGGTTTCTATGGTTTCGGTGTTTGCTACTCTTGTCATGAGCATTTGTTGCTTGATCTGCCTTTTATTGTCAGCGACCAGCCGACTAGTGGGCGGGACATAACTCGGAAAGCGCGTGTAGTGTGCCATGGACTTGACTTTGGTGGGTAGGAACAAATCAACAGGACCCAAATTAATTTATTTATTTTCTCTGAGGATTATCTTTTTCGCAAATTTTAATGTTGGGATCTAGTTTAAAGGAGCTGTGGAAAAGTGAACCAGATGATCTTTTTGTAAGAGGAGGGTACTTTGTTATGCATTATAAATCCCACCGATGCTCAAATCTTTACTTTCCCAGTTTCCACTGGTTAAATCACGCAAAGCAACAAAAAGAAAAGCATCAAGTTGTCACGTTTATGCCAACAACCACACAAAAATTGGAAAGTCCACTCTTCCCTGCCGGAACAGTTGAACTTTCAATGGGGTGCCAATTGCCAAGGTCGTCCGTTCGGTACAATTGACTTGGAAAGTTCAAAGAAAGGGACAGGATGACCGTCGAAGAAATTGTCTAACATCTCAATGGTTATCGTTGTGACGCTCGTCATGTTCGGAGTTATAGTTAGCTCCGGAGTTGTGCTCGGAATTTTCTATTGGCAGCTGAAACGTAGTTGCATAGTTTCTATCAACCCATATTTTCCATAAATTTCAGTCCGTTCGATCTGGGACCTTCAAAATGAATATTTAGTCTTTGAACCATTGCATGCTCTATTGAACACAACTCCATCTCATTTTCGTCTTTAAATTTGAGAATTTCTCGTCGGCAAACCTATAAATTAATACTTAAATTCTTAAAAAAATTATTTCAGTTACTATTCAACGTAGACCAGCACGCCATATTATGTTCAACGTGGGGGGTTTTAGAGTTATAAGTAATCAAATAACTATTCTTGAGTTTCATTTTCGGCTTCCCTTATTTCCTCAGCATGGACCAGGTTTGCATGACAATTTGCGAGAAAAACCACTCTCACCTGGAACTTTCAAACAACGTGTTCTCGGAATCGAAGTCCACGTCAATTATCATAACATTTATCGCATAGATGCCTCTCTCTCTCTCTCTCTCTCTCTCTCTCTCTCTCTCTCTCTCTAAGTGTTCATCTGTATGCCTATTAATCGATTTTTGAGAGCTTAGGGAAGAAGTTCAAAAATTTATAGATGCTAGAATTAGACACACTCGTGAACATAATAAAATAAATATTAAATAGAATAGAATTTATACTTAGTTTAATGTGTGGATCAATTTTATTTTAATAATTTCTCATTCTTATATCTCTGTGTATGTATCTATTTCTTGCACTCAAGCTCTAGGGAAAAAATTATTTTCCTCGGTTAGTCACAAATAAAATTTTATTCAATGTCGAAAGTCGAAATATATATGAGAAGATATCAACCATTTTATGGTAAACTTTCCTGATTAATTTAACAAATAAATAAACAAACAAATCTTTTCCTATCTAGGACTTAACATTCATGCATGCCGTCCTAGACCTAATTGTTTTAGGTTCATCTAGTCTAATAAATGCACGCATCTTGGACACACATTGACATCAATCTTCTTGCTCATTGGAGCACCGTCGATCATTTTGAAAACTATACCAAGAGTGTAGTTAAAGCGCAATCTTATGTTGAGTTTTCATTCATGTCCGCTGAGTCTGAGGTGCCCTGCCAGCATATCCGATTCCTTTGCGGTTACTTGGAAATATAGAGAACACAAAGCTGCCCAAGACCCCAACTCCCAATGGCAAATTCTTAATCAACTCTTTGGTATTGGGTCCTGGATTAACAAACAAGCAATTCTCCACTTCGTAGCTACTAAAAGCGAAAGCCCAAAACACAGCTAGTGAACTAACGACATGCACAAAATCCACCCACTTGATCTTGTAATTCTGCATATCATTCTCCTCCAATTCTTCCTGTCCATTGCCATCAGTGCTGTCCATATCGTTAAACACATATAGCCCCTTGAACGTGGCAATACCGTAGTAAAGTTGACCGTCTCTTTTCCCAACGAAACTGTCTGAGAAACAGGACAAAATGCATACCAGCGAACAAAAACAAATGGTGAATATGATGAGATATTTGTTGGCAATTCTACAATCTCCATTGTTTGTGAATGAAGACACGAGTGCTTCGAATATGAGAACCGTGCCGGTTGGCAGCAAGTTTGCTAGGTTGGCCGCCGCACCCAGGCTCTTTTGGCTAGACCCCATTCGTGGGGTTGATTGGCTTTCCATTGCGGAAATTGCATTAGCCATTGGTGTGAAGACCAGAGAAGATGAAGAAATGAGTTTCTATGACTCTTAATAACCTTGTTGCGTTTTATGCATTCTGTGTTTTATAGGCAACTGTTGGGGTTGGGGGCATAGCTTGGAAATTTTCTAATTTCTGCATGCTTTTTGAACAAGTTGAGAAAGCTAGCAAAGCCATCTTTCCTTTAGAACTAATAATAAATAATGAGTTGTTAATTAATTATTGCTTCATCTAATTCTTTCAAGAGTTGTGCCGAAATGAAACTACTAATTTTGTATTAGAGGGGCTTCTTCTTCTTCTTTTTCTTATTATGATTATGATTATGATTATTATTATTTTTGATAACTCAATACAATCTTCTGCTAAGACTCCATACTAATAATGTCTATCATAAACTCTAATTGTTGTCCAAATCTTTATTCTGCACATAATCCCAAGTTAAATTAAATCACGTAATCAAGTTAATCCACAGAAGTAGCTAAGGATAAAAATTAACGTATACCACGTCCACCCAAAAAAAAAAAAAAAAATTCCCTCACACCTTAAACTTTCAGAAAATAGTCTTAAAAAATCTTACATTAACGTCTATCCCGAAGTTAGTCGTGAGAAGATAGTTATCCATCCTCTCAGTTGTTGTGGTGCCAAGTTGGTGGGAGCTTGAAAGTTCTTAAAAGAAAGGGGGTGCTGAGGTGTCGAGTAGATAAGGAGTTTCCACGCCATGTAAGTCATTTACGTAGACATCAGTACATAAAATTTCGGAAAAAGGTCTGTGGAGATAACATCACCTCACATTATCTGCATTAAAATTCTCTTTTACTGAAATTTTAATTCCTAATATATATATAATATGATCATTTTAAATACGTAACAAGGCCACTTTAATAAATATATGATACTTACCGTAAAATTTGATACCCTCTTATTGTACATTTGAATCAGTTATATTACATATTTTAAGCAGTCACTTGTGCATTTAATTATTTTTTTGAAATTTCAAAAAAAAAAAATAGTTTACTCCAAATGACTTAATTTGTAGCTTTGACCAACGTTAAATCGCTTAAATTAAAAAAAAAAAAAAATTAGTTAACCGCAGTCAAGTCTTCTCTTGCCTAACCATGCAACAATCTCTCGAGTGGCTTTATACATTATATTAATTCTTAGGGCGACATTGTTCCTCAATTTCTGATAATTACTCCCCAAATTACGTGACGGCTGGTGATTATTGTAGCATTATTAAAAAAAAAAGAAAATAAAAATAATATTAAATTATATTAGAAAACTCTCTACCCGCATTGGAGTTTTCATCCGCCGTTAAGCTGGATTTTAGGCTTGACTAATCGGAATATTATAGACCACATTCACACGGACATATGGCACAGGAACATCCCCTCTCTTCTTGGACTTTAAACTTTCAAACCGGGTTTAAGAGGTCCGGTCCAGCGAATGAGATGGCCTAACAATGGAGAAATTCGATTCGTTGTCAAATTAAAAACCTTAAATTTAAATTGTCACGGAGCGTTTAATAAGATTAAATATACGTTTTTAAAGTTTATTATTTTGATAGGATAAAACCCTCTTTGATAAAATTGTTACTTTTATTTTCTCATTTTATTTTATTTTATTTTAAAAAAAGGTCCTGCCATATCAATTATCAGACCCCATTGGAAGGCATGGTTTTTTTTTTTTTATTGTAAGCTTTGAGGGAAAAAAAATAAAATCTGTTAATAGAAAGAGAGTTCCTAGAATTATAAGAATCTCAATCAGATGGTTGTTCGTTCTGGGTATCCAGCTCGAAGAAAAGAAGACTTAAACCAAGGCATTGCACGGAGGAGACCTAGACCCTAAATACTATCGATATATATATATATATATATATATATATATATATTATACTCTTTATTAGTCAAACCTATAAAAAAAAAAAAGGAAATCAAACCTTTTCCCCATACCAAGTGAGCATAGTTAGTTGTTGAACCTTTTTTCTTACTCCTCCAACTAATATATGAAAGTTAATTAGTTACTGAAAATTCACTCTTTTCAACTGAGAAAGACATTCTTTAAATTAAATAAATAAAAAATTTCCCTTCCAGGTAATTTCAATTTCCAGAAGGAATACCGGCCGGTACTCTTTTTTTTTTTTCAAAAAAATATATTTGAAACGGCGACGTACCGCCACTAATCATAACCTTTTTCTGACGGACGGCCGCTAATCATAATTGAGACAAAAACAAAAGACAAGATCATAAGCAGTACAAAACTACAGAAGTACTCCCAAGCCCATCGCTTCTGTCTCTCTCTCTCCATTAACAGATCCAAGAACAGTTCAGGGGTAGAGAACAGAGAGAGAGAGGGAGAGAGAGAAAAAAGCGAGTCTCTTGGGACCTGGGAGAGTATTACGTCCACTCACTCCCACATAAGCATAATAATACACTTCGAGGGAGAAAGAGGAGGGGCGGTTCTGCTATGGTGACCAAAACAGAGGAGACCCAATTGAACAGATTGGAGAATCAAGTGGACAATGGAGGAGGAGGGGCATGGGAATATCTCTGCTTGGTCAGGAAACTCAAGGTTAGACGTTCAGACAAGGTCTTGAAGCATGGCCTCTCCATCTTGAACGACCCCAAGAAAAGATCTACCCTTGGCCCTGATGGTACGCCCTTCTTTCTTTCTGGGCCCTTTGTCGATTTGTTTATCTGGGTATTGCATATTCTTCTTGATTCGGTTTTGGGTTGGTTTCTTGGTTGTGAAATTTTGGGGCTAGGTTGGACTCTCGACCAGTGCAATTCTATATGCTTAGTTATTTGTTTGATTGGTGAACGGTTGAGATTTGAAAGATTGATGCTTGATTGGTTGTGCACTTAGTTTTTTTTGTTTCATTGTTGAATGGTTAAGATTTGAAAGATTGATTCTTGATTGTTTGTACAAGGCATATCAATCTATGTGATGTAGTAAAATAGTTATTTTTCTGATTGGTGAATAATTGAGATTTGAAAGATTGATGTTTGATTGGTTGTACAAGGTATATCAATCTATGTAATACGGTTACATTTTTAAATGAGTGAGTTTTTGAATATTTTCATTTTTCTAGCAAAAATTTTACCATTAGGTCTGTCTTTGTCACTTACTTTGGACTCACATCTTTTCTTTGGGCCACCAAAAATAAAAAAAAAAAAAGCGAAGGGTTTCAAAGTGGTTTCAGTTTCTTAATTGAAGTATCAGTTAGAGAAATCTCGTTGCTATGGTTAATAGGGTAGGTTTGGAAGAACATAGACTATGTGGAGACAGAGAAACTTGAAGGTACATGGAATGAAAACATCAACAGGGGAAATTGGTAAAAATGGTGTGCTTATTTTAAGGTCTAGCATGAGAATTCTGCAGAAAACAGAATAACTGATTTAGGTCAGTTAGAATTTTTTTCTTCTTCATGCTCTGCTTGAGGAATGCTTTTAATTGCTAGACTAAATTTTCTGTTTCTAGCATCTTGGCATTGTGTGTTGTGACTGAAATTATATGTTTTCTCTGCTATTCATTGACATATTGTGTAAGGAAAGATACTATTCCAGATATAACAGTTTTTAAAATACAATGAACTGGTGATTGTCTCCCTAATTAAGTGTTCTCCTTCCTCTCCCTACTTGAGTTACAGTCCATAATTTAGACCTTTTTTCTGACTAAATGTACTTTATTCTTAATGAAGAATGGATTCTATACGAACAGGTTGCAGTCGCAGCCATGGACTGTATATGTCTAAACGTTGCAAAGGTATTACTCTTTTCTTCATTTGACTACTATTTTGGATTGCTTCTAATAACTTTCATTTGACCATCATGGTAGCAGTTGAGACTAATTGAAGCACCCTTTACTCCAAGCCATGAATGGAAATATATGTCTATTATTCAAGATTTTTCATTAATTTCCATATTGTGTTGATGGTATGACTAGGTTAAGGGATTGCTATGTTTTGCTTACTTCATTCACATGATTATTCTTGATTTAATCATCTCTTGCAATTATTTAGCTGAACTTCTTACTAGGACCTTATTGTGAATGTTTGTGGTAAGCTCTAATGACTTGAGGTCTTGTAGGTTCAAACAAATCAGTTACATTCACGTCCCACTGGTCCTCTTTCCATTTCAAAGACTATCATCGTACTTAAACTATGGGTGTTAATAAAGCAATGCTTTTTCCAGTAACCAACCATACTCCTGTCCTGTCCATCCTCTTTATATGCCTGTGGAATTACCCTACAGGTGCATCATGCATGCAGGATAATTGGGTATCCAAGTTTAATTGGTTTAGTGAATTTCCTTTACACATTAGTGGTGCATATTAGGCCTTGTGTCTGATTACCTAATTTCATTGCTTGTCTACCTCTGGGTATGGTACTGACTATATGGATGTTGTGCTGCCAAAGCTATTTAATTCTCAAAACCCTCTCTCTCTCTCTCTCTCTCGCACACGCGCGCGCACACACACAAAAGCTTGATAATCTCAGACTTCCAACTAGATATGTGAAGTTCAAGGGATTTTAATTCTTGCATTGTTTTGCAGGACTGCATAAGTGTTCTGCATAAGAGATTTCCAGAGAGCAAAAGAGCTGGTAAGTCAAAAATAACTGATGACAATTTAGCATCCTTCACTGCAGTTTGATTCTGTGCAGGAAATAAAAGCGATATCTAAGCTTTCTATGGGTTCGTTGTGCAGTAGTGTAGAAAGATGTCTACCTACAATGTCTTTCTTTCAATTCTTATATATTCTTGTTAGAAATTTGTCTTTTGTGTAGTTAGAAATAGAGAGGGAAGCACTTTCATGTGACTTGTATTCTAGGTCAGATGGTAAATCATCGTTTTCACTTAGCACCCATGCATCAGTTAATGAACAAATGGCATGAGATAAAGAGTGATAAATCTGACTAGTATTGGCTACATCTGTTTCCAAAGGCATAAAGCTGGAGAAAATTCTAGAGATTATTTAGCTTGACTTGATCTTATATTGCTGATTTCTCTAGAGCAAGAAACAGTTTGTGTGGCTTGGTGTAGGGAATATATTTCTTTAGCTCTCAACAAAGCTTTAAACAAATGGCTTGTTGGTCTTGACATGATCACAGGAAGGCTGGAGGCAATGTTCTTTGAAGCAAAGGGATCTTGGGAAGAGGCAGAAAGTGCCTATTCAAGCCTTCTAGAAGATAATCAATTGGATCAAGTGCATTTTCTGGCCAATTCCTTATCACAGTTCTTTATATTCAGGGTTTCATTTTCTTCAAATTGGAAGCAGACAATTTCTTTCATAACTGGACTAAATATTTGTTTCTCACAGTGATAGGCTTTTGTGCAGGTAATTCATAAAAGGAGGGTAGCTTTGGCAAAGGCTCAGGGCAACATGTCAGCAGCTATTGAGCTGCTTAACAAATATCTTGAAATGTGAGCAAGGTCTCACTTTCCTCCAGCTGATGATAAGTCTGTGCAAATATGCAATATATGCTGATTTTCATTATTTTGGTGCTTTTCTTTCATCCATTTTTATTAGATTCATGGCTGACTATGATGCCTGGAGAGAGCTTGCTGAAATATATGTCTCCCTTCAGATGTGAGGCTTTATACAAAAGCTTTTATTTATCATTTGTCTCTAATTGTTGGATTATCAGCTTAAGCCATGTCTTTGCCTTCCTAATTAGGTACAAACAAGCAGCATTTTGCTACGAGGAGCTAGTATTATCTCAACCCACAGTTCCACTATATCATTTAGCCTATGCTGATGTTAGTATCTTCTTTAGTTTCATTATTAGCTTTGTCTTGTTTAGTGAAACACCTCTTTGTGATGGTAAATAATATTGATCTCATCCAAAGTTGGCTGCAATTCTAGTAGTTGTCACCTGATGAACTACTTTATGAAGAATCTTTCTGAACTAAGGCCTAAGATGAGATGCTAATTTGGGGCCAAACCTTCACCGAGATGTGGTGATGCTATAGCCATTTATGAACCTATTATCTTGCATGAGATTTCCTTGAGGAACTCAAAACAAAATTTTAATTTGTTGATCTGGAGGGAGTAGTAAGGCAGGTGTTTATCATATATCTGTCCAACTCTGTGCAACAAGTTGATAACCATCAAACAATTTTTGCTCTTGAATATACAGGTGCTTTACACATTAGGTGGACTGGAAAACTTTCAGACAGCGAAGAAATATTACTCATCAACCATAGATCTGACTGGGGGCAAGAACACCAGAGCCCTTTTTGGTATTTGTTTGGTGAGCTCTCTCCCTTGTTTGTGCACATGCGCACACATACTTGGCACAAAATTTTCTAACTTGTGTTTAATAAAATCTTCATGCATTTGGATGAGGCTGGCATTGAACTTTGTTTTCTACGTTATTTTTTATCTTTCAAGACATTCTACTATGTATTCGGAAAGCCAGGCTCTCTTGGCTTTGTTGTCTAGAAAAAATTTGTTTTCTACATATCATTCTACTTGGGAGCTCCTCATTTCTTGGTTTTTTTTTTTTCTGGTTGTTGCCTTATACTTGGTTTAGGAACTCTGCCTGACACAAAAGTTTTACTTCTTTGTATCAGTGTACATCTGCCATCGCTCAGCTTACAAAAGGGCGCAATAAGGAAGACAAGGACAGCCCAGATTTACACTCACTGGCAATAGCAGCATTGGAGAAAGACTACAAGCAGAGAGCGCCTAGGAAGCTCCCCGTGCTTACTTCAGCTCTGAAAGGCTTGAAAATTTCGTCTTGAACTTCGCTTTTCCATTGATTGAAGGGGCCACCAATAACATACAGCAAAAGCGAAATTTTTCCTCATTGTAACTTCTGTGAATCATCATTGTGGACGAGTTTTATTCTTGAGGTTTGCTTCTCTTTGAAGTCCATGGACAAGGACGTGAAGTAGTATTTAGAATGCTCATCGTTGTGGATTACAGGGGGTCATGAGATCAAGTTGCTTTCTCCTTTCATAATTCAGGTTTTAATTGCATTTATAATCCAGATTTTCTCGAATTATCGACATATTTATGGCATAGAAGACATGCATTCTACGTATAAGGATGTCACCATGATTTTGATGCCAAGACAAGGGAAGACTGGATGGAATCGATTTCATAATTCTCCCAAATAACTGTGTACTATGTATGTGTGTTTTTATATTTTCGGGTTAGCCTTGTGTAGTATAATGCTTTTGAGATTGTGTTGCTTTCCCCACTTCTATCAATGATTCGATATCCACTCAATGTACTCATCCAAGTAGATGGATATCAATTGTCTCAAGTTGCGGAGTCTAAAAATAGAATAATTTAACTCTTAGTTCTATCATCAAGTCTTTGTCTTCAAACCTGAATTATGAAATGCACTCTCCAAGCCCAATGCAATAAAGAATCCTTGTCCAGCACGTATTTGGAGTTTGGACTAGGCTCTCTCATATTTCATTACATAAATAAATATGTCATCATCCAGCTAAGTTAAACTCTGCAAAATAATAATACAACAAATAATCATAATAATTATAAATAAACAAATAAATAAAGTTAAATCAATATTCATTCCAATCCAGACAGGGAATTCCCGGCAAAGCAGCAACGGCCCCAATAAAAAAAAAAAAAAAAACTTCAAGAATCAAACATCGGCCGTAGATTTCCATGGCTATTACCCTGGTTTCATTACAACCGTTGATCCGAGCCCCATGTCCGCCTTACCTTTTTCTCCTCCAAAGCCAACTTTTCACATTTTCCCAGCATTTCTTTTGTGGACGTCTGTGAGTAGTTTCTCGATTCTATTGCAATTGTTTATTTATTTACTTTCTCTTGACATTCTTTGTTATAATCTTTTCCTATTTTTCAAAAAATTTTCTTTCTTGGGCTTGTTAACTTCGTTTGTTCTTTCATACTTTGCCTTTTCCATTGTCTTGTCTCATTTAACATCCAAGCCTTATTTATTTATTTATTTAATTTGATGTTGCAGTGAAATTTTCTTTTTCAATGACACTACTTTCAAGAATCACGATGTTTTCCTATATTGAACTCTGGATTATTTTTCTTGGGTTTCGAGGCAAAAAAGAAAAAAAAAACAAGAAGAAGAAGAAATAAAAACAAGAGCCCTTGTGTTTTTGTGAAGGAAAGGAACGTTCAGTTTCCTTACAAACCAACTAAAAGGCTTAAACTTTTGCTGGATTGTTCAGGTCTTCGGTTTCCCAAACCTCTTTTTTTTTTTAATTTTCTGTAAAGTTTTTTCTTTCTTGAAATATTTACTCGATATTTTCTGGTTTTCCTTCAAATCTTTGTTTTTTGAATTTTCTTTCTCGGTTTCACCCTGGACAGTTGTTTTCTTAGTTCGATGTTCTTTTGAACGTTTTCTCTTTACTTTTTTTTTTTTTTGGGTTAAATGAAAATGATTTCAAGAATCACAGTGGCTCTTGGAAATTCGGGGCAAAAAAGAGGCACGGCGTGTTTCTGTTTTCTTGCATTCTTGCTGCAAGTTCAGGATTCTTGAATATAATTCCGACTTAAAGTTGTCGACGTGAAAATATTTCGAGGCAAAATCAAGAGGGGTCCAACAGTGGTCTTTCTCTGTCCCTTGGGGCTCATTTTTAAACATCAGATGTTTCTGCAGGTACTTGTTCTAATGGTGCTTTTTCCTTGATAAGCATTCCATTCAAAGGTAAAGCTTTGAACTGATGGTCACCTGTACTTTATGCTTTCTTGATGTTTCCCTTCTGGCTTCCTAGTGGACGCTTTTAGCATGATAAATGTTCTACAGGAAAGCAAATGGCAGAGCTGTCCATTGGTTACATTATCTGTAAGTATAAAAGTAACCAATTGCTCACATTGGTTATGGAAATGAGAATTTTTGGTGGGTTTGTTTCACTCTGATACATTGGTTTACTAAGGTCAAAACATTGCTTTTCTTTTTGGCCAAAAAGTGAATCTGAATCTAGCTATCTGTGATTGGATTCTTGCCTGCCATTTCTAGTTTGGCTTAATCCAACTTTAATGTGTATGCGGGGCTGCTGCAGTTCACTGATAATTATTCAAAATCTCCCAGAGACCTATATTGTAGCCAAAATGGCCTTGGTGGAAGGTAAAAAGGGCTACCCCATTTCTTTCTTTTACTGTGCCCTTTTATGCCTCTTCTTCTCATATTTGAGTTTCAGATGTGGTATTAGGTAGTAAGATATTTCCATGGGTACCTTTAACGTTACGATTCTGATTTAATTGGCTTAGTTGCTTTTTCGTTGATCCTCAATCAATTGCCTGACTACCACTGAAAGCTAATGCTGAAATGGTCACATTTACTTTCTGCTTTCTTTGTGTTTCTTTTTCTGGCATTTGATGCTTCATGAATAAACGTTTGCATAGAGCTTCCAGCTCCAAGCCTGAATGTTTATGTATGCGGGCAGCTAGCTTTCTTTTTTGTTCTGTTTGTTTAATTGGATGCTTTTGGCATGATATACATTTCTCTGGAAAGCTACGGGGAGACTGTCCAATGTTTCATTTTGGGTCCCCATTGGTTGCCATCAGGATCTATTACTAGAAAATTAACCAAATCTCTGTTTATACCTTTTTCTCAAGTAATTTGATCTGTGGGAGGCTTGACGGAGAAATATTTTGGGATCTCGTAGCTGGACCAGAATCCCAAATTGTTCACATGGATATGGGTACGTGTATAATGCAGAAGAGTTTTGGTTGATTTGTTTCTCTATAATAGTTTGGTTTAATTAGGTTGACAATATTTGATAATTTACTACGACTTGTTGCAAAAACTGAATCCAAATCAACCTATCTGTTAAGGGATTATTGCCTGCCATGTATACTCCAATATGGCGTACTTCATGTGTAGTGAGGAATGCAGCTTGCTGAAATTCGCTGACAGCCGTTCAGAATCTTAAGCGACTTACTCTACCAATATTGCTCCCATCTAATTGCTTTCAGGATTTTATAGATAGTGGGTATCAAAGAGCTGATTCAGGTTGTATTTCCTGCGAATGACTATCCCACAGATCTTTGCGTTCAGGTTAGGGATCATATTTTTGTTTTCATTGTTTGATAAATGGTTCTTACGCAAAAAAAAAAAAAAAAAAAAAAAAGTTTTTGCATCCATTCAAAACCCAGAAAGGTCCCTTCACTGCCCCGCGGCTACGTTGTCCCCTAGAATTGGGCAAAATATTCGGAATTTCTTACCTTCGGTGGAGAATTAGATCCCCGGGGGCTTATGGCTGACCCATATTTTAGCTATTGATAAGCTTTTCTATTCTTTTCCTTATGTGGGGTCACATGTATAGGACTAACGGGAGCATTGGACATGCTATAAAACTTATTCGACAGGCTCGTAAAGGTCCATTTCCAGGTCAGGGCCATAAAAGTTCATATACAAGCCAAGGTCAAAAAGTTATTTTGAGTGGTATCCTGTTGATTAAGAAACTTCAAAATTCGAAATGTGTGACTCTATTTCATCAAGCACAACATTTTCTTGTAATGAATGTAAGTCTATGTCTGTCTGACGTGAAATTTTTTGTTTTCTGGTTCAGTTCACATGACCCATTATTGTTATTGGTAAGATGATTGGTACGACAAAACTCCCCCAATTGCCATATGCATAAACAAATAAGCTCGCCACTGCCATTAATTGGGCCCAATTTACTGGCCCGGTCCACTACTGTCCATAGTCAGGGGTCGGTTCGAATGCTAATGGAAGGATTTTGGTAAATAAACGGAAGAACGATGGGCCAGCCATAAAAGTCCAATTGCAAACAGAGGCAAACCCTACTTGTCGGGGTTTTCATTTTATTAGTGTTACCTTCCGGCTCTCTCCAGCAGCAACTCAAGCCTACTCTCGGCTGCTCGCGAGCAACGACCATGGCTGTCGGGTAATCTTTCTATTTCACATTAGCTCTGTTAGGATGCATACGGAAGCAAAAAGATTGGATCTTTAATGTGTTTGGTTGTTAACTTACAGAAAGAACAAGCGGATTTCCAGGGGCAAGAAGGGAGGCAAGAAGAAGGCGTAAGTTTATATTTTACACTTACCCTTTTCATATTGGTTGTTGTTATTGATTATAGTGATGCAATCTTGAATCTTTATGATCCATTATCTCTTCAGAAGTCATTTTAAGTTGGGATTGTATTTGTGGAGTTGTATTTTGGCGGTGAATGCTGTGTTTTCCTTTTTTTTTTTTTTTGGAATCTTTGGTCTTTTGAATGTTTTGGTTGGATTTTGATGATGGACATGTGAAACAGAGCCGACCCATTTGCCAAGAAGGATTGGTATGATATCAAGGCTCCTTCTGTCTTTAAAATCAGAAACGTTGGCAAGACCCTTGTCACCAGAACCCAAGGAACCAAGGTCTCTCCTCTATCTATCTATCTATCTATCTATCTAGCTATCTATCTATCCATATGATATACATAGACGGGTGGATTGTTGAAAATTATGGTTGCATTCTATGTTCCTTTTGGAAATGTAGAATTCACATTGTTTAGAGTAAAGCACGTATTAGAGCACTCAACTTGTGAAAGGGGAAGAGAATATTGCTCAATTTACTCCTTGAAATGATGAATGATCTTTTTTTTTAGTGTGGAAATTTTTTTAATACCAGTTTACAACAAGTCTGTAAACACACAATTGTCATATCCTAGTGGATACAATTGTTGGTCAATATTCTACTTTCAGAATTTTTGATTGAGAATTTTAGCATCTTTGTTCACCTGGGTGTTTTCTTGGTTAACAGATTGCTTCTGAAGGACTGAAACATCGGGTCTTTGAAGTTTCTCTGGCTGATCTTCAAAATGATGAGGATCACGCCTACAGGAAGATCCGCCTTAGAGCAGAAGATGTGCAAGGGAGAAATGTGCTAACAAATTTCTGGGTAGTTGCATTAGGATATACCATCCTCTTGGAGGATGGAAAGTTCTGTTTTTTTGTTTTATATTTATGACTCTTTTGAAATACAATTAACATTGTGAACCCTTTGGTTTAGGGAATGGATTTCACTACAGATAAGCTGAGGTCTCTGGTTCGCAAGTGGCAGACACTGATTGAAGCCCATGTAGATGTCAAGACCACTGATAATTACAGCTTGAGGTTGTTCTGCATTGCATTCACTAAGAGACGGGCAAACCAAGTCAAGAGGACCTGCTATGCCCAATCCAGTCAGATCCGCCAGGTTCACAATTCACTGCTTTATATCTTTTAGACGTGTCATCCATTAGTGTCACATATTTTAACTTTGTAATGGTATTTGGCTTGCTTTCAATGTCAGATCCGCCGCAAAATGAGGGAAATTATGGTTAACCAGGCCTCATCATGTGATTTGAAAGATTTGGTTCAGAAGTTCATCCCTGAGAGTATTGGCAGAGAGATTGAGAAAGCAACTTCTAGTATATTCCCGCTACAAAATGTCTTCATTCGAAAGGTCAAGATCCTGAAGGCACCCAAGTTTGATCTTGGGAAGTTGATGGAGGTATTCTACAAGCTCTCCCCTTTCTTGATTTAATGTTTTGTCACGTATTAGTACAAAATATCAAAGTTTGAGTTGCAGTTACCATTTACTAATAAATTGCAGTCTCGTGTAATTATCTACGAACTTGTTACCCTTGCATTATTCAAGATTCACATGAAATTTTTCTTTGCCCAAGTTTCTCAAGACTTAATTGGTGCTGTTTATCAACAGGTTCACGGTGACTACTCTGAAGATATTGGCATGAAGCTGGAAAGGCCTGCTGACGAGACAATGGCAGAGAGGGAGACTGAGGTTGTTGGAGCAGCCTAATGCGCGGCGTCAGAATTTACGTTGTGATGACATTGCTCCCATTTCCAGCTCTGTGAATGGTTTCTTTAGAAGCTACCCAGAAGAGGTTTTGTTTTGTTTCTTTAATGTTTCGCTGCTGGAACTGACACCAAGACAAGTATGGCCTAGTTATACGTCACGTCCGCATAAAAATGTTTTGTGGACAGTGTCAGACCTGTCTTTGATGCTGTCCCATCTTTATTCCCTCAACCTTTTCTAACTTCCCCTATATTTTCTAACCTCTCTAACTCCCCGATCTCTTCCAAATTTTCTTGCTCGGTAGCGGTGGCTTTCCTTTCTCTGAGCACTTGGGAGTCGTAGTTGGAATGTGACAATTTTTTTCGTTCAACCTGTAATTACCTTTTTATAGACATTATTTTTAATCTCTTTGTTTTCTTCTTAAATCACATTTAAACAAAAATATTTATTTTTTTCTCATTTATTTCTAACGTACTTAAGTAACAAACTATATTTTTTATTTTTTCGTAATTTTCTGTCGGATCTCATTTTAAATCTAAACACACCGAATGAGGAGGAAACAAGGTCCTATTTTTCTCTCTGGTTTTTACCTTGAAATAGGGCTTGAGTGAAAGGAAAATTTAGAACCAAATTTCCGAAAGTGGCACCTAGGCCTAGGGGACCCTTCACGGACTACTTCCAAACAATTCATTTTAGAAAAATTAATTATAAAAGAAATTAAGACCAAAGTAGAGCATACTCTATTATGCACAGGTGCTGTTGACAAACCTGCGCTGCCTATTTCATCTCCCAACGTTTCCGGCAGTCCAACCGAAAAAGGAATACTTTCTTGGGCTGTTTTGGATATGGGTATGGATGTTAATCAAACAAAAGAAACCTATGAAATAATCGACATAGAAGTGTCCATCTATATCTATCCAGAGACAAAGAGAAGTGGAGTACTGCTGGTCAGAAAAAGAAGTGAGAATGAAATTCATACCAGCTTGGTCATCATGGGCCACCTGTGATGTTTTTCTAGTTCATTAATGTGTAGATTCTTATGAACTGGGTATTTCTCATTTTGCCTCGTTATGTAATACTAGTTTTTCTTGGCTACATCAAAAGATTTTCATAACTCAAAATTTGGAGTATTATAAGAATTATATCAAATATATTTTATATGTTAAATAAGAATTGTGATAATAAATTTTTGTTAATAACATAGAAGGCAGCGTTTTGGTGCAAATAGGTGCAAGAAACGACAGCCCATGAAAGACTTTGCTACAATTTTCCTCGAGTCACTCAAGGACAAAACCTTGATCATTCTTTTTGTCTGTGCTGCTGTGGCTCTAGCTTTTGGCATTAAACAGCACGGCCTGAGAGATGGCTGCTGTGATGTTGCAACCAACATCATCATTGCAGTACTTCTTGTCGTCTTTGTCTCTTCGATGACCAAATTTATGCTGTCCAGTCAATTTCGAAATGTGTCTTGTGAGATGAGTCGTATAAAGGTGGAAGTTGTTATAGGTGGAAGACACTTTTCTGTATCTATATATGATATTGCTGCCGGTGATTTTGTTTGTTTAAGAATTAGGGATCCGGTACCAGCCGATGGCCTGCTCTTGGAAGGCTATTCCTTGAAGGTGGACGAGTCCACCTTGAGATCAGGCGATGGCCGCCACGTCGTGGAGGTCAATAGCACTAGAAAGCCATTCCTTCTATCTGGGTCAAAGGTGATTAGTGGCTATGGTTCCATGCTTGTTACATCTGTCGGCACGAATACCACGTGGGGTAAGATAATGAGTTCTAGAAATGATGATCTTTCTTGGATAAGCAGCAGACTCCAATACAAGCATATCTCAACAAATTGACTTCTCGTATCAGTAAGGCTGGATTGGCAGTGGCGATGGTTGTTTCCATGATCCTGTGGTTCAAACACAGAGAGAAGAATATTATCGATCTGATTGAGGCCATAGTAGGCTTCATTAACAAAGCGGTTACTATTGTGGTACTCGCTATCCCGGAAGGTCTGCCGCTGGCTGCAACTCTAACATTAGCTTACTCTATGAAGCAGATGATGAAGAACAATGCCATGGTTCTTAAACTCGCAGCTTGCGAAACCACGGCCTCAGCAACAACAATCTGTTGGGTTCCCTTCCTATGTGGATTAGTTGACTACCACGTGTGAGTGAGTGAGTGAGAAAAAAAAAAATAAAATAAAAATAAAAAGAAAACAAAGTGAGTGCGGTGGTTCGGCCGAAAATAGAGAGAGAGAGAGAAAAAAAAAAAAAAAAAAGAAAAGAAGAGAGAAGGGAGAGCGTCGCCCGAGAGAGAAGAAAAAGAAAAGAAAAGAAGAAGAAAAACAGTGACTTTGATCTTACGTTTGGAAGAGATTTCTTTGTCCGATCGACTTCAAATTTGGCTGGTTGATAGAGGACGTTTAGTTCTTATTTCTGAACGGTGGAGATTGGATTTCGAGCACTGTAAGTCCTACTTCTCTTCAATCTTCGTAGGTCTATTCTCTGGGCAAGTTTCTGTGTGCAGTTTTGATCAACCGTGTAATTGAACGACTTTTTGTGGTCCGATCTAACTGATTTTTGGTCAGTAGTTTGAGGACATATAGATCTTGATTGTGAACGGTTGGATCTGATTTCTGTAAACTGCAAGGTCAGGTTTTCTATTCGAATCGAAGTCTCTCGATTCTGGTAACTCTCTGTTCTCTCATCTGTGACAGTTTTGATCAACCGTATAATTGAAAGATTTTTGTGGTCCGATTGAGCTGATTTTTGGTCAGTAGTTTGAGGACACATAGATCTTATTTGTGAACGGTTGGATTGGGTTTTTGTGAACTGAAAGGTCAGGTTTTCCATTTGAACCGAAACCTCTCAATTCTGGAAACTGTCTGTTCTCTCATCTGTGGCTAAATTGGTAAACCGTGTTGATGATTATTGATCTGTGGTCCGATTGAGCTGAATTTTGGACAGCTGGTAGGGGACATCTGGAGGTTCATCTTGAACGGTTGGATTACTGCCTTGAGGTCTACTTGTTGAGTTGTAGTTGACAGAACGTGGTTGGTTTGTCTTACTTGACTCACAAGTCTCTTGTTTAATCCAAATTGAATTGTATTCAATTTGTTTGATGTAATTGAGGTTGTGTACCTCTATTGTACTCTCTTGATTATAGTGGAGCTGACCTCTGATTCAGAGTGTCCGTGGTTTTTCCCCTCCTTTGATTTGAAGGGGTTTTCCACGTAAAAATTGGTGTGTTATCTTGTGTGGTTTATCTGCATTGCCATTTTTTATTATTCAATCATCTCCTCACTGGTTCAAGCAAGCGGGAGAAGTTTTTTTGGGGCTATTTATACTCCGCTGCGCCTCTCCTTTCTCCCATCAGAGTGGTATCAGAGCCTGGTTGGTGTATTTGGCTTGTTTGAATGATGGAGTTGAATATGAATAAATTGGTATGTTTGAATGGCACGAATTATCACATATGGAGGAGTAAAATGAAGGATCTCCTATTTGTGAAGAAATTGCATTTGCCAGTATTTGCTACTACAAAACCTGAGTCTAAAACTGATGAAGAATGGGAGTTTGAGCATGAACAGGTTTGTGGTTTTATACGACAATTTGTTGATGATAATGTTTATAATCACATTTGCAATGAGACACATGCACGGACTTTGTGGAGCAAACTTGAGACTCTGTATGCTTCAAAGTCCGGTAATAACAAGTTGTTCTTGTTAAAGAAAATGATGCGGTTGAGATATAATGAAGGGAGTTCTGTTGCTGACCACTTAAATGAGTTTCAGGGTCTCATTGATCAGCTATCAGGCATGGGCATTAAGTTTGACGACGAAGTTCTTGGGTTATGGTTACTTGCTACCTTACCTGATTCTTGGGAGACTTTTCGAATGTCTCTCGCTAATTCTGCCTCTGGTGGTGTTCTATCAATGGAACTTGTAAAGGGTGGTGTGTTGAATGAGGAGATGAGAAGGAAATCTCAGGGTTCATCATCATCTAAATCAGAGGTTCTAATTACTGAAAATAGGGGGAGAAGTCAAGGAAGAGGAAATGGGAAAAATGGTAGAAGTAAGAGCCGAAGCAAGTCACGATCTAAGTACAAGAATGTCCAGTGTCATTATTGCGGGAAGATGGGTCACATTCAGAAAAAGTGTTACAAGTGGAAGAGAGAAAATAAAGATGACAGTGATAGGTACGAGAAAAAGAATGTGAGTAATGATCGTATTGCTACTGCATCTACTGCATCCACTTCTGGTTCTGGTGACCTCATTATTGTTTGTGATGAGGATGTAATTAATTTGGCATCTCATGAGACTGATTGGGTCATAGATAGTGGTTCTTCTCTTCATGTTACTTCAAGAATGGAGTTCTTCAAAACATATACTCCTGGTGATTTTGGAGTTTTGAAGATGGGTAACAACGGCTTAGCAAAGGTCATTGGCATTGGTGATGTTTGCTTAAAGACCGGCAATGGAGCACAGTTGACATTGAGGGATGTTAGACATGTCCCTGATATCCGTTTGAATTTGATTTCAACGGGAAAACTGGATGATGAAGGTTTTTGCAGTACCTTCAGTGATGGTCAGTGGAAGCTTACCAGGGGCTCCTTAATTGTGGCACGAGGTAAGAAATGCTCTAGTTTATATTTCATGCAAGCTGTTATCTTCAAAGATGTTGTGAATGCAGCAGAAAATGATAATTCTGTTGAATTATGGCATAAGCGGCTCAGTCATATGAGTGAAAAGGGGATGGATTGTTTGGTAAGAAAGAACCAGCTTCCAGACATAAAGAGTGCAGTTTTAAAGAAGTGTCCTCACTGTCTTGCTGGGAAACAAAATAGAGTTACATTTAAGAGTCACTCACCTTCAAGGAAATCAGAGTTGCTTGAATTGGTGCATTCTGATGTATGTGGTCCTTTGAAGGTACGCTCACTTGGTGGTGCTCTTTATTTTGTGACTTTTATTGATGATCACTCAAGGAAGCTTTGGGTTTATGCGTTAAAGACTAAAGATCAAGTCTTTGATGTATTTCAACAATTTCATGCCTTTGTTGAGAGACAGACTGGTAAGAAGCTGAAATGTGTCCGCACTGATAATGGTGGTGAGTATAGTGGTCCATTTGACGAATACTGCAGAAAGTATGGGATCAGACACCAGAGGACACCTCCCAAGACACCACAGTTAAATGGTTTAGCAGAAAGGATGAACAGAACGTTGATTGAGAGGGTCAGATGTCTTCTCTCAGATGCAAAATTACCTAGATCCTTTTGGGGTGAAGCTTTGAATACAGTCACACACGTAATTAATCTGTCTCCTAGTGCTCCGCTACAAGGTGATGTTCCAGACAAAGTGTGGTTTGGTAAGGAAGTCTCTTATGACCATCTACGAGTCTTTGGCTGTAAGGCTTTTGTTCATGTCCCTAAAGATGAAAGAGGGAAGTTGGATGTGAAGACTCGGCAGTGTATCTTTCTTGGTTATGGTGAAGATGACTTCGGGTACCGTTTGTATGATCCGGTTGAGAAAAAGCTTGTAAGGAGTAGAGATGTTGTGTTCGTTGAGGATCAAAACATTGAACACATTGAGAAGTCAACTCCTCAGGTTAATGATAGTCCTGCTGATATTGTTCCATTTCCCCAGACACCTCTGAATGATCCAGTTGATGTTCATGGTGATATTCAAGAACGTGATGAGAATGTTCAACAGGATCAGAATATGGAGGGTGCAGGTGATATTGATGCTCCAATAGAAGATCATCCGCACATACCTTCACCTCCATTTCAACCACGGAGGTCCAACAGAATTCCAGTGCCTTCTACTCGGTACTCTCCTGATGAGTTTGTGATGTTAACTGACGGGGGAGAACCTGAGTGCTATACAGAAGCAGTTGAAAGTGAGCACAGGCAGCACTGGATCGATGCTATGACAGATGAGATGAAATCCTTATATGATAACTCTACTTATGAGTTAGTAGAGTTACCTAAAGGCAAGAGGGCTTTGAAAAATCGGTGGATTTACAAAATAAAGCAAGAAGAAAATACTTCATGTCCACGATATAAAGCCAGATTGGTTGTTAAAGGATTTAGTCAGAAACAAGGCATCGACTTTGAAGAGATCTTCTCACCGGTGGTGAAAATGTCTTCCATTCGAGTTGTGCTGAGTTTGGCTGCTAGCCATGACTTAGAGATTGAGCAGATGGATGTGAAAACGGCCTTTCTCCATGGTGACTTGGAAGAAGAAATTTATATGGAACAACCAGAGGGTTTTGAGGTGGAAGGAAAAGAGGATCATGTGTGCAGGTTGAAGAAGAGCTTGTATGGTTTGAAACAAGCTCCGAGACAATGGTATAAGAAGTTTGAGTCTGTTATGGGGGAGCAAGGCTATAAAAAGACTACTTCTGATCATTGTGTTTTTGTTCAGAGATTTACTGATGATGATTTTATCATCTTACTACTTTATGTAGATGATATGCTTATTGTTGGTCGTAATTCTGTTAGAATTAACAAGTTAAAGAAAGAGTTGAGCAAGTCCTTTGCCATGAAGGACTTGGGACCAGCAAAGAAGATCCTCGGCATGTCAATCACTCGAGATAGGAAAAAGAACAGGTTGTACCTGTCCCAGAAGCAGTACATTGAAAAGGTGCTTCAGAGGTTTAACATGGATAAAGCTAAAGTGGTAGGTACTCCTCTTGCTACACACTTTAAATTATCCATTAACCAATGTCCTTCTACAGAGAAAGAGATGGAAGAGATGCAAAGAGTTCCATTTGCATCAGCCGTGGGTAGTTTGATGTATGCAATGGTGTGCACGAGGCCTGATATAGCTCATGCAGTTGGCACAGTTAGTCGGTTCCTTTCAAATCCTGGTAAAAAGCATTGGGATGCAGTGAAGTGGATAATGAGATATTTACGAGGCTCCACTGATTTGAGACTTTGTTTTGGGAGTGATAAGCCTATCCTTACTGGATTCACAGATTCAGATATGGCAGGTAACATTGACTCCAGAAAGTCTACTTCAGGTTATGTGATTACTATTGCAGGGGGAGCAGTGAGTTGGCAATCTCGATTGCAGAAGTGTGTTGCACTGTCCACTACAGAGGCAGAGTTTATTGCAATAACTGAAACGTCTAAAGAGTTGCTTTGGATGAAAAGATTTATGAAGGAACTTGGTTTTCAACAATCAAATTATGTGTTGTACTGTGATAGCCAGAGTGCCATCCATCTTGGTAAGAATCCAACTTTTCATGCTAGGTCAAAACATATTGACGTACGGTATCATTGGATACGAGATGTCTTTGATTCTAAACAGTTAGCACTTGAAAAGATTCATACAGATAATAATGTTGCTGATATGATGACTAAGGCATTATCAAGATGGAAATTTGAGTTGTGCTGTACATTGGCTGGGATGACCAATACTTCCACATAGTTGGGAGGGGGAGAATTGTTGGGTTCCCTTCCTATGTGGATTAGTTGACTACCACGTGTGAGTGAGTGAGTGAGAAAAAAAAAATAAAATAAAAATAAAAAGAAAACAAAGTGAGTGCGGTGGTTCGGCCGAAAATAGAGAGAGAGAGAGAAAAAAAAAAAAAAAAAGAAAAGAAGAGAGAAGGGAGAGCGTCGCCCGAGAGAGAAGAAAAAGAAAAGAAAAGAAGAAGAAAAACAGTGACTTTGATCTTACGTTTGGAAGAGATTTCTTTGTCCGATCGACTTCAAATTTGGCTGGTTGATAGAGGACGTTTAGTTCTTATTTCTGAACGGTGGAGATTGGATTTCGAGCACTGTAAGTCCTACTTCTCTTCAATCTTCGTAGGTCTATTCTCTGGGCAAGTTTCTGTGTGCAGTTTTGATCAACCGTGTAATTGAACGACTTTTTGTGGTCCGATCTAACTGATTTTTGGTCAGTAGTTTGAGGACATATAGATCTTGATTGTGAACGGTTGGATCTGATTTCTGTAAACTGCAAGGTCAGGTTTTCTATTCGAATCGAAGTCTCTCGATTCTGGTAACTCTCTGTTCTCTCATCTGTGACAGTTTTGATCAACCGTATAATTGAAAGATTTTTGTGGTCCGATTGAGCTGATTTTTGGTCAGTAGTTTGAGGACACATAGATCTTATTTGTGAACGGTTGGATTGGGTTTTTGTGAACTGAAAGGTCAGGTTTTCCATTTGAACCGAAACCTCTCAATTCTGGAAACTGTCTGTTCTCTCATCTGTGGCTGAATTGGTAAACCGTGTTGATGATTATTGATCTGTGGTCCGATTGAGCTGAATTTTGGACAGCTGGTAGGGGACATCTGGAGGTTCATCTTGAACGGTTGGATTACTGCCTTGAGGTCTACTTGTTGAGTTGTAGTTGACAGAACGTGGTTGGTTTGTCTTACTTGACTCACAAGTCTCTTGTTTAATCCAAATTGAATTGTATTCAATTTGTTTGATGTAATTGAGGTTGTGTACCTCTATTGTACTCTCTTGATTATAGTGGAGCTGACCTCTGATTCAGAGTGTCCGTGGTTTTTCCCCTCCTTTGATTTGAAGGGGTTTTCCACGTAAAAATTGGTGTGTTATCTTGTGTGGTTTATCTGCATTGCCATTTTTTATTATTCAATCATCTCCTCACTGGTTCAAGCAAGCGGGAGAAGTTTTTTTGGGGCTATTTATACTCCGCTGCGCCTCTCCTTTCTCCCATCACAATCTGCACAGAAAAAACGGGCGCTCTTACTCTGAAACAATTGAATGTTATAGATTTTTGGCTAGGAAAAGAGGCAATTGAGTTCAATACTTCAATGGAGATAGCACCAGGGTCTATGTTTTGCTACAAGAAGGGATTGCTACTGTTGACAAACCTGCACGGGCTATTTCTTCTCCCAACGTTTCCGGCTGTCCAACCGAAAAAGCAATACTGTCTTGGGCTGTTTTGGATATAGGTATGGATGTTAATCAAACAAAAGAAACCTGTGAAATAATCGACGTAGAAGTCTCCATCCATCCAGAGACAAAGAGAAGTGGAGTACTGCTGGTCAGAAAAGGAAGTGAGAATGAAATTCATACACACTGGAGAGCAGATGCTGAGATGATACTGGCCATGTGTTCGAGTTATTATGTCAAAACTGGAGCAGAAAAAGAGATGGATGAGGAAGGAAAATTGTGATTTGAGACTATAATTCAAAGTATGGCAGCCAAAGGCCTAAGCTGCATTGCCTTTGCTCACAAAAGGGTCACCAGAGCCAATGGGAATGTCTCTGAGAAGCTTGAAGAAACTAGACTTTCGTTGCTAGGACTTTTGGGAATGAAGGATCCACTCCGACACGGCATTAGAACAGAAATTGAATCATGTAAGAATGCAGGCGTGAATGTTAAAATGGTCACTGGAGACAATATCTACACAGCAAGGGCCATCGCAATTGAATGTGGGATTCTTGATCCTGAACAAGATATTGAAGCAACTGAAGTTCTGATGGAAGGTGTCCAATTTAGAAACTACTCATCTGAAGAGAGAATGGAAAGGGTAGATAATATACGAGTAATGGCGAGATCGTCCCCCTCGGACAAGCTTCTGATGGTACAGTGTTTAAAGGCCAAAGGCCATGTGGTGGCGATCACTGGAGATGGAGTAGACATGCTTGTGCATTAAAGGAAACTCATATTGGTTTTTCCACGAAAACTGAGATGAATGAGAGCTCAGACATACTCATTGAGGATGGAAATTTCGCATCTGTGGTGACAGTTCTGAGGTGGGCAAGGTGTGTGTTCAACAATATTAAAAAATTCATTCAGTTTCAGCTCACTGTGAATATTGCTGCCTTTGTCTTCAATTTTATTGCAGCCGTTTCTTCTGGGGAGACCCCTCTAACATCGGCCCAGCTACTGTGGGTGAATATTCTTGTAGACATCTTGGGAGTGTTTGCCTTTTCCACTAAGCACCCCACTGATGATCTCATGTCAAGGCCTCCTGTGGCCCGGTCGCAGCCGCTTATTTCCTGTATCATATGGAAGACAGTTGTGGTTCAGGCTGTGCTTCAGGTATTTATCCTACTGACAGTACAGTTTAAGGGCAGAGCAGTTTTTGGTTGGGACAAGAATCTGAAGAATACCCTGATTTTCAATATTTTTGCCCTCTGCCAAGTGTTCAGCTTGTTTAATGCAAGGGTATTTTTGATGAAGAACATGTTCAGAGGGTTACTTGAGAATAAGTTGTTCTCCGTGGTTATGGCTGGCGCCATGCTTGTTCAGGTGCTGATAGTGGAGTTCCCAAATAAAATAGCCAACACTGAGAAGCTAGAATGGAAGCAGTGGTGTGCTTGCATTGTCATTGCAGCTCTATCTTGGGTGATTGCTCGGATTGTCCAGTGATATCTATAATCTGACGATTCTAAAACTCGTCTTTGCTGTAATTCAGTTATGTTTACTTTTATCGTACAAAGTTATTATTTTATGCTGCCTTTATGAAAAACAAATCATATTTTACGTTATAATTAAATAAACAGTGGCGCAGAACCTTTTCAAGAATAAAATTTTGTAATTATTAATTATAAATTTCTTTGTATTAGAAACTATATATATATATATATATATATATAGTGTCAAAAATTAATTAATATTTATTCTTCATTTTATACTATTTAAATTACAAAATATCTATTATATTTGATTTTTTAATCAAGTGACATATAGTATCAAATCCACTTATACTAAATTGTTTAACTTTTTGGATAAAACAAAAGCAACTCTTATTACTTTTAAAAAATTACTAATTATATGTTAATTTAATTTCTCTGAAAGTAAAAATTTTATGAGGGTTATACCTATCTAACCCTTATAGTCAATCTTGACTACCGGCTAAGTGACTCAATTTTCAGATAATCTTGGCACAACAGTAGCCTAGAAGCATAGGAAGATGAAAATGAAATTGTCGCTTTGGATATGCTTCGGTCGTGAAGGGGTTATTAAACTTCAAAGGACTCCCCAAAGTACGTGTGCGAGTCCAGATACGCTTGAATGTCCCGTGAACTCGTTCAACTTTAGATAAATCTCGGAGAAATTGTTCCTTATTTTTCCCAAAAAAAAAAAAAAAGAAAATTCCAACTCCAAAGTCAGTCTTCATCTCCACCGAGCACCAGTGAAGCGAGGTCATTGGTAGAATCAACCTTCTCATGGTAAAGTGGGAATTGAGAATTCTCAGGTCTGGCTCCGCTATTTTTGACTGTCGTGCATTGATCAAGTGGGAATACGAATACGCACTGTTGGCCACCTCGATCAATCCAAAATTGATAATATGAGGGGTTATTATTTTATGCCGACGTTGTGCAAAACAAATCTTGTTCCACTTTCTAATTAAATAACCAGTAGCCCACCACCCTTTTAAGAATGAGATTCTAATATTTAGTAAGTCTAGTTATTAAATTAATAAAGAAAAAAAATTAGTCTTCTATAAATACAATAATAATTATTAATTTTTATGGGATATTTATCGATAGTAATTAGTGTTTATTGAAAATATTACCTTTTATAAAAAACATTCATAAGAATAAAATATTTATATAATAAATTTCCTTATTTGTTCAGATTAAGAATATAATTTTATTTGTTTTAGGAGCTGTTTTTTTGATTTTTTGTTAGTAAGAGCGTTTCTTTTTTTCTTTTTTCTTTTTTTTTACCAAGTTTCGTTTCTATACCGTATTTTCGTAATTAAAAACTCTCCGTAAAATCAACATTTATAAATATAATTAATATTTTTTTTCAGAGAAAAAAAGAAAATGTTATCAGAGAATTCCACCTCCAATTTCACATCAACTTTTAAATTTTTCCTTAAATATGAATTGTGATAATAATATTATGTTAGGGCTTAGATTGTGTGATTGTTCTAAAATGTTTTGTTGATTTAGCTGTTTGGTTGCGAGAAAGTGCAGGGGAAGGGAAAAGAAAACTTTGACCAGAACTCCGACTTACGTTTTGGGCCGGTTTTGGCCCATTATACTCTCGTGACTTGGCACAAGCATGCAAGTTCGAGGTCAAGAGTCGACAACATAGGGTGACAAATAGTATACTTGGAAGACATGTTAATAATTAATAATTTATATTATTATTTTGATATTTTGAATTTTAAGTTTAAAAGAACAAATATAAAATTTATAGAAATAAAAAAATATTTTTATAATATGACTCATAATTAATAAAATTTATAATATTATGCAGCATTGTGACTCTCGAGATTACTAATTAATTATTAAAATAATTTGTTCTTTTCCCTTTTTAACTCATTAGTCCAAATACATATAGTTACATGAGTCATCCCTCAAGCATTATGAACTTTAACTGCATATAAACATTTGGATTTAGTAGCAAGGCAACTAATTTATATTAATTTTAGTTCTCAGTAAATAAATGCAACGAGTGAAAAATGTGGTGATATAGAGCTCCAAGACTCGTGGGTCGAACAATCAATTTTTTTTGTTAAAATATGAATGATTGCAAAAGGAAATAAAAAAATATATTTGCTCCATTGGATCAATTCAGTATAATATAAATTGGGCCCATGTCAAACTTTCGTCACATGAGGCCGCAGTCCTGTGCCTTCGGAAACTGAAAATATCTCCAACCCTTGGATAAGGGTATGATATTGGTGGAAGTCTACGCATTTTCGTCCCATCAATGACATGCAAAGTAGAAGTCAAAACCCCGAAAGTACATATCTTCAATTTTTCCTCCTCGGATTTTGTGTTTTTTTTTTTAAATAATTTATTAAAATATATAATATTTATATTTATATAATTTAAAATTTTTTTATTTGATATAATAATTAAATTATATTTAATTTATTTATAATATAACTTATTATTATTTTTTGTAATATTTTTTCTCACAAAATTTATGATATTTTTGTTAAAAATCAGAATTCTCCTTACTTATTTCTTTAATATAAAATATTTAATAAAAAATATTAAATTTAAAATTAAATTAATTTTAATATTATTTATTATAAAATTATTATTTTATTTTTAAAATATAATATATTAAAATATAACAAAAATTCTTCTTTTTTTTATTTATTGGAAGAGTCTTATCTAACTTACATAAATCTATAAATTGCAAGAAATTCAAGAATTAAGAACTTAAAAAGAGAAATTAGAGAGAGAGAGAGAGAGATGCACAAGGGAGTTGCCATGGACATGAACACACCCAATACGAACCAAATCACCTCCACCTCCACCTCCATCTCCACCTCCACCTCCACTCCTCTCTCTCTCTCTCCGCCTCAAAAAGTAAAGAAAAAAGGTTGAAAATTAAAGCGAGAGAGACGAAACAGAAGCAAAAGGGCTGGAAGGCGGGATCGAGAGGAAATTTACAAATATTTTCTTTCTTAAAAATAGAAAGAGAAAAACGAAAAAAAAAAGAGTTAAGTTATGAATTCTTTTAAAAATAAATAAATAAATAAATAAAATTTTAGTATTATTTTTCTCTTTGTTTAATTATTTTATTTTTTTTTAATCATAAATATTTACAAATTATTAATATAAAGTTCGCGACTCTCTCCTTCGTCGCATATTGGTTGAAACCGAGGTTCGGTGAAAAGCAAGAGTACTTACCTTTTTATTTCTGAGTGGGATCCACGCGTAATCGCGATTTCCTAAAAAACAGAAAAAATTCCATTCAGCGCTCCGAGATTAAGAAAGTAATTCCATTCATAGTTGCCCCCTATTCACAAAAGTAATTCCATTCTTTCTTTCTCTCTCCCTCTTGCCAATCCCTTCCCTACATATTTGCCCCTATTCACAAAAGTAATTTATTTCTTTGTTTCTCTCTCCCTCTTGCCCATCCCTTCCCTACAGTCCAACATGCACATACTTCGAGAGCATTTTAGTAGTTATATAAAAATCAATTTAACTATATATATCACTTAGTATTAGACTCTCAAATTACCTAAATGGATTATATTTATTAAAATATATATATATTTTTACTTTTTATTTGATCAGAAAAAATAAAAATATATTTAACTTATTAATATAAATTATAATTTATATTAAATTTTAGTTAAATAATTTAAATAAATAGTATACATAATAAATTCTCAATTTTATAAAAATATTTTTAAAAAAATTAAAAATTTACCATTAAAAAATGCAGCCGCACGTCATTACGAGAGGGAAGGAAATTACCCGTGCAACATCCCAGCGAGAACAGTTTTTCTTCAAAAGCTCCCAAAGAAAACTTTGCTCAAGAAAGTATACCGATGATAAGAACTTTTTCTTTCCGGGAAGTAAGGACGTTAAAATGTCACAGTTCCCTTCGTTCAACGTATGGTTATTTTTTTTTTTTATAAACATTATTTTCAATTTCTTTGTTTTCTTATCACATTTAAGCAAAAATTTTCATTTTTTTATTTTATATTTCTTATTTATTTCTACAATATTCAAATAATTAATTATAAAATCATTTTTTCTCAACTGTTTTTTTTTATTATTATTGTTTTTATAACTCTTCTTTACGTCCCACTTTAAATCCAAACATACCGTAAGAGAAGGAGGAGGAAATAAGGTCCAATTACTTGGACGGGCCCCATTTAGCAGCCTTAGGTTTCTGCACAGTACATTTTAACAATAGGCGTCGTACGTTATGTTGTTTATTAGATACCTTGCTTATGGTGGTTGGACGTGCGAATGACAAAAGACTGCTTGTTATTATGGAATAAATAAAAAATTAATTTTAAAATTTTATAATTATTTTTTATATTTTTATTTAAATTTTATATTTTTATATTTATTTTAAATTAATTTTTAATTGAAAAATAATTAAAATTATTGAAAACTATATATTAATTAACTAAGACTTATTAATAATTTAATTATTTTTTATTTAAAAAATTAATTTAAAATAAATGTAAAAATATAAAATTTAAATAAAAATAAATATATAAAAAAACTAATTATAAATTTAAGACAACTTATCATCGTACTACAAAAGCCTCAGTTCCGATCCCAAAGTGGGGCATAGGCCCACAGCCCCGTCCCCCACAACTTGTAACATTTCACAATAACGGTTGATTTATTCAGTATCAACGCCTGGCAACCAATGCCTCGATAAAGATTTTCGGCAGACAAAACCCCGTGGACAAACATAGTGTTAACAATGGCAACCGCACGCCACTATGAGAAAGATCCTTGACACTTTTTCTTCAAGAGTTCCCGATGAGAGCATTGCTCAAAACACACATCCCAAAGAAAATTCGATCCAAAGCAAAAATATCCCGACAAAACAACTTTTTCTTGCTCGGTACGCGGTAGTTGAAATGTTACGGTTTCCTTCGTTCTACATAGAGGGTAAAATTGTTGTTTTTTTTTAATTTATAAATATTATTTTTAATCTCTTCTTTTTTCTTTTTCATCACATCTGAGCAAAAATATTTACTTTTTAATTTCTAAGTTTCACAAATTTTTAATTTATTCAAATAACTAATTACAAAAATTATGAGAAAGAAGGAAATAAGGTCCGATCACTCGGACGGTGGAGAGGCATCCGGGGGAGGGGCGGACCCCATTCAGCACCAGGAGTCTTTTTCTAGTTGGAAATCGGCGTTGGGTTGAAGGTGAGAGTGGAATCCACTTGCGACGACGGGTCCAGCCATATCCTAAGAAAAGGAAGGAATTACATTCAATAAACAGTTGGAGATCAAAAGGTAATTCCATTCAGAGTTGCCTTCCTTCACTAGAATCCGATTACTTGACCGTGTGTTTAGACTGGACCTGTGAGTTTCCTGAAAAAAATTAATTTTTTTAAAACTATATATATATATATATATATATATATATATATATATATAATGTATAATAAAATATATAATAATTACATGTAAATGGACAAGTATAATTGTATACTATATAATAAATTTTCTATACTTTATATTAAATAATAATTATTGTATATTTTAATAATAATTATTATACATTTTATATTTTTACTGTACACTTTACTTTTAAAAAGAGAAAAAAAAATTAGAAACATTATGTTAAAGAGACGATTGTAACATTTTTCCATTACTCGACCCTCTGTCTAAACATAAAAAAAAAGAACAGAAAACCCTGTAACTTTGCTGCCTTGCCTTTCCGTTGACTTCGCGAAATGGAACGAAAATTTATCTAAACAAATTCATTTTAGAAAAATTAATTATAAAAGGAATGAAGACCACTCTTCTGCCCAGTAACCATTGATTTCTTTGTTTTTCTCTCAGTTTGCTCTCCCTTTTCCAGATCCACTCCCCTCCAGTTCTTGTAGTTCAATAATAGCTGGATCAAGATTTCCGGCAGCCGAAATCCCAAGGACAAAGCTGGCGCGTTCCTGAAAACAAATCCCTTTCCTGGCTTCCAATGCTCGATGAAGATGTCCGGCAGCCCGAACACCTTGGACAAAGGTGGCGCGTGGCTTTCACAGCCATTCGTTTTGCTACGCTTCTTGTCAACCTGTCCAACAACACCCCTGAAAACGACTCCCTTCCCCGGCTTCCACGGCAGCCGAAACACCGTGGGCAAAGGTGGCGCGTGGCCTTCACAGCCATACGTTTTACAACGCTTCCTGTCCACTTGTCCAACAAAATTCCTGAAAACAACTCCCTTCCCTGTGCTACTATTGACATTCTTGATGACGACGCACCTCCCGGCGAGGTCCACGCATCCATGCCTTCGATTGATCCGAAAACACTCATTGATATGGTCCAAGAAAAGAGCATGGGGCTTTTGAACCGACTTGGAGGAGCCGAGCAAGTTGCTGCAATTCTTGCAAGCAATGTGAAGGAAGGTCTCCTTGCAGCTGCTGAAGTTGATCTTGAACATAGAAGGCAGCTTTTTGGTGCAAATAGGTGCAAGAAACAACAGCCCGTGAAAGGCTTTGCTATGCTTTTTCTCCAGCCACTCAAGGAGAAAACCTTGATCATTCTCTTTGTCTGTGCTGTTATGTCTCTAGCTTTTGGCATTAAACAGCACGGCCCGAAAGATGGCTGCTATGATGGTGCAAGCAACATCATTGGCGTATTTCTTGCGGTTATTGTCTCTTCAATGACCAAATTTATCCTGTCGAGTCAATTTCGTAGGGTGTCTTATGAGATGAATCGTATAAAGGTGCAAGTTATTAGAGGTGGGAGACACTTTTCTGTATCTATATATGATCTTGTTGTTGGTGATGTTGCTTGTTTAAGGGCTGGGGATCAGGTACCGGCCGATGGCCTGCTCTTGGAAGGCTATTCCTTGAAGGTGGACGAGTCAAGCTTGAGATCAGGCGATGGGCGCCAAGTGGTGGGGGTCAATACCACTACAAAGCCATTCCTCCTCTCCGGATCAAAGGTGATTGGTGGCTACGGTTCCATGCTTGTTACATCTGTCGGCATGAATACCACCTGGGGTAAGATAATGAGTTCTAGAAATGATGATTTTTTCTTGGATGAGCAGCAGGCTCCAATACAAGCATACCTCAACAAATTGACTTCTCGTATCAGTAAGGCTGGATTGGCAGTGGCGATGGTTGTTTCTATGATTCTGTGGTTCAACCACAGGGAGAAGAATATTGTCCATATGGTTGAGGCCATAGTAGGCTTCATTGACAAAGCGGTTACTATAGTGGTACTCGCTATCCCGGAAGGTCTGCCGCCGGCTGCAACTCTAACCCTAGCTTACTATATGATGCAGATGATGAAGAAAAATGTCATGGTTCTTAAACCCGCAGCTTGCGAAACAATGGCCTCAGCAACAACAATCTGCACAGACAAAACGGGCACTCTTACTCTAAACCAATTAAAGGTTGTGGAGTTTTGGCTAGGAAAAGAGGCAATTGAGTTCAACGCCTCAATGGAGGTAGCACCAGAGGTCTATGTTTTGTTACAAGAAGGGATTGCCCTAAACACAACGGGTACTGTTGACAAACGGCCTATTTCATCTCCCAACGTTTCCGGCAGTCCAACCGAAAAAGCAATACTTTCTTGGGCTGTTTTGGATATGGGTATGGATATTAATCAAGCAAAAGAAACCTGTGAAATAATCGACATGGAAGTCTCCATCCATCCAGAGAGAAGGAGAAGTGGAGTACTGCTGGTCAGAAAAGGAAGTGAGAATGAAATTCATACACACTGGAGAGGAGATGCCGAGATGATACTGGGCATGTGTTCGAGTTATTATATCAAAACTGGAGCAGAAAAAGAGATGGATGAGGAAGGAAAATTGCGATTTGAGAATATAATTCAAAGTATGGCAGCCAAAGGCCTAAGCTGCATTGCCTTTGCTCACAAAAGGGTCACCAGAGCCAATGGGAATGTCTCTGAGAAGCTTGAAGAAACTAGACTTTCGTTGCTAGGACTATTTGGAATGAAGGATCCACTCCGACACGGCATTAGAACAGCAATTGAATCATGTAAGAATGCAGGCGTGAATGTTAAAATGGTCACTGGAGACAATATCTACACAGCAAGGGCCACCGCAATTGAATGTGGGATTCTTGATCCTGAACAGGATATTGAAGCAACTGGAGTTCTGATGGAAGGTGTCCAATTTAGAAACTACTCATCTGAAGAGAGAATGGAAAGGGTAGATAATATACGAGTAATGGCAAGATCGTCCCCCTCGGACAAGCTTCTGATGGTACAATGTTTAAAGGCCAAAGGCCACGTGGTGGCGATCACTGGTGATGGAGTAGACGATGCTTCTGCATTAAAGGAAGCTCATATTGGTTTTTCCACGAGAACACGAGGGATAGAAGTAATGAAAGAGAGCTCAGACATACTCATTGAGGATGGAAATTTCGCATCTGTGGTGACAGTTCTGAGGTGGACAAGGTGTGTGTTCAACAATATTCAAAAATTCATTCAGTTTCAGCTCACTGTCAATATTGCCGCCTTTGTCTTCAATTTTATTGCAGCCGTTTCTTCTGGGGAGACCCCTCTAACATCGTTCCAGCAACTGTGGGTGAATATTCTTGTAGACATCTTGGGAGTGTTTACCTTTTCCACTAGCCACCCCAGTGATGAACTCATGTCAAGGCCTCCTGTGGCCCGGTCGCAGCCGCTTATTTCCTATATCATATGGAAGAATGTTGCGGTTCATGCTGTGCTTCAGTTATTTATCCTTCTGACAGTACAGTTTAAGGGCAGAGCAGTTTTTGGTTGGGACAAGAATCTGAAGAATACCCTCATTTTCAATATTTTTGCCCTCTGCCAAGTGTTCGGCTTGTTTAATGCAAGGGTAGTTTTTATGAAGAACATGTTCAAACTGCTACTCGAGAATAAGTTGTTCGCTGCGGTTATGGCTGCGACCATACTTGTTCATGTGCTGATAGTGGAGTTCCCAAATAAAATAGCCAACACTGAGAAGCTAGAATGGAAGCAGTGGTGTGCTTGCATTGTCATTGCAGCTCTATCTTGGGTGATTGCTCGGATTGTCCAATGATATCTATAATGTACCCATTATAAAGCTCATTGTAGTTAAGCTACGTTTACTTTAATCGTATAATAAGTTATTATTTTATACTAATTTTATGAAAAATAAATTATATTTTATTTTGTAATTAAATAATCAGTAGTTCTAAATTTTTTCAAAAATGATATTTTGTAATTAATAATTATAAGTTTCTTTCTATTAGATACTTAACAATTATATGTTACTTTGGTTTCTCTGAAACTAAATATTTATAAGGGTTATATCTATTTAACCTAGTTAGTCATGACTTCAGGCTAAGTGACTCAATTTTTAGATAATCTTGACACAACAGTAGCCAAGAACCATGGGAAGATGGAAAAGAAATTGTCGCTTTGGATATGCTTCCGTGGTGAAGGGGTCATTAAACTTCAAAGGAATGCCCAAAGTGCGTGTGCAAGTCCAAATACGCGTTAAGTAATAAAATTACGATGTTTTGGGATAATCTTGGCATGACAGTAGCCAACAAGCATTAGCAAAATGAAAATTGCAACGAATGCCCAAAGTGCGCGTGCAAGATGCGTTGTTTTCTTTGATTTAAGTTGCTACGCGTGGCTAACTCCCGAGACTTTCCAAAAAGGAAAAAAAATGTTCGTCTCTTTTTCGTCTTTGTGGCATGTGTATGCAAGTTAGAACAAAGTTAAAACGGAATAGATGGGATGGAAAGGTACCTATGCAGTGGCATTATATGCTCTAGGAATAGGATTATAGAATGGAAACTTTTTAATTTCCCTTTATGGAGATTTACTTATCTCCCAAATCTGATGGTACACTCCAAATCTTGCATGATTTCTGATTTTGTCGGTACAATGTCAAAATGCAGACAGTGTACTTGCAACAAGAAATTTACCTGTGCGTATCATATCTTTGTTGTAAACTTATCAATGGCCTCTTTTTCCCTGTTACATATTTGGTGATGATAAAGTTTTAGAAAATTATGGAGTACAAATAACAATCTTCAAACAAAAAAAAATTATATTTAACATATTCTAATTTAAAATGGACAATGATTTATACTTCATATTTTAAAATGTCACATATATATATATATATTTCATGTAATTAATTGTGAACTTGCTTGACCAAGCCTAGTCCGTCGCGTAGTGTTGGGGTTTATGTCATTCATATCTGCGCGAGCCTCTTGCTTCGCAAGGTTTGAAGATAATTGTTGTCTTGTGTACTGGACTAAATTCTTCTTTTCAATGTAAGAGTTGGGCCTTTTAGAAAAGCACACAAACGTACAACAAATCATTAGAAGAAAAACAACCACAGACCCAAAAAATAAAAAAGAAAAAGACCAGCTCAGAGTTAACTTCATCACAGAGAAGAAAGATAGGGCCGAACAAGTATAGATAATCAGCGCCCATAAAAGGCTTTAATTCAGTATCGCTGTACATGAAAATATGTCAGCACCAGAGGACCCGTTTGCCCGCATCATATTGGTGATTAACGAGAGCAGCTGATTTTCAAGGGAAACAGAACGGGCCGAACCCATTAGTGATAAAGATTAATGAAGAGCACAATGATCTCATCAAGTGGGTCGTGGGCCTAGTAACAAGCATAGCCATTTAACTAAACATCTGCTGCATAGGCCCATCTTGCTGACTCAAGTCCCATCCCTTAGTCCAAAGTCCAAACCCATTGGCTGTAAATGTTGGTCTATAAAATATCAGGGCCACATATGGGTATCTCATAATTATCAACTCATTGGTCGGTGTCATCTTTTTTATTTCAAAGTCCGTTACTAAACATCCCAAGCATGAATGCATGGATACACGACATGATATAAATTCAGAGACATCTCAATTCTTAAAAAATTAAAATATAGATACGACGTGAACACAATTATAAAATATATCTTAAATATATTATATGTAAATATATATATATAATTTAAATATTATTTTAATAAATTTACTCTCTCTCTCTCTATATATATATAGAGAGAGAGAGAGGGAGAGAGAAAAAAATGATATTTAATAAATTATGAAGTAAAATATTTAATATAATTCTTAGAATAAATTATTTTTTATTTTTTTACCATAAAATTATTTTTTAATATATTTAAGAAATATTATTAATTTTCATGAAAAAGAAGAATTTAAAATATTTTTTTTATTATATAAGACCACAATAGGCTGACTTCAGAATATATTTTCAGGCCATAATTTTTTATTGTATTACTTGGAATATATAACTAGTTTCTTATGTGTTAAGTAACGTTCTTTACAGGGGTATTACATGCAAAATTATTCTAATATATCATCTAAACATGTTGGATAGTTATGTCCTTGAAACTTACCCGTCGTTTAATTAGCACACTTCAAGGAAAAAGGTTAATTAGAGTAACTAAGGTGCACGGTGTCACCACCACACTCATAATTGAACTTATTTTCCAGACGACTCTCAGTACTACTAAGCCAAAAGACGGATTGGCGAGAGCTCTAAACCATGGACATAACTAGATTAAGGAGCACGAGTGATTAGGCGGACAAGGTTTTTGAATGCAAGAATCTAATTTTAAGGAATAAGTTACGTGCAAACCAACAACCCAAGAAAAGGCTGCTATGCCTATGCAGGCAAGCCACTCTTTCCAGCTGAGCTTTTCGGTATTGGCTACTTTGTTCAATGACCCCACCATCACCACCTGAAAGACTACTAAGAAGGCAATGGCCATTACTAGAGACAACTTGTTCTGGCATAATCCTCTGAATATGTTCTTCTTTCTCCCTTACCCTTGCATTGAACACGTTAAAGACTTGGCGGAGGACGAAATTGTTGAAAATGACGGTGCCCTTGACGTTCTCCCTCAAACCAAGAGCTGAGGTGCCCTTAAACAGTATCCTCAAAAGAACGATGATCTGGTACAGGGCCTGAGCTAAAAGATTCCTCCACGTGATATTGGCCACAAGTAGTTTGGATCCATTTGCAGGAGGCTTAGCCATGAGATCATCAGTGGGATGATCGGTGACCAAAGCCAGCGCACCTAAGGTGTCCACGATGACGTTTATCCACAGCAGTTGGACTGCAGTTAAAGGGGCTTGGCCAGAAGAAACAACTGCAATGAAATTGAAGACAAAGGCGGCAATGTATACAGTGAGCTGAAATTCAACAAAATTTTGGATGTTATTGTAAATACACCTTCCCCATCTCAAGGTTGTCACTACAGAAGCAAAAGCAAAGTTATTATTTTCCACAACAATGACGTCTGAACTCTCCTTTACCACTTCAGCGACTAGAGTCCCCATGGAAAATCCAACATCTGCTTCCTTCAGAGAAGGAGCATCCTCTGGGTCATCACCTGTGATTGCTACGACATGGCCTTTTTCCTTCAAGCACTGTACTGCAAGAAGCTTGTCATGTGGGGATGATCTTGCCGTGACTTCTATATTATCAACCCTTGTCATTTTCTCTTCATGTGAGAAACAACCAAATCGTTGACTTTCTACTGCAGCCATGCTTTTTGTGTCCTCTTCAAGAGAAAGAACTCCACATTCTGTGGCTACAGCTTTTGATTTTTCCAAGCTGTCAGTAGTGAGCACTTGGACACTAATTCCGGCCTTCTTGCATGATTCTACTGCTTCGCTAACCCCCGGTTGAGATGGGTTTTCCAATCTCAAGAGACCCAACAGGGCCAGTTCATTTTCTTCGACCTTATGGGAGACTTGTCCCTCGTCTTCTGGGACTTTTTTATGGGCGAAGGCAATGCACTTAAGGCTTCTGCCTGACAAACTCTGAATTATGTCCCTAAACTGCGTTCTTTCTTCCTCGTTGATGGATTTAAGTGCTCCCTCCCGGTCATAATATCGTGAACACACGAGGAATATGAACTCAGCGTCTCCCTCACAATGCGTATGAACTACCCTCTCGTTGCTCGTTCTGAATGATACCCCCGTTAGCTTGGCCTCAGATTCGAAGGACTCGACATGTACTGTATCAGGATTTTGAATTTTTTCATTGAAAATCAACCCAAGATCTGATATATCCCAAGAAATTATTGCTTCCACCGTTGGACTGACAAATATCGTATTACTTGGTGGAGAAGGTATTAGTGTTTTGACGGCAGCTGTTGCGCTTAAAAGTGCACCTTCTTTTAGCAGGCTGAGGACTTCGGGAGCTATTAGAGTAAGATCCCCAATTGCTTCTTTTCCAATCCAAAGCTCAGCAACCTCCATCTGGTTCAAATCAAGAACGCATGATTTGTCTGTGCAAATTGCTGTGACTGAACTTAACGTTCCAATGGCGGAGAGTTTACGGACAATTGCATTTTCTTTCATCATCTGCTCCAAAGAGTAAGCCAGAGTTAGATTTATAGCCAGAGGTAGCCCTTCAGGAATCGCCAACTCCATAACTGCCACAGCCGCATTGATAGAGCTTGGATTGTTTTGATCATATCGCCAGGCTTTTTGTCCTTTTCACCAGACAACACCAGCACCAAGAAAACGGCCACTGCCACAGCCAGTACTTAAGAGACCAACTAGAACCACCCATATTCTCACCCCAAGATGTGTTCATGCCAACAGAGGTAACAAGCATGGAACCAATGCCATGGACCACCTTCGACCCAAAAAACAAGAATGGATTTCCGCTGGCAGCATTCACCTCAACAAGGTTACTCCCTCCTGCAGCCACCCCAGACAATTCATCTACTTTTAGAGACCCGTCCCCCAACAACAAGCCGTCAGCCAGTACTCGATCGCCTATCTTCAAATGCACCACATCCCCAACCACAACATCAAATGCCGATACAAAATGTCGCCTCCCATCTAGCACCACCCGCTCCTTACTATTCCTCCTCTCATAATAAGAAAGCTTCTGTAGTTGTATTGATAAACAAAAGTTGCTCGCGGCAGAGATGACCACAAGGAATAAGACGGTAGAAATATTGGTTACACCACCAAACCAGCCATCTTCTAAGCCATTTTCGTAAATACAAGCCCCCAGGGAGATGAAGGCACAGACCAAGAGCACAATAACAGTCAAGCCCTTGAGCCCTTCGAAGACACGAAGCTGACAAAGCTTCTCATCGGCGGATTCTTGTATTCGTTGGTGCCAAAATACAGTCTTCTATTCTCGAGGTCGGCCTCACTACCCGAGATGCCATTCTGGACATCAGTTCTAAGAGCTGCAGCAAATTGAACCACTCCTTCACAAAGTCGGCTCAAAGACTCAAGTTTTGTATCTTTCATAAGATCAGAGAGGGTTCATGGATCAATAGCAAAACCATGGACCTGGTCCTCAAGATCAACTCCAGTACTGTTATCATTGACTTCGATGTTACCATTGACTTCAATGGCAACATGGGAGAGTGATTTTTGGTTATGGAAAGCTTTCTTGGAGGCGGAATTTATGGCCCTCGTAGCCATATATGATGATGCTTTGGAGAAATGATGACGATGATGGCCGGCAGAAGCTATAGATAATTATTAGTTAAGAAAAGCTAAAGCAATTAAGGAGTCGAAAAGAGTGTGAGTTAATTTCATCAACTAACTTGAATGGATGATTAGGGACAGGATTATGAAGTAGCTATGGTAGGGAAACTGGTGAGGGGATTGGTCTTGGAAGGATAGCTAAATTGTCGAACTATTTATAACTGAAACATGTTTATACGCACTAACATAAAAATTACAAAAATCAAACTTTTGCTTTCTTCATGTATAGTATGGTTAACTTCAAAGTTTTATTCGAAATATACAAATATTTAATATCTTTTATAATAATAATTCTCCTCTATGTCATATAAAATATTTGCTATATATTATAAAAGATTTTTTAATATGTTTTATGACTATAGTATAAAACGGAATTGAATTGTGATATATTAGATCAAATCAAGCATCAAGTTTAATTTATTTGGTTTCTTAATTAATGTGTCAATCTGGAAGTGCAGATACTTACAAAAGGATGAGTGAATGTCGGACACAACATGTCGGTGAAGATATTCATCTGATATTACTCAGACGCGCAATGTACAAGTCGAAAAGTGTCCAAAAAAATAAAAATAAAAAATTATTAAATACACATGTAATATACCTTTAATTAGTTATTGGATAAATATCAAACATATTCAAAACTAATTTTAGAATTCTCAAAAGTCATACATATAATAATTTTTTTTCAATGAATATCTCAATAAATAATATTTTGATAAAAATAAAATAATCAGTAAATATATTTATTCTAGTTCTTATATTAGAATTTTAATTTATAATTTCTTAAATATTATATCATATATACCTATAGTAAATTTTTTTAAAAAATATTAATTACACTATAATAAAATAATATAGTTTCATTAAAATTATTTAATATTAAATATATATATATATATATATTTAATATTTAATCTATAATCTTAAATCATCATAATTTTATATACAATTGAGTTAAGTTGGCTTTCACATTATATATATTATAATTTTTCAAAGACTTAAACAAATATATGCGAATAATAAAAAAGAAGAAATTTTAATTTATTTAAAAATTCTTAGTTTAGAAAGATTTAAATTAAAAATAATTTTATACTCTTCAAACAATTTTACTTGTATTGTAAGATTTCAATGTTGTAATTCTCTTTCTTCGATTCGTGTCTTTAGTGTAGGGTCTAAGGCCCAAATGTAAAATTAACCAACACACTACCATCTTCGGCTTGACATTACCCAAACAGTATCCCGTGACAGAGATACATATTCCTCGTCTTTGAGTGCATGGGGCCCTGTTGAGAAAATAGGGCGTGCCAGTATCTGGGGAATGAGTTAACTACCCCAAGGAATTTCCCTTCTGTTTTTTTTTTTTTTCTTTTTTGTGTTGTTTTGTTTAATGAATCCTGGAAAATCCAAATAATAAGTGAACAAGAAAAAATTAAGTGGTACCGGGCGTAATCCTGTGGATGCCCAGATCAAACACAACCCAAAAAGACCCCAGGAATTTCCCTTCTGTTTTTTTTTCATTTTTGTGTTGTTTTATTTAATGAATCCTGGAAAATCCAAATAAATAAGTGAACAAGAAAAAATTAAGTGGTACTGAGCGTAATGCTGTGGATGTCCAGATCAAACACAACCCAAAAATCCAAGTGGTTATGGGCTTACACAAGCCCTCTTGGTTCTTTGTTGGAGTAGCAGTAGCTCTGTTATCCTTATTCGGCTTTTTAGTAAAGAAATACTTTGGCCGTCAGGGTCAATCAACAGTAGTTCCAAGTAACAACACCACTGGGTTAGGACAAAATTCTCCCCCGCCAATAAAATCAAAGAATTGGAAGCTATTTTACACGGGTGCACTGTAACTATTTTACACCTTGCTGTGATTATACATACTTCATTGAAAGCTGATACCCTGCTCCTTCTAGATCAGCAAACAAAAAGAAGTGTGAGTTAACATACAAAAAACCATGCTTCAAGACATCAAATTTCAACGTCCACACGGGTTTTGATAGGTTTCAGCTTGATCCCCAGGCTCTCAGGGGAAAGAAGTTCTGGTGATATATGAGAATGTCTTGAAGGGCTGGCTGGGTTGGTGTGGCAATGACTTGATGAGGAAGCAATCTCTGGTTGTCTGTAAAAGCCAAACCCCATCAGAAAAAATTCCATCGGTAGTAGCATGGCATAAGGATGCTCTTCTGTTACCAATGATCCGCAAGCCTCAACCTATTACAAATTCAATAGCATTTAGTGCCTCAAACTTGATGAACTAATGGCAACTTGTAAAGAGGCACTTGTGTGATCAGTTTGGTAATTATGACGAGTAGAACGTGGTTATAAGAAAAATTGATAGATGATAGTAAAAACGGCAGGGTGAAAATTACTCCTACCTCAATAAGAGCACAACTTTTCTTCTCTATGTTGGAGGCCATGTAGACAGATTCTTCACGGAAATCACTTCTTTCACCCACAAAAATAAGTGTTTTGCATTGCAGCTTCTTCAGGCCCTCTGTAAGGTCATGCCTTCTGCTGAAGAAACACGATAATTAAACTTATTTCGAGTTTTTGGCTAATACAACGATGATCATTTGGAATCCAATGTACAGAAGGAAACAATTGTACAAAAATCAACCATGGAAAATCACATGCTCATACAGTACCAGGAACCTACTCATTACTTGCTTGAAGAAAGCGCATAACATTCAATCCTTGTCTTTCATCCAGCAACTGTAGCCACATCTCAAAAGGAATGTTTAGCAGTTAAAACTGTGGACCATCTCAAAAGCCCATAGACGAAACAAATACAAATGCTAACAGCGAATTCGGTAATAAGAAATAAGCCATCTGGGGTAGGTTTCCTCACCCTTCTGCATATTTGGATGACGTCTGATTCTTCGCTGTGCACCCCGCACCTAATTTCCTGAATTGAAATTCAAAATCTTGATACATGCCAATATCAGGAAATAGCTGAAAACGAGTCTCTTATGGTACCTTACTGAAGTAACGCTGGAGAAGGCACTCCTTCAGCACACTACACATGCCGTAGAAATATAATATGTTTATCAGTACCTGGAATGACAGAGTGCATAGAAACTTTAAGCAAACTACTCAAATTGCCATCATTGTATGAGAGGAAGAGTGTCTTAGTTTTATACTCACTCTTTGTCTCTTTTAACATTTAGAAAAAATGTATCGTGGGTTGATTTTAGCTTTTCCTAGATTTCAATGTCATCTGGATACTAATTTTCTCTGGGTGCATATGCGTTCATCAATAAGGCATACATGTTCTTAATGTAAATTTTGAAATTTAAGTGTACATAAAAACATGGCACTGAACTCACACAGAGGGAGAGTCGTCAGTCTCCTGAAATTTCCATTTCAGCATGGAAATTTGTTAAAGCACAATATCTTTGTTCAATCGATTTTGGTTTATTTACTGTGGAACTGTCTTTATCTGCTCTGGCATTTCGTTTCTCCAATTGGAAAGTAGTTTAGTGTGGAGATAAGCTAAGAACCTTGTTGTAAAGCCATTCAGACCACGAAGGTGCCTTGCAGATAGGGGAAACGAGAATTAACCCAAGCACCCGTTGTTTATATTTCATCTGTGACACAAGGATATACAAATGACCCATCAAATCAATAGGTCTAACAAAAGAAGCCATTGAGCAAGTCAACAACTTACTGCAAAAAGCGTAAGGATGTAAGCTCCAGCAGTCACACCCAAGCACAGAACCTCTTTCAGCCTGACATAGGAAAATCAGTTGAAGTTGGACAAACTGCAACTGAAATTTATAGTACAAGGACTGACTTGTAGGGACTGAGACACATTCCAAGCCCTCGACGAAAAGAAATCTAAGTTAAGAGTCCTTTTCATCATTAATGGACTCTAAAAACGACATAAATGCTGAATAAGGTACCTGCCTAATAATCTGTTAAGAAAAGCACTTGTTGCGTGTTTACAGAACCTCCGTATAACATTTTTGTAAGACGAAATCCTGAACTAACGGAACTTTTCGTTTGGATGGAAAGGGTAGGATGAAAAAAGAATCAATTAGCACTGGCACTTGCCAGTAATCTAGATCCCGGGGTAAAGATAATATGAAAGAGTAATCTCATGGTGCAACCATCTTGGGTATGACTAACAGCTGTTTGTGTGGTAGGATGGCAGAAAAGGATAGAAGCGTGCACATAACTGATTAACTTCCTCTACTCATAACCATTTAGCGTTAAGCAATAGGCCTTATGCCTTGTTGCAGGCCTAGTAGATGTACAATGTGTCAGAAAATAGCCTTCCTATACATTGAGCAAAAGCACAAACGAAATATCAAATCATAGTGAAACGAAATTCATGTAACACATTGAAGAAGTTAACTCTATGGGTCTATGAGTCCAGTAACTTGCAGCAAACTCATCAGAAACAATTAGAGCCCTAAAACCAAATGCATCAATAAGAACTATCAGAGACATCATCTCAAAACAAGCATAGTATGGAGAGAAGCAGACAAAAAAAAAAGTCAATACAAATTAAGCAAATAAATGAGACAAGCAGTCACGTACCCGAGAAAATCAAGAACTTCAGCCACTTGCTCTGCCAATTCATCCACACTAAGTAATGGAACATCTGAAGAAATGACACCAGCTCCCAACTGCAAGAAGCCTTAAACAATTGGTGGACAGAGGCCCGATCGATATGACCCAAAGTGAATAAAATCAAAGGACAAGCAACAAAAATTAGTGGAAGTAAACAGTCAGACAACAAATTTGAAGCTGTATAAACAACTTTGGCACTGACCTCATGCCCCGGGGCATCAATGTGATAGATACAGAAGTTATGAAGCAACAAAGCTGCTGCGTCTGGGCAACAGAAGAGGCCCCGGAAACAAGACACGTCTGACAAAAACCCGAAAGCAAAAGGACACCCCAAAATTAAATACATTCTATTCACAACAATTTCGCATTCCAAATCAAATCAATTAATGCTGACAAGGGAAATAGCAGCCAGATGATGAAATCCCAACTCACCTCAACATAACTATGCTAAAACACTAAAGCCCATTTCGAACAAAGCCGAAGAGTACTAAAAAATGAGGAAGTCAACCAAGCCATCCATTTCACCAACTAAAATAACTGTCTTCAAGAATGCACGGTCTATGACCCAATACTAAACAAAATGCCTCAGGAGCCCAAAATATGGTAAAATCTCAATGAAACACAGAAACCCATCGAAGTCAACTAAAATAAAATGATACTTAAGCACAAGAGTCAAAAGAGCAGCAAGAATTGGAACATACAAGTAAGAGCAACATCTGGGTATGTTATCAAAGCAGGCTTTTCTCGATCACCGCAAATATACACTGAGACTGAGCCTCTGCCAGTTTTCACCACGCATTCCTGGAGAGCATTACATGACCAGAGAAAACCCAACAGAAAAAGATCTTCAAAAGTAAGATTTTTAGCGCGTTAGCATTCATTGTCAACAAGAAAGAAACACAAATCTATGCAAAAGAAAAAAAAAATCAAAAAGATCCAATCTTTAATCATCTTTTTCGTAGTAAAGGACTTAGTTTTCTGTTAGTTTACCTTACCTTTCCCACAAAAGAATCTGGGTCAATATCTATGCTTACTGAGTCACTTGACTCGCCTCCCATGACTCAGTTCTTTCTCACACTTCTGTTTCTTTTCAGGTCTCTTCTCCCTCCCTCTCTCTCTCTCTCTCTCTCTCTCACACACACACACACACACTGGCTCTTATAAATTTTCTTTAATTTCTTCAATTTCTCTCTAACCGACTAAAGTGCCCAAACAGGAAAGCAATCTAAATTACGGAGACAAAAGTGTTGAGATTCTCTTTTTTGCCATCTTGAAAATAAGTTTTGACTTTTTATCTTTGTGTTCGTTTTTGCCTGCCAAAAAATGACCGTTGGAACTGCTACAACGGTCGGTTGAGGGTATCATTGCTATTAGATGGTAGAAGCGACACCGTTTTAAAGATGGAAGCATCAATCCAGCTGTATGCCACCTGGAAGCTGCAAAAGGCTCGGGGCCCACTGCGTCAATCCGTCTTCGTGGCTAAGCCAGCTCATCGCTGGTCCCCTTTCCGAGTTGTTGTCCCATTAATTAATGTTTCAAGCAATAAATTTTCATTTCTCACGGGTCTCTTTATCCTAAGTTAAACACAAATACACAAAATTATATCTCTATAGTTAATTGTCTATTTGTAATGGGATTCGATTACATAGATACACTGTCTTGTAAATAATATATAAAAATTTATTATATTTTTATACAATTTTATCATATAATGTCAAATATTATTTATGTATCATTAAATATTATTTATATAGCATATATTGCGTTATCTTTGCTAGATTGTGTCTATAAAATATTTTCTTTTGTAGCGAATGCATGATAATAATTAAAAATTAAAAATACTAATGATGCAATCAATTTATTTTATTTATACTCTATATTAAGATAATTGAGTCTATTTATAAAATTTTTTAAAATATTTATATTAAAATTAAAATGTATAAGTTGTGTAAATTTTCACGAACGGTAGTTTTTGATTCCCAACCTTGCCCGTTTGCATCTCAAGCTCATACTTTAGGTTCAATTCTTTATTGCTCTATGGTGGTAATTGCCAATGAATATAAAAGAAAGAATTATTTAGATTTTTGATGGTAAAGAACGAGTTTTTATTAAATATTAATGATAATAATTTAGGCATGTTTGATATAAATATTGGAACTAATTTAATATTTAATATAATAATTTCATATTTATTACATTAAATATAATTTGAGTTTATTTAATAACTGTTCTCGTTGGAGAACAAAATGATACTCAATAAAAAGATGCAGCGCTTTGAATTTTCTCAAAAAGAAAAGAAAAAAAAAAAACCCAGTTGCATCGCTTCGAACAGCATTGCAACCAAATGGAAATTAAGCAAATAAAACAGTAGAGCCATAACCTTCTTAATGGGTTGTCTTTTTTTCTTAGGGTTTTGAAAGGGATAGATGGGGTTTAAGGTCCCAAAATGAAAAAAATTCCCTAGTTGGTGGTGTTAGTACCGGTCAGTTTAAGGCTTAAGTAACCCAACGATTAATCCACCTTCTTAGCCCATCAAAGGCAAAGTTATCCAAGCTATAATTAAGAGAATTAAGAGAATAAAGAGAATTAATCCCATCTCGAGAAATCACCAGGTGCCCATTTCTGTTTTTTTTTTTTTTTGGGTCTAAATGGAGGGCACGAAGCCTCCAAAGGAGAAAAGCCATTGCACCCCTACTAAATCTTATGCAATTAAGTACATATTGACCTCAATTCGAACTCCTGTAAACATCTCATCATCCCTCCCCATTTGACAAAGGCTACCCCTAAGAAAAAAAAAAAAAAGCAATATTAAATAGTCAAACTTTTTTTTTTAAATTTTTGTCTCAATTCTATTGAAAAGATAACATGAATGAATAGTTTATTAGAATTTTATTACTTATAAACTGCTTATCATTTTGTTATCATCGATTCACATCGTTACTCAAAGTCGGAGAAACAAAACCCAGACTTTTATCATTATTCTAACTGATCTAGTCTGAAGACGTCACGACAGGCTTATCCCAACTAAATGCCACCAAGGTTGGAGTATGACCCTTGATTGTTTCTATAATCTTGACTTGTTCAACGGCCGCAGGAATATCCTGGTTACTCTATCTCGGGCTGCGGACTAGATTTATGGGCTGGCTAAGGATAAGCTTAAACACAACACTTTACATCAACAGCATTTGTTTGGTCTGACCCCATCTATCCAAGCAAAGAAACGATTGGGGAGATGGACCATTTTTAAGGCCTATTAACTAAGATTTCAGGTTGTGTTAAGTGGGTAATTTGGACCCAGCAACCGCTACGTGTGACAGACGGATTATGTTATAAACAGTAATAAATTATATTCTAAATAAATTAAATACCACCTAATTTTCACCTTAAATAAAAAAATATTAAATTATATAAATATAAATATTATACATTTTAACATATTACTTTTAAAATAAAAGGTAATAATCCCACGACAAATATATTATAATTGTACATCATAATTAACATCATAATTGTATATCATAATTGACTTGACCCACTTTCAACGTGTCTTACTGAACACTTCACACGGAAGAAATAGGCAGAAGAGACCCGAATTCATCAATGTCCCCAATTTCTAACAAAAATATCGATAAATTCAATAAAAAAAAATATTATGATCGGTGACAAATTATATTATGAATGTATTAGGTATAACCTGACTCTGACTTTCATATCGAATAATTCTAATAAGTTGCGTTAAAAAAATAATAATAATAATTTTGTGATATGTGTCATTTCCAATACAGATGATTTTTTATTGTTTGGTCATCACAAAGATGATGTAATGGGCAGCAACAGCCGAATGATCAAACTCAGGTCCTGCTTATTGCTCGGCGGCTGCACAATGAGAACTTTGATGAGAAACCGCCAGCAAAGATTCCTGCTCGTATTCGATGTGCTGGGGAATTCTTTTTTTTTTTCAATCAGAGAAAAAGGTTCCAGTCTAAGCAGTGGATTAGCATAGCAGCATATCATAACAGAGCAGCAGCCAACTTAGAAGTAGGTTCCTAGGTGAGGGCATTTTAATATCAAACTTCAAGAGCAGCAAGCATGGGACTTTCCAATATGCAGACGATGTAAACAAAATTACAAACCTTGCGTCTTTTCTGATGGCTTATCTCTATCTAAACAGAATCCTCAACATGGTAAATCTAACCAAATTGAAAATTGGCAACAATGTTGACACAAGATGAGTGGCCCAAAAAAGGCAAGCCAGGCCAGCAAGACAACCCAATGAGAGCATAATACCAAAATGTACAGATTAAGTCCACACATGAAAGCACAAAAGAGGCCAGTTAATTAATCGTTCATTCAGACAAGAGGCATCATCTGAATAATTTTCTATATTTCTCGGAGCAGATAATTTGTTTTCTTTGATCACTAAAAGGAGTAACAGAGACCAGATAATTTAGGTTGCATAGGCAGAGAGTTGTACTATGAATTTTTCACAGATTCAAAGACCAAGTTAGTTGGGCACATTAACATGCAAGCACATTTTGATATGATAAAAGTATATGATTCTGAATACATAGCATTAGACAGTACAAGTTGCATTACCTGCAAATAAGCCACAAAGTAAGCTCGATAACACATAATATCAGAGGTTGTCCACTCAAAGGCATTTTAAGATAAAATTATGTTCCATGTGCCATTGGTTTCTGTTCCCCTTTTGGTCAAACCTTAATCTCCTTGTTAGTTGCTGCCGAGTAGTGTTAAGGGGAAACAAAAATTGAAGAGAAGGATCTGTGGCTGCAGAAGGTAAATGCCCATACAACAATCGAGTTTGAATGCAACATTACAGAACTAAGCACCTGCTACTTCTTCACGAACATTAAGGATGAAGCAATCTTGATGTCCTCCTGCTATTCTCAGCTGCAACAACTCAAAGCACCTGCAACAGAAGGATGCCAATACAAAGGAACAGTAAACAAGTTCAAACAATGACATTGATTGAATCTACTTGTGAACAAGGAAGAGATACCTACATTTGAGACATGCCACAGCTGCATATTGATCACTGTGAAAATTTCACCTTAAGATATATTGAGGCAGGATGTGCTAAATGCTGCATGTAGGACAAAGAACTTGAACAACAATAAAAAGTTTCCTCCATTAACTGAAGTATCTTGTTGATATTTAGATTTTTAGTGGAAAAGATAGAAATGAAGCTAAGAGACTTTAATAGGAACAACTGGCAGTCTGATGAACAAAATTGCATATACTCCATTCAATTGTTCAGGTTACTCAACAAGACAAAGTGAATAGAATACAAATATTTCCCAACTAATCAAACTAGGAGTAATCAATCACATAATTGATGAAATTCACAACTCATTTTATCATTTTTGTTAGCACTCAAAGAAAATACTCTGGGATACTCTATTCATTCTTCCAAGCGTACAGAATCAGAGAAAAATCCAGATTCTGTGATTTGGAGTCCATAAAACTCTGTGAAAAAGGCCATTGTAACATATTGGGATCTGAAAGTGTTTGGCTAGCCCACAACTTCTCAGCAGAGAGGCATGTCTTGAACATAAAAACAGCATTTCCCATGTATGTGCCAAAGAGCCAATTATGAACATCCCAATAAACTTCCACAGCCAGCCCATCGACCAATATGGTATGGTTTCCACGAAACTTCCATCGAAGCCGCTTCACCTGCATCACAGTCTTGCAGTCCACACGAACAATGAGGCACGGATCAGTGATGCCTAATGTATTGCATTCAATTGTTAGATCGTGAATTTGACCATTGCCATAAAACTGAGCCTTGGTAGTAAACACCTTCTTGCCAAAAACATGCTCTCTCTTGGCTACAAGAACTGCATTGGAAGGACTTGGGGCAGCACTTGCTTTCTTGAAAGCTTCTTTCCTCATATCTCCGAGAAGTAGAATCATCTGCCTATCCACAACAATACCAACATAAAATCCTTCTAATGGTTCAGGCCCTGATCCAAATTTGGCTGATGAGAGGTCCCAATAAATGTCAGTTCTACAAGAATATGCTTCTAAACTCTTAGATCCTTTTCTTTTTGAGAACAGCCAGGGTTTAATATCCACCTTACATAAACAATGATTTGCAGAATCATCAATTCCTATGCTTAGGCCTTGACCCATCAAATTCTTACTCCATGTAACCGAGATCGGGCAAGACCGGCCTCGGATTCGACATTGATACACACAAGTAACCAAATCATGCGCATGTTTGTTGGCACTGGAAGATGAAGAGTCAGCTACTTGTACCCCACTTTCGCCAAAACAAGATGGGAAATCCCTCATTTTGACACCCAAAAACTCCAAGTTGATACTCAGAAACTGTCTCTCGCCTTTTCAATCTGTGGCCTTTTCGTAGACGCCCGAGCCAAATCGTAAGGCTAAAATTAAACCGAACGATGCAACTGAGAAACGAAGAAAACAGGTGCAAAAAGAAGAACATAACCACATAAAAAGCTCTTACCTCAAAAACCCATCTCATAAATCCTCAGAATTAGGTAATCAAGGCAGAGTTTCGATCTGTGTGCGGGCCGCCTTACATGTATCTCTACAAAAACCCCAACAATCTAAAGCTTAGAGAAAGCAAGAGAAGGCACATCCAATTATCCAAATTGAGGACAAAAGTTGGGAATGTTGGAAGTAAAAGTAAGTGAGGAGAGGTGCAGACAAAAAGCAGACTTGCTTCACTGTTGTCATGCCTTTTTACACTGTTAGAACATCTAAAGTTACAATTTTTAGGGGAATTATATTAAAAACAAAAATACAAAACAAATGTATTTATGCAAGTATACCTCAAGAAAGTGACAGCCGAAACAGCAACAGGGAACCAAAAAGGCAACTGTGAAGGATATGGCAACTGGATTTTGCTGTAAAGGCTGGGCTTTGAAGACTACCCTCCAATGAGAAAATGCTAAAAGCATCTCTCTCTCTCTCTCTCTATCTCTCTCTCTGTTATTTCTCTCTCAAGACTTTCTCTCCCAGGGCCCTCTACCTCTCATACTCACATGCAAATAGACATCTTCATATGGCAAGTTTCGACGTTTACCAACACAGACACTTGAGTTGAAGCCTTCTTAAAACATCTTCATGGAAGAGAATAAATACCTTCAATCTTATACATCAAAATGGAGTCTTTTGCAATCCATTTATGCATGTTTTTAAAGAAAGAAGATGTGAGTATGATCACTGCCCAATAATTTCTTAAATTCTATAATTAATGTTGTATTAAATAATTTTTAAAATTTTATATTTATGCAAAAAATTCAAATTTATGAATACAAAAACTTTAAAATATTATAAATTATGTAAAAAAATTTCTTACTGCATAAAATTGTAATTCACATCCTTATCATAAGTTGGAAGGTTAAAAAATTTGTTATCACTAATGTAAGTGTGTATATTTATATTTGTCTAACACACTCATCCTTTTTTTTTTTATTTGAGTATAAAAAAATTTATTAATTATTATATTTATAAATTATAATAAAATTTATTTATTATTATTTATATTTAATTTTTTATATAATAAAAAAAATTATGATTAAAATATTATTAAATTAAGATATATCTCTTTCACAGCGTAATTTAATAATCCCTTAGTTTTCGAGATTTATTATGCTTGTAACCTTCTCGTAATTCTTTACCATGTACATGCGCTACGCAGTCGTCGGTCAAGCCCACAAGTTTTCGCTGTTAGATGGTACAATCCTGTGGGCGCCAGTGGCCGGCAGAAAGAAGTTACTTGACTAAAACATAAAGGTCAAAAGACTCGATAGGTTTCAATGTTTTTATTATTAAATTTATTTTTTTAAAATTATTCGGCATATTATTAATTTATATTAAAAATTTTATTAAATATTTGTACACAACAATTATATATATATATATAATTTTATATTACTATTATATTATAAAAGTTATTAAAATTATTAATATAATATTAACTTTAATTTTTTTTAAAATACAAAATTTAAAATATTATAATTATATTTTTTCTTTTAAATATTTGATAAATTTTTTCTTTTAAATATTATTTTAATAAATAGTATGATATCTTTTAATAAAAATAAAATATTTATTTATTTATATTAATACACAAAAAATTTAATTATTTTTATCATTTATTAATCTCTCATTTTGTTATAATCAACAATATCTTAAAAAAATTATTATATTAAAAAGAAAGTATTTGTTAAATATTCTTTAAAAAATATATAATTATAATATTTTTTAATTTTTTTAAAAAATAAAATTAATATTATACAATAATTTTAATTGTATTGTAATAATATAAAATTTTATTTATTGTGTGACAAACACTTAATAAATTTTTTGATATAAATTAAAATTAATTAATAAAATTAATATATTAAATAAAGTTTAAAAAATATAATAAATATAATTATAAAAATATTTATACATAATAAATAAAATTAATCTTTTTGCCTAATATACACAAATTCCTTAGTGAGCATGTAACTAACTAAGACCTTCCACTCACTATCAGCCCCATCGTTTTTCTTTGTAGGATGCTTTTTTTTTTTTTTCCTTTCTTTTGTATATAAATCTATTAGTATATTTTTTGAAAATATTAATTTATTTTTATAATTTAATTTTAATTTTTAATAATTTATTTTAATTATATATTTTAAATTTTAATTTAAATTTTTTAAAAAATAAATTATTAATAATTTGTATTTGATTAATATATAGTTTCTATCTATTTTTACTATTTTTGCCTAAAAATATTAATTTAAAAAGAATTTAAAAATATAAGATTCAAATAAAAAAATATTTAAAATCTAATTATAAAAATTTAAAAATATTTTTTTGATATCCGGTATATTTTTCTCCCCACAAAATCTATGTTAGTTGGTTTTAGTTTAATGAATTTGATTCTAAAAAAGTTGTTATACTTTCCTTCTTTATTTGGATAATATGTTTTTTATAAGAAAAAATTAAATTAAATTATTAATAAATAGTTATCTATTTTAATACATAAAAAACAATGACATGCATTTAAATCATATTTATTTTTAAGTTAAAAAAAAACAAAATAATTTCTTGATTAGATATTGGGGATGGACATTTTTATACGTAATTTATTTAGAAAATAAAGCCAAGCTCAAGTTTATTACAAGTTTTCTTGTCTTATTGGGGTGTGTCAGTATTGTACTTTTGGCGATTTAAATCAAAACTTTTTGGACGGCAGGCATCCCATCGTACGGTGTGCGCACCACTATTGGAATACTTTTCCGCTGAAATTTGGATGGTGTGGATCACGGGGCACCAACGGCGCGTGACAGAAGGGGAGAGCTGGCTGGCATATCAAGGACACGTGAATTTGTTAACGAGGGACTCAAGACGTGGTTTGTCGACGTGGCTTTTTGTCCACGGTCGGTTGCGTGCGTTACAGCCCAGCAGGGCCCAGTTTTATTACTGGCTTTGGGCCTCTCGAGAGCCCTTTATTTTTTTTTCGCTTCTTTAATTCTGATAATATATGTTGTTTGTTTTATAAGTATAATTTATTTATAATTTTATATAATATATATTTATTTTATTATTTTTTATTTCAAATAAATCCCACTTATTATATTATATAGGATTATACTAAAAAAAAGATCAAAATTAAAAAAAATATATATATATATAAGAAAGTTCCAAAAGTGTTTCATTTTTGCATAAAATTAATCCCTCAAATATTTGCTTTATAAAGATTTGGTACTCCTAAAGGGATGCCAACCTCTACAATTTACGTTAAAGGTGTGTCTTATTTTTGTTAAATTAAATTGTCCGATAGGATATGATTCTAATGGGCTAAATGCAAGTGCAAGCGGCATACATATTTGCGACTATTGATAAACCACATCAACATTGGAAAAAAAGAAATGAAGATGACAATTGTTTAAAAAAAAAAAAAAGACATAAAGAGTTTGTACCCCTTAAATTGCACTAAAGCTCCAAAAAAATAAAAAAAAGGATAGTTTTTTTTTTTTCTTTCTGTTATGGATATTAAATCTGAACTTTATCTAGGATGGGACTGGAGAGAATGTAACCCGACCGACATGGGGCAATCATTGGAGAAACAGATGAGTAAAACTTTATGGATTCACATATAATAATATCACTAAACATGGTGCATCTATTGCTCCTTTTCTTTGCAATCGGTTATCGCTCTGTCATGCTGGCGGGGGTCCATCCGTGAACTTAGCATGGGTTACAAGCAAACTTTACAAGCTTTCTCTGCCTGGGTCCCTTTCTTGGGAGTGTCTATCATGTTCTTCTAGCCTCTTCATTATGAATGTCTGTAGTGTGCGAGTAAAGGCTTGCAGGTTGAGTTGAGGGAGAGAGTTGGGCAAATTGGACCCACGGAATAGAACTTGGGTCCAACTGTGTAAGGTGGTTTGGGCCTTTCTTGGAGTTTCTGAAAGTAAACTCACGTCAACAGTCGAATTCCAGCGTGCTATTCGCACGCCACCCGTATTTTTCTCCTGTTTTGTACGCTAGTCCACGACTTACCCTGTAACGAAAGTAAAATGAATAGACCTGTGAAATAGATATAAAATAAATATTTATCTATTATAATTATACATTATTATCTGTTAACTGTAATTAATAATTATAATAAAGTAATATTCATTTTGTATAAATCTAGCGTGTGTGTGTGTGTTTTTTTTTTTTTGTTTTGAGAGAAAATATGACTTAGAAGTTGTTATGTTAAAAGCCAATCTTTCAAGTTCCGCGAAGCCATTGCAGAGTCTCCCTCCAAAGACCAACCGCAATAACCTCCAAAACCCGTCTCTAATGAACTAAACAAAACTGTCCTCAATTTATGTGGAGCAGTAGATAAGATACGGTTTTATAGATATTTTAACCTATTAAGTCCTCCTTATCCTGTAACTTTTCTTTCATTCAGTGGTTTGAACTAAAGTTCCAATCGAGATATGGACCAATCGAGATATGGATTGGGTCCACGCCCACGCTGACAGGTAGGTTCAGGTAAGACTGAACCATCCTCTATTGGAACAAAGCAAGTTGGCACTTGGCAGTGTGAAATAAGGGAGAGAAAATGAATCCAACACGTCTAACAAGTCCAAGTCAAGGATTTTTCCAAGTTCAGTACCAAGAGGCTTGAAAGAGTAAAGCAGCAGATTTTGTCATTTGTTTCCAAAAACCCTTTCGCTAAAATTAACATTACTTGCATCAAGATGAGAAATGCCACCAGAACTTCAAACAGAATATTGCAGTTTATTTATCAAAACAGCAAAACAGCAGCACACATATACAGAATTCTCTCTCTCTCTCTTGAATTCTCTCTCTCTCTCTTATTCAAAACACCAGAAATTTCATCTCTGTCCATTAGCAACTCCATGGCAAAACACTAAACACATAATATGTTATTGGAGCAATGCTCAAAGGCACACAAAGATCCAGTCTTTTCTACTTGAACCATTCAAACCCATCTTCTTCTTCTTTCTCAATAGCACTCTTGGCAACCTCAAGATCCTCATCAAGGAAAATATCCCACTTCCCCTCCCACTTAAGGAAGAACTCTGTGTCCTCAAAATACTTAACTCTATGCACATCCCCAGCTGGAGTAAATAGATAATCTCCCACGCCCAGGTCGTACTTTGCCTTCTTGCTCAAGTTCCACACTTTCTTGCTCCCTTTCAGCACCACCAAGTCGTGGCCAAACGTGTGGTGGTGCGCCGGCTCGATGGACCCAGCCTTGAAGCTAATTATTGCGGATGTGGGGCTTTCTCGCACGATCTTCATTGACCCGCCTGGGATTATGTCTATTTGTTCTAGATTTCGGTTTTTGACTAGACAACAGAGGGCGCATGGTGGAGCTTGGGCTTCATTTTCTGGGGCTTTTTCTTGTTTTCCGATTTCTGGCATCTCGGACAGGGAATTGTCCAGAAAAGACGAGATTTCTTCGCCCCAAGGAGCGAAGTTGAAGGCGGGACACGGGGATTTGAAGGGGGTGTTTAGCCAAGAATCAAGAACCTTGAGGGCGGAGTCCGGGGAGGTGGACATGCCGGAGACGGCCAGGACGTTAGAGTTGTTGATGGATCGAGCGTTGATGGCTTCTTCGGTGGAGAGGCAAGTTGCGGCGATGACGCCGGGGAATTTGTTGGCGAATATGGAGACGCCTACACCGGTGCCGCAGGCGACGAGGCCGCGAACCTCCGGGGATGGGGAGAGTGGCGTGGTGGTCGAGGCGGAAACTCGGCGGCCAACCTCGGCGGCGATGGTGTAGTAAGAGGAGGTACCGAGGTCTTCCACGTCTATGTTGAGAGAGCGGAGGTGGTTTACCAAGGTGTCTTTGAGGTCGCAGCCGTAGGAGTCTGCTCCGGCTATGATCTTAACAGGGCGAGAAGGAGTAACTTCGGCGGCAGAGGGGTCGGATCCAGCCATCGTTGGCAGTGGTTGCGCTGGTTTGGGACTGGAAATGGCTTTGACACAGAAGTAAGAATTCCTAGGAATCTGAGGCGATAAAGGGAAGTGAGTCTATGGTCAGGAAAAAGTTTCAACAAAACCCATATACGCATTCCACTGCTTCCATTATTTTATAGAACCGGACAGCTTAGATTACATGGCGATCAAGAACTTTTATTTAAAAAGCTCTGTTAGACCACGCATTCCACGTAAAATAAAAATATAATAATAATAAAGAAAAAAAAAAAATGGCACATTTTTACCCTAAAACGAACTCACCATCCTATAACTTTCTGTTATAATTAATACGTATTTTTTTACATAATAATTATCATGAAATATTATAAGATTATATTTAATTTATTTTTATTTCTCGTGTTTCGATAATAAAATTGTTTCTGTGTGAAGTATAGATCCGCCCAAATTTCCATTATTTAGAAATGGTGAAAATAGAGACCGGAAAATCATCCCAAACAAAAGAGCACAAATCCATACGTGGCAGAAATTTAGTGGCTATCATAGGAAAAAGTATCGGAGTTTTGGGAGAAAGAGCATGGGATGGGACGAGTTACGAGCACAACTGGTTAAGTTGTGTCGGTTGAAGAAAATGGCGGGAATCTGTTCGCCAAATCCAACCATATCTTTCGGGGTAATCTATGTTTCTGTTGTTGTCTCAATACAATCGATTATCAAGTTCAATTTTGAGCTCTCTCTTCTATCAACTGCCGATGATTTCTGCAGAGGAATCACGGGGTTCGATGCTGCTTGGGTGCCGTGGATAATGACAGTAATCAGACCAGGAATAGGACTAGAAGAAGAACGCCACGGGTTTTGAAATTGGCAGTGAGTGGAGTCACTGAGCTGCTAAGGCTTTTCTCCTTCTCAAGTAAAGATAGGTAAGCCCCCCTCCCCCATCTTTCCTCTTCAATCTAAGCCTGCTTTGTTTGGGACTTCATTGTTGTTGGAAGAAGGTTGATGAATGTTAGACTCTGGAAAAATTCATGTAACCCACCCGACTTAAATATGGGATTGAGTTTTTGTTGTTGTAATGCTAATAGCTTGACAAGTTTTCATATTTTAGTTCTTTATACCTTTTGTAGGTTGGATAGAGTGAGCTATAAAGAAAAGGATGAGCTTTCTGCTTCGAGCGTCGATGAGGTGATAATGAACCTCAAGTCAGATTATGACAATGCTTATTTTGTTACAGGTGGCCTGTTTCCCCTTTGCATGTTCCTCTGGTCACTTCCTTTGTTTCAGTTATCTGAATCATTGAATAAAAAGAAAGCCCTGAATTGAACGGGCTTCTAGCAAATTGCCAAATATGTGTGTACGGCTACTCAAACAAGTTTTGATTGAATTTCATCAGTTATGCAAACCAACATGAAACTAGCTGAAATAAAACATAAACCAAATTTGAGCTCCATTAGATTATGTATTTCAGACGTTCAATTGATTAAATAATCATGAGAATTCATGAGCTTTCTGTTCACTAAAAGAATTCATGAGCTTACATGAATATAGAGTTGCTCTGAAGTGACTATATAACTACTCTCGAGGCTTGCTAACTAAGTATAATTGTTCTCAACTCTAATCCAGTGTGGAATCTACTAGTGATTTGCATGTGACTTGGTCTTTTTCTCAGCATCAGAAGTCCGTGCCTGTTGGATATGTGAGTTATTGATTGTCTTTTTCATTGGGAAGTAGGGATTTTCACTCCTGCAATTTATGCCAAAGATTGTATCTTTGAAGATCCAACCATCAGTTTTCGAGGTGAGAACTGCAGACATTTGGAACTTATGTTTTTGGAGATGTCTGTAGTTGGCAAGTGCTTTTCCCCATGTTTGTTCTTCTTTTTTATTTTTAGTATTTTAGAAGCTCCCCAGTTGTGGGGCATTAAGTTTGGGTGCTTGGTTCTTACCTTAATGACCCCCTCCCACAAGGCACTTGGCAATGTACTGTACATTTATTGTTTTCTCATCACACTTGAAAAGAAGATTATAATAGCACACAAGAGGTTCTTCCTCGAATTACCTATCCTTTGTCTCCACCATTCCCCCCTCCCCACCCAAAACAGAATGTGCATGCATGCTCACATACAAATGCAAGAGCTTTTTTTTTGTGACATTCAAAGGCAAGAACATGATTCCCTGCACTTCTGGTAAAAAGCCAGATATTTACTATGTTAACTGTCTTGAAAGTTCAGGTACTGAGCTATATGCTCGCAACTTGAAATTGCTGGTTCCTTTTTTCGATTGCCCATCAATTGCATTACAAAAAATTGAGAAGGTATCATTTTCTAATAATTGTAAATGGTCTTTGTGAACCTAGATTTAAGTATGCAATGCATCCTATAAGAGATGGCTTTATTGGGGCCAATGCCTGAGAAATTTTGCTCTAGCTGTGTTTGTGGTAGTTTATAATGAAATCATATTCTGAGCTTCTCTGTTAGGTGTTTTTCCCTTAAAAAAAAAAATGAAGAAGCATGGTAAAATAATGTTTGCATCGACTGACGAGATGGTGAATTTATTATAGGCAGTTGTGGTCCCTCAATTTTTGGTCTTCTTGCATCGACTGAGGAGATGGTGAATTTATTATATGCCAGTTGTTGTCCCTCAATTTTCAGTCTTCTACTGCATAATTATGAAAAAGGTTTAGTTCTTAGTCTGAGTGTAATTTGGTCATGCCTCATTCCTATGAATGTTGAATTTGTTCTCAGATTACTTATGGTACAATTTGTTGCTACCTGCTAGGAGTCATATGAGCATGTTGAGGACAGGACAAATCCTTTGCCTTCAATGAAAATTTCAAACATTCTGGACCACTTGACTTATTTACCATGAAGTTTATGTTATAGAAGAGTTGTGCTTCTTTGGTTTAAGGAAAATGCAGCATTTGATGACTAGGAACAAGAAACAGAAGTTAGGGAAACCAGCTGTGGAACAATTTTGAGGATCTAGGTCATCTGTTATTACAAAGGGAACAGAGATATATAAAATAGTGCTCTTTGTATTAATAGCTGGTCAATGCACAAGGATTTTGAGAACCGTTGGAAGGATTTTGTTAACTTCTCTGCCTTGCTTCTGTTTGCACTGCACCGTGTTTTGATCTAGAATGTTTTTTACTACGGCAGAGCAAACTGGAATTTCTGGAATACATATGATTCATTATCAGGTTACATTATGGCAAACTCTTGGATCCGCATTTCTGTTATCTGATTGCTGTTGATGGCACTCAATGACACATGCAGGGTATTGATTCCAATACGAGATTCGTTCTAGCAACATGGAAACTAAGGTTCTTAATTTACTTGCTTTAATCATTTTGTTTTTATATTTAATGAAATAGATTTTGAGAAGTATTTGAAGTGACCATTTACTTCATTTTTTTTTCTCCATTTTCCCTTCACCACTTAGCTGCTCCTGGCTTGCTGTTGTTTTCTGTTATCGAATTTTGTTTGGTTAACAGAACGTACCTGAAGTTTCCCTGGAGGCCTCTCATTTTGGTTGATGGAAGAACAGTCTATGAGTTAGATGACAATTTTAAAGTGAGATAAAGTCCCCCGTTTCCATTTATCCAATCCCCAAAGAACTTGTCTTCGTGTTGTAATTGCCAATATTTAGGAATGCTTGTAACTTCATTCTCAGATTGTTAGGCATGCAGAGAGCTGGAACCTTTCTGCACTGGAAGCAATCAGCCAGATATTTACCCCTAGCGCTGGAAGGCCCGGTGACTGATCAGAAATTTCTTGAAATTTTAAGCTTTTATTAGTCCTTGTTCTACTCATTTGCATCTCCATCCCCGCCAAACGGCTGCCGGAACAAAACTAAGGTTTCATAGTTTCATTCATTCAAGTTCACTTACAGTTGCATGGACGGCCAGCTTGATTCAGTATAAAACAAGCTATCAAGGCAATTGTTTGCTAGTCAGGAGTGCTGACAATCCTGTACGAGGAGGAGTAATGCATGTATTTTCTTTGATTCATTTTTCTGAATAAGACTATGTAAATTTATGAAGGACAAGAGCATGCCATTGTGATGAAGGAAAGAACATTGCTAGAAAGCATAGACAGCATGTAGAATTTGTTAATGTAAGCAACAAGATGTATTCATGATACAGCGCAGAAAGTCTACCAAAAAGGGCTCCGATTCTTTGATATCTTTTTGTAAGTAAGTTTACTTGTGGGCAGAGAATCCAAAGTGTGGTCATGGAGATGGTGGTGACGGTGATGGTAGGTGTGTGCATGTGCTCGGGATTATAATATTTCTTTGCTTTTAGTTGCCAGCTTTGCGGGCCTAATAATGGACCATTTGAACTCATTGCTGTTTGCAGACACTGAAAAATATGAAGATTTTAATCAACCAAGGTTTGTTTCATTGTTAACTGATTTAATTTTATTTCTATCCTTTCCTATTATTTTCAAATTAAAAGAAGCCAAAAAACAAAAAGGTGGCAAAGAGGTTGCAAGGATAACATCCACAAGAATTGGTTTCATTTACAGAAGAAAGTGTGAATGAATAAATAAGCTAACAAATCAAAGTTCAAAGTCAGGCATTTTATCCAATGGAAACTAATCCAATCCACAATCCCAAGTTCAAAATGTACTTTTAACAAAAACCGCACAATTCAAACTTCAGTCCTTCCTCCATGCATGCAGAGCCAGAGAGAAACCCCCATTGCTGCCACACGACCAAGTGGAGGAAGAACATGAACTCTTCCCAGAGTCACCACTAATACTCTCCTCTGCCCACTGCAGCACACCAGAGCACGAAGGCGAAGGCGACAGCGATGCCGGTGCTGCTGGTGTCGATGCGGGTCCCACCGAAGATAAACTCCTTCTCATTAGCCTCTTCTCTGGGCCCATCATCTCAGGCCACACCCCACCATCACCAACTTGGAAAATAAACACACCATGGCCGCTACCATTACCCCCAGCACCACCATTTTCGTTGTTGACCCAACTGAACACGTCCCAGTAAAATTCCATTTCAATGCCACCAACATAAATTCTCTCGTTGCCTCTAAATTTCCATGCCAGCCTTTTTATAACCAGTCTTATTTCACCGTCAATTTTAACTACAAGAGCACCCCCGTTATTACACTCTATTGCAATTTCATGCTTGGACCCCAGGAACTTGGCTCTAGATATGTAAATCTCACTTCCAAAGACGTGTTCCCTTCTAGACAGCAATGCTGGCTCGGTGAATTGGCTCGTCACGACCAACCCAGTTCGTCGGGTCAACTCTGTCTGAAGATCACCAAGAAAAAATTCCAGTCTTCCATTGCGAGAAATGGCAAGATAGAAGCATGACTCCGGCTCGGCCGAGTTGTGAGTGAACTCAACCCGAGTGAAGTCCCAGTAAAGCTTGAATCTTTGCCAATGCTTGGGGGTCAAGTGAACGGATTTAGATCCCTGGCGGTTTCTGAAGAAGGAGAAGGTTGATGGCTGAAGAGGGACAGTGATGGGGAATGAGTTTGGAGCATATATGGTTAAGGAATGAGAAGAGAGTGCTTTTGACCAAGTGACAGTGAGATAGGTAGGAGAGTTGCAAAGTTGAGCTTGGTATATGCATGTTATGAGGCTTTGAGGCACTTTTTGAGAGCCACTTGAGGTTGTGTTGGGGTGGCTGAAACATGATGGGAGCATGATTCCAAACACTTTCTTTCTTCTTTGTCAAAACATTCTGAGAGGTTTGTGCATGAATGAGAGGCTTTTGAAGAATTGGCTATGCGCTGAGTGTGCCAGCTTTGTATGGTCTTTGTGATGTGCTGGAGGGTGGAGAGAGAGAGAGAGAAAGAGAGAGAGAGAGATGAGAGTAAAGAAGAATTGAATTTGAATAAGAGCCTGTTATGGAGCGTTGTTTTAAAGAAAGGGTGGATAACTTTTTAAAGGAATAATCTCGAATTTTGTAAATGAAACTATTTAATTTAAATTTGATCGCACATGGGAGCAAAAAAAAAAAAAAAAAAAATTGTTTCCCAAATATTAATTGATCGTTTAAATAAGAATTTTAATTGGAACTTTTGGAGTATACTGTGCAAAAAAAGTGCACGCTTCGGCTAGAGAATCATGAGAGCACGAGGCTTCTATGATTCTATCACCGCCACAATTATCAGAAATTGGCTCATTCATGTTGCCTTCCGCGAATTACGCCTTTGAAATTGCTTTTAAATTTTATCTCCTCTTCTGTACACGTGAGTCGGATTCCACACGCTGGAGGCTTTGCCTATAGAATTCACGAATGACATCAGGTTCATGTCTCTCGCTAGATGAAAACGCATAAGCTTCTCTTCTCTGTAATATTTCTTTGTTATCTCTCAACGGACCATGGAACCGAAAATCTGAACCACTTTATGTTGGGTATTTTCAAAAGTATAAAAGAAAAGAGTGGGAGAAAAGTCCTACGTGAAAAGCAAATAAAGACTATAAAGGATTGATGAGCAAGTACATTAGAAAGAAGTCGGATTCAGCCTGGTTTCATTAGTCCGATTGATCGATTCTATCTGATTTTTAGAATATTAAGTTTGACATGAAAAGCATATAAAGACTATAAAAGTTTAATAAGCAAAGTTTTTTTTTTTTTTCTAAAAAAAAAAAGTCTATTTGACTTAAAAGGACACTAAAAAAATTATTACGCATGCTTGTGCGCAATATACAAGTATATTCTAAACATTTTTATTAGTATACTCGACACTTTTCTACAGTGCTTATAATTATTACATTATTACATTAATTATTATTATTATCAATAATTATTACAATAATTAAATGTCAATTAAAACAGTTACATAATTGTCCGAGGCAGTCATTTCTACAAATTGTAACTGTTTACACAAACAGTAATGTCCCGACCAAATAATTTTATAAATGTCATACAAATAGTTGCATTCAGCAACAAAAACAGTTGTGTCATGTCCCAAAACAGTTAATAATTGTTAAACAAGGGGTTATGTCATAAACAATTAAAAATTGTTATAACTGCCGCATAGACAGTTGTGGCCCTTTAATTATTATAAATGGATCTGAATTATCTTTATTTTACGGTAAAATAAAATAAAATACAGTACATACAATTTTATTCAAACACGACTTTTTTTTATAGTTTTGATTTTATATTGCACAATTACAATTAATGAGCTTTTATTTTATTCTATGAGAACGAAATTTGCAATAACTTTAATGTAGTAAATAAGAATACAAAATTTCACCTTATAAGTAATGATATTATTACGCAATTTGAAACGATTTTGTTTCAGATTTTACAAATTTCGGTTCTAACACTTCATGACATTATTTCACGGCGGCGACAGGTGGGTTTAGAAAACCACTTTTGTTTTCAACTTCTGGGGTATGTTCAATGCAAATTGGTTGTTGGCGGCCAAACCACGACTTGGCGCAGACAAATTGATGTGTGTGTGTGTATATATATATATATATATATATATAGTTGGAAGCAGCTCATGAATCTGCCACTACGGCAATTTTTTAAAAAATTTATTTTAATACCCTTTTAGAATTTACAAGTTGAAAATATTGTGTTCTGGGACAGGTTGGGGGAACGAATTATAATAAAGATTTGCGTATAGAACCCAAAAAGTTTACCAATCTAGAAAAACGAACACTCAAGTTTCGTGCTTGCTATTGGTGTAAAATGACAGTCATTTTTAAAAATATGTTTTTACGCTGAATTAATAAAAATGCATTCTATATAATTAATTTTTAAAACCTTACAATGTAGAAATTTTGTACCCTTTACTCGAAATGATTTTTACTCTTTTTCATACTAAATTCATATTGAGAGCTTTCGTAAATAAAGTTTTCACACCAAAAATCATTAATATCAAAAAATTATTTAAGTTCCATGTTATTACAAACATGATTTCTTCAATTAATAATTTAAACTCGTTTTGATTAAAATTTTCCAACTTTATCTTCATCAAACCTTTCAAAAATCATGTCATAATGATCATTAACCTCTTCTTTTGGTCTCGATTCATACCCTAAAGAAAACACATTACAGAATCCTTCGCCAAGCTCGTCGCGCGAGAGCAACCCGTCCTGATCAACGTCAAGAAGCTTGAAACATTGGCTAACACAAGAGTCAAATTCTTCTCTATCTTCAACGAATTGTAGCACTGTTGATTCGTTGATGATAGCAATCCGAGTGTGATTTTTAGTTTATGTTAAACCACTTTTTCGGTTCTAACTTGGAAGTTAATTTAGCCACCCCTTCCCCCCCCCCATCCTTTATCGTAGGGAGTTCAGTGAAGGAGCTTTATTACAGAGGACATAACCGTTGGACATGGTCAAAGCCAACAAGAAGAAAATCGTTCGTTTTCGCACAATCTAATGGACTTCGGCAGCCCATGTGCAAAGAAGATTGGCCTTTTTCCTGACCCCCCCAGACACGTATCAATGAGACTTGCTACGTGCGATTGTTGGCCCTGAGGCATCTAGCGGCTTTGGACTTGATTATTTGGAAAATTCTCCAAACCAAGACGAAAGAGTTAGAATCCGGCGGATAATAGTTATGATTGAGTGATGTCGGTTTGTATTTATCTGTGTTTATTTATTTATGTCTTTATAATAAAATTCAAATCAAGAAACAAAGGCAAAGTAACCAAAATCATTAATTGTTCGGTTTGGTTTGATGGTAAATTTATTTGCTTAGATTTAGTAACCGAGCAACAAATCTCAAGGTTTATGCATAATTGAATATCATTAAGGCTGAATGTGAATGGGGGTCGCCTTATAGCTCAGAGTTTTGATTCTCTCCGTCTTTTCCATCAAAACAGGGGTCTATCAGTTGCTTTTTCTACCGTTTTTCTATATAATGATTTGTCGGGTGTCGTAATTTTCGTAAGAGCAAATATATTTTCTAGGAAGAAAAGTTCACACGGCCAGTCGACCCACTTCCACACGACAACCCATGAAATAAACCACAAAATTCAATAGCTCAGACAGTGTCTTTTGATACTAGCAAGTCTTTTCTTTTTTTTCACCAGTTCATTTCTTTTCTTTTTCGGACAAACTTCGCATCACTAACACGACCACTACAATCACGACTCCAATTTATTTTATGAAATGCACGTGGGGGAATTCCACCATTCCTCACAATTCCAATTTCTTCCCTACTCTTATGGTGATGAGTACTCTCTTTGCCTCTAGTCTTGGAATATTATTGCTATTGTATATTTTTGACCTTCCATGTACTTTCTTTACGGAATCAAAATGGAAGGCCAGTCAAAACGAGTTAAAGTTGTCGATGCCTTTGTAATTTTGTGTGATGCATATCTAATTTTTCTATTAATTAAATGGCATGGACAAAAAGTGATTTTGCCATGAGATTAAGAAAGGACGATTAATTAACATTATTGATAGTGATAAAAATGTGTAACATTAGGATTGAGTTAACATCATCCAAGTCGACATTGCTGACCCTGCTTTTAATTGGTTAGACCCTTTACACATACATATGACCAGCTTTGATTGGGTCCCTTTGGTTAACCCAGAAGTTGAAGACTTCTTTAATAACCAGCCATTCTCATGGAGTCAGGTTGTCGCCAGTGTTGCCCAGCAAACTATAGGTGTTAGGTTTTTCTTTTGTTTTTTTTTTTGGTTCGTTGCTGTCAGTGTTAAGATTAGTTTCTGATTGTTGAATTGAAACTAAGGATCCAGCGTTTATCAGACCACGCGTTAAGTTACAATGGTATAAATTTCCCAAAACATTGAAAATAATTCTTTTACTAGATTAGAAAATATGTGTGTTTACGCGTGTGTCTATATATATAGAAAACATACTTTTGATTTATTTCTTTGTATCGGCTTTTCTCAATGGTCAAGTTCTTCTATTGCACATTAAATATGAAATGTGATGAGATCTTTGCAGCTTTGTTAATAAGCTTTAGATGATATTAGAGTCAGTTTATAGGATTGAAGTTCTGGAATAAAGCCCTAAGTTAAAACCAATTCGAAAAAGAAAGGAAGTTATACGATCTTTTAAGGGAAAATGCCATTATCAAATAACTTCTCCTTATTAGTGAAAATTGTCACGAAGAAGATGCATATTAATTGTTAGAAATCAATAGTTATGATAACACTATAAGATAAGTATACAATAATTTTATATTTTATTAATTTAATAAAATATCACATATTAATAATATATATATATATATATATATACACACACAAATAATATAAATATAAAATATTATTTATTAATTATATAATAAATTAAAATATTTAAATTTTATTTTAATATTAATTTTTAATTTGTAATAAAATTGAATTAATTTTAATACTACTAATCTTTGGTCGCACTTCATGAAAATATATAGCCATACACAGTGAGCTTCCCTTGGCGTGTCCAAGAGAAATAATCAAGAATAAGGGTAACCAACAAAGACTAACGGCAAATATCGACAGAATTTGCTTAGCCAAGCAGGCCAAAGCGACAGCTAGCTAGTCTTACCAACTCAGCTAGGCCGAGTTGGCCATGAGGCTTTGGCCTCATGGGTCTGCAATTTGCAGGATTTTTCATAAATGTGGATTGAGGTGTAGAGTATTCTCTCGATGTTTTTGGATTTACACTCCCCTTTATTTTTAACATCTAACCGAATTAACCGGTGACTATTACTGTGTTATATATAGATAGCTGGTCTCTGTCATTATCTCGCCACTGATATAGATTCAAAGGCTACATGTAACCCCACAAAGCAACCCTTCCATTAAAGATGCCCAGGAAGTGTTTGGCCATGAGTGAGACAAGTCAAGAGTTTACAAGACGAACTATGTATTGTACTTTAAGTTGTGCATGGCTGTACGTGGGAATATAGCAAAAAGTCGTGAGATCCACAATGGTGTGTGGTCTAGAGAATGTGCCCTAACCCCCTATTTGATCGCAAGTAGCCATCTGACTGGCTGTTCATTAATTTATTGGCTGTTTAAGGACATGTAACCTTCATCGGTTCTCTGGCTAAGCGCATATGGTAATAGATACCTAACTTGAGATAAATTCAAAGAACAATAATTACTCATCATCAATCTAAAATATGAGCTGTTTTTTTTATTTTTTTTTTTCATTTTCTTATATCTTTCGTTAATTGGCTAGAACTAAAAACTCTGAGACCTACATACTTGTAGACGACTCCAGTGCCATTCAATATTTTATTCTGCATTGTTAGGAATTTAACCAGTCTTAAATTTGAGCATCGACTTTTAGACATTGTAATGGCATTCGAGCTCTCGTTGTAAAAGATCTTGATATCCTTCGCTCTAACACCCCCGTTTGCTGGCCAGGAGTCAAATACCCATTGTTATTTTAGGAAGTTGACAAGAAAAGAGGAATTGAATAGTTATACGATGTAGACAAATCTATCCCGAGTTCCCAGATTCCCTGTTTCAATGGCTGCCCACCTGGTAAATTTATTTCCTTTTCAAACGGTTACCGAGGAACGATACTTTGTATTGGGACACATCTAGCCCAAAAGCTATATTTTATTATTTTAATCTGAAGTAAAAAGCGAAAAAAAGAAATAAAAAAATGAGGATATACCATCAATGCAGCCCACTTTTTCAAAGGCGTCTCAGTTAGATGTGTTGCGGCTGCTAGTATTGACAAGGAAAAAAAAATTCATTTTCGCTAACAATGTAGTCCAGTGTGGTATAATTGTCAGAGTAAAGATGTTGAAATCAATAAAAAAAAAATTAAAAAATCAAGAATTATAAATAACTTGTCAAATATGTTTTTTTCTAAAAAAAAAAAGAAAATCATCTTTAGGTTGAACACCATAAAAGAGAAGCTTGAATTCTAAATTGGAACTGCAATTAAAGCCAATTAACAAAATAAGAGAAGCTTGAATACGAGAACATTTTGGTTGAGGAGTGCCGCGATGAGGCCTGTCGATGCCATCGCCCATCAGCAAACGGAATGGCCTACGCCATGAACACTTTATATTTACCGTCAGGCTTACTACACTCGCAAGCTTTAATTTATGTAATATGCTGGCTCAAACTGAAACGATTTTGGAGCTGCAATCGATAATCATAGTCCATACCTTTAGCCTAAAAAAAGATGATGCTTCCGTAGAAGATAATGACTCAAACCATTGACCTAGGACTTGTAGTCGGCCGAGCAGGCACATCACATTTTCAGGAGACCCCTCCATGTGTACAATGTCAACATGCGCGTAACTTGACCTTGTTCCCAAAAAAAAAAAAAAAAAAAACAAAAGTTACTGAAATTTCGACAAAATTTATGAATAAAAAGTAACAGAATTATGGGTTGGCACGCGCTGATTGTAAAATTATGGGTGGCATTCTTGCATCTAGTCTGATGATGATCATTTTTTTATTCATGACATTCAATGTTTAAATTTTGGTCTGTTGATTGATAGGATTAAGAGTCTAGAAATTTTAATGTCAGTCAATACGATGATACCTTTTTTTTTTTTATTTTTACAGAAAGATATGTGAAATCTTATGATTTAGTTATGATTTTGAAAAAAAAAAACTGTAATTTTATTTATAATATATCAAAAAATAAATTTTTAATTTTTAATTTAAAATATTTTAAAAAGAGTGAATAATTTATAAAAATTTAAAAAATTATTATGTTGTGTATTTTATGATCCGGATGAATTTTTAATTGATAAACAAAATTATAATTCTCTTAAAAAGCATGCCGTGTACTTCCTTGAGAAAGAAAATCTATTTATTAGATATAGTTTTTAAAAAGAAAAAAAATGATGGATATTATACTGTAGTCACTATTTTGTACCAAAAATTATAACCAAAGTCACATGGATTATGATAAAAGAAAAAAGAAAATAGCAAAATATAAATGTATTACGAAAATCACAGAAAGGAACTCATAATCCCATATAATTTTGCCATTTATGTGTTTTGTCTAGTTTTGATGAACATGGTCCAAGCTTAAGCATCAAACAAGAAGCAATAAGGGGAGGAGGAGAGAGATTGGACTCATGTATATCTCTCTCTCTATGGGCTGTCTTCATTTGTCAGCTTCTTTAATGGGATGGTGAGTTGTAAAACCTTGTCTTGCAACCCTCTCATTCTCTGTAAATGTTTGAGGGATAACAGTTTTGCAAAGATAAGCAAAACTTCTCCCATTTCTGAGTCTCTCTCTCTCTCTGAATTTTCAAGGGTGTTGCCAGAAAGAATAGTTTTGTAGAGAAAAACAGAATTTCTCCCATTTCTGAGTTTGTGTCAGAAACCGAGGAGAGAAACTTAGAGGAGATCACAACTATAGAAGGAAAGGGAAAAGCAAAGATAAAAGTAGAATCTTTTGGACAATGAATGGTCTCTCACATCTTGAGCCTGATTCCTCTGAGTTTGTTGAAGTTGATCCAACTGGAAGATATGGCAGGGTACCTCTCTCTCTCTCTCTCTCTCTCTCTCTCTCTCTCTCTCTCTCTCTATATATATATATATATATATATATATATATCTACAGTCTGTTTCTTGAGTTTGGAGTTTGATTTTTAGGGATCCATTTTGTGTTTGCAGTACAATGAAGTTCTTGGCAAAGGAGCTTCAAAGATTGTGTAAGGGTCTAATGCTACTCTTTTCAATCTTTACTTAGTCGTGCTTGAATTTGACGCAAGCTACTTTTAAGTCTTTTGCAAAATTTGGCAATCTTTGGAGTTCTTTATTGGTTTCTGAAGATGGGAAGTTGATGGATTTGCCCTTTTTTTTTTTGTTTTTTTGTCGTGTCTGTGTGTTGGATTGAGGCAGTTATAAAGCATTTGATGAGTACGAGGGGATTGAGGTTGCTTGGAATCAGGTCAAGCTCTATGACTTCTTGCAAAGCCCCGAGGATCTCGAGAGACTCTACTGTGAGATTCATCTCCTTAAGACATTGAAGCATAAGAACATAATGAAATTTTACACATCCTGGGTTGATATTGCCAATAGAAACATCAACTTTGTGACTGAAATGTTCACTTCTGGGACTTTGAGACAGTAAGAACTTGTCTGGATGCTAATGATTTCAAGATCCATTATTTCCTTTCCAGTTTTTAATTTTTGGGGCCCTTTTATGTTGTTTTAAGTGGGTCTTCTTGAAATTTTGTCCTTTTACACAGGTATAGGCTAAAGCACAGGAGGGTTAACATTAGAGCAGTGAAGAATTGGTGCAGGCAGATCTTGAAAGGACTCCTCTATCTCCACAGCCGGGAACCCCCTGTGATCCACAGAGATCTGAAGTGTGACAATATTTTTGTCAATGGAAACCAAGGGGAAGTGAAGATTGGAGATCTTGGCCTTGCTGCGATTCTTCGAAAATCACATGCTGCTCACTGTGTTGGTATGCTTAATTGACTCAAATCCCATGGAGTCTCTTTATTGGTCCCCTTGTCCAGAGATGAAAAGTCAGTTGATACCCTTTTTAAGTGAAAGTTTTTAATTCTCCCATATTCTGATATTTGTGTCCTAAATTTGATGATGTTCACCTTATGATTGACCATGGAGCTTTCCCTTTTCAGGGACGCCGGAATTTATGGCTCCAGAAGTGTATGAAGAAGCTTATAATGAGTTGGTCGATATTTATTCATTTGGTATGTGCATTTTGGAAATGGTCACTTCTGAATATCCATATAGTGAATGCACTCATCCTGCTCAAATCTACAAGAAAGTTATCTCTGTAAGAATCCTCTCTCTCTCTCTCTCTCTCTCTCTCTCTCCCCGCCCCTTTCCTCCATCTCTGTCTTACTATCACAAATGACAGATTCCAATTATGTGCTTTTTTACATTAGGGAAAAAAGCCACATGCTTTGTACCGAGTAAAGGATCCAGAAGTAAGACAATTTGTTGAGAAATGCTTAGCAACTGTGTCCCTAAGGCTTTCTGCTAGCGAGTTGTTGAATGACCCTTTTCTTCAGATTGATGATTGTGAATCTGATTTGAGATCACTAGATTATGAGAGAGAAGTTCATGTCATGGGTCCTCTTGTCAGACAACCTTTTTTGGAATTTCAAGATAATACTAATTCCTACTGTGATGGATATTCTAATGGCTACATCTATGATGATGCTAATATTCATCGTGATGGGAGTTATGAATGCACTCCTGAGAATGAATGGGAATTTGAGCCAGCAGAGGTTGAACCAAGCAGAATCGAATTTTTTGAGCAACATGATGATGATTATTCTGCAAATGTTGACATAAGCATAAAAGGGAAGAGAAGGGATGATGGTGATATATTTCTAAGACTTCAAATTGCAGACAAAGAAGGTTAGCATTTTTATTTCATCTTTCTATGTACTTATCGATTCCATGTTATGTCGGTGCATTGATAGTTAATTTCTGATAAAGACTTCAATCATCTCTCATTTGCAGGACATAAAAGGAACATTTACTTCCCATTTGACATTGAAACTGATACAGCATTGAGCGTGGCAACTGAAATGGTCGCAGAACTTGACATCACTGATCTGGATGTAACTAAAATAGCAGATATGATTGATGGAGAGATTGCTTCGTTGGTACCTGAATGGAGACTCGGGCTAGGCATTGAGGAAACTCCCTGCTTTGCAAATCAAACTTTATGCCACAATTGTGCTTCCACTTGTACCTCCAATCATTCCATGGGTTTTCTGTTTAATCTGTGCTGCAGACATGGGTGTGCCTCAATGCATGGCCAGTTTGAAGAGAACACATTCAAAGCTGATGAATCTGTGCATCGTTCCACAGAAGGCGCAACAAATATGTTGAACCAGTCTGATTTCTTGCATTATCAGGGGCCTCAACTTGAGAGTCGTGAACTTACTCCAGTGGGCTCTGGAAAGAGCCATTCTGATGAAGAATATGAACAATTTGATCCATCAATAACTGTGCAAAATGAGACACAGATAAAAATGGCTAACCAACTTCAATCCACTGCAAGAGAGTCAGTTCAACGCTTGACTTGGTCTGGTTCCATTTGTGGAATGAACCCAGAGTGGAGTGACCTCTCAGACAGTTCTGAGAATAAGATCCAGCATGAACTTAGATGGCCTAAAGCAAAGTACGAGATAGAAATGAGGAAACTTGGAGATCAACAGACAGGTGTTGTGTTAAAATCTTCAACTTCTAGCAACAAGGAACATGTGGCTTTGTCATCTTCGGCATTGAATTCATTACAGGAAGAACAATACAAAGATCTCTTGCATGCTCATGTCTATAAGAGCTGCCCCAATTTGGATATCCAGAGTGCCCGAAATTGTGGGGCAATGAAGGAATGCCCAAGAGCAAAGGACATGGTCATTGCTAAGAATCTGCGCAAAGGGTCATTGCTTCCACACTCGCTTCACAGGGCCCTATCGCTCCCAGTTGATGCAGTTGATGTATAACCTCTGTAAGGCACTGTTGCATTCTTTGTATAATTTCTATATACTCATTATAAAGAATTTATTTCAACCAAATCCACTCTTTTTGGCCGAGTCAGTTCCAAATCCTTCCTCAATGGGGACTGTTTCCTTCTCCCTCTCACAAAAACACAAGACAGATGAACATTTTGTCATGATAACTTTGGTGCATGCAAGTATCAAGTTGGAGGCAACATGTTAGGCTTTGTGGAATATCTAAAATGTATATGTTCCGATGGATATTATTCAATTACTTAAAGCTCGAAACAAGGTGATGGGATTCGTTGATCATAAGGAGTAATGCAATTATGGAGGCTTGTGGGACATCCTAGTCACTCGAACCATGTTCATTTTCTATTCACGTTTGAACTACCAGAAAGGGTGAGCCTAGCCATTATGGGGCTGAGATGCAATCATTGAAGTCTGGGGGTCATTCATGTGTAATTACTAAGCACTGGATTGCATCCATACGTAACTCCCATTCACCTTGAATTTATTTACCATGGTTTATGAATGGGGATATGCGAAGTGGGGAAATAAAATATGGGAAATGTTAGGTAAGTGCGAGTGCGAGTGCGAGTTTTTGACGCAAAGTTGACGTGTATCTATAAAAATAAAAAATATGATTATAATCCTAGAATTACATATAATCATATCTTTGTGCAGACAACGATTGTGATTGATATTTTTATGTACCGCATCAAAAACCCACGTAGCCCCAGAAATATTTGGAATGTCATTTCTAGCTGGTTGGCTAATGGGATGTTGCTCTGGGAACATTTGGCCCAGCAACATGTGGAGGAACCCACACCTTACGGCAATTATAGAGAATTCAAAGGCAATGACATAAAAGCAGTGCATCTACTGCATGCTTATCTCCGTGACAATGTGGGTTGCACACACGACCAATTTGTCTTTCCATCAATAATAGAATGACCCACCTGGTGCTAGTGGCCTCATTCCGGCTTGACTTTGAGGGTGACATTTAATGAAAATTAATCAACCAAGAGGCCCCCCACCTCGGAAAGTTTGGTTGTACAAAAGCTGTACTCTTTGAGTATTGACGTGCATGGTCAGAATTCGGAGCGTGTCATAACTGCATGATTGGTGAGATGGAGCGAAGCCTTGGTTTGATTAAATGGTGACGTGACGCTAATGCCAACTACAGAATGACTGATCTTGGTATTAGAAAAAAATAAAATAACGATGGTAAATGAGAATTTCTATTATATAATAAAATTTTATTAATGAAAATGACATGATTACGCTTAAATTTAAAATCCATGGTGTTATAAAGCCACATCACTCTTTCGTTGAACCTTTTTATATTTGTCCCCAATAACCCTAGGCTGCATGTGAGGAAGTTTAACTAAAATTTATTAAATTAACTGGATCCATTTATAATGTTCATAGGCTGAACTAGCTAGAATATAACACATAATCGTCAATAATAAAGTGATGAGCAAAACATAAAATTCAGAGTCAATGTGTTAAGTATTGAATAATTTAGTCTATTAGCCAAGTAATAAATTCGATCTACCTAACTATTAGTCTCCATTAACATTACTTGCAAATTATAAAGACAAGTACATGGAAGAAGTCAGATCCCTAAGAAAATTTGCATGTTATGTCAAAGTATCCACGATACTTCATCTATGCCAAAAAAGAAAGTTTAAATATTAGTTACTTGTGATTGTTTTTTTTTTTTTTCCATTGTTTTCAATTGTCCGTAGATCCCAAATACTACAAGGGATTCTTAAAGGAAAACTAAAAACATAAACGTGTACTTCATGATTAAAAGGGGCGGAGGGGATAAGAATCATCATTAAGTAATAGCTCTAGCTAGGGATGTGCCGTGGTGAATATGTGAAATGGGGTTGAGAGAGAGAGGGAGAGAGAGCTTGAACACGATTAAGAAGCTTGTTTTCCCACATTAATGATGTAATCATGATGAGTGTTGTGAAGTTTTTCTTGTTCACCACCACTGCAGCATAAGAGAAGTGGGATATACTTGACTTCTTTTCTTTCACAAAGTGATTCCCTTTATTAGAAAAGAGAATGGTGACTTGGATACCTTGGATGAGCATGTCCACCAATTGCTTTTTGAAAAAGGAAACAAGCAAATCATTCATCAAAAACAAAAAAGAAACTCTGCTTGATAGATCACACGTTCCCTGCACGTAAAATAAAGAGCTCCAAAAAGTAAAAATTCCACTAAGAACAAGCCAGAGAATCAGAGATATGATCAATCTCTAACTTTCGGTCAAAGTGGTATAGCTGCCATCTCCTTGAGATGTTTCTATTGTTGTTGTTCTGGAAAGTTGATGACTTTTTCTCAAACCCATACCCAAATCTGGATGATGATGATGGGATTGACAGTAACTTGGAACTAGAAGATACTGGGAAACATGATCTAAAGCTCATAAAGTTACCCACATGCTGAAAAACGAATAAAAACTTGGTTAAGAGATGCAATTTGGTAAACGATATTTTTACCCCATAAATTTTTTTCGCAAATTTTTTCTTTATAGATAAACTAGGTTTATTTAAAGAAAAATAAGATTCTATGAGACCCGAAAAAGGATCAAATGCATGTAATTAACATTATTTTTAATTGATTTATCTATAAATTTTTTCAGATGGAGATGCTCTGCATGTGTTGGAAGAGTATATCTAAGCTCAAAGTGGAATCCAAGGCCCACCTAATCTTACCAGAATCATTAAGTTGAGGACCTAACCCGGCGTTGAAATGCCAACCCTCTTATTCCTATGCGAGGATTCTAGAAATCGTTGATCAAACCAAGAAAAAAAAAAAAACAAGGAGAAAGCCAACCTAAAAAATCAACCACCACCACAGGTTTCAAGACCTTATGCTTTCTTTGTCATTTCCTAACTCGATGTAACATCCGGACCACAGGTCCTTCCTTCCCCTTCCCCAACGATAGCAACACAAAGATCTCCAAGATTTTTTGTTTTACTTTGCGAACCGACAAATCCATGAATTTGTATCCTAGTGCATATAGAAGCAAATGGTATGAGAGCAAAAAAATTTCCAAGAACATTTTGAACCTTTCCTTTTTCAAGTAGTGTTCAATTCATTACCTATTAGTCTGAAATTCTCAACAAATAAGAGTTTGTTCGAGTCATTTTCTTTTCGTCAGATCACCTTCGTTTCGTCCAATTTTCTTTTCTTTTCTTTTCCTTTCTTTTTTTTTTTTCATTTCTCATTTCCTAGGAGAGTGAAGAAACTTGAAGAGCTATCAGCCCCTTGATGTGCCTAGCTGGGATCATCCAATGCCATTGCAGCATGCTGCATCCTGAAGCAACCCGGATGGCCGTGCAATTCTCTGAATTGCAATAAGTGTCACTCAAACCACAAAAGAATGAATGGCACACTGAGGGATCAAAACAAAGGTGGGCTGGGAAGCAACGAAAAGCTGAACATTGGCAAGAAAAAACTGACTGGCGTGGTAAAAGTAGACTTTCCTTCAGTATACGCATGCTATCCATCAGGGGAACCTAAGAAAGAAAGACTGATGCTCACTTTGCTCGTTTCGGAGCAGCAAAATCCAACATCACCAACGAAAGATTCAGATTACAGGTGGCCTTGTAACATAACATGTGCATATAAAAAACGAACTCAACCGAATGCATCCTGCTAGCAGTTGATATATATATATTAAAAAACAAAAAGAAAACTAAAAAACAAAAAATAGCAGTTCTTTCAACTATTGAATATACTTTGTACAACTGGTGTCATTCTGTATTGTAATCCAAACTTTCTTAGACATCTATATTCTGATCCATGGGTAGAGAGTGCTGGCAGAAAAAGCTCTATATATCCAGTAGATATAACCTCTCTTTAAATGTTGAGAAATTCAATACAGCATAACACCATCTATCCAGACCAAAAAAGGATTACTTTCAGTACTGCAGGCCACCTCATTCTATACAACTGGCACCTAAACAAGGAAGCAGTCAATATAACTCTCATGGAAAATACATGTAATGCTATACAATATTATAGGGGCCTCAAAAGTGGGTAATCTTCAAGCAGTTCCCGTTCTGACAATGTGTCATTTTCATTCTGAGGTGTCCACAACACCTCAACTGCCTGCAAAGTAGTCAATTATTTTTGTCATGGGAATTTGCGTGTGTTACAGATGAAGATTCTATTTCTACTTTTTTTGAACAAGAAGAGCTCAATGAATTGGGGATACAGCTATCCTTACGAGTATTCTGCTTGTCGGGATGGAGCCAAGCTTCTGCAGGGCTTCCTTTAAGTCTCCACTACCGTTGATAGAAGGAAGTTTATGTACTCCTTCAGCAGCCACCAAGATTGTAATCTGAAAGCATTTACAATTCATGGCAAGCAACTAAATGGGAAAAAGGGGCGAAATCCAAAGTAAAACTTCTACCCATCTTAAAACTTCATGATTTAGTTCACTTTAAAGACTTATCTACTGCTACAAAATGTATTAAGATATTGTTAGTTGCCCATCCATGCCCCCAGATCAATGTGCATTTTTGATAGAAAGCCAAAGAACCGATTAAGCCATCTGGTTTTGTCTTGAATGTAAGAATCCTATCCTAGGTCTAACAGATTATTATCTAGTTGCATCCAATAAACACTAAGATCATATACCCTTCATCTGATGACCTAAATTTCAACACACCGTAAACCTAAATGAAATTGCTAAACTAATTTACATCCTATGGCCAGATATGATGGTTCTACAAACTAATTTCATCAATTCGAAACCATCACATGAATACTCTGTCCCTTAGTCATGTCTTCATATCCTGGGCATTCGGAACAAACTTTAAAATCTTCAAAAATTTAAGTGCTGAAGCTTGTAAGCAGTTCACATATTCCACAATGTGATTGTACAAGATGTTTTCCATTCAATTATTTGACATCAAATCTAACAAAATTGCAGCTTGTGTAATTTAACCTTACCACTATATATTCATTACTGAATCCATTATTGCCCTGGATTTTAGAGCTCTGCTTCTTTATGTTATTGACATTAACAAGTGTCTCTTCATCAAATTTCCCTCTCTCTTCAATAGACAGTTGATTGAACCGTTTCTCGCCCTCATCAATGCTTCGCTTCACATCCACCTGGAAAATAAGTCAAAAATGAGCAGGAGTAGTTTTGCCAATTCTAAAATGAAAAAGGCTTATGAACCAAAAAAAAAAAAAAGAAATAAACTTATTTTAAAATTTCAATATATTTCCAGGAAGAGAAACTGCCTAGCAAGAGCAGAAAAATTGCAAAAGTAGGTGTGACAAAAGGGACTTGTTGAATGCTATGTATGAAATGCTCGATGAAGACTTCCAACAGAGTTGTCAACTTACAGATGAATAACCAGAGATGCAATAGTCAGGGTGCCGGAGCAAGGCTAATGATGTCTCTGCAAACAAAATTTCAGTTTAATATAAGCAATTGACTGCATAATCAACAAGCACCTATTGGGCGAGAAGAAGCAATGACATAGAGCTAAACAACAGAGTTTGAACCTTGAAGAAAAGAATACAACCATGTCCATTGTTTTGTAGGAATTTCATTAGCTGATTTATTTCGTTGCGTTGTGATCAAGGCATATCACAATAAGATACTAATGACATTGTCATGGTTTACAAAATGGATTGTTGGGCAGCTTTTGAACACCGTTTTCATGAAGGAAAGTTGAGGAGATGTAAATATAAAAGGGAAAACTGAGAATCCATGAGCAATAACAGCACAGTATGCCCATATTATATCCACACTTCCCCCCAGCTCAAGGAAAGCTTTAGGAAGATTTGGCCATTATGCTATCCATGACACCAATCCCATGTGCCCATGCTCAAATCAAAGGAAATGTTTCAAGAACGATTTTCACACAAGGATTCAAACTGGTTTATAAAAAATCATATATTAGATGACTATCGAAGGTCCGAGAAAAAGGAAGCCAAAAAAGTAAGGTAGAAACCCTTCCATAAACAACTAGATTTTTTATGTTGACTACATTAAGATAATGTCTTTACACCATTAAATCATGCCTTTATATCCTTTAGGTAAGTCTTATGTCTGTCACACTAGATGTTTAACATAGAGGTTGTAACTTAGCAAGTGGCAAGAGTATGGGTGCAACCCTCTGATACTTTGGACATGCCTCCTCTACATCAAGGTTATTGTTTCCAAATTCCAACATAAAATCCTCTTCTAGTCAGAGAACTTCACATACCAAGAACCAAATAATTGAAAAGTAAAAATCCTATATTCCCTTCAACATAGGATATTGATTTACCATCCTTACCCTAACATAAATACCTACTAGTAATGAACTGGATCTGTCTTAGTTAAGCATTTCTTAGGGGTGTGGAGGTGTCATTGACTTTCAATTTTAGTTACTTCTGAGGGAGATGGAAAGGAAAAGGCAAAGGCAAAGAGATAGACAGGTATACCCGTCAACACAAAGCTGAGACCCTCTGGTGAGGATGTGTCTGCATTTTCTGCAATCCGATTAAGATCCCTTTGAAGAGATCGGCCCATCCCCAGCAACCCAATCTGCAAAAAGGAAAGAGGATAGTGGTAAAAAGCTTGCTCGAAATCCTTGGACCTGCAGAAAGTCTGCAGCAAGCACAACAAAATTCCAACATAGGCTTTCTTGCAATTGTGATTCTAAGTCGACATAACACTGGATAGTCCCTCTAGAAACAGTTCATTAAAAGTTTTAGGCATGCAGTGACATCGTAATGAACCAATTGATTGTAAGGAACTTTGTTTAAAAGTGGGACCAAAATAAATTGCTGCAATTGTATCAACAGAATCTGAACTAACATTTTAGTCCCTAAAAACATTCCTCAGGCAAGTTGTAAGTCCACGAGAAATAAGAAGCCCACCCATCATCAATCATAACCACAATACTATACGTCAGTGGTGACAACAGTTCATTCACGGCACTTTAAACAACTAAATGATCACAGGAACCAACTACCTCGGTCCCAAATTTATAACCTACCCAATGTTCCAGTAGCATAATCACAGACACATATAATTTTCTACTAACAAAATGAAATGGCAGCAATTGCAACACTAACGCAAATCAATATAACAATACATGGTCAACCAGATAGCATCCATTAAGACAATCCCATCACTGGAAACCCATGAAAAAATGACCACAAATAGTCCCAAAAAATCAAAATTATCGCTGGCCACGTTACCTGAAGCTTGAGAACACTAGTTTTTTCAGTAGCAGTAAGAAGATCATCCTCCCTCCAATCAGAAAGGAACCCAAAAACCAATACAAACGCCGCCAAACTCGCCAATATCGAAAACAAGCTAGACCCCGCACCCACTCCGACCCCAAAAGCAGGCCCCGCATAAAACCCAACACCGCCTGTCGGGCCGTAGTACGGCATCGAGTACGAGAATCCCGGGACAGCCGACCTAGGCACCGAATAACTTCTCGACGAATACGACGATTGCGAGGAAGACGAAGACGACCGAGAAAAAGACCGGCCGCCCATTCTTCCGCCGGAGGCGGCGAATGCAGAATTGGGGTCGTAAGTCAACAAAAGCCCGATTAAAATCGCGGCCACCGCGGGTTTCTTGAGAACTTTCAGGGCTTTTACCATGGTATCGTACATTATCTCAAGTGGGTTCGTGGCTTTTGCCGGTTTTTCATTGAAAGAGGTAAGCTTGGAGCCAGAAATCGAGTTTTTTAAATGAAAATTAACGGCGAATTTGCGAAAGATTCGAGCTTTGATGCTGAAAGTCGAGAATGATCCGGTGGGTCTTAGAGGAAGAGACGTAGGAATTGGAGATTGAATAGGAAATGCGGGGTGGTGCTTTAATCTAATTTGACTCCATTGAAGCAACGAAGCAGTCGCCATGGGGATTCTTCAGAAATTGAGATACTTTTAATGGGAAGTTTTTGTGGGGTTTATGGACCGGGGGTGGTGAAGTTATTTATTTATTTATGAAAATGATCCATAAGCGGAGGATTTGTGGTGTCTCGTCTCCCGTGGCTTCGATTGGCGACTTTTGGTATGAGGCTGTTGATGGGAAGGAATCTATAAATTCTTTGATATTGAAAATTTTTTGTTTGGTTTATTTGGTTATAAAATAAAAAAATAAAAAAAAAACTCTTGAGAGAAATGAAAGATTGATTTTTTTTTTATCTTTTACAAGTTATGTAATTTTAATTAATCAGTTTATTTTAAAAAATATATTTATAATTAATATTAAATTTATACAATACATAAATTTAATTATATTTATTAATAAATTTATATTTAATTTTATTTTATTTAAAAAATAAACACTCAAATATTGAATATTATTTTTTATTAAAATAATTTTTTTAAAAATTTATTTTAAATTAAATTTATTTTTGTATTTAATAAATTTAAATAAATAGTTAATTAAATTAAATTAATTTTAAGAATTTTTTTATTTTTATTAATTTTGTTCCGTTTAGAAAACAAAAATGGAAAATTTAAAAGGAGTAATTCGTTTTCTTTTATTTCCTTGAGAGAAAACTTGAGTAGATTTTTTTTATGCTCTTTTTAGAAAAAAAAAGATAAATTTGAGATATTTTATTTTTTTGAAAATAAAAATTTGAGAATAGTTTTTCTTATCTTTTATTTTTCTTTGTCAAAAAATTTTGTAATGAGAAATACTTAATTATAATTAAAGTATGATTTTATAATTCTTATTTAGTTATAATTAACTTTATATGAATTGATATGTTAATTATAATTAGGTTATTATTAAATTTAAAAAAAAAAAACGATTAATAAAAAAGAGATAAAAGTTCAATGCGGCTAAGCCCCAACTTCCACAAGAATCACGTCAGCTTGCCCATTCTGCTCCGATATGACGGAGTGGAGTGGAAGGAAGAAATAGATTTGGGCCCAGTAAGAAATCCCACCAGTGAAGACCCAAAGCCCAAACCCAAGTCCTAAGATTTCAATTGGGCTTCAAAGGACATCCGAACCCACAAACTGAGGCCCATAATCACACACACACACACGCACGCACCAGTGAAGTGAGCCCCCATGAACAGAACTGCTTCGTAAAGAAACCCTAATTACAATGCTATCTCTCTCTCTCTCTAGATATATAAATATGCATAGAAAGAGGGGTTTTGGATGCCTACCCCATCAATCGCTCTGTGCCTTGGTGTAAGCTTGCCGCTGCTGCCACCACAAGAGCAGAAACAATGGCGGACAAGGCCGTGACCATTCGCACTAGGAAGTTCATGACCAATCGCCTCCTTTCCAGGAAGCAGTTTGTAAGACTATCTCTACTATCTCTCTTTCTCTCTCTCTCTCTCTCTCTCTCTCTCTCTCTCTCTATATATATATATATATATATATATATATATATATATATATATATAGATGAGATCAACACATGGGTGGGCCGGTGATGTAGGAAAATATTTGCTACTCTTGATGGGTTTCAAAGAAATCCATTTGATGAATCGTTATCCACCGAGATCTCTGAGGCCATTATATCTCTCTCTTTCTGGGTTTCTTTTGCGTAAATTTGGTGCTTGTGTGGTTTTGCAATTTAATTTTCCGTGTGCTTTTCTAAGAAAGTTCTTAGCTTTGTTAGTTACAACTGCTTAGATAACATTCATAATTGGTTTTGGAACAACGCCATTTGGTGAAATTGGCTCTTATTGTTGTTCTTCTGTTGGCATTCGCTAGACTTGTCTTCTTCTTCTTTTTTTTCTTTTTGTTCAAACACGAAAAAATGGATTGATGGAAATTGGAATGACAAAATGATTTAAAGTATTGGATTGAGGTTAAGATTCTGGGCATGATTGTTTTCTGGGTTTACCTTCTGAAATTTGATGTTATCTTCCTACTCATTCTGTTGTTGGAAAGTTTTTGAAACTCAGATGTATTTGGTTTAAGCTCTAGCTTGGACAATGCAGGTTATTGATGTTCTTCATCCAGGAAGACCAAATGTTTCCAAGGTTTGCTGTCTACCTTGATGCAATTGCAGCTTGTTTTGAATTTTTGTTGTTTTATCAACTCCCTTTCTGAGACTGCTTTGCATATTTCATCTTTCTCTGGACAGATGAATGTGTAATATTTGAGGTCTTTATGGAATCAAGACTCTTTTTCTTTTCAGCACATTCTTATTATATTTGTACATGGCTATTGGTTATGCTGAGGTCTCAAAAGAATGGCAAATAACAGTTTCTCATTTTTTTTTAATCTTTCATTGCTGAATTGATTGATGTTTTCGTTGTGATCTTGTCCAGCAGTTGATTCACTGAATTCTCTGTGTTGTCTATTAATTCTTGTTATGCAGGTGGAACTGAAGGAGAAGCTGGCAAGTTTATATGAAGTAAAGGACCCGAATACAATCTTTGTCTTCAAGTTTAGAACTCATTTTGGAGGTGGGAAATCTACCGGGTTTGGTTTGATTTATGACACTGTTGAGAATGCAAAGAAGTATGAGCCAAAGTACAGACTCATCAGGGTAAGTCTTGAATTTTTATGCTGTTCAGAATGCCCCTTATGCAAAATGATTTACACGATTTTGGAGTGAAAAGGAATGGTAATGTGCAAAATATTGATTTGAAAGTGCTCTAGTGGGTATGCGCACAAGAATATAGAATTGAAACAAAAAGGATTCATCAGATTTGGAGATTTTGGGTCATGTTTTGATACTGGTAAATATGGATGGGTTTCAGGTGCAACTGGTGAATGCGGGCATCTTCCATCACATATTTGTGTTTGCTATTGATGCTTGATCTCACCTATCCAGATTATGCCGCCCCTATTATAGACATTGTTAATGTATTGGCTGGTTGATAGCTGAAAGAATGATATAGCTCTATTTCTGTTTATTTGATGGTGGTGGTGTGTTCTCTGGATCTTATATAACTGACTATCTGTGCTGAACTATTCATCTGGTATTTTGCAGAATGGACTCGATACTAAGGTTGAGAAGTCAAGGAAACAAATGAAAGAGAGAAAGAACAGGGCCAAGAAGATGCGTGGAGTAAAGAAGGTAAAAACTAATAACTGGTTTTGTTAGCTTTATTCTTGTGTTACAACTTAATCTCTCTATTTCTTTGATCCGCTATTACTTCCATAAGAGCAAAGACGAACCTCACTTATGTTAATCCTTGTTATGCAGACAAAGGCCGGAGATGCTGGCAAGGCTGGAAAGAAGAGATGAGCTTTCAAGGGCTTTGTGATAAATCTTTGTATGCCATCTTCTATCAGTCTAGGCATTTTTGGGATGGAATATTTTCTTGTGTGGATGTTTGTGCCATCTGATTTTTAGCTTTATCACTTCTCAAAGGATTAATTTCGAGAGATTTATTTATGCACTCCCAGCAATTTCTGCCTCAGTGATTAGTGATAGTAGGTGATGTTTTGGCTTTCCGATTTTTCGTGTGGAGCTACTTGAAATTTCTTTTGAGCCAATAATTGTGCTAACATTCCACTTTTAACTTTTCTTTCTTTCAATGCTAAGAGATCGTAAATTTCAAACCTTTTAAGGACAACTATTATCATTTATCAAAAAAAAAAAAAAGATAACGACAATTATTAGGTTTTTCTTCAACTAATGATGTCATATTATAATTTGTCAAACCATGTCACGCTTATAATCAAGATACTATATCAGTGATGGTGTCAATGCAAAGCTTTGAATTATGGGTCTTTTTGTTACCTTGAAGCCATAAATAGCATCTCTTTCATAACGTGAAGCAACCAAATAGTGGGATCTGAAGAAGCCAGACTTTGTGGCAATTGAATATTTGTGCATAGTGGCAAATCGGTGTCATGTCCATGTTAAGTGCATTGCATTGCCCCTTCAAGAAGCTTTAAACTTTGTCAATTCTCCATTCTTACTCTTGAACTACATATATATATATGTAGGCAATGGTGATATAAGGGGAAAATGGAAGGAAATAGAAGTTTCGACGAACATTGGATTGTTGTTTTATATGAGCTTAATGGTTAGTTGGGGTAGCATTGTACACTCGTTTAAAATATATATATATATATATATAATCAATGACTAGCGCTTGATAATGGGCAGTGGTCCAAAGAAAATGTCGGCTGTCAAAATAAATATGCACATATAATATAATATATTATCTTGTGTTTTATTGTACCCACGCACGTTACAAATATTTTAATACATTTTAAAAGCGTGATACATGCATCTTTGGTATGCAGGCCGGTGAGACAGGATCAACGCAGATTCATAGGAAACATCATAAGTAGTTACTTTTAATTATATATTTATAATAATTTGATATATAATTAATTATAATTAATAATACATATTACAAATATTCAACCATATTAATGAGTATGATAATAGTAAGGTCCGAAGATTGGGACGAAGCCCATTGTGTCTGTGGGTCTGTCCACGTCACATCCACTTTCCTTTTCATATTCATTTTGTTCTTCTCTTTCCCTTAACAGAGAGGGCGAAGAGATTTGGTGCGTGAGTGTATAAATACTATAAATTCGCAACCTATTTTATCTCCTCCGTTTTCTCAATATTTCTTTAAAAACCCAATTTTCTTTTTCCTTTCAATTTGATCATGGAGGAAGCTAATGGTGGTTGGTTCTCTTGCTCAAGTTTCTTTCTTTTTAATTGTTATCTTTCCTGGGTCTTGTTTTAAGCCTTTCCTGTTCTTTCTATTCTTTGGGTGGCGTGTTATGATTCAGATTTTCTGTTCTTGTATTCTTTTTGGTAGTTGTTTGTTAGTTGGATTGAATTCTGATGTGAAGTTTCATTCTTGGGGCGTTCTCATAAATTTTTGTGGGTATGCATCTTTGCTAATGTACATCTTATGGTTAAGCACTGATTGTGATTACAGGTTTTGTGCAATTTGATCCATTCTTCTGAATTCTCTAGTGGGATTTTGAAATGGGTTGATCTTGGTTTTTGATCTTTGTGCAATTTTTTTTCCCCCCCATTTTGTTGTTACCAATGTTTGGTATCTAGAACTGGGACCTTATTTACCAGTATTGAAGTCAGGCGTCTGTCTTGCTCTCAGATAAAGTATAATGATTCCTTTAATCTCCTTCTCGCTACTCATTTTGGGTGTGTTCATGGTGAAAACTTTGGGCTTTTCCCGTGCCCATCAAAAGATTTTGGGACATCTAAAAATAGCACCTTTTTCCTAACTGGTTTTAGACACTCGAGATTAAGGGGTGCCTTTGTTTTGATCTACTGATCTGCAATGACCACAGTATTACTTTTTGATTTGCAATTATGAGAGATTTCAACGTCTGTGACCTTAAAATTATATCCAAACTTATCAATGACTATGATGATGTAACTGTGGGAGCCAAGGATTGAAAGCCTTAGGAGTTTTATCATAAAGGGGGGCCTTCAAGTATGTCATCTACAGCACTGGCACTGCTTTCAATGTGTTGTCATGTTTGGTGGTTTGGATGGTATTCTAACATTGTCTTTTGTTTTTTGGATAGTTGTCACATTTTTACTTTTGTCATTTTGACAGTGGTGGAAGCCAAGGATGGAACTATTTCTGTGGCATCTGCATTCGCTGGTCATCAAGAAGGTGTGTCAGTTTTGTGGCTCTATCTTTATTTTTATAACTCGTTCATGCCTTATTATGACGAGTCATGATTGAATTTGGTTTGTTCTTGGGACCATCATCATTGTTGCCTCTCTTCATAGCTATTTACAATCATGGTTCTTTTTCTCTGATTGTTCCACCAGCTGTTCAGGATAGAGACCACAAATTCTTAACAAGAGCAGTTGAAGAAGCGTATAAAGGTGTTGAATGTGGAGATGGAGGCCCATTTGGTGCTGTTGTCGTTTGTAAGGATGAAGTAGTTGTGAGCTGTCACAACATGGTTTTGAAACACACAGATCCAACTGCACATGCTGAAGTTACAGCTGTTAGAGAGGTTAGGCTTGAAATCATCCTATTTTGTTCCATTTATCCACTTAATTGTTTAAATTCCATCACAACTGTGCTAAATTGTTTGCCAAAATGGACTCAGGCATGTAAGAAGCTCAACCAGATTGAACTCTCAGATTGCGAAATATATGCTTCGTGCGAGCCTTGTCCAATGTGCTTTGGTGCTATTCATCTTTCAAGAATTAAGGTATCAGAGCTATAACTCATCATAGTCTTGGGACATTCATGCATTATTTCATTCTTTTTTATGGGATTTTAGTATTTACTTCTATTGGCTTCTCCCTACAGAGGTTGGTTTATGGAGCCAAAGCTGAAGCAGCTATAGCAATTGGCTTTGATGATTTCATCGCTGATGCATTGAGAGGTACTGGGTTTTACCAGAAGGCTAACCTGGAAATCAAGAAAGCTGATGGCACTGGTGCTCATATTGCTGAACAGGTGTTTGAAAAGACCAAGGCAAAATTTACCATGTATTAGTTTATTGAATGTCATCTGCTAATTTCATGATTTGTTGTAAAATGCCTGAACCTGTTCATGGAAGTCTTCTTTTACATAATTTGAGAACACAATATATGAATTCATGTACAACCTTCTTCAACTTCAATGTTGAATGGATATACAATTCAAGTCACCATTCAATGTGGTTTGCTAGAATTTTTCCATGGTTCACATTTTATGTATTTTTCACCAGTCAATGTCATACAACATATATTTAACCAAAAAAAAACAAAAAAGTGAAGTAGTACACTATGTATTCTTATCATGCTTATGGAATTAGATTGCATAAGGGTTACCATTTCATCCAAGCTGAGTCTCTTTCTTTTTTGGGTCAGCAGAGGAGATGGTTTTACCGTCATTTGAGGAGAGTGGGGTGAGCTGGGGGGCGGGGGTTTGACTTCCTGCCGCCGAGGCCCAGCTGAGTCTTGCGATATGGTTTTAAAACGAAATGAAGGAAATTGAGGAATGCTTCTCAAGCCCAGAAGACTCAGAGCCTGTCATGGCAGGCTCAGAGAAGGGGCGTGGCAGGATAACAACTGCTGAAAGCATGTATACGGTAAGCCCACTCCAAGATGAGTATTCTTTTATTCCTGACTTCAACAGAGGCCCACAGTCTTGTAACTGAAAGTTCAGAAGTTGAGGCCTTCAATGTCATATCGTTATAAAGAATTAATACGCATTCTCTATTGTGTTTTTTTTTCTCAAACAACCCGTCAAAACTCCCTAGCGTTCACTAGAAATAACAGACCGAAACGTTCAATACAAAGTGAATTGCACACGTCTCATACGCGACCATACACATTGAACCATCCTAACTATTTATTGCACATTTTGTCTTCCGGCTGATTATAATTAACTCTGGTTTCGGATGGAAAAGACTAGCACCAAACTGCATAGAAACGTGGGACACATGCTAACACTAACATAAAAATTATTTTCTTAATGCCTTTTGCAATCAGATTCCCAGTAAAGGGAAGACCAACTGAAAAATCTACATTCTACTAGAGTAAACAAAACCCACTATTAGGGGGCCCTGCCTGTGCAGAGCCAGACAACCATGTGAATTAAGGCCTCCCTTCACTAAAATCTCACTGACAATACAGTGCAAAAACTGAAAAATTTAGGAACACTACCTGAAATTTTAGCACAAAGTGAAGTTCCACCACGCAGGTTTCAACTCCCAAGCACAGTTTGCATTAAGTTTCTTTCAGTAGCATGGTACAGTATACACCAAGTGCATTAAATTACAAGCAATAAGTTTTCACATTTTCTTCAATGTCACGGTAGCTCTAAAATTACTTTCATCTACCAATCCTGGCGTATAAGCTTCTTGTGACCAAGGAAGTAAGGAGGGCCGTAGGAATATGAAAAAAATAAAGCCGAGTAAGAGAAAAGACGGTAAAGCCTTAAAATTTATTACTGTATTTACTTCTATGAATATAGAATACATGCAACGGAACTCTCATAGAAAAATTCATCACAACTTGCTTTCCCCACACGCAAGCAACAGGGATTGATCCCAGGGAGTAAGGCTTTCAGTGTTTTCGTTTTTCTGGGATTCATTTGGGCTTATGGTAGGGGTTGCATCCGACTTAGACTCCTAGTAGGGCAGGCATCGATCAAAACTTGTAAGCCAAATTGAAGACGCACAAAATTATGAAGACATTTTCATCTGAATTTGCCGATGGATATGTACTAGGAACTCAACATAGGACAGACCGCCTGTCGGAACCTTGTCTTCAACCAAGTATGATAAGAACAACATTCCTGCCAAAAAAAAAAGTATCAATTGTTTTTATTAACACATTTCGAGTATCTTGATATAACAATTAATAGTACAATTTCCTAGAGTGCAGCGTAAGGCAGGCAAAACAGAAATTTCAACCATGGATTCTCTACAGTAATTGATGGCATGCATCACAGATGTGTTCACAGATAGCTGCAGACACTAGGTCTGTATGGTCCATTAATAAATAGCCACCAGATGCCATTTCCGTCAACATTGTGAATATCGAATTCAATCCATTACTACTTATAACTGATCACCAGAAAAGGGTTGGCGGGGAAAGTACCTTAGCGCCACAATAAAGGGGAGTGTTAGCAATGTTATGAGGATTAGTTTGGTTTATCTAGTTAAAGGCCAAATGTGTTGGCAGTGAGGAATAATACTTCCATGACTCGTATTAAAGGGTAGTTCCATTAACTGACCTGATGGATCTCCTTTCTTGCATAACTTCAAGCTGCAAGAAAAATATGATGAAACAAGAATTATATAGGCAAATTTACTCATCCATGAATTCCAAGAAGCCATCATAGAATGCTTTTTCTAATTAAAAGAGCTTATTAAAGACAACTCATACCGCAGGTAAGAACATCTCTGGCGTCGTATCTCATTCACAATGTCATTTAACTTCTTTGACAAAGGATTGTCAAATTGCTGGAGTACAAACTGAGCACACACAAATAGTTAGTTGCAAAAATAACAACTGAATAGACAATATCAGCAAGAAAAAAGGCACATTTTCTGACACACACCAAGCACAGAAATCCACATATTTCATATGCTTTATAATCCTATTAACTTAACACCATGCCTCACAAGAAGTTTATAGAAATAACTGAATTTAAGCATGCAGTACATGATCCTTCTAACAGAAAAACAGAAAATTTTTCGTGAGAAAATTGAGACGTGACCCACCCTCCAACACCCCTATGAATGTCATGAAAGCCATAAAATTTTCCTCCAAATTGGCTCCCAAACAACATTTTTAACTGCTCTCTCAATCTTAAACTTGAAGAAACATCTGGTCAACATGATACTAGTCTCCAGCACCAGACCCTTTCCTAGCACATGGGAGAGCTACATCCCTGCCTTTAAGGTTGATTACTTGCTGCCTCCAGTCAGAAGCTCAGACATCAATTGTCCTCAATCAACTCTTACAAAACCAAAAAGGAAGACCCCAAATGAGGATAAATTATAATTACCTGAGCTGGAATTTCATCCAACAGGGAAGTTCCAAACAGTTGGTGCATGATGTTTGAGTCAACCGAGCTTCCTAGGTATATTAAACAATCCTGACCATTCTCAAGAAGATAAATTCCATCATCACTCATATGTTCACTAGAGAGCGGAAGTGTTTGGGGAATAAGAGATCCATCATCTCCTTCCTGTCAACAAGTAGAGCATTAGTATTGGAGTCAATTAAATAAACTCAATGAACTTGATACATTAAGTATCATGAATAGCTCATGCCTGCAAATCAAGGTCATGGATACCAATCATTCTAGGGTACACCAGGGGAATTGCTAAAGGAGCAGAAACTGATGAAGCATAATTGATCCAAAATGAACGATCATCTATTCTTCCATCAGTTCTCAATCCTGTACTTTTAATCAATGCTGAAAAGGCAAAAAAAAGAGAGTGAATTTTTGTTGTATACAATCTTCCTAAAAATTTGTTTCAACAGCTTACTGATGTGCATTCAAAGTCTCACATGTGCAGTTGGATAATACGTGTATTATTACACATTAATGACATAGATAACAAATGAAAAAAAAGCACCAAAAGTAACATAATTTAACTCATATATCAAAGCTTTCAGCACAGAAAACATTTCCACTTGAACTTTCAGGAGCAGTCTTCCGGAAAAGAAGCTCAGACGAATAGCCTGAGGACTGGGTAAACCAGACTAATTTGCAGGCATTAAAGTATCAGTTTCATAGCAACTAAATACCCATCAAGTTCCAAAACGTACGAAGTCTTAGCATAAAAGCCTTTCAACTATCAGTTTTATAAGCACAGATCACCATCTAGGATACAGCACAAAGCAATTTGTGGGAAAGAATGTACCAATTGTATAGAGAGGGAGAAGTTTGAGCGCCTCTGGAAGAATAAGTTGTCCTGATGATGAGACTGTTGCGCAAAATTTACGATATGAAAGTAAAATGTTTATGCAGAAATTTGTCACTTGTTCTCGAACATGAAGGGGTGGGGCAGAAGGAACTTCATTTGCCGCTACAAGGACAAGGATATTGGAGAAAAGTCAGTCTCAAACCAAACTTCAACACAGATGGATATAAAATTGGGGTATAATATCACATATGGATAAAAGTGTTTCTTTTTTTTGGGGGGGGGGGAGGTGTTACAGACAAAAGGATGGACAACATATAGAGGACAATTATACTTAAACAAACTCAAAGGTAAAGTTTGCAGGATAATTTTTGAAATTCAAGTGTAGTTCTGCCCCTGAAAACTCAAATCATTGAATCCAAAACCTTCTAGTAGAGAAGAGGACAAACAGACTAGATGTAGCACACAACTTAAAAGAAACAAATTGTTGTTGAAAAGCATGTCATACTTCCATAAATACGCAATTTGAATGTCATGTCAGTAAGCGAAATGATAATTTCCCAGGACAATTTTATATGGAATGTAAACATGAACAACTGAATTCTGAAAAGCAGATCACAGTTGAGACAAATATAAGACACTGCAATCAAGGCAACAAGTTGAAAATGTGGAAGAGCTAAATCAGTACCTTGCTTTAAGAAACATACAAACTGTGTGTCCAAGTCAGCCATCCGGAACAAATTACTTAAATTATTTGTGCAAGGCAAGGATAGAGTCGAAACACGAATTCTTCTTTGGCCATACACGGTGGTGTACAGAAGGGCACACTGAACAATGAAGCAAACAAAGTGAAAGGAATCAGAGTAAATCATCTACCTATCAAGTAGAAACTTCCACGGCAAATCATAGCAATTTTAACCTTCAACTTCTATTCACATTGTGATGGAAGGTTGGCACCAGTTACAGTGTATTAACTTGGATGAAAAAAGACTTTCATGATAAGCATGTCAATGCAATCAAGTACCAAATCCATGTACCATAAACACAAATGACAAGACTGTCTCTCTCAACCTGCATCTCCACTACCCCTTGGTTTTGATTTCCTTCCCCTTATGTTGCTCGTGCCAACTAATTATTTACACGTTTATCATGATTAATCCTGTTATTTATGCAAGAATCACTCAACCCAGAAACTTAAGCTTTGGTGAGCCTGTTGAAGTGAAAGCACAGACAAGGACAGGCTTGTCATACCTTGCACTAAAACTCAATTCAGTTATGACAAATCAGGAGTGGAAAAATATGAACATGTGCTGAGTTGAGTGACAGGTTCTAATACCTTACTGCAGAGCCAATCAACCCAAAAACTTGAATTATTGGAAAAAGTTAAAAGACTGATTTGTACAATTATTCTCTAACATTACTCTCTGTTATGGATTGCTCAAGCTATAAACAATCACATTGAAACAGCATTTACAGGTAATTCATTCAGAGGCCCTTAATGTCCTTCATACTCTCCACCATCCTCATATGCCCTCTTCCTCAAGCACACTCAACTGCCATGTGTTAAACCTGTATCTCTCTTTTCAGAGTCCCAATGTTAACCACATCCAAGTTGATTTTGTTGCCCAAAATTTCCCTTATTTTTGGGTATATCAGAAGAAAAAAGAAATTTTCCTTTCTTCAACTATCACAAATACGGTTAAACAGAGGTCTTTCAATAAAAGAAGATGGAGTAAACATAGGGGAGAAAAAAAATGCTTTTAGACAAAGTGATGAATTAAGAGAGGAGCAGAGTAGGATTTGATCATTGTCAGGTTATCATGAATGCAAAGCATCTACAGCCAAGTGAGAAGCTGGAATGGCCATGCTTTCTTACAGAGAGTTGGTCAGGAAGAAATCAAAATCTTATGCGCAATTAGATTCAGCCAGAGAGCTATAAAGCTACAGAGGGTCCAAGAGAGGAACGATTCACAAAGATTCAGCTTGGCTTGATGAACATGGGGTAAATGGGAAGAGTGCAAGCCTAGTATCAAAATGGATGGGCATCAAGGAACTCTGAAGGTTTCATCAGCAGATCACACAAAGCAAATGAGAACAGGTGGGCTCATATTCGACAGAAATTAGTCACAAGCCTGTCAAATGAATTGCTTGTCCACCTATAAAATTCAAGTCCTTGTTTGCATTGCTTTATCAAGGTTCAAATGGTATAGTGGAGAAACTCAATGAACCAAACTGCAACCAACACTATACATTAAGAAAGCAAATGTAGCCAAAAAAGGATCAAATACATTAGCAAGGGGTGTAAAAAATATGATAGGTACCTGAAATGCACATTCTGAGCCATCCTGCAGCTTATCATCATGTTTTAGTGCCACCATAATAGTTTTATCACAATCAATCTGCAAGGCAAAAATGCATTATAAGTAAGCAAAGCTATTCTTCAACTCAGACAGGAGCTTGTTAAAGCAAGTTTCTAGCCCTTTCCCAGGATTTAATGTGTGACTTGTGAACATCATTTTAGACTCGGTCTGACATCTATGCTTACAAAGGAAAAGCAATTAAATGTATTTAGTAAAATTAATCTCAATTTTGAATATTTTGGAACGTAATGCAGCAGTTGATAGCAGAAAAAAATCAACTTTAGGCATCAGCAAACAACACAATGAAAATCGATTAGTTTGTGGAAGCATATACAAACCCCTGGCAGATCCACATCCGTTGGAATGCGCTTACAAAAGTTCCCATGGTATTCTTGAACTTGAATGCCCTTCAAAGAGAAAAGTCAACTACAGTTATGACAGCATTTTCCAATGTTAAGAACACAAAGTCAAATCTATTAACAATAGATGGGAAGAAATCAACAAACTCAGTTACAGAAATAAGAATACCTGGCTGCATCTGACGCGCATCACTGCCTCAAAACCTTGAGGCCTTGTCACATTCCATCTAAGATCATTGTAAAGCTTTGCAGGATCAGACACAGCAGAGAATGGGTAATAGTAATGAACCTGAAACGGTGTGACATTAAAACCTAAAATGAGCCAACCAGGGATGAAACTTAACACTGGTACAGCTTAGAGCTGTGGGCACTGAACTGAGATGCAACATGTTATTCTGATTCAAATTATAGTTCATGCAATGCAAGTACATACATATTTTAGACTATCTGTAGTACCATGATGTTTACCCTCTCAGCTTAGCTTCAAGAAAAGAAAGTGGCAATATTCTAACAAGTTTTCCCACAATATCAGGTACTATACTGAGAGATTAACTCAAGGACCCAACTCACAATATCCTAAAACGAATATAAGCTCCTCCAAAAATAATTGTTGGAGCTAACTTCATTGCTACATTATTGGGAACAACTTTCCTTTATTTCAAGATAATGTGACATTGGGTTCAAACATCTTTTTTGGCCAAAGCCATGAAAAGTCAAGAGGAATGCACAGTTCTGCATGAGCTTGACTTGACTCTGAAGCACTTCATGATTGAAAACAAGAGGTTTGAACATTACAAGGAACTGCAGGGACCAGCGAGGGAGATGATGAGAACGAGAGAAGATATGAAGACAATGTGCAACAAAATGTCACAGGACCAGGTCTCAGTAATAAGGACAATACTTAAAAAACAAAAAAATGAAGTTCCATAAGGGATTAAAAACATGAATTCTATACTAGCATGTTATTGTCATTATGGTAATAAAGACTGATGCAGAATTGATACTTTGGGGGTCAATAAGTAATGTCACATTCCCAGGCAACAAAATTTGGGAATCAAATATTTTATACTTATTAATACCTGTCCTCCAGTTGTCTTTGGGATGACCGAGATAGAAGCAATGTCCACATATGACTGAGTAGTGATGAATATATCAACACAGACCTGGAGCCAATGCCAAAAAGGAAACAGACTCATACAAATCACACTCAGTGCCTGTAACCAAACTGACTCTACCAGTTAATGATTAGGAGTAGACAGGGTAATTGGAGGGCTACCTGATACTCAGCAAATTCAATTGCCATTTCCTTCAGGGTTTTGTCTGCTGGTTGAAGTAATTTATGGGCTTCCTGCATTCCCATAAAGAAGAAATTATCTGATACAAAATTAAAAGGCCCTGGTTTTCTAATACTCAGTTTCTACAGCTCACAACTAAGACAAGATATAAACAACAGAGTTAACAAACACTTGAAATTAAAATGACTATGAAATCTTGCAGTTCACCAAGTAACAGGTCCTTTTTCTTTACTCTTATAATTTTTGGCAAGGGGAAGAAGGATTTAATCCAGAGCATCAGAAAGACAGATCGGATGTAACACATCCTATGGTGAAGACAATCATCAAAGATTATAATCAGTTAAAGTGAGGACAACAATTAACTCTGCTAGAGACAAGAAGAGAGGGAAAACAAGGCCAAGCAATCTGTTTAGAAATTCATAAGTTTCTAATGAGAATAAAAATATGTATATTTGGCAATTTTTTTCTTGAACTTGGTATTTTTGGCAATGTTAAGCATTGCCTAACAGTTGAAAGGCATAACACATATACTTGGAACAAAAAAAAAAAAAAAGAGCACTTCAAACAAATTTTGGAGGCACCAAAGAAAGGGCATGTCCAAAAAAAGTCACCGAGGTTCATAAAGACTGGAAAGATGTAACATTTGACAAGTCTCCACCACTAGGCACCAATAAGATAATCTTCATTAGTTCTTATCTTAAGCAAACTGCCAACTCAAGAACATATACCCATGTGTCCTTACCTTCTCCCCGGCAGAGACATTACTTCTTCCCTCTGCCTCTCTCGCAGAAAGGGCTCCAATACCAACTGATGGCAAGACTGAAAACAAACAACAAACTTCAGATTGTTCCAGTACATTAAAGAAAAGGGCTGAGTAGAATGTAATTTCTTTTGGGATAATTAATTAACAAAAAGTAGAAAGTGCTATAGCAGATGATGTTAAACTTGAGAGCTTAAGAGCATAAAGAAGCATCCTGAAAAACAAATACATGGTCTAGAGCTACACAGAGCAGAAATGTAAAGTGCTAACCATGATTTGAGCAAAAGAATCAGTAAGTCACCTGATTGAAATACCAGAAGCTTCCCTCCAGTGCTCTTCATTGCCATGAAAGCTGCCTGCGAAAAGAGTAAAGAGTGAAATCAATTTTCAGACATATCTTTTTCAAATGCAAATATAATCCATTAATCCACATGCATGAGTTCTTCAAGCAGATACTTCAATTACCCAAAGTGGGCAGAGATATAAACCAACAGGGCAGACTCCCACAAAAGAACAAAACATAATCTAGCCAAGCTTCTTTGAAAAATAAAATAAAGCCAACAAATACACAATTAAATTTTGCTTTTTTTTGACTCCAGACACTACATTTAGAATAACAAGCTTATTCACTCCCACTAAGCTCTTTACACATCTGCTACTATTTTTCTGCCTGGAATATTAAAAATTTAGGCACTATGAATAAAAAGGAGCTTCAACCAGAACACCATACCTTAATTGCAGCACCAAAAGCTGATTCAGCTGTCCTACTATTCTGAAACATCGTTGGGATGCTTTCCAGTAGCAGCTCTAAATGTTGACGGCACTAAATCCATGCAAAAATGCATAATAAAAACACAGAACTATACACATAGATGCATACAATTAAGCAAACAACACTAACTCATACATTGGTTCACTCATTAAAGGAATAACACAGAGCTCTAGATAGCGAACCTCGGGAAGTGGAACGATAACATCAGTTTGCAGAGGAGTGTATACATCTTTCACATCAGGAACAATAAGCATTAATGGCTGCAAATGTGCATCACATGTCAAAATCAGCCCTAAAACTTGGCATATGTTTATCTACCAATTTTTGGCAAAGCAGCATAGAGATAACTCATATCAAAGCCTAATAAAAGCATGAATAAAGCAGAGGATGTATTTTAGACTTAATTACCAATGGAAGTGAGAGATATTGGACCAAAAAGTGTTTTAATGATTCTTCAATGCCTCAACTCTTTGCCTTTAAACATCAAAACCCATTGTTGCGACAGTTGAGATAAGTACTTCAAAGACAGGTTTATGACTTCAAAGACAGGTTCCTGATTTTTGTAGACTTCAAATCAATGTTTGCCTACCAATATTTTGGGGAAAAAGCAATTCCAGTAGAGTATGTTTGCAGTTCCATCTGTCCATAATAAGATTCCCTCCTAACAGGCTATTGAAAATTAACCTCTATGCATTCCATATAAACATCCTTCAGGGAAAAAAATCAACATGCATTTTTCGAAAAAGTATTTGTCAAATAGGTTCCATAAAACTTTAAGAGAAGGCATTATGATGTAACTATATGTTTACCTGCTGTAATGCACGTTTCAAATTGTAAAAATGAATTGTAGAATCAAATGTCGCAATTCCCACCATTGTTCTTGGCCCTTCCTGAAAAGATAAATTAATGGACATATCAGCGACTGAAATCACCTTGAAATTGACTAAATTTTCAATAGCAGAAGAACTACAATACAGAATATACCATAAAATTAGGCCAGAATATGCATTGGAGATTGAGATAAATGCATAAGTGCAAGCTAATTAAACTTGGCATAATGGTAATAAAAATGAAAGCATCTTAGTGCCATCAAAGATGCGACACAGGACTCAACTACATGATTATGCTATAAAGTCCTGTATATTTGAGACCGAACTCACTGGAAGGTCACCAATAACTTGATTGATTGAACTGCAAGCCGCAGCAGTTGCACCCGTCTGTATAGAATTCATGGATACATCAATAAGGAAGAAATACACAGCTGGCATTGGATCACGCACCTGGAACAAGATAAGAGAACAAACAATGACATATCCAGTGAACCAGAGAACACACTAAGAAGAAAATTAATAAAATACAAAAGAAAATTGACAAAAAAAATGTTGAAAAAAAATTCATTTTGTAGAACAGCAACTAACAAACCATGTATTCTTTCGTGGCTACAAATTCAACTGTTCCCCTGCACAGCTCAGGCCTTTCATCTGCATCCCTGCGTCTACCATCTGGACCCAGATTGCAGTGGTAATCACGAGGAGTCTCATCAGTAAATCCTGCCAAGAGATGCCAAATTCTATAAAGTTGCCACCTTACTATAATATTCAGCATGACCAAAATGGCCAGAATTAAAGGCAATAAAACTGCAAATTGCAACTCTTATTCAATCTAGAAACTGTGACTAATTTCCCCAAAGAACTAACTCAAGCATGGACTCAATGGCAACAGCTGACTTGTAGCAACCATTGCACTGCTCATAAAGGCCAATAGACTTAAATGCTGAATTGCTTTGCAAATTTCACAAAAGTTCAGTTTTTAATACACAAACTCCAAGTAATTTCACCAGCATACATACAACTCAAGCAATGAGCAAAGGGTAACTGCCAGCTCCACCACAGTTTTGTTGATATGTAAACTTCAACTAATCTCTTGGAAGGACTCACCATAACTTATCAGAAACGGTCTAGGAATTGCTTAAGAGCAATAGATAATGAACTATACAGAACTGCTGAGAAGAATTTTCTTCCAAGAACAAAACGAGAAGGTAAGCACATACTATTTATCAACCTCCTTGTTTGTCTTTTTGCCCAGAGGAGGGGAGACTTAAGTCAAGGGGTAGAGAAGCAGTAAATCACATCCAAATCCAACATCAATGTTGCAGTATCACAACATCCAGAAAGCCACACAATAAAAACAGAAAACTGCATAGCAGTAGAACTAGATAGAGTATACTGACCACAAAAATTACAAATGAACCGCCTTCCCTGGTCAATGAACTTCATGAAAGGATTTATGTAACCTTTGCAACGAGAACAGCGAACTGGGCCACTTTCTCCAAAGTCCACAACCTATAAATGTAGACATTTTCACTTATGCAAATATTAAATGGGTTTTTAATTGTCTAACTGATCAAAATCAGAGAGTTAAACATGAAAAATTCAACTCCAAGAGATTGCAATTCAATTTGAGTTGAGAGACATGAGACACCAGTCAATCCAAATAATAATCATAAAGTCACAGAGAAAAAATATTAAAAAAAATAATAATAAGGTGTCGAATAGAAAGAACAAACTTTTCCTTTTCAGGAAACTATTACATTTTTTTCCTTTTGGGGGGGTTGAGGGGAGGAAGAAAGTATGGAATGCTAGAGAGGATTACGAAGAAAGCAATGGTGGATAACCTGGATGGGCTCCTCAGATGGATGAGGAAGGGCCAAAGGTTGGACCAGCAAAGTCAATGGCATGGCTGATGTTGTCAAAAGATCAACAGTGCATGGAATCTGAAAATTTTAAGCAGCAAAAGCATAATCAAGTATGTAACTGCTCATAATGAAGAAGGGAAAATCTAAAACTAAAACCAAATTGCAAAGGTCTAGCAAAACCATGCATTTTGAAAGTGTATTTTAACCTGATTGATGGTGCACCTCATGTAGCGTGGACTGCAATTCCCAGTGTCTCTAGCAATGTAATCACTTGTAGCAGGCTTCACAGCAAAAGACATTTTCATACAAAAGAATAGGCAAATACTCAAACAACTTTGCTGCAAATAAAGAAACGATAAAATGTAAAGTAAACACCAGCAGGACTCAATACCGGTGGTGGATTGGCCTGATTTCCCTGACGAGTATCATGCAGGATCACAGATGAACTTGGGATAGGCCGCGGAATTTGATTTGGGTCTATCTTTGATGTACCTGCCATTGGACTTCCAGTTTGACCAATAACAGGCGATATGGAAGTCATTTGATTGGGGAGAGGTGGAGGCACCCCAAACATTCTAGGTGATTGTCCAGAACCAGGTATTGGTGGAGGAGGGACCACCTAAACAAGTGGACAATACTCAGAATCCACTATCTATGATGACAATATGAGGAAAAGTCTATGAGGTCTCATAAAAGACTTCCTCATGATAGCATCGGCTTATCTTCTCCCTCTCTTTCTTATTACCTTTCTTTTTTCTTATAAGCACAGAAACCATTTTTAGGGCACCATGTACTTGCAACATACTTAAATAGAAAAAATGATTTGTAACATATAGAATCAATAAATATACTGCAGCGCACACATCATCAAATCTCTGCTACTATAAAAGAAAATGTACAAGATCCAGCTTGCTTACTTTTTCACCAGTATTTTATGTTATGTTAAATAAAAATTACATGCCAATTTCCAAAATGACTATTTTTGGTACAAACAGATATGCCCCAAAAACTCAATTTACTAGAACTTCAAACAATTGGACACATTAAAGATGAGAGTATAAACACATAACTGATGGCAGTTAACTTTTGACAAAATTTTAAAAAACACATGTTTCAAATTGTTTAAACATACCGGCTGAGATTGCATAGGTGATGCAAAAGGAACACCGGTCGGTGCCGACATCCCTTGAGGCAGCATTGAAGAAGGTGGCATCACTTGAGCTGGTGCTGAAAGTGGAGGCCCCTGTTGAGCACTAATCCCAAAACCACCCATCAGTGGACGCATACCTGGCACTTGAGGAGGTGCCCTAGCCACTCCCATGGTTGGTGGCAGACCCATGGGAGGATGTTGAGGTGTGCTGCCAAATGGAGGAAAGCGTGGCCCACCCTGGAAAGTGGATGCTGGTGGCCCATTACTCATTAAAGCCCCTGGTAAACTTGATGGGAGAACAGTTAAGGGGGAAGAAGAAGATGCTGCAGGACTTGGGCGAGCTCCAGGTGGTGGTGCAACTAGCCCATGAGGTGTTACCACAGAGGAAGGACCCAAAGCCTGACCACTTCCCATAGAAGAAGGCAACGATCCTGGAGGTGGTCTGGACCCAAAAGGTGCAGGCTGGCTAAAAGATGGCCCAGCGGGTCTAACTGGGGTCATATTTGGAGGCAATGTGGGTGGTGGCGATCCTGAGGGGGGCACTGAGGGTCTAGGGACCACCCCCGGAGGGGGTGGACCTGGGCGAGACAATGATGGTGGAGGGCCCGAGGAGGGAAATGATGGTGGTTGGCCGAAAGGTGAAGGCCTAGGAGCTGAATTGGGCATCAAAAAGGGCCGATTGAGATTCAAGTTTTGCATATCATCCGATAAAGAATTAGGGTGGTTTTGCTGATAATTAGGGATATAATTAGGCGGCGGCTGTTGCCTGGGTGCCCCTGGAGGCACAGGAGCTGCCATTTTCAACCAAAGCAAAACCCAACCAAGAACCCAAATTCCCTTACAATCTTCAAGAACCACGTTTCACAGCGCCAATCCTTCCAAAACAAAATCCCTTTGTAGAAACGAGATCAAACCCAAATCTATACATCGAAAAAGAAAACCAATAAAAACCCATGAATCTAAATCCGATCAATTTTCATCAAAGATTCACAACACCCACAAATATAGACTCGTAACGCATACGGATTCGAGAGATTTCCAATCCAAGATACGGGGGGAAAAAAAGGGAAGAAATAAAAAAGAAAGCAAAAAAGGAACTGATCTTGAGAATCAAATAAGAAAGAAACATTACCAGCGATAAGATAGAGTTTTGGATCTACAGATAAATGAATGATCGGCTGGGGGAGGGGCTATTGTATCCGATATGATCTTGTTTAGGGTTTTACACAAAACAGAGAGGGCGAAGGGGGAACTCGCCAATTTAGGGTTTTGGCTTTTTGGGGATCGGAAGAAGATCCAATCCAAGGTGGATCAGAGAGAGAGAGAGAGAGAGAGAGAGACCGACAAACAACGGCGGGTTTTTTAACGTTTGGAGAGACGGGAGAGAGAGAAAGACGGAGAGAGAGAGAGTGAACTTGTGAGCTGAGGGTAGAGAGAGATAGGGAGAGAGAGAGAGAGAGAGAGAGAGAGATTGCGCAGAGAGACGGAGAATAATGTTCGTGCCAAATATGGGCCACGTCGTCTGGAAAACATGTTGTTTAGTCCATTCATATTGTGCCACCTCAGCGTGGATCCCACGTAAAAATTAAACGTTGAATGTCTGTTCGGGTGGGTATACAGTAAATCATTCGGGGAATTCAATAGCAAAATTGGGAATTTTTAAAGCATTTGTGACCCCTTTCTCACTTAATATTTGGTACATTGGAAAATAACCCGTTTCTCATCTTCTTTTTGTTTTTTTTTAACTAACCTCTTACTTAATTTTTCTTGGCATGCATAAAAAAAAAAAAAATATATATATATATATATATATATATATATATATATATATATTAAAACAAGCTACCATTAACCATATCATATTGCAACAGACCAACGCTAAAACTTTCAGGATGGCCATTAACTTGAGGCTTACTTCGTGTGCCGTAGAATGTAAATCTGGATTCTCATTCTCTTTTTAGCATCCTGTCGTGGTCCTTCCTTACTGGAATAAAATTTAATTTAAATCCCTCAAATGACATCTTAATGATTAAAAAATTAAAATTTTATTTTTAATATTAAAAAATTATAAAAATAAAAAAGAATTACTTCACTCATAATTTAGTGAATCTCTTAATAAATAATTAATTAAATATTAATAAATAAATAAATATTTAATTTCGTGCTCATACCAATTAAAAGACTTTTTTGAGAGCTGACCATTGACAAGTTGAAAGGCACACCCCAGAAGACCCCTTGCTGCTTTTGATGTGCTTGGAGGCGGTCTTTTACTTTGACCTTTTCGGCCCTTCTTGCTTGGGAAGCCCAAACTCGCAATTCCCTTCCCACCACCCCTCCCACCACCCCTCCCACCTTCCTTTTTTTGTGTTTTTAACAAGGTAGGATGCATGCTAGTAGATTAGGAGGAAGAGATAGGTAGGTCTGTTGGATAAATCCAAGCAATACACACCACAAGTTACAGAGTTTTGCTTGCTAACTACAAAATTGAAGGCTTGTTGACAAGTTCTTGTAGGAAACATCGTGCTATTGCCGATCCCCCTCACGGTGCAGTTGCAAATTGCTCAACGATAGATCAAAACATGTTATGCATCACATCCATGGCTTCGCAGGAGAGCTGCAGCAAGATGTAGATTCCATGTCAGCATTCTCGGTAAATGGCATAACAGACCTTAACATTCCATTGGATTTTGGTGATACTAACATTTACGAATCTAGGGGCTTGGCAAATCTAACCTTTGAGCCAAATGATTTAGCAACAAACAAGGATGACTCGAAATTATTATGGAAAAAATCCACTCGGACAAAGACAAAATTATAGTCAACAAGGATAGACAAGGATTAACATTAATTATAGAAGATCAATATTAAACTACAGAAAAGCACAACACTCGGATACTGTGATGCAGCATACCATAGAATGACTTGAAAAACAGTTTATCCAGAACTTTGAAGCAATTGTTCTGTTACTGAAGCAACATTTCAGATGCAACACTCAGTCAGCAAACATAGCTCTTGAAGACACAGTTCAGTTTAGTGGGACACGGTAATGAACAGTGATGTTCCTCCCCTCCCCCACTTCCTCTTATTTCCAGATGTTTGTGAATGATACAACTGCATGTGGATGCCACAAGAAGATTACTGCAGTCGGAGCCAACATGTTCAAAATCAAAATCTCATTGATTGGAGCTAACATGGGGTCCTAAGAACAACCTTAGACCCAGCTCCAAGCACAGGGTTTCTATTAAGACCAAAATTTGCTCAAATACTAAACAAAAAGGAGGCCAACAGTAAGATATCCCACAGGAACTAACTTTGTAAACCAGTCTAGCAAAGTGCAAGGAACAGAAATAATAACCAGCCCATTGAAAGCAACCAATAATGTAATTCAACAAAATCTCTGCCCTTTCAAGAGCGAACAACTTTAAGACAGAAATAATAACCATCCCATGGAACACAACTGACAATAAAATTCAATAGAATACAGAAACTTACGCTTTTTCATGAGTGAACGACATAAATCACGGTAACTGTAGTCCATCCTGAACACATGATCAGTCAGCTCATAATATCGGTGAGTAAACGGAAACCATTGGTATTAAATCACAAACAGCAAATCCAAGAATAGGGCTCAATCAGTAAGACTATAACTAAAGACTGAATTGAGGTCCACAAGAATCCGTCAAGCCAGTAGTGCACAAATTCACATTGAAATAAAAATAAGACTTGTTTCTTTATTCTAATAAGTCATTCAATCTACGGATCAAACCATATCTACATGAACAAACTATCAACTACTAAATAAATTAGAGAGTCTTTATTCAACAACTGTAACATCCATAAAAGTAAAAGACCAAAGACTAAGAAGAAAAATTACTTCCTACTCTGTAGTCAACAACCAAGAACAAGAAATCTTTTACGAACTAGAAACCTACTCCGACGTCAACTACCCGCCCATAGACCGCAACTCCTTCAACTGAGCTTTAATTTGGTCCTGAACCAGCTCCAACCGCTTGGAGTACACCTCCAACTCCAGTATCTGCTGCTTCCTCCATTTCTCATCCACCATCATCTCACCTCCCCCAAAACTCAATGGCATTGCATTCATAGCCAATCCCCCTATCCCCCTTCCGCCATTCGGGCCAGCTGCCATATTACTCAACAGCTCTTTTAAAACGGGTGACAAACAACTCCTCACTGTCTCCTCGATCAAACCCGAAACACCGGCACTACTATTACTGCTATTCCCATTGTTATTGTGATCATTGGTAGCCACAAAAGCATCATTCATTACGCGCGTATCATCAAATTTAACAGCAACGGGTGCGGTACGTGGCCGGGAACGCTTGCGTGACCTTGGGGTGGACTTTTGATCGTCGATTTTGACCAACTCGCCATTATTGAAATTAGGGGTAGCGTTATGGTTAGGGTTTCCATCCTCGTCATCCAAATTACCATCTTCTACGCCAATTTTACCGATCGCGTTGCTCCAGATCTTGCGGGAAATCTCAAAAGTGGCCTGATCATGAGGGCTTTTGAAGGAGAAATCCTTACCTGAGCTGATTTTGTTGACGACATTACGGTACTTCTTCTTCAACCGGCGCAATTTCTCCACGAGCTGATTCTTATTAAAATCCAGCTGGAGCTTCGACTTGATTTGGTCGTAGAACAGCGCGGTGTCGTGGTGATTCCCGCCGCGCTGCGTCGAGTAGTCCAGAAACCCGCGGAGGAGCTCGATTTCGTCCTCATCCGTCCACAGCCGCTGAAACAACCGCCTCGATTCATCCAACTGCGGCGGCGGCGGTTTCTTCTCCTCTTGCATGACAATCGCCATCGAATCGCTCCCAACCCGCTGCCGTTTCACATCGGAAGCCGACTCGGTCGCGGCCGTCAAAGCATCGTCCCCGCCGTTAGGAACAGCAACGGTGACGACAGAGGCGGAGGGGACGGCGACGGGGACGGCTGCAGGGGATGAGGTGGAAGGGGAGACATAATTGAGGTCTTCCTCGTCTTCTTCGTCGACCAACACGTCATCGTTTACGAGCACGTCTTCGTTCTCGATATCTTCGTCGTCGTCCTGGGACGACTCCTCGTCGTCGTCGTCGAGGCCCTGGTCGAAAACGGTGTCGTCTTGCTTCAACGCCATCTTAGGAAACACGAGGGGGAGAGAGAGAGAGAGAGAGAGAGAGAGAGAAAGAGGGGTGGTTCGGTTCGGTTGGGTTTGGGGTTCATTGAGTGTCGTGAGGATGGGCTAGTATAGGGTGGGTTGGGGGTTCACGAGGAACGATGGAGTTGCGTGTTGGACTTTGGTGAACCGGAAGCGGAGGCGGTGGATCCACGCGCTTCTCCTGTTGCGTGTTCAGTACTCTTTTATCTTCGGATGCACTAGTCCACTTTTGTGTTTTGGTTTTTTTTTTTTTTTTTTTTTTTATTGAAGGTTGGAAAGTATCGGGGGAAGAAGACGACTACGCTTCGCTTGCTAGACGACGAGTCGTTCCTGGTGCGATGAACTCAAGTTGATTTAAAGTCAACGGTTTAAAGCTTGGAATTTATCATGAATATCGTCTTCTGCCACCCTTTTTTTTTCTTTTCTTGTTTTGATAATAGTCCTCTGCCAGCTGCTTATTGCCAAAGCGATGTGCAATCTTCTTCTGGACTTCCCTCCTTTCACTCGTCTCCTTCTCATAGCAACAGAAATGTGCCCCTTTCATGGATCCTGCCAAATGACCGTCCTAGAAGGCTAGAATAACCTAACAAAACCTCCAAGCCCACTGGGGAGCCTAAGTCCCTTCTTCTTAAATTGGCTCAATTGAAACTTAAAGGTTAGAAATTGCAACACTACTATGACACTGTTAACCTAAAGTTCATCGATAAAGTTTATATTTATACAAATGCTGACAATGATACAATGGTAAATAAATAATATAGATCGAAAGGGGAAAAAAAAAAAAGAAAGAAAAAGAGGGAGATAATTTAAAATTATAATCATAAAATTTAATATATATCAATTAATAAGTATATATTAATACAAAATTTATTGGTAAAAGTCTAAGTTTATACCAATGCACTGTAAGCTAACAATGACACAATAATAAGATAACAAAGATTGACGAAGTTTTTTTTTTTTTTGTTTTTAAAATAATAAAAGGGAGATAAAATAGGGTCACAGCCATAGAGTTGAACACGTAACTAATGCATGGTTTTGTGGTCAGACAATATGATTGACAACCCTTTAGCCGTTGGATTATCGTGCTGGATTCGATGATGATGGGGCAGTCTGGGTGGCAGTAATGAACTCACGCGCGTAGATGTCACGTGCAGCCCAGCGAGTTCCAGGCGCCTTTTTAACTTCCCAAAGATTTCCAAACATCCCGCCGTGGCACTCCTGCGGCTCCTCCTCCTCCTCCTCCTCCTCCTCCTCCTCGACTTCTTCATTGTCGTGTATATTTTGGCTTCTAAACAATGCTTGCCAAAGTGCCATTCATGATAATAATTTCTTGAGAAAATAGTTATTTTTTTTATATCTTAAGACCCCCGGAATATGGAATAATGTTATTGTTCTAAAGTTAGTTTTTGATTAAATTACACAAATACATTGAAAAAGAAGGAGGCAGAGTTAAGACTAAAAAAACTCTCATAATTTTTTTTCTTTTGTTTAATTACATTTATTCACATTGACTAAAAACTTATTTCTACAATTTAGTAAGATTATTAAATTGAGATGAATATCGTTATTTAAAAAAAAGTCAAAGATATAAACAAATGATTTCACTAAGGGACAAAAAAAATCCAACGCATAAATGCATTTGAGTTCGCGTTGGACTTAACATCAAATTGAAGTTCAATATTGGGCTCGTGATTGCCAGAGACGAAGTCCTACCTTAGCCCATTACATTTGCAACTCCTTTGCTTTTCTCTCTTCCCCACCTTATCCAATCCATCTCTTTCACAACAGCCAACAGCATATGCTCTTCTATGGATCCCCTTCAATTCTCCACCACCCAGAAACTTCCCACCACTAGCACAACAATAAACAGAAAAGCTTTCACTGTTTCCCATACCTCTTTACGTTTTAACTAATTAGCACTGAGGGGAGAGAGAGAGAGAGAGAGAGAGAGAGAGAGAGATTCATAAAAAACAAGCTACCAACTTTACGGGCATGGCTTGTGCAACAACAAGACCTACCTTCTCCTTCCACCTTTCTCAACTCTTACCTCCACAACCCAGATCCCATTTCCACAAGCTTCCTATGATTTCTCTTACCAAAGTCCGGAGGGCTCATTTCATTCTCCATTCCATTGATGTTTCCAAAGAAGACAAGCCACCTACTTCAGACCAATCCAATGTTCCACCATCAGAATCTCCTCCCGAAAAACCTGAACAAAATTTTGATCCACGCAGGTTACAAGAAAAGTTTGCAGTTTTGAACACTGGAATCTACGAGTGCAGGTCCTGTGGGTACAAGTATGACGAGGCTGTTGGTGACCCATCATATCCAATACCACCAGGATATCAATTTGATAAGTTGCCTGATGATTGGAGGTGTCCAACTTGTGGGGCTGCCCAGAGTTTCTTTGAGAGTAAGAGGGTAGAAATTGCTGGTTTTGCGCAGAACCAGCAGTACGGCCTTGGAGGCAATGCGCTCACTTCCGGGCAAAAGGCTATTCTGATATATGGCGGCTTGCTTTTCTTCGTTGTATTGTTTTTGCTTGGATATTTCCTGCAATAATGGATGGAACAAATTTCGCAGCTCTGTCTGTGTTACGATTATGGTGATCGTCTATTGATGATTGATGCAATGGGACTAAAAATTCAAAAGGGTCATGGTGGTTTATACAATCCTATAACTTTGATATTTGATATTTTCCAAAACAAAAAGGTACCTAGTTACCCCGTGGTTAAAATTGTTACGTGAGCACAAGAATTCGTCCATGACTCCCAATCCGAGGGCCAAAGTAACTTCAATGCGTCAAAACCAGAAGAAAGACATTTTAGGTTCTTGTAACTTACATGAAAGTCTAGGAAACTCAAATGAGTTACGATTTACACCAGCCAAAATAAATAATCCAACCCAGCAAATTTTGCTGAGCGATCTGCCTATAATACTACGTGATTTTACTCGTACATGCCTATCGTACAGTTTACTCGAATGTATCAACAGGTAATCGAAACAGATCTGAAAGAGAGCACCTGCAAGCAAGCACCCGCACTGACTGTGTCCTTATCTTAGTACTAACTCCCCTTCCAAATAGAAAGTCGATCTCAGAAGGTCGTTCCCAGACTTTACATGCATATTCTGTATGTCAAAGTAGGAACACGGCCTGATTTGCCAGAACATTCTGGCCAGGGGTATCTTCTCTGTCATGTGCCTGCAACCTTCCTTTTCCCCAAGGGATCGACTGGGGAGAATTCAATGCAGCTACACTGAACCTCGCTGAAGGAAAACATAGAAGTCCGGCCAATTCTGCTACATTGCTGCCAGTTAAGGTCAGTTTTTCTTCATGACCCTGCAGGATCTGCTGTCTCCTGAAATACCCGTGTCTTAACCTGATAAACCTGCTTTACCTGCTTCTCACTCATAACCCCTGGTGCCATTTCTTGTCTAAAGCCTGCATTTGCAGCTGGTGCTTTATGGATCCATTTGATTGGCGGTGATGGAAGTAGACCCACATTCTGCTCAAGCTGCTGATGAAAATTCTGAGCACACCCTGAATTTGGCATCCTAGGCAACACTACTGCAGGACTCCGGTTTCTCATATTTTCTTCTAATGTCAGAGTCGATATCCCCATCCTTAGATCACTGGACTGTTCACGGTGTTGCACTCTATCCTGGGTCCTAAAATTGGGTCGGTTGCCTTGCATGCCATTCGATAAGGTAGGATATCTAGGATTACTCGCTACTACTTGCTGGTTATTGTAATATCCATTATAACTGCCTGGGTTGTCACCAAAGCCCCTTTCATAACCAGATGATACAGATGGTTTCATTCTGTTGAATGTAGGATTGCCTGAGAAATTGCGATATGGCTGTTGGTCAAACATTTTGGATGCTGAGCCATTTTTTTTAATATTGAGTGTGTTCTTCACAAGACGATGAGCTGCTTCTCCCAATAAAGGGCCAACTATTGCTCCAGCTACCTGTGGCCTGTGAAACAAGACATTACAGACACATCATTGCTGTTATAGGAAATACAAGTCAATATTTATTGTTATTATATCATGAGCTTCTCCAAATGATAATTTTGACCTGGCAAAGAAACAAAAAGCAAAAGAAAGAGGCCAAGTTCAATGCTGCCTCATCTCCTGTTTTATCTCCTGTTTTCCACAAGTACTATCACCTTATATGGATTATCAAATGCAAATAGCAGTGAACAAGCAAAAGCTGATGCCATTTACACAGTAGACCCTTATGAGTGGTAAGGCTATTGTTTATGCTCCGATGAAAATTTATCATTGCAAGAATATGAAAATGCATTCTTACCTTTCCCTGCCTTGCTGCCGCCGGCCACCATTATCCTCATGCCACAGTGTGGGTAAGGGCTTAAAATCTATGGGCTTTAGTATCTGCAATATATGCATTTTATGTTACAAAAGAACCAATGATACTCATCAATGTGATCACCTGAAACTATTAAGGGTATGAAAGGCAGAAGACATTATCATAAGCATCATTTATTATAAACAACATATGTGCAACACCTACCGTGACCTAGAGGTCACAAGTTTAAGTTGTACGAACAACATCTCAGTAAATATAGTGTAAAACTGCGTAATCTGACCCTTCCCCAAACCCTACAATGTAGAAGCCACATGCACTGGGACACCCTTTTTTATGAGTAGCAGGCCCATCACAAAATTCATGGAATTGCACTTATGTTGCAAGTGCAAAAAGCCTACCATTACAAATGCTAAATCCATAATCTCATATGTAGTTAAGGCACATCCTCCTTGGCAACTGCAGCTAAGGAAAACTCAAGTTTTGTGCCAAACTCGAATGTTCAGTTACTGGAACACAAGAAATGGCTCTATTTATCACACATCATCATCTTCTACAGAAAAGTGTGGTTGGATCACTAGGTTTATTAAACATAACACTAGATTTCAACATCTCTTATCCCTCAGTAGCATTCAAAAAGTGATCTCTGATGGGAATGAGACACTAGAATACTATGTACATTATGTTTTGGGGGTGTATAAAGTGACCATCCATGTGATCAGTTCACCTCAATTCATGTCCCTAACTTTCCTGTTCCTAAACAACAAATAGTAACCCATGTTCTAGCATCTATTCAAAGCTCAAGTACCTTATCTGGCATGATTACGCCATTGGGAGGTTCTAGGATGTGTCCACCATTTATAGGATTAAGATATGTAATGTTTCTGCACCAGAAAAGCTAGTTATCGCAAAGAGTCCATTAGCTTCTCAAAACAGCAAAGGCAAAAGCAGCACTTACACAGTGTGGTTATTATTTAAGTCAGGCAATCCACTAACAGGAGAAGGAACAGGACCACTCCACACATTCCTCTCACATACCCAAAGACATCCATTCATTCCACCACTGCAAAAGAATAGAAACAGATCAAATTGAGAGCCAGCAAACATTAACAGTAATCTATGCTTAGGAACCAGCAAAGTCAAAGATACATTAAATTTGACGTATCCCAATAAAAAAGATAAATTGATACTGAGATCACCTAACCTAGCATTTGTATCAATCTCAACAACATATCTTTCAAGCAAGGGTAATGGAAAGCATGATTGATGATAGGAGATGATTTGTTGGGCTAGAGGATGGGCACAATGTACATATAGCAAATCAAGCATCTCACTGTTCCGGACCTGTTCTTCTTCCTGCCAATGCCAAAATTGAGGTTAGAGTATCTATACCAGCCACCTAATTTTTCATACAACTACTTGAACTAAGATGACTACTTAAACATCAAAATCAACTAAAAATTCAGCCTAAGGAAACTATTATAAGGCAAAGAAAAAGAAAAAAAAAAGTTCATTAGGATACTGAAAAAACTCAGATATCCAAAGACTAGCCCCCATTACAAATTTAACATGAAAGTCAAAATGCTTTCAAACATATAACTACTAGAATGCTCATTTGCAGAATTTTATGCATTGCAAAAATTATCATAAGAATAAGGATACATGCAAGTTAATATTACCAAAATAATTAGGTACACAACATTCAGTCATCCAGAACTGTGTTGTAAAAACTAAGTAGCCCTATCACGGTTGAACTTGAATATGATTACACAAGTTTTTCTTTGCCTATTCTCAAATATAAAGTCACATCTTACTTCTGTTAATAGTGAAAATGAGGGCCACAACTTCCAGCCATCCAGAACCATAGGGCACATAACTGTCTATTTATGCCCTTGTAAAAATTAACTAGCTCTGACGTCCATACTTGAATTTGAATATGATACTGGTAAAAATTCTAATGCTAAAAGCACAATTTGGTCCATAAGCCAATAATTGTGTGTGTATGTTAAATTGCTTTTTATATGCTTTATATAATACTTATTCTTAAAAAAATCGCCATGTAAAAATTTTAAGTAAAAATGGCTCACATGTAGAAGATCATCAAGTATAATACTTGGATTTCTGAAGTTATCCCAAGTGCAAGGTTTATCAAGAGAACTTGATTAAACAGTGGGGAAAAAAAAAAAAAACACGAACATATAATCATGAAAAGTAAAAGATACTAATTTAAGATTAAAAAGAAAAACTCAATACTGTCAAAGTGCTTTCAAGCTTCTTCGTTTGGGCAAGCAACTGTCTCTCATCAATGAATGGCAATTTGACTACACCCTGCATTCAAGAAAAAGAAATGAAGGGTTATGTCTATTTGTTGACTAAACCTAGAAAAATCAATGTTTGTCTTACTTCTAAATAAAGAATAATTTACCTGCCAGGCCAAGCGTTTACCATTCATGTCAATCTCAAAATCTGTGCAGAAAGAGAAAGTGATTAACATTAAAAAAAGGCAAAGCTTTCCACGAGACAAATTTGTAATTGTCATCATAAATATTACCCGAAGGGAAGAATTTGTGTAGGGGTGATAATGGATTGGTCATCAGTTGCCTGTATTTTTCTGGCAAAGCATGTGAACTGTACACACCAAATGGCCACAGCCACCAAAAAAAAGATTAGCCAGGTAGAAGACATGACTATTAAATAATTTTGGGAAAAAAATCCAAAGAGGAAAAAGGAGAAGAAGAAGAAGAGGAACAAGAAGAAAACACCTTGTGGCTGGTAAGGTTCCCATTAGCTGATCAAATGGCCTAAAGGGCTCACCCGGGAAAAAAGTTATTTCCAGATCAGCTAGATCCTTAAGATCTGAAGCAAATGGGGCATAATGGTATGGATAAAACCTGAAACAAAACATATGCACTTATCATCCAACTTTGAAAGACAAATATGATATGAATCTTAAAAGTCTTAACCCACAAAGTAAAAGTAGCTTAAGCCTAATCGTAGGCTCTCTCTCCATTATTCCTAGCCCAGCTACCAAAAACCCATTGACCATTTAGACCTTCTAGACCTTGTCTATGGTATATGTTCATGTGAGTATCCATGCATATCTCTGTCAATACAGGAGTTTTAGACTTGAAAAAAATTGTTGGTGGGACAAAAACATACAGGTTTAAGATGCACTACGGCAATTTACACTCGGCAGAAATCAAACTGACCATTTCCAAGAGCAAACGCCTTGGTAGTAATAGCGGCAGACCCAACATAAACCTTCCACATACTTCCAAACCTGAGCAACAACATTAGTAAGTAATCCAAATTCCATTCCAAATTCCGTGCAACAAAAGAAACAAATGTGAAGCTGGCAATACTTTCCTCATTTACTGTGTGGGAAGGAATGTAGGAGAAGTTTCTTAAGAACCATTTAGACCAACAAAATACAGAACCAGTAAAGACTGAAGATAGAATTATCTATAAATAGAATTTATTTGACCCGAAGGTCAAGGGTTCAATTTGTAGAAACAATATCTCCATGAAAACAAGGTTAAGACTACATACATTTGACCTTTTCCTAGACCCCACCTCATGCACTAACAGGTCTTTTTCATTTTTTTATTATTTTTAAGCAGGGAAAGCAACAAAACTTACTACATCTTCTCTGATATTGTCAATCTCCTTTGGAGTTGATGCGCCAAATTTCTCAGCATAGTATCTTTCTTTGTATCCAGGCTCCCCTAATTTAACCTGCAACAGCAAAAGTTTAGCACTTCTATGATACTAAAATGAGCACCATAACATAATAGCCTTGAAAAGAGAAATGTCATTCCAATGACCTGTTCTTGGTCAGTCCACCTTATTCAGAGCCAAGGGTTACATCAGATGCCACTATTACAGTATTTTACACTGCAAGTAGTCCAGAGTTTCTATGGTAATTATACAAAACCCATACTGACGAGTAGCTATATGACAATTGGAAGAAGGCCCAAAAGTAAACGACCTGATGAGTTTCCCATTGAATCTAGACAATCATATTGTATATGGACAGCACAGAATTTCTCTTTGAAGTTGAAGAGGATAAGAAGAACAGAACTCATGTTTTCAATGTATTAAATAACAAGAATTTCTAGGACTGAGATGAGAAATATGCAACATGCAAAAAATTGCCCAATTGCTCCCCAATTGGAGAGAGTGAAATTGCACATGCAAAAATGATCTGGCTTTCCTGAACAATGCTTCCAAAGACCACAACAAAAGATGGATCATTCTATCAGTACCATCACCAAGTAAATTTAAGGTCTTAATTAAAAAGCTACTCCTAATTACTCCCAACTTTTTCCAGATAAAAGATCCAAAAAAGACATCCTACATTCACAATTTTACAGTTTACTTCAACCCATGAGTGTAGTGAAAAGAGAAAACAATGAAAAGCACAAACCTTGTCAACGACCAGTGCTTGTAGCTCTTCAGAGGACTCCCTTCTTGCTCTGAGTTTTATCTCTTCATTATTCTCCAAGGCCTGAGATAAAACACTTCTGTGAGCACAAATGATGGGAGAAAAGGGAGAAAAAAAAAAAAAGGCTCTTGTTATGAAATAATCCCATGTGGGACAGCGCAACAGAAAAAGAAAAGCAAGAAGATGAAGAAAATTAAATCATCTGTCTCTCACAGAAATCACATGGGTTGCATAATTTACTGATTTCAGATACAAATTCCCTTTTTCCATAATCAATGGAGCCTTGAAATTCAAGAGGGAATTCAAGCAACAACCTTGGGCACCCTGTACCCAAGATAACTGGAAATCACACCACTAGATCTGCTGTTAATAGCAATCATGGTGCTTGCTTGTATCAAGAATAGCATTTTGGGTCATCTCAAATGTCTTTTTCACTTTCATTAGGTCACAAATATTGTGCAATGCAAAAATCAAAACCAGTAAATTAATAAGCCTCAACCAAAAAAATTGTGACCAAAATCTCAACCCAAATATCTACAAAGTAACATAGCTCAGGAATGAGCACAAGAACAAATGAAAATACTAGCAATTCACTGATGAAAACTATTATGATTGCAATATAACATATAACTCCAAATAATGCATGGGGTTAATAATAATTGAGAATGTTTTTCAGCTCATCCAGAGATCATTTTTTTTTTTTTTCTGTGTCAAAATGGCCAAGAACTGAAGTAAACAAAAATCCAAAATACATAGAAAGGAAAATACCTGCTGTATACGAGTTCTCTTTTGAAAAATTTGCTCCTCATAGACAGCAACAGCCTGGATGAAATGTTCAACTTTATCCAGATAAACCTGGAAATTGAAACTAAATTATCTTAGTATGTACATTTGAGATCAAAAGCATCCCTACGTAGGCTAATACACTATTAAGTAGCAGTGGTTCAGGATAAAACATAACGGTTGAATTTGTAGCATATTCAAGGAGGATTAAGCAGGGACATTTAAAAATTCGAGCATCTATATTACGCATAATCCACCCTCACTCAAAAAACCATGCATCCATAGCAAAAAAGGAAAAAAAAAAAAAAAAGATGTTCATTAGAATTTCATTCTATATGCAGCAACAGCAAGCTTTCTACAATCTCACAATGAAGTAGTAGCTGTTTCTAAGGGGTAGGAAGATGGAACGCACATGCACGCACGCGCACGCGCACGCGCACGCGCACACACACACACACACACACACACACACACTCTCACAATGAAGTAGTAGCTGTTTCTAAGGGGTAGGAAGATGGAACGCACACGCACGCACGCGCACACACACGCGGGCACACACACACACACACACACACACACACACACAAACGCACGCACGCACGCGCGCACGCACGCACGCACGCGCGCACGCGCGCACGCGCGCGCGCACGCACACGCACACGCGCACACGCACACACACACACACACACACAAGTGTGAGTCATTAAGTAATAACTAACTTATTATTTAGTGCACCTGGGAAAAGACAAAAATATTACTAACATAAAAATAAAAAAATAAAAAAGAAAGAAAATTACCTCACCCGCATCAGTGAGATAACCACCCATCGCGGCAAACTCCCTTCTGTAGACATGCATCAGCAAATTTATGGCACCCTGAAGAAGCAAAGAGTATTATAATGATTACGGGAGCCTTGACATAAATAAGCACTTATTGAAGCAACAAAAATTTAAAAAAAAAAAGGCCACAAAAGGTCAACAGACCAAATAAAAGACATCAATAGACATCAATTTTAGATTAAAACCATAAGGAAAGATAAACAACTGATACTTATTGAACAGTACTCTCTGAATGAAACAGAAGAGAGTAGCATTTCGTTCATGAGGATAGCTCATCAATGTGCTGACCACATGCTAACAACATACCTCCCTGATCTCCAATGTAGGCATATGTGGAAGAAAGTCATTGCCAACAAAGAAGCATAAGAATACAAAGTCATCTACTATTCGTTCAAAGTTTATTGCAAATGGCGGATTGGGGATGTCCAACTCATATTGCAGATATTCTCGTAGCACCCAAATGTTGAGGAACTGCCGAAAAAACCACTTGGGTAAATAAAGAAAAAAAAGGGACAAAAATAATTGGAACAGTACATATCTATTATCTAACCTGATATTTCTTCTTATGGATAGGGGTATCATCTATCATATTTGAATTAGCACTTCCATTTCCTAGTTTACCATGACAATCAGCTGCAAGATGGCCAACTTGACCACAGAGAAAACATTTCGCCTGTTGTCCAGGAAGTGTCACCATCTGCACAGCCAAGTGCATAAATTTAAGATCATAGTCAAGTAAAAAATGAGCTAAAAGAATTATCAAATTTTTAAGGACACCAGGGTCATTAACCTCTCTTAATATTGAAAAGTGAACTTCGTGTGTAGCTAAAGATAGCATGATCAAATCTGCATCCTGATTATCATAAACAAAACATTTTAATTAGACCTAGAGGATAAAATGACTAGGCATGAACAGAACAACATGATTCAGAATGATAATTGCCCAATGTTGGCAAACACCCTCACCAGGCCATAGAGACAATGCCGTGTGTTTGGGTTGAAACCAGGAAGGTTGCGTTGTGATCTTATGTACGACATGATTTTGTGTTCTCCTTCACCACGAACATTCGCATCAGAAAGAATAACCTTCAGATAATCACCCAATGCAGACCCCATAAATAAATTTAGAGACACAAAGTGTCCTGAAAGCCAAATGTATATGAAGAAATACATAGAAAGTATTACTCCAAAGGCAAGGAATGATCCAATCTAAAAGGCATTAAGAGGAAGTATAATAAGAATACCACCTTTGTGTACTGCCATCCTGGATTGTGGTTCAGTCTACTTTGAATGAAATATTGAAGTGCAACAGAAAGCGCAGCCATGAATTTAGTGCCAGGAGTGATGACATTTGAATCTGATGTTTCCGGCTTTTCTTTGTGAGCCAAGCACTTCCCCTCAGCCTCAAATTCTTTCCTCAACCTTTCCTCCTCTGCTTCCTAATACATCAAAGTATAGAATGATAAATTCACCAATTTCAACAAATTATAAGCCATTAAACCCCAGCAAGAAACCTCACCGCTTCTGCTACATCTTTTGCAGCTCTAAAGCGCCGAGTTCTTTGCTGGTTCATTTTTGCTCTTGGTGCAACCCCATCTACAAAATTAAGATGTGAGAGCAGTACTGGCATTGGGGAAATAGGAAAGAAACCAACCTTGATATGTAGCTTACCAATTGCCATAAAAAGAAGCTTTCTTGGTCGGACCAATGAGAAGAGATGGTCAATGTAATTGAATATTGATTTAAAAACATCATCATAAGTTGCAGGCACAGGCTGTGAAATCAGAAAGCAGAAATATAATCAGGCTAATTTTGTAAAACAAATAAATCTGAAAGAATTCAAGAAGGATAGGAAACAATGCATAACCCTGTATAAGCTAAAAAAGCACTAAAGCAAGTGCAATAACGATCACAATCCTATCTGGACCTCAATCCTGGACGCATCCACAGTGGCAAAAAGCAAAGCCATACACTTTACTTCTATAATTATAACTTATAAAAGCCTTTCATGATTCACTATTTGCCTATTTCTCTATACTACAAGTACCACAATATACAAACGTACACCACGCTTGACTCCACAGTCAAACAAAACCACATGGAAAGCTAATATTGCTACCACAGGAGTCCAAGTGAAAGGTCCAAACACCAACATCACAATATCGACAATAATTGATCGTTGTCTTTCGCCAAACAACCAAAATTCAAAACAAAACACAGAGCAGCACTTACAAAAATGCACCTGCTCCAGATAAACCCTATCTAAACCTTCACATGCCCTAAGATTCCACCACAAACATTTATCTTCATAAACATTCTTTCAAAATGTACGTACGTACGTACGTATGCATGTGTGTGTGTGTCTGTGTGTGTAGAGAGAGACAAAGAGAGAGGTGTAAGCACGAGCCGTACCTTTCCTTCGGGATGGAAGCAAGGGTGGATGATTCCATTCATGTCAAGATACAAGTTATCGAATTCCGAGCCGTTAGGGTTAGGTTTGGAGACGTCAATGGGAATAATCGAGCCATTTCCGTCTTCTTGAGGCTCCTCCTCGACCACGTCGGTGATCGCCAGCGGGCACCTGTCCGCGAGCCACCTGTAAAACGCCGGCACGCCCATGGCACCTCACCCTCGTCTGCTACCCTGGCTCGCTAGCAAGATCTGGAGACACAGAGAGAAAGGTAGAGAGAGAGAGAGATCGGCGAAGACAGCGTTTGGACAAGAATGCCCTTATTTGGTTGGTACTTTGATGAGCGTTGTTTGGATGCGTGGAGAAACGTAGTTTTGGTTTTGGATACGGATTTACTTCTTCCAGGATAATGATCGCCACGTGGAAATACTGGGAATATGCCGCCTCTCTGTCCCCGTTCTCCATTTATGAGCCGTCTTCGTTGAGACTTTTCGCCTTTGGGTCTTGATACGTCGACGTTTGAATATATTACCATTTTTTTTTTTCGAACGAACTGTAAGTTTAAAATGAAAACCAAAAAACTTGTCCGGAATTCCAGTTGTTTTTTTAATTTAAAAAACTATTAGGATCAAAATTTATTTAACAGAATTTTTTTTTTATCAAATGTTATGTTTCAAATTTGATATCTTGTGTATTGACCTTAGAAATTTATTATTATTTTTCTTTTTTTTTTTGTCAACAGATCATTATAATCCAATATTGTAATTGTAAATGTAATTTTAAAAAAAAACATTGAATAAATGTTCATAATTACATAATATTTATATATTTTTTTTATATCATTTCCTGATGCCATTTTTCAAAGATTAAAATGTTATCAATATGAGAAGAATAATGTCAAGTGTGTGTCATCTAACTTAAATTGTTCAAATCAATATAAAGAATCACGTGGAATGTACCAAAAAGGAAATATCGTGGGGCCAATTAGTAGTGCTATGTGACTGGAAAGTGGAAACCTTAAAAATAATTTTGTTATTATGATCATTGGGATTTTCATTTTTTTTATTTTTTAAATTTTTCTAAACCGTTGAAATACATGAACTCAAATTGGTTTTGGGGTCTCTTTGTTTGACGTCATGGATAACGTGTACGTCTTTAAATAATTAGCAGCTTTTACTCTTTTTTTTTTTCTTTTTATAAATAAAACTCGCATCACATGGTCGAATTTGACTTCTGGATACACATGGAATACCTATAAAATATGCACATGTCAGCACATACTGTGTGCTAGCCGTTAGTATTACAGCATATAATATTAGTAACTTTATAGACTGAAAACTGATAAATTTAAATAGATAAAAAATTTTATATTATATATATAATATTTAATATATTTGTTTATAATATAAAATTATTTATATTTATTTAATATTATTATTTACGTGTCTATTAAGACTGTTTTTTTATTAATTTTACCAATGTCACGTTGATGAAATGTTTGACTGATTATAAACTCAAAAAGCCCTTTTTTATTTTTTTTTATAAATTTCAGAAACCAGCATTTGTCTTTTTGTTTAACCAATAAAAACCCAGTGTATATTATGTAAATGAAAAATAGGAGTTTCGCCTCTAGGGTATTAAATGAGGTTTGGTGTAGGTAGGTGGTTTTGTTCTTCCTGGACATCCAAGATCTAGAAGGAAAGGGGCCTTGGGGGTCGCGATGGAGTGGTTAAACTTAATGTATGTTTTAAGGATCGGTGGTGGCGGTGGTGGGTGTGATGGTTTCTAATTTGATTAAATTATTGGACAGAAAAAAGAAATATTAAAAAGTGCAAAGGGAAACGATAATTACCATAAAAGAACAAGTCATGAAAATGCTAGAAAAATATCAAGCCAAGCCTAGGTTTCTACACGCACTCACCATCTACAGAGAAACAAGTCCAAACGTACCATGCAAAAAAAGGAAATAAATCCAACAAAAGAAAATGACTTACCTCTTCGTTAGAAAAAGAAAAATATTAGGTAAATTGGATTTTTAACAAATACAGTGTAAATATCTCGTAAATAATATATATTATCATGAGATAGAATTGTATAAGAATAGAGTTTTTTTTTTTTTTAAATTTTACGTGAGATGGATATAATAATAAATATTATGTACATGGTAATAATTATTATTTTTAATAATCAAAATTACTTATGATAATTATCAAGCAGCGTGTCTCTGGGATGGATTTTAACAATAACGTTGGAGATTGAAAATTCTAGAAAATCAAAATTATATGTCAATTTCGAGCAACTCAGGAGATTGCATCGTCATTTAGTTGCCAAGGGGAGTATTTATAAGCAGCGACAAGGAACACAAAGCAGCGGGAGAAGGGCCTTCAACATATCCGCTAAACTGCTGTCAAGGGAACGCTCGTTCTTGCCCGAAGCTTTGTCAGAAATCGATAAACTTAAGGTCTTTCTTGGTCAAAGTGCTTTGAGATCTGACCCCTTTTCTTTGGCTTTCATTTCGTTGACATTCTATTAAAAGGCTGCATCTTTTTCCAGAATTTGGAGGTTCTTTTTTTTTCTTGGCATTGTTTGGATCAATTCAAGATTCTGAATTTCTTGTTCTCGTCAATGACACAGCTTCCTGGGTTGATACGGATATTCTATTTCTCACCCCACCACCGGCACTTTTTACTGTGTTTTTGGTGTTGTAAAGTGTTTGCTGACATTTCCATTTGAGTTTCGTACTTTTGTTTCTTGTTCTTGAGGATTTGGGCTGATTAGAGCTTTCCTTCAATGCTTTTGCAGTTTTAGTTCGGCCTCAAAATGGCGGAGGAGAATTCTAGGATTGCTAAAGACATTACTGCAGTAAGCTCTCTCTCTCTCTCTCTCTCTCTCTCTCTCTCTATGTGTTGGGTTGTCGAATGCGAGAGCTTTATGATTTTTACATCCATTTTGTTTTGGGGATTCAAATAGCTGATTGGCAAGACACCATTGGTATATATCAATCATGTTGTGGATGGCTGTGTGGCTCGCATTGCTGCCAAGCTGGAGATGATGGAACCTTGCTCAAGTGTCAAGGATAGGTACTTTTCAGTCACTCACATAGCCTTAGATCTTCATGGCAATATTGTTTTGGTTAAGTCGTCTTGTGGGATTTTGATTCTGTAGATATTGAGGTTTATGCTCTTGCCGTGGAAAGTTAATTCGATATTTTGGTTCCTTTTTAGTTCATATGCATTTCAAAATTCAATCCTGGAAAAGAAGAAAAAAAAACACCCCAATAGTGAGAATTTCACCATTCTAAAATAGCTTTCTTGTCATCTTTTTTTGTTTGCAGGATTGGATACAGTATGATTGCTGATGCAGAGGAGAAGGGTCTCATCAAGCCGGGTGAGGTTAGTAGAACAGAGTCTTTTAATCCTATGTTAGATTCTTTACTCGTTGAAGATAAAGTGGTGTCTTCAATGTACTTATTGCTTTCAGTTACATTTGCTGTCATTGCAACGTCACTGATTGAATTTGTACTCAGTTATCAATTGTCTACCCAAGTAAATGGTGTTTGTTTGATAATCTTGGAGAAATAAGATGGAAGAGGGTGCTCTCAAATTGACATAAATTTCATTCCTTGACCCCAGAGTGTCTTGGTTGAGCCTACAAGTGGAAATACGGGCATAGGGCTAGCATTCATGGCTGCTGCAAAGGGCTATAAGCTTATAATCACCATGCCCTCTTCAATGAGTCTAGAAAGAAGAATGGTACTCCGTGCTTTTGGAGCTGAATTGGTACTTACTGATCCAGCCAAGGGCATGAAGGGGGCTGTTCAGAAGGCCAACGAGATACTTGCAAAGACACCTAATGCTTATTTGCTGCAGCAATTTGAAAATGCTGCCAACCCAAAGGTATCATTTTAGCATTGACCTGTTGCATGTAATTTTGCTTGCTAATGCTGGAGACCAGGGTCAGATGTGTGTTCCTTGCTCTGTTGGTCAGATCCACTATGAGACCACTGGACCAGAGATCTGGAAAGGCTCAGATGAGAAAGTTGATGCCTTTGTTTCTGGTGTTGGAACTGGAGGTACTATAACAGGCGCTGGGAGGTATCTCAAGGAGCAAAACTCTGATATTCAGGTTTGCCTGTCTCCCGTCGTGGTTGTTATTTTGTTTGTCAGCCCGTCTCATTGTTTCTTATTTATTTGACCTTTCTCTTGATGTTTAGGTGTATGGTGTAGAACCAGTGGAAAGTCCAGTGTTGTCTGGAGGGAAACCTGGTGAGTCATGGGGTTTTTCATTTGCAATCTTGATTTTTCAGTATCCTAATTTTTCCTGTAATCTGCCATAAACTGGTCAATCTATGTATGTTTCCACTTTGTTTGGTTGAGTTCAGCCAGTCATATGCCACTTTTGATCTTTGGGTAGGGCTCATATGCAATTGAGCCTTCTGAAGCAGACAGTTCTTTCATATGTCAATTGCTTGCTGACCATTCCATACTGTTAATTTTGAAGGGCCGCATAAAATCCAAGGAATTGGTGCTGGCTTTGTCCCTGGAGTTTTGGACCTCAATTTAGTTGATGAGATTCTTCAAGTAAGCCTCATTCGTTTTCATTACCATTTTCTTAGCCTAATTGTGGAATTATGAGGTAGTTAGTCTGCATTTTTTCCAGATTCATCAAGGATATATCTGAAACTTGATATCACTAACGCAAATAATTGTGGATTTGGCCTTATTATGCTTCTCAAGACTTCTGTTTAACTTTCAAGATTCCAAACCTACTCTATAGAGTCTATGCAATTTAATATAAGTCAACATGGCTTGGATATTATGTTCCTTTTGAGTGGCTGAAATGAAAAATAGAATAACTTTCGTTTGCCTGCATGCATTGACTTCAGTTATCCATTCCTTCCTTTGACCTACACAGTCATCTCAATTTGTTGACATGCATTATAATTTTATTACTTTGCAGATATCAAGCGAAGAAGCAATTGAAATGGCCAGGGAACTTGCTTTGAAAGAAGGTTTGCTGGTAAGTACACAGTCTTGATGTAACTCAACACTTACGGGAAATTGCTCACATACCAGTCTTGTATCTTTAAAGCACTTGTTGAGATGGATCAAATGTTTTCCAGGTAGGGATATCATCTGGTGCTGCTATGGTTGCTGCAATTAAGATAGCAAAGAGGCCCGAAAATGCGGGAAAACTCATTGTTGTAAGCTACATTTACATTTGGTTATTCTTTGCAATTGCACTTGCTTATTGAGGTGAAGTTGTTATAGATAACACCCCAGAAGAAACTAGCTTGTCGTAAAATATCATAAAAACATTGTTTCATGATGAAAAGTTACACAGAACGTCTAGAAATTCAGGATTAGGAATCATTTACCCAATCACTTTGGTGAGCCTAATATAGTTGCCATTTCCCGTGGTCACCTCCTTTCCATGTTCTGGTCATTGCTTTTCTTCGTTTTGTAATGCTCTAATTGTTGCCTTCCTCGGCAATCCTTGGCCAATCACACAACTCTTCAATTCCATGTTTAACAGGTGATCTTCCCCAGCTTTGGAGAGCGCTATCTGTCTTCTCCGCTTTTTGAATCTCTGAAGCGGGAGACAGAGAACATGGTTTTTGAGCCTTAAGTTGAGAGCATATGGATCACGAGTGGCATTTCTCGCTGATGTTTGATTTCTGAGATTTTGTTGGGGTTTTGCCTCAGAACGTCATATCACTGTGTTTTGATATTAAATAAAATTTCATACAAAATGTTCTGCAAGACTGCGCTCTAGCCTACAAGGCAATCGGTAAGCCAGGTAAATAAAGGAATGCATAGGATGGAATTGCCACGAGATAAAGAGAGACAATTTTACTTGATACTTTAACCAATCATACCTTCTAACATCTTTTTTCCGGGAAACAAAAAAAATATATATGACTAATAACTGAAATTTTCTCGTATGTGTGAGATAATGGGGCTTTAATTAGACCCTGCTAGCTAGCTAATATCTAATTATATTAAAAAATTTACGGTTGTATTTCTTGGTCAACGATAAGTATGTACTTTAAAAGAATTTTCCGCATGTCATTGTCAAACTTGACCATACGGCAGTCAGTCCTAAACCAGTAGCCGTCCATACTAGAGGGGCACACAAAATCGCTTAATCGACCTAACCCAGTCCACTTGATCACAACCAATCAAACCGTTAAAATTGTATGAAAAATATTACTCATAGTTGGTAATTTAAACAAATTAGACTCAACGGCTTAATTATGATTTTTAGACATTTTAAAATTACTAAAACCGAATCAATCACACAATAAATAAATAAATAAATTCTTAGTCTTATATAATTTCAATCGAATTCCAACAAAAAAATGTTTATTGTATCGCATTGGCAATCAGGTAAGCATAATGTCATAAATAGTTATGTTTCAGATACAAATGAGTTACATATAATTTAACTCTTACGTTTACATACCAAATAAAAAAAATTTAAATTATATAAACATAAAAGTTATTTTTTTTTGGACAAAAGTAACGAAGACCAAGCTTTTTAGTCTTGAAGTAGAACAACGGACTTGAAGCTCCCAGCCAAAATTTTACATGTTCTTCTCATAACACCATTCAAATGATTATTAATATCAATTTAATTAATTTCACTTTTATATGAGTTAGAATTATGATTTAGAAAATTTTTAGATTACCGGTATCAACTTGGACCGAATATAAGAATCCAACCAACTCAAGATGTCCTTATCGCTTCAGACTGTCAGCCCACCGCAGGCCTAGATTAAGTAAAAGTCTTCTTGTCTGCCACTCTCTGTCTTGGCTCCTCTTTCTGGCCGGCACAGCAACGCTCTCCTACTTGTTTTTGGGTTTGTTTCTCGTGCTCTAGCGGCACTGTCCATCAGTAAATTTGAGTGAGTCGAAGATCTCTCTAGCTCTACCATTCCATGCGCCAGCACTTTGCTTAATCGTTTCTCCCATCTCAAGATGGGAACTTTTAGTTGAGCTTGAGGTTTTTGCTAGATACTTGAAGTTCTATGCAATCAAAAGGTGTTTCACTACTCTTTGTAATTAAACCGGTTTATGTTAGTGTGGTTGGAATGTTAAGCTGTGCAGATTTTTGTAGAGTTGATTTTCACCGTTTACTTAACATGTAAAACATCGTCTTGCATATAGTGGAATCTGACCAAAAAAACAAAAGGGTGTCTCGATGCACGAGATTCTCACACTGTGCTGGTTGTTTGGTATGAAAACAAAGGCAGGATTCTAGAACAAATCAAATTGTTTCTTTACTTTTCAGTTTGTTTTCCAACAATTTTGCTGCTTTGGGGAGTATGGATAAGCTATTCTAGTTTACATGACATGCAACATGGACCAGTAGTTTTTATGTTCTGCCCATATTTTTAGATGGCATGAGGTTTTGGCTTGACAAGTCAAAATTGTAAGATGCGGTTCATAGCTATAATTTTCAATTCCGGTCATGTTTCTGCAACCCTTCACTTTGTCCAAGTTATTATTGGATTAGTACTTTAGTGCTACTGGTTTTGTCCTGTATTGTACTCTTATGTCCTATTGAGTGTATTTTCTGCAAAGACCAGGCATTTAACTAAAATCTGTTTCTTTGCTCGCATGCAGATGATTTTTCATTAAGAAAGAAATGGAGGACAGGTGTGCCATCAAGAAAGATATTACTGAAGTAATTTTTTTTTTTTTTGGTATTTTGTGTACTTTTAATGTTGGTCACAACCAACAAAAACTTCCTAATGGTGTGCTATACTTGGGCCTTGTATGTAGCTCATAGGCAATACCCCAATGGTTTATCTCAACAATGTTGTGGAACGTTGTGTGGTTCGTATTGCAGCTAAGCTAGAAATGATGGAACCTTCCGGTAGTGTTAAAGACAGGCATATAATCTCACTCTCTGTGTGAACCTTTAAAGTTGTAGTCCTATTGTTTTTGATAGATGCACTAATCTCTCTTGCCATTGACATAATTGACTGTTTGTTTTCCCTTAATGGTTCATAGGATTGCATACAGAATGATAAAAGATGCAGAAGACAAGGGCTTGATTACACCGGGCAAGGTAAAGTACTGTGAATTTCTTCATATACAGTTGTTAGATCTGTGATGTAATCTATGCAGTTATACACCAATCATATACTATAAAGAATGTAGGAAAATAGTTAAATGTATGCAGTTATCGCTTCAATGTGGCATCTACATTAGTCTGTTAAACTCTGTCCAACATGAAACCTATCTTAACACATGGGACTTACATTTTGATCCTTGCCTTTGGGTATGTTTTGTTATAAATTTTTGCTGCAGAGTGTACTGATTGAAGCTACAAGCGGTAATGTTGGTATTGGATTAGCATCTATTGGAGCAGCACGGGGTTACAAAGTTATTATTATTATGCAAGCTGCCATGAGCATTGAAAGAAGAATTGTCAACCTAGCTTTAGGAGCTGAGGTCCATCTCACAGATCCACTGAAGGGCATTGGTGGGGTTCTTGAGAAGAGTGAGGAAATATTCAGGAATACACCAAATGGCTATATGCTAAAGCAGTATGAAAATCCATCCAATCCACAGGTAACATTGCGTGAAAGTTTTTTTCCGCTGTGGACCCATTGGCTGAAAGGCCTTACTGATGTTTCTGTAATTTTTTAGATAATTTAAATGATGATGGCAATGTAATCTTTTGCATAGTGTCATTATGAGACCACGGGTCCTGAGATATGGAGAGACTCAGGAGGCAAAGTTGATGCACTGATTGCTGCGATAGGGACCGGTGGCACGATCTCTGGTGCAGGCAAATTCCTCAAAGAGAAAAAACCTGAGATTAAGGTAATTTATGCTCGTTGTACCCATGTTGTTTCTGAAAAGATGGTTCACACTGTTCACATTAATGGCATGACATGCTTCTCTCGTGCCTGTATCTATCTAGGTATATGGTGTAGAACCAACTGAAAGTGCTGTTATCAGTGGAGGAAAAGCCGGTGAGTTCATGAGTCCCCTCTTTCAAAATTTTAGTTGCGCAATTGGATATTTGAATGGGAACTTCCTGCTTTTGTTAATGTTAGAAAATAACTTCCTGCATTCAAGTTTTCACCAATTTTATCAATCCATCCTTCTTTAAAGACGTAGTAAAATCATGCAGTTAGTAAACAGAGAAGTTAGTGGTAAATAAACAAAGCTCGAGTAGATCTTGGTTGTTGGCCTCCTATGATATCAGCTTGGCTAAGTTGAACAGCGTTGCTTCTACTGACACCTAACTCACTAGATTTTTTGATTGTTGCTTGTACCAAAGGCCCACATCTAATTCAGGGAACTGGTCCTGGTTTGATCTGTGAGGTTTTGGACATTGGCGTGCTTGATGAAGTTGTCCAAGTAAGTTTGTACATATTAAGAGACAGTCCCCTTGAATTGACCCCGCCATTGTATTTGGGAATCCATTTACGCAAGTGCTATATAATTTTGTATGCAAACAAGCAGGCCGTATAGAAAAAGTTAAGGGAATTCATATTAAAAGCAAGAATGTAGTTCTATAAGTTGTTGACTTTAACCCTTTAACTCATCATAATCTCTAGTTAGTAATGGCAGCATAATTGATAACTTTGGCATGCCTTTTACCTTTCAGGTATCAAGTGAGGAAGCCATAGAAACTGCCAAGCTTCTTGCCTTAAAGGAGGGTTTGCTGGTGATCATATTAATTTTCCATTCACTCTAATGAAAAGTCGACACTTTTTAGTTCCAATTCTTTTGTTAGAGGTTCCTTTTGATTCCTGCAGGTGGGAATATCATCTGGTGCTACAGCAGCTGCTGCAATAAGGTTAGCCAAGAGGCCAGAAAATGCAGGAAAACTCATCGTTGTAAGTTGTGATCTGCCTTCTCAAAATTCAAATGAACTCAACTCTTTTATTTTAATTCCCACCTTGGATCAAAATCTCAAAAAAATGTCAAAAGTTGTATATGTGTTGCCATTTATTCTTTGTTTGCTGTGAAGGTTATTTTTGCCAGCCCGGGGGAGCGTTATCTATCATCCGCATTGTTCGAGTCCATCAGGCGTGAGGCAGAAGGCATGAACTTCAAATGAAGTGTTCCTTATTCAAGTTCAGAAAATTTGTATGTCATTTATCATAAATTAGTGCATCATAAAACATAATGATAAGACCCCAATTAAGTTTGAAATTAAAGATTTGTTGTTGCATTTATCCTCAAATTTCTTGTTAGGGTACTCAAAACAGATTTTTTTTTTTTTTGAGTTTATTAATACACCCATCGGACTTTAAACCTTTTTTTTTTAAATTATCATTTATAAATTTTATGTTTTTTTCTCAAAATTAGAACTCAGAATTTTTTAGATCTCAGAATATTCAAGATGAAATTCTAGGTTGTTGAAGTGTGCTATTGGACGATTCAAGTGCATGGCATTGCTCACATCTCCCCATACCTTGAATTATGCAACCAGCTGGCCTAATTTGTGAATGCTACCGATCCCATGAATGCTCGGTGAATGGATCAACCTAACATGGTTTGGCCCAGCATTTTGTTGCCCCATATACGGGAGAGTTTGGCATTTGGGCCAGTAACATGGGCTTCTGCAGCCCAAGTTAAAAGGCACCATGCTCACCCAGTAGGGGAGATCATTGGGCTGCAGCGCCCCCCTCCCCCCACTTGCTCTTGAAAATCAATCAGCTCCTGGTGCTCCTGTTAAGAGAGCCCACATGAGACTTGGGATGCTCATCGCAAGCGACGTCGTCGTAGCAGCAACGACGGAAAGAGAAAAGAAAAGAAAAGAAAAGAAAAGACTTTGTGCCCTTTGCTTGTGCCTGGTAACTCGAGCTCTCGCATCCATGTACACGGAAAGTGTGTTAAACGCAATCAATGCTTGTCCAGCAACGAAAAGTGACCCATCCATGGTTAGCCCACCTTTTTCTCCAGTGATGAAAAAATAGGAAATTTCATCCCTGATTATATAAATTTTTAATTTTAATATTAATATTCGGTCTTTAATTCGGGTAGGGATAAGCATCAACTCTCACTTGAAAAATTTTAAAATAAATCAATATTATTTTCAATGATACTTGCTATATTTACTTTTTTTTCTAAGTATAATAAATTTATTATTTTTAATCACAATTTTTATAATTAAGTTCCACTTAATTTTTTATTTTTTGATATATAATATCCACTTATTTTTTATTTTTGTAATATATAATATTGAGTTAATTTGAGTGATTTTTAAATTAAATTAGAAACCTCCACCGAGACTTTATCTCTAAATCAAGATTCTTTTTTTTTTTTTTTTAACTCTTGTCTATTAAAGGGACTGCTGTTTACGAAAAATTGCACAACAAAATTATAAAAGTAAAAGTTATCGAACCAGCTCTTCTCTTCAAATAAAGAAATGTAACAAATATACCTAATTATTGATTATATGATATTTATGGAAAAAAAAGGTTTAAGAACAAAAACCTTATCTTTGTCCTTTTATAGAAGATGAATATGGTATCAGGATGTATGTGGAAACTACTTGAAGACCTCTTAATTCATGATGTGGATGACAAAATTAACAACCCTCACATTAAAATTGAGTTGTAACTAACATGCACGTCCCCATGTTTCCTTCAACTTAATTGGTTTGGCCTTATTCTCAAGCTTTCATTCCTTCATTTGCATGCTATCGATCTTTTAGAAAGAAAGAAATGGAGGACAAGTGCAACATCAAGAAAGATATCACTGAAGTAATGTTTCATTACATAACTACCTTTGATTTTATCTTTGTTCAGAAGTAATCTTTGCTAATATTGAGTGCTATCTCCTCCATGTGCATGGGGATTTTGTTGTTTGCATGCAGCTAACGGGCAATACCCCAATGGTTTATCTCAATAAGTGCGTGGATGGTTGCGTGGCTCGCATTGCGGCCAAGCTTGAAAGCATGGAACCTTGCGCCAGTATTAAAGACAGGCATTTATTATATTTTCTTTAGCTTTTCCTTTTGTTTTCCCCCTTTTTTTAGATGCTAGAAGTAACCTTGTTTTCCCCCCTTTTTCACTCATAGGATTGCGTACAAAATGATCAAAGATGCAGAGGATAAGGGTTTAATCAGTCCTGGAAAGGTTTGGAATGACAATGTCTTTTTAGTAGGATTATTCATCATATACGTACATCGGTCGCACAACATGGAATGGGTTATGATGAGAATTCGCCCTTTGGATTTTAGATAGTTTTAAGCATTCAAGAATGGATTATCGTGTAGCATCCAAATTAACTTTTGCTCAGGTTGTCCACCATGGACCTTAGACCACAAAGACTGCAGGTTCAACATATAATATAATCCTTTTTTGAATCCATCAGTAAGACACGGGTTTTTAATAGAAGTCAATTAAAAATATAATCAGAATTTTTTGGTTGTATAAAAATACAATTAGACATGTGTAATTCAATAGTCATAATTGTATTTTTTATAAATTGGTATTATTTTCTTATCACATCCACCTAATATATTCGATGAGCTGGATACTTCTATTATTATTTTTTTTTCAAATATTTCAAACTCCTTTTCAGAGGATTTTAATTCAAAACCTCTAGACAGTATGATTTTTTTTTTTGGTTCTCGAGTTGTTTTTGCCTAATTGACGTTGGCACTTTGGTATTTTTATATGCTTAATTTTGTTTGAAGAGCGTGTTGATTGAAGCTACAACTGGCAACACTGGCATTGCCTTAGCATCCATTGGATCAGCGAGAGGTTACAAGGTTATCATTGTCATGCCAACTTCCATGACCATAGAGAGAAAAATTGTCACCCTAGCTTATGGAGCAGAGCTCTGTCTCACAGACCCACAAAGGGGCTTCGAAGGGGTTCTTGAGAAGTGTGAGGAGATAATCAAGAACACACCAAATGCTTATTTTGTAAGGCAATTTGACAATCCTTCCAATCCTGAGGTATCTCTGTGTTGATGTCACGTTTTTTTTTTTTTCCTTTCTAATATCTTGGATGCTTGAAATGATGATGGCTTTGCGATGGTTTTGTTTAGAGCCATTATGAAACCACTGGCCCAGAGATATGGAGGGACACAGGAGGAAAAGTTGATGCCTTTGTTGCTGGGATAGGAACTGGTGGTACAGTCTCTGGTGCAGGGAAATTCCTCAAGGAGAAAAACCCAGAGATCAAGGTAACTCAAATGCTTATTATGCCTTGTCTTATGGGAAACACTTGGCTCTGTACGACCAGTGTGATGGATACTATGCTGTCCTGTCTGCGTCTGCATAGGTATATGGTGTAGAACCAGTTGAAAGTGCTGTTGTGAGTGGTGGAAAACCGGGTGAGTTATTAATCCTTCCCTAATTTTGCAGAATAGATCCTTCCTTTGAATTAATTATTATAGCAGTGAAGTTAATATATTTCTGAAGAATTTGGAAGTCACCTTTGGCCGGTTTAAGATGTGCCATGTCCCCTTTCGCTGAAAATTTATTTAAATGGATTATTTGATGGCTATATGTAACAGGTCCACACCTAATCCAAGGAATTGGCCCTGGTATTATCTTTGATGTTTTGGATCGCAATGTTCTTGATGAAGTTGTTCAAGTAAGTATAAATTCATCTTCTCAGACAATTCACTTAGTTAATTACTGTTACAGTTTATAACTAATTTTTTGTCTAATACATGATTATTTTAGGTGCAAAACATCGAGTCTATTAAGAATGATTTAAGGGATTCAATTGAATATATTCAAAATAAGAATATAATTTCAAAAGTTAATTTTAACTACTTAGAGTCTGTCTTCATTTTGTATTTTATTCTAATGTTACATTTGCGAAAGGCAGCAATAACATAATTGATCACATTGGTGACATTAATGTTACCTTACAGGTGTCGAGCGAGGAAGCTATTGAGACAGCAAAGCTTATTGCCTCAAAAGAGGGGCTACTGGTAGCCATCCACCTTAATTTTTCCTTTTCCTTTTTTTTTTTTTGGGAAAAAAAGAAACCAAAGGCTAGTCTCTTCGCTATCATAAGGTAAAGAGAGTTCTATTCATAGGCTTTCGTTACTTCCTGCAGATAGGAATTTCTTCTGGGGCTACAGCTGCTGCTGCAATAAGGTTAGCCAAGAGACCAGAAAATGCAGGAAAACTCATTGTTGTAAGCTCCGATTACCTCCTTTAAATTCGTACGCCAACAGGATTTTTTGTTTTTATATTTGTAAGGATAAGTCTTAATGTAAGAATATAATTAGTCTGTTGTTAATTTATTATGGTTTAAAATTATATATTTAAATAGTAAAATAATTTTTTATAAAAATATAAATAAATTATATTTAATATCTACTTAAAAGTCCTTTTTTTACTAATAATAATATAATTTTATTGACAAAATTTCAATTATTTATTTTCCAGGTGATTTTTGCTAGTACTGGTGAGCGTTATCTATCATCAGCATTATTCGAATCCATTAGACACAAGGCAGAAACCATGACTTTCAGTTGAGATGTTCCTTGTCCTTTTCACAAAGTTTACCATTTAAACCTGTTTTGTTAAAGTCGGAATTAACTCATAAGAAATTGATAATCTGAGTCTTGACGAATAAGTACCTGTACCTGGTTATTAAACAGATTGTTTTCCCAGGCAGGTAGGTTGATGAGCTGGGGGGATACATGACCAAAGAAACATGCTTACGTTTTTAGCAGGTCTCATATGCTTTACTGCTCACCATAAGGGCTTCATCTTCTTCTTCTTCTTTTTTTTTTTTCAAATTAAAGATGTCTTCCTTTTGATTTCAATCTCCTCTGCGCTGAAATTTTTGTCATGGGGGGTTGTACTGTGGTCTCGTGTTGTTGGAGTGTTGAGTTTTTTTTTTTTTTTAACCAACTATTTAATTAAAATGTGGTCAGTTTTGTCGCTTATCAATTCTGGATCACCAGACATTGTCACTTAAAGCAAAGGGGTCTTATGTGTCTGAGCTAAACAGCACGCAAATGTGAAACAATTGGAAAGAGAAGATTGCAATTCAATGAGCCAACTTAAGATAGTCTTAATTTAAGAAAATATCAGATAATTAACAAGACAATATAAACCTAAAAATAGTGCCTCACAATCCAGAGCATCGTCCGCTCTCGAAATTGTGCATGATTCCATCAGTCTACTTTCTTCGTTTTCGACGTGGTAGTGTCATGCAAGTGCTCTTCGTTACTCGGCTCAAGAGGATGTTGTTCTTGGGCTAAAAACGTGTCTCTATTTTATGATCTTCACATTGTAGTCCCTTCTAATTCTGCATATTATGCCCTATCATCATCAAATTCTGATAGCTGCCTGTTACTAATACAGGTCAATTTCACTTTCCTTGTCCATAAAAACAAATAAATAAACAAATAAAAACCATAAAGTTGAAGGAGAAAATAACACGACAAGTTAAAAAAAAAAAAGAAAACTAATATTATCGGAGGCTCTCTAATTAGATTTTCTACGAAGTATTTTTGCAATTCTTTTTCCTCGCCTTCATAATTTTGTTTTCTTTTCAATCTTACACAACTTTTAAAGTAGGAAAAGACTATGGGCACACCATTCCTTTTGTTTAGACTATACATTTAGATTTAAAAAAAAAAAACACACACACACACACAAACACACACACACATTAAATTAAGTATCTACACTTGACTCAATTTTATAATGCACTTATAGGGATCAGCTAAAAAGTTGCCCTTATCAAATCCAGAAAATCTACTCAGCACAAGAGAAGGAGGAGAACTATTTAAGAGTCAGTGGATTTTTAATCCCAATAGATAATTATAATCATGTAGCTCTCTTATATAATATTGGCTTTTCTTTACATGATATTAACAAACCCCAATTGGATTTTTGTTTTTGTATTATTAACATTTTTTTTTCTTTTATTCAAATGTATCCATGAAAAATAATATGTTTGTAATAAGTAGATACTTTTATTTATAATTTACTTTTTTTTAATTGATTAACCTTAAAATTCAAGATTTTTAACTATGAAGACAATTTTATTATTGGTGAAATAGAATTTATAGGTAATTTACTTAATTTTTTTAATTTATAAAAGAGATAATTTTTATACCATTATTTAGAAAAGAAAGATGAGATACGGAGATGAAGGTTCCGGTGGCAAGCTGCCGTTATGGGCTCTACCCCATAACAGATGTTAGTGCTGTTGTTGATCTTGGCACGGGGTCCTAAACGTTGGTTTTATTTATAAATGTGTCCGCCACCAACCGTGTAGTTTGGTGGGTAATGAGTGAGATTCAAATCCTGACATATACGGACCAAAGCAGAATTTTATGAAAACTCACCGATTGATTTAGTTTGGCAGAATTTCATGTCAATCATTTTTAAAAGAACCTTCAGTCAAAGGCTTAACCTTGTTCATAAGTAAAACGTTGCTCGAACAAAATAGCGATCTATGTCGGTTCAATTACACATGAATGCGAAGTGCCAAATAAAGAAGTGGGCAAGAAGGACAAAAAGCTCGCTGGCAGAGAAGAGAGGAAGAAACACAGTATGTTAAAGTGTTCTGGTAATTAAAAATTTAAATTTATATATATTTTTTTGTAATTTTAATTTTAATTTTAAGATTTATAAAAATAAAAGGAATTATTATTGTATAACTCATAATGTAACGAATTTTATAATAAAAAAATTTAAAAATGAAACAGTAATTATTGATAATTAATGATAAGCATAAATCCGTAAGGAGACAATTTTGTAAAGTGCATTGAATAAGAATGAAATCCAACGGAAAAAGCGCAACCCGGCCTAGACTTAATTCATTGTTTGCCTGTCTTTGTCTGTATGGTAGTATGTGTACTTACATGCATGTGACTCTAGGAGGATGTGTACTACTTTGTCTGTATCTTACCATTTTTTCTGTTTTGACGGTACCCATCTTATCATCTTTTTTGAGGTCGCAGCCATTTATTTGTCTACCCAGTTTAGTCTTGGAAGCTTTAGGTTTTCTGGTGAATTGGTTTGTTGGAAGTGTTGCAGAAACCAGAAAAGAATTCAGGGTAGGGCTCTAAGTTCAAGTGCTAAAGTATAAACCAGCAGTTCCGTTTGGTTGTTAGTGGGATTCTTGGGCTACTCGTCCTTGGCCCCTCTCTTAGGTGGTACTGGGTCAAAGCATTGAACTGTGATCTTTTTAATTTGTTCACTCATGGGTCCTTGACATGTCTTGGTTGTCGTGCGTGTGTGTGTGGTGGGCATCTTCTGGCTCTGCGAGATGTTTTGGTGTTAAAAACTTTTTTGGGTCATCATTTTGAAGTTTTATGATTCCTGTTACAAGCGTTGGTTGTTAATTACAAACATCCCTTGCTCTTGTTTTGAGTTGTTCTCCTAGTTAGTATTGGTTGGTTTCGAATTGTACATGAATAACGTGGAAGTAATCGGAAGTGAGTGATTTTTCCTTCAACAACTCCCTAAGATGCATAAAGAGAATGATAGAAGTTTGGTTGATTTGTAGTTTACTTCCGGTATTATGTATCATCTATTGCCGAAATCCTAACGTTCAAGTCCTGCATCTTGGAAAAGTGACTATTTTAAGTGTGATTTTTGAACAGCATGTATATTGGTGTCAATGACAATGCTGGAAGCTCAAGTTATTTTAACAGTCGAAGAAGTAGCTTTGTTTCTGTCCGTATATCAGGAGCTGAAAATCTTCGCCGACATAGTTACTTTTTTTTTTTTTTTTTCTCCGGGCAGGATTTAAAGTAATAATGAAAGTACAGAGTTCATACGCATGAGAGGATTTTAGTGAACACTATTGTTACTTGTCCGGTGGCTGATTTAGATCCACAAAACTTTACTTAAGTCAACAGGCCTTGTTTTTGACCTGGTTCCAGGACACGTTGCCTGAATACTCATAAACTTCATTTAACAAGGTTAAAGCAAACATTTGTTTGCCTCTTTCATGTTTTTGTCTGCTTGAATTTGCCGTTTCATTTCAATCCTAAATCCTTCATTTTCCGTATTTTAATGATGATTGCTTTACGAGGCTGTTCCTGATCCCTTAAATTTCTGCAACATATAGTTTTATTTCTATGAAACGTTTCTAACTATCACGGTTCTTTGTTTGCTGCAGATAATTGGTTTCAATGGAGGACAACTGTGCAATTAAGAAGGATGTTACAGAAGTAATTTGTGCATAATATGATTAAGAGTTTTCCCTTTTCTCAAAGAATAGCAATCTTGAGTGGTTTGCTTTTCCTTTTCTTATTCTTCCGTCTTTGGGACGTTCCTGCAGTTAGTCGGGAACACCCCTATGGTCTATCTCAACAACATTGTGGATGGCTGTGTTGCTCATGTTGCAGCTAAGCTAGAAACATTGGAACCGTGCTTTAGTATCAAAGACAGGCATAACAGAGCGTTTCTTTAGTTAGTTTTTCATTGGTTGTATTGATCTTTTGATTCCAGAATCCTTACCTTGGAACCTAGATGACTGGTTTGTCCTGCTTTAAAATGCAGGACCGCATATGGTATGATCAAAGATGCTGAAGACAGGGGTTTAATCACACCAGGGAAGGTCAGTTATTGTGGTTATCCCTCTCCACTAAATTCTCCGGAACCAACAATTCTTGATGCATTATTGCTATCTATTTTTCAGTATGCTGGAAAAAGCAATTTAAGCAAATAGCCTCGTTCCTTCTGCCATAAAAAACTATTTACATCCCTTTGCCACTGATAATGAATGGTTTTCTGTAATTCATCTTTGGGCAACCACCGCTTATTGTTTTTGTGATGGAAATCACAACACAGTTCATAACTTCGGATAATGGAACGTATTCACTAATAAATTGACTTTTTTTGGCTGCATTTTTCTGCTGAAGACTGTTCTTGTTGAGCCTACTAGTGGTAACACTGGCATAGGATTAGCAGCCATTGCTGCCATAAAGGGTTACAAAGTTATGATAGTAATGTCAGCTAAGGTGAGCATAGAGAGAAGAATTGTATTACGTGCTCTAGGAGCTGAGGTGCAGCTCACAGATCCAGCCAAGGGCTATCGCGGTCTTATTGAAAAGGCTGAGGAGATACTAAACAACACACCTCACAGTTATATGCTTCAGCAATATGAAAATCCTGCCAACATAATGGTACCTTTTATGTTGGTATTTTGGGATTGAGATCAAAGTTTTGTTTGTTAGAATCCAACAATTAGTTCATTTGTTGTCACCTTGGTAGATCCATTATGAAACCACTGGCCCAGAAATATGGAGAGGCTCAGGAGGGAAAGTTGATGCACTGGTTACGGGGATAGGGACTGCTGGTACAGTGGTTGGAGCGGGAAGGTTTTTGAAGGAGAAAAAATCAACCATTAAGGTATGCCGTCGCTATGATTCACATCCCAAAGGCAGAGAGATAATATAGAGATAGCAAGGGAGGGAGACTAGAGCAAATGTTCTGACTGCAGATACAAATGCTGTTTCTATTTGATTTACGACCAGATATATGGTGTGGAGCCAGCTGAGAGTGCTGTCTTGAGTGGAGGAAAACCCAGTGAGTAGCGAACTCCTGCATGCTTTGATATCACATTGTTAATGGTTTTGATAACTGCCAGTTTGGGGCTTCTCCAATTCTGCAGTGTACGCAATATGTAAGTGTGTAACAAGATAAGGAATTAAGGGTGAAGTAAATGCTATTAAGAGCACATGGCTTGTGATTATAACTATATGTGCTATGATCATAAATTGACTGACTAACTGATACCTTTAATCAGCAATATGCTTGTTAACATAATTCCACATTGAGCATTACAAGGAGTTTGGGCTTGAGATAAGTCTGCTGGTTTCTTCTACTGTCACAATTTGTAAGATGCATAAAGCCTTTGGGAAACTATTCTCAAATGATGATCTTTTCCTGATTGGACTTGTTTTGTATTGCATATATGGAAGGCCCACATATGATCCAAGGAATTGGTCCAGGTATCATCCCTCCTCTACTGGACACTGATGTGATCGATGAAGTTGTTCAAGTAAATCCAATATGCTACTGCATCTTTTCTTTTATTCATGGGTCTAAAGATTTGCTTAAGTTGCCATTCCTCCTTTTTCATTAACATACTTTGAAGTGAATGACATAAGTAATAATATTGAAATTAGATCATGAATGCGGAAAGTCAATGCAAGCTCCATTTCAATGGACATGTTTCTGCCGTTGGGTTTGCCAATGATTTCCTAGTTCTTGGACCTGTATTTATGATGCCAAGAAGTGGCCATGGCACATTAGTGTTGATGGCCTAATTTCTTAAAATATTCAGATTCAAGATGTCACTGATGTTATTGAAAGTCTATATTCTGATACTCATGCATTTGTTCCATGTCTAAGAAATAGCATTCTGGCTCTATTCTGCTTTTTCCTTGGTGGAATTATATCAAGTCTGATGCTAAAGGAGAATTTATTTGTTATCTGGCTCCAATTTCTTTTTCTGATGAAGCTGGAATACCCCCAAAAAACCGAAACAACATGTAGTCATTTATCATCTTCGGTGTTGCTTTTGCTCATTAGGTATCAAGTCTAGAAGCCATTGAAACTGCTAAGCTGCTTATCTCAAAAGAAGGTTTACTGGTAAGCTCACAGACAATTTGAAAATCTCCTCTTGTGGTCCTACAAGATTTCTGCTCCAGTTTCTTGAGCACAAAAATGATACAACTCCCCACGGGGTACCTACGTTTCTTTTCTGTCCTGTAGGTGGGAATATCATCAGGCGCAGTAGCAGCAGCTGCAATGAGGTTGGCAAAGAGGCCAGAAAATGCTGGGAAACTGATTGTGGTAAGTTTATTTGACTTGTACAAATTGACATCTAAAAACCAACTTATAGTACAATACAAATATCGCATGGCCAAGTTTCTGGCTTCCCGCTTAATTTATTTCACTTCAGGTAGATGTTTGAAGATGTGTTGGCTGTTGCATGTATCAAAACCGATTCCCATTTGTTTGTCATAAACGTTCTTTTAATGCAGGGCATTTTTGCCAGTGCTGGAGAGCGATATCTTTCAACTGCGTTGTTTGACTCCCTTAGGCAAGAGGCAGAGAACATGACCTACAATTGAATTCCTGATTTCAGGCAGGACTGCTTGCCCATTCAGCTACTGGGGTAACCATAATTCTCGGTGGCTGATAGCTGGGGCTTAAATTAAAGGGGTGTTTGATTTAACTTTTAAGACTTCTTGTTTGTTGTTAATAAATATTTTCATAAGTTGGCTGATCTCAAAAGCACCCTTCCAGTTATTTTATGATGGATAAAACATAAAGGTCAAGATTTAATCTTGAAAATATTAACTAAAAGCTAATTGGATTAACATGTAGTATAATGGTTAGAGGATTCATTATTTCATGCAAAAGTATTCTTTAACCAGAAAAATTTTAAAAACACTTTGACTCAAAGTTATTAGTACAATGTTCCCTTAATGTTGCAAAAAAAAAAAAAAAACTTGGTTAATATCTAGGATTCATGTTAAAGATTGAGGTCCAAAATCAGTCCTGAGATATCATAATTTCGTTAGTTCAACAAATAGATAGCTTCTCAAAAAGATAAACTCGATGTCACAGAAGAAGAGCTTGGCGTGAGTTGAGAAACTGTTGTTGGAGTTGTTGGCTACAAAGGAGGCGGCGATGACGGTGAACTCGCGGTGGAGGTCCTAGAGATAGAGCTCCAGCTTGTCGTGGAGCTGTTGGGCGTCAAAGAAGACGATGAGAGAGTATGAACACAATGGCTTCGTGGACGTCAGGAAGTGTGAAATTAACCAAAAAAAGAATAAAAGAAAAAAAAAACAGAAAGCAAGGGGTTGGGGAAAGTAGAGTAGAGTAGAGGTTTAGAGTAATACCTTCTCTAGGTGCTATCATCGACTTTAAGAATCAAAAACAATATTCCAAGAACAGCTGAACACTCTGACGACTTTGAGGCCTAACAAGTTATTATTATTATTATTTTTTGGGAATAAAACAAGATAAAAAGAAAAAAAAGAAAAAGATAATTTTTTTGAAACGAACTGTTTGTGTTGAAATTATGAATTTGAAGAAACTGTGAAATCAGATTAATAGTTAAAGTGAATTGAACCGTGGAACACATAAGTGACTTTCAATCTTGAAAGATTGAGGCCCTTTTAAGATTATAGGTGAACCAAGAAACACATCAAACCAAGTTGGGTCTAATGTCACTCCTTTGAATGTTGACAAAATTCCTGGGATCAACCCTCTCGCAATATCCATGGCTCGTCTTCAGTATGCACCTGGTGGCTTAAATGCACCCCATACTCACTCTCGTGCCGCTGAGACCCTTGTAGTCCTGGAAGGCACTCTTTAATCTTTATGTAGGTTTTGTCACAACAAGCCAGGATGGTAATCGCTTCTTCACCAAATTCCTGTAGGTGACATCAGAAGAATAATCTTAGGAAGCGAAGAGTCCATGCTCCGCCCAAAATGAAAGTACTTGTCAGTTTCTTAATCTCTGCAGCATCCATCTTTCACTTGTTTGAATAAGTAGATATCCGTGCTCAAGTTTTTCTAATCATGGGTTAGCAAGCAATGAGATGGAGAAAATGAGTATTCCTCAGTTGAAATGAGTTGTTCCATTTAGTGTTCTTACTTCTTACAATGGAACACGGACCCTAAGCCAAAAAGCTCGAGTGGTCAATAACACATTATTTTTATAATCATCTTATCAAGGTCAAGGTTGTGTGGTTTGTGGAATGAACTACTGGTTCCCTGCTTTGCGCTACATTTTCGTCTCAAAAATGCTGTAATAGGAAATTTAAACCGCGGTCACCGACTATACACTCATGAAGTGTTGCCTAAAATTTCACAAAATTGATGTAATTGATCACAAGAACCATAGGGTAAAATAATTTTACTGTCGTTGCAATAACTTTTAACGCTTATGAACCTTCATAATGTCTTTGCCACAAAACTATTGCCTTGGACATTACGCTACCGTTTTAGACGTTTTAAGTAACCGTGTCTGACCGCTGTTGTGAGTACTTTTTTGGTACAGCGAACTTCAGCTCCATTGTAAATTATCCGTAGTAACTGAGTTAGGAAATAACCAGTATCGGTTGTTCTACAGCATAAATGTAATCAGACAAATCCTGTCCTTGTGTACCCCGATCAAATTGTATGCAAGTTGAACCACAAGAAATTGGAGAATTTAACCAACTAAAATAACTAAAATTACGCCAAGAAAACAGATGAAAACAAGCATCCATAGTCCAAATGAATCCAGATAACAAATGTTGCGTTGTCATCGAATCACTGAGTACTGAAGCAGTCAAAGAGGCTAAGTTGACGAAATCGAAGTGTGGTGGATAACAGCCAACCAGTTTTCCGAAGACTTTTATGCGAGCTGAGGTAGTAACCTACCAATATGTGTAGAATGTGGTGGTGGTTATATGGAACACGGCTTGTGATGAATTTTAATTTCAACGCCTGTCCTGATCAATGTTATTAGGTTTGAGACTAACTTTCGGGTCTCGGAAATCCTTTGATGGTGCCTTAGAAAATTAGTTCATGCCATGCTTGAGAGGCTAAAGAATGTTCGGGATCACTCTGGCATTGCCGTCCTTTCTCTTTATTGCTCGGTCTATTATACCATAAATTATATATATAAAAAAAAAACAAGTGAAAGAAGCATGTAGAGAAGAGGGAAATAAAAAGAACTTTCTTCCCAAGACCTTGTTTGCGGTCAGCTAACATGTTTGTTAGCGCGGTCAATACAAAAAGAAACGCACTACAACATTAATTAAGTTACTATTTCAGGTAATCTGTTGTCGTTCACTCTATTTACAAAGGTTTCATGATAAAATAAATATATGTTCAACAATAGTCGTGATAGTACTATCGCACCGTCCGTCTCACACGTGATAACTACGCATTTGAATTTTGAAGCTGCTCAAAAAGAAAAGTTATTGGGCCTCTGTTTAAAGGTTCCAAAATTTTTGTTGCATAATCTTGAAATTTTTATTTTCTTTCATATATAAATATTAAATTAATTTAAATTATTTTTAAGAAGTTAAATTAGAAATTTATGTAATAAATAAACTAAATAAAAATATATTATTTTCTTTTTTTCATATCATAATTTAAAAGATTTATATATAAATTTTAATCTTTCTCTCAAGAGTTTTATTCTTAGAGTCAACTAGAATTCGATTACTTTTCAAATGCCATTTATTAGAATTTAATGACCCTGAAAGAAGTCCCAACAATTTTTCCAACCAAAGTGCAGCAATTTTCCAAACAACAAATAGACGGAGTCTCATTAGAGAAGTTGCAGATATATGGTGTGACAGAAGGTAGAAATAATGTATTGCGTTCAAAAATCAAAGGCATCATGGGAAGAGGTACAGACATAGGTAACCCCCATTATTTTGTTACAATTTAATCAACCTATAAAGCGGGCCTTCAGCATAGTAGAGGCCACTATAGAAGTACTTCATGCTGATTTCTCCAGCATCAGTTCCTTAAGTCATTGGCTAGAACTGTTTCTGAAGATACTTGACCACATCCGCGTTGACTTGGAAGGCCTTGGTCAGAACGTCTAGATTAATTGGTGGCTTGGATCCGAAGACAGCGTTTGCAATTGTTATGACACCTGGATTCTGGCTGCTCAATCCTGCAAAAGCAATGGCATTGACCTTTCCTATGTTGAGTTGGAAATGAATTTGTCCGATTGGGAACACAAAGACATCTCCAGGATTCAGGACTTTAGTGAAAAGGGTATTGTTGTTCTGGTTGGATGCGACAAATCCAACGAGGAGGGTGCCCTCTGTAACCACCAGGATCTCGGTGCCACGTGGGTGAGTGTGCGGCGGATTCAGGCCACCGATTGCCCAGTCAAGACGAGCAAGTGAGATGCCAAGAGTGTTGAGTCCCGGAAGTTGGTCAACGAGAACTGGTGTGACGGCAAAACCAAGTTTGTTGGCAGCAGTGTTTCCAGGTTTATTAAGCCCTGCTTCGCAGAAGAAATCGTCCGCCGTCACCAGCTTTGGATCCTTGCAAAACTTCCCATTCACGAACACTACACATATCAAAACAGTTTTTCAACATGAAGCGATCATCAATACCACTCCATGAATTGTGTAGTTTATATGTGTGTTTGTGTGGACAATTAATTACTTGGTAGGAGTCTCAAATGGGATCATTTTATGCACTCTTAACTAATTAGAGATACAGTTATACGTAGTACTTTACTGGATGAATGTTTCAATAGAAGAAAAACAGACCTCCATGAGGCTCATTGATGGCGACACAAAAGTCTTGAAGAGGACTGGGGTCATAGGCAGAGGCAAGTGAAGATGCCAAAGCCAAAAGAACAAGAGTTGCCAGGAAACGAACGGCTTCCATTGTGTGTACTCTTTTGTTGGACTTGTAGCTTGTGATGTTAAGAGGGATGAGAGACCTTGCACTGGAGGAAGCCTATTTATAGACAGAAAGCATTGAGCCAGTCAATAATTAAGAGCAACACTATATAATTGCAATATTTAGCAAGTTACCACCAGTCATTATTCAATTAACCTTGATCAAGCACAATCAATTAATTGACCAAGACTTGGTTTTGCCACATTAGGACTCGCATGATGAATAACGTCGTCTTGTATATACGTTAAATATCTAGTTGACTATACAAACAAAAAATATCAAAAATTAACGGAAATTAGTTGTGAAAGTTGAGGGAGTCTTCAAAACATATCGTAGTCGGTGCGCATCTTTGGGTGATAATGATATTAACTGTATACGTTTGGACACAAGAGATCATGATTAACTGCATAAGTTCCATCTAGAATTTACTTTTTTCAAAAATAATATCGATATCGGCTACTAATAACAATCAGACATTGGCCTAATGACCACCTCAAGTAATGTCATGAATACGATTCTTGATTTTTATCGGCGGAGATTTTTAGATTATTGGAAAACAAAAACGTTAGAAATTTATGTTGCACATATATATATTTATTTATTTTCCATTTATAATAAACCCCAACTTTAATCAGAACGAGAGTTTGAGGAACGAAAAAAAAAAAAGAGTTGATCCAAAAAAGAAATCAATGCAGTAGAAAAATAATTGATTGAGATAGAACTTATAAAATCTTGATAAATCATAAATATAATTATTTCTGCATATTGCATCCTGCAGCTACTAAAAACATTTATCGAACTCGTAAATTTATCTGGGTAGACGACCTGGGGGGACAAACATGGGTGATTAATCATTTTCCATAAAAATATGGTGGCTTTTAGTACTATTTTCAGGTAGAAACATAGAAAGTTTCGTGTGGTGGTTGAAGGAGGACATATATTTATTTTGGAACGTCAATGTGCATTAACGATTGAAGTTGTCATATTATATGATATATCAAAAGCTACTCGTAATTACCAAAATTAGAGGTGGATCTCCAAGAAGTTTTGTAATTAGTGAGAGTGTTGATGACATAGTTTATGTTTGACAGTCGGACGAAATTTTCTTTACTTACAATTCTCTCGTCTGACTACGATGGTTGCGATTTATTCTAATCTTATACCTTTGTCTTATCTTGTTTTCATTAACAACATCTTCATTTCATATTTAAAAAATATATTTTATTTCACAGTTTATGGAATGATATATAATTTTATTTTTATTTTTACAAAAAATATATTTTTATAATTCAAATATATAATTTATGAATTATAATAAAATAATTTTATTATTAAGTTAATATTCACCCATATTAAATTCTCTCATAAATTTTATTAAAAAAATTAATTTTATTAGAATATATTAACTATAGACTAACAACGATATGATAAGATCATGTGAAAAGTTGTTCAACATTTAGTCTCACTGCCAACCCAAAAAAAGGACTAAATGCATCAATTTTACTAATGATGAATTAGAGACTTTTTATTTTTTTTTATTAATCTTTCCCTCACTTATGAACTATGCATTTTCTTTAAAAAAAAAAAAAAAGAAGAAGAATTATTAGCCTTGAGGGAGGCCCGCTGTACAGTAATCAAACATTATAATTAGACAAAAGTCCTCAACTCTCACTGTTCAACCCATTAAACAACAACAACAATAATAATATATATTTTTTTTCAAAAACTCCTGCTGATGCCTAGCACAAAACCTTTTTTTTTTTTTAATTTCTGAAGATATCTCAGATAGTAAAGGGTCCAATGGATCGATGACACTGGCGAAGTGTCAAAATTAGAAGCAATTTATGGCATTTCCCCTGCATAATGCATTTGTCAAAGGAAATTAACCAGAAAAATTAGCAATTTCTATAGGTGCGAATAGCTATAGCGGCATAATACTTGATCACATTTCCAATTAGTCTTTTTTTTATGTATTTTTATCAATAATGAATATTTCTTACTTCAACTATGGTGTTAGAGGACTTTTCAACATTAATTCCCAACCATTTTCACTTTTTTTTTTTTTTGGTTACGAAATTTATTGAGATTTAGATGAAAAATTCATATTAAAATTTTATTTAATTTTTAAAATATGAAAAAAATTTTAATTAAATTTAATTTTTCATTAAAATGTTCAATTCTTAAGTTTTACATTATATCACTTTAATTTCTTTATCAATCAAATAAAATATATTTTTCTACGATGGGTTGTGTTTGATCATATGCTGTATGCTCGTTATGACGGCGCACCGTCTGATCACATTACGTATCTATTATTTACGTACTTATTCAGAGCTGGTACATTACCACAACAAATCAAGCGATTTTCAATTGCTAATTCTGTCCGTGTTAATAACTACATCTTAAATTCTAAACCATAATTTCAAGCAATTATCCCAACAACAATTTTAATCTGAACCTCGGACCAGAATAATTTGGGCCTCTAGGGTTTTTCGGCCAGACAGATGTAGCCAGCCAGCCCAAAATTTAAATTTGAGAGTTTCTACTCTCTATTATTATTGCTGAACTCCCCCCCTCTCGTATGGATTGAAAATCAAGAATTGAAAGACGTGGGAAGGAGCGTTCCACTGTCTCTTCTTCATATATACATATATATATATATATGTATGTATGTATGTATAGGAATTTTCTTTTCTTGTTTCTTTCTTTGCCTGTTGTTGTATTGCTGCGCCCACCCTTCCCACCAAATCATCTGTCTCTCCGCGTCTTTGTCCGGAGCAGTCCCAAAAGAAATACTATTAGAGAATGGAAGCAGGCGGTGGCGGCGAGTGGCTGGCTCGCCGCAGCCTCGGGACGAAGGGGTGAAGGAGATACGTGGGGGTGCCCCAGCTAGCCCCTTCTTCTCAATTGGGTTTTGCCTGTTTATTTTTCTCTCTCGTGAAAAGAAAGCTCTGGGTTTTCTTTTTCTGCTTTTCCTTCTCGTTTCTTTTTCTTTCGTTTTGTTTTTAGGGCTGCGGTCAATTTGCTGGCAGTTTGACGGGTTCTTGTTCTGGTTGGACTGTCTGATTCTGCAGTCCTTGAGTCATGATCTTTGATTGGGGAATTCTTGTGAAGTTTTTGTATCTTTCTGTCTTCTTTTCAGTTTCTGCGTTGATTGTGGAGTTTTTGAGTCTTTCTTGGTTTTCTTTATTCTTTCTTTAATGATTTTCGCTGGGAATTTGTTTTCGGTGGTTGTTCTAGTTCTTGTACTGCTTTACAATGATGGTTTGGTTTTTCATGAATTTTTTTTTTCCACTTTTCCCCTCTCTTTTGGTTCTCTGACATGTTGTAGAGTTGCTGTTAAAACGTCAATACATCAGTAATAAAAGTAATTCAATTTTATCTGGGAAAGGATAAAGACAACTTGGGGTTCTGTGGAGATTCGACAAGCTGCTGGTTTGCTGCTGAAGAAGAAGAACAACCTTCGAACTGCATATAAATCCATGGCTCCTTCACGCCAACAATACATTAAATCAAAGCTGTAGCCTTATTTAGGAGCAGCCGATAAGCATATAAGGTCCATAGTTGGGACCATTGTGAGTGTTGTTGTTCAACTAGGGGGAATTTTGGGACGGCCTGAGCTGTTACTTGTTGTTAACTTAGTTACACCAGAATTTGTTAAATTAATTAATATGAGTTGTACTTGTTATTTAAAGTGTGATCTAATATAAAAGGTCTAATATGATGGTTAGTTGGATATAATGACAATTTGGGTCACTGGATCTCCCTGTTTAAAGATAATTAGTACAGGAAAAAGATAACGATTACAGGTAATATAATTGTTATCGGAAAAAAGGGATAATTTTTAGTTGATAAATAAACGTTACGGAAGGAAAAGGTAACGTTTTAATTAGAATATTAATTCCCTAATTAATAATTTAATTAGAATATTAATTTTCTAATTAATGATAACGATTTAATTAAGATAAACGTAATTATTAAATTTTCTCTAGAGTCTCTCAGCCATTACAGAGAATCAGAAAAGAAAGGGAAGAGTCGGAGAAAACTGAGAGAGAGACAGAAAAGGCAGGAAAACATGAAAGGAAGGAAGATACGAAAGGAAAGAATCAGGAAAGGAAAGGCGAAATCTTCTTAGACACAGATCGGCAAAGAGATCTTTACCTCCGCGAAAGAACTGATATGGACAACGATACGTCGATTTCTTACAGTTCATTTACTAGTATTCGTTTAAAAAAAGATCCTATATTGTGGAAATAGAATTTTCGTTAAAAGAAAATTCTAGAAAAGTTCTAACATTGTGTTCCAAAGCACCATTTCCTTGGCTTTGTTTTATTACCTTTTCATTTCACCATCTGACTGGCAACTTGAAGGCTGCAGATCCGTGAAAGATGTGCCCCAGGTCTTGGGTTCAGATGTGCCTGGATTATCTGGTTGTCCCAGTAAGTTACTCCTTCCCCGCTTTTATCAGGTAAAATGATTATTTCCAACTGCAAATCTGATTATGTGTGCTCTTGTTACATAAGAGGACTGTCCTAACCTGTGTTGTGATGACCAGTTTTTCCAGTCACCACATGCTTCTTTGAGAAAGGTTGCATTGGGTTCTGTAAATAGCATATTATGCTGGTGCCTCCTGTGCGTAAAACTTGACAGTTTAGCCTGAAATTTTTTCGAATAGAGCTGGCAAATTGTAATGCTATATGTGAATTGCTTACAGGCTATATACACATCCATAAATCAATATCTCCAGCGTTTGTTTGCTATTGCTCATGACCCTGCCACGGAAGTGAGGGAATTGGTGAATATTTTGTCACTTGCTTGTTGTAATTGGATCTTAGCTTTTTTTCATTGCTGTAAATTGCTAGGGATCTTAAAGCAAAACATGTCTTTAGTATTGCTGGTTGGTTACCTCACGGTTTTTGCAAAGACAAATTCATCTTGTTAGCATTTCTTATCTCTTAAGTTTTTGGTTATAGAAAGAATAACAGGATGATGACTTGTTTCTTTAGTTTGGTTCTCGATATCTGTCCATCTTATCTCTGTGTTGAACAGGTTTGTGCAGCTTTTGTTCAGCTAATAGAGTTCTGTCCATCTATCTTGGAGGCGAGTGAGTCTCGTTTGCCCATGTAGTTTATATTACATCTAGCATGGCCATTTTTTTGTTGAATGACAGTTGTTTTGCACTTCTTTTGTACTGCATCGTGCATCTCAATGCATGTCACGATCTCAGCATCATGTACTTAGATTTTGTGTTGTCTCCATTCCTACCTTGTCATTGTAGAAACTTCTGCACAAACCTCAGCCACATTTGAAAGATGTAGCTGAATGCATTCTGCAAGTCAACAAGGATAGTGACGATGAAGTGGCCCTCGGGAGCTTGTGAATTCAGGTATTCCTACACTCTGTGATCAATTCTTTTAAGCATCATTGTAGTTTAAAATTCTTGTTTGGATACCTGGATGCAGGCACCAGGTACTACCAACTAGATCCATTTCTCTATATAGGACAGACTGGAGATTTAACCTTAACTTGTTAGCCTAGGAGAGCCAGGACTTTTTTAAAAGGCCTTGGAGGGCAGGCCGGGCCAGACTGTCCCCAGGGGGTTTTCAAAAAGTACAAAAAATAAAGTTTGAGGCTATTTATGTAAATTCACAGAAGAGAAACCAAAGGGAAAACGGCAGGTATGTAATTTAACCAATCCTTACTAGCAAAGGAGAGGGCGTTACATTAAGATTTCTAATTTAATTATTTAGAAAAAATCAAATTAATTTATATATTTTAAATAATTACTTAAATTAAGTATTTTTTTATTTAAATATAATTTATTTTATTTTTTAAAAATTTAAATAAGAATATTATTTATTTAAATATGATATTATTTATTTATTATTAAATTTTAAACAAACTATTATTTAAATTATAAAAATTAAGTAAAAAATTTTAAATTTGACTAATATTAAAATTTATTTAAATTAAATAAATTGCATAAAAATTAAATTTAAATAATATTATAATTTATTTAAATAATTATTTAATTAAAAATAATGATATTAACAAATTAATTTATTTTTTAAAAAAATTAAATTTATCAATTTATACTAAAATAAGAACAAAATTATTTTTTTTATTTTATATATTTATCTAATAATTGTATTTATTAAAAAGAATCTCTTATATTTATATTTTTTAAAGATAAAATTAACCTAAACCATTACTTTATTATTTTTACTTATATTATAGACAAAAAAGCTATTAAAAACGACTTACCAGCATTTTTGTCAAAAGAAGCCCTTGTGTACAAGATCTACACTTTCCCTCATTCTGCTCCCTTTGGGTTTGAAATACCCAGATGGTACGTTGTGTGAGGCCAATTTTCCACCAGGCTACTTAGCCCGAAAATCACATTGCCCAAAGCACCCAACTATGAAGCAACCAAATTAACCGAATATCAAAATTGTAAAGAAATAAGGATTTCACTATAGCTTGTGCCTAAATTAAACGATGCAATTTTTTTATTATTTTAATTTCTGCTTATGAATCTTTTCCTCTCAACACTCCATCAGCACTCTCTTAGTTGTTCACCATTAAAGAAATTGGAACTTGAGTATTTCTGTTTATTTAATTTGTTTTTTCAAATTAGATTTTCATAGAGCATCTTTTGTACCTTTTCTTAACTTTGGGGTTTGTTTTGGATTCTGTTTCCTTCTGCTTCTTGTTTGGTCACAAACATTTCTTCTTTTGCTGGTTTATGTCAGATTTTGTCTCAATCTTGTTTGCACCTCTCTCTTCTTCTCTCCCAGCCCCCTTGCCGCATTTAGCTCCAAAGCAAACTTTTATAGCTAGAATCACCAATTGAGAGAATGGGAGTTTTTTTTTTTTTTTTTTCAATTTCTAGTATCTTGATTTAACAAGCAGAAGGATATGGACTTTTTCAAGTTGGTGTTAGTTCCCACACATGCTTCCAAGAAATGGTGAGGTTGAAAAGTTTCTTTCCCCTGTATTTCATTTCATTCGCAGAAATGTGAAACATTGTGTTCTTCTTCATCTTTACCCATGGAGCTAGAGCTTCCCACTATAGGTAAATCTTGGATCCAATCATTTTCTTCTTCTACAGACTCTATTCTGCATTTGTTCTTACATATTCTTGGAAGACTCTGGTTTTATTTCACATGTTAGTCCCCTATTTTTACTGAAATTTGCTCATTTGAACCTTCTCTCCTAATATGTTGTAGATAAGGGAGGCCACACTATAAGCTTTGGCTTCTCTATCAGCCCAATTGCACAAACCAGAGGTTTTTCACATTATTAGTCTCTAGTGAGCTGAATGGCTGGCCACTTGTTTCTTTGCTTATGATACTGTATTATATTTCTATCTAACACTGTTTGCAGGCTCTAGGGCTTACCTGCATCAATATAGGGAGTCTTGTAGAGAAATTGGGCATTGAAACACCTTGGAACAGGTATTTTTCAGCTTTACTTTCTTCGTTCTTTGTTCTCTCTGGTTGACCTGATTATTAATTGGACACACACCTTCTATATTTGGTGCAGGGGTGCATGATTACCAGGTGACTTGATATTTTCTTAGTGTCCTGTTGTTTGTCTGTTTTTTAAACCATTTCTTACAGCACCTTTAGTACTCTAGATCAACCATGGATTTATCAAGCATTTCCTTTCTGCTGCCATCAAGGCAGTCACAATGGATGTGTTGGCATAGTTAATTGTTTTGTGAATCATATGTGACTTGTCAAGAATGATAAAAATTGTATGAAGGGTGACTTCACAGCCCAAACAGGGTGAAAGTTGGAGCTTGCCAAACAATCTCCCAGCTATGGCCAGAAGCCAATCAGAGGTTTATTCAGCCTCAAATACAGCTTTTATTTTCATCACTTGCAGATCTTCATCAAGTAATGTTATTTCTCAAATTTAACTTCATGAATATTATTCCTAAATTTGCACTTATCAACTACTGTGGGATTATGTTTAATAGCTGTCTGATGGAACTTGACACATGGTATTTGAATGCTGCAAGCAGCAATTAAGGCAGGTGAGCATGGCTATGTTATGTGGCCTATAGCACTTCCATTTCCTTGTCTGTTTCCTGTCTTAGATTTTTTTTTTTTAATTTTCTATGATGACTCCTGTCTCTGTTTTTGTATTTAAAATCATAGGTGAAGCATTGGCTTCATGAGTCCACTACATCCCCTGTAGTTCTTAACATCTGGGCATCACATGTTCATGATCATTTTATCGGCATAAAGGCAATTGAGGTACTTAAGGTACTTCTCTTCAGCATTGTTGTGCTTGCGATGAAATGCATTTTCTATTTCTTTGGTAATAGTATCTTTGTTGTTGTTTCCAGTCATGAGTCCTATATGAACAAACACAATTCAGAATTGAATATGAATGAGTTATTGTGTCGTCTTGCTGGGTCTGCTATCTGTCTATCTTATCTATCTATACATACACCCACACGTTACTGAATGTAAGCAGAAATCTTGTGGTCAATGAAATAATGCTCACATTAAATTATATATAATTAATGTGGATTATTTTGTTTGCGATGAATTTTTTTTAGGTATCTTTTACGTTAGGTTTTTGATACTCCTGTATCTGAATTTAAGCCCTCATTAAATGTGGACTTACTTAACTTTTGATCCTGAATTTTTTTTCGCAGACGATGAAAAATGCTCTTGTGCTATTTGGCTATTGCTTTCTCAAATCTGCCAGATATTTGGCAAGTCTTACATAAGGTATGGCTGCTTGAGTAACTTGAATATCTTGTCTTTGAGGTGCTTTAAAGCAATTCAAGTTACTTGTTTATGATGTCTGTTGGTTGTCATTATAGCCACCTTATGCCTGAAGGTGGTTGCTGAATCTTTGGAACTGGTGACTTTGCTATTCTGCTAAAGTTACTCTTATCTCTAATGGAGAATTTATGGTGAAGATTAAAAGGCACACACACTGCCTTCCATATGGACAGGTATTTCTACCTTTTATTTGGGTCTATAATTCTAAAGCACTGTTATGCTATATTGCTTATAACAGGCAAAAAAAAAAAAAAAAAACAATTGTGATTGCATATATGTACAAGTTGAGTAGAAATGGGTTCAGACATCTTCTGGTGCACTAATTGTGGTTTCCACTAAAACATTTGAGCATACAGCAAATTTTTTCCGTTCATTTCTGTTTGTGGTATCAGGAGATTGTTCACAGATTTCTTGTGGCTTCTCCATACTATTCACATGAGGAAATGTGCAGGGAAATTAGTTAGGCTATAGTGTCGGCTATGGTGTATGATTGGCCAAAGGCTTGGCTAGGTTTGTTGCCTATTCTTCAGTAGATGGTATAGGCGAGGAATCATTTTTCCTGTCCTCACTTGTTCAATGTTGTGATTCACAGGTCTGTAAACATAGGTCAAGTGTTGTCTCCATTGTAATTATAGAACCACTCAGGGCTACAATTTTGTGGACCTGATAGCTTAAAATAGTGATATCCCTTCTCCACTCCATAATAGAATGTATAAGGTTCTATTTATCGGTAATATAAAAGAAAATATTGTTCTTTGCTTTTTGACCCTGAAAAGACGCATAAATGTATGTTAGATATCCTGAAGCTGGTGTTTTTGTTTTCGTTTGTTCTTCTTGATGGTATTCTGTTGCTGACCTTTTAGATTTGATTTTGGAAGGGCATGCTTGCTTTCCTTACGGCACTATGACTTTGAGCCATTATTTTACTAGTTGCTCATCGTTCATCATGCGAGATTGTGATTGGCCAGAACTATTTATGAGAATGTTGGATAAAGAGAAAGGAAAGCATATGAAGAAGGGAGAAGAAAAATGATCCCATGAGGTCTTTGATCCATTGTTTCACAAGCTGCTCACTTTTTGTCATGCAAGCGAGGCCAAAGCTATTCATGAGAATGATAAATTAAAGGGCTTGTTCCTCGTTGTGCATCGGTTTTCTGATCTGGTGCTGCAGTATCCCAATTTCCTGTATTGCATTAAGTGTGAATGAAATGCCTATCCATCTTGCATTCTCTAGCTTGTCCCATTGGATTATCAATTTTTTCCCTTTGATTACAACTTCTCGTTCATTTGCTTGTCATATCACCCTGCTAGTGTGATAAGTTTAATTCAACAGGTGTGTTTGTGTGATTTTGCTTCATATAACACAAAATGGATTAATGCAGAATAGAACATGTCCTTGACAAGTAGCTACTTGCTGGAGCTGCTATACAAACAGCGCAAATAAAACTTCACCTGAGTCCAAGTTTATTTCACATCTAGATCTCTGGTTGTTGGGGGCATTCATCCAAAAAGGAAAGGAAATCTAAAGCAGAAATTAGAACCCTCATTCAAGTTCTAGGACTAAAGTCCAAAGAAGTTCCAAAAATAGCTGTTAGCTAAATTGAATTGTTCATTTATTGCTATTGGTGTTCTTATTCTGCTGGTTGAGTCTTGCAGCAGCAGCCACAGAAGCCGCCACGCCTGCTGGATGGGTAGTCAAGAATGGGTCATTCCTCATTTCTGCACTTGTCACGCCTTCAGCATCTTTGCGTGTGGCTGGTTTATCAGCAGATAACTTTGAAGTCGCATCCTGCAAGAATTTAAATGTTACATTTTCACAACTTTCTTTCTTGGTCTTGGTTTACAATGTATAAGGTCAAAGCTGGAACAAAGCATCATTGTTAACTACCATGAGAATATCAGCCAACTTGGTCTTCTCCTCATTGTTTGTCAGCCTAGCATTAAAGGTTGCTGCCGATTGTGCTGAGGCAGCAACACCACGAGGGGTAACAGTAGTGCGACTGGTGGCTCTTACTTCAGCCGCCTGAATTGCTGCTGCATCACTCCATTCAACGGGCTTCTGGCCAGCCGTTAAGGCAGTGGCTTCTAGTGCCTCGCCGATAGTGATCCCACTGAAGTCACGGCCACTTTGTTCAAATGTGCCTGGTGGTGTCATGGACTGCAATGGAGCTCTCTGGTCATGTCGTCCAATGACCTAATGGGCAAAACAAAGATAAGTATATAATTCCAACATTCGTTCCCGTCATTCATGCAATATTTCTGTATATCACCTTTAAGCCATAGATCACAGATTGCTATATATATATATATATTCCCTGGACATCTTGGAACAAGAAGTTCAAATAGTTTTAGATTTTTATCTCGGTTACTCACCTAGGACTCTAACGTGTAGATTCGAGATTAGGATCTAATCAACTCGAATTGGTTAAAATTTGAGACATCTAGGGAAAGTGAAGATCAACACATTGTGTGTACCCAAGCCCAAATAAGGAGCTCAAACATTAGCAGTTTCAAATGCATCAAATCAAAACACTGTTTTACGCATGTTCAGCTCAAAAAAATTCTGGCATTTGGTAATAATTTCATACAAAGAGATAGATTCATCTACATAAACATGCGGAAAACAATCAACGAACCTGCCCGCCAACCGATGGTGTCATTGCGCCACTCCTATCTGGCAAATCATTCCGCGTGGCGCGATCACCGGCAGCATCACTCATATCATCGTGAACCCGAAGCCCAGCTTTCTCATCTCCCGCAGCAGCAGATTGCATGGTAGACACGGCGCCGCCCTTTGGGGTCTGCCCCATCATTGCATTCTCCGGCGCCGTCTGCATCATTGCCGCACCTCTCAGAGCCACCGAGTCCCCGGCAACGTCGCCGTGGACAACGAGCACGTCCCTGCTATTGATGGGATCTTGGTACCTGCTCGGCTGTTCTTGGCTCATTTTTGTTATTGTTTACTTAGCTGTTATTTTGGTTGTGTGCTCGAGGGCTAACGGATTTCAATTTCTTGCGCTCCTTTCGTTCTTTCTTGACAGAGGTCGATGGTGATGCAAGTGAAGCGGCATTTTATGTGTGCATGGGACATGCATAGATCGGACACGTTTGCTTGGAGCGAGAAACGTCGGTGGAAGTAGGAAAGACACGTTCTACGTGCAAACACTTGTCACATTTCGAATTGAATTGCTATTTCCGACGTGCTTACGGATCAAATTTTCATGGAAGTAAGAAGAGACAAGTGGCTTTCAGGCACACAGATGGCGACTTGGTCTTACTCCGTATTTGATATGTCACATAGTCTCTCTAGTTATTGGTTTGGTCGGCATCTTTTGCAAGCTTACGAACTTTATTCTTTCTTTTTTTTTTTGAATCCTCAAGGGTTTTTTAGTAGCAATTTTTTGTTGTTACAACTACAATCCATTTGTGTACACGAACTTTAGTCCACAACATGCTTTTCCTTGTCCCAATGTGCATTATGTCTCCACTTCTTGGGGTTGGTACGTTGGTAATTAAAATATATTTTTATATATTTATTCTAAGCCAGTAGTAGTTTGGCAATCATTGAGTTATTTACAGTTAGCATATTAAACATTCATATGTTTAAGTAGGTTAAATCTGTTGCGTACTTTGTCAAGTATTAACTGAATTAGTTGATTTCTAAATATAATTCGAGGAATGGTGTAACTCATAATTTTATTTCTACGACCGCTGCTGACTTGAGTCTCGCAACAAATCGTTTTTCGTTTCGAAACGACGCCGTCTCCTTCCATTAGGAGACGTGGCGGAGATGCACCGCAAGAGGTCGGGAACGACGCGTCAGCACCAGGTGAACCAGATACTTATGTATCTCCGACATAGTTTAATTTATTTTTCCCTACTCCTATTTCCGAGGTAAGTTAAAAAAAAATAAAATTTAAAATTTTTAATATAATTTTCAAATTTTTAATTTAATTCTAAATAATATTCATTTTTATTATAATTTAAAAAAATAAAAATAAAAAATAAATCAAACCGTTTAGAATAAATATATAAAAATATATTATTAATACATATTAAATATTATTTAAAATATTTAAAAATTATATTTTAATTATAAATATTTTTTATATTTTTTATATATTAATAACGAGATATAATATTTAATTTATTTTTAATATGTTATAATAAAAATTATTAAAAATATTTAAAATTAAATTTAAAAAATAAAAAAAGAGTTTAAGAATATATTAAAAAAATTAAAATTTGGGTATTATTTTTTACCCCATTCCCTCCTCCACCCAAGCAGGACCCTTCTCTCCTACAAAGAGCTCAAAAATTACAAGGGTTTTGGAGAGTGACAGAAGAATACTGTGCGGTGTCAATGGAAAACGGCGGCGTCAACGTTGGAGGAGACAGGGGCCTTAACGGGCGCCCCAAGCAGCTTCCGGCGGAGTCACAATCTTTATTCAAAGAAGGCATCTTTCTGGTTCTCTCCAGATGGTCGGCTCTGCAGCTCGCCATCGAGAACGATTGGGGCGGCCGCGGCTCCAGCTGCTTAGCCGATCGGCTCGCTTTCGATATCTTCTCCTGGTTCACTCAGCCCCGAGGTAATTCTATCTCTCGCCTTGCTTCTTTACCTTCTGGCCTCTACACCGCTTGTTTTTTTTTTTCTTTTATATATATTTTCTTTCCAATTTTAGTTAATATTTTTGGTTCTCGTTATTTTGTGTGTGTGTGTGTGTGTGTTAAATCTTGATGCTAATACCGATGGAAATTCCATTTTCGGTTTAAAATTGAGTTATTGGAAGATTTGGTTAAGAGCTTCATTACAAAGACTGGTTTGGACTCGCATGGGTTGAAAGATTAAAAAAGTGCAACTAAGGCTCATGATGAGTTCGCATCTAATCTATAGTTTACTATAATTTCTGTTTTGATTTTCAGTTTTAATTGATTAAATGAAGTGATTTGAGCTACCAAACAAAAAAAAAAAGGTATTTTGGCTTGGGCTTCCGTCTCAGTGGAAGAAAACCTTGTAAAAATGTGGTTCTAGGTTCCCCTTTTTAAATTAAACTGTAAATTTTAAATTTTAATTTTTGTTTCTTTTGTGCATGTCTAGTGGAGCCGCTTTATATTGATGATTTAGAGGATATCTTGGAGGAAGGTATGTTGTCTCTTAATACCATGATTGAGGATGGCAGCATTGAGGAGGTATGCCTCTTCCCCCTTCCTCCCTCACAGCTATCTTCTGCTTGATGTGCATCTTGTTTTTGGTTTAGGGTTGCTCTTATTCGTGGCTGTGGTATATGATTATATGATTATGTGTTTCCAATGAAATTTAGGTTGCGGAGAAACTAATGATTATGCATGAGGAATGTTTGGAGGGTAATCATAGTTCCATTGAGAAGTTGAGACAAGCAGGTCCTTCAACAGGAATTCACCAACACATTAGACAGGTAATTATGGTTTAGTTGTTTGTTATGTCAGATCTTTGCTGGATGCCACCTCCTCTTCTCTATCCCTAGAAACTGGCCCTTTGCAATTTGAAAAATTTATTTCCAGTGAATTAATTTTTTAATCCTGTGAGAGGACTGCCCTATGTCTTCGCGTTTGCTTGACTTGCCATTCAAGTCACAAGCATTTTGTGCGAGCATTGTTAATTCCATGTTCATTTCTTGGAATGAAATTCAGAGCTCTGAGATAGGGAAAGCTATATGAGACGAGTGTCTGTTGAAGGATCAAATAGACATAGGATGGTCTATTTCAATATCAAAGATATTAACCGAGGATAGGAAAAACTGAAAAAGTTCTCCTAGTTTTAATTGAGGATAGGGGAAAACTTATCTAAATGAACTTGGAATGGTATATATGAACATCATCAGGAACTACCTGGTATGTTGTGGGATCAAATATGCGTCCTTGTAAGAAGCTTATTATTGACTGGTTTGCTTCCATGCTTGCGCACAAAGGATAGCTTGGGTCTTCTGCAGCTGCTCTTTTTGGATGCCTCTGTTGAACCTAACTAGAACTGGAGAATGTTGCAGAGTGACTTGATTCTTCAAAGGAAAGTCAATTGAAGCAAATTGGGATATCAACCAATGTCAATGATCTAGTAGTTTACGATGTTGTATGCAATAATGGAGAAGGTTATTTTGCCGATAATGTTAAATATGATTTCTCTGATATTCTTTCTATTGTGTGCTAGGCTATGGAATATGATAATGACGAGGATGATGATGATGAGGATGATGATGATGAGAATGATAATATTGGTAATGGTCCGTCCAGCATGATGGTGGATGCACCGGGATTACAATCAAAAAGAACTCCAGTAAATAATGCAAATGATGGGCCAGGTACGAAGGAGACTCAATCAGAAGATGGGTGGACGGTTGTTTCATCAAATCGACATCGGGGCAAGAGGAATTAGCTTCAGCTCCTCAACAAGCATTATTTAATTTTAGGTTCACAGCTTCACATATGGGTTTTCTTGTCCTCCTGTTTAAGTACCTCAATCACGGTATTTGTTTCCGTGCCAGTTTTGATGCCTTGTCTAATATTTATATTGAAGCCGTTTTGTGTCTCATTCGAGCAAAGCTTTTATCCCTCAAAGCATGATCTATTGCTAGGTGAAACTTTAGAGCAATTGTTCCCTGCAATCCTGTGTATTTATACAAGAGTTGCAAGATACTGCCATAAGGGGGTTGTATCTGGCGATGGTATAATGCTTCTACACAACCGTGAGCATAGCCTGAGGAACCTGTTGCAGGCCACAGTAGTCGTTGTTTCCCTCTCTAGCAAAATTGAGTGTTTTTGTTATTTTTGGTGGGTTACTTCGCAAATATTATACTTTTTGTGGGTGGGAAATGACCACGTACACAGTGTACTAGGATTCTTGTATCTATTTTTCTCGCTCTAATTGACATGCATGCTAGCTGCCATTGGCATTATCGTCCATTCTTTTCCAGTGATCTGGTCGATCATTGACGCCACGACAGAGGACGGCATAGATTATGCGTATATTCCTTCGTATTTATTTTGTTATGCGATTCTGATCATTGCATGTGCAGGGTTCATTTTCTCTTCAGCTATTGCCATCGACCTTAAGTGCTGTAATAGTATGTTAAAATATACAGCACACCCAAAATTTCTCTTTCTATTCAACGGTCGGATGTTATTATTTTTTTTTTAAAAAATAACTTGTTAGGATATAAAATACTCACGAATTTTTTCTTTTTATTTGATATAAGATATAGAGTTGAGTCGTATTTAACTTGTTCGTATCTGATATATGAGTCGTATTTAATTTGTTTGTACCCGATATATAACTCGTATGTGATAAGTAGTTATTAACTAATTCTCACAGTAACTTTATAATATATGCCTAACTAATCCCGCATCTCAATCAAGTAAAAATATAATGTTGATGATTGATGAGGGCCCATGAGTCTATTACTCCCTCACTTGTGTCACTTCGGGCTCTCTTCGCCTTAAAAAATACACAAAATTCTCGATCTCATGGGTTGCAAAATTCATTTCATGAGAGTATTTGCGTCCAAATCATATCGAATCAACCGTACATATTGGGAAAATTTCATGATATTCGTCAATATTTTTTAGGTCTTATGTGTCGTGTATCTTCATAATTACAAATTCATCCGATGTCTTGGGACTCGTGGCTCATAAATGGGCTTTAGTTTTTGTAGGGCTATGAATATGATATATGCGATTGCATAACAACGAACAAGATTTAGATTTTTCTTTCTTTTTTTTTGGGGGGAAAAAGGACAAACTTTTTTTTTGTGGGGGGGGGGGATCAAGGACTTTCGTTTGATGCATCAAAATCTATCTCAACCACTTTGTTTCTTTTTGACTAATGCTTGGTTTTAATAAACTTCTCTATAACTTATAACTCTGACAAGCGTTGCATTCTCTCCACAAAAGCAACGGGTCTTTGATTCTTGTTTGCCTCGTTGGAATCTATCTAGGGTATAAAACTAGCATCTAGTTCTGCGTTCGTTTCCCATCATGCGAGGAAATCATTAGGTATCAAGATTATTTCTGTTTTTTAAAGTATATTAAGAAGTTCGTTCACTATAAATTATACGATAAGATAAGAGTTTCTTTTTTTTTTTTTTTTTGGGTTTTGAAATTTTATATTATTTTTTATATTAAAATTTAAAATTTTAAAAATAAAAATTTAATTTCATAAGATTTGTCTTTTCAAAGCAGGCTACTAGGGGACGTCAATGTGCCATGAGACGGACAGGCATTTCCATGCTAACGTACCAAATCTTCGGTCAACGCACGGCAAAATGGCCTCTGACACCAGAGTGAAAGGAAAATGAAAACACTAAAAGATTAAAAAAAATTATCTTGAACTAAAAATTCTTTATTTAGAAGGAAGTAGAAAAGTAGAAAGAGAAACGAAAATAATAATACATATTATAATATTAATTTTATTTTTATATTAAATTTGAATAAAATGAATTAAGATAACTAAATCAATTATTTTTCTTCTGATGTAAAGGAATTAATAATTTTTCTTTCCAAATTAAATGGTAAGAGATTTGTGAATGGGTGGTAAAGTTTCTGAAAATTTTCTTTTTTCTTACCTCTCCAAACAACATAATCCAAACTAAATAAAGAAAACTCTTTTTTTAATTATTTTCTTCGTTCCCTTCCCCCTTTTTTGTCTTTTTTTTTTTTTCTCTCTACCAAACACGTGAAATTCATAATTAAGTTCTGCTGGTGTCAAATTATCCAGTTCCTAAACAAGCCTTAAATAAAATGCAAGTGCCATACCATTGCGGACCCACACCGCCACGTATTCACCATTTCGACTTCTTACTGGAGCGTCAGCCTTCGCCACGTCAGCAACGCGTGAAGAAGGTGGCATGGCAAATCGGGTAATTACGAGAAAGATCATGCCCGTTTGTTTATCGGCCAACATATGTTCCACTCCGTTAAGTTTTCCCTCCTTCCCCACCTATTGGCACACACCTTCTTTTCTGTTTCCTTCGATATTGACTCTTATGCAGAGCCAAACGCGGAGTAAGAAAGTGAAGGAAAGTGCAGGAAAGTGAGAGAAAATAAAAGAGAGCGATAAACCAACAAGAAAAGAAAGCGAAGAAAAAATTGACAGATTGAATAGAGTGAAGAGAAAAGTGAAAGAAACTAGAAAGAGAAAGACTAGAGAGAGAAATGAAGCACATTTTCAAGAAGCTTCATATAGGGAGCAACCACGAGCCGAGCCGATCGAGCGAAACGCCTCCCTCGCCATCATGCTCGTCCGATCACCACCGCGCGGCGTCTTCCGGAAACACTACGTTAAGTCCGCCGTCGCCGTCGCCGTCGCCGTCGCCGACGCCCGGCGTGCCTGCCACGGCCCAACCACCAGCGGCGGCGAATAGCGCTGGTAAACGTGCGGACTACTTTTCCTCAGAGGAGGAGTTCCAGATGCAGCTCGCTTTGGCGATGAGCGTGTCGAATTCGGAGTTTAAGAGTGATCCGGAGAATGATCAGATCCGGCAGGCCACGCTGCTGAGCTTGGGAGGTCGTCGTCACCATCATCATCCGATCGATGTACGGAGAGAGAAGGGTGGGCTTGCGGCCGAGGCTTTGTCGGGGCGTTACTGGGTAAGTCCTTAGTAGTTGATAGCAGCTAAGTAGGGCAATTTTTGCTGTTCAAAGTTTGTCAAATTTACTGTTGAATATAGTGAAAATAATTGAAGCCAACTATCTATATGTTGTTACCGAAATTCAAGTTCCTTAAATTCAACCATAATATATTTGTTGCCAAATACACTATTGTTGTGTCTTAAGGTTCTCTAATGCAATTCTATACAGTGCTCGTGGTTAACCCCTAGTTTTTGGGTGTTAAGCTGTTGAATTGAGCTTCCACGTATCAATTCCTCATTGAATTGGGGAAATATCATGATTGGTCTTTTCTCGAATCATCAAGAAGGCCAATTGACCTTCTTTTGAGCCTTCAATGTGACTAGTTTTAGTGAACGAATTTGCAAGAGTAGAAATCTGGTGATGGATCTTGAGAACTCTGCTGATATTTCTGGATGACTATTGGGCCTATTCCATATGCTTTAAATTTTGCTGAATCTAATGTTAAGTTGAGTGAATTTCTAGCTAATTGAATCATAGTTGTCTTCTAATGCCTTTTGGTGGCATGAAGATTTGCTTTGGGTTTTACAATGGTTTGGCATTTTACATGTATATGTGCATATTTTGTTGAATAAACTTTGACAGGGTAAACTGCTTCAACTTCATATTTCCCCTTTTTGTTCATTTTCCCTGGATAGCTTGACAGTTTTTTGTTATGCTTCTACTCATTACATGCAGAACAAGTTTTCAGTGTCATATGAATTGAGCATTCCGGTTTGTATTGATATTTGTTGCTTAATTATAGCTTGACAATTATCTTTCTTGGGATCCATTCATCAGGAATATAATGTGCTTGATTACGAGGAGAAAGTGGTGGATGGCTTTTATGATGTGTTCTCTACCGGCTCAACAGTCCAAGGTAAAATGCCATCTCTCACAGATCTAGAGACAGACCTTGGGGCTTCTGGATTCGAAGCAGTAATTGTCAACCGCACAATTGATCCTGTGTTAGAAGAGTTGCTTCAAGTTGCACAGTGTATTGCTTTAGATTGCCCTCCAACTGAGGTTGGTATTTTAGTACAGCGGCTGGCTGAAATTGTTACAGAACATATGGGGGGGCCAGTAAGGGATGCTAATATTATGTTGGCAAAGTGGATAGAAAGAAGCACAGGGTTGAGGACGTCACTTCATACAAGCATCTTGCCTATTGGGTCGGTAAATGTTGGTCTGTCTCGGCACCGTGCTTTGCTTTTCAAGGTCATTATCATATTTACTTAAGCTATGACTAGTATCTTTTTAGTGAACTTTAATTTTGCTGCTTGGATGTTTTACAATAATTATTTTTGAGTGCAGGTATTGGCTGACAATATTAAGTTACCATGTAGACTGGTGAAGGGCAGTCATTACACTGGTGTTGAGGATGATGCTGTCAACATAATAAAATTGGAGGATGAAAGGTTGTATTTTGTTCTTGGTTTATGTTTTATTCACTTATTGAGGCGTCAAGTATTTTGGCTGTTCTATCATTGGTTGTAAATATAATTATTCAGAATCTAACTTTTGTTAAGTGCCAAGTTTCTCTGCAATTATGCAGTGGTTTTTTTTTAACACATCCAAAAACCATGCTCCATGTGCATTAATTTTTCCTTAGAAACTTATTCTTTAAACAAAAAACTTGCCATTGTCATGGCTCTCTAATTTGTTTTAGTGCAAGGATACAGATAGTTTCTCTTCCATAATGTCACAGGTTTTACAAGAAACTCTTCATTTAATCTCTGTTGTTTTTGAAGAAGTTATGCAGATGTTCACCTGAATTTCTGTATGCACTTGTATGTGTCTCTTTTTTAGATGAAATGCTACACTATAGCTATCTGGTTTTTGTCTCAGTTGTGTTTAAGGTGTTTTTATTTTTGATTGGGCTTCGTACCTGTTGGCCCCAAGCCTCAACTTTAACCATTGGGCTAAAGATCTTTTTATCACTTCAGGACACATAATCATCATGTCCACAAACAGTTAAGACCAAAATGATGTAGTTTTGGGTGGAAAATAAACATTGATTCCCAACTTAATTTGGCCCATAAATTTCTAGAGTCCTCAAGTGCAGTAACCTGTTTTTTAGGTTAATTTGTCTAGGTTTCTTCGCTTTTATCACATGTCTGTACTCCTGACAAATGTTTTTCCTGCCTTCAGGGAGTTTTTGGTGGATCTCATGGCAGCTCCTGGAACTCTTATACCAGCTGATAGTCCTAGTTCAAAGGATACCACCTATAAATCCAATAATCCAAACACAAGTAAAATACCTGCTCTTCATTCCTCTAGATCAAATCCATTACCTGGTGAAGGCACTAGTCAGAACTCTGCCATGGATGGTAGTTTGCCTTGGGATGTGGGGTTGAGTACTGAGAACAAAGGATGCTTGCCTTCATTCGCATGTGTTGGTAGCAAGACTGGGGTTAGTTCTTCTGAAGAATCTAACAGGGTGCCTCCTTCTAATCAAGTTGATAATGCTTCCCCATCAGCTATAGGGACTTCCTTCCACAAGGGGTTTCATGGGTCCCATGCTGTTGCCGATGGTGTGAGAATGAACATGAATGTAGTTCCACATGGCCAAAATAATTTGGATGATTCTAAAGATCTTTTTGCTGATCTTAATCCATTTCAGATAAAAGGAACTGACAAGGGTTTCATGCAGAACAAACCTGCAGAGAATAAAGTTGAGCTTCAGGAACAGAAAAATAATCCTTTTACTGGTCGACCTCCTGCACCTTTGATGTGGAAGAATCGATATGCTAATAATGAGGTCCCTAAGAAAAGAGAGTATGATTATATGGATGGCATCTTTACAAGAATCAATCGTGAACCAAATAATTATAACCAGTCATCTCTACCTTCCACTAGCACTGCTGTTAGTGAAAATATTTATTCTCAAGGTTTCAAGTCATCTAAGAACATGATTCCATCTGCTAGAAATGGTGAACCTAGGAATTCTTCGAGTAATACCAGTTCAGTTTTGGCTTCTGGCACTAGTCAGTATCAAAAGTCGCCCATCCCTGAGGGAATGAACTCAAATTTAAGGAAAGAAAATCCTGTGGATGTTAAGAATTTGCAAAACAACACAGAGGAGATGGCCAAGGAACCCCAAAACAATGAAATTGCTTTTCAAGATCGGAGAAAGTTCACACATGATGGATTCATGGCGTCCAATCTAAAATTGAAAGATCTAGAGAGTCTCAGCATAAACAGAGTTGATCAAATATTGGATGATGCAGATGTAGGTGAATGTGAAATTCCTTGGGAAGATCTGGTTATTGGTGAAAGGATTGGACTAGGTAAAACTACTCTGATTGCCAACCATGCTGTCATGATTGTGGGTGTTGCTTCTGAATAAGTTTGCATGTATTTGTATGTAAAGAATATAGAGTGCATGCTTTATTATTTCACTCACACTTTGCCTACACAAAAATTGACATACACAGTATAGTAATGGGATCTCTTGGCATAATCAGACTTTCAAGCATACATTTAGTTTATGTGAAAATTAGTATAAATTATACACCTGTTCTAATGACTGGCTTGTTCCTCCAGCTGGTCTATTGTATGCTTATCTTCCTTTTGCTAGAACTGAAAAGTCATCTGACAATGTTAGCAGAGTAAAAAGGCCAGAATTCTTGCATTAAAAAAAAAGAAAGAAAAGAAAGAAAGAGCCAGAATTCTTATTTCCCTTAATTCATGAGCATGAGTGATTTTTTCAATCCTCTGAACCTGGCATAGTACATATATATCCTACATACATAGATACAAACAAACATATATATGCGCAAACACAGATACCCTACAAACATACGCAAATACACCCACACATGCATGCATTTTCTTTCTTTATCTTATACACATAATCATGTTTCTTTTGAGTAGGTTCATATGGAGAGGTGTACCGTGCTGATTGGAATGGAACAGTAAGCTCCATTTTCCCTTAAGTCATCTCAATACTTAACATCATGTATCTTTTTACAACCTGAATCATTTAAACCATGAAAATTCCTTCTACCAGGTGCCTGTAAACTGTGATTACTCAAACAATTATTAATTTGACAATTCACTTTCTCCTATTACTTGCATGTATTTCTCTACTGGGCTTCTTTAAAAATGTGAAGTTTATCTGAGTGGGAATAGCCTTACTTATTTTAAGCTGAAATATTGCTTGCTGAGTTAATTTGGACCTGCAATTAGAGGATAAAATCCAAGTTGCTTTCATGCTGTTTCCACTATGACTATTGTATTGCCACCACTTAGGGCTAGCATTGATATTTTCATTCTGTGCATGGCTTTATAGAGGAGATTTCCTTATTTCAGATTACATCTTTTTAAGAATTTTTGTAGTGCAAGAAGGAAATAAATTTTTGAGTTCTAATTTGTGTATTGTGTAATGTTGTTGAATATGCAGGAAGTTGCTGTGAAGAAATTCTTAGATCAAGATTTCTCAGGTGCTGCACTGGCTGAATTCAAACGAGAAGTAAGCTATAAATTGGCCTTTTATGTACTTCTTAGTCCTCTTGTTGGCTTTCCAAGGGATATGTATTTGGAAATTTACCCCAAGCTAGTTACTGCAGGATCAAAGGGTTAAAATATAATATGGTGAGGGCAACTGGCAAAAATTGAATAGCTTGGCTAGGCCTCTTATTATTATGCGAAACTATTGTGGGTTGAGTATGAGAAAGATAAAGCACTTGGAATTTATGTTGGATTCTCGTTGATTTAAGCATGAAGTTCCCAGAGACAACAGTAGGTGATAAGTTTTCTTCAGCTTGGGCATGTGACCTACAATATGATCTGGTGTTGTCTGTCTTCAGGTTTTGTGATGCTCACATAGTGTTTGTGTCAAGTAGTTCCTGTTAGGCTTTTTCAGCCTCAGATAATTAACTTTCAAGTGTTTTTTTCCTGCAATATGTTAAAGGTCCGAATCATGCGTAGATTGCGTCATCCAAATGTTGTTCTTTTTATGGGTGCTGTGACTCGTCCTCCAAACCTCTCTATCATTTCAGAGTTTCTTCCAAGGTAATTCTGTGAATTAACTTTTCTCACCATCTTTCTAGTTAGGTTTGTATCTTTCCCTTTAATATGTGTAACTTGATCAATGATTATCATGTGATTGCCTATTTGCAAATGTTTGTGTTCACAAAGTTGTTTGGATGATGATGGGTTGACAGAGGAAGCTTATATCGAATTATTCATCGTCCTAACTGTCAAATTGATGAGAAGCGTAGAATAAAAATGGCTCTTGATGTGGTAAGCAATTATAAACCTTCGTTGTCTCTGATCTGCATTGAACAGATTTATGTCAGATTTCAGAAATCCATTTAATGTGCAGGCAAGGGGTATGAATTGTTTGCATACCAGTACACCAACAATCGTTCACCGAGATCTGAAGTCTCCAAATCTTTTGGTTGACAGAAACTGGAATGTCAAGGTATTAAACATTTGTATTTTGTCATACTTGTTTTAATAAATTCTGTTTTGTCACACTATTGGCACACCATTTGTTTGTCTGCTCATTACTGTTTTCCATGCCTATTCTGCTCACAGTAAGCAGTAGACTTATCATTGAGTCCCTTGTTACTGCTCCAGGCACACTAATAGTCTTGGCCCTCTTTTATCTAGACTTTCATAGGAAAGGCTGGAAAGTGGACCTGTAGGTGGGGGTCAGTATGGATTTGTGTTAGCCATCAATTTCTAAAAATCAAGTGGTCATTCTTTGGGCTAAATCCAACTCAAGTGTTTTTATTTATTTATTTATTTTATTTTCCCCTTGTTTATTTGAAAGAGAACATGTTCCTTAAGCTTTGTTAGACCTGCTACTTGCTGCCTTGCTGATTTTGGGCTGAAGACTAATGGAAGCTATACTTTTGGCTTATTTGAATTGATTTATAAAGTTCCAAGAAGTTGGCTTTATGTGCTGAACTTGGCCTTTGCTTGGTGACTCATTCTTGAAAATAGAATACATCGGAGGGTTGCTCCAATGTCAAAAACATACGACAACAAAGTTTTAATCTCAAATTTAATGGGAATCAACTATATTAATCTTTTCTCGCCTTAACATTCTATTATGAACTAAGTTTGGGGTCAGATTTAATTGTTTTAAATCCTTCACAAAACCAGAGATTCCTAAGTCAACTAGGTCGTCCTTCTGCTATCCACCTGGATTTGGACACCGCTCTTAAACGGAGCATATTTAGGTATATATTAAACATGTCCAAACCAACGCAATCACCACTCCCTCAATTACCTCCAATGTCAAAAACACAAAGAAGCAAATTGCGGTCTTCTTTAAATTAGTTGTTGCATGTGTTTCGATTGAACTACTATTTCTTGATGCAGGTCTGTGATTTTGGTTTGTCAAGGTTGAAGCATAACACTTTTTTATCTTCAAAATCAACGGCAGGAACTGTGAGAATTTGATATCTTCATTTCTTCTTTTATTGTATTTTAACAATTCTTCAGCTTTTAAGGACAGAAAAATAACACAAGGCCTGGTCTTACCTTGATAGTTTTGCCCTGACTGACTTGTCTTTGATGTGTTAGCCTGAATGGATGGCACCAGAAGTCCTTCGTAATGAACAGTCCGATGAGAAGTAAGTTGCTGATTTTTTGCTTTCAAGTTTTCAGATTGCATGAGTATCATTCATGCATTTTTCAAGTTCACATAATCCCAAAATGCATTGTTACTTGTTAATAGTGGTACAAAATATAAGAATTGTGGTTCTCACTTGCATGAGGCATTTGGGACATGGCACATTGTCTGTACTGATGCTTTGATGGATATGGGTTAGTTTGAATTCATTCTCACAAGTTTCAGTGCTTCACAACTGATCGCTACCCTAACACCACCCCCCCAGGCGGAAAAACAAGGCCCAGAAGAAAAAGCAAGAAACATGTGGTGTTGTCGGGTTCATGTTCGTAACTGACCCATAAACGTGGGTCCATTAATTGGAATGCCTTATTTCCATACTAATGTCGCATCCAAGTGTTATCTTTTATGTTGAATTGGATGCATTTGTGGTCTTTCAATAGAAAAGCTTATGAGAAGGGGAAACTAATTATAAGTTCCATGTTCCTGATTTTGGATGTACAGGTGTGATGTATATAGCTTTGGGGTCATTCTGTGGGAACTTGCGACCCTTAGGTTGCCTTGGAGTGGGATGAACCCAATGCAAGTTGTTGGTGCAGTGGGTTTCCAGAATCGTCGCCTTGAAATACCCAAGGAAGTTGATCCCAGAGTTGCAAGGATCATTTGGGAATGTTGGCAGACGTAAGATAGAATGTAGCTTTTGTAAAACATCGGTCAAAAATCATTTCCTTGGTAATATGAATCTGTGTAATTGATTGTTCTGTAATGTTATCCCCCAGGGACCCAAACTTGCGTCCATCATTTGCACAGCTTACGGGAGCACTCAAGCCCTTGCAACGGCTTGCCATCCCTGCAAATGTGGACCAGCCAAGCTCACCTCTGCAACAAGAGATCACAGTAAATTCTACACCCTAAAGCAACTCTCAAGTTCTAAATGTGAATAACAAGAGTATCAGTTTATTGCCTTTGGCGAGGTGCTATTGTACGGATTTTTTGGAAGTGATAAAGGAAAAATAGAGAAAATTAGAAGAGGACACAGCCAGTGTTTTGTGTAAGTAATGTACGTAAAGCTGCTGCTGTTTAAAAAATTGCAGCAGTCAACTCTGTACAGTTCAATTTATATGGTACATCTGTAATTTTAACCTTGTACTTTATGCATGTTTATACCCCATAAACGCATTTTAAGTTGAAAATTTGCAAATGTGAGTATACATGATTCCTTCAACTTGTTTTTTCTTTTCTTTTTTTTTCCTTTTTATACGTTCTTTCCTTCTTTATATATTTTTATTTGATACATGTTTTTGTGTTCTTTTGAGTAGCTTTTTAAATTCTACAAGGTGATGGAGATCTCTATTTTTCGGCAATACCGCGTTCCATGAAAATTGGACATAGAAGCCACAATTCTTCAGAAATTTGTAGATGACGACAACCCTCGACAAACAGATCTTCTTCAAGGCGCCATCCCACGCCTATCCTGCCATCTCCAGCACCTTTCGTGAACCTTTGTTTTTCTCGAACTTCTATCCTTTCCAAGAAGGCCAAATCTCTAGACATGCATGATTGTCTTTCTTAATGCTTCTGTTGCTGTCTTTTCCAAATAACCCGGAACCAAAAGCATGTCCAATCTCTCCCCTCCTCTCCTCTCTCCCAAGTAACGGCATCCTGTAGATTTACCTGACACGGCAGCCTCCAACAACAAACAGCTCTATACTAACAGTTAAGACCTTCCCGAGTAAACTCAAAGCTTCGTCTCTCGAGTTGTATGTGTCCCAGTCCCATCCCTATCACCTGTCTGCGCCATGGAGTCATCAACATCTGAGGGTTCGAATGGCCAGAGAGCGATTTCTTTAGGCCGCTTCACCATGCTTTCTATGCACAGCAAACTAGTCAGATCGCTGATAGTTTGTCCTCTTGAACAAGTATTAATTGGAGGAGTTGCGGTGCTATGTAGGGGATGCTTTCAATTATAGAGCCAACTGTACCATTCAACTCTAGTGTTGGGGTCCACACCCATATCAATCTGCTGCCACACCCATTATCGCCAAGACACGTCCGAGCCTATCTGCCCACTTGAAATCACCGTGGGAGCAAAAATGTGTCACCTTCTGGCGAATGTAGCTAATAGACTGATCTCTGTGCTCGCCCTGCAGTCTTTTAACTGTTCCAAGCCAGCCAGTTGGGGGCTTCTATATCAAGCCTTAGATTTGGGTAAGAGCCTGCCCAGTTTCCTCGACCTGGGCAGTTAAGGGAGTGGCTGCGGTGCTCGTGTTAGGGCTCTGCTCCCTTTGCTGACTACCTCGTTTCACTATGTCTGGATAACTCTGAGAATGGTAAAAGGGGTTCAAAAAAAAAAAGATTTGAATCATGCATCCATAAATATAATTGCACAAAAAAACTTGGGAGATGCCTTAATGTAATATTATGCCCTTCATTTTAACTTTCATCTTGAGTTCCATGTACAGATCCTAATGGCGGCGCTCGCTTCGGAGCACATGTGAGAAATACATAAGATTTCGCAAAGACATTTACATATTTACATATCTTAGAATATATGGCTTACTTTTCATCATATCCAAGAGAAATATGTAATCTGGCAGGTGAAAATTAACTTATAGTATCACTCTTGACATTACAAAGGTACAAAACGTTCCTTAAATTTTCCCCTCGGGGCGTCTTTCAGAACAACTGGCCTTGATCATCTGCACAAGGGCATGCTCTCCATGTAGCCCCGTCACTCCTTCCCTCAGCAAGGCCGAAAAGTAGCAATAATAAGCAACACAAGCAAAACAAGGCCCAACCCAGAGAACCCAAAACCCGTGCCACAAATGGCCTCCAAACAATAGTGCTGGCCCTAGACACCTTGCTGGATTAAGGCCCGCCTTGTTACCACAATTGACAGGAAACCTGTCATTGCATAGGCCCCTGCCGCCAGGGCAGAAAACATTGTCAAGCTCAGCTCCTTGTATCTTCTCTTGTCAAATGCCACACTAGAGATGATATAGAGCACAAAAAAATGCGTATCAAAATTCCACAGCCAATGCAGTTCCTGTGCTTACCCTTATGCCATTATTGTCGACAATGCACCCACCCTTTCATCAATCCCTTGATTAAAAGGGAAGCCATTGTTGAGCGTAGACATTGGGCCCCGACATAGAAGAAAGCCCGAACAAGAGTTACAGAACCTTTTAAGGCCGAAATGAATGTGAATATTGGGTTCACATGACACCCAGATAAAGGAAGAGCCACAAGAATAAAGGGACATATAATAAGACCAGAATTAGGATTAAAAGCTTGGCTTTAGCTTCATATGATTCCATGCATGCTATAACAGAAGTTGAGTGGGTGACTAATATGCAGCTGGTCGCTACTAGCTCTGTGAGTGCTGCCCTCTACATCTGCAGGATGGTAGACACAAGTTTTTTTGTTTTTTTTTTTTTGATATTTGAAGGGAAAAGCCAAGAGGTTAACAATTATGATTTATACATGATGAATTTAAATACTAATCTTCTTTAGTATTTGATTATCAAAGCATTCAAATCCAGGTTTCCATCAATTCTATAGATACATATTAATAATTTTGTTTCTTGTAGGCTAAGGATTTAATGCAATACAATTTTTTTTGCACTTAACTAAAAATAAAATAAAAATATTAAACTCTCAATTTATAAGACTCTTATATTATAAGATTTATATTTTAAAAAATTATATATATATCTAATCTTATTTTTAAATTAACTAATCATATGTCCCTAACTCAAAGTTGGGTTAATTCTTACTAGAAGAAAAAAAAACACTTCATTTAATTGACCACTTGAACTAACAGGAGTAGGTATAAGGTATGTGCAAGCAAAGTTTAAGTATTAATCAATGAAGCTTATACATAAATCTGGGCAGAAGAGCTCATGAGCCAAAATGCACGAAAGGATTATTAGTTTCGATGATTGCCTGCCTTCGCAATTTATGGCCTCGCTATTCTCCACCGAACTTGAGAATGCTTGATGGTGGCCAGCCTCGCAGGGAAGAGCAAATTCCATGACTTTAACTTGAAGATCAACAAGACTTTCTGTTGGAACTTCTTGTTGTCCAAGCCCGACACCAGATAATATTGTCTGGAATACGGAGTATAAAGATCTAATATCAGACGCTAAGTGTAAATTAATTACGCGTTCAGGCCGAAGTTTCAATATAGTCAGCGTCCTAGGTGTGAATGAGGCTGACAGAGTCCACTTTCAGGTTGTAGGCCTTAATGGGTGGGGTTAAACCATGACCTGAACGCGAAACGTCCGGCTATTACAGCAACAATGACTACATCCCAAAGATGGTTCTTTTTTTTTTTTTTTGGGTTAAAAATAATTGAAATTAATTACAAATAGGGTAGACGGGTAAAAGGATTTTTTTTTTTTTTACTTCTTGTTCTGCGAGTCATTAGCAAATTGGATTTTTGACGTCCAATTAACCACGATTTTAGTACATCTAAATTGCTTAAACAGCTTATGTTACTAAATTTTGCTCCGCATGCAACATAAACGAGTAAAAATGCTAGCTAGCACTTCAAGAATGCAGAAAATACATACAAGGTGGAACTAGGCCGACAAACAGGATGAGAGAGAGGAAAAGCACGTTAATCAAGTTCAGAGGGAATTTTATGTGTTTAATCAACTTGCTTAAGCACCTGGAGTGCCTAAACGCTATTTATGGTAGGACTTTGCTACTAGGAACCTTGCCTTTCTATCTGGGTGGGCATGAAGAGTCACAATCAAGTGCCAATGCGATTATCCTCTACAATAGACTAATTCGCATTATGTGGGAATCTTGTTTTTGGTGGCAGAGTAAAAATTCTCGACCCAATAACTTGTAGCCAAAATCCTCACCTGAACAACATGAGCTTTAGAATCGGAAATTAACAGATGGGTTTGATGGGTACATATGGTATCAGTCATCAATAAAGTTGTGATAGATTTTGGTCATCTTTAATCTTCTCAAAAACATAGTGCTTGTTGCTATGGATACCCCCTTCAAAACTGTCTCGATGCCCTGAATTTAATAGTTGTACAAGTTGGGGCCGTAAAATTTGTTTAAGCATATATATTTGTTGTGTGCTGGATTGAATTTTGCTTCAACTGACGATTGAATTCACAATGTGTAACATTTTCCCCAAATCCTTTCCGAGCGTTGTCTTGACAACAATTTATAGCTTTCAGCCTTGGCTCGCCGGCTCGCCGGCTCGCGCCTCGCGGTCGAAGGAAATTATATCCCACATCGAAAGAGTAAATGAATCTTGATGGAGCTAGCTATCTATAAATCAGAGGCTCAGTTGAACTCGAGAACATACTTACCTGGACGGGGTCAATGGGTGATCAAGAAGACTCATGGCCTAGGTCGGTGATGTCCATTGCACTTAGGATGGGTGCCGCCCTAAGGTCTCCTCAGAGTAGGAGAGCCTACGTCATAATTTGTGGCAGCGGGGGCCTGCGTTCGCGCGGCCCCTGTCCAACAGCAGCCCAACATTTATCTGAGGAGGATCCGTACTTTCAATGGAAAGATTAAGTGAACAGGGTTAATATCCCAAAATAAAGTAGAGAGAAGTAAATAATAGAGAAAAAACAATAAAGGAGAGGCATTGTACTAGACGACAGTTCCAAGAATTTTAAACGGAGAGATAGAGAGGAGAGAGAGGGAGTCCACCACAATTTCACAGAAGGGCATAGTAAAGACGGTGCCGGTTCGGGTCTTGTCAGCGTCGGCGGCGGCTACTGCCTTGTTCTTGTTAGTATCTTCTCTCTCATCGTCTTCTTGCCCGCCGTCCATTCCTGTAGAAGGATTGCGAGGCGGTGGGAGTGGTGGAGGTGGTGGTGGTGGTGGCAGCGGCGCGATTGAGGGCGACGAAAGAGGATATCGAGTGGGTGAAGAATCAGATCCGAGCGAATGGGTTGCATATGCAAAGATAATATCCTCAGAAAAGGGATTAATCCTCGTACTAGGGTTCAGCAACTCCAAGCTCCTGCCCAGTAATTTCTCTTTGTTCGGCTATGTTTATCCTTATGTGATGTGCGTGGGAATCTGTGTTTAATTGTAAAAGTTTGGTGCTTTTAAGTTCAGTTTGGCATCTATAGATGTGAGAATGTGGTTTTTATTTTATTTTATTTTTTTGGCTGTTTTAATCTGCTGTTTATTAGAATGTCTATTGCAAGATTTACTTAATTGGGGGAAATGGACCTTTCTTGGGATATGGTTAATTTAGACTAGTGCTCCATTGTTTGCAAATCGGTTTTTCACATTTGGACTTCTTCCACTGTCTAACTGGAGGAATGGGCATATGCCTTGAAATATGTGTGTGTGTGTGTGTGTGTGTGTGAGAGAGAGAGAGAGAGGTTGTTTGTAAACGGGTCCTTTGCAGTTTTGCAGTTGGATTTCGTTCAACATCCTAGCAGGGGAAAACAAAGGGAGAACCCAAACAAACAGGTAATAACCACGTTGAGAGTGGCAGAGTGAAGGAAAAGCAAATATGTGAAGTATTTCATTCTATTGAAAGTCCTTTTTCTTGTTTCTCTTTTGTAGCACACAAAATCTTTGTTTACTTGTAGACTTCTTGTAGTATCTGTTTCACTTGTACCATGTATGATCTCAAAAGTTGGGCTTGTCTTTGTATGTTGATGCATGTGCAAGCACTTGAAAAGAAAAAAAATTCTGCAACCTGATTTCAGTTTACAGAAATAATCTTTGACTGATTGATGATTTTTTTTTTTCCAGGTTCAAAGGTGTATCACACTATGAAGGGCCAGAATCAGACAATCACACTGCACTCCCATGTCCTGGTGAGCTCCTTGTAGAGGAGCACCACAGTAACTATGGGGAGCCATGGGCTGGTGGGCGGGATGTGTTTGAATTTCTTGCTGAGTCTACCCATTTAACACTCGACTCTCATGTGCTTGAGATTGGGTGTGGCACACTTCTTGTTGGTTTGCATTTTATTCGATATCTTAGACCTGAGCATTTCCACTGTCTTGAAAAAGATGAGCTCTCCTTATTGGCTGCATTCAGATATGAACTTCCTTCTCAGGGTCTTGGAAAGGCTAGTGAGTAAGTTGAAACCTTATGATGGGCGAATCTTTGTATCCCATAATATAAAGTTCTGTTCAAGACTTGGAGTTCAAGAATGTAATAAGAGGCTGACTAATTCGGGGCTTGAGTTTGTTGGGAGGCACATGCATGACAGCTTGCTTTTTAATCATTTTGAAATTTGGTTTGAGTATAGGCGGTCTACAGCTTAGCATAAGGAAGGCTTTTTTTGGCTTTCCTTTTTTTTGGGTGATTCAGATGCAACAATGCAGCTAGCATGGGCTGTTGATGTTTGTTTTGTTGCCTGTGATTGCCTCCTATTTTTCTTCAGAGGGCATGAATGTTAACATCCTGTTTATTTCAATGTAAGTAGTCCCATGAGTTGACAGGCCTGCAGATTCATTCTTTTCTGGGTGGATGGTGGATGTAATGAGCCAAGTAGAGCCATTCAGCATACGTTGCAGAAGAAAAAGGGAAACAATATGACTGATGTAAGGGATTTGACGGTAATTATTAACTCGATCCTATCCATTCCTCCATCATGTTGGCTAGTTTAATTTGAATTACCAGTTCAAAATGTGCACGCATCTTTGGGGATTTATCTTGTATCCCGGTCATAACTTGAAATTGTAAAATATGAGTGAAAGTTTTGCTCCTCCTTGTACTTTAAGAGACCTAAATTTGTCTATTGATTTATTTGTGTTGGAAGTTTTTCCTCTCTGTGACTTGGATTTGTCTGGTAATTTTAACTGCCTCTTCAGATCTCAGCTATGAAGGGCTTCGGATCTTAGTAAGGAATGTCAGGAGATGTCTTTCGTGCATAGTTGTGCATTGGCTATATTTGAATTTTGACGTTGATCGATGGTGGAAAAGAAGGGCTTGCAGAAGCTACATATGAGATGACCGTTGTTTAAGTTATGCAACCCTCCATTTATTCAAATCCCACACAAAATAGGTAGCTGCAGCTTAAGGCTAGCTGAGCAACAGTAAGCATGATACTAAAACAAAATAATGAATCTTTATCAGCAGAAAGGAAATGTTGAATTCAAGTCTTCTGTTATGAACACTGCATGTGCTACAGAAACCCTGTTAATGGGCAATTAACAATTCCGGGCAAGCTTAATCGGATCAAGCAACAAGAGGATCAAGTAAACAAATAATGCTAGCGATCCCGACACGCCTAAGCAAGCTGTGAACCATTAAACTATATAATGAAACGGCAGTCACTCCAACAAGCTTCTGCCAAATCAGACCAAGGTATCCCACACAAGTCCAAATGCATTTGACAGAGAGGGATAAGGGTCACGAAACGATTCTTTTCTTTAGCCTTGGAATTTAGATCAGATCAGACATTCTCCTCTTGTGACAACCAAGTGTAACTTTCAAGTTAGGATCTGATGATGTAACAGCTTTGCTTCTTAGCAAAGAGGATGTCTTCAAATCCAAGCCACTGCATTTGGGACTCTCTGTTGCAGTTACTCCATTTCTTGACTTTCTATTTGAGTCCTTCAGAATTGCTTTGAGACGAATATCTGAATAACTAAAGGACTGAGAACCTTTGAATTGGACTGAACTTCTTGTCCCTGACCTCAAACTTTTGGCCCGTCCAACAATTTCTTTTTCTGCAGTGCTTTGTCTTTGGCGACTGGCTACAGTTGAAGTCATGAATCGAGGAACAGAGCAAGTCACGCTTCTCTTGATTCCACCAGGAGTGATTCGAGGGGCAACGTTTACTGGCTTGTGATTCTTTTCAGGGCTTCTAGGTGTCATTTCCTCATCATCAGGAAGTTGAAAAGCTGTCGAGAAAAGCCTTTTGTTTTCACTTAACAGGATCTTGGCCTGCTGTATTTGATTCCTTACTTTCTGGCACTCCTCTTCAGTGTCTGCCATTTCTTGTTCAAGCTCCTGGATCCTTTTCATCCTTTGCTTGTTGACATCCTAATTAAGGGCATAAATGTCAGCATCAGTCGTAAAAACTTCTCTATCAAAGACATCAAGAACAATTGTGAATGATCTTTGGAACTGCACCTCAGCTGAGTGCTTGTTAGTCTCAACAGTTCTTGCTCTATGTGCAAAACTCAAAGAACAGATGGACTCTCCAATGTCTTCTTCACACGGGCTTATGTGAACAAGCATCAAAACCTTTGAACTGTCACCTACAGCAATATGATTGATAAGATTTAGGCTCTTCAGAGACCATCAGAGGAGTAGAGACTGACTCACAGAAACGAGCCATGCCCTCTCCTTCCAATAGCATTTGAGCACACAATTTTGAGCTAAAAGCGAAATTCTAACTGTTTCTTGTTAAATTCCCTATAGTGAAATTTTGCAACCTTGTGAGCCAGCTCATCCTGGATAAAACTTCAACCTAAATAACTTTTTCAACCTTTCTGCAGCCTGTCACATGGCAATGCCTTACAGCTAAGTCAGAAGAATGCAATGCTTTACCTAAGGAATCTTTAAGGATTTGAGTAAGCTTGCTATTCCTGCAACAACGAAAATAAACAAAGATTGAAATTCAAAATCAACCAACTCTGAAAGTTTGATGGTAGGAATGGAAGAACAACCTCAAAAGTGCTTCCTTGGTTGCAAATTGCAGTGAACACTTATATCTAATGTAGTACGGTTGATGCAAATGGGACCCATCCCTAGCCATCCCAACAGAAGGAGAACACCTAATTATAAAAAGGAAATCCAACTAAGCACTTGCCTGTAAGGCACATGGCCTCTTTTCCTTCTTAGAGCAGCAATAACATCACCCAAAGCAGAAAGGGACAGATTAATGGCCCTTCCCTCGTCCAGTGTCTGTCCAGTGGCCCCAGTTTTCAATAATCTCTCACTTCCTCCAAGATCAACCATCCACATTTTGCTTACCTTGGCTTTAGCTTTCAAATCATCTCCATGTCGGGAAATGGTGATCTTCATCAAGCTAGATATATGCAACTAAACAGATAATTTAATTACCAAACCAAATTAATCAATCAAAAAAAGTTCCAGAATTTGAAAGGACAATGAACCCACCGATGTGACCTGCTTGACATCTCATTCACGTTTGTCCACGAAGTAGATCTCGCCCGCCTGCCCTTTGCATACCACGATTTTGCTTTTGCAAAATCTGAGATTTCAACCTCTGTCAAGCCCTCAATTTCCACCAGTCCCTTCGGATCCGTTTGAATGTTGAGATTGCTGTAGAAGAGTTAGAAACACCACGTTAGGCAACATATGTACCGCAACTTGGTTCATGATATTACCAATGGCCTCCAGAGAATTATTCTGACCTCCTTGATACAGCCTCGTACATTTTACATGTTGGTTTTGGAGCTAGCAGATCTCTCAGATTGCCCATATATACCTCCAACATGCTCATTGAAAATGTGAAAGAAATTGAGTTATCCACTGAGGCTCGATGAAAAAGCTCTTCAAGAGCTCGAGGAATAATCCCAGGCTGACTATTTGTACCATCCTGAAGATTTATTTTAACCCCACATTCATCAATAATCAGGAATTAAGTAAAAAATCCCCAACATAAAAGCAACGATAACAGTTGTCAAATATCTGTCACTGACCATTGTAAATGTCTTTCCAGTTCCTGTTTGACCATAAGCCAATAAGCATACATTATGCCCATCAAGCGCAGATCTAATGACTGGTTCAACCTCAACAAAGACATCTTCTGCAGAGTTTTCCAGCAGAATAAAAGACTGTCACTGCAACTGGAAACAAAAGAAATGTACTTTTTTCCCAGGAAAAATGGATATCAAATTGGACACTAACCTTGTGTAGCTGCTTGCTGAAAAACTTTATCAAATCCAAACTCCTTTCTAATTCCCACAGATCTAATGACTACCGTTTCTACCCCAACTGAGATGGGTTCACGATTTTTTCTCCTCTCTGTTGACAGGAATGGCCTAACCCGACAAAACACTCTAATGCTGCCTGAAATTTGAAAACCTATGTTAGAAAAGGAAGAAATCTAATAAAAAGAACTCCAATGATCTAGCCAGACAGCAAAGCACCAACCTTTGATATCTAGTATCTTATTCAGTGCTTCTCTGCGCTTCTTGTCCAAAGAGCTCTCTTTCTGTCTCAGTTGTGCAATTTCGCCTACAAAATCAATTCAACCAAAGTAAAAGTAGTCTAATTTAGTACTCTCTGAAAGTTGAACCTAAAGAACCATTTTTGTTTGTAGCTATTAGCACTTCAGACTTTTACCTTCTAAATTCAATGTCGACTGCTCAAGCTCGTTCCTTTCATGCTCGGGCACAACATTGACATCAGTATAAATTGAACAAGGTGACGGCGAATCTGGCAAATGATCAGACACTTGTTGCAATTGCAACAATTCAAGGCAATCCGGGTTTGATCCCATAGGGTGTGAGTTCAAGGGTTCTTTTTCATGGTCTCTAAGGAAGAAGGATGTGCTCGTTTTCACTATAAATGAGCATATCCTAGCTAACGAAAGTAGACAAGACAGTAGAAGCCCTTTTTTTCAAAATTAATAATAATAATAATAAGAAACTGAAGTGTGAACACAATAATCACTTGCTTAACCAAGACCCAATCAGACGCAAAGTAGAAACTAAACTACGTGTGTTCAGTGAGAGAAAAGTAGAATCTAGAACTACTTGTACCATACAATTTGCTGCTAATCTATAAAATAAGAACATTTTGCACTCGGCAAAATTCAAACAACATAGCCATTTAAGAACTACAACATTGACAGGACAAAAGAATTTCTCCAAGCATATCCAACTGGTGCAGGTGAAGTACAAATCAAGCGAAATCACCTACGCGTACAAGTAGCCTGGAAACCTTATACAATAAACAAAGTTCAAAAATCTCAAAACCCCAGAAAAATAGAAGACCCCAAAGTCGAAGAAAGCCATGAATGACAGCAGGGTATAAATGACGCAGCATTAAATTTTCAAAAGAACCAGCAAAACAAGGAAAGCCTAAGACTTTATGCAATGAGACACACCTAAGAGTCAAAACCTAGGTTCGAGTTTTTCGAGAACACTAAAAACGTAGGGAACCCGGATGCTAGCTTCCAATGATTCAACATTTTTCAGACTCTGATTAGGAGGTGAAAGTGGAAGGATTTTTCTTTGTTTTCAAATGTCAAGTGAGTGGCCAATAAGAAAACTCCAAACTTTTATGCAGGCATCTATAAGTTAAGACAGGACAAATACGAATTTATATATTACAATTGTCATTTACACATTTTATGTTTTTTAATATATATATATATAATAGTAAATATTACAAATTATAAGTAATAATTATAGTAAAATAATGTACATCTCCCCTCTATCCCGCGTCAAAAAGTAGGCGGTGCAAGTAGGATTCTTAATGGAACGGTTGGTCCCCTTCAATTCAGGACCGTGCAAGTGGACCGTAAAGTCAGTCCCTTTTTCTGTAATGGTCAGGAGCGCGAGGAGCGGAGGGGCAAAAGCGGGAATTCGAGTGAAAATTGTGTTACTCTCACTTTTGCTCCCTGTGTTGGGACTTGGGATTGCTTTTGTTGTGGAACCGGGGATTGCTTTGACTGGAAGTGATGTCAGTTAACTTCTCCAGTTGTTTAAATCCACTAGTCTCTTGCCACGTCATCCCTGTCCCAGTTCATTTTTGCACTGGGCTAATGGCGTGGCAAGGCTTCATTAGATGTCGATCTGGTGGTGGTAGCAGTCGAGAGTACAGGAGACGTCTCTCGTAAGCATGCAGTTTTTTTTTTTTTTTTCTGAACTTTCTAACGGTTTTGACGGAGGTAACCGAAGGCTTGCGGCCGATGGTGAAGCTGCAAGAATTGTACAATTGGGAAATGGATAACGCTTTTGTCGAGCAATTGGACTGCAACCGGTCGCTTATTACAACGTGGATGGATAATTATTTTTATCAATATCGTGGACCAATATTGTTGTTGGATTTTTAGCCGTCATTAAAGAGAAATGTTACATTGGTGATTAAATATTTAAATTCTTATTTAAATATTTTAAATTTAAAAAAAAAAATATATATATATATATATATATATATATATATATATATAAGAAAATCTCATTATGTAATTCAAAACTTAATGAGTTTTTCAATAAACTAAAAATATTAAATTTTGTTATTATAATTATTAATTACATATTTATAATTATGAGATAAATGTTTTTAAATAATAATAATTATTATTATGAGATAACTAAATTGAACAAGTTGGATAATTTTTTTTAAGGTTGAAATTGCTATTACTTGTGAGACGTATCTGCGTGCAACAATCAGGGGATTGCGGAAATTACCATGTCTCTTTCTTTCCATTTCGTTTGTTTCATTTAGGTAATGGGGACACTGCATAAAAAGGCTTACGAAGAATATGGCAAGAGCATCAGTGGACAACAATCATCATGCCATTTCTATTTCTGTTTACATCATCCGGAAACTTTCAACAATTGTCTTATTATGAGCACGACACATTTACAGAGTTAGTGCTATGTTCTTGCTAGAAGTTAGATGATTTATATGATTTGCTCGTATCATAATTTAAATAATTTACATCCCGTTTTTCCATTTTATCTTCTTACCTCTTGTAACAAATTGTAATAAAATTACTAGGCATATGTGTATATGCAAGTCTCGTGTATTTGTAATTAACATAACGATAATTCATATTCTGTCAGAGTCTCCTTTCTTAGTCTACACGATATTTGCAAAAGTTTCTTCCAAAATGTCGTAAGAAAAAAATTCAATTAATTTCTTGAATATTCCACCACATTTTAGCATGCTTTAGGACAATGTTCCAATAACAGATTAATTCGTATTATGTGTCATAATTTTTGAATTTAAATTAATAACCAACTCCCATAAGCCCCCCTACAACTAGTTAATCAAAAACCTAATTTTCAAATTATGTAGTGTAATTTGCTTTTGACACAATTGGCTGGGAACATAATCATCCATAAGCAGCAAAAAGAGGTCTGATAACTTAACCAAGGAGAGCGGTTCACGAAGTCGATTTCTTTAATTACAATTAAATTATCATAACTATAGAATTCTCTAATAATACCATCTAGAATTTCGTGATTTTGACGCGGATTACTTTGACTTCAATCCCCAAATGGATACCTTAACTACGGTGAGTATAAACCTTCCAAATTTTGATAACCTAAAAGTTTATTAAATTGGCATAACAAATACTCCAACCACAAAAATGGAATGGTACTTGTGATTTGATCCATTTCTTTTTGTATTAATTGTTAGTTATTGTCTTATAAATAAAAGTTTATATTAAATATGAGTCATTAAATTTTAAATTTATTATTATTAAAATTAAATATGAAAGTCACTTAAATTTAATAATATTAATTAAATTTTTAATATTTAATTTTAACTTATAAGTATAATGATTAAGGTATAATTGATGTTTTTTTTTTCTTTTTAACTAAAAAAAAGAAAAAATTGAAAGGTAGGTAATTTTGTTCGAATATGATTGATTTTATGCAAATGATTGTACCGTACAAACATATTTGACCATTAACGAGACGATCGCATATCCAACGGACATTTGTTGTAACCCTCGGAGAACATAAATAAATAAAACACCTTCGCGCCACACGACGTCGCTTTTGGATGTCGCGATTGGATAAGGATTAAGGATTTCAATTTTTCGACTTTCACTTTCCTCCCTCCTTCAGGCTTCGTTGAGAGAGAAAAAAGAAAAGAAAAGAAAAGAAAAGAAAAAAAAAATTCTCTTCATTATTATTATTATTTTTTTGTTGCTGCCGTGCGAACATAGACGACGACCAGACAAGGCGAGAGACACAAAGGAGAAAAAAGCACAAAAAAAAAAAAAAAACACAAGAACAACGTTAATCCGTAACTCAAATCTCGTGTTCCTTCCCTAGGGTTTTGCTTCTGGTTACCTAATAAAAAAAAAAAAAAACAACTGCAACACACAAACACACACACACACACTGTCTCAAATTCATTCTTGTCTGGCAAGTTTGATTCTATCCTTCTGTCCTGTTTTGTGATTCTCTGTTTGTTTGTTTTTTTTTTTTTTCGTTCTTCTTCTTCGGTTTCTTTAAAACCCGGATTCTAATCCTCTATTTCGCACACAATGTTTCTTGTTTTTAGGTTGGAATTGCATTGGCGGTTTTGGTGTTGGAATCAAAAGTTTTCTTGAACCTGATTGGCTGGAGGGATGACCTGTTCAAGAATCTGAATTAGAGTATTGGAAGACCGGTTTAAGAGAGATTAAAAGGTTCTCGTTCAGTTTTCTGTATTAAAAACTAGGTGTTTGGATTAAAGCGGGATAGTTTTTAATATTGAACTTGTTGATTTGGAATTGTAAAACGGAGACCCTTTTAGAGAATCAAAGTAGAAAAACGGAGTTTGATCAGGAAGATGTGTTTTTGGTGGCTCCGGTGTCTATTTGAGTTTTAATAGTGGCTGCAGAGTGTTTGCTCTTTGACTTGTTATTGTCTGGGACTGTTGTTTCTGGTGATTTGCGAATGGAAAAAAATAAAGAGATGCGGTTGGCACTTGGCACTGACATTGCTGGTGATCGTGTCTTTTATTTTAGAAACTAGAATGCATTTGTGCTGCTATCATAGGAACAATGATTAATTCTCTGAATTGTGTACTTATTCTCAAAGTGATTGGCGGCAGAGCGAATAAAGTGTTTGATTGATATGTATTAGGACCATTAGGTAGATGCTGTGATTAGTTATGTCATTAACTGGTTGCATCATCATGTCCATCTTAGGGACAATTGCAATGCACCGTGTGGGCAGTCCAGGGAAGATGTCTAATTCTGTTCGCCTGCGTAGGGAGAAGAGGCTTACCTTTGTGTTGAGTGATGTCGATGACACACAGGTAGCATTCTTGTCTCCTCTGTTTTCTTCTTCTTTTTATTTTTTTATATTTTTTTGTCGATTTGGACTTGATATTTTCAATTATTTAGAATAGGGAGCTTAATTGGTAGTTAGTAGTGTCCACTTTGGTGAGAAGTTCTTTGTGTACATGTTTGACAAATATAAGGTGCCTGTCTTCTCCTTATCAGCTGGACTGCCTAGGCACTTCAAACTTATCTCATTGAACCTTTATGACTGTCCAAGTCTATGCAAGTCTAGGCAAATGTTACTTATATCATTGATTCTTTCAACAAAATGGATTAAAAGTGTGTCTTTTTCTGGCCATCTTTCAAGGTGTAGTTGTCACTAAAGCCCACGATATCTCTTTCTACAAGGAAATGCACTAAGCTTTTCCAGTTTCAAGGCACTGTTGTCAGTGATATGTGTTTTTCATAAATTATTTATGCACTATCACAGATTCTAACAGGAAAATAGATTCTAAATGTTTGATTTACAGTAGAACAGCTTGACTATGTTGCATGAATATTGAATTCACTGGTTTTCTGTTTTTTCTTTTTTATTCTTTTTTTTACCAAGGCTGATGTTATGTATGAGATATGGCACTACTCCTGCTTGATTTGTTTTTGGACAGCTTTTTGTTGTACACTCCATTACTAGTAAGAGCATTACTCATCCATTTGTTGCTTGCCTGGCATGCCTGTTATGCAGCATTGTGCTGGTGTAAATTGTCTGTCTGTGTCAAAGTCATCTGCATCCGATGGGTGTGATTTCCTCTACACAGGGAGTCGTGATGGCACATTGAAGAGATGGGCACTTGATGTAGATTCTGCAAGTTGCTCTGCTACATTTGAGTCGCATGTTGATTGGGTAATTTCTTTTCTCTTTTTCTTACTTTGAAATAATGCCCATTCATGATCTTGTTGATGGTGAACTTTGTCTCATTTACTGAGTGAGATAGCTCAGCTGATTGTGTGGCTTATTCCTAAAGAGACTTTAAGAAGGAGGAGATTTGGGTTGACATTTTTGTTATCTAGAATGTTGTTTTTAAATATCAGATGCTAGTGGGCAAGGTCCCTTTGCTGCTTTGCTCTCCCCGCAGCTGTGATTTATGTGAATCCTTGATCATTTTGGGTAATCCAGTATGTGATATCATGTTTGTAGCTTCCTTACTGTTGTAGAAGGTTAATTAAGTTTGTTGGCCAATTTAGAGTAGATTATAAGTTGGAAATTGATGTGCAGGTAAATGATGCTGTCCTTTCTGGTGATAACACACTTGTCTCCTGCTCTTCGGACACCACCCTGAAGGTTTGCCTTTCTTTATCAGTTTTAAGTTATTTTGTGATCTTTGAAGCTGTATTCTTGTAAGTGATGGAGTTTTGTATTGCTCATTGATGTTTTCTTGATATTCAACAGACATGGGATTGCTTGTCTGATGGAGTTTGTACCAGGACTCTCCGTCAACACTCTGATTATGTTACTTGTCTTGCTGCATCCAAAAAAAATGTATTTTCTATGTCCATTTTTTCATGGATCTTATTAACTAGTTGGACGAAAGTTTCTTGTCAATCAAGCCTGCTAAGTTACATTGCTTGTTTGACATATTTGTTCTTTACATGATTATTTGGTATGATCTGACTTGTTAGCAAAGTCATTTGTGATTCTCTTTTAGTGTTATGCATTTTAGAACAATATTGTGGTCTCGGGTGGCCTTGGTGGGGAGGTTTTCATATGGGACATTGAAGCTGCACTGACTCCAGTCTCAAAGTCAAGTGATGCAATGGAAGAAGATTGTCCAAATGGTGTCAACAGTTCTAGCAATTCATTGGCTGTGACAAATTTACGGACCATTAGGTCAAGCAATAGCAATTCTATGCACACAACTCAGTCCCATGGATACATCCCTATTGCTGTGAAAGGCCATAAGGAGTCAGTTTATGCATTGGCAATGAATGACAGTGGAACAATACTTGTTTCTGGCGGAACAGAGAGGGTACATTCTGATGTCAAGATTATTTACTCCACACATGCCTGTGCCCCCCTCCTGTGCACATACACGCGGTTCCTTTCTGAGTAGGGCTAGAATTAATGAGAGAAAGCAAAAGGGAAGAGAATTAACTGTGAGCAGTTTTATCTTGTGCTGATTCTATAGGTTGTTCGTGTTTGGGACCCAAGGACTGGTTCAAAGAAAATGAAGTTGCGAGGGCACACAGATAACATTAGAGCTCTGCTTCTTGATCCTTCTGGCAGGTTGGTTGAATAGGGTGTACTTCTATATCATATTTATTTCTGTGGGCTCTTTGATTTTTTTATTCATGATGAAGCCAAATGTTATACTTTTCAAGTCATGTCTCTGTCTCTGTCACTCTCTCTCTCTCTCTCTCTCTCACACACACACACAAACTCTCCCTATCTCTCCCCCCACCCTCCGCCCCCACTCCTTTATTTCTATTCCTCCTGAAGGGGCAGCATTTATTGATCCGGTGGTCCATACCTTCAAAGTCTCGATATCAGACAGAACTTTTGATCAACCTAAAATGCTTTGAAAATCTCACTTTTGCATGCTATATAATTTGTGGGTGATGTTCCTTGTGGGGTAGTCTGTGTCTTCTTCTGTTTTTTTAATCTAAATGTTCAAGGTGACTTTTGAAGCTTCGTTATGCTATGCTTATTAGTTAAAGTGACAGTTTGGTGTCTGTTGTGTACTTATGCAAACAAAGGGGGTATGGTTGAGGTGGGATGGGTGGGAGCAAAGAGAAGTGTTGTTTTTTCTCTCTCTGTATATGGTATGTTGGCACAGCTGATGTGTGTTGTCCTTTTTTTTTTATTTCTCTGTATAAAAGTTTGGTGAAACATAGTACTGCAAGATACTTATTGGAAATGATTAGGTAACTAACCAAAGTCATCAAGTAGGATATTACTCACACAAACATTCAGCAAAGCAGAAACAAGAATCAAGCCTGATATAAAACATTGCAATTTTTTCCCTCTAATCTTTTGATCAAGTTAGGTGGACAACATCAACATTGAACATAAGGTAGATTTTGGTCTGCATCCAACTGATAAAGCAATGGAATATATAGTACAGACTTAGCTACACTAGAATGGAATTCTCATAAGACTTTAGTGCGTACAATATGCTTAAATGCATGTGCATAAATGAATGTGTATCCATGACTTATTCTGAATATTCTTAACTGAAAATCTCTGGGAATGATGTTTGTTCTAAAATTTTGAGGAGTTTATGGAATGCAGTTCAACCTTTGAGAGTTCTATAGCTTACCATTTTGGCCAATAGTATTTTCTGTCTCATTTACATTGCATTGTTTATATTTAATCTAATAACACAATTTCAAACTCTCATTTTGTAGGTTTTGCTTGTCAGGATCTTCTGACTCTATGATCAGGTGCGCATTTGAGTACTTCTTCTGACAGTGATACAAGAAGAAAATGCAAAAAATTTGCATTAATTGTTTATGAATTTTCTTGTAGGCTATGGGACCTTGGACAGCAGCGATGTCTGCATTCATATGCTGTTCACACTGATTCAGTTTGGGCACTTGCCAGCACACCTACATTTACTCATGTTTATAGTGGTGGAAGAGATCATTCTGTGAGTAGTTTTTGTTGTCAAAAATTTTGTGAATGCAAACCTTTCTACATTTTGCTGTTGTCTTTTACACCTTAGCTCTGATGTTGAAGTTTTTTATGCCAATTGCTGTTTATGCCCTCAGTTATACTTGACAGACTTGGCAACAAGAGAGAGTCTCTTGCTTTGCAAAAAGGAACATCCCATTCTGCAGTTGGCATTGCATGATGATGGCATATGGGTTGCAACAACAGATTCCTCAGTTGATAGATGGCTGGTTGAGGGGCAATATCCTCAAAAGCTCTTTCAAAAAGGTGGTTCTTTTTTAGCTGGTAATCTGTCTTTCTTGAGGGCAAGGGTTTCCATGGAAGGATCCACTCCTGTAAGTAATGCTTATAGCCTTTTGCCTTTTAATGATGCTTTATATGCAATGAGTTGTTTCTTGGTTTTTCACCAAGAAATCTATACATATATTTGACTTTTGATTAATTTCAGCCCACTTCTTAAAACCTTTTTTAGATAGTTGTAACCTAAAGAACAATTACTTCTACTCTGCCCCAATCACACACACACACACACAAAACAATGTTAACTCCATTTGATTTTATTTTTTTATAGGATGAGATGGATGTGTGGCCATCACTCTATTTAGAACCTAATAAGAATGACGATATCTGTAGCAAAGTAGGTGTAACACCCATCTGAGATAAATTGAGTGAGTGACATTTGCGTTGGTTTGTACATGTCCAATGTAGACCAGCAAGTGCTCTAATTAAACTGGGTGATCAAATCCAGGTGGATGGCAAGAGGAGAGGGAGAGGAAGACTTAGGTTGACTTGGAATCTTTAGTTGGGAAGAATTCAGAACAATTAGGTCTCACACCTTAGTGTATAATAGAATGGAATGACGAGAAAAGATTCATTTAAACAACCTCAATTAAATTCAAGGTTAAGACTTTGTAACAGTAGTGGATGAGATGCTTATTGCTGTTTCTGTTTCTCTGATTTTGCTCAGCTTCTTCATCTTTATAGTGTCTTTTCTCTGTAAATGTGTTTGAATAGGGATAATCTCTCTCTCTCTCTCGTGCTTGCTGCTACACACTCTTTATTCTTCTTTGTCATGCTACCTTGCATATTCATAGGTACCTGTCTATAAAGAACCAATTTTAAGCATTCCAGGAACTCCAGCGCTGGTGCAGCATGAAATTTTAAATGACAGAAGGCATATCTTGACAAAGGCAAGGATAGTACTTTTTCGTCACTTGTTAGTTTGAATAAATTTCTTTACTTTTTTGGCAAATGAAGTTTCATGTCACTTATTTTTCCTTGCCTGTTTGATAGGATACTGATGGTTCAGTGAAGCTGTGGGAGATCACCAGGGGTATTGTAGTTGAGGACTATGACAAGGTTATAATCTCAGCATTATTTTTCCTTTCCTTTGTGTGAAGATCACTTTGCATATTCAGCGCTGATAGGTTGTATTCTTGTAATTGTGGGTAATACCTGATAACTGGAAGGGGCTTTTAATCCATAATTGCAAGTATACTCGAGTGCATTAATTATGTATGTGCACATATGCCACCAGCAACAACTTTCAGGTGTCATGTAATGAAGTGTTTATTCATTCTCATAATTCCTTCATTTTTCCAGGTTTCATTTGAAGAGAAAAAAAAACAACTATTTGAAATGGTACAACTGCTGGATTATTTTAACAGTGTATTTGAGCTATAGTCTGGAGTGTTGGTCAATGCTGACTGCTGATTCTCTTATTCTTCTAGGTGAGCATTCCAGCATGGTTTACTGTAGATACCAGACTTGGGAGCCTGTCTGTTCATTTGGACTCGCCACAATGCTTTTCTGCAGAGATGTATTCAGCGGACCTCAACATAGCTGGGAAACCTGAGGTTGATAGGGTAAATCAGTAAAATTTTTTTGAGCGATACATTTGTTTGAAGGATGGGCAACCGCAGACTTAATTTAGTTACATTCCAAAGGATAAAACCTTTACCTTTTTCTTTTGTTTTTTGAGAGGGAAAATTGGGCGTTCCTAGTGTACGAAGTTCTCACATTTTGGAGTCTAGGGAAGTGTTAAAAGTATGCAACCTTACCTTTGTTTTCACTAAGAAATTATTTCCACAACCCTATCCTGTAACCTCCAGGTCACAATGGAGTAACTTTTATCACTGTACCAAGTTGTGTCCTTCTATTTTAATAGTCTTTGAAAGGTTAATTTTGCTTGAAGCTTTCTGGGGATGTCCTTCTATTATCATTGCAACATATGTTTGTCCACTTACAAAGCAAAAGCATCAGTGTCTGCCACCACAGCTGTGTTCCTAGGAGCCATTTCTGACATCTCTGAGTGCTGTAATGCTGGAAAGCATTAAGCTCCATTTTTTGTTAGCATGGTGTTGTTGTGCTAACTATTTGTATGTTATGTTTGGGTGTTTGTATGACAAATGATCGTTGGAGTGCTGTAGAACAATCTATTCATAACTGTTAAGAGTATAAAGTCTAATATTGAAAAAATGTAAATTCGGCTTGTAATATCTATTATCTTCATTGTGACTTTTTAGAGATTTTATAAGATGGTATCAAAGCCTAGGTTCACTCTCTCTTGTTTGAACCTGCTGGTTCGGCCTCTTCCATGTTAAATTCTTTAGGATTAGTTGGTCTGGTCTTTCCATGTGGATTTAACTGGGTACCCTCTGGTTCTGCACCTTCTATATGTTCAGTTTGAGAATCGATTCAGCCCAGTGCTAGTGGGGGCCTAAGACATAGATTCAGCCCTTCGTTCGGTTCAAGTTTTGTTTGCCATATCCTATTCAGGCTTCCCACGTGTCAAGGGCAATGCATTAAGTTTAAAAAAATCTCAAGGTATAATAAAATTTCAAGTATAATAATCTATCTTAGGCTTATAGTGTTGATGGGTTTCCTCATTTACTGCTAAGATTTGAGGTGACATGAGGTTTCAAAACAATGATTAAACCGGATATTATCTGTGGGCTTTTTAGATCTATCTGCCATATTGACTCTTGATTTCCAGGTGAATCTAGCTCGTGAAACTCTTAAAGGTTTGTTGGCTCATTGGTTAGCTAAAAGAAGGCAAAGACCTGAATTGCAAGCTTCAACTAATGGGTATGTTGTACCTGGAAAGGATATTCCTCCTAGGAGTCTGGCCAATTCCAGAATCAAAGTAGATGGTGTTGCTGATAATAATTCAATGGTGTATCCTCCATTCAAATTTTCAACAGTTTCCCCTCCTTCAATTATTACTGAAGGCTCACAAGGGGGTCCTTGGAGAAAGAAAATTACTGATCTGAATGGTACAGAAGATGATAAGGACTTCCCATGGTGGTGTTTGGATTGTGTGTTGAATAACCAGCTACCTACAAGAGAAAATCCCAAGTAGGGTTTTGACTTTATTTCTGCACTTCTTTTTCCACTCAATAAATGTTTTTGCTTACAGTTCATATTGTATGGTAGCATAGATACGTGGAAGCCTGCATCTGTTGCAAGCTGCCATCTTTTGTTTGATTGTATGTGATTTTGAGAAATTTTCCATGATTTTTCCCTTTTTTTTTTTTTGACTTGTTCATTATGTTGAATAATGAAAGTGTCTTGTGAAATTCTACAGATGTTGTTTCTATCTGTATCCATGTGAGGGTTCAACTGTCCAGATTCTAACACAAGGCAAACTAAGTGCCCCATGCATACTGAGAATACATAAAGTAAGTTCCTTCCAGAAATATATTTTTTGCCCTTCTGATTGAAAGTTGCTCGTACCTCACTGAATCTTGATGCTATAGTGCAGCACCACTCAGTTTTGTTTGCTTCATTGTTTTACCCATCTATTTCCATTGCAAGATATTGGTTATATTGTGTCATTGTTTAAATATGTTGGAGAAGATTATGAAAGCTTCATAGAGATGTGGTGTTGTCCTGTGTTCTTTAATATGTTTGTCTTGGAGAAAGGATAAACAATGTTTCCATATACCACAAACACCAAGCCAGTTCATGCATAATCAGTAACCTGTTGCCTTAGGTTATCAATTATGTCATAGAAAAGATGTTTGCCGACAAGCCACTGGATAGTGTACATCCCGATGGAACATTGGCTCCTGGACAGGGTGGAGGACCCCTACAGCATATTGCAGTTGGAGATGGATCTTTCCGGTCTGGACTGAGGCCTTGGCAAAAGTCTAGACCTTCCATTGAGATCTTGTGCAATAATCAGGCAAGTGGACTTATTTGTTTGTACTTGGAAATGCCTTAACAGCAGCAGACTTGCGCAATCGATAAGGTCGACTTTCATTTTCTTTATCAATGATGAGAGTATCTTCCAAGGAAAATAAATGTTGCTTACCAAAGGTATACAACGTTATGTATCTTCTCACCTTATATCTCTTATTGCACAGAATGTCCAATATCTTATCACACCATCAAAATGACAAACAATGAGATATTTATTTAGGGAAAAAAAAATAAAAGAAGACATTGAGTTAGGAAAAAATTGAAAAGTTGCAAAGACATTATTGTGTAGAATCATGCAGTAAAGTGATCTGTTTATTTTGGTATTCCTTGGACCTCAAAAGGAATGAAGAAAAAAGAAAACCAAATTCTTGCAACTTAGTTAAGTGATTCTCATCGTGTGTAACTAATAAAATTCTGCTGTAAAAGAGGTTCAACTGCACAGAACGAGATGATTTTACCTGTGATAAGGAGTAATGACCTTCAAGACCTTGCAAGCCATTTATATGTTTAAACTCGGTGATCTGAATTTGGTGGCATTATTTAGTGAGATGGTCAGATCTTGGACCTGAAAAGTTCATCTTTCTCTGTTTTTTTCCCCTTTTTATGGAGAAATTTTGCTGGTGTCATTAAAAATATTTAAGTCAGTTGTAGATGACTTGAGACCTGCTTATCAACGGTTATCTACATTTTCCAGGTCTTATCACCTGACATGAGCTTAGCAACAGTGCAGACTTATATATGGAAGAAGTCTGAGGATCTGGTCCTTAGTTACAGAGTAGTTCAGGGAAGGTGACTGCGCTCAACTTTCAGAGGAGAGGTGAGCACATGTTTGTTTCTCTCGGCCTTGTCATGTTGCTTGCAATCTTCTCTTCCCTCCACTTCCCTTTGATTGTCCCTTTGTACAACCTACACCACTCCAAAAGAAGGAACAATCTATGTTGCATTTGTTAACGTTAGTGAGTACTTTTTTTAAACAGGTTGAAAACAAAAGCATTTAAGTTAAATTGATAGCAAAAGGGTACCTAAACTTTTGCAGTGAAATGGATTTATCTCTCCATCAGAAAAACATTGTGTTTGATTGACAGATTGCTGTTATTTACCCTGTCACAGTTGGACTTGGTTTATGGCCGGCAAATCCTCAATGCCTGTGCAGAATGTAGGGGAAAAACGTTCATTCTTGTAGGGAGCTTGCTCTCGTATAAAAGTATCCACTGCATCCTCATAAATTTGGAAAACCAACCGGTTGCTGAGTCCGTGGCCATTCTCCACACTTGCCGAGAAGACTCAACATCTTCCCTTGTTGGTCCGATGGTATATAAATTTTGAACATTGTCTAGCATTCATGCATGCCTTTTCCTCTGGAGGTTGCAAAGTCATGAGGCAAAGTTGGCAGGTGGTGACACAAGTTCAGTGCCTCGAGAGAGTGTATGCAGAATCTCCTGGAATGGCAAAAGCTTTTTGGGGCATGCCAACTTAGAATTATGATGTAGATATTTTGGTAGAATTGCACTGTTGGGTTTCTATACCTGGCCATAGGTACACTTCATGGAGGTGGCTTTTGGCCTTTCTTGGAAATAAATCAATCCCCATCTCTTCGAAGTTAGTCATCAGGTATGTGTGCTTTACCTATATTTTTTCTCGCTTCGCTGCCACCTACCATTTTAAGCCTTTGTGCGAGAAAACTACGGGGCTCTGACTCCTTGGGACCAGGTAGAGGGATTGTGGGGCTTCTCTACTCGGACGGGTTGCGGCCAACGAGTTTGTGACTATAATTGTCCTTTTGAAAAAAAAAAAAAAAATTTATTTGAAGGCCTGGGGAAATGATTTTAGTTTCACTTCATGTTTATGTTCCATATTATATACAATACGGCTATTTTAAGAAGCCATTTACTTGAGTTTGCAAATTTTTTTTTTTTTTGCCTCTCTTTATGGACTAGGTGCCAAAGGTGGCCATTCATTCTTTTGGAGGCGTCCATGGGGAGAAAGCACTTCATTGGTTAAATTTTGGTCTAATGTAACTACCCTCTCGCACTTGCTACAAGTTCTATGCTGCTAAACTGCTGTTGTATATTCAAGTAACTTCATGTGCTATCTTGCGGGCTTCGTGCCTGAAAACTTTCGGGGCTAAGCCTTTTACTTCTTGTGTGGATCTGTGAAAGAAAACCCATCGGTCTGTTGCCTCAAGAGGATTGTCCGCTAAAGACCGGCCCGGCATTGGTCGGCCTCTTATGTCGACATAACTATGTTCGCGTAACATTTGGGCTTTTCAAGAACCCAAACGTTTCGGTCCAAGTAGATTTCTTTTTCAGGCTCGCTCGAGGCCTTCCGTGTTGACCAAGAAAAAAAAAAGGCTTCGATCTCGTTGATCCATTATTGCACCGGTGTGTTCAAATATACTACATGGATCGACCACATTGTGGATGGTTTTCCATTTTTTAATTGGATTGGACCACAATCATCGTATTAATTAGCCACCAAGCTAAGATCACATCCATCCAGAGCTAACACCACGTTTGTTAGTCTTAAAAAAAAAAAATTATTGGAGGATGGAGATTATTAAGCAGGTAGGTAAGGACGACAAAAGAGAAGGAAACAAAGAGTGCCGCAAGCCAGTATGAAGCTTTTGTAGACTGATAACTCTGGATCCTGTGAAGCTGGGAATTAAATTTTGGACATGTGATATGCCTAACGGATAAATATATGTGTACCTGTCGCTTGCAGTTGCACCACTAGGTGACCAAAGTGTATAAGTTTGCTTTTTGTTGGGGTCAATGGCATGCCGCGACTCCAACCCATCCATGTTCATAAAATGCGCAGTACAATTAGCACTGGTGGTTCGATTCTCTGTATTTTCATTAAATATTATAAATGTTGAGTTTATTATATCAAATCAAGTTAAAGTTTTAAATTTAATAATTTTTACTTTAATTTTTGTTCGTAATAATTATAATTTCTACTTAATTTTTATTTTTGGTTAATATCACTTGAACTTTTATTCTTCGATAAGTGTAATCTCCACTTAATTTTTCATTTTTAGTGAATATAATTTATTATTATTTATTTATAAATATAATAAAAATTATAAATTTTTTTTACTTATATATATGATTTAATTTCTTAATATAAATTTTTTTTTGTAATCACATAATTCGTATATTTAGAACAATCATTCTGTCAAATATAAATTTCTTTCATTAATGTAAACTTTTTTTAAACTATAATTTAATTTATGTAATAACAACTTAAAATCCGAACACTCTGATCAGTGGGGGGCCACCCCGCCAATTCGTTTCGTCTGTAAAAGCTTTCGAGGAGGAAGTTAAGACGAATGGACATTTAAAATTGGGGTAGGGTAGCAAAGCTGTGGCCAGCAAACGAAACAAAGACGGAAAGCAATAATGGTTTTGTCCGCAGCCACAAGAAGAAAGACGGCTCGGAATTCCAAGGACAGGTTCGGCAAACATACTTCAGCCACATTGCCAAAACAAAAAGAATAAAGCTTGGTTTCTTTGGACAAAGTCCCCGGCTTCTTGCTCTTGGTGCTGGCTTCTGTCATTGTGTTTCTTGCCCGACATTCTACGCCAGACAAGATTCCTATAACTACTTGCTTCCTGGGGTTGCTCCAGAATCCATTTTTGGTTCATAGTCTCTTTCTTTTTTGGCTTCATTCTTGTATGTGATGGATTTTCAGTTGAAGTGGGTTTGAGGACATTCTGAGTTCTGTCTTTCTAGTTTTCCTTCGCTGATTCTTCCTTGCTGCTTGGTGTTGTGAACTGAATCGCGTTGTAAAAGGGTGCCGTTTTTTCAGTTGAGGGGTGTCTTTTCACTCTTTTTTTTAGGTTTCAATTTCATGGTAGAACTCCGAAAAAGATCCTAAGCTTCTCAGCTTTGGTCATTCGTGACAATTTGACATTGCAATGGTATTCGTTTAATTAGCAGCTCTTTCGGATGCAGCTACTTCATGGGGCTCTTTAACTTTCTTAAGTAACGTATAGTTGCTTAAAAACTTTAAAGTAATTTTAAGTTGTTTCCACCATTGCTTATGAATTCATGGCATCAACTGTTAGTTTTCGGGTATCACCATGTTTTACTGTAAATCCAGAGATTAAGCGTCGGATTCGAGTGAGAGTTCAAAGTCCAGATGGTAGTGATTCAACAGTATTATCATCTAATTCTCTGGTTGTGAAAGGAACTTCTTTCATTAGAGAGAAAGAGAAGAACGAGGCGCTTATTGATAGAGGCATTGAGGATAAAAGAAATAGTGGGACTGCATTTGGTGGCGGTGGCAAGCAGAGTTTAAACTCTAGTGATGAGAAAAGGTGGGTGAAGGATGCTGTCTCAAAGGATTTGGAAGTGTCGTGGGATGATGGCTATGGAACAAAGACTATCAAGGATTATTTTGATGGAGCCAAGGAGATCATTAGATCTCATTGTGGACCACCCAGGTGGTTTTGCCCCATTGAGTGTGGAAAACCTTTAAAAAATTCTCCACTTCTTCTGTTTTTGCCTGGTAATTGCTGCCTCATTGTAATGACTTCAAGCATTTATAAATGACAAACATTATTATTTGATGTTCAGAGTGACTTGTTTGAAAAAACTGACGTCCTTGAATCGATTTCGCCCTATAGCATTTGGTCTGATATTATCTGTACTCAACTCTTAGCTGTGCAATTTTATGAGATTTTGGGAACCTGAAGTAATTTTTTTGATAATATTATGTGCAGGGATTGATGGCGTTGGTCTGGGCCTTACGTTGCACCATAAAGCTCTCGGGAAGTGAGTTATCTTTTTACTTATAATTGTTTTTTCCAAGTTAGATTTAGACACCATACGCATTTTAGTTATTTCCGCCTTTAAAGCTATTTGAACTACTTCACCTTTCTTTTCTGTTCTCTTCATGCTTTATAGTGAAATGTGTGGTAAGGTTCTCCCATTTTCTTGTTCTAGCCATTTTAAATAAAACTTTTTGGCCTTTTCATGTTTGTGTTTTTCATTAGTTTGGCTCAGCCAAAGATTTTTCACCATAAAATATCTGACACGTGCAGGGCATTTCGAGTTTGGTGTCTTCATATTCCAGTATACGATCGAACACCATTTGAAGGTACTAGTATGTATATGGTGAATCATTCTCCCAATATAATGTGACATATGTTGGCAGTTGAATATCTTCCAAAGTTATCAATGAAGATTAAACAATTTTAGCTACTGGCGAGACAAGAATGATTTGAACATTAGCTAGAGTCTTACTTTCTTTTTAAGCAGTTGGAAGTTATCCGTGTCTCCTTATGTAGTTATAAATTGTTGCATTGATGTATTGTCGCATGAAGCACTGGTGAAATACGTTGAAGAAACAATGAGGAGTGAACAAGCCTCATCTCCAGATAAGCCAATTTATCTAGTCGGGGACTCCTTTGGAGGATGTCTTGCACTTGCTGTTGCTGCTCGGAATCCACAAATCGATCTTGTATTGGTACTAGTGAATCCAGGTCAGTCTCAAGGCAAACAATAATTCATGCTTCTTTTTGTTTTTTTTGATAAGTTACTTTTTATGGTAGTTGGTCCTTTACCAAACATGAATATTTATGCCACACATATGTACACTACATGAACTTTTGATATATCTTTAGCTGAATCACTTTTAAAACAGTCTGATATCTTCATCTTTTATTTCAGCTACATCATTTGACAGGTCTCAATTGCAACCCTTGTTTCCCCTCTTGGAGGCTTGGCCAAAGGAACTACATATTGCAGTCCCCTATCTTCTTAGCTCTGTTATGGGTAACATGATATGTTACATTGCAATGCTGCTTAATACTTTTATCATCAGTGTGATATTTAGTGCTGATGAATCTGCAGGATATGAGGAATATTTTTCATTGCCTTTGTTACTTATATTTGTCTCTGCAATATTTTCAATTTTGCTTTCATTATTTACATTTTATAGATCTAGTGGATTTATCATAGTCTGTTCCTTTGCAAGGCAACTAGATTATTTATTGCAAGTATATTACAGTCTCAAATTTATTTTCATCCCATTAGAAGAAACATTCAGGTGATTTGATAATTGTTGTTTTCTTTACACAAGGTAATCCATTGAGGATGGCAATGGTTGGTATTGATAATAGGCTTCCTTCTATACGGCAAAGTGAACAATTGTCTGCCAACCTCACAGCTTTGCTTCCACATCTTTCTGTAAGAATTAAAGAAAAACATTGTTTATGCTTTTGCAATTTTTGAATTTCTTTCTGTTGCCTAACAGTTTTGGGCTCATCTGCCCTCTTTGCTTCCAGTTGGTTAAAATTGCTGTTATGAATAACTTTTATTAGAGCATTGTTTGTATGAAAGCTGTAGACAGGCATTGAAACATTTACTTTTCAGGGTTTGGCTGATGTCATTCCAAAGGACACTCTTCTTTGGAAGTTGAAACTGCTAAAATCAGCAGCTGCATATGCTAATTCCCGTCTTCATGCTGTAAATGCTGAAGTTCTAGTCCTTGCTAGGTGCTTATTCTCCCTTGACATACATATCTTATGATTGCTGCACACAATTGTTCTCTCTTTTGATGGATGCAGCTAGTTCCTTAAGAGTTCAGGTAGTTCTGCCTATATTGTGATATTCCAATGGTCAAGCTATGTTACCAATGGTGCAGCTCTATCACCCTGTCTCCCTCTCAACTTCCCTCTCCCTCCTCTTGTAGTGGTCCATGGCTAGCACGTTTTAGGTTTCACAAACATATGTGGATGACCTTTGAGCATACTGCAAAAGGAACTGCTCCCTTTAGTTGATGACCCTGTGAAGATTCTCCCAATCTGTCCCTCCCTAGAACTCTAAATTATAAAAGAAGCTGTTACTCCTCTATATACTCTTTGCACATCACATTTATCTACTTTCATTTTCAACAAACTGTCTCTTTGATCAAGTAGTTATCATGAATTTATTTATATAGCATTTCTTCTGCCAGTTTTCTTATAATTTATGTGCAAGTCAATTCTGAATTTGCAATTTTAATGTGATAATGAAAACAATGATATATTTTCACCATAGCGGCAAGGACTACATGCTTCCCAGTGGATACGAAGCTCAGCGCCTCAGGAGCTCACTACAGAATTGCATGGTTCGTCACTTCAAGGAAAATGGACATACCCTTTTGATGGTAGGTTAAGAAAACCTTTTATGTACATGTTTGCAAATAACATAGTGGATTTTATATGTAGTCATGCCTTTGTCTGTAGCATGTGCCTTGAATATTGAAGACCCGCTATGCTTATACATTTGGAACCATTTGCCCTTGGCCCTTTTCTTTGGATATTGGTTTTTGCTAATGTGGCAATAAAGAAAGAAATCATTGGGGCTTGGGATGCTGAATTAATCTATTGAGAGCTTTCACTAGTGAGGATGGCATCTATTGCTCCACACTCTCTTTCACTGTGATATTTGTGACCCTTGACTTGCACATTTATCATTCTATGTGGTGAAACCTACATGCTCTATCTTGTCTGATTTCTCTATATTTATCACATCTCTCATTTGTTTCCTTCTCTGACATACAGGAAGATAATATCAGCCTGCTCTCAGTTATTAAAGGCACTAGCAAATACCGTCGTTCACGGAGGATTGATTTTGTGTCAGACTTCCTGCCACCTAGCATGTCAGAACTCAGACATGGATTTGAAGGATTTGGGTAATAAAAACACTCTCAAATGTTAAATATAACTCATTGGGATTTATCAATAGTATATGAATTGTTGACAAGGATGATAAAATTTCAACTTGACTCTGGTCAAGTCTCAGCATTTGTGGTTTGTTCCCTTGATTTAGACAGTTTAGATGAAGTAGCTAATATTTTGTTTTGGCCTGGTCCAGGTCCAATCTTCTTTGCTATCTCAGTCATGTGCAGATCCTCACTCTTCCATCTGTTCTATCCTCTACCTTTCCTGTTCTAATAACTTTTAAACTGGTTTTGAAAACTTTTGTACAAATTTGATTGCTTCGAGAAAGTTGAAGCTTGTAATCTCAAGTTGGTTTGTTTTTTTTCCTACTACATGAGCAAACTTGTGTACTGGAAGAGATGCAGGTGCTTACGACGCTGGTGCACATGCTCAAGTGTATCATTAGATCTCTATATGGTCCTCTCTCTTCTTTGGTTTCTGTTTCTCCCAAGCTTTCATAAATCACTTTTGCTGGCAATATAGATATATCAAGTCGAGCAAAGCTTTATTATGTCAGCATGCATTAGGGGAAATGATGGCTTCATAATGTCAGCAAGTAGGCAAACCCTCTACTTACTTCATGACTAACAACTAAGATGCCAAAAATTACCATATAAAATGCCCTCCATTGGATGTTTGTGTTTAGAGTCTCTTTCTTAATCAACACCCATAAATCAAGGTCCAACCTGCCTTCATCTAAAGACCAATTTTTATTCTCCCCCTTTGGGCTTTGGCTGCATGCTCAGCTGTTAAAGCTACTTCCCATTATAGAGATCTGTCTATCTGAGACTCAAGCTGATATTACAACCACTTGAATGTTAGGTTGTTACGTATCGCTGCTTGCTCTGCTATGTTCTCTACTTTGGACAATGGAAAGATAGTGAAAGGCCTTGATGGGATTCCCAGCGAAGGTCCTGTTTTATTTGTTGGTAACCACATGTTGATGGGCCTGGAAACTGTTTCTCTTGCTGAGGAATTGTTGAGGGAGAAGAATATTATGATTCGTGGTATAGCGCATCCAGAAATCTTTTTAGGAAAATTTGAAGGTCCATCTCCTGAATTTTCTGTGAATGATTGGATCAAAGTATTGGGCGTGGTACCGGTCTCAGCAAGCAATCTTTTCAAGTTGCTGTCTACTAAATCACATGTGCTTCTTTATCCTGGAGGTGCTCGGGAGGCTCTTCATTATAAGGTATGTAAAATTCTTATATTTGGCTAACCCAAAAAAAGAAGAGAGTATTCTTAGATTTTATCCAAATTTCTCCGAAAGTAAAAGAATTCTATTTGGGAAGCATTGTTTTCTACATCACTTTAAGTTCTACTTGATTTCATTGTTCCAATTTTAAGAAGCAGATATGAGGTGAAAGTTATGGAAGGTCTTTTATGCGTTCTCAACATTGTTTTATATCCATTTGTAGTTGAACAGTGATCTGGCGCCGCATAATGTTTACAGTGACTTGCATTACAATCTCTGTCAATTGTTATCATCCTTTTTCACATCTGTCACGACATTTCTTGTTGTGGATTCGAATGTAATCACCATAATTTGATTTCCCTGGCTTTTAAGCCTGCCTCCACCACCAGCTCTACTAAGTTCACAATCTCCTATGAATTTCTACAAATTCTATGGAGTTCAGTTTTTAAAGTAAATAAAAAGATAATAAATTGGAGTTTCTTTTTTTTTTTTTTTCTAATTTTGGATCATTGAATGTACCACAGGAAAATGGTCAAGGACCTACAATTTTGAACAAAAAAAAAAAACTGGCGTCTTCTGTATCAACGGCCTCTGATTATCTTCAAGTGTAATGATACAAGTTGAGAGCATGGCCTTATACTCATGAGAGTTTGGTTTATGTTCTGGTCATAAGTTTTTCTTGATCATTGAAGCTCCTATTCTCGGTTCTTAACCAGGAAATTGCTCTAGCCTTTTTGCTTTGTGCCGTGCAATTGTTTTTCCCTTCTTACTTATTTGAAATTCAGTTTTTCTCAGTTCATGCTTCTGTAACTTCCAGGGTGAAGAAAATAAGCTAATCTGGCCTGATCAACCAGAGTTTGTGAGAATGGCAGCAAGGTTTGGGGCCACAATAGTACCATTTGGAACAGTAGGAGAAGACGATGTCGTGAATGTAAGATTGTGCAATACTTGTTCTTGATTTTAACAAATAATTTTTCGGTTTCCTTCTTTCATGAGAAGTTATGCACCGTGCTTGATACAGGATCCACCTGAGTTTAGGAATTCCTCATAATTTAACTCTGCCATCATGTTTGCTTTGCTTTCTGACATATAAGCTATCAGTTGCATGCCTGCTCTTTAAATTTTCTGATGATTATGTATGGATCCGGCAGTTGGTTCTTGATTACCATGATCTGATGAAGATCCCTGTTGTTAATGACATTATTAGAGACCTTGCTACTAGGATTACAAGGACAAGGTACCTACTCTCCCTGATGATTTTTCCTTTCTTCCCATCATTAAGCCATATATCAGCTTCATATGCTAGCTACCTTTTGCAAATAATTCTGTTGACAGAAATGTGATCTGATTACAGGGATGAAAGCAAAGGCGAAGTTGCCAACCAGGAACTGAGCGTGCCGTGGCTTTTTCCCAAAGTGCCTGGCCGTTTTTATTATCTGTTCGGAAAGCCAATAAGAACAGAAGGGAGGGAAGAGATACTGAAAGACAGAGAATGTGCAAACCAGCTATACTTGGAGATAAAATCTGAAGTTAAACGCATTATAGACTACTTGCTGAAGAAACGAGGGGAGGATCCTTATAGGAACATCATTGATAGATCGGTATATCGTGCATTCCACGCTCCTGGGCGTGATGTTCCAGCGTTTGACCCTTAAGATTTGGCGAGACAAGGCACTTTGTTTAAGGTCTTAATATTTCCACCTCCATTCCTTCCATTAAAGTCTCTATCTTGTAAGCTGCATTCACTTCAAAATTTCCTACTTTCAACTGCCAGTGTCTTTTTGAAGACGGCAAGGCACTAATTGTAAACTAAAGTGACAACTATCAATTTGTAATTGACCAAGAAAGAAAGGAAGGACTAGACCACGAGAAAGGGGAAGGAACAAGAAGAAAAAAACGACTTATAAATAATGGTTTTTGAGACTACTGGCTGTCTAAAGAATGATTTTTGAAAGATGGAGATATATCACTGCGTGTTTGAGACGTAGAACTGTTTGAACATAATTATCTGGGCTATTAGTCTCAGTTCTAAAGTTCAAATCTTGATACTTGATAAAAAAAAAAAACAAAAAATACATTGATTATATGAGGCTGCCATTTCCTGATAGTTTAAATCTTGAGGTTGTCCCACTGCTGTGATAATTATATTAGCGACCTAAGGGTCAAACAGCAACGAAAGTGTAAATTGAATTTTGGATATGTGTCTAACCGACAAAATTAAACCTGTCAGCTCGCACCGCTTATGACCACTCGGGGGTTTATAAGGGTGTCATTGTCCATTGCTCATATAAAGATTTATAATTTATGGGGCCAATGCCTCGGGGAACGTGGCACATCTCGGGATCTCTTATTCTCTATCATTGCTATGAATTAATTTACACGATATCGGACAGCGAATGGCCCCAGATGAGTTCCTTGGGCTCCCAAAGTTTCAGGCAACATTGAAACTGATACGCGAGGAGTCCGACAAAACACATGTTAATATTGATTAGGCACCTTTGAGTTGGAATAGTCCCATGTGTCCAGATGTATTGGAGCTTGAGGCTAATCGAAACGTATGTTATTCAACAACTATTCTTTTTCTTTTTCTTTTTCTTTTTTCCTATTTAGTATAATTTCCAAAAATTCAGCGTGTTTAAAGTCAAATTCAATATATTTTTGTTATTTTCCATTTTCAAAAGAAAAAAAAAAAAAAAAGACACCTACTGCCTTACACTTGTGAGGTCATCAAAAGTCAAGGCGCCAAATGGTGGGTAATTAACTGTCAGAGAATCCTGCAACAGGCCAAAGAACGGGGATAAAAAGCAAAGCAAGGTAACGCTACGTATGGCCAATAATACTTAGCATAGAGTGGCACGGTTTAACCGCAGAAAATAAAGCGATAATATGTTTTCCTAGAGCTACACCCACAAGAACAGGTACATCAACAAAGATAGCGGAAACTTGATATGCTAATTAGCGTCTTTTGGTTTGCTTAAGCACTCCATTTCGGCTCTTATTTTCTGTATTTTCCCTATGCTGTCCTTTGTTCTCATGCAGGTACGGGCACAGCCTGTATGACAGGATTTGGATTGAAAGGAATGTTAGGACATCATAAGTTGTGTTTTTTGGTTGTTTTTACTTAAGGGGTCTTGTGAATTGGGTTGTTCGAGTGTGAATTGTTGTTTCTGCTAAACGTGTTTCTGGGAATACTCCTGTTGGGTTTGCCATGTGTTGACACTATTTTCAGGTTTCAATTATCAATAGAACTTCAAAAGGAATTCAAGTTTCTGAAGTACCGCTTAATATTTGAGAAGTGTGCCTAGCTGTTGATTTGGTGAACATAGGTTCTACGTTTATACGAGATTATGCGTTACTGTTTGACATTCCAATGGTATTCTGTTAATCAGCAGCTCTCTCAAATGCAACTACTTTAATTGGCATTTTAAGTTTATTAGGTAACATACAGTTGGTTAAATAATTGAAATTATTTTCGAGTTGTTTGCATGGTTGCTTAGAAAACCCATGTCATCAATTGCTACTTTTCGAGTGTCACCCTTTTTAACCATAAATCCAGAGATTAGGCCTCGGTGTCCATTGAGAGTTCAAAGTTTAGATGGAAGTGATTCAACAATATTATCATCTGATTCTCTTGTTGTGAATGAAACGTCCTTCGTTGGGGAGAAAGAGAAGAATACCCCAATTATTCATGGAGGCACAGAGGATAAAACAAAGAGTGGGATCCCAAATGACGGTGGGAATGGGAGGTTGAAGTCTAGAGTTGAGAAAATGTGGGTAAAGGATGTTATCTCAAACGATTTGGAAGCCTTGTGGGATGATGGCTACGGAACAAAGACCATCAAGGATTATCTTGATGGAGCCAAGGAGTTCAGCAGGCCTGATGGTGGACCACCTAGGTGGTTTTGCCCCATTGAGTGCGGGAAACCCTTAAAAAATTCTCCAATTCTTCTGTTTTTGCCTGGTAATTGCTGCCTCACTGTAATAACTCCAAACATTTGCAGGTGGCGAACATTATTATCTGATGGACAGAAGTTCTAGTTAGAAATATCTAGCTTCCTACAACTGATTTTTCTCTATTGCATATAGTTTGCTACTTTGTGGACTCAACTGATTTTTTGGTATTGATGTATATAGGAATTGACGGTGTCGGTTTGGGTCTTACTTTGCATCATAAAGCTCTCGGGAAGTGAGTTCTGTTTTCCCTACATCTTTTACATATGAAACTTCTAATGATTGTTTCCAGATAATCCACTTCTAGATCATTCATTTCACTTGGTGTTAACAAACATTTTCTTGATTATCACAGAGGTAGTCAATGTAAGTGTTAGCTATCCTGCAAATTTTTTGGTCTGCTCTCAAGTTATGCTCCAAAAGCATCGTGTTGCTCCCATAATGGAATAAATTGCTAACTTAAGTCCTACATCAAGGTGGCACGGATTCTCCCTGCCCTAAACTATTTGAACTGCTCAGTTTGCCCTTTCTATACTTGGATAATTTAAAATGAAAGGAGAGAAATTTCTTTCTTTTTATTGTTCTCACAAGTTAAAATAAAAATGGTTGGCTCTCTAGTTTTGTGGCTGAGTAAAAGATTTCCACCCGATTATTGATAGTTTGATACATGCAGGGCATTTCAAGTTTGGTGCCTTCATATTCCAGTGTACGATCAAACACCATTTAAAGGTATTCGTCAGCTTCTAAATATGGCGAATATACTTTCTGTTTCCTGTGCCAATATTAATATGGCAAATTTTGGAAGTTGAGGCTTGTCTAATAATTTATTATTTATGTTTAAGAAAATTTGCGAGTACTTTGCAAAATGAAAATGATTTGAACATTACTTAGAGTAACACTTTCTTTTAGGAAGTTCAATGATGTGCAAGCTATGGATCCTCAAGTAATCATAAATTATTTCTTGTAATATCTTATTGCATGAAGTACTGGTGGAATATGTGGAAGAAACAGTGAGACGAGAGCATGCCTCATCTCCAGGCAAGCCAATTTATCTAGTGGGGGACTCCTTTGGAGGATGTCTAGCACTTGCTGTTGCGGCTCGGAATCCAAAAATTGATCTTGTATTGGTACTGGCCAACCCAGGTCAGTTTCTAGGCATATAATAATTCATTCTTTACCACACATGCATGTTTATGTAAACGCATATGTGTACAACATGACCTTCTGATGTATCATTAGCCAATAAGCTTCTAAATAGTTTGACGTTTTCATTCTCTTCTTTCAGCTACGTCATTTGGCAGGTCACAGCTGCAACCCTTATTCCCTATCCTGGAGGCGTTGCCAAAAGAATTACATAATGCAGTCCCCTATCTTCTTTGCTTTGTTTTGGGTAGAACAATCTGTTTCTTTGCTATGTTGCTTTGATATCTTGCCATTTCAAATACCCTTTCACCCCCATTAGAGAAAGAATTACTCTGGTTTGACAATTTTCCTTCTTATTGCATCAGGTAATCCAATGAAGATGGCAACAGTTGATATTGATAGTAGACTTCCTCCAAGATTGCAAAGTGAAAAATTGTTTGCTAATCTCATTGCATTGCTACCTCGTCTTTCTGTAAGAACTGAAGACAGCATTGCTTAAGTTTTTCCATTTTTCTGTACATTTTTCTTTTTTTAATGGTTTGAGTTGATTCTGATCTCTTTGTTTCTCAGTTCCCACTCATTGAAGTTTCTGTTATGGATAGCTTCATTTGAGTATTATTTGTATGGGATGTAGGCAGATCTTAATATGTTTAATTTTCAGGGTTTGGCTGATATCATCACAAAAGATGCTCTCATTTGGAAGTTGAAACTGCTTAAATCAGCTGCCGCTTATGCTAATTCCCGTCTTCATGCTGTAAAAGCTGAAGTTCTAGTACTTGCTAGGTAGTTCTCGCCTTTGACGCATATTTCGTACGATCCCTTGCACATAATTTTATTCATTTTTTTTATAGGTCTCCGCACATAATTTTTTTATCTCTTATAGTTTCTAAATGATCTTAAAACTTCGGTGGTTCAGTTGCATCTCCCTCTCTTTCCCTCTCACTCCCTCCCTCTGTGAAGTGGCCAGTGGCTAGTACATCTTAGGCTTCATAAATATGGGGGACAGATTCCAATATAATGCAAAAGAAACTGCCTTTTCCCTTTCCTTGATGACTCTGTTAAGGTTCTACATATTTGTTCTCCCTGAAAACTCTTTGGTTAAAGAAACAGGAACTGTTACTCTTTCATGTACTCTTTTGCACAAGGAAATCTATATACTACCTTCAAGGAACTATATAATTGCTTAAGTTACTGTCACAAGCTAATTATGCAGTGTTTCTTCAGCCAGTCTTCTTCTCATAATAGATTTTGATTGAAATGCTGCATGCAAATCACTTCTAATTGGCAATTGTCATGTGATGTGGAAATGACCATTTATCTTTGCCACAGTGGCCAGGATTATATGCTTCCTAGTGGAGAGGAAGCTCAGCGCCTTAAAAGCTCACTACAGAATTGCAAGGTTCGTTACTTCAAGGAAAATGGACATACCCTTCTAACGGTAGGTGAAAATAAACCTTCTAAAGACATTTGGGCATCTGAAACAAGTGGGTTCTTTATCTGTCCATGCATCTGTGGCTTGTGCTTTCAATGTTTCAGACATGACATAATGGTTATAAAGCTCTTTGAATGAGTATCTTAGCCCATTTCTTTGTATATTGTATCTGGTAATTGTAAAAGAAATCAGCAGAGCTTTGCACGGTGAATTAAACTATTGAATAGCAGGAGAGCATTTACTGCTCCTTAATCTCTTTCCTTGTGTCTTTATTTACCCTTGACTTGCCTATTTATCATTCTGTGCAGTGAAGTTTCTCTTCACCATATTTTTCTGACTTCTCTTTGTTTCTTTTTCGTACATCTGCCCCCTAGGGCCCCAAAAAACAATCCTCAATTGTTCCTCCTTTTCAATGGTGCAGGAAGATAATATCAATTTACTTACGGTTATCAAAGGTACTGGCAAATACCGTCGCTCATGGAGGACTGATCTTGTTTCTGACTTCCTGCCACCTAGTATGTCAGAATTCAAACGTGGATTTGATACTGTTGGGTAAGAAAGCACAGAAAGTTGTTACTGTAATTCATTCAGATCTGTGAATTGGACTGAAGTTTATGATAAGAATGATCATAGTCCTACTTGAATCTGGTCAAGCCTCAGCATTTGCATTTTTATTTGTTCATGAGCTAGACAGTTTGAAGTAAAGCAGATCCTTCACTCTTCAGTTTCTTCTATCTTTTACTTTCCTGTTTTAATAACTTTCAAACCTAGGTTCTGACAGCTTTTAAACAAATTTGATTGCTATGGCCTATCAGAGAGGTCTAGAACTTGAGTTTCTCTCTTTTTGTTTTTTTGATGGTTAAAACTTAAGTTACTCTTGGCTGTTTTCCCACTGAATCTAAAAATTATGTCCTCAAAGAAATGTAGTGCTTAAAAATTCCGGTATAAATGGTCAATTGATTGACAAAAGCCTGCACTTGAAAATATTTTCGTTCTCTCTCTCTCTCTCTCTCTCTCTCTCTCTCTCTCTCTCTCTCTATATATATATATATATATATATAGATCATCCTTTCTCTTTTTTCATTTCTGTTTCTAAAAAGCTTTGAGAATGCAAACCATGTAATCACTTCATGACTAACAGCTAAAATGCTGAAAACTACAATTAAAAGCTCCTTCAGTTAGATATCCGTGCTTAGATTTTCTTTGTCAATCAATACACATAGACTGCACCTTAGTTTAAAACCCCAATTTTGACTTTGGTTGCACACCAGACTTGGCAGCTCATTAAAGCTGCATCTTGTTGCATAAATTTGTCTGTCTGAGGCTCAAGCTGATATTACAATGGCATGAATGTCAGGTTATTACGCTTTGCTGCCTGTTCTGCTATGTTCTCTACTTTGGACAATGGGAAGATAGTGAAAGGCCTTGACGGGGTTCCTAAGGAAGGCCCTGTATTATTAGTTGGCTACCATATGTTGATGGGCATGGAAACTTATTGCCTTGCTGAAGAATTTTTGAGGGAGAAGAATATTATGGTTCGTGGTATAGCACATCCAGAACTGTTTTCAGGGAAGGTTGAGAGTTCATTTCAAGAATTTTCCATGGTAGATTGGATCAGGGTAATGGGTGCAGTACCAGTCACAGCAACCAATCTTTTCAAATTGCTTTCAACTAAATCACATGTGCTTCTTTATCCCGGAGGTGCAAGGGAGGCTCTTCATTATAAGGTGTGGGAAATTCCTAATATTTAGGTAGTGTTATTTTCTCCATCATTTATACGGTGGTTTGCTACCAAACCACCACCACCAGTAGTTGTTGTCATCCTCTCGTGCCAACTACAAAAGTACAGTGGCTTCCATTGAAATCATGACAGTCTCAATTGCTACATGAACATTATTTTCATTAGCAGCATTTGAGCCTGCTTCCTGCATCTATAACTTCCAGGGTGAAGAATATAGGGTAATTTGGCCCGATCAACCAGAGTTTGTGAGAATGGCAGCAAGGTTTGGGACCACAATTGTACCATTTGGAGCTGTGGGGGAAGATGATGTTGCAGAAGTAAGCTTGTGCAAACTTTCCTCTATTTTAGTATATAATTTTTGGGAATTGCAGCTTCTTTCTTTCTTACGAACTTATCCCTCGTGTAGGATACTATTTCTGCTTGAATTTTGGCATTTCTCAGACTTCAGTCTCTTAACCTCTTCTACCACCTTGTTTGCTGTGCTATGAAGTTTCTGTGTCTTTCTGACTTATTAATTGTGTCACGCGCATGGCCACTATCAACTTTTTTTCTGATGTTGTCATATGTAACTGGCAGTTGGTTCTTGATTACAATGATCTGATGAAGATCCCTCTTGTTAATGACTATATTAGAGATGCTACTCGCAATCACATAAATATAAGGTGACTACCCTCCATGAAATGATATTTATTACTCTGTTCCCAGTAATGTTGACTCATATATCAGCTTCATATGCTAGCTACCTTTTCTGCATAATTTTGTTGGTAAAATTATCCTCTGATTAATAGGGATGAGAGTAAAGGGGAAGTTGCCAATCAAGAACTGTTTATACCGGGGCTTTTGCCCAAGGTACCCGGCCGTTTTTATTTCTTGTTTGGGAAGCCCATAAGGACAAAGGGGAGGAAGGAGATACTGCAAAACAAAGAGAACGCAAACCATCTGTACTTGCAGATTAAATCTGAAGTTGAACGAATTATAGACTGCCTGCTGAAGAAGCGAGATGAGGATCCTTACAGGAGCATCATCGACAGAACAGTATATCGTGCATTATATACTCCTGGACGTGAAGTTCCAGCGTTTGAACCTTGAGATCTGACAAGAGAACGAGCTTTATCAGTCTTGGTATTTCCACATACGTTCATGTATTTGACATGATATCTGCAGATGTTGATGTACATAAAATGAAAACTATAGTCCCTTGTGAGGACCTGATCTGTACAATTGAGATGATAGTCGGCAATTATGTAAATGGACATTGGGTGACAAGATCTTAACAGACTTGATTTACTCAAACGCGCTTGTGGACTGAGCTTGAGTTGGATACATAAATTAATTTTTAAATGATACCAATATCTATGGATTGCCAACTTACTGTTTGCATTGCCCGCGGTGTTGTTATGGTTCATCAATGTTTGATATGCATTGCCAACTGTCCTAGTGAATCTGGAACTTCGAGGTAAATCGAGAGAGTAATTAAACTCACAATTCAGTGGAACAGTTGGCAGCCACTTATCCTCCTTGATTCCACACCTGTGGGATGCTCCTGCAGCTCCAGTGCAACCATCTCTGAATGGGGTATAAATTTCCTTTTCTAATTGCTTCAAATTCCTTTTTTATGCAGACTTTTGTGAGTTGCCACGTTGAAGATTTGTTTCTGCAGCCAGAAAGTTTATATTCCACCATTTCTGTTCTTTCTCAGTTTTGTGCCTTGCCGAGAGGAAATGTTTTATATTGAAATCATTTTTCAATTGATCAAAAGTCATTTTCTCATACTTACATGCTTTATTCTTTATGGTGGAGACCACATATTCTGTCAAGGAAAGGAATTGGAGGTCACAATCCATCGATGCTCAGAATATGATTCTGTAGAAATTTTTATGGTTGGATGAACTAGAAGGAATCTCAAAGTTGCAAGCAAAAGCTAGCATACAATCCCTTAACACATAATTTCATCTTTTTGAAGGTTTTAGAATAGAGTAGCTGTCTATATAAGAAAAACTTCAAACATGTTTCATGGCAACAAGGAAGTGCCAAAGTACTTTCAAGGAAGAAAGACTCTGGCTCAAAGATGGCTGGCAACGACTACACATACAGAGGCTACTACACCCCTGTTGCACCCAGAACTGATGGTTGGAGTAAAACAAGCTATGATTCTGATCATGTGTGCCGGCCAGTCATCATCGATGCAGAGGGAAGGAAAAGGCCCATTGTTTCCTACCATCCTGTCCAGAGCACAGAGTCCTGCTTTAGAAGAACTGAGGCAGTTCAATACTTTCATTCGCCTGCGACCTCTGATACCAGATACGACCCTGGCTTTTCGAGGCCTGATTCATTGGGAAATTATGGAGTTGTTGAAGACAGGTGGCAGAGGCCTCCAAGCCCAGTTCGGGATCGCCCTCTGGCTGTTGATGATTTCACCACTAAAGTGCAAACTGAGGCTAGCAGACCCAAGTTTGGCCCTGTGAGTGCTTCACACTGGCGTCCGACTCCTGCAACAATTGATAATTATGGCAATCACGGCCACTATAGTGAGAACAAGGACTGGAGCAACAAGGAATGGCAAAGACACAAAGGTAGTACATATCGCAATGAGAACAGCGATGATTATTTCCACAACCATGGCAACACGATGGAGCCAACAATGACCACCGGTGGTGTTTGGGTTAGGCCAAGTCATGCTACATGGGATCCAACACCTGCTGGCTTCCTCTCCGAACCAACAAATGATATCAACAAAGCCATGCAATACTTAGAAAAAGCTGCAAAACCTCATAGAGGCATCATTGATGGCAAGGCATCTGCAAGGCGATACGGCAACCTTAAGTTCAAAACCAGACCATAAACAACAGAAGATAATTAAAAAACAAACATGGGCAGACGAGAGGCTGCTAAGGAAGTAATATGGCATGACAGTGAAATAAACATCCAACGACAATAACTGTCTATTTGCATTATGTAGGTGTCTATTTTGGCTTCAGTTTACTTGCTTGGTATCATTATCTGATATTAAGTTTGTCCTGAGGATATGTTTCTCATTTCACTACTTAAAATAAGCTTTCCTTGTAAGCAAATGCAGTTGAGTAATGGAAACTGAGTTCATTGTGTTATTGATTCGTTCATCAGAGTTTTTGAAGTTCCTAAACTCAACTAACCAACAAGTTCTAAAATTTTAGATTCGTATTAGTCAAAATTTTCATCTATAATAGTTGTTGCTGAGGAGGGCACGTTGATTTAGAACCTGATTTATAAAGGAGGAGCGAGGACCATTGAGAGAGGGCACCCAAATGGAACTAAAATAAAGACCAGCATCATCCTAGTCAATTGGTTCCCCCCCCCCCACCCTCCTTTTTTTTTTTAATTATTCTCTCTTTTGTTTTATCAAACATGCTTATAGTAACACATCAACATTAGCATACAGTTAACAACAACCTAACAGATTAAAAAAATCGGGTGCTTTTTGTTTGAAGGGCTTATGTCTGACGACTTTCATCTCTTTGAAAACCATTGGAGTCCAATGCCGCCGCCATTCAGTGTCATGTCACGCGTGCCCTCTCTGCATCACCATAGCCATCATTTCATTTTTCCCAAAATACCCTTCAAATCCATCTTTCTCATTCCCCTTCACGACCTTCTCTTCTTCAACCCTAAATGCTTCCTTTCATCAATCCCCATCAATTATCCACAAATTCATGTTTCTCTTGCAACCATTCTCAAAAACCCTTATCTGGGTCAAGCCCATTCATGCTCAGATTACCGCAAACTCTGTGTCTGCAGACCAGTTCTTGGCTAGTAAACTTATTAGAGCCTATAGTGATTTTGGTCATTTATTGTATGATGGACGATTGTTCGATCAAATTTCTCAACCAAGAACCATTCTTTGTAATGCAATGATTTATGGGTATTTGAGAAATGAACATTACATGGAGGCCCTTGAGTTGTTTCAACTGATGGGTCCTGTAATATAGAGAGCGATACTTATACGTGTAATTTTGTGCTCCAGGCGTGAGTGAAATTGGGAGATTATTGAGATGGGTATGGGCACAACTAGGGGAGCTGTGAATAGAGGGATGGAAAGGCATCGATTTCTTGGAAGTTCAATGATAAAGTTCTTGATGAATTTTGGTAATGTTGATGAAGCAAAAAGGGTTTTTGATGGAATGAAAGAAAGAGAGATGGTTTGTTGGAGTTCAATGATTGGTGGCTATTTGCAGGCGGGTTGTTATGATAAAGTTTTTGATCTATTTTTTGCAGTGCGTGATTCTGGTATTAGGCCAGGGAGTGTGCCTATGATAAGCTTGATTCAGGCAAGTGGGAATGCAGGAAATGTGAAGCTTGGAAGATGTGTTACGTGGTTGTGTGCTTGGATTAGACATGGGTGACTTCGAAGGTGCTCGTAGTGTTTTCGATGGCATTCCCACTAAAAATTTGGTATCGAGGAATGCTATCATATCAGGATACGTCTATAACGGACTCATACACGAAGCTTTTTGGCCTTTTCCGTGGACTAGTGATGAGTGGTAATGAGTCTGATTCAGGCACCATGGTTAGCATTCTTCAAGTTTGTGCTTAAAAAGCTGACTTGGAAAGTGGAAAAATCCTGCTTGGTTGTGTTTTTGGACGGGGTCTTGATTAGAACCAGTTCTGTTGATTGCATTTGTGGATTTGTATCCTATGTGTGGTGCATTGGAGGAAGCGACTGCTGTAATTGGTAGGATGAAAGATAGGAATGTGATAACTTGGACTGCCATGCTTAGGGTTAGCTCAAAATGGCCAGGCGGAGGATCCATGAAGGCGAGGTTGCCATGGGGCCCCAGTGAGCGAGTAGGTATTGCATGTGGTGTTTCATGTACACTTTTGTTTTTCGTTTTTTTGGCATGCATGCACATTGATGTTTCGTGGATCTGTGCATACAGAACATGCATTTGAGCTACATTTCAACAATCTATCATGGAAACAAGGTGCCTGAGATTTATGTTTTCTTCAACAATAAACTTTGTATAATGAGGTGGAACTTAAAAGTTTTAAAATCAGAACTTTCACGTGAATGTAACAAAACAGGAACGAGCCTTTGGGTTCCCACACCCTCAACCCTACATCTAAAAGCAGTAATAGATTCTTTGGTTGACGAGCAATGCTGGCCTCATATCAACATCAGTCGAACATATAAGGGAGAGGTCTCACTGCCATAAATGCATCCACCATCTGACAAAAGAGAACCAGAAGAAAGACGATTATGGGAATTGTTAACTTGAATTATTTTCGCTTACTATTCTCAATACTCTAAAAAGCCACTGCCTTAAACTGCAACCATAAAGCTTACTTCATCAGTTACAGCGGCACGAGCTGCTTGATGCCTCTCCACCAGTTCGGTTAAAACCTCAGCAAGGTGCTTCTTCACCTCTCCTGTTAACATGCGTCCTGCAGCATACTCCTAAGCACGCAAGCAAATGATTACAAAGAAAGAATTAAAACAAATATACTATTTGTGTTGCTAACAAATTCAGTGATCACAACAACTTGTGGAGAAAAGCACATTCTCATCAAAGATTTATTGAAACAACCGAAGACAGAAATTCACACCTTCTTTACGTGTTCAAGCTCAGCATCATCCTCCAGGAAAAAACTTAAATATTTTACTGGTATATCTACCTGAAAATTGGCCAAGCAAAATAAGAGAACTTTTGAAGTGAATTTACATGCTACATCACAACCCAGCAGAAGAATTTACTACCTCGAGATTTGCTCCATATTGTCTATGTTTTTCTAATGAATCTTGCCCGCCAGAGAATGCATGCTTGTTTATCTGTTGCCATTAATGCATCTTGCCATTAGTAACTGAAAAGCACTAAAAATACATGTTGACCATTACATTGGTGATTGGCCAAACCCTGTCTATTTCTGAGCATCCCGCTGATCTATGTCTGTCCTCATGCTTAATTTGCACATACATGGGCTAAAGACCACAAAAGACCACAGTGCACAACCCAGGGGACAACATAACCAGACAAGACCAGCAATCACTATACCAATTGCAAATCAAATACATCCAGCTTCTTTGGACCTACAGTCGCAAAAGACCAATTTTTTTAAAGCACGACCTAAACAGCTGAACCTTATGTGATTACAAAGAGGTTTCATATCTTTTCCACCATGACCAGCTCTAAAGATTCTGGATAATACTGATGCCTCTGCATCCTAAATTCATGACATAGTGGAGAATCAGGCATTGGGAGGGAGACAGAGAGATAGAGCAACACAAGATACTGCTGTTTCCAGGACCATACCTTGTTCTTAATGACCTTAGCTGAATCAGTTACATATATGGCAGAATTTGGATCACTGGCCGACATTTTTCCTGTCTCCCCCTGCATGAATTTGTTTACAACTCATCAGTGCTTGAGTGTGGACCTCAGTCAAAAACTGCCAATTCAATACACAGGCAGGTAATTTTATCAGGTTAAGTTATCACTAGAAGTCAGAAGATATGTGATCTCAAAATTAATAGAGTACCTGCAAGGCAGGAAAGAATGATGACTCAATCAGTGATGGTTTGTGATATCCTATCCGTGGAGCAACATCTCGTGTCATTCTGAAATATGGATCCTGAACAGATCAGATAGCAAATTAATCAATAAAAAGAAAGCAAGTGTGAATGAGCAGGCACAAATGCAAGCATAACTACCACACACAATGGCACAAGGAAACCACAGCATGGACACAGCCACATACACATGCACAGATTTACATATAATGATGCATGTGTATTGAACAGCACATAAATGATGAAATATCTCAAAGTCTTCCCAAACAGAGATTATAAAATGTCTAAGGTACATGAAGATAATCCAAAGGCTCAACCTGGTCAATTGCACAGGGAATTAAGCAACGGAGGTTCTCTCTGCCAGAAAACAGGTGTGGGAATGAACTGGGAAATGATGGAACTGCCTGCACCAGCCAAAAAAATGGAGCATATTGGCTCACTTCCATAGATATCCAACAATGGTGGTGATATAAGTCACACATGGTAGGCATGCAGCAGTAAGTAACTAACCTGCACAGGTGGAAAACTAACTTTTCCAATATGATCTTCACCAGTGAATCCGAAAATGCCAACAACCTGTACATTGGTGGCAAACCTTCAAGAGATAAGCAACAGTCTAAATTACAAGGAACATAAGTATAAAATTACAAAAGTAGAAAAACTAAAAAGAAGATTAAGAAAATTAGGAGACAAGCAGTCTAGATTACCTTATTGTACGTAACACACTTTGCAACCCTCACCATATTCTTGTAAAAGGAACTGCAATCACAATGTTTACATAAAATTTTGTAAATTTCTGAAGTATAATATCTAAGATACAAATTTTGCACCTACAATAGACAAGTTACTTACCCACCAACATAATCAAAATCAGAGAAGATGAAAGTTCTTGTGATGTCAAACCCACAAGCAATGATGTCTTTAGCATTTTCACGAGCAAGCCTCTGGCTTTCCTCCACAGACAAATTTTTCCACATGCATTTCTCATCATCGGTAAGCTGTATAACAAGAGGAACCTTGAATGCATCCTGCAAATATCTGCAATCATTCTTATAGATTTAATGAAAGGTAAAAGTAAACTAGTCTGCTTTTAGTCTAAATGCAAAATGAAAAAGAAAACAAAAAAAGACAAAAGGGCAATACACCATTGTCAATTTTAAAACACCGTAACAGTTTCAGAAGGCTAACAAATACAAACAACAAAGGGAACATTAGTTGCATTTCCAAATATACTGAGGCATTAACAAACAAATAGTAGCAATTATTGAAATTCACGTTCAAGCAGTCAAGCAAATTTCAATGGTATTGAGTCATATCTAAGACTCTAGTTCGAGTCCCAATTGGAGCAATTAACCAAACAATAAAGCAGTTGAGCAAACATTAAAGATGGTAACTTTTTTTTTTGCCCTAATTCTGTTCTTCAACATAATTTTTTTTTTCCTTTTTGGATGAATCAACAAATCAACACTAACAATTTTACAATTTCTCTCATTTTAAGCCCTAAAAAGATTCCATTCTGTTAACAATTGACATCAAAACAAAACACCAGAAAAAGACTATGCGGTTATAAAGCGACTCACTTGGTGAACATGAAGGGCACGAGATGACCCAAATGGAGGGCTTCAGAGGACGGGCCTCTACCGGTGTAGAGATAGAACTTGTCGCCTCTCTCGTAGGCGTCGAGAATCTCGTTGAAATCGCGGTGGGCGAAGAAGACGCCGCGGCGGAGGAAGACGTGCGGCGGGCGGCCGGTGAGGCGGTGCACGCGGTCGATTAGGGATTCGTCGAGCCTCTGGCATCCGAATTGGTCGATTAGCTTGTCGTAATCGATCTTCCCTCCCGGTTTCGCCGCCACCTCCCATGGATTCACCACCTGTTCTTCTTCTTCTTTACTCTCTTCCGGCTCGCCGTTTCTCTTCTCTGCCCCCGCCGCCATTGTTTACTACTCTACTTCGGTACCTCCCCGAAGTCTCTTTCCCTCTCCGTCCTCCTCTCTCTCTCTCTCTCGTATTTCAGAGGAAGACTAGTCTCATTTACCCGGGTCGCGATCCATACCCGTAAAATGTGGGTTTGGGTTTCTGGTTTCTATACCCGAATTGATGGGTCCCAGGCGGATAGGGTCCATCCAGGTCAGACATGGAGGTCTGATAGGAGTGACACTCAGCCCAAAATATATTTGGGCTTCTACTCGACTTATACGGTAAATATGGGCCAAAAACTTGGGCTTTTAGAATAACTGCTCCATTGGGCTTGCAATTGATAGGCCTTACCTTATGAACCATCCCATTTGCAAAAGAGTGCTGCTGTATTGTAAATCCCAATAATTGATTAAACTTTAACACGTTCATCCAAGTGCAAGTCTATTTCATTGAAAACAGGAATAAAGTATATCTCTTTCTTATCGAAAAAAATTGACAATTAAAAAAATAATAATAAAAGCTATATAATTTAAACTAATATACTCAAAATAAAAAATACCATATTTTGTCTAAATAATATATCACATATTAAATTTTAATAATATATATTCTTAAGTTTGAACAATATGAACAAATTAGAATTATAGAACATAATGTTTACATTGAAAGCCTTTTAACCTATTTGATGATCCTTGTTTTGGATACATTACATAGAGACGTGTGTTCAATTGGGGTGTTTTACCCCATCAAAAGCCAATTTGTAGTGTTCTGTGATGCTGCCATCAACAGCTCTGTATGTCTACCTTCTTGGGTTGCATCCAAAACGCCGAGTCCATGAATTTACAAATATCACTGCTATCGACAGACCCCTTCTCGTATGAAATTCTCAAATTGTTCTACATTTTGTTTACAGAGATATACAAAATGTTATTGTTTAGCATACAGGTCTTAGTGCATAATGTCGTAAATGGGTTATATTTCAGACAGTGATAAGTCATATTACAAATGAATTACATATAATCCGACTTACACATAAGATAAAAAAAAAATTATGAATAATATAAATATAAGTATTGTATATTTTAATAAATTACTTTTCAGAAAAAAAGTAATGTTCACATGACAAATAGTATTAGAATCGATTCGACTCTGATTCTGATGTCTCTCGCCGAGCGTTTTACCTGAAAGTATGCATGGGACGTCGATAAATTCAGTGAAAAAAATATTATGGACGGGTTATATCTCAAACAATGACAAGTTATATTACAAACAGATTAGATATGATCCGACTTCTACATTAAATAAGAAAAAAAAATTTGAATTATATATATATGAGTACGGTATATTATGGACTATTTTTTAATAAAAAATAATGAGCATATGACAATAAGTAACATTAGGTGTCACGCAAAAATGTACTTAGAGTTACTTTAAGGAATTGATATTAACAGGTTTAACTATTTATCTTCTTCATTTAATTTAATTTGTAAGCTAAGCCAAAAAGACATGATATCGATCCATTATCGTGTGAATGGCAAGATACCATCGTGTTAAATTCACCGGGACATGGTGCATGGTGCATGCATTTGAATGTATTTCTGTCTGAATGTATCCACACGTGTAAACAACACAAATATGTTTTGGAAAAGAGAGGGCTTTTTCCTCAAATTATAAGCCTAGCTATTCACTCTTTCTTTGGTTTTCTTAAACAAATTGATTAGTACTAAGCTAAAAAAAAAAAGTATATATACTTGGTCTGTCCTTCTTAACTGTTTTGTATAATTGTTTTTGGTCTACGTGAATTGACGAGAGGGACAGTGTCCAGACCTATCCCAAGCCACGTGGCTGTTTGGTGCTACACACAAAAAATGTCTTTTTTGGGGGGGGTACGTGAGAGGAGGAAAACAAGGAAGAAACTAGCATCTAACGAAAAGAAAATAAGTATGATTTTTAAAGAGGTATATTAATAATTAAAATTTTAAATTTTTATTTTAAAAAATATTAAATGCTAATATTTAGTAAAAATATAAAATTTATAAATGCCTTATAATAGACAAGGTACACACAAATGTTAAAAATATATGTCAATTTGTTATAATAGGTTGAAAAATATGATTTGTTTAAAAATTTATTTATAATAATAACTTTGTATAATTTTAAGACGATGGAACTAGACAGTATATCATAATTAATACATTTAATTGAATGAATATATTTAATAAGTGTATCTTAAATAGAATAGAATTATTTATAATAAAGAGAGATTTAAAAAAAAAAACGTGATAACAAAGAGGGAATTAACCGTACAAACAGAATAAAATCAATAACTCGAAATTCTATTGGAAACTTAATCCTCACTAACAAAATTAATAACTGCAATTTAAAATTTAAATAATTTAAAAACTCGAATAAGCAAAAACTGGAAAGAGTTGAAATGGGAATAAATAAATTTAAATATATCCGAAAAACGTTCCTAAAAATCCGAAATAATTTGTTTGGCACCAGCAACGTCACCTTTCTCATTCGCATTTGTTGGCCCTTTTTCACTAAAAATTACACACTTTCTCTCTCTACAAAATTCTAAATAGAGAATGGCGTGAAAATCGAGTTAACTACGTTCTACTCTTTTCAGTTTTCACTATCTAACATTTTATTTTTTATCTCACTTTCCCACAGCTTTTGGGTCACTTTCTCGGGAAAATTTAGGAAAAGAGGGCCTGAGAGGACGCGCACGGGTGAGAGTTACTTTCCCATTGAGTTTTTCATTGAGATCATTCCCTTCATTGCGTTCCTAAGCTGATTCTATCATTATTCTTCTGTTCTGGGTTTTGGTTAAATATGCATACAGATTGTACAGATGTCCCCAAGATTGTGAATTTGAGTGTTTGAGCGGTCAAATCGAGGTGGGTTTTGGATATTCTATATGGGTTTCTTGTATCTCGTTGCTATCTTTGGTTCTTGAATTGAGTTACCGATCTTTCGGCTTTTTTCAATGTGCTTTCTTTACTACATCTTACATTTAGCAGTGAAATTGACGGTTAAGAGTATCAAGTTGTTGACTAAGGAATTGTTTGAAGGCTGAGAAAAGAGTTTATATAGTAAATCCTGATAGTGTTCTGATACTTTCTCTCCTCTTTTTTTTCCCTCTATATATAAGTTTCCCCATCTGCAAGTTTGGAATTCTTTAATTTTCCTTTTGATCCCATCAAGTATGTAAAAAGTTCATTTCTTTTAGCTAGCCAATAAAAACTGACAATAATAAATTAACTTCGGTTTAAGGGAGAGAGAAGGATCCAAGATTCAGTGCATATTGTGGGTGGCCTAAATTTTTGCTAAATGGAAGTTACATGCGCGATTTCAAAGTTCTTGCTTCTTTGTGTGATATGTTAATTGCATGACTTCATCTTCCTCTCTCTGGTATTGGACTTTGGGAAAATCGATCTGCATCATGGCACAAATTATAATGCTATCATTATGTTGCCCATGAATTTTCTTTTTATGGTTTTCTGTATCAATTTTTGTCAAAAAAGAGTACATGAGAAGTGTGCATATTTCTCTGCTAGCCTAGAAGCAGTACCTTCACTTTTGTGATCTTTGATTTATGTTTAATGGATACTTCGCGTGTTAATAACTAGGCATGTATAAAAACCAACTGCAAGAGTTGGCTCAACGCAGCTGCTTCAACCTGCCATCTTATTCATGTATAAGAGAAGGGCCAGATCATGCCCCTCGATTCAAAGCTGCTGTTAATTTTAATGGAGAAACTTTTGAAAGCCCTACCTTTTGTTCTACTCTGAGGCAGGCAGAACATGCTGCGGCTGAAGTGGCTCTGAACACACTTGCTAGCAGAGGACCTTCTAGAGCCTTAGCTGCTAGAGTTCTGGTGAGCATTTGATTTATATTTATCTTTCTTTTTTTTTTTCCCTTTCAGTTTTGGAAGATTTATTTCTTCTGACATTACCATATACCTGTTTAACATAGTCCCTTTTCCTGGTAGCTGTTCTTTAATAGATTCTTGTTACTGATTTTGTTTTGTAGTTTGCCACAAAAGGATTGACTCTGTATAGAATGTTTGTGGTTCTTTTCTGCTACACAGGATGAAACTGGTGTCTATAAGAATTTACTTCAGGAGACTGCTCACAGGGCTGGCTTAAAGCTTCCATTGTATACAACTATTCGTTCAGGTCCTGGTCATGTTCCCATATTCTTATGCCAGGTTGAGCTTGCAGGAATGAGCTTTAATGGTGAACCAGCTAAGACCAAGAAACAGGCTCAGAAGAATGCAGCATTGGCTGCTTGGTCTGCCTTAAAAAAAAGTATGAATCTATTCTTTGCACATTGAGTACATTACATTTTCAGAGTGCCCTAATGTGATCAGAATCAGATCACCACTACTTTGACCTTGAATTGATATGCCTGTCATTACTATAATCTTGAAACATTGGCTCATGCAAAAACTTGCAACAGAACATTATTTTGTGCAGAGTTGTTTTAGAAAATAAGCATGAGTCTTTCTTGCTGATTCAAGTTGGCTAGTTCAGTGTGATGGCCATAAGCCCCTGCAAAATTGCTTTTTTTCTTTCATTTTGCTTCCAATGTCCTGTGTTGTATGGGACAATTCTCCTTACATTCATTAAAAATAAGAAACAATAATTGAATTTATCATCCTCCTAAATAGAAAATTGTTCAAAAAGGCAATCCTTATTTTCATTTTAATATATAGTTCATGTGGGAGATAGCCTGGGGTTGGCAAGATGGAGGCCTGGGTGGGGTTAAGCAACAGAAGAGGGAGGGACTATAATCCAGTATCTAGTACATTTGATTTTTTTTCATCCTTTTACCACTTATCTTTCATTGAATTGTTATTTTATGTGCTTGCAGGTTTCTTAACTTTTACCAGTTTTCTCTAATTGTTTTCTGAAAATTTTTTTCTGTAGTGGTTCAACATGGCTCATCCTCATCCAGTCTGTTGTCTTCTTCAGTGGAGACCAAAAAGGGCAATGAAGAGCAAGAACAAGTCGTTGTTGCTCGCCTTCTCGCATCTTTAAAGCCTTCAGAGTCTAAGAATTCCAAGCAAAAAGATTTACAAAATACACAGGACAGGTTTATCCCTGTTTGTAGGCAGTTAACCCCACCAATACCAGGTTTTTATGCTATGCATTGCCAGGGCTGGGAAGACCAAAGGTATTCCCCTGAAATGGCCATTTATCAAATGTGGCAGCAGCATCAATTGTTGCTGCTGCAAAACAATTTGTTAGCACTTCATGTTCCACCTGCTCCACCTCCTGGTCCTCAAATTCTCCCTTATACGCATTATATCCTCCCTCAAGATTCCCGTGTATGTTTTCCTGTTAGAGAACAAGAACCCATACCCATAGGGCCCAGAATTACAATAGCCACATCAGCACCACCATTGTACGTCTCAGATCCTGTGGTCTCAGATCCAAGCAGGGGGAAGTCCACTGTGACTATTCAGGAGATACATGAGGAGAAAACAGAAGAATCATCTCAATGCTCTCTATCAATAGTGCCAGATACCCCTGTTATTGGCAACTTAAATGGCAAACAAAGCTTCAAAGAATCAGTTCATGAGAAGGACAAACGGAAGAGTGTTGGGCCGGAAAGCAAAATTGAAAATGTTCAACTAGGAGAGAACCAAACGGGTATTTCTGACCAGGCTTCCCAGGGGAGTTTACGTGGGTACACAGTTGATGATTTTCAAGGGCAAAATCCTTGTGGTTTTGGCTTTTCTGCGGCTGCTCAACAGTATCGTTCAAGATCAAGTTCACCTAGAACTTACAGACCAGCTCAAGTAATGATCAGAACTGTGGGGCCTGCACCTTCATCAGCGGCATCTCCTCCAATCCATAGTACGGGACCTGTTTCTTCATTTCCCCGACCACAAGATTTAGCAGCAGGAATTGCTGCTCCACCAAGAATGGGAACAGGACTTCCCTCCTATTCAGCTAGACCTCAGCCCCAAAGAATGGACATTGGCCGATTACGCCCCCGTTTCATGGCACCAGCCGTTCGAATAAGATCGGTGGTACCAGTCTGTTCTGCTCCACCGCCAAGGAAAATGCCAAGTTCTAAGCTGGAGGGGGGGTTACCCAATCACAATACCAAGGATACAGTATCAGAGAATATGTCAAAAGCAAGCTCAGAGCTTGACTAGCTTCGAATTTAAGCAGAGTATAGAATTAATCCTAGTATTCCGTCCGGATTTCCATTAGTTTATGCGGTCGAGTTGCTGCAGTCTCTGAGCACCTGCGGATGCATTTGAAAGGTAATCATGAGAGAGAGAAGGGAGGGAGGGAGTTCAAATATTTATGCATAAATTTGGACACCATAATCTTTAAGCTTTCTCAGGATTGGATCTTTATACTTGATTTTAGTATGTCTACATTCAAGGGGTTCGATCAAGGTACTGCATAAAGGATGAGGTCATATTGTACTATAAATAATCGAAAAGATGTAGTATTTGTCACTCTTCGTACGAGTCCAAAGTTGTATTTTTCAGTTAATTCGACCAAGCTTGTCCTAGGAAATGAGCAAGAGCATCATATGTTATTACTATCCGGGTTTTAGCTAAGCCTTCGTGGATCTTTCCATTGTTGTGATTCTTGAACGTGGGCGCTAAGTCTCCTATCATTGCCATGTAGTGCGGGTCAGTTCATGTGGTTCATCACGCAAGAATTCGAACTGAAAAAACAATTCATGATATATTAGATAAAAGTGGGTTCTATTTTTATGTATGTCACGTTGTTTATAACAGTAAGGTTTATTGCAACATGTTACTCAGTAAATTTTCGCTCGGTAAGGATGCGCTTAATAATAATGATGGTTATTCAGAGTTCAAACACTCTCAGTGATTATTGCAAGATGTTACACAGTAATTTTTCTTATTAATAATGGCTAATCAAAGTTCAAATACTTAAAAGCTCAGCAATTATTTCAATTCTTTTGAGTTTTTTAGTCATCCAAAGCGGGTAATTAACGTGTTTCATACCGAAATTTCGTAATTATTAATTACATATTATTTATTTATTTATAATTATAATTGAAGAGAAGAATGAAGCCCGCTAAAGATAAAGAAATGCCAACGACAGTCAAGCTATTGATTTGCTTCATGATCTTGATAAGGAGCTCAATACATATGCAATGAGGGTGAAAGAATGGTAGGGTTGGCATTTTCCTGAGCTTTCAAAGATAGTGCAGGGTAACATTCTTTATGCCAAAGTGGTGAAAATGATGGGTACCCGAGATAATGCCCCCAAAGCTTGATTTTTCTGAGGCAGAATACTACATTTTTGTTTGAAGCAGTTGCATGTTTTCCGTGTTGGTGGCTAAAAGAAAGTAGAATCACCCATTTTGACAGTGTATTTTACTATATTATCCTATTTGAACTCTTGTGCCTTAAGCTGGCTGATGGCACATAGAGTCTGCTGCAGTGAGCTAACCCCTGCAAGGTGAAACTCTCAATTGAGTGGCTTGTTGGACCATAAGGCACCTGGTGGTCGTGTCATTTTTCTCGGTAAATGGGGATGGTCACCATTTATGTTTTGTTTTAGTTCCTTTTAAGCCTTCTAAATATATGGCCAGAGGAAGTCGAGACAGAATTGAAGGAGTCAGCTATGATATCCATGGAAACTGAAATCAGTGAAGTTTATTTGATGAATATTAGAGAACTATGCGACCAGGTTTTGTCTCTGGCTGAGTACAGAGCTCAACTGTATGATTATGTAAAAAGCAGGATGAACACTGTGGCACCAAATTTGTCTGCTCTTGTTGGAAAGCTTGTCAGAGATCGCCTTATTGCCCATGGAGGTAGCTTGTTGAATCTTGCAAAGCAGCCTGGGAGTACAATCCAAATTCTCGGGGCAGAAAAAGCCCTTTTCAGAGCTCTGAAGACAAAGCATGCAACTCCCATGTATGGGCTTATAAATCACGTATCCATGGTTGGTCAGGCAGCTCCCAAAATCAAGGGGGAAATTTCCAGGTCGCTGGCAGCAAAAGCCACACTGGCAATTCGCTATGATGCTCTTAGGGATAGCCAAGATGGCACCTTGAATTTTCCCATAACAAGCCTCCTTAACACTAAGGAGTGTTGAAGGGAGAGAATTGGGTCGTTCTGCTGGGTCAATTAAAGGCAAACCAAACATACAGGTTCATGATAAGGATCAAAAGAAGGGTTCTGGAGGCTTGATAACCCCTGCCAAGGTCCACCTGCTGTCTCTCTTATTATTTCTCTATATTTAACATGTTCTTCTGGTTATCGGTAATGTTTGCCTTTTTCGTTCAGGCTTACAATGTTTCTGCTGATGCTCTTCTCAGCGAAGCACCAAACTCTACCACAGAAAATACTGAAGAAGTGGAAGACCGAACCACAAACAACTCGCACTGAACAACAAGCAGAAGACACATCAGTTACTGGTGGAGAAGAAAAAGAAAACCGATGAAGAGGAAACAGTTATGTCAAGTTACAGGCAAGACATTGCTCCTCAGGAAGGTGAAGGGAAGGAGAAGAAGAAAGGAAGAAAAAGTGAAAACATGAAGCAGCAAACAACAACATTACAAACGATGCTGAAGTGGAGGCACGAGAAGAGAAGAAAAAGGAGGGAAAGCATGCTGAACAGGACAACGAGTCTGAAACACCAGGTTAGAAGAAAGAGAAAAAGAAGAAGAAAAGAGAGGTTTGAGAAAAAAAAACTAGCAAAGTTGCTCTACGTGCAGTTTTGGAGAAGAAATCAGCCGACAATGCACTACATGTGTGAATCCTGTTCTCTCTTTTTTTCATACTAGAAGGTTTATTAGACGGATGGCTAGATAGGAGTAATAATTTTTTTCATTTCCGTACATTTTATGCCCCTTTTTTAATATTAAAATCCAATACTTAAATAATAAAACTTGATACTTAAAAGATAGAGATTTAAATTTATAACTACTAAGATGAATTTTAAGAGATTGTTGCTTATTTATTAGCTTGTAAATGTGCTTCGTTAGTTTATTAATAGCACAATTTCTAATTTGTACGAACATACAGCAAGCAGTTGTTCCTGAGGTGGACATGCTATGGAAAATCATAATCGGCAATCTTCCTGAGGTTGCTCTTGCACTTTTTGTTCTTCGTGGTCAATCTCTTAAGAAAGTCATCTGTTTAGGATTTAGATGACATTTATCAAGCTTTTCCCCCCATGTACCAGCCAAGAAACAAGAATGCTTATCAAGAGCTTTGTTGGGTGTCTCATTTTAAAATGGTGACAAAAACGGGGTGGCAGGTGGCAACTTCTGCCCGACTCTTTAGATTCTTATTCCTCTGTCAAGGCATTTTGTAACCTAGCTGCTATGTGGCAGTTATGCACAACGGTAAAGTTACACGTGTATCATTAATTTGATATGTTTTATACGTAAGTTTGTATATTATATTATTATAATTATTAGTTATGAATTTTTAATACATAATTATACTTAGCAATAATTATTATAAATGTGCATCTTAAGATTACAATGATAATTAACAATGATGCTCCATGCAAAAGATAGAAATGGAAGGCCTGCGTAGAAGGGAGCTTTCTGCTCAAGCATGAGAAAGCGGTCTTTGAATCCTTGCATATAAAAACAAGATTCCCCGAGGAAAATTTTTAAAAGGGAAGCAAGAAATTTTTGGAAAGGAGAATTAATTTGACCTTATAAATTTTTGTTTTATACCTTAGTGATAATTTGATGTTTTTTTTTTTATTAATTTGTATTGATTTGAGTTTAAACTTTTGAAGTATTATTATTTTCAAAATAAACGATTATTTATAGACAAATATATAAAATTTAAATGTAATATGTTGTAGTTAGGTGTGGAATAGATATATTTGAAATTATTATTATTATTATTATAATAGTGAGTCTTTTCATAAAATAAATTGAATTAAGATATTAATAAATGAATTTTAATTTGAATTTATAAGAATAATAATTAATATTTTTATAATAATTTTTTTAATATATAAAAGAACTTATATAATATATACTTTGAGTTAGGTGACGCCCCGTAAGCCATGGACAAGTTTGGTTGGGCCTAATTATTTTTATCAGTAAGAAAGATGGGATTTGATGGACTATGCAGTGTTTCTCAAACGTCGAATTCGTTTGGTACAATTATAAAACCTTAATAAATAATGTTTGTTTGGGGTTTGGATGTGGGTTGGGTTCAGAAGTAGCAGTTGAAACATATACATTATCCTAACCAAGCAAACATCATGGGACCTTTTCTTTTCCCTGTTCCTCTTGTTCTTAAATGTGTGTGTGTGTGTATATATATATATATATATTTATTTATTTTCCTCTTTTCTTTTAACAAGTTCTTAAATTTATCTTGGAGCTTGACTGATCCGGTAAATTTGACATGTCTTAAACAGTTAAACATAAGTCTATGTTGCACCATTAGATAATATTTTTATTTAGTTGAAAATTTTTAAGGTGTTTGTAGCCAGTGGACGTCAAATCACGACCTTATTTTTTTACTGTTCTCTATTTTATTATATACTATTGTGGAAATGCCTGTTGCTCTGTGGAATTGATGCTCCATAACTTGCAAAACATATGGCTCTTCTCTTGCTTCGAAGGCAAAGGAAAAATCTTTACTCCCAACTTTTTTTTTTTAAATGATCCCAACTTCTTAATTCTCAGTTCCCACCAACAACCTCAGTCGATCCAATACATAAATAAATCAATATATATATAAAGAAAAACAGAAAAAAGTAAAATCCTTTTCTTTTCTCCCAAGAAGAAAAAGAAAACCCATTAATTTAGGAATAAAAGTCATGATATGAGGGTGAGAGAGAGAGAGAGAGAGAGAGAGTTTGAGGGGATTTGACTCGAAGTAAATTGGAACCCCAAGGCAAACCAAAGAGATCTGCCACTCTCTCTCTCTCTCTCTCGTTCTCCTTTCTTGTCTGAGAGAAGACCCAACAAGATTAGAAAGAAACCCAAAAGATCCAAAAGAGAGACACAAACAAACCAATACTTAGTTGCTTGCAAACAAGGAATTGTTGGTTGATAATTATACAACAGTATATACTATTCTCTCTGTTGTCTTTTTTTTTTTTCACTCAGATTTGTTCCAAGTAAGTATCTCTCCCTCTTACTGTTTCTTCATTCATCACTTTCTTGAACTATTTCGCTCTTTGTCTAAAGCTGTTTCTGTTATTTCTAGATCATTTTTCTTCCAAGCTTCAATTTTGGCATCAAGACTCCATCTTTTTACTCTTTTTCTTTGTGTTTGATGTTCCCTATTTTTATATTTTTTTCTTTCTCTGGACTTATGGTAGATCATGTTTACTTCTGCTTTCTAGTTAAAAATCTTGAAATCTTGAAATCCCAGAACCTGGGTTTTTCTGATTTGCATGTATTTAGGATCTTACATGTGTTGCACCACTTGCTGTCTTGGCTAATCGGGACTGTTAAAGTTGATGACTTTTAGATCATTTTGGAGTTTTCTTCAAATATCTGAATCTGGAAAGTAAGGATTTTGATTTGTATGTGTCTTGATCCTCTGATGCAACCATGTCAACTGATGACTTGTGCTCATCTGAGCTTTGAATTATAAACGTATTGGATCGTATATAAAATAATTCGTATGAATTTGCTTTTTTGTTCTGTTCTTAGCAATTAATTTCTTGATTTGCAGTGGCTAATTGCTCTATAGAGTAACCCACATATACCATGTTGAGAAATGTGGCTTAGGTTGAAGAAATGGGGTGTGTTTTTGGGAGAGAGGTATCTACTGGGGGTGTTACAGAGAATAGAGTAGTCAAGAACCCGAGTGTTGAATCTGATAGGAAATTACAAAATGTTTCGGTGACAACAGTTGACCCCAGTAGTGTTGTGGAGGATAAAAATGAGGAAACTCAGAAGGAGGAGAGAGTGAATGGGGATAAAAAACCTAGAGGGGAGAGACGGAGGCCAAAGCCGAACCGTCGGCTGAATGATCCACGCAAGAATTTGCATGGTGAACAAGTGGCATCTGGGTGGCCGCCATGGCTTTCAGCAGTGTGCGGGGAGGCACTAAGTGGCTGGATTCCACGACGGGCAGACTCATTTGAGAAGATTGATAAGGTAGGTGACATCTTTGTAATATGCTTTTTTTTTTTTTTTTTAATCATGCAGCTGTATCAGTTACCGCAAAACCATTGCTAGTTTGGTTTGAAATGCCCTTGCTGTGTTTTATCTAGAATGCCAGTTACATATGCTATAACAGAGACTTTGCTATGAAAAATAGCATAACAATATTATGTTTCACTCTGCCGCATTTAAGAAAGAATTATCTTGATCTGCAGTATGATGCTTCTTCTACTCTCATATATTGTTTAACTTCAAAAAATTTAATTGTTTCCTGCATTCTTGATGGTAGATTGGATCTGGAACCTATAGCAACGTGTACAAAGCTAGAGATTTGTTAACAGGAAAGATTGTAGCCCTAAAAAAGGTTCGTTTTGATAATTTGGAACCCGAGAGCGTGAAGTTCATGGCCAGAGAGATCCTCATTTTGCGGAGATTGGATCATCCGAATGTTGTAAAATTGGAGGGTCTAGTTACTTCGAGGATGTCATGTAGTTTATACCTAGTATTTGAGTACATGGAGCATGATTTAGCTGGACTTGCTGCAAGCCCAACAGTAACTTTCACAGAGCCGCAGGTTTGCTTTACACTATCTTGTTATTTATTAAAGCACATGGCCATACTTCCCATGTGAGGCAGCTATCAAACAATAAATTTTTCTTAGCATTTCTGTGTTTTTCACATTTCAGGTTAAATGTTACATGCACCAACTATTATCTGGTCTTGAGCACTGTCATAATTGTGGTGTGCTTCATCGTGACATCAAGGGATCAAATCTTCTTATTGGCAATGATGGGATACTTAGGATTGCTGATTTTGGTTTGGCATCTTTCTTTGATCCAAATCACAAGCACCCTATGACTAGTCGAGTTGTTACTCTATGGTATCGGCCTCCTGAGCTTCTTCTCGGGGCTACTGACTATGGTGTGGGGGTGGACCTCTGGAGTGCAGGTTGTATATTGGCTGAGTTATTGGCTGGGAAGCCCATCATGCCTGGTCGTACAGAGGTAGATATTTAATCTTGTTATGTTTCATAATTTGTGCATCAGCATCCACGTGCACAGTCTAATCTTCTCAGCCTATGGCATATATGTTCGTTTATACATGGAGAAATTATAACCCATGTAGTGATACTGGCCACAAATCATGTCCTAGGATAGGGTGAAAGCTATGGATCTTTTGGTCCACGTACAGAGGACTTTAATCTATTTTGGATTTGGATAAGCACAAGAATCAAGTGATCAAAGAGATGCTACGTTGGAGTTGCGAAGTGAACTAACAAAGCCACAAACAGAAGTGAAATGACATGAACAGAGTGACAAATTAGATGAAAATTTTGTTGGTGAACCTGGTCAGAGATGACCTGATCATCCGGTTTTTGCAGCTAATCAAGCCATCCTATGAAAACACAGATGGCTATTGTCATAGGCTTTATTGTATGGTTTCTTTTCTGTAATTGGTTACTGAATAAATCCTGGTTGCATGCCATGTTCTCATTTCTAATGATAACATGTTCTGCAACGTGTTAGGTAGAGCAATTACATAAGATATACAAGCTATGTGGTTCACCTTCAGATGAATACTGGAAAAAATCAAAGTTGCCAAATGCAACTTTGATTAAGCCTCGAGAGCCTTACAAAAGATGCATAAGAGAGACATTCAAAGATTTTCCCCCGTCATCACTTCCCCTCATTGATACTCTTCTTGCTATTGATCCAGTGGAGCGTAAGACAGCAACGGATGCTCTAAGAAGTGAAGTAAGTATTACCATTTCCATTTTTATTGCTCTTGGCCTTTCCCTTTCTTAGTCTACCTGCCTGTGGTCCCAAACTTACTCAGTGGGGGACATTGGCATATGGTGAATGCATTTATGTATGTAATGCTTATGCCCACTTTTGTTCAAGTCTAGTTACCAGTACCATGTGTAACAGCACTGTATTTTACGTGTCTAGTAGTGGTTCTATGGTACCACTGATGGTTGGCATGGACATTGCCTACTGCTTTTGGTTTATGATAGTTGCAAGACTTATTGGAACTTTCATCCTTGTTTGCTAAATTTGGATGGTCTATATTTGTGTTCCCAAGCCTCTTTTGTAAGTCCATCTTATTTTCCCATATGCAGTTCTTCACAACAGAACCTTATGCTTGTGAACCTTCTAGTCTGCCGAAATATCCCCCAAGTAAGGAGATTGATGCTAAACGGCGAGATGATGAAGCACGAAGGTACCCATTCAGAATCTCTCTCTCTCTCTCTCTCTCTATCCCTCCCAGACACCCCCCCACACACACATGGAGAACCTCTAGCCACCCTCGTTTTTTTATTTTTTTGGAAGGGGTTGGGTTGGGCAAGCTGGCATGTTATTGCATATGTGTGTTCTATATTTATTGGTTACCAAAACATTTTGTAGTGTTTGTTGGTGGTGCCAGTCAGGCACCAAACTTGAATCTTACAAACTTTTGCTTATCAGCATTTTTTTTCATTTTTTTTCCTTCTTGCTCTGAGTACTGTGGTTGATTAAATTTCATTCACTTGATTGTGTAGACAAAGAGCTGCAGCTAAAGCCCAGGGTGATGCTCCAAAGAAACTGCGGATTCGCGATCGTTCTGCAAGGGCAATGCCCGCTCCTGAAGCCAATGCTGAACTTCAATCTAATATCGATGTATGATTAATAGTTTATTTCCATAAGCTCTCATTTTTATTTATATTAGTTGCCTCATAACATAAGATCATTGTGTTGCTTACATTGACGCTCAAAAAAATAGTTTTGCTTACATTTGCTCGAATTGATTATCGCACGGGCTGTCATTCTGAAACAGAGAAGGCGCCTTATTACCCATGCAAATGCAAAGAGCAAGAGTGAAAAGTTTCCTCCGCCACACCAGGATGGAGCACTTGGCTATCCATTAGGATCATCTCATCATATAGACCCTGCACTCGTTCCTCCTGATGTTCCATTTAGCACCACCTCATTCACCTATTCGAAAGATTCAGTTCCGACTTGGTCAGGCCCTCTGGTTGATCCGGCCAATGTAGGTGCTCTGAGGCAAAAGAAGAGTGCTGCTGGAAACCAGAAAGGTAAGTCTGGAGAGATCTGGGCTAAAGGGAAGAAAAGCTTGGCTTAAGTAGCTTGTGCATGCATGGAGAAGAAGAGCAGTGAAAGCTGGGAGGGCTCACTCAGCTATTTAATGCAAGCTTTGGCAAATCGCCCGTCCTTACTTCTTTATACGTATAGTTATACAATTGTACGGTCAAATTTATTTTTTTTGGGGTGAGGGGGTTGAAATCAAGTTTTCCATACTCTTAGCTTTAACCATTTCACTTTTTTTTCAGCCTTGTTACTCGAGACGTCTTTTCTTGTCCGTAATAAAAATGTTCAATTCTATCTGCCTAAATGATGGAACTTTTCTCCTATATGTATATTTGATTATTCTTTATCTTTTGGAATTTTCCAAGGGGTTCCATTCTTCTTGTTTGTGGTTTTTGTTCTCTTCGGGGTAGCGGGCCATTTTTTATCCGAAGTATTTTCATGTCCAAAGTGTGGCAGACAACGTCATTTTCTTGATTAAGATTGCAGACTTTGGTGCTTTCTGTCTTTATTATGGTGTTTTATCCTGGACGCCGAAGACCTTTTTCTTTCGCCCTTTTTCTGATGGGTCAGTTCAGCTTAATTTAATTGATATTTTCAAGTTGGTTGTCTATGTGTTCTTTTTGTCTGGTGGTAGAGGCTGGACCTCTCGGTTCCAATAATTATGGTTCAAATTCCTAGTACTGACGGACAAAAAAATTAAAAAGGTCTGTATGATACTAAATTACGAGAGAGGGCATTTTGTGTTTTTCAGTGCTCTGTTTCTTGGGAAGACCATTTGGTGGCTTCAAAATTGGCAAAAACTCGAGAAGATGAATCTTTTTGGTATTTGGACACGAGGGAGGGTCGAAGTGATGCGGAAAGGAATCTTGATGGGTTACCGTGTATTTTATGTTTCTGGGAAAACTTAAGAATATTTAGGAGTGATACATTTAAGTAAATATAATTAATTTATATATATATCTATGATATAAAAATTAATTATGTGTATTTAAATTTATTATCTTTTAGTCTATCTAATTAGATTATTATTATTATTGTTGTTGTTATCTTAAATTCTCTGGGTCCTATTGGCGTGTGGTGGGCAGTAGAGGTGGTGACAGCGCCAGTGTCGTTTCTGGCCCGGTCAATTCGTAATCCACTCGGCAATGGGACCCTAACTGGCCTTCTCCAATTATAAATTTCATTCGTTGGACAGAGTTAGCGTAAAATTTTGATCTTATAAGGCAATTGAGTATTCGAGATCCTGTGTCCCTAAAAATCATGCAGAAGCATGAATCTCTTCCCCTCCCTAATGATCCAAACCTCATATTTATCGTTAGTTTTGATGATTAAACCTTTTTGTGCTGTTCCTGGTTATTGCGGGACTGCTTGGGTGGTCCATTCGGACCTCCTACCCCATGATCGGCCGCATGCCACCGTCTAAGCCGGCTCCTAGTTCCTATGCCACCCGTTGGCCTTTATATGCTGGCTGTGCAATAAATTTAGTTGCAACTTTCGTGGACGTTCAGAAAAAGGTTAAATAAGTTAAGAGACAAAACAAGAATGCATTTGTTTCATTGTGTTGTTGACCATCAAACGTTTGATGAAATGTTGTGCTTTAGTACATAATGAGAGGGTCCTCCCATAATATGCTTCTTTTTCGATATGCTATTGATTGAATGTGACCCAGTTGGTTTTTTCAGTAATAATGCTCATCGCATGTTCCTGAGCTGGTCACTCGCTTTTTTTTTTTTTTTTTAATTTTTATTATTCACTAGGTCAATTCTTATGGTTTATGCCAACTATCAAAAACTGAGTACTTCAGTCAATTCGATCTTATAAAAATTATACGTGGGCCTAAAAATTTTGGACTAATAATATATTTTGATTTTGGATTTTCCAATTTGCAATCAGTAAGATCCCAATCTCAGCTGCCCCACCTGTATACGTACCCGCCAATATAATAATAATAATAATAATAAGATTAACATTACATCGAGATGAAAAAAGTACACAGAATTTGCAAGAAGTATTATATTTACGGTGAATGACATCTAATAATTTTATCATCATTGATTGCATATTTATAGTTGTTTAATTGAAAGATCACAATCAATAATGTCATATTGTCCATTTCGAGCATGTTCGATATCAAAAGAATTGTTAATTTGTAGGTCCTTGTGAGACAACCAAGCATTTTCCTTTTCTTAAAACCTCATTTAGCCCATATTTAAAAATAAATAAATAAAATTGCGTGTGGGTTTTTGTTGGAAATAGTATCCCAAACAAACTTAGAGAACATCAACAAAGTTTAGTTGACTTTAACTTTACATTTTACCCTAAATTTTAAGGACATTTAGGCACTTATAAGTTGCCCATTTATTCTTCTCTTTTCCTAACGCTAAACATCAGTCTCAACTCAACACTTCATGCTTCAACACTCTCCCTGAAGTGTTAACCTTTCTATATCGAGTTTTGTTCTCCTTGAACGTGTTAGAACTATTATATTGTGCCTCCACTTAGGCTTTGGCCTCTACTTTGAGCTTTGCCTCCTCTTCTATTCGTTGTCACGGTTGCTTGTCAGTCTCATGCTCCGATACATGTCACACCCTTGAAGGTGAATACAGAGAATTCGCCAAACTTTTGTAGTAGCTAGGAACATAGAATGGCACGTAGCAAAACCCCGTATTGACGTAAATGCTCCAAGGGACACGACAGGATCATAAAACTCTGTTTTGGCTGTTGACCGAGGATTGTCGATATGTTGCATGTATACAAGAAGAACTCTTTTTAATGGTCAAAAATTAAATGTAAAGAAACGTCTGGTGGTGTTTGTGTACGCGTGTGTGTCTGAAGACAGAAGGAACATGTTGCTCAAAAAAATTAGATACTCAATTAGCTCTAATAACATCCGTAGCAGAAGAGATTAATTTTATAATTTTGTTTTGTTAAACGAAGCATAATTATCAGTGTTTTTGCCTTTTTTCTTCCTGCTTTTTCTTTTTTTTTTTTTTGGGTCCTGTTGTACACATTTTTTCACTGCTTTGAACTTTGACGTAGGCCATCTCGGTATAGCCTTGTGTATTGACATGCATTTGTACATCTCTGCACCGACAAGTTTCAACAATTTCCTCGACCATCGTCCATCTACGCAAGGATTTTGTAGTTTTTCCAAGATCGAAAGTTTATAGACTAGATAATTACATGAGAAATTCAAAAACCAAACTTCATCCCCAAACGCCAACAACCAGGAAAAGGGGTTGGGGAAGGTACAAAGTTATTTCTACTCGAATAAATCTAAACTTAAAGGAGTTACAGAGGCCCACAAAAAAGAAAAAAAAAAGAAAAACAAAGCCATAAACTCTAATATGTCAATAGCATGAATAGACCACGTATGGTTTCACGGAAACTGTGTATCTCCTCGGTTGTGTAGTCATTATCGCCCTTTCAATCGACTCACAAGCATTCTCAGCGCACTTGTTATGGGCCCTCGTAGCAAGACCGTTGTTAAACATATCGCACAAGTAGTTTATATTTAGATAATAAGGAGCTGGTATCATCTCCTTATTGATCTCATCGTCGTTGGCCCTGATCTTATCAAACCTACCCGACTTTCCTTTGAGCTCAAGGTACTTCCTGATGTAGGTGATAATCTTGGAGAGCTCTTTCTATGACGCCTTGTTGAGTGGCCCGATGATTGGGGTGTTTGTGGAGGAGGCGGCCGTGGTGGTGGTGGTGGTGGAAGTTTTCTCTTCAGGAAGAGGCTTGACGGTGGCCATCTCCATGGCAACCGCTACTTCCACCTCCTTGGTGTGATGGTCTTCTCACTCTTGGATGATGACATGGTTGTGCCTGTATGTAGAAGAAAGAGTCTGAAGTATGTTTGTATGCAGAAGTTTTGGTAGAGCGAATGCCTAGATATAGTAGAGGGCAATTTACATGTAGTAGGCAGCGAAGGCTAGAGTTAATATGTATATCTTTTCCGAGACTCAGGCGGAATGTAATTTTACTTCATTTACTAGAAGTAAATGATCTTTGAAAATGAAGTAAATGAATATGTATATCAGATCATTTTCAACGCAATTAGCAGCTTTGAAAATGATCTGCCAAGTTCAATTTGCAGGCAGACCCAATATTGATCAACTGACCGGGTAATGACTGACTGACCTGATAGCTGCTGACTTAGTAGTGACTAATTTAATAATTACAAACCCGAAAATGACTAATCCGATGGTTACAGACTTAATCCGATAATAATTAATTTAATAACGACTAAATTAATAAATACTAATTTAGTAGTAATTAATTCGATAATTATTGATCCGATAATGAATAATGACTAACTTGGTAGTAGAGTGATTGATTGACCCGGACTCAACTATTATAATTGCGTTGCATTAATATCACTAATTAATTAATTTGTCCATATGGATAAATGATAGAAATCTTCTCCGTGTTACCAAAAAAAATAAAGAAATATTCTCCAAATTTGTTTTGGTGCCCAAGTCGACCTGAAAGTCTGCATTCTCGTTATTTTATTTTATTGTATTTTTTTAAAAGGTCTGAATGCAAAGATAGTAAACATCCATGTTGCCAAATTTGGATGTAATTAAAGGACTTAAAGTTCTTTCGTGGTCTTTTGTTAGACGAATCCAGTATGACCCAAAATCATAACCTCGGTCCAGGATTTTAGAGGAATCTATTATTCATAACCCAACCTACGAAACTGACTGGGCTAATAGTCCTGATTCTACATACTCTATAGCTTCTACAATCAAAAACCATGATCTATAAGTTGTGATGGCTGGAAAGTAATTTTGTTAATAAGCAGTTCTAACTTTGGAAATAGGATATATAAAATTTTCCATCTATAGTGTACAAGTTTTTCAAACGACATAGATAATATTGACACTGTCGCAATGAGTTCTGTTAATTAGATGTGTGTGAGAAATGCAACTAACCATGGGAGCTGATCATCTTCATCGATCAATGAAAAAAGAAGATAAATCCAAGGATTGGATTTCAATAAATTATCCCACTACCAGTCTTTAGTTTGTAAGGACTTTCTATCAAAGGAGTAACCAAAAAAATAAAATAAAATAAAATTGTAATGGTAGAATACAACAGAATGTCACAAGAGGCCCAATGCAAGGGAGTTGGGAAAGCATCCCATCGAGAAACTTTGCATCATCTACCGGGCCCAATATTGTTGCTTAAAGGCCCGCAAAAGTCAAATAATTTTTGTTTATAGATAAAAACCAGACTCTTTGGGACATTTCTTGCGTTAGGCCCAAAGCACAAATAAAAGTACAATTGATGATTAAGGAAACTCAAGATTGGTCCCTACCCAATAACAAAAATAATATTTATTTTGCTTATAAATCTAAGTTATAAAATTTGAAGTCTCTCCGGAAGGATTTGAACTTTTGCAGTAAGACAGAGTGAACATTTGTTGGCCCAGGAATCCTGTTTAGGAGTTATGTTCTTGCGCATTAAGCCCTTCTATTTTGACAAGATAAATAAACAAATCAAAGTTATAAAATTTGAAGCCTTCCTTTGGCAAATGGAAAGTTTACATTGCTCTCACAATGGAACAACCATCTAATGATAAATCTTGTAATTGAACAAAACTTCAACAAAAGACAGAAGATGAATAATAATAATAATAATAAGAATGCATGAGGCAATTTTGTCTTTTGTTCTTATCTCCATGCCATTGGCAGGGAAAACGGTTCTCCCGCAGCTGCCTAGTTGGAATTGGTAAATGTTGAGAGAATAGATTCAACCAAGTTTATACTATATATATATATACACACACACACACAAACACGCAAAAATCATACTATCACACCATAAATGAATTATATATGACTCAATATATATATATATACACACAAATACGCAAAAATCATACTATCACATCATAAATGAATTATATATGACTCAATTTTTATATCAAATAAAAAAATAATTTTAAATTATATAAATATAAATATTATATATTTTAATAAATTATTCTTTTAAAATAATAGTCCTATAATCGACTCAGTCAAACATCGAATAAATTCGGTGAGTAATCGTATACATATAAATATTTTATACCTTTTTTTTTTTTGAGAAAAAGTAATCAACTTATGACAATACGCTCTCAAGCCTCGCTCGTTATCCTGCAAAGTAAGCTGCATTTCACTGAAGCTTCGGTCTTCGCTCCGTATCATTAGGTTACCAACTTTCTTAACCTTCTGACACTCGATAGGCGTCAGCTTTCATTCAAGATTGTGCCTTTTCAATTAATCCATAAAATATCAAGCACCCATGTTCCACGATCTTGCTCTCTGCTCATACAAATATTTATTCGAGTAAGCTCCCAAACCGTTTTTCCGCTCAAGTTACCGTAAACTTATTATTTTTGTTTTTGATTTGTAAAAATTAGAGATTAGACTCGAAATTTAAAATTAATAGTTTAAGTAATTCTACAATTAGTTTTAAATTCATTAATTTAAATAAACTATAATTTAAATTTTATAAGTTATACCTAATTTCAACATATTTAGCATAAATTTTAAAATAATTTACTTTTGTGAAGTTCACTGGAGTCAATAAAACAAATTGAATTTAGCATTTAAGAAAAAAGCTTCGACTTAAATTGCACCACACCTGACCCATGTCTTAGTACCTTTAGCTGCCTTAATAACTCTGCCAAATTCAAATTAATTCCTTGTTGATTAACAGTCATAGAGCTTGCATGAGCGTAAGACACATCATGCGAAGCATGTTGAATATGGATTTCTGCAAAGAGTAGATATCAAGCCTTTGTTCACAAGAAATCCTTTAAATTTCATTTCTAATTGAAAAAAAATTGTATATATGTGTGCTTGTGAAGAGGCAACTTAGACTCATTTGGTTGGTAATATTCTCTCAACCTATGAGAAATTGGAAGAAAACTAATCAGAGTTTTGATATCCAACACAGTAATCGGTTTGTATTGATATTAGAATCATGTTGACAGCACAGTTAAAGTGAATTATTTATTCTTGATGACGAAAAAACAGGTGGTTTCTTCGACTTTGATGGACACGATACGAATGACACAGGTCAAAAACAAAAATTAGAGAATCTGAATAAAAACAAGAAAAGATCGAAAGAAGGACTGAAAGATGTGAGACGAGCTGTTCGAGGAATAAAAAAACAAAGAGGTAACATGCAATGTTATTCAAATTGGACTTCAGACCAGTAAAATTGTCAATCAAGGAGAGTGAGTTTTTCTGTTTTATGTAATAATAAAAATTACTCTAATTAATCCAAAATTTTTCAACTCGAATTACGCAAATAATTTGAAAGTTGTTAAAGTAAGGGTTTTTTCGATAAGAGTGGAAAAAAAAAAAAAACTAACTAAGCCATGTTGTTAAATCCTTATATTGTTGTGGATTTCGGGTATTTGACTCAATCTCCTGGGTACACGCAAGAGACAGTAGAGCTTAAATCTTTAGTCGGTGGAGATTGCCTCAAAGTTAATTCAAGCGGGAAGATTGAAGAGTTTTAAATTCTTTTAAGTTATATTATTGCCATCTCTTGGCAGTTTTCTTTTGTAGCTTTTGTTTCTTTTTTTTGGTTTTTTTAAACAGGACAATGATTTTATTCAAGCTGCCCAGGAGGAAAGCGACCAATCAGAGAGTCCACTAGCAAAATTGTGTCCTACCAACCGCACAGAAACAGCTTTTGTTATTGGGTTTAGCCTTTATTTCCGCGAAGACAAAAGCTAATAAAATAGGCTTATAAATAATAAAAATGTGTATCTAATTAATAAAATTGTACTGTTCATACATTGTTATTGTCTATATATATGATCTAGACCTGTCTACATGGCCCTCCACGCAGCGGCTTCCTTTTCATGAAACTAAGCGCAGTACAGCTATCTTGGGCAAATATAAATGGTTCTGCTTAGGCTCTTCAAACAGCTTGAGCTGGTGCATAAAATTTTGCCCAAATAAAGAATACGTTTGATTCACATCTGCCCACCTGGTCAGAAATTCATTTAAAAGGTTCAAGAAAAGAGGGAGATCCCACTTGTAATTAATTCGCAAGCTGCCAAAATTCCCCCCATTTCCGACCCAACGCCCACGTTCTAGACGACTTATCGATTATCATAATCACAAGTACGTATCGGTCCAGCTATGCAACGAGTGGCAAGAAGCTTCCTGTTTCCTTTTTGTCTTTTTCACATGTTATTGCGGCTGTCACGGCACTGCAGCTGTCTGTTTCTCATATTATATGACGGAACAGAGGAAAGCCAAATTTCCAACCAAATTCAAATTCAAATTCAAATTGAGTTTGGGAAATACTTAGAAATAACAGTCGACGTATAAGACAACTATTAGTGAAAATTCTATGCGGTTTAAAATAAAAACCACAGTGTGATCATTAGAATCCGTGGTCGCGTTAGACCCAAATGATGATGTATCCGTCATCCTCTCTCGTTTATTTTATTTTATTTTATTTTATTTTATTTTTTTGGGGCCCAAATACGGTTGTTTATGGAGAAAGAATCAAAGTTGCTCTCAAAAACCGTAAATCGTACGGAAAAATTCACGTCGTTCAATTGAATGGCGGGTTGATTTTAGGTTAGCATAACTCATTTGAGCCCTTGTAAGCTGACGTCAACAAATTCATGTCATCAAATAATTCGTCAACTTAAGTGGCCTAACAAATTTCATTCAATTAACTTGACAACGTGCTAGATTTATTATTAAAATGTTTCCGGGACACATCTTATATTAGTTTTGTGAAAATATGCAAATTATCATATGTATTCATATTCATACATTAATCTTATAAAAAACTAGTGAGATTTTTAGAGAAAAAAAAAACATTTAAAAGGAGAATCTAAGGCCTGTTAATGGTCAATCTCTCGTCTTTTATTAAACGGAAAGAGGACCCGAGCGTTTGCTTTAGGGCTAATCACGGAAATTCATTTGTTTAAAGACAAAACTTTATTGTTAGATCCGTGAACACCCCATCCACCACGAGAAAGATACGATTGTTCGTGAGAGTTCCATTTACTTGAATTGCATATTTATATATATATATATATATATATATATATATATATAAGTAGTTATTTTGTTTATTTTTCTAATATATTTTATTTATAATTTTATATTATATAAATTTATTTTATAAATCTAAATGTCCTAAGACAAAAAAAAAAAAGGGGAAAAAGAAAGGACAATGTGACATCTCTCCATCTACATTAATTTTGGTGTGTGAATTATTGGTACGTACAATAATTATGCTTAATGTTAGGCCTGGTTGATCGGTAGTTTTCTGGGTCCGCGTTTGAGACCCACCGGGCGACTACTGGTTAGGTATGGTGTCCAGTCGTACAATATCAGAACAATTCCAGCCATTCATTATTATAAACATAAATACGAACATGTCTTATGTCTCTTGTTTCTACTTCATCAATCCACAAAGGTCCGACTGCATCATGGGCGGAGTGAGTAGTCATCTTTGAGATTACAACTGCCGAATGGCTAGTAATTTATTTATTTTTATTAAAAAATTTATCTTTTTTGTTTGTATATTAATTATTGCTTATATAAATTAAAATTTAAAATATTTATTAATATTTCTATTACTACCCGCGTTCCTCACCAATCGATATGAACGTCAGGAAGGTCGTCCTTCAATCGAACGACTAGGGAAGCCCAGTTCCCATACTCCGTCCCGTACCTACCGTTTTCTTCCATTTTCTTGCGCTTTCCAGAGCTTTCCTCACTCTCTCTTTCTCTCGGTCTTTATCGTTCTATTGCGCTGATATATATATAATGCTTTTGATTTCAGTAAGTCTCTAGCTGTCCTCAGCTAAATCCGAGCAATATTCGAACCAGAGAGATCGGTTTCTTCCAATCTCCTCTCTCTGTGTGCGTAATTTGCTTGCCTTTTCTTTATGATGCGCTTGCTTTCGCTTACTCGTCGTTTGTCGAGTTCGGAGATGTGAAGGTAGAAAGAGTTCTATTTTTTTTTTTTATTATGGTTTCTTTTTTGGGCCCCTCTAGTTGATGAGAGAATCAAGGGGAACGAGTTTAGTATCTGCGGTTTTCTTTTCCTGGAAAAAATTGTAACTTTCCCACCTTCCAAACAAGCGAGTTTTAATCAATTTTCCAAACAAAGCCATGCTCTATACTCCAAATTGTGAAAAGTCGTGTTTTGTGAACAAAAAAATCGAATAAATAAGCGCAATTCAGGGTTTTATTTATTGGGAAGATTTAATTTCCTGGTTGGTTGGTTTTGGTTAAATGCAGGGATCGTTGGATTTGCGAGACTCTGCGCCTTCCTGGAATGGACGGCTCAGAGACTTAGAAGTAGGAAAATTGTGCAGAATTTACATTTCGAGAGAGAGAGATCTGAATTTTCATATACCCAATTGGGGTTAATTGGTTTTGCAAAGAAAGGGTGACACAGAGACATAAGACCATGGATTCGTACGTTAGCTCGGTTGTCTCGAGATTGCAGATGCTTTACACGTCCGATCACTCCTCTGTGGTATCCATGAACCTATTCGTGGCGCTTCTCTGCGCTTGTATCGTGATTGGCCATCTTTTGGAAGAGAATCGTTGGATGAACGAGTCGATTACCGCCCTCATAATTGTTAGTTTCTCTCCTTTACCCCCTCTCAAATGTATGTTCTTTAAGCTTAAGGATAGTAAATTTGTGTTTTTGGGATGATTTGTGAATATGGGTTGGTGGCAGTGTGCTTTGTTTGATTTAGAACGTGAACTATGGTGGATGACTTTTGGTCATTTTGTGGGATGGTGGCAGGGTTTGTGCACTGGGGTTGTTATCTTGCTGGTTAGTGGAGGAAGGAGCTCGCATCTTTTGGTCTTCAGTGAGGATCTTTTCTTTATATATCTTCTACCACCAATTATCTTCAATGCCGGGTAGGAACTTGTCCATTTATTTGAATCTTTCTTCTGTGAACTTCGACAGTAATGTTTATGCAACGTCTCCTGGTTTTTTTCCCAGGATTTATACTTTCTTATCCATGCCCCTTTTAATGTCCGGTGGTCGGTCTGTGTCTTCTTATTCCAGGTTTCAGGTGAAGAAGAAGCAGTTCTTTCGTAATTTCATGACCATCATGCTATATGGTGCTGTTGGTACATTGATATCCTGTTGCATCATATCTGTAGGTTTGTATACAAACTTCAGACATGTAAACAAATTAATACATGGCAATCCCAAATTTTATGGAACCAAATAATGGCAAGTGGAAATTGATTCTAATTATTACCTTTTATTCTGACAGGTGCTACACTAGCCTTTAAGAAGATGGATATTGGTTCACTAGATGTTGGCGATTATTTGGGTATCTTTGTGACTTCTACTTTCTTTGTATTCTGAATTCTCTCTCTCCCTCTCTCTCTCTCTCTTTCTCATACTATCATGTTGTTATTGGCCAGCTATTGGTGCAATATTTGCTGCCACGGATTCTGTTTGCACATTGCAGGTCTGCCACGGTCAAAGTAATAGCAATGTGTCATTTATTAAGCATGACCTCTGTTTGTGGAATTTAATCCTCGTTCACCTGATGGAGTGCAGGTCCTTAATCAGGATGAGACACCTTTACTTTATAGTCTGGTTTTCGGAGAAGGTGTTGTAAATGATGCCACGTCAGTTGTGCTTTTTAATGCAATCCAGAGCTTTGATCTCAGTCATTTTAGTCCCAGTATCGCTGGGCAGTTTGTTGGCAGCTTTTTATATTTATTTTTCACAAGCACTGTGCTGGGAGTGTTTGTAAGTCGCCGTCATCATCATCTCTCTCTCTCTCTCTCTCTCTCTCTCTCTCATGCATGCACACACAAATGCACACACACACACACACACACACACCCTCTCTCCTGCAATGCACATATACAGATAGATCTACACACTTTTGTTCAATTGCACAAGATGTTGGTTGAAATGTAATGTCCTTTTCTCTTTCAGACAGGCCTGCTTAGTGCCTTCATCATCAAAAAACTTTATTTTGGCAGGTATGTTATGGTTTGATTCCTATTCCTTTTTTCTCCTGTTATTATAATTTTCCCCCTGCATCAGAAAAACTATTTGCCAAAATTGTGGAAGATATCATGACATGCCTTGCCAGTTAGGCTTTAGGTGGATAATTGAGCTGGTGAACCGGAACAGGTTTAATGGAGCTTATAATGATTTGGAATTGGCTTTCATAGTGATACCTATTCCCAAAAGTTGTGCACCACATGTAATAAAATTTTGCATATGAGTGGTGTCTATTAAGTTATAGGTAGTGAAAGCATAAGTAATTCCAGATTCCATAGAAATTGCTGTCAATGTACAAAGTGTACCATACCCCTACTGTTATGTTTGCTAGCAATTAAACTTGATGTTGACCTGTTGCTAAATTTGAAGGAATATTGTGGTTGGTTTTTTGAATTGGGATTTTCAGGTCCCTTTAAACATGAAAAATACTACATTAACTCTATTTCTATATGATTCAGGCATTCAACAGATCGTGAGGTTGCTCTTATGATTCTCATGGCATACCTTTCGTATATGCTGGCTGAAGTATAGTTCTTCTTAGCTTTCCTTTAGGCCTTTCTTTTTATTTTCTTGAATGCTCTCACTGTGTTTGGTGTACCTATCGGTAATTCTATTTTTTTTTCTGCAGCTGTTTTACTTAAGTGGCATTCTCACTGTATTTTTTTGTGGGATCGTGATGTCACATTACACCTGGCACAATGTAACAGAGAGTTCAAGAGTTACTACGAAGTATGTCAGATCTTAACATGCTTCTATTAAATGCTAGATGTATTATACATTTTAATAAGGCACAGTTCATTCTTTTAACATTTTTCATCTTACCTAAATTCACAGGCATGCTTTTGCAACCTTATCATTTGTTGCTGAGATTTTTATCTTCCTTTATGTTGGGATGGATGCTTTGGACATTGAAAAGTGGAGTTTTGTGAGTGATAGGTATGGTTGGATTAAGACATATGAGTAATTGATGCATTGACCTCTTCCCTTCTTTTTATAGACCCGTGTTCCATTAGAAATTCACACAAATAGCACGAGATGACTGTCATGTTGAAGTACCATTTTCCACTTTTTAATTTTGCACATTTGGTTTTACACTTTACAGCCCTGGAACATCAATTGCAGTGAGCTCGGTATTGCTAGCTCTTGTCCTGATTGGAAGAGCTGCTTTTGTTTTTCCATTATCCTTCATATCTAACCTGTCTAAGAAATCAACTAATGAGAAGACTAGCTTCAAGCAGCAAGTACACGATCTATTCCTGTGATTTTATTTGTATTTTTGTAAATTAATCTATCAAACTCCATTGACATCAATTCCTTTTTAGATTATTATATGGTGGGCTGGATTAATGAGAGGTGCTGTGTCAATGGCACTAGCATACAATAAGGTAATATAGATCATGCTCCTTGTATCCTCTGTTTCGGAAATATTGTATTTTTGCAATTGCAGGAAAGATCATATGGCCCTTTGAACTATGTGGAAAATAAGTTAGCATAGGGTTCTTAAATGAGTACTGATGAGTTATTTGTAGGAGATTTTATTAAATTTAAGATTTATGGATGCAGTTTACAAGCCTGGGTCATACCAATGTTCGAGATAATGCAATAATGATCACAAGTACCATAACTGTTGTTCTCTTCAGCACACTGGTATGATTTCTCTTCCCTGGTGTGTGTGCAGTGACAAGCTTTTCATGTTAGATTTATTAGTATCCCGGAGTATGATAAAAACCTACCTCTGATAATTCTTTTTTAGTCACATAAGATCATCAGATAATCGACTGTGAGCCTTTCACTATTTGATTCTGGCTAGGTGTTTGGGCTGCTGACTAAACCTCTTATAAGACTTCTGCTGCCTCATACAAAGCAGCCAAAAGGCATATCAGATTCAATTTCTCCAAAATCAGTTACGGTGCCACTTCTCGGAGAGGGACAAGATTCCTTGGATGACATTGATGGCCACTCTATTCTACGTCCAAACAGTTTACGTGCCCTCCTGACGACCCCGACTCACACTGTTCATTACTATTGGCGCAAATTTGATGATTCATTCATGCGTCCGGTGTTTGGTGGTCGGGGTTTTGTTCCTTTCATTCCTGGCTCGCCGACGGAACGAAGCGTCCACAATCAATGGGAATAAATGAAGTTAAGAAAGGTGAGCAAGATCTACAAAATACGTTTTAAGTTACAAGCATCTTGAAGATTATTAAGCAGACGTGGATCTTTGAGTCTGCTGCTGAAAATTTTGGGTTGCAAAAGCAGTGTATAATATTCTGTCAATAAGCTTTGCTGTGTATTACACGTTTAGCGATCTGATTTGCCTTGGTTCCACAACTTGCTTTTTCGTCATTGGATTGATGGCATCAGTTTCTGTCCTTGTAATGTAATTAGAAGACCCGCACGTCTAGATGCTACATGGTCCTGATGGCTGTGTGTTCATTTATTTATTTTCTCATTATTTCTGATTCATTTCTTAGACGAAATCATTCTCTCTCTCTGAAATTGGGAAACCCTGGTGCAAGATCAAAACCCTTTGCCTGGAGGAAACTGATTTGGGTTTTCTTCGTTGTTTTTCTTCTGAAATTTTTCCTGCGTCTTTTGTTTGTGGTTTTGTGGTTGTCTTCCATGCACGTGCATGCGTAGTACTACCAGCCTGCCAGTAAGAATTTGCCGTGTGACGCGAGGACCGCTCGGGAAATGACCGTCAGAATAGTTGGAATTACAAATCTGACCTCGCAAAGACGGACTCTTAGGAGGCCCAATATTTGTTGCTTTAAGGCCCGTAAAAGTCCAAATAATTTTTGTCGATATGTAAAAGTCAGACTCTTGGTGGGCCTGACCTTTGTTGCCATAGGCCCAAACCACAAATAAAAGGCAATTGATGATTATCGAAACTCGTGTGATCGGTCGGTCTCGACCCAACAACAAAAATAATATTTATTTTGCTCGTAAATCTGAGTTAGGAGTATTTGAACTTCTGCAGTAACATAGAGGGAGTGGAGGGGGGGGGGTTTGGTCCACGAGTTCTATTCTTACTCGTAAAGCCTTCTATTTTCACCAAAAATAATAATAATAAATCTAAGTTACCAACTTCCTTAACTTCTCTACACTTGACAACCGTAAACCTCTGTACAAGATTGTGCTTTTTCGGTCAATATCAGACACCCTATATTCCAAGATCATACACTCTGCTCATATGAACATTTATGTGGCTAAGCTCCCAAACCGTTTTATGTTAAAGTTACCATAAACCCATTGCCTTAGATAGGATAGAATCTGAATTTTGTAAGTTATACCCCATTCAAATAGGTTTGACGTAAATTTCAAAATAATTTACTTTTATGGAGTTCACTTTACCTAAGAAAGCAAATTGAATTTAGCATTTAAGAAAAAAATTTTAGCTAGAATTTCACCGAATCTTATTCGTATTTCAATATTTTCACTTTACTTGGATATAAATTTAGGAAAGAGAAAAATAAGGAGAAGAAAAATGAGAAAAATAAAAAATGGAAGAGTGAAAAATTTTCTATCACCTCTGTAATTAGGAAATGATGATTTAAGTAACAAAAATTATAAATTTTTTGATTGAGAAGAATTTAAAAAAAAATGAAGAACATATATATTATAATACCAACTTTATCTATTGGAATCGATATATTAATTATTAATCTATAATTTCAAAAATAAAATATATAAAACATGTGTACAAGTGTAATTTAAATAGTAATTTGAATAATTTATTTATGGTCTGATTATTTTATTTTATTTTTTCAAAATTTTCAACCGAGTAACTAAGGTTAATAACGTCTTCACAAGGTTATTAAATCCTTTAAATTTCATTTCTAATAAAAACAAAAGATATATATATATATATATATATATATATGTGCGTGTGTGCTTATTAAGAGGTAACTTAGACGTGCTAGGTTAGTCCGATTCTCTTCAACCTATGAGATATTTGAAGAAAACTACTCAGTCTTATAACCCAACACAGTAATTAGTTGGTTGACAGAAAGAAGAAATGGTGGGCTGCAGAGGCAGCAGGCATCAGAAAAAACTGGAAAAATGTGTAACAGACCAGTTTGCCAAATAGATGCACGAGACAAATTAATGGTGAAGACCATTATTGTAACAAAATTCATTCCATCCATGCCGCAGATGGCTCTGATCGCCACCAATATTTGCATCATATTGCTAAGGTGATGAATAAACTTGCGGTCTCGCAGAAGAATCCATCCAACAATATGACCTGCCCGATGAACTAAACTGATGGGCAAGGGGATCAATCTGATCAGAAGCATAGGGTTCAGGTATTGAACTCATAGGTTGGATGACGGAGGCAGGTCCTGCTCTACCATAGACACTGTTTGTTGAGCCGGTATACAAAGAAATGGTGATAGAGCCCGTAAAATTATAGCGTCCATTATATGGAATCAAGGATTTTGCACCTTGACCTGATAAATGAAGCGGGAGAACTTGAAATGACTGCATTGGGTGTATTTTCGATGCAGTACTGATGGAAGCACTTGAACTATCTGTTGTTGGAGTTGGATGCTGGACATCTCCACTCCTCACGAAGGCAGATTCCAGACAATGTGATGCGTGTTCTGAACAAGTGGGGTTCACGGAATTGACAGGGGTATTCAGGCCAGCTGCCCATTTAGCTGTTTGGAGGCGCTTCTCAAGGTTTTGATCATCTCATAAAGCGTTATTAGGAGCAGTTCGTTTCTTTCCTTTCCTCCTTTGTGCCTTAATCAATGGATCAGAAGCAGATTCATCAGTTCTCCTTTCGTCTCTCTGTTTTATCGACTTCTGGATGCGTTTTCTAATGCTCTTGGGCGAGTACTCAGAATAAATATTGTATATTTTTTTTTTATATCAACTTTATTATACCTATCAAAGAACCTATTTCTCTGTTGCCGCCTCCTGCGAGGATAGTAAATTCAGTACCCTCCAGAAAGTAAATTTACCCATCTTGGACTATCACGATGAAAAATGGTACACATAGCAGTGCTTTAAATGAGTTATATCCTTACTTGCAAATCATGCCAACCAGTTTGAGTGCAAATATAAATTTACCTGTGTCAAGTCGCCTGTCATGCTCAATTAGTCTTTGAACATATTCTGGGAAAATTAAAGCGAAATTTAAGGTTCCCTCGAAGTGATGAAAGGAGGGAAAGAATACGGGCTATTGCCCGTGTAGTAAAGCAGTGGGACAAATCCAAGATAATCTACCTCGAAGCATCAAACAGCACAGTAGAATCACTTTGAGTTATTTCCATTATACACTTAGATTAGCTTCGGAGATAGAACTGATCCGGCAAGCATAACTTAGATTTTCCATAGAACCATCTACACAAATCACTTTCAATGCTCTGTCTTTGGCAGTTTTAGTGAGTTTTGGTGTGAAGGTTTTTCTAGGTCCTTCAGGCTTTGGTCTCGGTCGGAGGACGTGGATGGATGTTGCATGAGAAGGAAATCAGCATGCCGAGGAAAGAATCGAGAGATTTATAGTGGGAGGCCATTTAGTTCTTATATTCTTGTTTTTCTTTTTTTTTTTCTTCTTTTAATATAGTTTTTCATGAGAAAAATGTTTATAATGGAAAAGGGAAAACAAAAGAATGAGGGGTATCTTCCTTTCTCTTTTTGTACTTGTTTTTTTTGTAGTTTTTACAAATAATCGTTTTAATTGATTCGTTAAATAGGGAGGCAGACTCTTGGTTACATATTTGTAACTTTATATTGTTAATTGTGCATCAAACAATAACAAATGTGAAACAAAGATTATAATAATGTATGGACCAAAAAAGATTACAAGAGTGTTGTAACTCGATAGTTTGTGTTTATTTAAGAAACCCATTGGCACAATCATACCCGTTCTTTTAAAATGGTATCCCGGATTAAATTTTTTTTTTTTTTTCAATCACATAAAATAAAACTTTGAAACAAGTTCAATTAAAAAACACAAAACTATTGTGGAAGGAACATTTTGAATAGCCCAGAGAGTGTGCGGCTTTCGTTTTGAATGGCCATGGATTGCATTTACTTCTGGACCGACTATATGATTTTGGGTCAATACTTGGACTGGTTGAACAAAAGACCACAGAAAAGAACTGAAGTCCATTAATGAGATGAGAGAAATACTCAATTTGGCACATGCATGTTTAGGGGAAACCTCTTCCAACTTGGTATTCTCTCCTTTTGGTTTGCCGGTAATTTGATCTCTGATTGGTAAAGACTGAGAATCCCATTCTTCTAAATGACCAATAAGAATTGGGTTATGAAATCCGAAATTTGATTCCCTGTATTGAGCAGATTCAGAATTTCAGGTGGACTTGGATACCAAACCCAATTTGGATAATATTTTACTCGTAAAATTACACTACGCCTGAGCCTCGGAAAAGATACAATATATATATATATATATATATATATATATATATATATATATATATATATATATATATCAACTCTAGCCTTCGCTGCCCACTACATGCAAATTGGCCTCCATTTCCAAGCCTTCGCCCTACCAAAACTTCTGCATACAAATATACTCCAGACTCTTTCTTCTACATACAGGCGCAACCATGTCATCGTCCGAGAATGAGAAGACCATTACAATGAGGACATCCGACGGCACACTCATGGAGGTGGAAATAGCTGTTGCCATGGAGATGGCCACCGTCAAGGCTTTTCTTGACAAGAAAGCTGCTGCTGCCACCACCACGACCGCCGCCTCCTCCACAAACACCCCCATCATCGTGCCACTAGACAAGGTGTCATCGAAAGAGCTCTCCAAGATTATCACCTACATCGGGAAGTACCTTGAGCTCAAAGGAAAGCCGGGTAGTTTTGATAAGATCAGGGCCTACGACGATGAGTTCTTGAAGGATCAAAGCGATTATGAGATCAACAAGGAGATGATACCAGCTGCTTATCATCTTGATATAAAGTACTTGTGCGATATGCTTAACAACGGTCTTGATACACGGCTCAAGAACAAGTGCGCTGAGTGGGCTCGCGAGTCCTGCGAAAGGGCGAGAATGACTACACAGCCAAGGAGATACATAGTTTCTGTGAGACCATACGTAGTCTATTCATGGTATTGATAGTAAGGCTCGGTGGCTTTGGTTTTTTCTCCGTAACTCCTTTTTAAGTTTAGGGTTGGTTTTTTCCTCGTTGATGTTTGATGTAGTTTGGTTTCGAATTTCCCATGTAATTCTCTAGTCAAGGAAATTGTTGAAACTTGTCAGTGCAGAGACATACAAATGCATGTCAATCAAATTAAAGATATTAACATACAAGGCTATGCCAAGATGGCCTACTTCTTCACAGTTCAAAGCAATGAAAAAAAAAAAAAAGAAAAATTGTAGAACGGGACCCAAGAAGACAAGATGGATAATTATCTTTTAGTAAACAAAATAAAATGAAAACGAAATGATTGCTTTAAGCAACAACGCTCCTCCTGGTTTTCACACACACACACACACACACACACACCAGATGGTTTCTTTACATTCAATTTTTGACCATTAAAAAGACTTCTTTTTGCACATGTCGACAAAAACTGGATCAATTCTCACATGGGGGGGTATAGTCGATGTATGTACTTGTCACGCTGCATGCGACAATATTATTACCAAGCCAAAGTAGTCCTCTGTATCATAGCAATGAGGATCAATATCTTCCATAGCCGGATTTAAGCAAAGGCAATCTGCGCTGCGTATGAAGCTGCTCCGTTACAGTGGTTGCGTCTAGAGTTAGTTTAGTTGTTTTCTGTTGCCATCACTATCCGCAGGTAAACCTTCTTGGGCGCGCGCACACACACTCACACACAAACCTCGTAAGCCACACAATGGCCGAAACCCTAATGGAATTGACCGAGCAGACGCGGAATCGTCTGAGTAGTTCCCGGTTGGCGGTGAACTGCGGCCTAATGAAACTAGAGACTGAGAGACACGCTCTACCGTCGAAAGGGACTATTTATAGAGGACCATAACCGACATTAATTTTGTTTTTCCTTTTTTAAATTAAAAAAATAAAATTAAAATGGAAACAGACGCGTTACCAGAAAATTTACTGTTTTATCCCCCCACTTTAATTTTCGACCGACTTCAGGATTTTCAGTTTCTCTCCAATTAAATTTATCGTTTTGATTATTTAATTTCAATTTTTGTATGACCCAATCTCTTACTTATATATAAAAAAATGTGAATTCAAAAAACATTTTTTTCTTTTTGGCTAAAAGAATTCAAAAATCTTAAAGTCAATGAAAATAACAAAATATGATAGGTAGTTAATTTGCTAGATGATTTCAAAATTTATCGTGCTTTTGGTAAAAGTCTCTGTTTTTTTTTTTTTTTTAACTTAGTTTAGCATTATTCTATGGTTAAAGCTTGAGGTTATGCGAATTAGATGGTCATCCGGGCTGGTGGCAGTGAATTGGGCTATGTTGGGCCCTTAAGAAATGGAACCCATATGGATCCAAAAAAATAAAATTGTCGACAATATATATCCACGTGTATAGATATAATAAACCAGTAATCGTACCAAAAATGTTAAAAGACATTTATAGTGGACATGTAATAACGTAAAATGCAGCTATAGAACCATATCACATGTCCACTGATGGGTCCTTTGGAGTTTTACTCATGAAGTCCGACAGGCCCACTGTGTATGTTAGTATTCGGAAAAGCCCATCTTAGTGAGGCCCAAAACCGAAAGAATGCTACATCCATTGACTTCAACAAGCCTAAAGAATACGGGGAGAAATGCAAGAAGAGAATAATACTACATCCATCGCAATGAGCCCCACTCGACCTGTTAGCCATTTCTCAAACAAAAAAAAATAGTGTTTGCTTAATTGATTTTAGATAAAGACAGACTGTACTTAATGCTTGAGCAAAATAAAAATGAGATGGCCTAGACTCCCCAAACAATTCTGCATTTATTGGGTTACTTTTTTGGAAATCGGTAAATCCGACTACATCCAACTATTGTTATTTGAGCTATTTTCATCACATTTAAAAGTATCACTCTTCATAGAATTATACTTTCCTAAACATTTTGCTATATTCACGCTAGCTTAGCCATGAAATTAACCCTCGTATTGCAGACAGGTCTATCGGACCAAACATGAAATAAATTATACGGACTTAAAAGTTATAATTTAGTAGATTTAATTGATTTATATATAATATTTTATAATTTATTAGTATTTTATATGTGATATAAAATATTTTATATATAATATAAAAATTAATTATATTTACTTAAATTTATTATTTTTAAATCTACTTAAACCCATAAAAAATATGGCAACGGAAGAGTAGAAAAATATAAACAAACCCTTTTCTGTAGTTTAAAACAACAGAGCCGTTTTGTTCTTTGATGGGCAGACGCCAGACGAGGACTTTATTAAGGAATATAAAGGTACCGTTTATCATTTTTGCTACAAAAATAAGGGATTTTCTGAAAGGAGAGTCTCCTTGTTTCATCCCTCTTAATTGTGTGGTAGCTCTCCTATCCATCATGACCTCGGTGGGGCTTGAAGCGACCATCACCTCCACGTTTATAAGTCCTTTCTTAATTTGTAAGTGAAGTTAATTTAATATTAAATATAAAATTTTTTGAGATGCATAAAAAAATAAAATAAAATTCAATTATGTAAAATATAATTTCGAATGTTTGCTACACTAACAATAAAAAATAAGTAAACATATCAAACACTCAAAAATAACTTTCTGAAGAGCATTATCTTGGCAAAGTTACCTCGGGTAACGCGTTTAGTGCTACTTTTGCCGAGGCTGTACTTATATTAACAGAGCCAATTCGAATATCCCAATAAAAGTAATTGAACGCGTTGTATCTTCTATGATTAATGAAACGCAATTAAGTATCATCCATCTCCTTGACTTTGTAGCCCCCCACTTTCCTGGTTGTTGGTGTATTGGGATTAACTCTGGTTTTTGATTTTCTCATGCCTTTTTTTGTTCTAGAAAATTTCGACCTTGGGAAACCTACAAAATCCATACGTAGATGAACAATGGTCCAGAAAATTGCTGAAACTTAACAGTGCAGAGAAATACAGATGCACGTCGATCACATCCACGAATATACAAGGCTATACACCCAGATGGCCGCATATCCATTACAATTAGTTCAAAGTTGAAAGCAGTGAAAAATTAGTACATCAGAAAAAAATAATAATAATAATAAGTATAAGGCAAATATTATGTTACTTATCCTTCACTCAACATATTAAAATGATCAAATCTCATCTGCTACGGAGAGCTAATTCCGTATCTAATTGCTTTAAACATGTTCCTTTTGTCTTCACACACACACACACCAGATGTTTCTTTACATTCAATTTTTGACGAGTTTTTTTGTATACAAGCTACGTACCGACAATCCTGGATCAATAGCTAAAACAGAATTTCATGATTTCGCTCATTTTATGTCCAGTCGGGGTTGCTACAATTCTATGTTTCTGGCTATTAACAAAACTTTGGCAAATTCTCTATAACCACGTTCAAGGGCGTAACATGTATCCAAGCAGGAGACTGACAAGAGCAACCATGACAACAAATAAAAGAGGAAAACCGACATGTACTCTTCTTATGCTCGTCCCACTCTTCAGCAATGCCTGCCACACAAACCATCCCATGGTTACGAAAATTCAAATTAGTATAAGTGAAAAACATTGACAGTTGACTTTTGTGGGGTAGGGGGGAGGGGAGAAAAGAAAAGCCCAATGATATTGGCATCTTCATCAGCCAAGATGCAGAACAGGCAGTTAAAATTGTTATCTCTAATAAGTGAACTTACTAGTTCTTCCTTTAGCATTTTTCTATCTTCCATGCTCACTTGCCTCTCCTCTTTTAACTTTGAAATGGTAGATTCAGCCTGCACATGAAACCCAACAGGCCAGACTCAACTCTGTTAAAGAAGCCATAGATATGAGTGTCTAAAACCGCATAAAATATTGCATCTAGTATAAATACATCCTCGGCTTTTTCATCATGACTCAACAGAAATACATCGTGACCTGTATGGAGGCATTTAAGGAAAGATAATAAAAACAGGAGGACCAATTTATGACGGTGACCAACAGACCAAGAGACTCAATTTTTTATAATTCCCACCAAAGCTCTCAATTTCCAATTTTTTTTCTCCTGAATCTCATATAAGCCATCAACCCCAGAAACCAGCTAGAAAGGGTTTACCCTATCTCTCAACTTTGCGGTCACAAAAAGAGCCTAGATATTTGGCCAGAAAATATGAGAAAGGCTAACCTCAATTAACTTTGATTCAAGTACATTCAATTTTGAATTCATCTCCTCAATACTGGCAACTAATTTCTGCTCATCAATACCCTTTATCATCATAGATTCTTCATCCTTCACTGCAGGTGACTCTGGATCCTTAACTGGCTTTATTTGATTGTCATTAACAGCATCCTTGTCTGGCTTCAATGGTTCATCCTTTGCCTCCCTCAACTCCTCATTGTTAACTATGTCCTTATTTGACATCAACTCTGAATCATTTGTTGGTTGTAAGCCTTGACCATTGTCAACATCTGTCTTTGGCTTCAACTCCAGGTCCTTTTCTGTAGCGAGGAACCCTTGACCATTAATATTTTTGAATTCCCCTTCCTTGGCAGGCTTATGCTGATGAAAAGAAGAACAGGAATGAGGTATTTTAAAAGAAAATTTGGTTAGAGTTGGGAGTCAACTCATCAGATTAAATTTTGGACTTAGAGCTTAACCCCAGCAGAAATTTCCAACATCTGCATGCAAGAAAGGGTAAAAAAAATTCTAACCATGAGTGATGGTGTAAAAGTCTCAAGTTTCTTCAAAACTTGATCTTTCAGCACTGGATGATAAGAAAAAGGCCCCTCGATTTTTTGATTAATTGGTGATAATACTGGTGACTGAGGCGGGCTGATAAGCATCACTTTCAGCTTGACCTCTTCAACGAACTTGCCATCATCTTTGGCAAACTGTCATTTAAAATAAATGAAAGAACCATTGACATAAAGAAGAAGAACAGTAGTGGTATCAAGCAAGTACTCTGTTAGGTTCTTTTAACAGAAAATGAGGAAAGTGGGCTCGCCAAGAGGGACCCAGGACCATTATGCCTTTTCACCTACAAAAGGATCGGTTGCCAGAGTGCTGTGCTTCTCAGGGCCCTCTTCTATAGGATACCCCTGATGAAATGGAAAAAAAAAATGGAGAATATAAAAGCCAAAAGAAAAATTATGGCCTCTTACCATAAAAGGTGTAATATCCATGTCAGTTGTTCCAACAGGAACAACAGTGCTTTGGATTAAGAACTTGTCTTTGCACACCAAATCAGGAGGAGCCGACTTCTGAGCTTGCATTGTGACTACATTTAAGACAAAAAGTTAAAGGATGAGCACAAAATCAACAAAAGAAGAAACAAGCATGGTTGAAAACTACCCTACAACAGCACGAAAGAGAGTATAAGGCATATAATTTGCAGTGAGCAGTGAAATAAAGGGAAAGTACTCTTATAACATTGAAATCATTAGAAGCTAAAAATCTCATTGTAGTTTGATAGAATAAGAGGGCAATTGCTTTCTATCAGGATAAGGATCAACAAAGTAAGACTCAATCAAAACCCAGAATTGTCCAGAAGCCTGTCCTCTATTTAAAGCTCAATGTGCAGGCTGGGAACCCCTCCCACCCTCTCCCCCCTCCCCCTCCCCCTCCCCCCCCCCACACACACACAAAAACCAAAATAAATAAATAAATAAATAAAACATAAGAGGCAAAACTCAAAATAAGTGTCCCAAAAGTAACTTTACTGATTACAACTTCAGTGTTTTTATTGCACCAATGGAAAAGGCTACGAGCAATCCTGACAACAGAACACTTAAATGACAAAGAGATGATAAACACTAACTCTAACACCATCACAGATTAAACATCACCTAAAAAATTAATGCCACAGCCTGCTGACTAGCCAATAACAAAAGAGACAATCCTTAGTGCAAGAACAGACACAAACATGTCCAAGGGACACGGTCACAATTTTAACTAGCCTAAGATGAAAATTGAATACCAGTAAATTGACAACTTGATTTAGGTGAGATAATGCCGACATTTGGCCGCACGCAGTATTTCTTGGGGGATGTGGTTTTAACCTGCCAATATCACACCCAGAATCACAATGTTATGCATAATCACATACTCAACAATTTACACCAGCCCACTCAAATCCAAAACAAAAGCCAAAAACCCAATTCAAACCTTGAAAGCAACACTGTGAAAGGTATCATTGGTTAGCCTCACGGAACACGAGCTTTGCTGTTTCACTTCAACTGCCAAACAAAACAACTTGGCAATTCAGATGCATCACAAGAAAGAGGAGCATCCTCTGATATACATATTCCAAAAGCAAACCAGAGAATATATTTATCAACAAAAGAAAAACAAAAATTTTGCCAAATTTGGATCCTTCGAGTCTTTGACTCACTTCCCGCGACCTAAATTTTAATTTATCATACATCAAAACGGCAGGCAGATTATCTTTTCTGGTAATAAACAACTGCCACAATAACACAAATGATCAAGAATGATGAAATGAATAAAAATGGGGTCGCCATATCCAAAGTAATGAAAACTTGAGACACTCACATACAAATTTCAGTTCCTTTGGCTGGATTTCCAGAAGTTGAGAACTCATGGTTCTTCTTCTTCTTCCTCGAGCAATTCAATATCCAGTCTGCGTAATCAAAACAAACGATAAGCTCTTAATCTTTTTCTTCTTCTTTTTTTTTTTATTTAAAATCAATATTCATAAATCATAGAGTGCTCATTATCTACAAAGTTTTTCAGTTTTCTTTGACGTTTTGAATAATTTTCCTCACTTCTCCGCTCGGATCCGAAATGGAAAATTTGAAAATAAAATAAAATAAATCGCCGTACTAAACAGCATAATTTTGAATTCAAAAAAGGAAAAAATCTCTGAGCTCAAAACCGAGTCATATTCAACTCAATTTACGAAGAGAACGTTGCGTATTAAATCGAAGAGAAGTGCAAAGGACGATCACTGCAAGAGGAACGAATGGAATCAAGAAAAACGATCGCAGGAAGCGAGAAAATCACTCGAAACGTCCAAGCCGGGCGAGAAAAGAAACGACACCGTACAGAGCCTCAATACTAGAGATCTTTCTCCTTCGAGTTTTGATTCAGGAAACGCTAGTTGCTAGAAACAGTGAATTTCAGCTCCAGAAAGTGAAAGAATTACCAAAAATAAAATAATAATAATAATAATAATCTGAAAAATAAAGAGGACGAGACAGAGTGAAGGTCGTCTTCTCCGCTGAGTCAAACAGATTTGAGAGTTGACAGACTCAAAACGCTGACTAGTCGTTTATTTCTCGGACCACACGCACAGAAAGCAGCAGTAAAACGACAAAGTTTGGCATCCCCGCCACACTCCATTTTTTTTTTTCAAAGAAAGTCCAAAACAGAAGCAAAACTCGAGCTCTGAGAAACAGAGACGACAAGATTTAAATCGCGCGCCCGCGCAATAGAGAGAGAAAGAGAGATTTTAGCAGAGAGAGAGAGTGGCGAGGAAGTCCGGAGAGCGGAGAAGGTGAATTTAAGAAGATAAGAAGAGAATATTATTGAGTTGCGTGAATCTGCCGTTTTTCCATGAGTGATTTTTACTTTTTGTTACCATAACAAATGAGATAAAGCTGCGAACAACTTCTCCGCAGAGAAAAAGGAAAGAGAGAGAGAGAGAGAGAGAGAGGCAGAGGAAAGTTTGGTGACCGGAACACAGGTGAAGGCGGCGGTGCCGGTGGTGGTTTTGGTGGTGCAGTGACTGTTAGAAATGAAAATAGGAGTGAAAGCCAAGTTTCGGGAGATATGCTGTGGCGTTAGTTGTGAAAAAAATAAAAAAGTGTGTGCACAGCCTCCCAAGCGGGTGCGTTTGGTAGGTCCGAATTCCATACAGCGGTTGTACCGCCCGCGTGACCGACCAGGCCACCTGACGTTGATACATATCAACATCTTGCCACCGGCTAGTTAATGGAAAAATGTTTTTATATATAAGTTATGAAGCGAATAATGAATTTTCCTTTATAAATGGATTTAGTGTTTTTTTTATTTAATTGGCATTTATTCGATAATTCTTTATTTTGAATTTGTTTTGTTTTTGGGTCCTAAGTGCTCGCAGATTGCATAACATTGAAATTCTTAATCAATTTGTATGCGTACAGGTTTGGATGTTTGAAGATCTTTCAACGTTGCTTGCCTTCTTATGTGATTCGCAATAATTGCTCAGCTGCTTTAGGCCACAGAGCTTCATGCATTAACTTCATTGGATACCTCTGAACCAATGTGTCCCACTAGATTCAATGCTCTTGGATACAGGTTGATTCTGGAATTTAGAGTTTATTGTAATTCAGTTACTTTTCTCTTCTGGGGTAAATTGCCTTTTCAATTATATAATCCTTTTTTCCTCATTCTACAGCTCTTTTTTTCCCTACAACCTTTTTAATCATGTCCCAGTAGATTCCCTTTATCATGGCCTACTTTCCTGCGTTAAGGACACTTTTTAAAGGAGATAATTTTTTTGATTGCTAGCGCTTTATATCAGTGGGATCAGAGCACCTTCTTTCCGGCCAGAGAAAGAATAAAACATTGCAAAGTTTGTGGTCATTAATTCAACTTATAGTATGATTTTAAACTAAAGATGTCCACCTCCCCCCCCCCCACAAAAAAAAAAGAAAGAAAGAAGTATGACAAATTTGCAATCGGAGCCATGGAGCCCACTTGGCATTGTGCAGGCGGTTGATTTCATAACTACTTTACATTAAGTGCACGGCCACAATAGCAGGCAACTCTCGAAAAACAAAAGAAATTGAGAAAAAAAATTCTGTATTCACCCGAACAATAAAATAATGATAAAAAGTGGTGCTTCATATTGATGGTTGTTGATAATGCATAAGAAGTATAATCTTTGAAGAAGGTCAACATTTGCTTTCTACTAGGTTGATATGTCCCGTTGTGACTAGAAAAAAAAAAATGTTGATGCGTGCCATGTTATCAATCTATATTACATTATTCCTCGTGGACTAAAAAAAAAATCTATACCATCCCATGTTTTGAAAAAAAAAAAAAAACAATATTGTCACAATTGTGAAGTCATGGTCACTCGTGAGTTGTGACATACTCGTGAAGATATCACTTAAAGCCTATGTTCAGCGCACAGAAAGATGGGTTATGCCATCGGTGATTTTCGAGTAAGAAAGAAAATCTAGCATCACCAACCAATGCATGCTCCCAGTGCTTTCGTTGCACAGTTTTGTTTATGTGAAGAGACAGATTTTGTTTGTAGACGGCCAAATAACAAGGAATTTGCGAAAAAGATGGATGGAAATTGATCTTTTAGAAGTGCACGATCAGAAAAAGGCCCCTTAGTTTCTTGATCAGTTAGTAACACTACCGGTGATTGGGGTGGGCTGATGGGCACCACTTTCAGCTTGAACTCTTCAATGAAGTTGGCCACCATCTTTGGAGAACTGCCGTTCAAAAAGAAACGAAAGATAAAGTTGACAGAAAGGAAAAACAACAGATAACAGAGAGTCAAATCATTTTTTTTCTCATTAAAAAAAGGGGCCCAGGCCCCATAGACGGAGGGGGCCACCTTCGGAACTTTCATTTTGACTACACTCAACCCAAATAATTTCGTTTTGAGCCCACTTTGGGAACACTATTGGACTTGGAGCCCAAACAATAATATCGTCTGTGTCGAAAGCAGTAACTGTCAATATCAAGCATAGGGCAATACTAAATTTCACAATCCCTCCTTTACAACCGTTGGATTATCGAGATTTAGTAAACGATATATCAGAGACGACATCTTTAGCATCTGTAGACGGCCATCTTAGGCCGACCTAACTACGAGCTACTTTTGCTTTGGTCTTATCGTCCACAAAAGCCCCTCCTTTTTTTAACAAACCAAAAAAAAAAAAAGAAAAAGAAAAAACGTGTTTTTTGGATCCTTTAAAGACCCTCCGCTTTTTCCTTGTCAACATATCATCACCAAGCGTATCTGTCTCGCTTGCTTAGTTTTCTCCGTCGTTCCCTATCCGACGAGTTAGCATTCCTCCAATGGCAGCCACCGCAGGTTCATCTGTCTCCATGCGGTCTTGCTCCGCATTGGTAATTTCGTTATCCTTTTTTACCCTAGACAGATCTGTTAATGTTATTGTTTAATCATTTTATTATAGAGTTTTAATTTTGTTGATTTGATTTGATTTGGGAAATCTGTGATCTTTGGATTTTTTTTATTTGCATGAGTTCGGGTATTGATCTCTAGCTGATAGTTCTAAAAAGCTTTGTGGGTATACTTTGTTTTGTTTATTCTTGTGGGAATTCACTGTATTATGTGCGTAGTTGGTGTTGGATCAAATTTTCGATTGAGTGGAAGTGTTGATTTCATCAAAGATTGGATCTTGCCAACCGGGGCAATCATGCATTTGTGTATAGATTTGTTTCGGGTGGTGTGACTGCTCAGCAATCTATATTAACAAGTTGCTAGGTGCAACGATTGCATGACGCATTTGTTTGTGGGTATGATCCGATGTGATTGTTTTCTATTAAGTTTATATACTTCAAATGTAGCATTCCTTGGGGTGGACGCTGAGCTGATAATTGTCTTTCATTTTTCTAAGTTTCATGTTATTTCTTTTTTTTTGTCATAGTTGTTTTATGCCATAGTTCTCCATCGGAAAATTGACCGGGGTCATTGTTTTTGTATATGTGTTAATCAGGGTGCTACTAGGATCTCCAGTCTGAACGCAATTTCCCTTTCCAGTGTGGGAAAGAGCTTCCTTTCCTTTAAGCTGAAGCCGGTTGCAGCTCGCCTTAGGATTTCGTGCGCTGTATGCTTTCTTTATACAATAAACTATTTTTTGTGCTTTGCTTTTGACCTCTTTTTCTTGTATTCTGAGGCAGTTAATTTGGTTATGAGATCGTTTTCCTAGAGAATCTTTACTGAAATTGCATTAAAAAATGGTGGCTTTGTGAAATGCTGCTACTGTGTAGGCCAAACCAGAAACTGTTGATAAGGTGTGCAAAATTGTGAAGAAACAGCTGGCATTGTCTGACGATACCGCTGTTTCTGGAGAGTCCAAATTTGCACAGCTCGGTGCTGATTCTCTAGATACGGTATTGAACATTTATATTTCTGAAGTTTCCTAGAGTCCTGTGAAGTATTCCGCAAAACATAGACCCAAAGATGTTCCTCTTGGGATTCACGTGGCATAACCTGCAAAGCATGTTGTTCCTTTTCAGGTTGAGATTGTGATGGGACTTGAGGAGGAATTTGGCATCAGTGTCGAAGAGGAGAGTGCCCAAAGCATCGTGACAGTTCAGGATGCTGCAGATCTTATTGAAAAACTTGTTGCAAAGAAATAAACCAAAAGTTAAGCTTTTGGAGAACTTTTCTCTGATGTGATTGTCTCCTTGCCTGTCACAGATTGAGTGCTAGGCAATCTTGTTGTCAACTCTGTTTTTGTCAGTTTAATCTAGAAAAGCCCACGGTTGTTTAAGTTATGAAATTCTGTTGTGCCTTTTGCTGTTAAGGGTGCTCAACATTATCTTATTTGATTAGTTTTACATCCGCTTGTTATGATATTTAACTGGAGACTATTTAGAGCTGGATGAGTTTCTATTAGCAAGGGAGCAAGGGAGGGAGAGAAGTGTTTCTTTGCTTCCGTGACCACCATGATAGGTGCATGCTTTCACACTCATACACCTGCCCAGGCAAACGCTCCAGTATTCATCACTCCATTCCCCTCATCATTGGGATGCATTCGTGCGCACAGAAGCGCGCATCCATTACACCCATCCATCGCACAGCCTCGCATTTCCATCAACAATGTGACAAACCGATAAACTTGATGCTGTAATGCATCAGTGATCCTTTGGGCACCCACTTATTTAAGGTTACTAATTTGAAGGTACATACTGTGCTAGGTAGCTGCAATAACCAACTTCATGTGGGAAGGCAGCTTCTCATTCCTTTCCCCGCTTATGGAGTTTCCTAATTTAACTCAATCAATGGCGTGCAATATTAAGATTACCGCACGCAAATCAAGCGAGTCAAATACTACTTGGTGCACATCAAAGGATTCCAAATATTAATGTTACTTTTACACAAAGTGGCTCAACTTGATGGTTTCTTGAAGTGAGCATCCCAATCAGCATCAAAGAGCCTTCTATAGCTCTTTTTAGACTGAAATGCCAAGTAAAGCACCAAAAAGAAGCAAAGCCACAATAGTACTGGTGATGCAAAGCCTCCATCTTTGAGAGTGGAAATAGGGTTTCGTGCGATAGGGATTGGGAAAGACGAGTGTTTGGTTTCTTGTAGAAGATTTCTCATTGTTTGGTGGGTTAGAGAGGGTTTATGAGACTGGGAAGAAAACCGTCTTGTGTGGAGAACTGCATTGTTTTTTGAGGGCTTTGTTAATCTCCTTATGAACGACTTCTACGGTGGTTGGCTCAGTTTCGCCTATGTTTATATCATTCTTGGTGCTTTCATCTGTTAATTAAACGGATGAAAATGTTTCAGTTTTTTTTTTTTTTTGGGATTTGGGTATTAGTAGTTTAATTGGCAACACGGCATAATTCCTTTCATATTAATTTGCATTTAAGTCTTCTCCTCGTAGGAAAGGATAATTATAGAGTTATAAAATATTGAATATTAAATTTATTAATACTGAAAGTAAATATGAATAATATTTGATTATTTTGAAAAAATTAAATGTAGATGATAATAAAAATAGGTAAGGATTAATATATTTGAAAAATATTTTTTATTTGATAGATGTTCGACCATTCAAAAGATTTAAAAAAAAAACATAAATAGATGAAAAATGGTGCCAATCCTTAGAAAATGATTTCAGAGTGGCCATCTGTAATTTTTATGTTTTTATCTTTCCTTGCATTTCTCCCCTTTTTTTTTTATTAGAAAAGTAGTCCCTAGGCAGTAACTTTTGTTGATCAATCAATTGATTTTATTCAATAAATTGTGAGCTCATATCATTATATTTGTTGACCCTTTCTCATTTTCTTGCCTTTTTCTTTTAATTTTTTAACTACAGTACTTAAGTCTTAAGTTTTTATATGTTTTGCAACAAAACAAAGTCGATTGGATATTTACAAAAAAAAAAAAAAAAAAAGTAAATTTAGGTCGGTGGAGCGCAAGGCCGGGCCTGTCCTTCACGCTATAAAAGCACAAGCCCACCCAACTCTCCGACCAGCCCTTATTCGCTTGTTTTTCAAAAAGCCTTTTTTTTTGGTTTCTTCGGTCACCCGCGCCAGCCCACAAGAACCAACGGTCATATGCGGTAGTCCTCCGTGCGCTCCATCGCCGCCGCCACATAGAGGGGAGGTCAGGCATCCCATCGGCTGCTGAACTTCGTGCTCTCTCGTCCCTCGTCTCCTATTACGTGTGCGATCTTCATTCTCCTTTCCCTTTTCTTTTCTTTCGCAAGAATCGAACTCTCACCGCGGTTGTCTTTTTTTTTATTATTATTTTTTATTTTTCTGCGGCGGAAGGAGCTCTGGCTTCGGGGCTCAGCCCCAGTCTCCGCCCGATGATCAAGATTTACAGAATGTGAGCACCTTCTAATCTTCTATTCTCTTTCGCCTCCCTCTTTTTTCAGGTTCTTTAATATCAAACAACATAAAAGGTTCTTTGAGGATCGAAAGCTTCTTTAATAATCCTTGATTGTTCATTTTCTTGAAACTGAAGTCCCTTTCAATACCAATCTTAATTTTGGTTATGAATTGTGACTTCTTTATTTTCTTTCTTCATTTTTTTTAGTACATCCTCCAGTAATGATCAAGAGTTATAGATTGTGAGCCGGCCTCCTATACATTTGCACTCCTTCTCCTTCTCCTTCTCTCTCTCTATCTCTCTCTCTCTCTCTTTTTTAATATCAAGAAAGATTATTTAAAAAAAAAAACCCTTCTTTGAGCGTTAAAATAATCTTTTGTTGTTGACTGCTTTAAACACTTCAAATTGAAAAGGGTATCTTTTGGGTTCGAAACAATAATCTTGATTATTTCCTTTTCAACCTCAACGATTATTCTTCAAATTAATAATCTTTGAGAGAGTCCTCTGTTTTCTTGAGACCTTCTAATTGTCCCCTCTTGTTGATTAGCAACTAATGTTGTCTTCCTCATGAATTTGAACGTGTCAATGTGTTCAACTGTTTTTCTGTCAAATCAAGAGGTAGATTTGCTATCCTTTAATTTTCTTCAAATTTTATTCGACTTTGTACATGTACTTGACATCATCATCTCTTTTCTTTTTTTTATTTATTTTTTTCTCTCCATATTTATCTTTTTGTAGCGGAGTTTAGCATGGGCGAAAGAGTGAGGCAATCGGTGATAAAAGGAAAGTTAAAATAGTAGAGGTGAAACGAGGTTGACAGAATCGAGAAAGGCTAATGTCATATCTCGTGCCTCATAATGGATCCTAAATTTTCGATCATATAGTTTATCTCATGATTTTTTTATCTTATAAAAAAGAAAAATTTAGGTCTTAAATTTATGCTTTATATGTGTTTTTACTTATTTCATCATCATTTTCTTTTTTTTGGTAAACTTATCGCATTTTTTAGTTACAATTTCTTAACTTAAAAGCAATGTATATTAGAAATTAAAAGAGAAAAAAGATGTTAAAATTAAGCAAAACTATACATATATATATATATATATATATATTCTTTGCTTTTCTAAACAAAATGTAATACAAAATTCTCAGGGTACATCTAATTTCAGTAGTCGTTACATCATATATTTTTCTTTTAATTTTTTTATTTTTTATTTTTTTTATGGTCACCGTATGGGTTGTCTTTCAAGTTCTCTTGAAAATTGATGTGATGAAACCAAAAGGAAAAGGACAGAAAAGGGTAGGATATGTAATTTCAGGAAACGGAGGACCTTTCCGAAACTGACGGTTAAAAGCTCCATTTCTGTTCCATTCCCTCCCTCCTTTCTGCCTTGACAATCGGATCACATTGTTCCAGTTTTTCTCTCTAAAGTTGTTTCCCTTTCTCTCTGAACTGTTGGGAAATTCCAAAATTGTAAAATTGATTTGATGTTCATGTCATGATACTCCCTCTCCCTTTTACTTTTATATGCCATTGCTCCAATGAGCCTTGATTGGCTTAAATTTTGAAACTGACCCACCACCTTTATTGTTGATTTCATTTAATCCACAAATTCAATGTTCATCTCTAGCTACACTTTCTATCACAAGGGATAGTTTCTTATTTTTCCTCTGTTAATCTCTGGTTAGTTCATTTTATCTTCTCGTGTTCTATTGCTTATTGGTGAAACTGATAACGCAATCCTGTGACTTTTATTCTCCTTCGCAATTCTGTTGGCAAAGTCATGGATCGGCGACTGAGGCCAGCATATCTGAAGCAGAATAGCGCAATAGGCTCGCCAGGGACACCATCATCGCCAATGATGTCCCCGGTGCACCTACGCCATGTTCGGACAGGATCTTCTGGTATGTCTAATCCAAGGAAAGCACAAACAAAGGCTGCAGCACAGAGGCTTGCGCAGGTGATGTCCCACCAACCAGCTGATGATGAAGATGATGAGGAGGATGACTTTTCTCTTGATTATAATCCAAGTGGCGTTGGAAGCATTGGCCTTGCTGGTGGAAGAAAAATGGGGTCGCGGTCTCCAAAGGTTGTGTGAGGCATTCCTCGTCTTTTATTCGATGGAATTGTGTTTGCTTAAGTAGAAATAAAAACAGAAACCGAGCATTTCCTTATACCTGGGCTCAAACCCAAGATGCTGTGTTTGCCAAGTTGGTCCAGTAAAGTGAGTGATTTTTAGCGAACGAACTTTGTTTTGAATTGAAGATCTTGAGATTCTACTCTCCAGTCAACTGCCAGAGTTTATCTCGTTTTAGTTTTATTTTGTTACTGAAAGGCCTTATTTCATTTGTCAGTAGAAGTAAAACTTGGCAGCAGACGTAAGAATAGATATCACTTGATTAGCATCCTCTTAAGTTACAATTGATGGGACTTAAGTTTTGTATATAATGATGTACACTCATATGAGTTGCTTTGTAGAGTGCAGACCAAAACTGCAGCACAAAGTCGTCCACCTTCAAAGCCACTCCAATTTGTTAATGATGATAGTGATAATGATGACTTTTCAAGTGATTACAGCTCAGTGAGTGGCTTGACTACCATTGGACTTGCCGGCGGAAGGTCAATGCGCTCACGCTCTCCTCTGGTAAGTGGGCTTTTTATCAATCAGCTTTTTATTTGTTGCTAGATGTCCAAATTTAAGGCTAGCAATGATTGATGGATCTATCTAGAGAATTTATGTTGAGAATAGTGATCTTTGCAATCCATGCATTATAGTTTTATGGAAAGGAACTCACTTAGAATTCTCCTCCATTGTTTCTACTAGACACTTCGCAGCCAGCAAGAACAGTCTCCATCTGTGCATACAGCCCCAGGCAGCCGATCATCTTTACCTGTCAACTCTCTGGAACAACCATCATTGGCTAATTCATCTCCTGCTGCCCCACAAACTCAGCTCACACATTATGGAGAGCAACCCCCATCTGCTTGTTCCATTGCTGGACGATCATCCACCAATATCACAGAATCGCCTCTATCTGCTCGCTCTCCATTGGCTGGTCGAATATCTACTAGCTCCATAGAACAACCTTCATCTGCACGTTCTGGTTCAGCTGGCCGCCCTGCAATCAAGCCAGTTCCCATACCATCCAGCATACCTCTACCACTTAGGCCAGTCTCTCCTGTGATTTCATCAGAACCTCCTTTAGATATTCGAAAAGATAAAAGGTATCTTGACACTCCTAAACCTGTATTTTTTTCACTTGGAACAAATATTGTCAATTCTTAACTTCAAAGTATGGGAGTCAACCCAAAAAATGGACAAGTCTTCGAGCTAGATGTTGTATACCTTCAAATAACTGCAACTTCTGTAAGAGTACTCTTCTTGCAGGTTGTCACTAGATATGGGAAGTATGAAGCTAAGAGATTCTAGCATTCAGCATTCAGCTTCTGCTTTACAAGATGAGGTGTGGCCTCCTTCCCACCTGAAATATTTTATTCTTTAAAATTCAATAGGAAAAGTTCTTGTATATGAGAATGCCTGGTAGTTAGCCTACTTTTCATATCTTTGGCCTCATTTTGGAAATTAGTTCATCTTTTGCAAGTGTCAAGACCTTTGGATACCGGTTGAGAAAGTATGATCTGTTAATAGTTCGTCTTCACAGAATATGCAGAAATTCTGTTTTTCATTTTCTATTTTTTGTGCTACAGATTGATATTTTACGGGAAGAAAATGAGAGTTTACTTGATAAGGTGGGCCAACATCTTCTTTCTTTTCATACTTATGGTCTTGTGGAACTGAGGATTCAGGCTCAGCACATTAGATACATAATTGACCACTCTCGAAGAGATATTGCAAGGCCTTCACTACAAAATTTGACTTCATTGGATTTGGGTATAAAACAGCAGTAAGGGGCCTTGCAATATCATTTTCATGGAATGCTTTTGTTATCCATTCTGATATCTGTCTCTTCAGCTTCAACTTGTAGAGGAGAGGCTTGAGGAAGCAGAGGCAAGAGCTCAACAGCTTGAGAAACAGGTATTTTCTATACAGATATAGAGTTACAGTTAAAAACAAGACTAATATTCTACATCTCTAAATGACACATGTTCCACCCAATGATCGAGATTGGTGAAAGCACAATTTCATGATCTCAATTATGCCATTCTCGCTTGATACAAGCATCGGGAGACAATATGGAATTGTTCAAGCTTTGTCAAAATATAATGTTTAAATATGTGCCCCAGTCTGGTTGGTATGGTTAATCAAGAAAGTTTGGGAAGCAATATTAACGATTTGACTTCAAGCTCAACTTGAGTCTAGTAGCTTGGCTCGATTAGTGGCCTTGTTAATGTAAAGTATTTGAAATTCTTCCTGATCCTGCACTTCCCTGTTGCTATCTAAGTCACCTAACATGCTTTTCTTCAGGTTGCTACCATTGGAGAAGGTGTTACTTTAGACACCCGCCTTTTAAGCAAGTAAGCCATGACATTCATTCCCTTTTTATAATTGTTATATTACCATGTGTTTTCATCTACTAAATTGTGTTTGTCTGCTCTCCAGAAAGGAGGCAGCTCTGCAGCAAAGGGAGGTCGGTATCTTCTAAGAGGGTTTCTATTTGTTTTGGTTTATACATCTGCTAAAATACATATTGGCATTCTTCTTTTGCTCATTTTGAGGCCACTATGACCATAAAGACATGGATTTACCACAGGCTGCAATAAAAGCTGTGGAACAAACCAGCAAACCTATGGAGATTGCTGCCCTAAGGATGGATGCCGAGGTACCAAGAAATTATATCTTGTATGTTCATCCTTTTGTTTTCCCACATTTCTTGATTGCATCGTCATACAGAGGAGCGTTTTTGACTCATATTTGTTAATCTTGATATAGGTTGCTAGGGATGAGGCAACATCGGCATTGGAGAAGCTCCATGAAGCTGAGTTCGAGGTTAAATCACTTCGTAATGTTACTCAGAGAATGATGTTGACTCAAGAAGAGATGGTCTTCATTTTCACCCCTTTCCTGTCCTTTTCTATAATCCTTTATGCCATGGTGACATGATATGCAGTTTTCATCTTAGGAAGAGGTTGTTCTAAAGAGGTGTTGGCTTGCACGATATTGGAGTTTATGTGTTAAACATAGTAAGCCGCTTTTATTTTTGATCTGTCTTCACTTTCAATGTATGAAATATGAAAGAATTCATTAGATCTCATTTGATTTTTGATGTTATCTGCAACTTATTACATGAAACTGTTATTGTGCTGACTGGATCAAGTAACAAACTATTACAAAGAAACTACTTACATCTTCAAATGCACTACAATTTTCCAGGTATCCATGCTGAGATTGCGGGAGCAAAATATGTGTACTGGTCATCATTAGCACCGGCTCCTGTTGAAGTTGTGTTAAGCGCTGGACAGAGAGCTAAAACAGAGAATCCTCTGCGTGAGTACCTATTTTGATGCATTTACCTTCTTTCAATTTGGAAGTTCTTTGTTTCGTGTTGCTACCTGAATGAAAAATGGTTTAAGATGAACTTCTTCCCTTTCATACCCATTTCGCAATATTTTCCTTGTTATTTCCTTTGTTCTTCAGAAATCAGTGAGGGGGAGCCATAAAGTTTCATTTGTATTATGTGTGTCCTGCAGAGGGAAGAGATGGAGCTAAACAACATGTAAATGAACTCTCTCAAGAGGAAAATGTTGAAAGCATGCTTTTAGTTGAGAAAGGTCTGAGGGAAATGGCTTCATTAAAGGTTTGTTTTAATCCTTTGATTGACAGTTCACTGATCTGAATTGTAATTATTATGCCTTTATCCATGGCCTCTTCAAGAAAGAGAATCCTTCATACTTGCAAGCACACATTTGCTTATGCTTTATCAATAAATGTGTAAACTTTGATGAATGAGCAATCCTGCAATGTCTAGCAATAGGTTGAGACACGAGAAATGGAACGGATCATCAATCCAAGCAGGCAGCTATTTTCAGATTGTTTTTGGGTAGTCAGAAATAAAACATGCCTACCAGATTACTTCTAGTCCAATCTTGTGGGTTTTGTATGACAAATTTTGAATATTATCCATTCATCCCATCTATAGTCAAGTTTAAAAATCCCATCCTGCATATTTCCATGTTCTCACAGGGCTGCTGTTGTTTAGTTTACCTTCTGTAACGAGTTATGGAAAATAAGCTGGTGCAACTCTAAACATTTGCGTGTTTTTTAGCAGAGTTGTTTCTTGCATCTGGCAGTTTCTGATCTTTTCCCTGCCTTCCTTTGGTAAAGGTCGAGGATGCAGTAGCGCTTGCCATGGCTCAGCTACGGCATCCAAATTTGCTGAAAATAGGTTCTGATTGATTATCTCTTTGCAAAGGATAGAAACGTAATTATTGCAGTCTGGTTTTAAATTCTGATTAATCTCTTCTTCTTTTCCATAACAGGTGAAGATGACGTGAAACTGCCCGGTGAAGGACGGTTTGAAGCATTTGGTAACTTTCTCTCTTTCTAATAGGATTTATGTGCATTTTTTTCTGGACAAACTATTTACCAGAAATGAATTTGTTTTCAGAATTGAGCCGAGATGAGTCTGAAGATGTGCGTTTTAAGCAGGTTTGCAAGGATCTTCATGTCTATCTTTAATTCTTTGATATGACTCGTGAGTGAAAATCACAACGTAGGATGGCCATTGAAACTTGTTCTTAGTTATGTCTACGGTAAAATTTTATTTTTTTTTATAAATTTGTGAATGATGATAGGGATTGCCCCTTCATCTTTAGGTGAGTTGGCCATTAAAGGAAAGACCATTACAGTCTAATCACTAGCTAAATCCTTTCTTGCTGTACCCATACAGGCTTGGCTTACATATTTCTGGAGAAGAGCCAGAGAACATGGACTAGAGCCAGACATAGCAGAGGAGCGTTTGCAATTCTGGATCAACCACAGCAACAGGTCAAACACATCACATGATGCAGTTGATGGTAATCTCCCTTTCCCTTTTCACCTTTTTTTTTTCTTTTTTTTCCTACCCCATATTAACAACTATGCCCCCCCCGGGGGGGGAGGCAAGTTCTGATAGTAATGGATGGTATACTTTGTGAAGGCACAAGCAACAAAATAGTTTGTGTGTTAAAGAGTTTGAATTTGGTTCTATGTGGTGATGATTTCTTTCCTTCTGATTCACAGTTGATCGGGGTCTTTCGGAGCTGAGGAAGTTGGGCATTGAAAACCAGCTATGGCATGGGGCTCGTAGTGGACTGGAGACTGAATCCAATCCTAAGCCTTACGTTGAGTCTGACTTCTGATACATTTTTTTAATTAATGCTTTTATTTTCCATGTTATTCTCCTCTCAATGTTCTGCTTCTCTGTTAGCTGAGAAAACTTCCGTTAATTCTGCAACCATTTTGAGGGTCATTGTTACCTCCTGCCTCATGGCTTAAATATCTATGTCTCTTTCTTGTTTTATTTTTTATTTTTTATTTTAAAAGGAATCTATGCAATGCAAGGAGACTAGGTAAAGTTTGTTTTTCCGATTGCAAAGTTAAAAATCTCTCACGTTCGAGTAGCAGCAATAGTCAAATTGCATATGTCTAGTAAGTGCAACATCCAAAACATGAAATGAATAAAAAACACAATAATTTAAAACAATTTGAAAAATTTATGACTGAAAATAGTTAGACATACGAATTTTGCGCTATTACAGTAGTAATTGTCGTCTATATATATAGAAATTCAATCACAAAGTAAAATTCAAGCACATTACCAGAGATCATTTGCCATTAGCCGAAATCCGAGTGCGTCTTCATTTGTAGGCTTGACGAGGGATAGGATGAAGATTGGGCCTAATCTCAAATAGCTCATGCCCATTTCAATGTCGATATTGCCAAAGCCCGTAAGAAGAAAATTACCATTTTGCTCTTAATTAGTTGTTAGGTAGGTTGGGAAAGTACTGGAAGAGATCTATCCCCAAATTCTCCTTTTGTTTTTGTTTGTTTTTGGTTTTTTCTCAGCTATTCATTTTATCAATCAGAAAGCCCACCCAGTTCACTCCTCAGTCTTCAGAGTTATCACGTAGAGCGCTCTCTCTCTCTCAATCTCTCTCTCTAAGGGGTGTTCTGAGGTAGGTCTCATATTTGTTCCTCTACTCTCTGATTCCATATAGGGAGATCCTGCTAATCTTTGTTTTTTTTTATTTTTTCCTTTTGGTTGTTTTTTTGCTCATTTTAAATTTTGTTCTGCTTCTTGTTTTTTGATATTCTGCAAGGGAGATGTCTGTTCTACTTCTTCTCGTTCTTTTTTTTTTTTTCTTGTGGTTGAATAGGAAGGAGTTTGATCGTTAGGATTTGTATATTTGGATTTTGTGCTGTTTTATTTTTTATTTTTTTTTGTCTTTTTCTTGTGTCTTTGCTTGTGTAATTTGTAGATCGCTCGGGTTTTGATCTAATCTAAGGTAAGCAAGATAATAGTGTCTCACATCTTCCAGTCATTTTCATGGAATCAATAGTTGTAGCTGAAGCTCTTAGTGCCTTTTCAGGACTTGGGTATGGAAAGAAATTGGAAAGATAGTGCAAATGTCAGAAGAAAATGCAAGTCTTTTAGAATCCAGAGTATTACAACCTTGTGCGGTTGCAATATTTTGGAAATTTTATGTATATTGTAGCTACATTGGTTATAGATTACCTGAGATTAAACTGTGTTTGACTTGTGTGCAGATGCAATTTGAAGCTCTCTCATTCTTATTATTATCATTTATATCTTTGTTATCAAGTTTGTGACAACTTGTAGCTTTTAGTGGGTTTCCAATTTGTTGATAGATTGTTTGAGGCTTTGTGTATCAAGCACAGTTCATGTTTTTTCTTATGTGTTAGTAGTTGCTCTTTCTCATTTGCATGTCTGGTCAGTAGACCTCTAAGGGTGTGTAACAGGATCTGCTGCATCATCACTGCATGTACTTAATGCTCCATCTGTCAATGACAACACGGTTCTTTTTGGTTCTTTTTCTTTTTCTGTTTTCGCTTTTTAACAGATGGCCAAAAATATATTTTCTCTTTTTAAGTTGTGATTGATTTAACTTTACTTTCCCTATTGATTTTGCTCTAGTTTTAACATTTATCTTATTTAGATCACAGAACAATGGTGAAAGCAGTGGTTGTTCTTGGAAGCAGTGCAGGTGTTACTGGGACCGTCTTCTTCAACCAAGAGGGAGATGGTAAGCAGATGAGCTGTTCTAGAAGTCTGTGCTGCTACTTGTCTCAAATTAATAGTCATATTATTTATTTATTTATTTATTTATTTTATTTTAAGAAGGAAGTAATAATCATTTTAAGTATGCATTTAATTTTTCTCAGGCCCAACTACTGTAACTGGAAATGTTTCTGGCCTTAAGTCAGGGCTTCATGGCTTCCATGTTCATGCTCTTGGGGACACTACAAATGGTTGCATGTCAACTGGTATTATATTTGTTTCCCAATACTCTTATTCTGAGACACAAGATGTATAATGGATGTCTGCTCATCATGAGTCAATTGCTGTGTTCAATCTTTTTGGTACTGCTTGCAGGGCCGCACTTCAATCCAGGTAGCAAAGAGCATGGTGCCCCTGAAGACGAGAACCGTCATGCCGGTGACCTAGGAAATGTAAATGTTGCGGATGATGGTATGTTGTTTATGTTATTTTAAGCTGTGTCCGAAACACATGTACAGTCCTGTTTATGCTGTAATGGTTAAATATTAGTCATGAAAAGTTTTTGTGTTTTGTTGGTTAATAACTCTTGATGGTTTTTGGGTCATGATTCATAAAATTTCATGTGTGGATCAGGCACTGCAACATTCACAATCACTGACAATCAGATTCCTCTTACTGGACCCAATTCCATTGTTGGAAGGGCTGTTGTTGTTCATGCTGATCCTGATGATCTGGGCAAGGGTATGTTTGAATAAGTTCTCTACTTTGAGGCTCTCTTTTAGGAACATATCATCACTGCTTTGTATTATGATATAAATGTTTACCAATGATTGAAATGAGCTACAGATTAGAATTTCCCATAGTATGTCTAATTTTGAATTCAATACTTAGAGCAAAGATTATGGGGAATGTTTGAATGTTTTACTAGATGTTGTCCTTGTCCCAAAAAGGGGCATGAATTTTTGTCATTGTGGTGTCAAGAGGTGGTTAGGTGCTGTGGTACCCACCAAGTTTTCATGGAGCTCTTACTACGCATTTGAGCAAACATTGTCTCTGCCCATTAACAGTTCCTATTCCACGTAGTTTAGGTTTGTAAGGGGTGCAGTGAAGACGGTGTTCTGATCTAATGCTGGTGTTCAACAACTTTTTTGAGATACATCATTAACAGAATTAAGATTTCACTGCCTTTCAGAAACACTGATTACTGAGTTTCTTTTTCCAATATGCAGGAGGGCATGAACTTAGCAAAAGCACTGGAAATGCTGGTGGCAGGGTAGCATGTGGTAAGTCTAATAAGTTTGCTTAAGACAGTTTCCATGAAACAAAAGCACTTTACTAAAGTTGATTTGTGATCTTAAAGCATTGCTGTTACCATGCATGTGTGGTTATCACTGTGGCATGTTGTTTTGACACCTCGTTTAAGTTGCATTGATTTGTGGACGCTCTTGTTATTGGAATTATGCACCAACAAACACTATGATCTTTGTACAGGCATCATCGGCTTGACTGCTGCATAATAATCAGGAAGAGCAGCTTGCAAGTCTGTAAGACCCGTTGTGACGACCAGCAAGCAAACCTCTTGGAATAAAAACAATATGCTATTACATTTTATGGTTGGATTGGTTTTGCGATATAAACTTATGTTCTTGATCTATTGCCTCATCCGAACATTTTCTCTAGTTGGGCTATCTGTTTGTTTTCTGTTCACAATGGAACTGGTTCTGTGTGCTGGTTTTGTGAACTTGGACAATCAAACCCACCCATTTCGAAGCTCCAGGAATGTGTACGAGTATCTTCCTTCTTAGTTGGACAGCAGGGGATCTTTTTCATTTTTGTCCCTTCCTGGTGTGGGGTAATTAAGCCTTCTCAATCTTAATTCTCAGGTCTGTCATTGCATAATTGTGACACATAAATGTTGGACTGTACTTGTGGGATTAGAGTGTAACAAAGAGAGAGCTAATTAAATCCACATAACTGAGAATTAATTTGCAATTTATAAATGATCTGATTGTCGGTGAAATAATTGTATGCGGAAGGATGGTAATTAACAATGCAACAACTACGCGGGAGTGGCTCTCTGTAAGCCCCTTTTAGGTGGCCTTAGTTCAATTGTGCAAAAATTCTATTGCAGTGATCCTTCGAGGAGTAGGATATGATGTCTTTTGTACCATCTCACTCGAGAATCTCGTAGAGATTTATTATTAAATCTATGCAGTGTAGGGAGACTAGGCAATATATATATATATAACATTTAAACCCTAATTTCAATCATAATGAAAAATTCAAGCATAATACAAGAGATCATTTGCCATTAGCCGAAATCCGAGTGTGTGTTAATACGTAGGCTTGCAGCCCAGTTAGACAAGGGATAGGAAGAAGATTGGGCCTAATCTCAAATAGCTCATGCCCATTTCAATGTGGACATAATGCCATAGCCCATAAGAATAAAATTACCATTTTGCTTCTAATTAGTTGGTAGTTGGGTGGGGAAAGTACTAAAAGAAATTCACCACCAGTTCATCCTTTTGAATTTTATTCCTTTTTTTGGGCTTTCCATTTGATCAATCAGAAAACTGACAAGGAGTCCTTTATCAGGAACCAAAACCCAGAGAGCTCTCTCTCACTCTCTCTCTCTCGCTCTCTCTCTCCAAGGGGTGTTCTGAGGTTTGTCTCACATTTGTTCCTCTACTCTTTGATTCCATATAGGGAGATCCTGCTAATCTTTGTTTTTTTTTTTTTTTTTTTCTTTTGGTTGTCTTTTGTTCATTTAAATTTTCTTCTGCTTCTTGTTTTTTGATATTCTGCAAGGAAAATGTCTGTTCTACTTCTTCTCATTCTTGTTTTTTTTTTTCCTATGGTTGACTAGGAAGGAGTTTGACCGTTAGGATTTGTATATTTGGATTTTGTGCTGTTTTATTTTTTTTTGTCATTTTCTTGTGTCTTTGCTTGTTTAATTTGTAGATCGCTCGGGCTTTGATCTAAACTAAAGTAAGCTAGATAATAGTGTCTCACATCTTCCAGTCATTTTCATGGAATCAATAGTTGTAGCTGCAGCTCTTAGTGCCTTTTCAGGACTTGGGTACGGAAAGATAGTGCAAATGTTAGGAGAAAATGCAAGTCTTTTAGAATCCAGAGTATTGCAACCTTGTGGGGTTGCAATATTTTCGAAATTGTATGTATATTGTAGCTACATTGGTCATCGGAGATTAGTTGAGATTAAACTTTGTTAGACTTGCGTGCAGATGCAATTTGAAACTGTTAGTAGTGGGTTTATGGGTTTCTAATTTGTTGATAGTTTGTTTGAGGCTTTGTGTATCAAGCAACAGTTCATGTTTTTTCTCATGTGTTAGTAGTTGCTCTTTCTCATTTGCATGTCTGGTCAGTAGACCTCTAAGGGTGTGTAACGGGATCTGCTCCATCATTCACCGCATGTACTTAATGCTTGATCTGTCAATGACAACACGGTTCTTTTTTGTTCTTTTTTCTTTTTCTGCTTCCTCATTTTAACTGATGGCCAAAAATATATTTCTCTTTTTAAGTCATGATTGATGTAATTTTACTTTCCCTATTAATTTTGCTCTAGTTTTAACGTTTATCTTATTTAGATCACAGAACAATGGTGAAAGCAGTGGCTGTTCTTGGAAGCAGTGCAGGTGTTGCTGGGACCATCTTCTTCACCCAAGAAGTAGATGGTAAGCAGATGAGATGTTCTAGAAGTCTGTGCTGCTAATTGTCTTGAATTAATATTCTTTTTTTTTTAATTTTTATTTTAAGAAGGAAGTAATAATCATTTTAAGTATGAATTTAATTTTCCTCAGGTCCAACTACTGTAAGTGGAAATGTTTCTGGCCTTAAGCCAGGGCTTCATGGCTTCCATGTTCATGCTCTTGGAGACACTAGAAACGGTTGCATGTCAACTGGTATTATATTTGTTTCCCAATACTCTGAATCTGAGATGCAAGATGTATAATGCATGTCTGCTCATCATGAATCAATTGCTGTGTTCAATCTTTTTGGTACTGCTTGCAGGGCCACACTTCAATCCAGGTAGCAAAGAGCACGGTGCCCCTGAAGACGAGAATCGTCATGCCGGTGACCTAGGAAATGTAAACGTTGCAGATGATGGTATGTTGTTTATGTTATTTTAAGCTGTGTCCGAAACGCATGTAAAGTCTCATTTATGCTGTAATGGTTAAATATTAGTCATGAAAAGTTTTTGTGTTTTGTTGGTTAATAACTCTTGATAGTTTTTGGGTCATGATTCATAAAATTTCATGTGTGGATCAGGCACTGTAACATTCACAATCACTGACAGTCAGATTCCTCTTACTGGACCAAATTCCATTGTTGGAAGGGCTGTTGTTGTTCATGCTGATCCTGATGATCTGGGAAAGGGTATGTTTGAATAAGTTCTCTACTTTAAGGCTCTCTTTTGGGAACATATCATCACTGCTTTGTATTATGATATAAATGTTTACCAATGATTGAAATGAGCTACAGATTAGAATTTCCTATAGTATGTCTAATTTTGAATTCAATACTTAGAGCAAAGATTATGGGGAATGTTTGAACATTTTACTAGATGTTTTCCTTGTCCAAAAAAGGGACATGAATTTGTGTGATTGTGGTGTCAAAAGGTGGTTAGGTGCTGTGGTACCCACCAAGTTTTCATGGAGCTCTTACTACACATTTGAGCAAACATTGTCTCTACCCAATAACAGGTTCCCGTTCCATGTAGTTCAGGTTTGTAAGGGGTGCAGTGAAGATGGTGTTCTGATGTAATGATGGTGTTAAACAACTTTTTAGAGATACATCATTAACAGAATTAAGATTTCACTGCCTTTCAGAAGCGCTGATTACTGAGTTTCTTTTTCCAATATGCAGGAGGGCATGAACTTAGCAAAAGCACTGGAAATGCTGGTGGCAGGGTAGCATGTGGTAAGTCTAATAAGTTTGCATAAGACTGTTTCCATGAAACAAAAGCACTTTACTAAAGTTTATATGTGATCTTAAGGCATTGCTGTTACCATGCATGTGTGGTTATCACTGTGGCATGTTGTTTTGACACCTCATTTAAGTTGCATTGATTTGTGGATGCTCTTGTTATTGGAATTATGCACCAATAAACTCTATGATCTTTGTACAGGCATCATCGGCTTGACTGCTGCATAATAATCAGGAACAGCAGCTGGCAAGATCCGGTGTGACGACCAGAGAACAAACTTCTTGGAATAAAAACAATATGCTATTGCATTTTATGGTTGGATTGGTTTTGCGATATAAACTTATGTGGTTGATTTTCTCTAGTCGGGCTATCTGTTTGTTTTCTGTTCACAATGGAACTGGTTCTGTGTGCTGGTTTTGTGAACTTGGAAAATCAAACCCACCCATTTCGGCTTGCTGGGTCATTACAGACTGCGACCAGCATGCTGATCGTCACAACTGGTCTTACAGACTTGCCAGCTGCTCTTCCTGATTATTGTGCGGCGGTCAAGCTGATGATGCCTGGAAAGTCTGTAAGACCCGTTGTGACAACCGGATAGCAAACCTCTTTGAATAAAAACCATATGCTATTCCAATGTATGACCGGATTGGTTCTATGCTATAAAATTACGTGCTCTATTTATCGCCTGATCCGAACATATTCTCTAGTTGGGCTATCTGCTTGTTTTCCGTTTACTATGGAGCTGGTTCTGTGTTTTGGATTTGTGGTCTCCGTCCCTTATGGTAATTAAAACGTTAAATACTTCGAACATAATCGTAAATAATTATGAACTTGGATTATGGTTTCACACTTACGTAAACTTGACTCTACGAGTACTCAAACCATTTTAATTCAAGTTTATTTTCCAACATCCCATTGACCAAGTGCTCTCTACACGGTGTGTCACCACCGTTATCTGGTCATTTAATTTTGGATTTTCTAAAATTTCTGACTTGTATGATCTGATAAGCAATATTTCAACAGAACTTTCCAGCTGTAGAGAGTACTATAATCGTAATGAACTAAAATTCACTCATGCACTGGCCTTTATGCTTGATTTTTCATACCCTTACAGACATACCTTACTGGTTTTTCTTCCTTAAACATGTCATATTTACGCCAACGAGTTAACATATATTTTTTTCTTTCTTCCCTTTGAAGAAAGTCAAGAGTAGAGTTTTTTCCTTTTTTTAAAACATAAGTGATTTTGAGAGATTTGTTTTTCCCTTTTTTTTCTTTCTTTTTGGGATTGAAAGTAATTGTTTTTCCTTTTTTAGTCTTTTATTTTTCTTTATTAAAAATTTTTATAATTATAGAAATTTTATTACCAAAAAGATAAAACTATAAGATTTAATAAAGTTTACATTTATTTATAATTAAATGTGCATTAATTGATTTATATCATTATATTTTGATTGTAATTAAAATTTAATAATTAAAATATATTTTAATATTTTTAATTTGTAAATTTATGAAAAATTGTTACATAAATAAAAGTTAAGATATTTTCTCAATTCTAGTAATATATATTTACACTATTATTAAATTTACATGATAATTATATTTGTAGATAAATTTATTTTAATTTTTATTTTATTTTTTAAAAAATCTAAAAAATACTTGAGTATTATTTTAAAAAAGAATATATATATAACATTTTTTTTTACTCTAAAATTAGTTTAGGCTAGGTTTTTTTTATATATAGTGAATTGAATTTTGAAAAACATTTAGTTAACTTAACTCTATTATAATTTTTTTAGTTAAATTAAATCTATTATAATTTTTTTTACTCTTTTTAAGAAAATAGAAATGAAAAAAAAAGAATTTGGAATAATTTTTTTTAATTAAAAATGTAAGAGTAAATTTTTTTATAGAAAATTGTATAATTATAAAAATTTAACTATGATTATAGTAATAAGATTTTATAAATTAATAAAAATTTTATTTGATTATAATTAAATTTTTATAATTATAAAATATCTAATATTTTTAATTTACGAATTAGGCAAGTGACATGGCGCCACGGTCGTTGGGTAATTACCATTTATATAGAAACTTATCAGTGGAGTCTCTCCTCAGAAGAATATAAATAGAGGCCAGGCTCCAATACTGCAAACAGACCTACGGAGATAGAGAAACAACAAAAAAAATCTTACGCATTCGGATCAAGCTACGAGCAACAACAACCCAAGAATGGAGAAGGCTTCGATCAAGTTGTGTTTCTTGGTAGCCCTAGTGGTCGTTGCAGCATGTAAGTCCATCTCTATACAATAATTTTTTTTTTTTTTTTTGTTCTTTGGTTTCCCTTTATACATTCTTCGTGGAGTCTTTGGATGCGTGTACGTACATCCATTACAGTATCCCATTCCTTGCACTAACATTATGTGAATGGCAGGCTTGCCTCAGGAGGCCGAAGCAAGGGAAATAGAGAGAAAGGATGCACCCCACGAGGGAGGACCCTGCCAAATTCCATCAGATTGCAAGAAATGGTGTCCCCCGTGCGAGTCCTACAAATGCGATGTTGGCTACTGTTGGTGTCTATGCTAGTAACTATTCATATTCTATATGAGCTCCACTTTGAAGCCATTATCGTCCCTTTATCAGGGCTGTCTGTATTGACTGCCATAATACATTAATAAAGGAGCCATTTTGAGAGTTATTTTTATTTATTTTTTCGTATATGAGCTCCACATTCCTAGCATTATTTTATTTTCTATGGATAATTACCTTCTTTTTTATTTTTTCACAAAAAAAAAAAGGAATCATCTTATCTATTGATATAATTAATTGAGACATGATGTGCAACGTTTTAAGGGACATTTGCCATTTAAGTCTCTACAGGTTTCAAAGATGAGATTAGATAAAATTTCCTAAAAAAAGATGCATTTGGATAGAAATAACGATACATGAAGTTCTGTAGAAGATATTAAAAAAAAAAAAGGTAAAAATTAAACTATAAATTTAAAAATAACAATTCAGATGATTTTCTTTTTATGAAAAAGTATCTTAGTACTGGATCGGATTATGCGGCCCATTTAGATTAATGGGCCCAATTGCCATTCCAGAAGCCCATTATATCCAAGCAATTAGCCATTTAAAACTCTACGTTTTGTACCAGGGGGAAAAAATTAAAAAAATAAAAATAAAAATAAAACGGAGCAAATAAAAGCCCAAAAAATGAGAAAGTTCGTGGAGCGATCGAGCGAGAGTGGAGGAGAGAATGGGAAGAGAAGTGTCAGAGAGCTGCATCGATAGCCTGGTAACAGAAATGGTGTCGTCCTACTGCAATTGTTTCTACGCCAATAAGCCCGACCTCGCTGCCCGTCGGATCGAAGCCATCGGCTATCAGGTCGGCCACCAGCTCTCCGAACGGTCGGTACCTCATCGGAGAATTCCACCTCCATTTTTCACTTCTCGACTTTTAAAATTTCTCTTAAATCTGAATTTCGATAATAATATTATGTTAGGGCTTATTGATCGTGTGATTTTTCTCGAATGCTTTGTCGATTTGTCCGTTTGGTTGCTGAGAAAGTTCAGAGGATGGGAAGAGAAAACTTTGACCCGACCTTATGTGAAATGTGGAGGAGTAAAGGATGTGTTGTCTTGTTCTGTTTGTTCAGGTATACAATGGAGCGGCCGCGGTTCAGTGACCATCTAGAGGCAATAAAATTCATTTGCAAGGATTTCTGGTTTGAGGTCTTTAAGAAACAAATTGACAATTTGAAGACAAATCATAGAGTAAGTTTCCAGTTCGGGAATTTGTGGCGTTTCTGATGAAAAGCTGACATTTTCTAGTTTAGATGGATCGGAGGCTAATGTCGTATATTTTGATTGGTTTTGGTCTGTTGTCGAATTGAGAAGATGAGTTCGGATCTAGATGGGGTTGAATTTGATTTTGATGGATTGCGAGTTGATTTGTTTATTGTGTTTTAGGGTACTTTTGTGTTGCAAGATGATCGGTTTAGGTGGCTTGCACGGATGTCAGCTGATCCGTCAATGGAGAATGGAGGATTGCCTGAGGATCCTTCTGCCGTGGCTGAGAACAAGGCTGCTCTAGCCATGAGCATGTTTCTCTATTTTCCTTGTGGAATCATACAGGGAGCTCTCTCAAACTTAGGGATCCCATGTGCTGTTTCTGCCGACATATCCAACGTCCCAGCATGTGAGTAGTTTTCTTCTTTTCTCAATGTGGATTGTATTGGGGTTATTAGTTTATATTTATATCTTATTTGTGAAGCTTATGAAAGCTAAACTACGTGATAGAGTTCTAAGCTGTTGCCAGTGAAGTCAAATGTGCATGCTTGATTATAATCCTAGCTCATCAATAATTTCATGAGCGAGAACAATGGCAATTTTGGTCCCCCCCGCCCGGTATCTGTGGCTGTTCTTTTCTCATAGATGTGTTTCATCTTATTATTCGATCATTTGATGTTCTTTGTTTCCCCTGCTTCATTCTGTCAGTCATATTCTTGACTTCCCTTTTTATAATCACTCGTATCTAATTTTGTCTGGTCATCATCTAATCCGTGACTGCACTCTATAAGAAATTGGTTGTCCCCTTCCTCGAGCCTGCGTGGCCCATTTGATCAATCGCTACCCATCCTTTTCATTTCACAAGGGATCCAATCCCCATTCATGATCAATTGTTTTTTTATTTCACTGCCCTTCCCTTTCTCCCTGTTAGTATCAAACCTCAATATATGAGTTTCTTTTATTCGTTTTAAAATTTCTTCACAACATAATTTCTCCAGGGCAACTCCGACGAGCTTCGAATTCTCGGTTGCTTGTGCATTGACTATACCTTCTCATTGAAAGGATTAAAAGAGCATTTATCTTTCTGCGATGTTTCCTCGGGTCTTTAATATTATAGTTGTGGATTTTCTGGTTGCCTTCTTTATTCTGTTCACGTCATACGTTTGTTTTCCTGGGGTGCCATTGCGAGCCCCGGTGTATAATTTGTTGGATAACTCCATTGAGGGTATAAAAATAAAAGGGTAAATATATTAGACGAGTCGCATCAATAAGGTGTAAATATTTTTTGGTTTGCCTATTTCTTTCTGTGTACTTCCCACCTAGAACTGTGTGCTGTGCAGATCTCTACGCTTTACCGGTGAGATCTGTCGTTAGCTTTCCGTTCAGTCAAATCATATTGTGACTGATAATAAATTGACAACTGCTTCTGAACGCATCTAATGCTTTTGTGACACCGTGAACAGGTTCATTTGTGGTCCGTATAAAGGCCTGACAAATATCGCCGTGTCACCGTGGAATCAAAGTTGGGCTCAGAAGATTTTTGCTTTGTCCTGTCTCGTTCATGTACCTGGACGTGTAAAAATTGTTCAACGACACCTAAAAAAGACTGGCCGAAGTTGTAGCTGGCAATGCAATGCAATGCAATGTTGTGGGGGAATTTTGTGCTCTACATAAATGAATTGAAATGAACTGGTTACCGAGTTTTAAAGAGGGGACCCACGAAAATGATCTCTGCTTAATTAAGAATTTATTAGAGTTGCCTCTCATCATAAAAATGGTAATTGGGGTTTACGGAAAACTAGATTAGATCTCCAACGACAACAATATCACCTTTTTGAATTTGACTCACCTTTCAAAACACGGGCCTCTGCCAGGTTCCACTCAACAACAGCTGTCTCGGAATCTAACGTAATCTCCCGGTCTGCTTCACGAAATGGCCAATGGGAGGGCCTTCACAAACCGCATTAATTTCCTGCCTTCCGCGTGTCCCTGGACAAAAAATTTGTATGACATATTGGTGGCTACTACTGATCCAATTCAATGATGTAGAATACATCCACCTTAGCGTAGTTATTTGCTCCGAATAATTTCTCTAAATTGTTTTTAGGTTCTAACTCAACAAATTTTCGTTTATGCCCAAAAACAAAATTCATCACGAAAATTAATATTGTCCAAAAGAGAGGAAAGAAAAAAAGAAACAAACACACGTTCATCACCTTGTATCCGCAATGCAATATTTGACTGGGATGAACACCCTGTCATTTTCCTACGATTCATATCCATAATGTGATGTCCATCGTTTCGTAAAAGCTAGTGTTAATAAGATCGAAGGAACCTTACCGTGACCATGATTCTTTTTTTAAAAAAATGTATTATCAAAATATTAATTATTATTCTTATAATTTTTTATTTTTATTGTAATATACCAAGCTTAAAATTTATTGATATATTTTTCTATAAATTTTTGATTATTTAGAGTTCGATTAATTGAAAAAACAAAGACACTAAATTCTTATCAAAATTTTACACCGAGCAGCGTGATCATGCGATTAGCTCTAAAAAATGAAAGAAAACAAACACTGAGGGTGACAGTCTTTTGCTCATATGATTTGATGGGTCTTTCCTCTTTTTAGTACCAAAAAGGAAAAAAAAAAGCTAATAATTTGATAATTGGATTACGGTAGTAGTAAATCCATAATTTGAGTACTGACAACGTTGGGATCGTTTGTATGAAAGCTGTTGAATGGCCAATAAAAGGCTCAGCCCACGAGAATTTATGCCAATGTACTAATTTTCCCATTGCTGCGATGCAGTCTTGCCTTCGTTGGAAAAGAAGGAAAAGGATGGAACTGCACAATTGATAGAGGAACAGCTTCAAGTGCTGAACTTAAAAGAGAAGGAACATGGTGGGATCCAGAAATTAATAAATGAGAAATCAGAAGATCTTGGTTTGAAAGAGAAGCTGCTTGATTCGATCAAAGAGTTGATCAAAGAAAACACTGAAGAACTTGAAATTAAAGAGAAGCAGCAGGAAGCAATGAAGGCATCTATTGTTGTGCGCAGCGCAGATCTCAAAGTGAAAGAGGCAGATTTGGATTTGGATTTGATTGAAAAATCTATCAAAAAGCGTCAGACGGAGCTTCGTTCAGTGCATAAGCAATTGAATTCCTTCCAGAGATCCAAAGATCAGCTTGCCAAAGAACTTGAGTCAAAAGAGGAGGAGCTAAAGTCAGTCAAAAAGAAGCTAAGGTTATATAATGAACACCTTAAGTTGAAAGAGGCGGACTTGCATGCTTGTGAAATTGCCATGAAAGAGCCTGTGCAAAATCCTAACACAAAGGAGAAGCTACTGACCTCAGTCCAAACATCAATAGAAGAATGCAGTAAGGAGCTCAACAAAATGAAGGAACAACATAATTTGGTCAAAAAGTCAATAGTGGAATCGTCCGAGGAACTTAAATCAGAAGAGAAAAACCTTGGTTTGGCAAGAAATTCTGTGAAAGAATGCTGTTATCAGCTTGAATCAAGAAAAGCACAGCTGGAGTCTATTCAAAGAACATCCTGCAAACTCTCCAAAGGGCTTGAAGAAAAGGAGAGACAATTCGATTCACTCAAAATGGCTTTCCAAGAGCACCTGGAAGAATTCCAGGTGAAAGCGACTCAGTTTGAAGAACGTGTAAAGGACTTTAAATTGAAAGAGAAACAGTTTGATTCAATGAAAAGAACAATAGAAGAGAATGTCAAGGAGGTGGAGTTGAAACAGAAACTATTGAATGACTCCCTTCATCTAAGAGTAGTATTAAAGCAACATGAAAATTCATCAGCTGACACTAATTCTATGTCTGTAAGTCTTCAATGCTGTATTCCAAGTGATGGTGCAAATCTGCAGTTGATCTTGAATCAACATTTGATGGTGCATGATTTGGTTCCCAATGAAGTTCGTACAGCTATTCAAAGTTCATCAGAACCAGCAAAGATGGTGTTAGATGCCATGCAAGGATTTTACCCTCCAAGTTTAAACTCGAGGAATGTGAAGTTTGGCATAAATATTATCAGGAGGAGTTGTATTACTTTGTTAAAGCTGTTGTTTAATATCTCACCCATGATCGAGTCTCAAGTAAGAGGAGAAGCAATGAAGCTAGCAGTTGAATGGAGGGCAAAGATATGGGCAATGCCTGAGAACCCTTTAGAGGTCCTGGGGTTTTTGCAACTATTGGCAGCCTTTAAACTGGTCTCCGCTTTCAGTGCTATTGAGCTTCAAAGTCTTCTTGACACTATTAAGGAGCGTGGTCAGGACCCTGAGCTACGACAGGGTCTTGGGATTACAGATAATTTAGCTGGTAAGCTTTGAGCTCTTTCTCCATAACTTTGAACTAATAATTGATCAGATGACAATATTTACAGTTTGTTCGTATAGAGTATACATAAATATGCATCCATATACATACATACATATGTATTTGTGTGTGTGTGTGTGTGTGTGTGTGTGTGTGTGTGTGTGTGTGTGTGTGTACATGTCAGCATAATAGCTATATGCCTTTTTGCCCATAAGGACAGCTAGTTGCCATGACCTTGATGCTCTTTTAATTATGCCGTAGAAATGATACCTATGAATTTCTAGACCTATGTAGTGGCACTGTCCAGTCTCTTCACCAATGCTTTTGGGACAGGGCTATGGGACATGATATCTCTGTTTTTCCCTCAATCAAGCAATGGGGAGTTGCAACAGCTGAAAGTCTTTGATTTGTGAGGGGTTGGTGTTATCCTAACCTTTTGTGTTTTTGTATCCCTTTATCAATTCCAGTCTCAGATATCTGCAGTATGCAGGAGGCATTGAGATCAAATCCCATATTATAATGAGTGATGAAAATTTGAGTTTCTTGTGTTGGGTCTATGTTCTTCTAAAATATGGCTAAAGAAATGGATTCATCTTGCACAAACTCACACTTGGATGGTTTCGTGCCTTGATACTTAAGGATGCACCTTCACCTAATAGTTGTCATATTGCAGTATAGGAATGCGGCACATGTCATCTATCGCTGAGTCCCAATTGTTATTCCTTAATGGTATGTATTTTGCCTGCTTAGGGAGCATGTCACCTGTGTGTTCTTCATCTGCAAATCTCCAATCGAATGCCAACTCTACTGAAGGAATTTTGCAACCAGTCCAATTTGATTGCGTGGGTGAGCTACCTTCAGCACACCACGAAATCTTTGCTGCGCTTATGTTTTCGTCAGACCCAGCAAAGCTTGTGTTGAATGTGATGCGGGGATTTCCAAAATACGAAAACACAAGCTTTGATGCAAGTTCACTGAGTAGCAAAGTTTTTCTGTTGGAGCAGGTAATGGCAATTTCACCAGACATAAGTCCTTGTTTGAAAGAAGAGGCATTGGGACTGGCATTGCTTTGGGAAGCAAAAATGAGATCAGAAACAAAGAATTCAATGGAAGTGTTGGGTTTTTTGCTCTTCTTGGCTATCTATGGATTGGCACCTCATTTCAAAAGAGACCAGATTTTTGGACTGATTGAGATTGTCCTAGAGCACAAAAAGGCTGCTGAAATATGCCAAGTCCTTGGTTTGGTTGATGTCCCTGCTGGTAAATTTTCTGTTGGCGCTCAATAAATTTTTTATTTTTGAACAAAATCTTCGGTTCTTATGTCAGAACTAAATGCCCCATGACTGAATCCAGAGTTCTGGCTGATTACATTGGTAGGTTGTATGCAAATCTTGCCAGTCTCTGGCTGTACTGATCAACCACAGCTGCATGGTAGGATTGACCCACCTTCATCTCCCGTGCAGGGTGATCAAAATGCGTCTCAGGTTGAGCAGTTTAGCAGACCCCATCAGACAATGCCATAGCTAGTAGCTGCTACTGATTCTAACCGTACATGAACCCATCAGCTCGAAATTAGTGACATAGGTTTTCTGCCGTGAGAACACAATCCCTTGTATTAGCTGGCAAAGTTCCTGGACAGATCCTTCTTTTTCTCCTAATCCAGGTCATTTTGGTGCATATTATGTATGGGTGGTGTGAGCCTCCATGTTCTGGATTGCTTGCTTAATGACCGGCTTCATTTTACAGGGATTGTTGTATTGCTGAAGAAGAATGATTTGCTCTATGTTGGTTCGATACAACAGTAAAATCTCTCATAATGTGGGGTTAAGTTTTTATGTATATGTGCTGGAAATTTCGTTGGGAGAAACATTTTAGTTAGTATTTTCAGCTAATTTTTAATCTAAAGAAATAATCATTGTAATTAAATTTATCTTATTTTTCTTTTCAAATTTAAATTTAAATTTAAAATCTATTTAGTAACAGTTCTTACAAATAAATAAAATTAATATATTATATTTGTAATATAACAAATTATATTTGTGATATAATAATAAATTATAAAAAATATTAATTTGACAAAATTTGATAAAATAATTAATAAAAATCTATTTATAGTTATTTAAATCATATTTATTCTTTGGTTTTGTACTTAGAAAATTCATCCATAAAATGTTCTAAAGGCAGAAGGTATTTTAGCTTTTTTTTATTATTTTTATTTTTTCATATTCTCGAGCAATCTTAAAGAAGTACCACCACATATGTGATTAAGAATTTGGGCGCTTTGTCAAAAATGAGTTATGTTTCGAATATGAATAAATTAGATCTCATATCTCACTCCCACATCTCACATCAAATAATAAAAAAGATATGAACGGGTTAGGTCTCACATCTCACATCGAAGGGTAAATATTATACACTTCAATATATTGCCTTTTGCAGAGAGACTAATAACCTCTCGAGACAGCTTATTCTAAAATTCGAACCCACATGGTGAGGGAACACTTGTTCTAAAACTCGAACCCACATGGTGAGGGAACACTCAGTTGTATTTGCAAGATTATTAATTATTTTTGGTACAAAGAGGGTAAAAAGTCAGCTAAGTAGAATATAATCACTAAAATTTGAATATAAAATCAAGAATTTTCAAGACAATTACACTAATTAGTTGTATTAGAAACATTAAATGCAAGATTATTAAATTTAAAAGTGGCCCAATTGGACTCTTAACTTCAACTACTAAAGTTCAAATTCCGATACAAACGAACGAAAAATTTGAAGTTGGTGAGAGAGAATTCATCCCCACCAAGAGCTTTAAGCCCATTGGATGTTTAGTTCGAATATTGAACTCATATATTTATTTGGTGTCTAGAACAGTAATTTTATTCATTCAACAAAAGTCATTTTAATTTATCAATTGAATGCATTTGATAAATTGTAAGATATATTTCTTATGAAAAATTTGTACTTGTCATTTGATTTACGCAATTAATTTTTCATAAACAGCTAAATTTTGCATTAGATATCGACCAGCTCGGGTATGCCTCATTAAAAAAGAAATTCGATCCGAAATAAAACCCGACCCAACATGGCTTAAAAAATTAAAAGTACCAGACTAGACCCCGTTTTAGTAGAAATGTCCTTGGAACAAGCGCAAATACCTCAATTTTCACCCTTTTTTTTTTCCCTTCCCGCTGCGCCCTTTCTTTCTGTTTTTTTCTCTCTTCCTCGAAAATTCTTTCTTGTATATAGAGAAAAGAAATTGAGTGGGATTTGTTTGTTTGCAGTTAGTGGCTTATTGACCTTCTATCTGCAAGTTTCCAAGTTTGGTATGTTAAGTAGGGTACTGTTCTTATGCTCAGTTAATTTTATTTTATTTTATTTTTGTTTCTGTGGGTAACATGTACTTGGAATTCTAAGTTTAGGAACCCCTTTTGCTGGTTGATTACATTTCCTAAACCATGCGATAGAATTTCGTACTTGTGATGTCTGAGACATGTAATAATGAAATCAGTCTGAGATTGTAATAACGGACGAGTCTCTGTCTGCTGGCAGATGTATTTATCTGTAAAGCCCTCCTCTTTTTGAGTTGGAATTATTGTTCATGGGCTTATCTTGGATGCATTATTTACTGTCTGAAAATTTTTGTGAGGTAAACTTCCTTTTTCTTGATATGGGTTTTTTTGTTTTTTTTTTAAATAAAACATGGCCGATGGCTCTCAGGTTTCAGACTAAAATGTTTATGCTCCCTCCTGGGTCCATTGCATTTATTATCAGGACTAGTGGGACTGATTGAATACTTCTAACTGTAAAAGGTCCGGTGCTTCGATTCTCGTCCGTTTCCATTTTGAAGGTCTTTATGCTGGTCGGACAGTGAGGAAGAAGAGGAGGAGGCATCAGTCCGAAGTTTACGGTGCATCCAAGTCGAATTCAAATGAGGATAAGGCCTCAAACTGCTTGGCTGTTAATCATGTATGGGCTGTTCATGATTCAGCAGGTGGCATGCCCAGGTTCCACGCACGGATCTCGTGGAAAGTCTGAGTACACTCACCTGGGTTTTCAAGCTACAGATAAACGTGGTTGGAAGCTAGTCCAGAGAACGAAGATGAGCAAGATTGGCGTGATGGGCAGTTGCCTGTATCTCGCGGAAAGATTGAAAAAGGGGAGAGACTGTATAGGATGAAGGCTCCCTAATTTTCTCACATCAGATGGATCATCAGATGAGTGGAATAAGCGGGGGCACTCATTTCATATATCCTAAGAAGGGTGAAACTTGGGCTCCCTTTTTCAAGGAATGGAATATGAAATGGAGTTCTGAACCAGAAAAGCACGGCCTCCTTTGCCAATTTGAAGTTGCGGAGGTTGTAACTGATTTTATGGAGTATAATGGCATTGGTCTTGCCTAGTTGGGTCAAGTGAGAATTCATTAGCATTCTTAAGCAAACTACTGTATATAATAGTTGTGATCTGTGAACTCAGAGAGAGAGAGAGAGAGAGTTAAAAACTGCTAATCCAACTTTTGTCATTAAGAGCAAAAATTTACGTCCTAATCTCATTTTTCCGTTTAATTATGGGCCAAATTAGAGTTTCATAAAAGTAATTAAAAAGAGAAAATTAAAAAAAGAAAAAAGAAGAAGACCTACATAAATAATCTCAAGGATTGTCTACAATTACTCCCCTCATGTTTTTAAGAAGTTTAAGATATGTTTACAAACTATATTGTATTTATTACACCACTTGACTGGGCCGACCAATCTGAGAGCGACACCAAAAATTAGAGGCGTTTAGGGGCTAAATCGTAATTTCGAAAACGAAATCAAATTAAAATTTTTAATTGGGGGTCCCAAACAAGATTGGAAAAGCGCCGCTACAGAAGAGCCTTTGTAGAAAAGTAGTGAGCCCGCGCCTCTCTGCGCCTCCATTATTTTGCTTCGCCACCGCCATCCAAGTTTAGATCTGGATTGGGGTTTCTGTATGTAGGCTTTGTTTGGAGTCTCGAGGGAATGTTGGCGGGGGAGCGGCAGGAGAAGATTTCGACGGACGCGGCGGGGAAGGAGCTCGGCGAGTTGAGAAGGCAGACTTTTCGCCAGACTCTCAACGAGCTGCACGAAAAGGCGTCTTCGATTCTCTCGCTCACGCTCCAATGGGAGGAAATAGAGAACCACTACGACACGGCTCACGATGCCATGGAGGAGCGCGCGGGGGAACTTACGGCTAGGATTGGAGAGGTTGAGGCGAGAGAAAGGGATCTCAGGGAAGAGAGTGAGCGAACGGAGAATGCGAAGAGAGAGGCTGAGGCAGCGAGGGAGTCTGTGTGTAGGAAGCTGGAATTGCTCGACGCGAGAGAGAGGAAGTTTGAGGAGTTTTTGTTCTCTGTCGAGGAGAGAGCTAAGGTGGTTAGGGCAGCAGAGGACAAGGTCAGTGACAGGTTAGCTGAAATGGAGGCCAAAAAGAATGAATATGAGAGAGTTTTGAGTGAATTGAAGTCGAGGGAGAAAACAGTTGAGGTTTGGAATAGAGAATATGGGTTGAGAGACGAAGATTTTAGAAACCGCGTGAGAGAGCTCGAACTGAATGAGAAGAAATTGCAGGAGTGGCGTAAGGAACTTGAGGAGCAAGCTAGTGGTCATGAATTGAGAGAGAAGAGAATTAATGAAAAGTTGAAGGAACTTGGGGAAAGGGAGGATAACCTGGAGCTGTTTTGTCAATCTGTTGAAAAGAGGGCAGAGAAGATTAGGAAGCGTGAGGAAGAGTTTATTGAGAGTTTGAGAGGGATTGAGGCTAAAGAGAAGCGATGTGAACAATCCCTTGCTGAATTGAAACTGAAAGAGGCAGCGATTGAAGAGCGGTCTAAAGAGATTAGTCTGAAAGATCAATCTTATAGAATGCAATTTAAAGAACTTCAATTGAATCAGAAGAAATTTGAGGATTGGTGCAGCCAACAGAAATTTAAAGACAGGAATGTGGAGGAACGATACAATGAACTTGAGTCGAAGGAGAAGCAAATTGAAGAAGGATTTAGAGAACTTGGCGAAAGAAAGCGGAGGTTGGAGTTCTTCAGTAAGTCCATTGAGGGGAGAGCTGATGAGGTTAGGACAACTGAGGAAAGGCTTGCTAAGAGATTGAGAGAGATTGAGGTGAGAGAGATGCATTGTGAACAATCTCTCAGGGAATCTAAATTGAAAGAGAAAAAAGTCGAAGATTGGTCGAAGGAACTTAGAGTGGAGGATGAGAAACTTAATTCACGGTCCAGAGAACTCAAGTTAAATGAGAAGAAATTTGAGGAATGGCGGATGGAAATCAAATTGAAAGATAAGAAGGTTGAGGAGCGATTTAAGGAGCTTGAGTTGAAAGAGAAGCAACTTGAGGAGGGTTTCAAAGTGCTCAAGCAGAAAGATGAGCACTTTAGAGCACATTTAAGAGAACTTGAAATGAAAGAAAGGAAGTTTGAGGATCAGTGTGAGGAGTTCAGATTGAAAAATAATAAGTTTGAGCAGCAATATAAGGAGCTTGGACTGAAGGAGATGCAAGTTCGAGAACAGGGCCAGGAAGCAGAACTGAAAAACAAGAAGATTTTGGAAAGAGTCGAATATCTTGAACTGAAAGAAAAGGAGCTTGAGGATCAGCGCAAAAACATTGAATTGGAAGGTAAGAAGTTTGCTGAAAGGGTTCAGGAATTTGAATTGACAAAAGTGAAATTTGAAGAACAGCGTAGGGAATTTGATTTGAAGGAGAAACAATTTGTTAGTTCCCATGTGAAGGTTGAGCAACCACATTCTTGTGTAGTCAACGATGCTACAGACAATCCAATGAGTTCCAGTGTCAGTGTGTTGTTGAAAACGGATGGAAAGGCTTTGCAAATGTTCCTAAATGAGCGCGGGAAAGATCATGATTCATTGGAAAATGTAATTGCTGCTCTACAGCAATCAGCAGATCCAGCGAAGCTCGTTTTGGATGCAATGCAAGGCTTTTATCCTCCCCATTTAAAGAATGGAGATGTGGAGTATGAAGAGGGTGTTGTAAGGAGGAGTTGCATCCTCATATTAGAGCAATTGATGAAGATATCCCCTGAAATTAGGCCTCAAGCAGCTGAAGAAGCAATGAAACTTGCTCGTGATTGGATAACAAAAATGAAAGCAACATCTGAGCATTCCCTGGAAGTTTTGGGATTTTTGCTGCTTTTGGCTGTTTACAGATTGGCCTCTGCTTTTGACCCTGACGAGCTCTTTGGTTACTTGATGATTGTTGCTCAACATAGTCAGACTCCTCAATTAATTCATGCCCTTGGTTTTGCTGACAAGATCAATGGTACGATTCTTATTTGTTGGCTAGATATTTATTGGTTTCTGCTATGGATTTGGTATGTTTGCTATTTGTCATTTTTCTTTTCATGTCCTGGATAGGTAGGACAAATAATTTTGAGCAACTCCATTAAATCATAAGAAATAACATTACTAAGCAAATAAACCGTCTAGCTATAAACATGTGAAGGTGACAATATATGTGCATCTTAAGAAAATATTGGCAGTAGGGATAGGCAATCCTGATGTGCTGCATTCCTATCCGTCAAACTGTCTTGGATTTGCATTTATTTATTTATTTGCTGATAAAGAATAGGATATCCACTTACTTGTTTCTTAAAAGTAAGAAGATGATGAAGGGGAAAAAAAAAAGTCACACATAATGTTTCAGTGTCATGGGTAACATTCTGGCTTTACCATATGAGCCCGTTGCTGAATTCCTTTGTGCATGTCAAAATGATGACTAAACCCCTGGTGTGATTCTCTTTTCTTCTTGTTCTTTCCAGCATCATGGGCTGTTAGGGACAAAACATAAATCTTCCTCTTTTTTAAGGTTTTCTAACATTTTCCTGAAGTATACATTTTATTTGAAAGATGACCCTTGACATGGAAATTTTAGTGATCTCATGTTGCTTGTTTAATTTTTTCCCGATGTAAGTGATTTTATGTCAACTTTACTTTGAGGATTGTTGGCATATATGTACCTTTTAACTCTAGATCACAAAAGTTTGAATAGGTAGGTCAGCACATATATTTTTTCATGTCGACTTTATTTGTTTCCATATTGGGGCAACCATTGTTTGAGTTTCTGATAGTTGCGCTTTGTTGTAATGGTTAAGGGATTGGTTGCTTCCATCATATTAACATGCCTATTGCTTGACCTCTGAAATATGTCAGGATGAAGAAAATTCTTGTTTGTGATCTCTTACTTTCTTATGCTTTTCCCATTTTATTCATTTTTTTATTGGCAATTGTGCAACTCATACTTTGTTGTGTAATAGGTTTTATTGAGAGTCTCGTTGGAAAAGCAGAGCACATGGAAGCTATTGAATTGATCTATGCGTTTAATCTGGTTAAAGATTTCCCTCCTGAGGCCCTCTTGAAGGATCATCTAAAGCACCACAGGGGTGAATATAGATTGGTTTGTAAAAAGAAACACAAGAAGTCACCAGAAGAACAGGTAGGTTCCCTACTTTTGGTTTGTTAATGCTTACTTTCCAGCGTGTAATTTGTATGCTTAAAAAATTTTGTTGACAGATGGATGCAACAAATAAAAGGATTGCTGCTATGAAGGCTGCGATCAAATGCATTGGAGATCACGGGCTCGAATCTGCATGTCCACCACAGTGCCTACGAGAAGCCATTGTTCTTCTTGAGAAACAGAAGGCTTTACTCCTAGATCAAAATAAGATGTGTTCCGATTTGAATTTCGCCAGTTCCCACCCTGATCACAAGCCGGTGTCCAGCACAGCTCCTTCCACTTCCTCCCCAAGTACTTCACTGCCTTCTAGCAGCAACCGTAAGACTCGTTCACAGGAGCGGAGTGGCAATAAGCGACGCCGGGTATCATCAGGAGAATCCCAACAGGCATCTTTTCGTTCAACTCCCAATACTCGCTCTACAAGGCCCTATCATCGGCGGCCATTGAGATTATTTAGGACCCAAGGTGCACCATATCTTGTTGCATCAGCCGGACCACATGGTTTGGCTGGTTACCCTCCAGTAAATATCCGTAGGAGCTGTGATTATAACAGTGCTAATCCATATCATCCATGGAATTCACTTTATGATGGGCCAATGCGCCTCTGATGATGTCATGGGTTCACCTAGTTATAGTCCAGCCTGTGCTTCTGGTCACTATAATTTATTGCCAACTTGAGGCGCTCAAAGTTTTATTACCTCTCTCGCATCTGTTTTTGGTCCCTCAGCGAGAGTTAAGTTAGGCCAGGTTGTACATATAGATGTCACCGGAGGGACTTGCTAAGAATTTTATTTGCTGCAGAGAGGGTTATTTGCTTTTGCTATAGCTTGTACTCTCCTATTGCTTTCTGTTTTCTTGTTGGTGTTAATTTTAGTCTGTCTTGAAACTGAATGAACCTCTCCCATTGGCAAATTACCCTGAAAGTCAGGCCTTTGCAGAGCAGCCCCACCCCCCCCCCGGGGGGGTTTATTCTTCTCCTCTTTCTTTTGAGATAGACGCCGTGGTTGGGCTGACTTGTACCGTAGGATGATACGGCAAACATCTGAGATCACGTCTTACGGTTCTATGCATCATTTATTAAAGCTATAGCAGTGCCGAGTTCTTTTAAGTTGATCAGTTCAATTTCAGCCTGTCTAATAAAGCCACGTATTTCCATTTGCCTTTTTCAGTCCAACTTGTTAAGCAACCATTGCAGTGGCTTTACTTAATGCATGGGTTAGGATAGGATGGCCTTTGGGCAGCATCGAGTTGATTAAAAAATGCCTCTTGAGATCTTTAGATCGAATGTGGATGTCATCTTGTGGAAACTCTGAGTGGAAAATGGAATAGGATATTGGTCCATGTCTAAAATTTGTTAGAGCGCAATAATTTTAGTATAACTATTAAAATTTAATTTGCTCACTTAATTAACTCTGATTGAAGTTATGATATAATAATAAAAAATATACACATAAATAATATAAATTTAATTTTTATTTAAATATTAATTTATTAATAGTTTAAGAATACAGATATTTAATTATTTAATTTTTATTTAAATATTAAATTTTAATTAATAATAAATTTAAATTAATTTCAACAAAATTAACTTTCACTAGGTCCCCTGCAGACTCGTTCGAAGCAGGTTGAATTGAGCATAAATCGCATGAATAGTGCATGAAATTCGAAAAATTTTGAACAAAAGGGAAGAAAAAATGGGGGCAACCAAAACTAAAGGGAGAAACTCATTATTAGATTTTGATAAAATTAGAGACAAATTTACGTTATTTAATTATAATTATTAATTATATATTTATGATATTAATTTATTAATTTTAATTATATGACTAAAAAAATTAAAAAACTATATAATTAATAAATACAATTATAAAGTCACACTTAATTCTCGCATTTAATACTCCCATGTCCACAACTTCTTCGCAAATATTTTGGAAGCCGCAAGAACTGACGACGAATGGGTCACGATACTGACAGATAAAGAATGAAGCCATTGTACGAGAAAACGATGACCCGACAGAAGTTATCAGTGGAAACCTAACCGTTGGATTTGGACTCGACCGACGGCTCATATCAGTCTATGAAACCAACACGCCACTGCTGCTGGTCCGGTCCACACGGGTCCCACCAGATGCTGATATCCACCGGTCCAACAAGCCAGCGCGCCCCCACCTGCCCAACCCCTCTCCCCGGGCGCCGCCTCCACTGCAACACTCCAACCTTGGCCTACCAACCACATCGTACACTGACGGCGACACTAGAAGCATGTGACGTGGCCTACACATCTCCCCTGCTCCTCCTGCCGGTGCCCCAAATTCTCCGCTGAACCCTTTTTCTTGGTTGCCAAATTGTTTTATCTCCTGCAAAATGACTCTGGGATCATCATTAAATTTTAGTAATTTTAATGTTAATATTAAATAATTATACATAAATTTATAATTTTATTAAATTATAAAAATATCATATAATAATAATAATTAAAAAATACGTAATAATACATAAAATTTTATTTATTAATTATATGACAAAAATTTATTTTTATATTTATTAATTATACAATGAATTGAGGTATTTAACTCTTTATATATTATATAGTAATAATATTTATTTTTAATTTAATATATATATTATAATAAATAAAATTTAATTATTTAAATTTTATTTAAAAATTAACTTATAATTTGTAATAAATATAAATTAGTTTCAATATTTCTTACCTACTGCACCAACCACCAACCAAAGGCAGGCAAGACCACCACTTGCGGGCAATTTCACTGAAAATTGGCTTCCAAATAATGCAATCCCCGACCTTTTTCTTGCCTTTTATGTCCATGCGAGCATTATTATTATTATTATTATTATTATTATTATTATTATTATTATTATTATATACTTTTTTTTACGATGAAAAGGCAAGTTTGAGATTGTTAACACATGCCTACCTGCCTACCATCGCGACTTTTAACTTAAAACATATATTATTATCATTAAACTAACTATCCTAGTTCACAGGTGTGTTTTTGTTAATTTTATCAAAATTAAAAAAAAAAAAAAGAAAAAAACTCGAGCAAAGTGCCACCAACTCACTCCCAAGAAAGATTCCCGGCCTTTGACCAACATAAACTTCCCACCAAAACTGTTAACCGTGGATCCTTTCAGCGAGTATGCTTTACAGTTCAAACCTGACAACTACTCTAATTATTTTCTATTTTTTAAAAAAAATAATAAAATTGGGATTCAAGTTGGTACTTTAATTTCTTGCTTCAAATGGGCACTACTACAAGTCACACTACTCACCAAACCTTATCCGAATTCTTCTGCTATATGTAGTAGTTTCTACCCCAGTTGAGGACATTGCCTAGTTTATTTCCATTCTATCTGGGTTTGTTGGGTATTTTAATTGCTTCTTGTCCTAATTGTGTTTCAGTTCTTCTCAATCAACCCCCAACAATTCCATTTTTTCTGCAGTCTTTCGTTCATAGGCACAGTTAATTTATTCTCGTGTTACGCCTACATTTCTTGGGTCATTATTCGTTTCTGTTAGCTTTAATTCATTATCTTTCACTTCTGCCTCAAAGATCATTTCTTTTTGTTGTTTATTTGGCCTTATGGGTAGTGTTGGTGTGGTGACTGGTTCTACTTTGGTTTGTACGCCGCTGATGGCTCAATCAGTTGAACAATTGATGAGTGATATGTACCATGCAAAGGCACAAGGTGCTGATGTTGTTGAGGTCAGTTTGGATCATATCAAGAACTTCCAGCCTCTCCAGGACCTGGAAACTATCCTCAGAAACAAGCCTTTGCCAGTGATCATTGTGTATAGGTAATTCCTGTCATTGTTCTGTTTCTGTTAATACATTTTCCTCATCTGGCAATGGTATTATATAATAAGATTTTGTGGGTGTTTGTCCAGTTGTCCTAAGGCCAGCCGCGATATTTCATTCCATGACTTAAAGATGGAAATGGGATACGAATGGAATATGGCTCGTTGAAACATCCCAAGTAGTATAGTTGGTGATTTAGTTTATTTTACTTTTATTAATTTTGAGTTTAAATTTCTCCATACAGAGACTAAACTGAAGAGACTTAATTGAAAGACATAAATTCAATAATATTTATGTATTAAATTCACTTATAAGATAAATTAAATAAAATTATTAATGAATAATTTTTATTTTTGATCAATGAATGTGAGAACCGACATTTTTCTTTCCTCGGGAAGAGGATAGCGACCCATTTTGTGAGAGATGTAGGGTCCAGTTGTTAAATTTTTCTGGCTTTAAATATAATCATTTTGTCGTGTTCGCCTTTTTTTTTTTTAATTTTTGGGAATAGAACATAGGCATGATGGAGGGCTCCAAATTTTTGAAGTGGGTGAGGGGAGTCCCCATCGCGACTGACTTTTTGATTGATTCCAACAGTGAATGAAGGTCCTGTAACTCTGCTATTTGTGAATACACATGCTGTGTAGTAGAAGGTACAAAGCAATAATAAGAACATTAGGATCAGCTGCTGGTCCGTAAATAATTTTAAAGGGGGCCCAAAGTCCAATGATAAGCTGCAATTGTTTACATAACTCAAGATAGGATGCCAAGTTCAGGCCAGAACTTTGATAGCTATTTGACTGATTACTAAAAGATTAAAAAGTTGCATATAAGCCTATTAAAGCAGCTGTAGAGATTACGACATCAAGTCTTATGGTATGACCGATGGATTTTTTGGAGGAACACTTGTGTGGACGCCTGCAGACATGTGTAGATGCACTTGCGAGCACGTTCGAGTATTGTTTCTATTCTTCTTGATCAATCAGGAGCACTTTTTTTTGTTTTTTTGGTTACTAAAGGAACGTTAAATGTTTATCATAACATGAGAGTGTTTAGACCGTAAAAGATAGGTGTAGTCGTGTAAAGCTTCAATATGAATGTTTTGATGCAGAAACTAAAAGCCTGAATTCCTTTCATGTCAAATGCTATGCAATGCCAGGCCAAAGTGGGAAGGAGGTCAGTATGAAGGAGAGGAGCAGAAAAGGGTGGAAGCACTTCTACTAGCTCATGAACTGGGAGCTGATTATGTTGATTTTGAACTCAAGGTAGTGTTTAAAATTCCTTTTTGACATTGGAGGTTGCTAACGATGTAAAGAACCGATTTGAAGTTCTCTGCAGTTTTTCCTGCCTTTAGACAATTTGATTTCTCTCTAAGAACTGCAACCAAGAGCTAGTTTAATGCACAGTGAAGCACTCGTTTTGTTAAAATTTTCATGCAGCAAATCACGAAGCAGTTGAACCTGTACTACCATTTGCTGGTGTAAGACAAACTGTGATTTATTTGCTGATTCTTGGTTAGCTATATCTAGCTTCTACTTCAATTGTCAACAACATTTGTAAGCTGTTGATTTTTAGATGCCAAATTTCAGTTTATTCCACTTGTAAAATCATTTTTGTGCAGCTAAAAAGTTACTCCATATATTGCATTGTGTTCAAAACTCAAATTTCAGTTTATGGCATAAAAAATGCCAAGGTAGACTTCCATGTTTATTCATTTATGCTTTAATAGGGGAATGTTATTCCATACTGAATGTCTAGGAACGCAGGTACCGACAACTTTTGAACTGGCTTGTTGGTCAACAGTAGATTCACTTTAGACTCCTTATCTTGTATAAGTAGCCATTGATCATCAATTTCTCTATCAAAGTTACTGTGATGTGAATGCTTAACATTGCGCATTGCTGTCCACCCGGTCTTACTTCCATCACATGATCACCTAGGTGGCTTCTGATCTGATGGGGCAACTTAAAACAAGGCGGTGTCCTGGTGGGCAAGTTATTGTATCACATTATCTGAATGGTGAAACTCCATCAAAAGAAAATCTGAGCGACATTGTTTCTTGCATGCAAGCAAGTGGAGCAGATATCATAAGACTCGTCTCGAATGCAAGTGATATTACAGAAATGGAAAGAATTTTCCACTTGGTCGCACATTGTCAGGTATTGTATTAAAACTTTATGGCTGTTCACATGAACCAGATGACAAACATCTACACTGGGCAGCCACAACTTGCCTAGATGTGTCTTTGTCTCGTGTATGGATCGTATATGAATCAAGATCTTGATAAAATATTAGGAAGTTCAGAAAGTAGTTATTGGTTGTTATTCCCAGAGATTCTGAATCCAATAAAGATTCGTGTGTGATCCAATTCTGACAAAATGTGGATGTAATGCCACTATCAAACATCAAATAGTCATACCTTCGGAATGTCGGTTGGCTGAGTTTTGACGGAACAGTTCTGGTCTTTGCTGTTATCTGCAGGTACCAATTATTGCATACTCTGTAGGGGAAAGAGGCCTCATAAGCCAGGTATTGGGCCCAAAATTTGGGTGTGCTTTAGTCTACGGATCCATGGAAGGACATCCGATTCCTGGTCTGCCTCCTTTAGATAGCTTTAGAGAAGCCTACAAGGTCGAGAGCATAAATTCAGAGACCAAAGTCTTTGGGCTTATTTCCAAACCAGTCGGCCACAGCAAAGGCCCCATCTTGCACAACCCTACCTTCAGATATGTCAACTACAATGGAATTTATGTCCCAATGTTTGTTGATAATCTCAAGGAATTCTTCGGGGTCTACTCAAGCCCCGACTTTGCTGGCTTTAGGTAAGCTCTATGCATGCCCTTTTATACCCAATTGTAGAAGTTGACAAGCACCAATCATGTTAAACAGTTTTCTTTTAGATTTTTCTGTATTGGCCCCATTTGAGAAATTCAGATCTATTGATAAATTATTTCCACTGGATAAATTTGAAAAGTTGGTATTACATGCTACACGCTACGCATCATAATTGTTAACAGGCCTGACTCTATCATTTTTGGGAATCATATGATGGCTAGCTTGCAAATTCTCATTTTGCTCATCCTGTTAAATGCAGTGTTGGCATCCCATACAAGGAAGCAGTAATTGAGTTTTGCGACGAAGTTGTTCCACTTGCTAAGGTTGAGTTAACCATCCCGCAAAAACATTTTGCATATGAAGTTTTGATAGATAGAGAAATTTGCAATAATCTCGGTGACCATGGTCATCTTTTGTCATGTCTTGTAGTTATGATTGCAGAGCTGTATATAGTCTCATTTACTAATTACATTTGCATACTTCATCAGTCTATAGGTGCTGTTAATACTATCATAAGGAGGCCTAGTGATGGGAAGCTGATAGGTTACAATACAGACTGCGAGGCTTCGATAACTGCTATTGAAGATGCTTTGAAAGGTAGAGACTTCAATAATTCGACCTCATCGATGTATTTTTCTCCTCGACAGTTGATCAAACCAGTGATTCCGTATGATTCATGAGTATTACAGATCATGGATACAGCAATGGTGCAGAATCTTTCAGTTCACCGTTGGCAGGGAAACAGTTTGTGCTAGTTGGTGCTGGAGGTGCAGGAAGAGCCCTTGCTTTTGGTGCTAAAAGCAGGGGAGCTCGTGTAATCATTTTTGACATTGATTTCGGTAATCATTCATTTTCTTTTAACCTTTATGCAGCACTATTTAGTGACTCTATGAACTGGAAGATGGAGTGAAAGAGTATCTAAGACCCCCCCCCCTTTTTTTCTGTATTTCTTGTTTCTGTCCCCATAGAGAGAGCAAAATCCCTTGCTCGTGCTGTATCCGGTGAAGCTCAGCAATACAGAAATTTAGTTCATTTCCAGCCAGGGAACAAAGCAATCCTTGCAAATGCAACACCAGTAGGAATGCATCCAAATACTGATCGAATAACAGTGGCCAAGGTTCTCTATCCTTGCTGTGCAAATAAAGCAATTTTCAGTTGGGCTTCATTATTAAAACTTTTTCTTTTTTTCTTTTCTTTGTTTTTCTCAGGAAACCTTGGGGAGCTACCAGGTGGTCTTCGATGCTGTCTACACACCTAGAAAGACCAGACTATTGAAAGATGCGGAAGCTGCAGGAGCAACCATAGTTAGCGGAGTTGAAATGTTTCTCAGACAAGCCATTGGTCAGTTTACCCTCTTCACTGGCGAACAAGGTACTTACTTCTATCTAATTCCTCCTCTTTCACATTTTTCCCAAAACGTGCCATACAGCCTCTAGAACAAATTTGGTGTTATCGTTCTTCCTCAAAGTTGCATCCTTCCTGCGAATAAAACCGTAAAAAGAAAGCCGCTCCCAAATATACATCACAAAGTCTCAGAAAAGAGTTGCATCCTTCATTAGGCATGGATTCAGTTGGTTCATAGCTATCAATGCCTTGATTTCAACGTATGTTGGTTCTGTCTGTTTTGCAGCTCCAAAAGATTTTATGCGGGAGATTGTTTTAGCCAAGTTCTGATGCATTGAGCCACGCATTATCAATTGTAAATGGATATAGGGGCATTAAAGGTTCCTTCGGCCAGCCAAATGTATCGAATGAGATGCAATTCTCGAGCAACAGCCCGGTGCAAACCATCATCTTATGGGATCAGAAAGAAAGAAGTGGGGTGGCGGGGTTCCATGGACATGTAATTAATAATTCAATGTTATGAACTATTCATGTGAAAACAAACCAAATGTTTTATAAGCATGGTGCGGACGTGCACTTGTTCTGGTGGATTATAGTAGCCCCACTAAAACAGACCCTACAAATGCATTTCTTAACAAGTTCAATGACCGAGAAAGAAACGAAGAATTAGAAAGAAAGCACTTGTAATGAACAAATCAGCAAAGTGAAAAAGCTGGCAGGCAAAGACGAGGAGCCAGAAGAATCATGAACGTCTTACAAAATAAAAAAATCAATAATTTTTTTAAAAATAATGTTTTTTTTTTCAAAAAATTTTATTTTATTTTTTGCAAGAAAAATTCACATTCACACGTCAATTTATCTTTAATTCGTTTATGACCCTTTTTCTCGGCTTACTAAATATTTTGACTACTTTTCTCTGCCTGCGATCAGCAAACGTTAGTTTCATCTTTAGTTCAAGTGCCCCCACATTGTCTGGAGGACTCCGGCCCACCTTTCCAGACCAAAAAAGAAAAACATTATTTTGAGGGGGCTGGCTGGCTGGCTTGCTTGAGGTTGGGGAAAAGATGCAACATTTCAATACTCCCGCAGTTTTAACCCCATCGGATGGGCTCAACCTGGTCCCCTGGCCTAGCCTGACCTCCTGGACGATAGCTTCAGCACATTTGGGTTTTTTAGATGACCCATGATTCGACCAGTGCAATGCAATTCAGCCTTAGGCCAGACAACATGCAAAGGGCTATACCAAAGCCCAAGGACTTGCAATTCTGAGAGAACCAGGAAGGAAACACACTTATGTCCAAGACCACAAAAACAACCAAAAAAAAAAAAAAAACAGAGAGAGAGATTGAGAGTGTTAAGAAATTAGGGTCTTTATTAATTAATTGGGGTTTCTTATTTGGTAAAAGGTGGATTAATTAACTAGGAATTAGTAGTTTTTTTTTTAATCTTATTCAGGCCAGTGGGTTAGACCTAAACTTCATGTTGGGATTTGATTCGCTTGACCCACTAAATATTTTATCATATATGGATTTATTTCCTATGGCAAGTGACTGATGCAACTCTCTCTTAAATGAAATTCACACACACACACACATATATATTATTTTTTTTAAATGATATAAATTAAGTTGAAATTGCATGTAAAAATGTTCCAATTTAACAGAGAAATTGTCGCTGTTGTTTGTCAAGAACTTATAAAATTGTCTGTCTCCCCCCTCCAAAAAAAAAACTTCTAAAATTGTCGGGGGTGTTATTTCACTCGGCAAGATTAACTAAAAAAAAAAAAACATTATTTCTGTCTTTTAGTACGTTGGATGTTTAGTAATTTTTGACACGTGACAAAGAATCACAAAACAATTCGGTGTAACGAAATTTAATCGAATGGTCTCTCACTCTTATTTTACTCATTCCAATTTCCAATTCCTCGGTTCATATCTCCACCAGAAGCCTAACAAAATGATTAGTTTATGCTAAAATTTTCAAATCCGCATGTTCCAAGTCCCTCGACTGTGTTGAACCAAAAGTGAATTTTTATTTTTTATTTATTATTGGATCTGATCTGCCTGAATATTGAGTAAGATTTTATATATTCACTCAGCCTAGCTTACTCTAGGGGAACAAATTAAGAAAAAAAAAAAAAACAAAAGGACTTTCTGATCCTTTTCATTACCTGACCCACCTAGTGGTTTTATTAATGGGATGCTTACTGTTATGCACCAAAGCCTGCTGTCATTCATCCTTTGTAATAATTATAATTATTATTATTAGTGGATTTTTTTTAGTCAAATAAAATTATATTTACAGCTAATTAATAAAATTATTTAACGGGCCAAATAAGGTAGGGTTAAATTAGACAATCAAACCCAATTCTCTTTAAAAAAAAAAAGTTAAATCAGAATTATGATAATAAAATATTGTTAAAAAAATCAAAAAGCAAAAGGAAGAAACATGTGGGAACAAAGAAGAAAAAAAAAAAAACAAACAAAAAAGTCTAAAATTTTCACTTTTGGAGCAAAGCACAAATTTCTTTCCCTCCCCAAAATTGTCGCTTTTTTTATTTATTTTATTTTTTATAATTTTTTACTCTCCTTCTTCCCGCTGCGCTTTCCCTCTCGGGGGAGATTTCTCTAACGTACGGACAAGTGAGTGACCGACCTGTTCATTTTTCTGGAAACTTCTCTCTCTCTCTGTCTCTCTCTCTCTCTCTCTCTCTCTCTCTCTCTCTCTCTAGGGCTTTTCTTTTGCATTTTGTGCATACAGTGGGATTGGATTTCCTTCGCGAAAGATCATCGATTTTTTTCTTGTCTTGTGGCTAAATACCCATCTCCATTCTCAGTCTAGGTTTTGTTTTTGTTTTTGTCTCTTTTTTTGGTGCGATTTTTTTTTTTTTTTCCTTTTGGGTTTCGTGGTAAGAAAATAGCAAAGGGCAAACGCACTTTGTTTCTGTAGTGGTTGTGTTTTTGTTTTTTTTAATTTTTTCGTCAAGAATGTGTAGTGTTTCTTTTAATTTCGATTGGGGTTTTGATTAAATTGAATATCTATTTGATTCTGGCTAGTGTATTTTATTTGCACGAGGATGTGTTTGTTTGGACTGCTTATTCCTTGCCCTGTAATTTTGTAAACATGTTTGGTGTGTGTAGTTGTACTGCTGTTATGCTTTTAGCTAGTTTTAGTTGATTTATTTTTCTGGGTATGATGTACTTGGAATTTTTAAAATTAGTAAAACCAAGTTTTTTCTTCTCTTTTATTGGGTGTTTCATTGCTTTTTGTAGACCATGCAGGATAGTTGGAATTATTGCTCATTGGCTTCTCCTCCATTGAATATTTGTTGTTGAAAATTTTTGTAAGTTTTTATTTTCCTGATAGTTGGCAAATGGTTCTGATATGTGAAATATTGATATGGTTTTCAGGTTTCATACTTTAAACTCTATGCTCCCAGGTCCAGCCTGTTGTCTGGCCTAGGGTGTTTGCTTGGATAGTTTTAATTACAAGAGTGCAGTGGCTTGGTTCTCATCTGTTTCCGTTTTGAGGAGCTTCAGGTTGGACAGGTTAGTAGTGTTTTTGATTCACTTCTTTTTTTAAAATGGAGCTTTTGATGCAATCCTGGCAGGCACTTTACTTGTTCAAAAGTTAAGAATAGATCTTCTTGGCTTGTATTGATGCAGGGAGTGCAATTTGGAGGATTATTAAGTTGGGCTAGGTAGGAAAATACTAACTCATGCATATCGACCAACCATGGAATGTAACAAAGAGGAGGCTATGAGGGCAAAGGAAATAGCAGAAAGGAGAATGCAGAATGGAGATTTTGATGGTGCACGGAGGATTGCTAAAAAAGCGCAACAACTTTATCCTGAGATTGACAACATTGCCCAATTGTTACTGGTCTGTGAGGTTCATTGTTCTGCCCAAAACAAAGTAAATGGGTCTGAAATGGACTGGTATGGTGTTCTCCAGATTGAACAATTTTCTGAGGAGTCTGTCATTAAAAAGCAGTACAAAAGGCTGGCACTCTCACTTCATCCAGACAAGAATAAGTTTGCAGGTGCAGAGGCTGCTTTCAAGCTTATAGGTGAAGCAAATAGGGTTCTTACAGATGCAACCAAGCGTAATTCATACGATATGAAGCTAAGAGGTCTAAGGAGACCTGTTGTAGTGAAGTCAGCACCCCATAAATCAAGTAAGGACTCTGATGCTAAGAAGCAGAATGGATCGGCAAACAGAGTTACTATTCCTCCAGTTTCGAAGTATGAGACCTCACATACTCATCAACAACCATTTCAGCCAACATTCTGGACATGCTGCTCGTCTTGTCATATGAGGTACCAATACTATCACGAGCTTCGAAATAGGGTGTTGCTTTGTCAAAATTGCAAGCAGAATTTCATTGCCCAGGATTTTGGTGTTCATGGTATGCCACCTGTATCCTCCGGGAGTCAATTTGTTAATGGAACTCATGGGCCCAGTAGTGTTGCAATGCAAAATGGCGGTGCAAAGCCTGCTAATGTGAGTTCTGTGGATGGTTTTACTGGGTTGGACCCAATGCTTGGAGCAAAAAGGCCTGTTGATGCTGGTCGGAGTTCTAAACTCGAAGAGACAAAAACACAAAGTGCTGTAAAACCCAAGGATGTGGATGGGGAAGCTCAGAATGGTTGCTCAGTTCCCAAGCCCGATGCAACAAAATCCAAGGATTCAGGAGCTTCAAAATTTGGAAACAGAAAGAGAGGAAGGAAGTTTGTACCAGAATCGAGTGCTAATCATGAGATAGACAGGAGTGAAAGTGAAGACAATGTTGTTTCGCAAGAAAATAGTGGATATGCTTTTGCACAGAATTCTGCAGCCAGTGGAGCTCATCAACCCAGGAGATCTTCAAGGCAGAAGCAGCATGTTACTTACAAGGAAAACTTAAGAGATGATGACAACTCTGTTTCTCCTGCCAAAAAAAGATGGAGGGAGAATGGAGTATTGGATGGCCCTGTGGAGGAGATGAAAGAACGTGTCACCGGTGCAGCAGCCAAAGAGGAACATTCTGGTGCTTCTGCTGCAGCAGCAGCAGATGAGGGAAGGAAAAAGGTCAAACAAAAAGCAACTTCCAGTCTCGAAGAAAGCTCTTCAAACAAGAAAAGTAAGGCTGTTGATAATAAGGAAAAGGGGCAAGAGGTATCCATGTCAGATAAATATGACAAAAATGCAAAAGTTTATGACGGACCCAAATCAGAACCAAATGAAGAACCAAGGACCCTTGAATGTCCTGATCCAGATTTTAGCGAGTTTGATAAAGATAAGGATGAAGACTGTTTTGCTGTTAATCAGTTATGGGCTGTTTATGACAATGCTGATGGCATGCCAAGGTTCTATGCTTGGATCAAGAAAGTACACTCACCTGGGTTCAAGCTACAGATAACTTGGTTGGAAGCCAGTCCAGAAAATGAATATGAGCAAGATTGGTGTGATGGGGAGTTGCCTGTATCTTGTGGAAAGTTTGAAAGAGGGGAGACTTTATACGCTGAAGACCTTCAAATGTTCTCTCATCAGATGCATCGCACAAGTGGAATAAGCAGAGGCACTTATTTTGTCTATCCTAAGAAGGGCGAAACTTGGGCTCTTTTTAAAGATTGGGATGTGGGATGGAGTTCCCAACCGGATAAGCATAGGCCTCCTTACCAATATGAAATTGTGGAGATTGTGACAGATTTTTCAAAGGATACTGGTATTGGGGTTGCTTACCTGGGTAAAGTGAGAGGATTCATTAGCATTTTTATGCAAACTGCTTCTAATGGAGTTCTCTCACTTTGCATACCTCCGGGTGAACTTTTCAGATTTTCACATCGGATCCCTTCTTTTAGAATGACTGGTAAGGAAGGAGTAGGTGTCCCAGCAGGGTCCTTTGAGCTTGATCCTGCCTCTCTGCCTAGCTATCTGTTAACCCGGGGTGAACCTGGTGACACAGAGATGAAAAATGAGGACATTGAGGCAAGTTGTTTGGACTCTAAACCAACAAAAAATGAAGTGAAGACCACTGCGCATTCTGAAAAGATTTGCACACCAAAGAAGAATGGGAGTGATCCTAGAAGAGGGACCTCAATACTTAGAAGATCTCCGAGAGGATGTAATGGCCCACACAAGAATGATGCTCAAATTGATGCCGACCAATGTGGAAAAGAGAATGCTGACAATGTTGTGAGTCCGGGCAACCTCAATTGCCCAGAAGGAATTAATGCTTCTTTGCAAACTAGTGAGAGAATCAAAACCCCAAAGAAACGGAGAAAGAGTGACCTTATAGCAGAGTCTTTACAACCCAGAAGATCTCTGAGGGACTTCAGTAAGAAAAGCAGTAATGTTAATGGAAACCAGTCTACGATTGGTGGGGATACCGATAAGTTTCAAGGTTCCGAAAGCTGTGGTAGGATGGATTCACCTACAAAGGATGGAAGTTCAACTGGTCTCACTAAAAGCCGCATGGGGTCAGGTCGAATGGCTATTGAACTGGCCATGCACGATTTCCAGAAGGAAAAATCAATTGAAAATTTTCAGCTTGACCAAATATGGGCTCTGTACAGTGGTAAAGATGGCATGCCAAGGGATTATGCTCAAGTTAAGAAGATTGAATCTGCTCCTCATTTCAGATTGCACGTGGCAATGCTCAAATCATGCTCACCACCAAAATATGCGACACAGTCTGTTTGTTATGGGGCGTTCAGAGTTAAAAACAGTAAAATGAAAGTTGTATCTCTTGCCGAGTTTTCTCATCAGTTGAAACCTGAAATTACCAGGAAGAATAGGTTTGAAATTTATCCAAGAAAAGGAGAGGTTTGGGCCATGTACAAGAACTGGAATTCTGTGTCAACATGTGCAGGCCAGGGCGGCGACGAATTTGATGTGGTTGAAGTGCTGGAAGATACCAACCAGGGTGTTAAAGTTGTAGTTTTGATGCATATTGATGGATCAAAACCTTTTTACAGGGCTCCAAGAAGCGGAAGAACAAAAGCCGGTGTCATGGATATTCCAGAGTCCGAGCTTGGTAGATTTTCGCATCAGTGTTGTGCTTTCCTGCACTTGGGAGACAAGGATCCTGTGCTAAACCGCATCTGGGAGCTTGATTCTTCGTCGATTACTGGAAATGTGATTATGATAGATTGAGTAGGCAACGTAGTGCATTCTGTAGCCTCTGGATTTCTCCTTGTACTGCTGAAAAAGTCTCTCTCCCCCACTCCTGGGTGAAAGTGAAAATGAATTTAGTTGGAACTCCTAGATATTTTTCTCTCCTTCCCCCGCGAACTACTCTGTTCAATTTCTGATGTTTTTTTCTTGCGTGCCCCCGATGCAACTCCTTTAAAGAGTTGTCGAAGGGCTTGATTCCCTCTTTCTTTAAGTTTTATTTTGGATGTCTTCTACGTCGATGATCCAATAGCTCTAGTGGTATGATTCTCATCTTGAATGCAAACGAGGTAATTCTCGGATTGTCCCATTTTCGGTTTTTCAACAGATGCTATTTTACCGTTTGTCGAGTAGGTTCAAATTGCTTTAATTCAGTTAATAATTCATATTCCCTCTCTAGGATCAGTCAGTTAATAATTCAATATGGCTTGCTCTAATTCACTTAATAATTCAGTGTATTCTCTCTCTAGGTTTAATATATTCTATGTCTAGGTTGTTTTCTCTCCACTCAAATTCAATCTTTCTTTTCTCTGAGTAACTTCGAATCGTGTCTCCGGATCTTGAAGCGGGTTTCCTGTTTGGGAAGAAATTCTGCTGAGCTCCGTTTGCTTGCCGAGAAAAAACTAGTGAGAAAGAAATAAAAATAAAGGTGAATAGAATACGTTTTCCTTATAATCAATTTCTATTGTCATGGGAAAAAAAAAAATAATAATGATATGAATTTATGTATTTGGTTGCTTTACTTTGATCTTTCTATGTAATGTTTACTCTGTAAGTATCTTTGATTATTGGGAAAATTGTGGATAGAGGAGTTTGATTTTAGAGATCTGTAATAATGATTTTTTTTGTTATAATTATGTCTGAAGAATGGATAAAGGTGGCATAGCTAATGCAATAAAAGCAAATTGCACTTCAGCATGTAGCTCTGTACCGGATGCTTCCTAGTGCAGAGAGGATAGCCTATTGGGAAAATCCTAGTGGTCCATCGTTGATCTCAATGTTTTCTCTTCGAATCCAAGCAAACTGCAGCAGAAGGGTTCAAATGCAATGCCCACAGAAGCCTAGGTAGTGCACTTTAAGTGTGGGGGAATGATCACTAGAGATTTTCGTATACTGAGTCCGGAATTGTGAATCATATGCTTGTGTTGTCCTATTTGCTGATGTTAGTTATGGTGGGTTTTACAGAAACAGATACTGTTTCCATTACTCATCTTTTCCTTCTTTGGCTTTTCTTAGAGTTTGAGGAGAACTTGGGTCTCTTATAATTGAGATATCTGTGGTGCACTGTTTGCATGATTGTTTTTCGTATTTATTTCTAATGGTCTTTTTGCATGTCCATGCGTGCTAATTGTTGCTTTAGAGTTGTGATAGTGTACAAATAGAAACATCTACCATTGCATTACTTGCAGACTATGTATATCTCTTCTCTTGCTTTGGGCTTCATTTATAGGAAAGAACTGTGGAGAATTTTGCGTGATGTTTACTTCTCTGGCAGTGTTGAATGGGGAAGAAAGGAAATCAATTGATGTTTCAATCTCATTTTTTAGTCTGTTTATTATTATGCTGCCCGTCTCTACTTCAAGTAGAAGTGCTAAAATCTTTAGTAATGACTATTTCAATCTTTCTTCACAGTTTCCATATGAGTGTGGAAGCTTTATTTGCTTTGGCAACTTATGGAGCAAGGAAATAACTATACCGAGGCAGAGAATAATCATGCTGAAGTTGGGAATCTGCTAAAACACAGTTATCTAAATTTGGACAAGGCAATGGTGAATCTTACTGAAGCCTCAAATAAATCACTTGAAAGGAGCAATGGAGAAGCTGAAGCATCAACTAAAGCACAACCAGCCCAAAAAAGAATGCCAAAATCATTGAAGGCGAAGTCCATAGCCATGAAGAAATCTTCAGCTAGCACTTTGTTGGAGTCCAATGAAAGTGCGGGTATTTCATGTGTTTGTGGGAGGAACAGAAAGAAGAACAATAAGAGTGGATTGCAGGGTAAGAAAGAAACTAGCGTGAATGAGAATGGGGATGCTAATAACCTAAACTCACGGAAAGAAAACACAAAAATGAATGTTGCAAGTGAAGAGCAAAAAGAAACGGGCAGCGAGATCCATAACCGAGGCAATAACCTTGGCTCAAAAAAGAGGAAGCAGAACCAAAGGAACAAAGAAAAACATGATGGAAAGATAAAGAGCCAGCAAGATGAAAAGAAGAAAGAACTAGATGGCTCAAGTGACCAGAAGAACAAAGGAAAGCTTCATAGCAAGCGAAAGAGACAGCAAGATGAAAAGAAGAGAGAAAAACTAGGTGGTTTGATCTTTATGTGCAGTGGAAAGAAAAAACCAGATTGTTTCCATTGTCAACTCATGGGTGTGAATGCAAATAAGAAAGATCTTGTACTTGATATTAAACCTGGACTTAAGCTTTTCTTGTATGATTTTGATCTGAAACTTATGTATGGTATCTATGAGGCATCATCTTCTGGCGGGATGAGGTTGGAACCCAAGGCTTTTCTAGTTCAGGTTACATTTTATTTCATAGTGATTACATTCTCTAGGTAATATTGCTGTTTTCTTCTTGAATTTTAACTTGATTTTTGCACTTTTTCTTGATTTCAGGTCCGATTCAGGATCTACAAAGATTGTTTCCCACTTGACGAAAGTGTCTTTAAGAAGGCTATCAGGGACAATTACGATGAAGGGAACAAATTCAAAATAGAACTTACTGAGCAACAAGTGCGAATTACTGGTTCCATGTGATATTTTGGTGGCCTCTTCTTGCTATTATGTTTTAGCACAGTTAAAGTTCTATCTTTTTGTTTCAGGTGAGGAAGCCGAGTAAACTTTTTCGACCAGCTGTATTCCAGTCAACTCACACAGCAGCAGTGCCTGGCCACCCCCGGCCAGTTGCAATTATAGGGGATAGGGGAGCTTATGAAGGAGCAAAAGAGGCAAGGCTCCATTCGGAACAGGAGGCAATTGTTAGGGCCAATGTTGATGGCAGGAGTTACCCTGTGCTCTCCCGTGAAAACGGCCTGGGCATTGAGTACCAGGAGGGTGTTTCTACACAGAGAGAACGAAGTCCTCATGATTTTTACTTTAGTGAAAAGAAGTATCGAGCTTATGATCTTTGCAGAGGGAGTAGAAACTTGTCTCCCCCACATCACATTGCTTCTGCTCTGGAACGTTACCAGAGGAATCGAGAAAGAGTATATGTTAGTCAACCAGACATGGTATAGAGGGGCAGCTTGCCTGTGCAGAGAGAATCATTGGTGGTTGATCCTCTCTACTTGGGTCAGAGAGAGTTTCAGACTTATAATCTCAGTTCTAGACGTGAAGTGCGATCTGCACCTCCTCTGGTAACTGCATATACATCTGGTTCTGCTGTCAGTCCATTGGACTCATGTGCAGGAGATCCATATTATGCTTACCCTTATGTTGCTTCATCTGTGGATGCACACCTACCACTTCTGAGGAAAGATGATGTCTCGCCAAGCAGCTACTATGTTGACAATGGTAGAGAGACTTACCTAGTTGACACTGATCGCTTGCATGGTAGAGAAACTGCTCAAGTGAACAAAGCATACTCAACATATCCCACCGATGGAATGTTGAATAACAACCAGGTTCACCAATACTACGGGGCCAAGTTGGAAATTGCACCTCCATCTATTTCATCTCGTTACTCCTTTGCTGGTCCACCTGTTACATATGGTGTAACCAAACTTTAGGTCCCATCATATCTTATTTTTTCATTTCTAATTTATGTAACTTAAAACTGTTTACGCTTGCAAGTCAATGAGCATATTGCTTTCTCTGGGGTTATGTCAAACTGTTTACTGCTTTTTTCCGGGCGAATTTGGGGAAGTCATTTGTCTAGCAAGTGGAGCTTTGTGCATGTTGTTTCTGGTTCAATAACAGTATAAACTAACTGGTGTTTGGTGCTTGCATTACAATCCGGGAAATGGGCTGGGAGCTCGGATGTTAGTTTCCCTACTTATATGCCTGTGACTGGTATTCGCCTTCATTTTCAAGTTTTGATACACCGAACGAGCCATTTTCGACTCTCATTTTCAATTGTGTTTGGTTAAGGAGACGGTGTACTTAGCTTGGCCGACGTCGTTTAGCCACGTAATTTCCTATTGATTATATCAGCTCTTTATTGGTGAATGTCAGGGAGAATGGGGTGGGCCAAGAGGAGGTTTGTTGCGGATAGATTCATATGTTAACAAGGAATTTCAGATCAAAAAATAAGAGAGTATGGAACTTAATTGTTAATTTTTCTGATTTTTTCATTTATTAAAAAATTATTATTTTATAAATTGTACAATAATATAACTCTTTTCTTAAATTTTGAATTCAAGATTTTGAAAATAGAATTTGAAACTCTCCTGATATAGCAAACCTTGCCAAGTGGTCTTAGTCTGGGCCATTTTGTTTGAGTCAAACTGTTTTGGGCTGATTTTAACTGACAATGCTCTCTGGTCATTATGGCGAACGGATCAAGTTTCGAGAAAGCCATGGACTTAATTGAGAAACAGCATAAAAAATAACAATAATATAACTCTTTTCTTAAAATTTAAACTCAAGATTTTGAAAATAGAGTTTTAAGTTCTTTAAATTTTCCTAATTTTATTGATGGCAAATCTTGCCAATTGGTCTTAGTTTGGGCCTTTTTGTTCAAGACAAACTGTTTTGGGCTGATTTTAAAACAACACTCAAGTAAAAGTCATGGACTTAATTGAGAAACGGCATCAAAATTAAAAAAAAAAAAAAAGAGGCTGTTTTTTTCAAGATTTGAACTCAAGATTTTGAAGATATAATTTTAAGTTTGTTAAACTCTCCTGACTTTATTGATAGCAAACTTTGTCAATTGTTCTTAGTTTGAGCCTTTTCGTTTAAAGCACACTGTTTTGGACTGATGTTAACTGGTAACGCTTTGATTATCATGGTGTGAGCATTTGTGCCACGAGGCTCTTGAATGACAAGGTTTCAAGGAAGAAACGTTGAAATGGGTCATTAACTTTATGGCGATTTTTCCTTACACTAATCCCTTTTTTTTTTTTTGGCTTCCCGTGTCTGCTAATGGAAAAACACAACCGAAAAAAATAAAAAAATAAAATAAAAAGGGCAATCTAGCTTGAAATTCATCTTGACAGAGGTATTTGTCCGCGTGCTTCCTAGACATAAGTCAATGTGTTTTGTTTTTTTTTCTTCTTCGTTTTGGCATTTGTTTATGTGAACCGTGCGGACCAAGGGTCAAAATGGATAAAGCTATGTTTAATTCTAAATGGATATACGAAGACAGTGAACTCTTGGTCTTTAAATATTTTTTTTTCCTTTCTTTCTTCAAAGAATAAAAAAAAGAAAAAAAAAGTTAATTAAAGAAGTCTAATGCAACAAAAGGTTATCGAATAAAACAGGTAGAAAAATTAGATAAGCCATCTCACACGCACAACATGGGTGGAGCCAAAAAATTTCCTGTTTATTCTTGTTGACCAAGGCGTTTACGGTTGAAATGTCAAGTCCATGCATGTATTCAAACACCGTGAAGCTTCCCCGTGAGGTGCAAGAAGACTAGAGAATCCTTTTTTTTTTTTTCTCTTTTTTTGTTTGTTTTTTGGTTGGGTACTGTGGAAAGTTCTGCATTTCATAGTCCCGTTGGAAATTGTAGTTCTGTTGCATGCTTTAACCAAAGAGAGAAGGTGACGTTGATACCCAATTAGGTCATGATACTTACGTAATAGGTTGGAATAATCCAAGAGATGGCGTTTCCAACTCCTCCCTTTGTGTGACGAAAAGGCCCGTTCAAAGCTCAACCAACACATGGAAATGGAATGCTCTTTCGTATCATCCACAAATTATTTTAGTTCCACACATTTGATTTGTCTTGTTTGATCTTTCCCTTGAATTGTTCAACGAGGTTGGAACTTCGTTGATTTTGGTCTTCTGCAGGTATTTCACAACAAATTCCAACGACACTCAGTTATTATTATTATTATTATTATCATAAAACCTCATGTTTCCGTCTAAATTCATTTTATCTTTATTTTTGTTTCTTTTAAGACCAAATAAAAAATATATATATATATTTAGTAAATTTGTTTGACTATTGTATTTAGGAATTAAAGTTGAGAGTTTCACTGTTAATGTTATTATTTGATTCTTTTCATAATAAATTATTATTTTTATTATTATTATTATTATTTAAATATTATTATTAAATTTAAATAAAATTTTCTCGTTTAAATTTTATATTAATCAATTTAGAATTTATAAAATATTTTTAATATAATTTTTTATTTTATATTTAAGAAAGTCGAAATATTCACAATTTATTTCGTAAACTCTTCATTATTCTTAAATTTTGAGTTGCCATAGACCCAATGGCATTAGGTAGAGTCAAAATAACAACATTAATTATGACCAGACATACAAATTTTTCCGACGACGAGAAATTTCTTCCCCTTCTTCCTTTCCTTTTTCTATCGAAACAGATTTTCCAAAGAAACAAACAGCTCCAAACTCATGTTCCTCTCAAAAAAGAAAAAGGAACGAAAAATCAACGCGTATAATCTATATATATATATACCTACAAACGTACACGGAAGAAGAAAAGGAAAAAAATAAAAGATCACGGGGACTGTGCAGGCGTTTCGGTTTCCTTCTTTCAGTTAAAGCTCCAAAACCGCCTTGGTCACTGTCTCTTTCTTTATCAAACTACAAGAAACTCAGTCGGTTTTATTTTCGCATTCTCTACTCCCGCTCTTCCTTGGAAACCAGTAAAATTACATAAAAGGACAAGAAAACAAAGAAAAGGGAAATTGTTTTGAACTCACACGCCGAGCGCACGTACGCATACGCGCACACATTGAGGTTCTTGATTCTGCAGGTTTTGAGGGAGAGTCGAAGAGTTACAAGAAAATTAGGGTTTCGCGGAGGGATCGAGGAGGCTTCTGAGAGTTTCTGGAGTGTCATAGAATGGGAGGCTGTTTATCTGGCGACGTGAAAGGAGGGAAACAGGCCATTGGTGGGGTCCAGCAGAGGCCTGCTGCAGCTCAACCCAACAACAACAATAATGCCGCCCAGAACGACGCCGTTGATTTCTTCTTCAGGTCCCGTGGCCTCCAGCCACTTTTCACTCAAATCGAGGTGATATATCGGAAAAAAAAAAGAAAAAACTCATTGAAAAATTAATAATAATTGCCGTTACTGTTTCGTCATCCCAGAGATTTGGGGTTGTTTGTCTTATTTTTCTTCCTTTTTTTATTTGTTGGGCATTTATTTATTGAATAAATAATGTATTTTTGGAACAAAAGATTGAGTGGTCTGGGGTTTTATCTCTGTTTGTTTTTTTCGTCGAATTGCTGAGGAAGGAAGAGGGAAAGAAGAGTCCTCGGCTTTTTCTTGAAACGAGATTTTTTTTTTTTTGGGTATTTTGCCATGAATTTTATTTGTATGGATTGCTAAAGTTCTCGGAGTTGAATGTTTTTGAATGCTGTCTTTATTTGAATTTTCGGAATAAAGTTTTCTTAATATTTTAAACAAAAATAGGAAGTAATAGCTTCGATCTGAATTTTGATTTTTTCAAAAAAAAAAAAAAAGGTCATCAATGCTAGCTGTTAGTCTATGACTGGTAGACTGTTTTTGATTCTAACAATATTAGAGATGTCTTAGTAATTCTTGATTTATATAAACTCAACGTATTATGTTTAAAATTATTATATTTATTAATATATATATATATATATATATATTAAAAATTTAAATTATAAATATTTTTTTAAAAAATAAATTTGAGGGTTATTTTTTAAAATAAAAAAAATTAAACTATGAGTATTTTTAAAATAAATTTATGATTTTTTAAAATAAAAAATTAAAATTTTTAAAGAAATTAATTTTTAATTATAAATATTCACATTTTGTAGATTTTATACATATATTAAAAATTATTAATATAAATTAATAAATTATAATATATGTTAGTAAATTAAGTAAATTATATATATTTTAAAATCTTTTTATTACAAAATTAAGATAAATTATAAATTAAAGTTAATGTAAAATAGTATAAATCAAAAAATTTTATTTTAAAAATAAAAAATTAAATTAAGTATTTAAATATTCATAAAAACATCTTTACATAACTATTTTTCTAATTCTCAAAATTTTAGTAATATATATATATATATATATAATTTTAAAAGATTCTGGTGATTGGACTTATGCGAAGGAGACCAAAAATAAAAAATAAAAAATAATGCTGTATACTCATTTGTCACTATCAAATGACATACACCGTCGGATAGGTGATCTTAAATGTCTGTATATCTCCTTTGTTTTTGCCGTTGACTACAACAAGAATTCTTCTTGATTTCTACTGCTGTGGTCCTGTTGACCTGTGAGGGTCTTTGCCAACTTTAGTCCATCTAGCGTAAGTGATAACCATGTCTTCAATCTCACGGCCTTCTGATTGGTTTTCCTTTTGTGAGCTTTTGTCGATACACGGCCAACGACTCCATTTCCAATATGCTACACCCCTACAGCTCCTGCTTTGCTTCAACGTATGCCTCAGCACGTGCATTTGACTTGCTAGTTTTGAATTTGCATGGAAACCAGGTCGTGTACAAAAGTACATACCAGTATGCTGCCAACTTTTGGAGGAATAAAAAAAAAACAAAAGGAAAAAAGAACCATTTTGTGTTTATGCTGTATGCAACAATGAATACCATCTGTCCGCCACAAGATATGTATGGATATTGTGCATCTCATTGCAAAAGCACTTCATGTAAAAGTGAAGTACTCACGTAGTTTTCCATAAGCATTGACACTTAGCATGGTAAACTATATTTTCCTTTTATTTATTGGCGAGATGGGAAACAAAGAATTTTCTTCCCTGTTTCTATGCTTACGTTCAGAATGTTCACTAATTTTTTGTTCCTTGTTCTGCACTTGTTCCTTTTAAAACTTCCATTGCAGTTGTCTTTATCGGCTTCAAGGTTAATTGATCGTGACATAACATCAAAGGTATGCGCCCTGAGGAGATAGATTTATTGTACAATCATTAATTAGTTTCAATCACTCCATATCCTGGTTGTCTTGTTTTTGGTTAATCATTTCTGCCGCCACTAGTCCGACTTGTCAACCTGCCATGCAAATCACATGTTATGTGTTCCATGACTCAACTTAACTGCTATCAGACAAGCATTTGTGATCCGGGCTATGAACAGAAGTAGCATCAGCTTTATAGTTTTGGTAATGCTGGGATGAAAACTGACAATTGATTTGTTGTTTTAATTCGGCTTTTCTCTCTTTTGCTTCTATGCTTTTATTCTTCTTCATTTTCTTTTTTCTTCTTCATGTGATTGGTCGAGGAAAATCAAAAGATAATAATGAGGTTCTTTTATATTTTATTTGTTAAAATTTGAGAAAAATAAAGTTGACCTTCTTTCTTTTAATTTGGCAAGGCCTTATCTCTGTGATTTTGACTAAAATATGCTTTTATTTGGTAGAGTGATCCAATGGCCATTATGTACACAAGGAAAGGAGACGGGAAACTGGAGGAAGTTGGTCGCACAGAGGTCATTATGAATGACTTAAATCCTTCTTGGATTGAAAAGATTTCCATTTCTTATCACTTTGAGATAGTGCAACCACTAGTGTAAGTTTCTTATATTCTCTAAAAATGGCAGTTTCTGCATGTATCTTTGTTATCAAGTTGATACAATTTATTTAACTCTTAACAGCTATCTTTTTTTATCCCTGTCTTGTTTCTTGCCCTTCTGTTGGATGTCTCAGCTTTCATATCTATGATGTGGATACCAAATATTCCAATGTGCCAGTGAAGGTCTGTTTCTGATACTAATAGCTGTATTAAGATTTGAACAGTTTAATTCTGATGAATCAATGAAACTCTCAGGAGCCATTATGGTGTTTCTAAAAATTTGTGGCCCCTTAAGATTGTGACCTGGAAGACAAGAACCACTGAAGGTCAAAAAAGGATGAAGCATTTGGGAAAATGACTGGAAGGGGCCAAGAATTGCTGAAATTTTTGCTCGTATTAAGATTTGGATTAAAAAATAAATGATATGGATAACATCTCAATCACGGCTAAGACAGATATTTGGGCTAAAATCCATAGGCAATTTTTTTAAGGCAGCCTAGGGGAAAGATGTAAAGAGTCAAGATGCAGAATGACATTTTAAGCAAATGCAATTTGTTTCTTCGTTTTGATGGCCAAGAAAACCTTTGATTTCCAAAGTTATCTCCTGAACTAATGAAACATATTTTGTTTACAGCTAAGTGCACATTTTAAACTCTGGTTTATATTGCTTTGCAGTCACTGGAGCTGAGGAATCAGCAATTTTTGGGAGAAGCCAGCTGTGTTCTATCTGAGGTTAGTTACAGTTGAAACAATATCACTTGTTGAATTTGCATAACCTGTTTGGACCCAATGGATGGATTATGCATGCTAAATGCTTTGACAATTTTTTCCTTTTTTATGCTTTTATACAATTCAATTAAGGCACAATTGACTTAAAGCTACTTGACTGCAATGAATCAACATGTTTGCATGCAAAGCCATAAGACAAACTGTAGTAGATGACCATGGATGCATCTTAATCTGAAATTGGTCTGTGCTTAGAATCCTTTATAAAGTCTTGGTTTTCATACTCTTTTTACTAATTTGTGTATGCATTCTTCCCTTTGTTCATGGCAGATAGTAACAAAAAGAAATCAGAACCTGACTTTAAACCTTCAGAACAAAAATGGAAAAGGAATTCGGAGAAATTTAGGAACACTCACCATCCATGCTGAAGAAACAGTTGCTTCCAGGACTGCCATTGAGTTAACATGCCGTTGTTCCAACTTGGACAACAAGGACATGTTTTCTCTCAGTGTATGTGTTCTCAAAGCAGCCAATCCCAAAGTTTGATCACACAAAATTTTAGCCCTTTTTTGTTTGTTTTATCAATTCTTGTCATCTTTTGTCTCAGGACCCCTTTTTAAGAATATCAAAGATAGTTGAAGGCGGAGGTTGTGTACCTATATGCAAGACGGAGGTAGTAAACAACAATCTCAGTCCTATTTGGAAGCCCCTTTTTCTAACCATGCAGCAATTAGGAAGCAAGGCAAGCTTGGGTCTTTATATTTATCTTATTTAGATGTTAGAAATCTCCTTTTTATTCATAGTCTTTGTTTAGCTGATGGAATTTCTGTCTGACACAGGAAAATCCATTGCTTATTGAGTGTTTGGATTTTAACAACAGTGGCAACCATGTCCTTATTGGGTAAAGAGTGTATTTTTAATTTTTTTTTTTCACGTTTGTTTTATTCTTGCTTGTTGAAATGTTTAATGGATGGTATGACTGATCTTATGATATTCTTTTTCAGCAAGCTTCAAAAATCAGCGGCAGACCTGGAAAAGCTTTGCAGAGAAAGAAGTGGTGCTAATTTCGTCATGCCATCTCGTCATGGCCATGAAAAGGCATTTATTTTTTGCTTGCCATAATATTGTGTATTATGTTACTGTCTTTGCGTACCTCACCTTAGCATTATAGGTTTTGAAGGGTCAGCTATTTGTGGATAGATTTTTGGAGAAAGAACAGTACAGCTTTTTGGATTATATCTCTAGTGGCTTTGAACTAAATTTTATGGTTGCTGTTGACTTTACTGGTAAATAAACATCAGTTATTCTTTCTTAGTATCTATCCACCCTTACGGTGGAGAAAGAAAGGTGAAAATTTGATTCATGTTCAATATTTTCAGCTTCAAATGGAAATCCTCGAAATCCAGATTCTTTGCACTACATCGATCCTTCAGGCCGTTTGAATTCTTATCAGCAGGTAAGCCTTAGAAGGACCGTTTTGCACTCAGTATGGGTTGTAAAATTGCTCTGATTTTCTTCTTTTGGAGGCAAATATAGTCTTACAAGTCTAGATTGTACCCTGTCTTACAGAACACTTCTAACAATTGTCAGAATATGGTGTGTTTGAGAACAAGTTAGCCAATAGAAATTATAGAGAAGGCTTTTTATTTCGGGAGTGTGGATTCCATTATCCCATTTCTTCTTTCCAGAACTCCCTTTGGTTTATGATGTGAAGAAAATGTCATTAAATCGTGGCATTGGCTAATTGACTGAATAATTTGCAGGCTATAATGGAAGTGGGAGAAGTCATGCAATTTTATGATTCTGACCGGCGCTTTCCCGCTTGGGGTTTTGGAGGAAGGCCCCCTACTTTGGGCACGGTATCTCATTGCTTCAACTTGAACGGGAGTCAAGGTAATTTTGAGGTAAGAAGACCAGAGTTGCTGAAATCTTTTTATTGAGTTTTTATCTTTAAAGTTGTGCAATGGTCCCCATAGATTATGATCTGGTTCATGCACAATAAAAGCCTGACAATAAACCTGTTTTGTTGAACAGGTTGAGGGTATTGAAGGCATTATGGCTGCATATGCAACTGCTTTACGTAACGTTTCTCTGGCGGGACCTACATTGTTTGGCCAGGTGATCAACATGGCTGCACAAATTGCTGGCCAGTCACTCTCCTATGAGATGAACAAGTATTTTGTGCTTCTTATTATAACGGTAAAGATCCGTAATCTGTTTTGTTCTCTCCTTTTTCCATTATCTAAGTAATATCAGCTGTCTGATTTTTCAGGATGGAGTCCTTACAGATCTTCAAGAAACCAAGGATGCTTTGGTTAGGGTATCTGATCTTCCTCTATCAATTCTTATAGTAGGGGTTGGAGGTGCAGACTTCAAAGAAATGGAGGTGTGCTTTTGTTTTCGTGCCTAATGCTTCCACTGTGCTTTATTGCTTGCTTTATTTGTATCACAGTTTTTGCAAAGGACAACCGCCTGTGAGAAATCTCTTCACTAAAATGAAAATGGCTTAATATTTCAATTTCTGCAGATCCTTGATGCTGACAATGGGCATCGACTAGAAAGTTCTACTGGTAGGGTGGCTACACGAGACATTGTCCAGTTTGTTCCTATGCGCGAAGTGCACAGTGAGTACATGCTTCATCCCTTTTTTGTCCCTGCAACTTAAAGTTAAAAGTATCTTTTCAAGTCACTGTCAACAACTTAAGATTAGAAATTACTCGACCTTCCAGCATATTATAGCGCTGCAAATTATGGTGATGAATCACTTTACCATTAATAGTAGAGAATTAGAAGTCACCTTACCATTAGAAATCACTTTACCTTCCGGCTCATCAAAGCTTTTGGAGCATGACCTGAATCGAAATAAAAACTGAGCGGTGTCTGTTCACGTTAATTACTATGATGCTTTAAGTGTAGGATTCCATGGCTGTTGCGTACAAAGCTGATTGAATTGAAGCTTTGATTAACTCAAGTACTGGAACTCTTGCTTCATCCGGGCATTATTTATCCTTCAAATTGTTGGAAAAATAGTGCAGAATTTTTTTTGCTAGTGATTCAAGTGAAAAGTGTTGGTTTTCCATCTTCGCTTTCTTTCATGCACCTCATCGTTTATATATTTATTTATTTTTATAGATCTGATTCTTGATAATTAAACTCACAACTTCATGTGCTTTGGGCAGGTGGACAACTTTCTGTTGTTCAAGCCCTTTTGGAAGAGTTGCCTGGACAGTTTTTGACCTATGTGCGTTGTAGAGATATCAAACCGCATACTCGCCCGGAGTAATGAGCCCTGAAACATTGTGCATATTAGGAACGGATTGATGGTCATTCATATGGGGGAGTGATATTGACAAGCTTACAACTCATATGATTCCAAGTGCACTAGTCTTCTCGAACCCTTTTGAGAAATCCGTAATGGTTTAACGTTAGGAAGTTGACTTGCTTCAATTATCTTGTAAATAGCTAGCATGTAGCATTATCTTTTGACGAGAGCAACCAAAAAGAATTCATTCGACGCGGCTGGTTTGATGCCAAAGTTTATATGCTATGATAGATTTGCTTGTTATGGATTATTGAGGATTAAAGACAATCATGGAAATGGAAGAAATACCAGTCTTTGAATTATTTTTTTAATAAAAAATTTATTAATTGTAAACTGTATAATAAAAATATTTTTTTATTTTCATAAAATTCTTAAATAAGAACAGTTTTTGTAATGATTCATTGAAGGGTGAAATAAAACTAATTAGAACTAAACCATAATTAGAACTGCAGCAAATCAGCTAGCTTAAAAAGGAATTTCAGAACATTTATTCCAAAAATGTTTGCAAAGACGAGAAATTTCCCACCCATTTCTTTTTTCTTTTAAATAGTTATCTTATTCATAGATTTTACCCCTTTCCCAGTGCAATCAGACGAAAAAACATATACAATCTTAAACATGCATACGAGAAAAAGAGACTACGGGAATTTTGGGAGCAATGAGCTTGTAAAACACAGTTTTGAACAATACCAATGAATTTTAATTTATTGGTACTAAAATAGACTTTAAAAGTCAAAGCCTCATGTTTGAATGTCGATTAATTAACTGAAGAAAAAAAAATTTTTGAAAAATACAACTAAATACTCTTTTAATTATATTTAGCCTCGAGAGTAATTTTACTCGCATTAGATACAAGTTAAAACGCACTACTAAACAGATTTAAATCTTGTTTAGTCTATCTTTTATTAATAGTTGTTACTATTATTGATTGCTATTGTCAATCAACTAGATAAAATTTTAATATTTAATTAAATTGATATTATTTATTATTATAATAAAAAATAATTATTTGAGATACTTTATTTTTCATTCTTTGTATATATATTTGCTTTGTACTTCTTTTCATGTAAAAAAATTAAAATTAAAATTAAAATTGCTAACAAGTTACTCATGCTGTGGCATATTTCTATCAAACAAAACCTATGAATTCAACAAAGTAATATGTCATCACAAACAAGTGGTTCCTGAAAGAAACATATACAGGGCATCCAAGGCTTTGTGTACCCAACCTGCAACTCAAGGAACACAAGTCAAAAAACATGAACTGCAGGCCTCGAAGACAAGTCAGTTGTCCATCCATTTAAAACAGACCCCTACACCCAAAATTGTTATACTGCGAAAAAAACAAACAAACATAAACTGCAGAATAGACAGCAATCCCAGCCCTGGAAGTTATTTAATCTCCCCCTAGACCAATGAAACTGCACTCAAACCTGTACATACAGAAGCCTGATCTCCACCGCTTCCATGAGGATCAAATATGAAAATAAATAAGCCTATTCCAGGCCATCATCTAGGGAACAAAAGTCAAATCTCCCCCATCAGTTTCATCTTATAAAGAAGCAGCCCACTAAGGACAGTAGGCACTACCTCGATTCCAAAATTCAGCCTGAGCAGTATAACCTGAGAGCATTACAGAACCATCCAAACTCACCTGCACCCCAGTCAGTGGCAGACCCAGATCCATGCACAAGGGTTATCCCAGCAACAAGATCATGAACAGACCCCAAGGGAGAAAATTCTTTGTAAAAAGATTTCACCGATTCGAACAAAATTAACCCAGAAATATAATACAGAAAAATGAAAAACCCAACCCCGACAACATGCCCATCAACAACCATCGAGAAGCTACATAGGTAAAAACCAAATCCAAAACCCAACCAAGAAATTTAAAAAAATAAAAAATAAAAATAAGACAACTGACCTGGCAAATAGAATCTATGTTAGCAGAGGGGACAAACAGCAACCCCAACAGCAGGCTAAAAAATTTAACTAAACAGCTCAGGACGCTGCTGTCCTTGAAAAAGCGGTTTACGAAGAGTTTCTGGAGCGACTCAAAAGAATGGGAAGGTGTTTATCTGGTGATGTGAAAGGAGGGAAACAGGCCATAGGTGGGGTCCAGCAGGGGCCCATCGCAGCTCAACCCAACAACAACAACAATAATGCCCAGAACGACGCCGTTGATTTCTTCTTCAGGTCCCGTGGCCTCCAGCCACTTTTCACTCCAATGGAGGTGATATATTAATATGTATATATATATTGATCACTGTTTCATCGAAATAAAGATTTGGGGTTATTTGTTTTTATTCTTTTTTTATTGATTATTTATTTATTGAATAAATAATTTTTTTTTGTTTTTGAAACAAAAGCTTGAGTAATCGGAGGGTTCTATTGGTGATACCTGATTTTTTTATTTTTTTTTTATTTTTTGGTGAATTGCTGAGGAAGGAGAGGGAAAGAAGCGTTCTTGGTTTTTCTTGAAACAGTATTTTTTTGGGTTTTTTTCATGAATTTAATCTGTATGAATTGTTAATGGTCCTTCTTTATTAAAGGGCATCATATCTGTTTGGTGTTCAAGAGAATTAGTACCGAAATAAAAAGGAGGGGGTTGATGTTTCGATTTCTTGGAGTTGAATATCTTTTTCATGCTCTCTTTATTTGAAATTTTGGAATAAAGTTTTTTACTCAAAATTTTTAACACAATAGGAAATTATAACTTCTAACTGATTTTCTTTTTAATTTTTTATTTTTATGTCATCAAGATTATAGCTTAATTTGATTCTGACTGATAGAATAATTTTGGTTGTACCAACATTAGTTTAGAGATATACTAGTAATTTTTGGTCAATATATATGTATTTTATTTTAATTTTAAAAAATGCTGGTTATTGGACTTATGGGGATGAGACAAAAATGTGATGCCTTATTCTCATTCGTCGCTGTCAAATGGGACAAACAATTATGATGGCTGGTTTTAAAATGTCTGGTTATCTCCTTTGTTTTTGCCATTGACTACAACAAGACCTCTTTTTGATTTCTACCCGGTGTAGTCCTGTTGATCTGTTTGGCCGGTTGTCAACTTTTCTCCATCTAGCTTAAGTAGTAACCATGTCTTCAGTCGCACGGGTCGCGTCTTCAGAATTAGTTTTTCTTTTGTAAGATTTTGTCAACGGCTAACGACTCCATTTCCAAAATGCTACACCTCTGAAGCTCTTGCTTTGCTTCAACATATGCCTCGTCACCTGGCATTTGACTTGCAAGTTTTAAATTTGCATGGAAACCCAGACTGTGTACAAAATTATAGACCGATATGCGGCAATTTTTGGATAAAAATGCTATTTCGTGTTTATGCTGTGTACAATAAAGAATAGCATCTGTAAGAGATATGGACACTTACCATGGTAAACCATCTTTTCTTTTTATGTATTAGCATGATGAGAAACAAAGATTTTTCTTTCCCGTTTCCCGTTTCAATGCTTACATTAATTTTCTGACAGAATGTTCACTAATTTTTGTTTTTTTGTTCTGCACATGTCCCTTTTAAAACTTTCAATGCAGTTGTCTTTATCGCCATCAAGGTTAATTGATTGTGATATAACATCAAAGGTATGCGCCCTCATAAGATAGATTTATTGTGCAATCTCTAATTAGGTTCAGTCGCTCGATATCCTCGCCGCCATGCGCTTTGTTGATCATTTTTGCTGCCAAGAGTCCGGTTTGTCAACCTGCCATGCAAATCACATGTTATGTGTTCCGTGACTCAACTTAATTGCTGTCAGACAAGCATTTGTGATCCGGGCTATGAACAGAAGTAGTATCAGCTCCATACTTTTGTTAATGCCGGGATGAGAGCTGACAATTAATTTGTTGTTTTAATTTGGCTTTTTTTTTTTTTTTTAATCTCCTTTGCTTCTATGCTTTTATTTTTCTTCATTTTCTTTTTCTTGGGGAAAAGGGAGGGTTGTCTTCTGATATGTTAATGTGATGGTTGAGGAAAATGAAAAGATAATAATGAGTTTCTTTCTTTTATTATTAGTTGTTAAATTTTGAGAAAAACAAAGTTGATTGTCTTTCCTGTTGATTTGGCATGACCTTATCTTTGCGGTTTTGACTAAAATATGTTTTTGTGAGGAAGAGTGATCCAATGGCTATTATGTATACAAGGAAAAGAGACGGGAAATTGCAGGAAGTTGGTCACACAGAGGTTGTTATGAATGACTTAAATCCTTCTTGGATTGAGAAGATTACCATTGCGTATCACTATGAGATGGTGCAACCACTAGTGTAAGCTTCTCACATTCTCTAGAAATGGCAGTTTCTGAATACATCTTTCTCAGCAATCTGATTCAATTTATTTTACTCTTAATATTCATCTTTTTTTTTTTCTTTCCTTCTCCTTTTTTTTGCTCTTCTTTTGGATGTTGCAGCTTTCATATCTATGATGTGGATACCAAATATCACAATGTGCCAGTGAAGTTGGTTTCTGATACTATAGCGGTATCAAGATTTGGACAGTTTAATTCATATTCAGGCACCTCTAAAATTTTTGGGCCCTGAAGATTGTAACCTGGAAGACAATAACCATTGAAGGCCAAAAAAGGGACAAACCATTTTGAAAAATGACTAGAAGGGGCCTAGAATTGTGGAAATTTATAGGTCGTATTAAGATTTGGATTAAAAAAAAATGATATGGATAACATCCAAATCACAACTAAGGCAGATATTTTTGATGAAACCCATAGGCAAATCTTTCAAGGGCGCCTAGGGGAAAGATATGAAGAGTCAAGAAGCCAAATGACAAATGTAATCTATTTCTTCGAATTGATGGTCAAAAAAACCTTTGACTTCCAAAGATATCTCCTGAACTAATGAAACATATCTTGTTTACGGCTAAGTTCACATTTTAAACTCTGCTTTGTATTGCTTTGCAGTCATTGGAGCTGAGGAATCAGCAATTTCTGGGAGAAGCTAGCTGTGTTGTATCTGAGGTTAGTTGCAGTTGAAGCAATATCACTTGTTGAATTTGCATAACCTGTTTGGACCCAATGGATGGATTATGCATGCTAAATGCTTTGACCAATTTTTCCTTTTGTATGCTTTAATACAATTCAATTAAGGCACGACTGACTTTTAAGCTACTTGACTGCTATGCATCAACACGTTTGCATGCAAAGCCCTAAGACAAACTGTGGTAGATGACCATAGAAACATCTTGATCTTAAATTGGTCTGTGCTTACAGTCCATTATAAAGTCTTGGTTTTCATGCTCTTTTATAAATTTTTGTATGCATTCTTCCCTTTGTTCATGGCAGATAATAACAAAAAGAAATCAGAACCTGACTTTAAGCCTTCAGAACAAAAATGGAAAAGGAATTCGGAGAAATTTAGGAACACTCACCATCCATGCTGAAGAAACAGTTGCTTCCGGGACTGCCATTGAGTTGACATGCCGTTGTTCCCACTTGGACAACAAGGACATGTTTTCTCTCAGTGTATGTGTTCTCGAAGCAGCCAATACCAAAGCTTGATCGCACATAATCTCAGCCCTTTTGTGTTTGTTTTATCAATTCTTGTTATCTATTTGTCCCAGGATCCTGTCTTAAGAATATCAAAGATAGTTGAAGGTGTAGGTTGTGTGCCTATATGCAATACGGAGGTAGTAAACAACAATCTCAGTCCTATTTGGAAGCCACTTTGTCTAAGCATGCAGCAACTAGGAAGCAAGGCAAGCTCGTGTCTTTATATTTATCTTATTTAGATGTTAGAAATCTCATTTTTCGTTCATAGTCCGTCGGCAAAAATTTGTTTAGCCGATGGAATTTCTGTCTTACACAGGAAAATCCATTGCTTATTGAGTGTTTGGATTTTAACAACAGTGGCAACCATGTCCTTATTGGGTAAAGAGTGTTTTTCTTTTTTTGGCTTTTGTTTTACTCTAGCTTGTTGAAATGTTTAATGGATGGTATGACTGATCTTATGATATTCTCATTCAGCAAGCTTCAAAAATCAGCGGCAGACCTGGAAAAGCCTTGCAGAGAACGAAGTGGTGCTAATTTCGTCTTGCCATCTCATCATGGCTATGAAAAGGTATTTATTTTTTGCTTGCCATGATATTGTGTATTATGTTACCGTCTTTGCATACCTCACCTTAGCATTATAGGTTTTGAAGGGCCAGCTATTTGTGGATAGATTTTTGGAGAAAGAACAGCGCAGCTTTTTCGATTATATCTCTAGTGGCTTTGAGCTAATTTTATGGTTGCTGTTGACTTTACTGGTAAATAAACTTCATTTTGTCATTCCTAATATCTATTGACCCTTACCATCGAGAAAGAAAGGTGAAAATATGATTCATGTTCAATATTTTCAGCTTCAAATGGAAATCCTCGAAATCCAGATTCTTTGCACTACATCGATCCTTCGGGTCGTTTGAATTCTTATCAGCAGGTATGCCCTAGTAGGACCGTTGTGCACTCAGCACGGGTTGTAAAATTGCTCTGATATATTTTTTTCTTTTGGATCTTTTTAGGAAAATATAGTCTTACAAGTCCAGATTGTACCCTGTCTTACAGAACACTTCTAACAATTTCCAGAATATGGTGTGTTTGAGAACAAGTTAGCCTATAGAAATTATAGAAAATGCCTTTTCTTTTTGAGAGTGTGAATTCCACCATCCATTTTCTTCTTTCAAGCCAAGATGCCATGTTTGTGGGCATTCTTTAAAAAAATGTTCCTCCTGCTTTTGTGCATGTATGTGTGTGCTCTTTTTATGTTTTCTGTGCCAGACCCCCCCTTTGGTTTGTGATGTGAAGAAAATGTCATCAAATCATGGCTTCATGGCTCATTGACTGAATAATTTGCAGGCTATAATGGAAGTGGGAGAAGTCATACAATTTTTTGATTCTGACAGGCGCTTTCCTGCTTGGGGATTTGGAGCAAGGCCACCTAACTGGGGCACGGTATCTCATTGCTTTAACTTGAATGGGAGCCATGCAATTTTGAGGTAAGAAGACCAGAGGTAGTGAAATCTTTGTTTTGAGTTTTCATCTTGAAAGTTGAGGAAAAATCCCCATAGATTAAGATCTGGTTTATGCATAATAAAAATCTTAGAATAATCCTGCTTTGTTTAACAGGTTGAGGGTGTTGATGGCATCATGGCTGCATATGCAACTGCCTTACATAATGTTGCCTTGGCAGGACCCACTTTGTTTGGCCAAGTGATTAACATGGCTGGACAAATTGCTGTCCAGTCTCTCTCCTACGACAAGAACAAGTATTTTATGCTGCTTATTTTAACAGTAAAGATAACGGTCAGTGTAATCTGTTTTACTCTCTCCTTTTCCCACTATCTAAGTAATATCAGCTGTCCAATTTTTCCGGGTGGAGTCATTATAGATCATCAAGAAACTAAAGATGCTTTAGTTAGGGCATCTGAACTTCCTCTGTCAATTCTTACTCTAGGAGTTGGAGGTGCAGACTTCAAACAAATGGAGGTGTGATTTTGTTTTCATGCCTAATGTTTCCACTGTCCTTTAATGTCTGCTTTATCTGCATCACAGTTTTTGTTGCTATGGGCAGCCGCCCGTTAGCAATCACTTGATTAAAATGAAAATGATTCAATATTTTAACCTCTGCAGATCCTTGATGCTGACAGTGGGCATCAACTGTATAGTTCTACTGGTAGGGTGGCTACACGAGACAGCATACAATTTGTTCCTAGTCGCAAAGTGCAGAGTGAGTATATACTGCATCACTCGTCCCTGCAAATTGATGTTAAAGTATCAGTGGCTGCATTTTTCGAGTCACTCTGAACAATTTAGAATTAAAGTCACTTGACTACCAGAACATCAAAGCTGCAAATTATAGTAATGAATCACATTACCATTAATAGTTGAGAATTAGAAATCACTTCAACTTCTACCAAAGCTTTTGGAGCATGACCTGAAACGAAATAGAACATAATCACTCTCTGTTTATGTTAATTACTCTGCTTTGAGATGGGATTCCGTGGCAGTTACATACACGCGGCTGACTTAATTGAAGCCTTGATTAAGCCAAAGTGCTAGAACTCTTGCTTTATCTGGGCCTGGTTTATAGGTCTCATTCTTGCCAATTCAACTTGTAACTTAATGTGCTTTGGACAGGTGGGCAACTTGCCGTTGTTCAAGCTCTTTTGGAAGAGTTGCCTGGACAGTTTTTCACCTACGTGCGTTTCAGCGATGTCAAACCACATACTCTCGCGGCGCGGAGTAATGAGTCCTGAAGGATTGTGCATATTAGGAACGGATGGATGGTCATACAAATGGGTGAGTTGATAAGTTGATATTGATAATGCTTACAACAAATATGATTCCAAGTGGGCTAGACCTCTCTAACCCTTTTGAGAAAACGGTAATGGTTTAACCTTACGAAGTTGACTTGCTTTCATTATCTTGTAAGTTGCTACCGTAGCGTCAAGCTTTAGTCCGTCACTAATTTTGTATTATTGCGTCTTTGAAATTATCTGTTCATCGTATCCATTTAAAAAGTGTGAAAACTGGGTCAAGTACAGCCCGAATGATAGGTGGCAACTGCCCAGATTAATTGGCTCCTTTCTTGTGTTACTAGTCTTCCGCTTTTATATTTTCAACTAACGATGAAAATTTGCGAATTATGGCCCCAAACAGCTAAGCAAGTCAGTCCAAGCCTTTAAAATTAGGGAAATCTTTATTGGATACATATTTCATGGTTCTTTTCAACATATAAACATTTAAGGGTGTACCAATATTTTTGTGCGTTTGTGCAGTCGGATCCTCCAAATTGAATTGGAAATTGTTTGTTTCAACAAATAATACATTTATAGTTATGTTCAATAATATTCTAACAAATGAATCACGAATAATTATGAACATCTGCAGCTCGGATTCGCACAAGGTGACGGAGTATTCCGGGAGTGACACTTTGCAGAGTTATCTGGAAAGGAAATAACAAGAGTTAGGTCAAATTGGCTCTTAATTGGAGGGATTTAGTTCCAGCTTTTGATCAGAACTTTAGGGCTAATTTGATCATTTATCCCTTGTTTCACCATGCGGCAATTCCTAGCAAATTCAAAACTTAACACTTTTTGAATCTAAAATCTTTAATTCTTAAGTAGTAGAATGTAAAATATCCTTTTAATATCACGTCATTATCTGTAAAAAAGACAATCTATTTAAAATTTACTTGTTATGTTTGTAAATGGTATTATAGGAATTGTCTAATTATTATCATATAAAATAATTACATACTCTACATTATATACTATATTTATCATCATTTTGTATGGCATTTCATAAATTCAAACAACTATGTTTGCTCGATAATAATCTATCATGCCGATGCAAATTTGTACTTGGAGCTACAACTCGTCAACATTTGGCAAAATAGCTAGTGGTGCATGCTCCCTAACCCAAAATACATGAAGGTCACCACTAGCCACAAAATTTAGGGATAAAGTTAACTTGAACTCTTTGTTTCAAGTCAACTTCAAATTTTAGTTCCTACCAAAAAACAAATAAAATCAAAAGTCCATTTGCTCCCTACTCCATCCACTTGCTTTAGTGGTTGGCTGTTATACCTCTAAAGCTAACATTCATCAAATGATAAACCATAGATCAACGATGAAAAACAACAACCCACATGACTTGGTTAGATAATCTACCCAAATCAAAATAAACTGCACATAAAAAGAGAAATCAATAATTCCATTAGAAAAACGTAACAAAAAATTTCACAAGACAGAATATCTTAATAACAAAAACAGAATTATAACTAAAAATGACACATCACGTGAAAATGAATTGTGCCCGATCTCTTTCATTAGAAAACAACAAAAGCAAGAAACATAAGGGCCTATTGAAGAGAAGAAGATAGAGACAAAAGAGAAAGGAGAGACAACATTCACAGCTTCAGTTGTTGATGACTTAAATTTATAAAATTTATGCATCCCAAACAAGCTGAAAGCGTGTCTTCCTGTACCCGCTACTTATGTCGTGATATGGGGAACGGCAATGACGTTTCGATTCAAGTTATGCTGGTCAACTTGTTGGAAGATCATATGGATATTACAAGTGAACATGTGTATGAACGTCTAGAATTAATGAATATAAATGGGGGCTAAAAAATACCTCAGACCAATTTGATACAGATGAAGAAACACAAGCTTTTGCATCCAGCATTCATTAGTATGGTGAAGATCGGCCACGATGCTTTTGTATATGATGAATGGCTCAATGTCCTCGTGCATTTCCAACACACTGCAAAGACTATTGGGCAAACAAGTCAAGTTCGGGAAGAAAATGGGAAGAGAAACTGAATAAATGACACCCTCTATTTTGAACGTGATGCTCTTAAACTATTAACATCTTGATCTGTTGACTCGCTGATTTCCCAAGTTGTCGGAATTTAGATATGCTTGCTAAGAGGTGATTTTAAGGCATTTGCTCAACAAGAAATTGAGCTCTAACCTATGTGAACAGAATAAACAAATTTATTTAAAAATCTGAATGCACCATTTCTGAAAACAATTGCTGTATGGTTGTGTTTAGACTTCCTTCCCAACGCCATTGATCTCCATCAAGTGCCATTTGCACTTCTGTCAACTGCGGAGTGAATAGGACTCCTTCTGAGAAACACTTCATCTTGGAGCATTCTCTCAAAGTTATCTCTTCCAAACATGGGAAATTGAATGTGTGATTTCCAGAGCAGAAACTGACAAGATTTGGTAAACAATGAAGTCCCAGATGCTCCAGTTGACTGAAAGCAATCTCATCTTCCCCTTCATTTCCTTCACTTGCCACTATTTCCTCCATCATGTCACATTCTGTTATGCTCATTCTTGTGAGTTTCTCCAGGCTTTTGGCTGTTGAGGAAGTCATCAAATTTTTTAATCCATGACATCTTGATACTTCCAGAGTCGTCAGGTATTGGAAAGACAACGAAGATGACATTAAAATCTTCAATCCAATGCATTCTAGTACTTCAAGGGTTTCCAGATTTTGAATGACCAGGTCTGAGATGGAGTGATCCTGGAACAATTGACTAAGCTTTGGAAGCCGCAAAAGCTTTAGCTGTCTCAATTTAGTAACATCATCATCGTTGCTTTCCATGTCAACCATCCTTTGCTCTAGGAATAGCTCTCCAAAATGAGCATCGTTCACAACAAGTTTTTCTAGATAAGGTAATCTCACAAGGATATCAGAAGGAAAAAGGGTCTCGTCATGGGGAAAATTCGTCAACTCAAGAACCTTTATTTTAGCAAAGCACTCTGTTGGAAATTTTCCACGCAACAAGTCCTTCATGCTTTTGCTCCGTTCCACCTTCAACTCCTTTAAGCTTCGGCATGCAACCTGGTAATAAAGCAAACAGGGTATTAAACATTGTAAAAGTGATTTTGACAAACACTGGAGGCGCAGTCAGAATAAGTTGAATTTCCTGCCAAAATTGCAAACTATTTAGCCTCCAATGTGTCCACATCTGTGGAACTATAGGCGCTTTTGAGAAAATACAAGAGAAAAGAAAAGGGGAAAAAAAAGAGAAGACTTAGTCATGGAATGTGTAATCTGGAATGGGTGAGCTATAGCTTCCTAAACTAATGAAGACGTATTGTATTGTTTTTGCCATACGATCTGAAATAAACTATTTAGTGATTAGACATTTGCGTTAATTGTGTAATAAAGACCTAAGATCCAAATATCATTGGTCTAAATACAGGATCAAAAATGAAATATAAGCTGATATTTTCTATTAAAGTAACATGATGACACTTATTAGAAAGAACCAAGTATGAAACAATTCAAATTAAGCTCCAAGTGTATCATTCAGATAATTCCCAGTTTAGCATTGTCATTCAGTCCATATAGTATTGTTCACACACTAACCTTGGAACCAAAGAGGAGCACATTAGGAGTACTAAACCCTTCATGGCCAAGCCTTTCCTCATTTCTATCGACAATATTTGGTTCTTGCACCCCAAGAATTGTGGAAGAAAATGTCTCTATCCTTGGGCAGTCAATTACTGTAACTTTGTCCAGGGTTTGAAGTTCAAGAACATCAGTTGCGGAGCAAAAACTTGTCAAATTAGGCAAAGACTCGAGGACAAGGGAGCTAAGTTGAGAGAATATGGTATCTACTATTGCTTCCTCCTTTCCACTAGTGATAATTTCTCTGACAAAGTCACAATTTTTCACTTCCAGCTCTTGAATTTGCACAAGGCTCAAAGCCATGGTTGGAGTGAATATATATTTCAAGCTGCTGCAATTATGAACTTTGAGCAATTTAAGATTCCTGAATTCCAAAATACCACAACATGAGTTATTCCAAATGTGCCTCAGCCTCGGCAAATCACTCAACAAGAAGGTATTTAACTTGGAAAGAACAGGGTGTTCTAGATTAGCACCCAACCCTTCTAGATCAAACACTTCTTCCAATGAGTCACAGTTTCGCACATCCAACTTTTTTAATCTGTTCAAGAATGATAATAGGCTAGATGGCACTGCATTCGAGAAAGATGCACAATTCTCCACAACTAGCGACCTTAAATTGTAAAAGCAGTCTGCTGGCAATTCGCTATGCCATGCGTCCGTTAGGTTGGGAAAACTGGTAAGCCTCAAATCTTGTAGTCCGTGGAATCCAACCTTCCAAATCCAAAAAATTGCAGTAGTTAAACAACAAGTATGTGAGCATAAATTCCGATGTAAAATTTCAAAGTTTAAGAGTTGTTGCAATTAATCAATCAATACATACCATTTTTTTGTACAGATGTTGAATGGTTGCATTGAGATTGCCATTCCAACACTCTTTGTCCCCTTGTTGTGTCAGTTTTACACTCTGTAGCTTTAGCGTCCTTAAGACTCCGTTTGAGAAAATCTCCATCTTGGGGCATTGACTCACAATTACTTTGCTCAAAGACGGGACTTTAAAGCTATGTTCCCCAGAGCAGAAACTAGTGAGGCTTGGTAAGTGATGAAGTTCCAGACTTTCTAACTTGTAGAAGACAATCTCATGCTCAGTATCGTGACCGGTGCTTGCAACTATTTCTGTGAGCCGATCACAATCGCGTATTCTCATGTTAGTGAGTTGCACAAGTGTTTCGGCCGTAGACAATGTAAATAAGTGAACCAAGGCTCGGCACTTGGCTGTCTCCAAGAACGTAATACTTCGGAAAGATGCAGAAAATGGTGCCAAATTGGTTAAACCATTACAGTTCCACACTTCCAGAGATTCAAGATTTTGAACAAACGCATCTATTTGGGATTCTTGTCTTCTCGTATGTCTTGCATCGGGAAATATTTGTAGTCCCAATTTATGTATTCGAGGGATAGGCCTTGCATCCTTGCCCTCTCCGAGAAGTCCACATGGGAACAACTCTGTCCGTCGATTACATCTCAGATAGAATTTCCCTATATTAGGGAATCGTTCAAAGAGACCTGATGGAAGGACTGCTGATTTATCATGGAAGCATTGCAGTCGAAGATATTTGATATTGTGAAAGAGTTTCTCGGGAAATTGGTCTACCAACATCATTGTCGCCTTGTCGCAATTTAGTGCTAATCCCTCCAAATTGGGAATAACCTGAAACCCAATTACACAAAAGGAAATTGTAGTGAATGTTGAACAAAACAAGTACACAAGACTCTTATGCGAAACTCAGCATTTATGTATTTTATGAAATGAAAGAGTGGGAAGTTCTTTGGTGGTAATTACGTGTGTAAATTTAAAATTTTGACATTTTAGTTAATGATTTAAAAAATTTATAATTTTAAAGAAAAAAAAAGTAATGATATATATGAAAAAGAGAAATATGATTTATTTATTTATTATTTTTAGAAGATAAATAAATAAATATTGTTGGATTTATTTTATTTTAATTTACTTTTTTGTCATTTTATTATTATTATTATTTTTAAAATTAACAGCCACGGTAATATTTGCTGATAATATTTATTTGAACTTCTCCGAGGAAGAATAAATCGAGAGAGCTGAGGCCCATACCTCTTGAAAGGAGAAAAGGAACCGCTCATCTTGGGTCCCGTCCAATTCTTCCTCTCCTCGGAATGTGTGAGATTCTAGAATATTCACTTTGTCACAGTGGTAGACATCCAAAATTTTCAAGGCAGGCCATTCTGAAGTATGCATTCCTGGGTAGAATCTCTTCAGTTCTGGTAGCATCCAAAGCAACAGTGTGTTTAATTTAGGAAATACAAAAGCGGGTGCTGTTGTTTTCCCTTCTTCCTCCTTTTCAACAATTTTCTCAATCCCACATTCATGAATGGTGAGGCATTCAAGCTCCAGCAGACCTCTGGCTATAGATGCTGGGAATAAACTTCTCATATTTGGGCATTTCCAAATAAGCACTTCATTGAGGTTACGAAAGGACAGAATTTCTCGGGGATCCCTATTCCACACACGCTTCAAATTTGGGAGATTCCGTATATCCAAAATTTTCAACCGAGTACAAGCGGCTGTTGCAACCTGTGCTTCTTCACTGATCATCAGCCCTTGGATGTCAAACACCTCTTCTAATGACTCACAATCTTCTATAAAGAGTCGCTCAAGACTCTGGAATCTTCTTACAAGCATGCTGGATGGAAACACCTTCTGGAGTGCTTCGGCCTGTTCTACCATTAAAATTTCTAGTTTGCAAAAGGAGTCTTCGTGGAACTCATTGTGCCATATCGTCTTCAACCAATACATGTTGCGGATTGTCAGTTCCTCCACGTCAGGGAATGCTACCTACACCAAGTTTTTTCATTTTAACAGTGTTTACGGGAAAGAATTAGAATCTTTAGTTAATAAAAATCGAGTCCTTTCCGAAAAGTTAAGCAGGATCCAGACGAAAGAAAAGGAGTACTGCAGGACATGTAAAAACATACCTTTGTGTAAAACATTTTTGTTTTTTGGATAATTAAACCTAAAAATCTTAAGAGCAAGGATCATAAGCAGGGGTGTAATATGGTACATAGTAGGAAGAACAGAGCGGAAAATAACAAAATTTACCTTTTCATCAAAGAGAGGTGAGTCGCACTTGTCAATTTGGGCTCTGGGTGCCAGGCCTGTAGGATCGGAGACGAGTGACTTAAGTTGAGGGCAGCAGTCTATTTGCAGCTCTTTCAAGACGGGGCACTCAAACAAGTTACAGGTGCAGAATGTTGTGACTTTTGGCAGGCCCGTGAGCTTCAGGACTTTAAGTTTAGGGAATTGCATTTTACACCAATTTTCTCCATCGCCCACGTCTCGTCTTAGTACAACTTCTTTTATGGACTTGCAATTGCATATGTCAAGCCTTTCAATTTGATCAAGATATTCAACCATAGAATACGTAAATAGATATCTCAGATTGTCACAATCCTCCACAATCAAGATTGTCAAGTGTTTGAAGATAGAAGACTGATCCATAAGCTGGCTATTCCACATCTCCTCCACTTTAATTGAAGACAGTTTTAGCTCTTCCAAGTAGGGGAATACAAGCTGCATGGATAACTAATTTTACCCACTGAAAAAAATCATAATGATACGTGACTATTTTATAGCCGATCGTGATATGCCAATCAGTAAAAAGTAAAAACTGCAAACAAATTGTTTAGATAAAATCACAGCTCTTAGTTATGTTGCCAGTGAATGTAGTTACAAATTCAAAGCCCTCAGATTTGCTCTTCACAGTACTCACGGCATTGTAACTTTTTCTTTTTTTCGGTTGGATATCTGGTGTGCCAAGCGTCTATTATGAAGGAGTAAATCAAATATTAAAAGTTTTTAAATGCATAACTAGAGGTTTTAAATTAAATAAAAATTTTAAAATCTGAAAAACAAAATAAGAAATATCACATAAATTTCAGGAACTAAATATTCATTTTGACTACTAATAATGCATGCATTTTAATTTATCATCCAAAAATTTCAAGTTATGCAATAATTCAAGTCCCTACACTTAAAATATTAGTATGCTCAGTTTATAGTTACATTAGCCCCCATCTTCACTTTTATTTTTATGCACCTAAATCTTAGCAGTTAGTCTTCTAATCTCAGCTTGTCATTTCGAGTAAACCGACACAGACGTTGAATGATACTACCTCATGTGTGCTATAGTCTAATTTCAAAATGCACCCATCTGACAATTAAATAATACATGCGATGTTCCTTGAATTTCATTGTTATTTTGAATTCCTCCATCAAGTTTTAAAATTTTTAATTTAGTTCCAAACTTTTAATTAAGCATTTAAAGAGATCTAATTTCCTGCAAATTAAGTAGACCGACATGTAATATTGTATTTCAACATTTCAATATTCGCTGAGTTTCAATTTATATTATAAACTTTCTTCAATTTTTAATTTTGATAATTGAAGTACTCAATTAAGATTTTATTAATTTGACTAGAAAAAAATTAAACTCATTTTTAATTTAAAAATATTTAAAAAATTCAAATGCTATGATATTCAATTTTTAATTCATTATAATTTTTTATTGAAATTTTTATGAATTCTTTTTTAAAAAAAAATTTTTTTGCAGCGCTCATTTTTTTAAAATATTTGAGATTTTACAATTTTAATTTGTTTTACAAAAGTAATATCATTTTGGTCATCCCTACTTAAAAAAAGTAGAGAGGTAGACGAGAAATCTAAATCATCACAATTGAAAATCATATAAATTTCAATTGTAATTGAATCTCAAAAGGATGGAATGCAGGAGAGGTAGACGAGAAGGGGTTAGGTGCATTTAGCTCCTATTGGAATTAAGAACTTGATTATTCTTCTTCGCTAAGCAAAGATAAATGCAACAATTTAGAACAGGCATGGAACGCCGGCACCCATAATTTAGGGTCAATGGCCGTACCTTGTCAACTGTGAAAAAGGGTTGTCGAGATGGATTTTGCGAGTGGCTCCTCCGACCTTTTCCTCCAATGCTCCCACTTTCCAAAGAAAATAGTTCCACCCCTGGACAGCCAAGAACTTCTAATTTTTTTAACTTTGGCCAGACAGAAGTATGCGCCCCTGGATAGAGCGTCTTGAGTTCTCCTAGATTACACAGTTCTAAAGAGGTCAATTCAGGAAATTCAATCCTGAGTGTGTCTTCCCCTCTATCAAAAATTTCCTCGATCCCGCAATTTATTATTTTCAGTTCTTTGAGCTGTAGAAGATTCGTTGCAATGGAGCACGGAAAGATGCTTTTCAGACTCGGGCAAAAAGCAACATACACCGCATGCAAATTAAGGAAGAACATTATTTCTCTTTCTCGGGCATCCTTTTTCCTAATGCACTTCAAATTTGGCAAGTACCTTATATACAAGGTCTTCAATTGACTGGCCGACATTCTATGCGTTCTTTTGAAATTTATCAGCTCTTCGTGAGGTGGAAGATCAAAAATTTCTTCTAGTAATTCACAATGAGCCAAATGCAGATGCTCTAGATTCAGGAACCGACTCATCAGCATATTGGCTGGAAAAACATTCACCAGCTCCTCTGCATGTCGAACCATCAGTGTTTTCAGTTTGCAAAACGAACCTTCACGAAGTTCATTGTGCCATATCATCTTTAACCCATTCATATCATCAATAAGCAATATCTCCAAGTTAGGGAATGCCACCTGCAATGGTAAACATGCATGACAAGGCCTCAAGTAAAGATCAACATCAACTAAACAAGAACGATAACTAAATTTAGAATCAAAAGAATTATTGAAATTTTTTTGCTCAAGTGAAAACAAGGATCCCTCACCTTCTTATCGAAGAGAGCTAAGTTGGCTCCTGAAGCAGTAGCGCTAGGATTTGATACGAATGAATTTAATGCAGGACAACTCTCTATCCTCAGCTCTTTCAGGCAAGGCAACTCCATGAAGTCATTGCAAAATCTGACGAGCTTCGAAAGACCTTTGAGCTTCAGGAATTCTAGCTTAGGGAACGATGTCTCGCTTATCGTTTCTCCTTCTGCAGCAATTACCCCTTCCATTAACGTGCACTCGCATATCTCAAGTCTTTGGAGTTGTCCAAGATTTCTGACAATTGCTGATGTAAATAAATAAGTTATTTTCATACAAGCCTCCACAGTCAAGCTTGTTAAATTATACAAGGAAGCATGATCTCCGAATTGGTTGCACCATATATTTTCTGCAATGATTGAGGACAATTTCAGCTCCTTCAAATTCGGGAACACAATCTGCAACCACAATTTTTGTTTCGACAATTAATTCTTTCAGCATGTCTATGATATTCCTAATCTAATTATTTTTGTTCGCTGGTTTGTTAGAATATAAAAAGAAAAGATAAAGGCTCCTTTTTATATTAATTACTATTCAAATTTATGTAAATAGTTTGATTATTCAAAAATATAAGATATGACTTGCATAAAATTTAATCTTTTTTTATAATCTTTTATTCCATTCAAATAATTAGAAATAATAATAAAATTTTGTTATATTTATAAAAATAATTAAATAAAAACTTATATGATTATATTCTTATTTTTATTTAAATATTTGATATATTTAGATAATAATTATATTTATGTATATTTTTATGAGTATAATACATATAATTTTACATTGATTATTTTTTTTTATTTAAACTAGATTATAATTATTTTTTTCTTCTAATATTTAAAATAGAATTAATTTAGCTTCTAATTTAAATAAATTAAATTAAAATTTTGAGTTTTCTCTAACATTCAATATTAAAGTAAATATTAATAATAAATATCACATCAGAATTAATTATTATCTCATATTTGTAATTTTTCTAACTTTGTATTAGTTGAACATTAAATGCTTATTTAGTATAATATTAAAGATAGAAAACCTATAGATCACGCACTGTACATTCTAATATACAAAAAGAATTCTAATATACAAAAAGAAAATGGATTAAAAAAGAAAATGTAATGTAGTTGAACAAAATATTTTTATTATCTAAAAGTTCTTTACTATATATAAGTTATATTATTTTTATTAAAAAAATAATTTATTAATATTTCATTTTGTTTAGGTAGTTTAAATTAACTGATAACTAAATTAATTTTATTAAATCATCTGTACTAATAAAAATTAATTTATTATTAATTTAGCCTTTTTGTTTAAGTGTTTTGAGATGATTGGTTGATTAATGTAACTTAGTATTATAAGATGATGTGGCAAAATTCTATGCTGACTTTGCCTTTTCAAAAAGCTAAAATTTTAGTATGTCTTTAGTAACCATTGTTAGCCTTATATCTTTATGAATATGATAATTCCGCAATTTGGTTGCCCACTATATGATAAAGCAGAAAAATAAGAGAGAACTATAATGAAAAAAACATTTTCTTTGATTTTTTTGTTAAGCAAGTTTATCCATGTCAACTTCTTAGCGTATTTATCCAATTTAGTTGGCAATTAACTCGAGAAAAATATCATTAATTATTTTTCACTAGAAATATTATATAATTGTCATTTTATTTAATGGTCACAAAAGATAAAGTAAACTTCTTTGTTTTTTTGGAAAAAATAATAGAAAAAATAAATTGTCTTTATTACGTAATGACCTAGGTACAAATTAATTTACTAAGTCACCATTAATGGATTTTTTTTTATGAGCATTAAGTGGTTGTTTTAATCTAATTTGAGAAAAATAAGAGTAGATCATAATCTATATTTTACAATATTTATAGATATATAACTATTTTTTTAGTATTTCCTTTAAGAAAATATGTATAACTTTTATTCTAATTTTATCCAAAATTTGAGACATGTAGACTAAGATAAATATTTTTACACCACGAATTTAATTTGTCAGAAGTCATGTGTGTGTTACATGCTATTAGATTGACGAGATTAGAATGAAGTCAAAATTTGAAATCAAAAATGTGATTTTATTAAAGAATGAATTAGCATACCATTTCATTGAAGAGGGGCCACCGTGGGTCATTTGTTGATTGGTTTTGTCTTGACTGAATCGAGGATGTGGATGCAGGAGACGATTTCACTTTCGAGCAAAATCTCCGGAGCAATGGCAGCTGTAATTCCAAGGAGCATAATTGAGTAAACTCGAATACTCCATTTATATCATCCTCTTCTTCAGTTTCACTAGCAAATATCTCTTCAATGCCACTACAGTCCTTTACTTCCATTTCACGAAGCTGTTTAAGGTTTCCAAGCATGGAAAATGAGAAGAGATTCTTCAATTTGTTGCAGCTTCTGACCCTTAAGATCCTCAGTTGGCAGAAATCCCCAACCATGAGTTGCCCACGGCAAATCCTCTCCAGGTTCACCACACTACGCAAAATCAACGACTCTAAGACAGGAAAGGCGTCAAAAGGCAGCCGCCCTTCCGAGTCAATGATATATCGAATCTCGCCACCGTTCTGGACGAGGAGATGCTTTAATTGCGGAAAGCCTTCCTTGTGTAGATCATAAAGTACATTCGTGACCCCCTTCACTTCGTCCAAATAAAGATCTTCGGCTTTCTTCAATAAGGTCTTGACTCCAAGGTCCCAACTATAAATGCTTGTATCTAACTTGAGCTTTAGCTTTCTCGAAGTTTGATGTCTTTCATGCCAGTCCCACTTCTTCCACCCGTTGCCAATGGATATCTTAAATCTTTCCAACCTTTCGAAGAACAGTCCCTTTCGTAGTTTCTTGACATCTGGAAAATCCATCTCCAAATGTGCTAGGCGAGACAACTGCTCCAACTCACAAATACTTGCATTAGTCTGATTGTCGAGCCCTTTGACCTCCCAGTCAACAAAGCTGTTACACGTGTACAGTTCTTCTAACAGGGATAATTGGGATAAAACGTTTGTTGGAATAACTCTAAGTTTTCTACAATCTGTCAAATCTAGCAACTTTAGCTGACTCAGTTGTCCAATCTCTTTAGGCAACTCTACAATTTCAGACCTCAAAAGACTAAGGATCTCTAATTTCTTGAGTGCTCCAACCATAGCTATGTTGGGCAAGTCACATCGATCCAAACACAAGGTATGAAGGCTTGTCAGGAGACCAAGTGATTGAGGAAGACATGAAAAGGCAACTCCGCTGCAATCCAACACTTGGAGTTTTCTAGTACCTGAAAAAAATGAATCAGGGATTCTCAAGGAAAAATTGCCTTCAACTAGAAGGAATTCTAGTTCAGGGCATTTCAAATCTTCAGGTAGATCACAGGGATCACTGAGCAGCAAAGAAAGTCTGGTGCATCTATTGGTTATACGCCTCTCTGCAAACTCCTTTAATTCAATGTCTGTTTTAATGACAGCCGCATTTTGATCTCTTGATGCAATTGACATGGCAAACGCTCGGACAAAGTCGTGCATATTCACGAGACCATCCCCATCACGGTCTTGCAAAAAGCAAGAAGCTTTAAGGTCGTCAATCAATTTTAACATTCTGTTTCTTGCATCTCCGACGCTATCTATACTTCCAAATAAACCCAGACCCACACCATATTTCAACAAGTCTTTGATAGTAAAGGAGGAAAATGGAAACAGAGGAAAAAACAAGAAAAGTGACTTGACTTCCTTGGCAACCAAGTGATTGAAACTCAACTCTAAAGCCGCGTATACTTCTGCTTGAATCCCTGTGCTGTCGAATCTGGAGGTCATGGAAAGTTGAATCAAAGCATCATTCCATGCGTGTGGCTTCTTATCTCGTAAAAACTTTGCGACTGTGACAATCGCAAGGGGAATACCTCCACATTTTGCGGCAACTTGGTCGGCAAAAGTGGGCATTTGCTGAGTGTTGCTATTGTCCACTGTGATCTTAAACAATTTCCATGCCTCATCTTCCGGCAGAGGCTCCAGTTTAACCAACTTTTGTTTTCCCATCCCTCCGATCAATACATTTTGATCTCTTGAGGTCAGTAGCATTTTGCATCCTTTATGTTCATCTCGTGAAGGAATTCCTATCGCCTTTAGCTCAACTGCTGTCCAAAGATTATCCAAAATGACCAGGATCTTCTCCTCCTTCTTCAACTTTTGATGTAATCGACATGCTCTTCCTTCCACGGTCACTTCCTTCAACTCCAGGCCCATATCGTCTGCGATCTTTCCTTGAATTTTCTCGAACTTTGGATTTTCAGATACTGTAGCCATAACCACACAATCGAACAGCTTGGCGTCTATTGCTTGTCTCTGTACCTCTGATGCGAGAGTGCTCTTCCCTGTGCCGCCCATCCCATACAGTCCTATCACGTTGACGTCGGGATCTTTTAGTGCATCCATAACTTCTTTCAATTTGGACTCTCTTGAAGGGAAGCCCTCCAAGCAATTGACGGTTGAGGTCACAATCTGCTGTAGAGGGACACGGTAGGATATTTGACCTCGATCAAATCTACCTACATTCTCCAAACTGACGATAGCCAAAGATTCCTTGACTGCTTTCTTACCGAGCTGATACCGTACCTTCAAGTTGGGACACAGCCCAACAAAACACCGCTTCTTTGCCTCTTCTTCCCCTTCAATGAGCCTTTCGGCCCCTTCAATGGCTTTCGCCGCGTCAGCCAACCACTCCTCGACGTTCTTTTGGATCTCGTCCCCTCTTCTCCTAGCATCTTCAACGGAGTTCCGCAAATTGTCTCTCGCACCGATCAGTGTCTGAACGTTACGCTTTAGCTCTGCAACCTTGGTCGTGTAAGTGAAAGCATAACTTACACGGCGCGTGAGCGGCTCGATGATGTACTTGTCAATGGTGGGAAGGAGGGAAGCGCAAGCAGAGAATATCTCCGTCATCTTTCTGAGATCTAGTTGCTCTTCCCTTTTCTTTTCAATTACCTTTTTTCCCAATGGCCAGAAAGTTGCAAAAATTTACCAAACAAAGAAGAGAAGAAAGAAAGATTACAAAGACAAGTTGATCAGGGAATTTCGAGACTGAAGACAAAGGAGAAAGCTAGTGTTTTTTTTGGTAATTTTCATTTTTTTTTTTATTTTTTATTTTTGGCAACAAAGAGAAAGCTAGATGAAATGAAGAGAGACACAGAAACGGGCACAGCACAGCAAAGCTGAAAGTGAAAAAGAATCAATTGAAAAAGAGGTCTGAGAGAGGAGTTGGAATATGTAAGCTAAAAGCTCTCGCGAGCAGATTAAGGGTGTGGAGTAGACGTGGAAGGCTTGTGTACCTCATGTCCGTTTTATTGAGTTTAATCGGGTCAATTAGGAAAATGTATAAATTCGTTAATTTTATTTAATAATTTAAAAAATGGAACTGATGTAATAGTCGGGACCAATGATTCAAAATTGGAACTGATTCGATTATCAAGTTTGCTAATCCATAAATTTTGAATGGTTATATAACAAAGTGTTAAAATTGAGACAAAAACACTTTGTTTAAAATTCAAAATTAATTGATGAAACTAAGATAATAGAAGATTGCTTACAAGCTTTCCCAAGAATTGGTGCATCCCAGATTGACTGACCGTAAGATCTGAAATGCCGATCAGCCAGCAAACCACCAAATTGTTGAATAAATAACTTCATGAAAATATATATATATGAGACTTAATTCTGGAAAAATAAAATTCTTTATTATAATAATTTTACTTTTGAAACTATGAGTTAACAATATATTTTTTGTGATGATGGATAAAACCATGGTAGAGGTGTTATATTGAGATATGAAAGTTTTCTAATTCTTGTAATGCCGCCTTTTAACTATTTTGTAAGAGTTTTTACTTAAATCAAATTGAAGAAATATTCATAGTTTTAAAATATAATTAAAGAAATGAAGAAATATAATTTTATTTCAAAACGTAAAAGAGTCTTACATAATAATTATATAAATATCACAGTTCCCCAATTGTCATGTCTAGTTCAATTATTGAGCATGCTTAGCTAGATTTTTTCCGCTCCCGCTGAAAAATCTAGACGCTACGTCCTCTTCTCTTCTATCAGCCTAGCCACCTGGTGCTCCGTCACCGCCAGGCTGTCGTGGGACGACGCCGTGTGGTCGCCATTGGATTCCCGTCCAAGGGACCCACCTTGGCACTCGCTTGAATACGGCCACCAGCACTACCCCACACAAAAAGACAAAACAAGAAACAGAGAGAGAGTGGAATCTGAAAAAGCAAGCACGCGTGCTTCTTTTGTCTAGTCTTTTTGTGGGTTATTGGAGACATTTCCATTTCTATCGACTTTTGGCCGTGGCAGGTAGTGTTATAAAGCTCTGCCCGGCTCGGATAGTCGGACCGGTGACACGGGGAATTGGTTACTGGACTGGGTCGGATTAGTTAAAAGACCGCTTGGAATATTGAACTAAAAAAGAAAAAAGAAAAAATTTGGTCGACCCGTCCAAGCAATTTTGAGGTAAGAAGACCAGAGTTGGTCAAATCTTTGTTTTGAGTTTTCATCTGTAAAGTTGAGGAACAATCCCCATAGATTACGATCTGGTTTATGCACAATAAAAATCCCCACAGAATAAACCTGCTTTGTTTTACAGGTCGAGGGTGTTAAAGGCATCATGGCTGCATATGCAACTGCCTTATCTTTGTTGTGATGATAGATAAAACAATAATTAAGGCGTTATATTGTCTAATATGGATATTGGGATATAAAAAGTTTTTTGATTCTTGTAATACCTCCTTAGCCCTTTTGTAAGCAAGATCTTTTACCTAAATCAAAGGTAGAAATATTCTTAATTTTAAAATATAACTAAAGAAATAAACAAAAATGCAATGTTACAAAAAAAAAAAGTCATTTTATTCATAAAAGTAAAAGAGTTATACACAATGAAATGAAATGACATCAAAAGCCAAGATAACCGATTCAAAATTTTACAAATAATTATAAAAAAAGACTCGGTGCTTGACTTGTATTATTGCTGTCCTTATTATCTTATTTATTTATAATAAAAAATATTATCCTTATTGTCTGCTTTTATTTATAATAAAGCATTATTGTCCTCATTGTCATTCTTTATCCAAATTAAGACTGAATTGTTACCTGATCTCTCATCTCATGTGGGTTTGAATATTTTTAAAATAAGCAAACAACACACTTATCCTGCTCCAAAAGAGAAAACACAAAAACGGCACGCGTATCACCTAGTAAAAGATTTAAAAAAAAAAAAAGAACTCAGAAAAATAATTTATTATTTAAATCTAAATATTTTTTTTAACAGACACAAACAAGACTTTATTGTTCAAAATTCAAATCTAAGAAAACGACCGATTGTATATCGTTGCGAGAATAATTTTTTTTAAAAAAAAATTAAAATAAATAAATAATTTAAAATCTTTTTTTTTTTAACTTTTAATATAGTCTTATTTTCAATTGGTCTACACTGAATGACACAAAAGGCGCTTGCCGGCAGAACACTGTTTTTGGCAATCAAACCGTCCATATGCATTCAAGGCAATGCAGGGATGTCAAAGTAAATGAGCTGGGAATGGACATCCTCGTCAACGTCAGATTTTGTTCTCTTCCGCCTGTCATTTTTGTGGAAGAGAATCTGCCAGTTGAATGACAAGACATCTGCACATACCCCCTCGTACTGCAACCAGCACACGGTTGGATGCCTAACAACCACTTCTAACATATAAATAGGTCTTTCTGTCAAAAGTAAAAAATCTCGAGCATGGAAGATAAGTAATAAAACAGTTATCATTAGTCAAAGATTTCCTTTATTCAAGTCAACCGATTTGAACAGGTAGCCTAATGAACTTGGCCAAGACCAAAAGACGAGAGCAAAGAAGCAAGGAGAGGAAAATCATAACTCAACAACTTGCTTGATTACTATGGTCAATAAGAAACTGGTTTTTTATTACGACTTTTTTGGTTCTGTTTGTTGAAATTTTTGAACTTTAAACCTTAGGGAATAAAAAAAAAAAAAATTAAGGACAAGGCGGGCTAACCCGAGAATTATACCGGGGTGTAGGGAAGAAGCTTAAAAAAGGCGGATGATATACAATTTTCCAGATGTTTTAAGTCTTATTTATCCTAATTATTCATAAAAATTATTTTCGTTTTTGTTAAAAAAAGTCCCATTTTAAATCGAAAAAACACAAAAAAAAAAGAAAAAGAAAAGAAAAAGAGCTGCTTGAGTCGGCTAAGGCAGGTCCAAGTAGCTGTTAAAAACTGCTGGAGAGACACGAATATCCCTACAGTTTTCATCGACTCTCCGAAATAACCCCCGTCTATCTCTCTCGCGTTAATCACACGCCAAAAGAAGGCCTCAATCCAAATCTCAATTTTCTTTTTCTCCTTATCATTCAGTAAAGACAAGAAAATTTCAGGGTAGCACACATTCTTTAGAATTTCTCTTAGATTTGAACCCATAGCTGATAATAGAACTAAAATAGATATTTTCTGTTTCCTACTCACACGAGCCCATATCCTTGCTTTTCTATCAATCTCTAATTCGACTCTTCCTCCCCAATCTGATATTATGGTGCCGGTATAGACTGAAATTCTGTTATGGTCCAATTTTGACCGGTAATAGATACCGGGGCTTTGCAATATTTAATTGATCACGATTCTGTATATTCCATTTACTATAGAAGTTCCAATAAAAATTTCCAATAAAAATGGTTTGTTCGTGCATATCCCTACTAGTTTTCCAAATTAATCCCGCGGATACATATAATTCAGAAGAATATGTGCGCGATTCATATACAGCATCTCTTTCTTTTATCAACGGTTTAGGGTCTGTATAGTCGAAACAGCATCATCTACAAACTGGGAGTGTAGAAATATGAATTGAAAAAAATTTGATGACAACACACTAAAAGTAATACAGTAAATACATATTAATATAATATAATTTAATAAACATTTATTAAATTCAATAAAATAAAATAATATATAAATTATTAGATAAATAGTATAATATGTTATTATATATTCAAGCTCATCAACGGCTGAAGAATTAGGCTCTTGAATCGTAGTTTGGAGAAGCTGTCTTCGTCGATGGACAGACCCATTTAAGGGCAGCAAATTGTAGATTAAATCTTAATTCTAAGAAGACTCCAAGTCAATGTCCTTGTGCATTTCCAACACACTGCAAAGATTATTGGGCAGCCAAGTCAAGTTCAGGAAGAAAAAAGGGAACGGAAACAGAATAAATGACACCATCTATTTTGACTTTGACGCTCTTAAACTATGAACATCTTGGTTTGTTGACTCACTGTTTTCTGAAGTTATCGGAATTTAGATATGCTTGCTAAGAGGTGATTTTAAGGCAATTGCTCAACAAGAAATTGAGCTCTAACCTGTGTGAAGAAAATAAATAAATTTCGTAAAAAATCTGTACGTACCATTTCTGAAAACAATTGTTGTACGGTTGTGTTTAGACTTCCTTCCCAACGCCGTTGATCTCCATCTACTGCCATTTGCACTTCTGTCAACTGTGGAGTGAATAAGGCTCCTTCTGAGAAAAATTTCATCTTGGAGCATTCTCTCAAAGTTACCTCTTCCAAACATGGGAAATTGAATGTGTGATTTCCAGAGCAGAAACCGACAAGATTTGGTAAACAATGAAGTCCCAGATGCTCTAGTTGACTGAAAGCAATCTCATCTTCCCCTTCATTTCCTTCACTCGCCACTATTTCCTCCATCATGTCACATTCAGTTATGCTCATTCTTGTGAGCTTCCCCAGGCTTTTAGCTGTTGAGGAACTCATCAAATTTGTTAATCCATGACATTTTGATACTTCGAGAGTCGTCAGGTTTTGGAAAGACAATGAAGACGGCATTAAAATGTTCAATCCAATGCACTCTAGTACTTCAAGGGTTTCCAGATTTTGAATGACCAGGTCTGAGATGGAGTGATCCTGGAACAACTGACTAAGCTTCGGAAGCCGCGAAAGCTTTAGCTGTCTCAATTTAGTAACATCCTCACTGTTACTTTCCATGTCAACCATCCTTTGCTCTAGGAATAGCTCTTCAAAATGAGCATCATTCACAACAAGTGTTTCAAGATAAGGTAATCTCAGAAAGATATCGGAAGGAAAAAAGGTCTCGTCACGGGGAAAATTTGTCAACTCAAGAACCTTTATTTTAGCAAAGCACTCTGTTGGAAATTTTCCACGCAACAAGTCCTTCATGTTTTTGCTCCATTCCACCTTCAGCTCCTTTAAGTTTCGGCATGTAACCTGGTAATAAAGCAAACAGGGTATTAAACATTGTAAAAGTGATTTTGACAAACACTGGAGGCCCAGTCAGAATATGTTGAATTTCCTGCCAAAATTGCAAACTATTTAGCCTCCAATATGCCCACATCTGTGGAACTGTAGGCGCTTTTGTGAAAACAGAAGAGAAAAGAAAAAGGAAAAAAAGAGAAGACTTAGTCATGGAATGTTTAATCTAGAATGGGTGAGCTCTGGCTTCCTAGACTAATGAAGACCTATTGTATTGTTTTTGCCACACGGTCTGAAATAAACTATTTTGTAATTAGACATTTGGGCTAATTGTGTAATAAAGACCTAAGATCCAAATATCATTGGTCTAAATACATGATAAAAAATGAAATATCCAGCTGATATTTTCTATTAAAGTATGAAGATGACACTTGATTAGAAAGAACCAAGTATGAAACAATTCAAATCAAGCTCCAAGTGTATCAAACAGAAAATTCCCAGTTTACTATTGTCATTCAGTCCATATAGGTATGCGACAGAATTGTGTGCATGTGCTATTGCTTGTGTTACATATGTATACATATAATGTGAAAAAGGATCTTCACACACTAACCTTGGAACCGAAGAGGAGCACATTAGGAGTACTAAACCCTTCATGGCCACGCCTTTCCTCATTTCCATCGACGATATTTGACTTCTGGGCCCCAAGCATTGTGGAAGCAAATGTTTCTATCCTTGGGCAGTCAATTACCGTAACTTTGTCCAGGGATTGAAGTTCAAGAACATCAGTTGTGGAGCAAAAACTTGTCAAATTAGGCAAAGACTCGAGAACAAGGGAGCTAAGTTGAGAGAATATGGTATCTACTATTGCTTCCTCCTCTCTACCAGTGATAATTTCTCCGACAAAGTGGCAATTTTTCACTTCCAGCTCTTGAATTTGCACAAGGCTCAAAGCCATGGTTGGAGTGAATATATATTTCAAGCTGCTGCAATTATGAACTTTGAGCAATTTAAGATTTCCGAAGTCCAAAATACCACAAGAAGCCTTATTCCAAGGGTGTCTCAACCTCGGCAAATCACTCAACAAGAAGCTATTTAACTTGGAAAGAACAGGATGTTTTAAATTAGCACTCAGCCCTTCTAGACCAAACACTTCTTCCACTGAATCACAGTTTCTCACATCCAACTCTTTCAACCTAATCAAGAATGATAATAGGCTAGATGGCACTGCATTTGAGAATGATGCACAATTCTCCACAACTAGCGATCTTAAATTGTAAAAGCACTCTACTGGCATTTCACTATGCCAAGCGTCTGATAAGTTGGGGAAATTGATAAGTCTCAAATCTTGTAGTCCGTGGAATCCAACCTTCCAAATCCAAAACATTGCAATAGTTAAAAGAACTAGTATTGAAACATAAATTCCGATATAAAATTTCAAAGTTTGAGAGTTATTGCAATTAATCAATCAATACATACCATTTTTTTGTACAGATGTTGAATGGTTGCATTGAGATTGCCATTCCAACACTCTTTGTCCGCTTGTTGTGTCAGTGTTACACAGTGTAGCTTTGGTGTTCTTAAGACTCCTCTTGAGAAAATCTCCATCTTGGGGCATTGACTAACATTTACTTTGCTCAAAGATGGGAATTTAAAGTTATGTTCCCCAGAGCAGAAACTAGTGAGGCTTGGTAAACGATGAAGATCCAGAGTTGCTAACTTGTAGAAGACAATCTCATGGTCGGTATCATGACCGGTGCTTGCAACTATTTCTGTAACCAGATCACAGTCGCGTATAATCATTGTAGTAAGTTGCACAAGAGTTTCGGCCGTAGACAGTGTAAATAAGTGAACCAAGGCTCGGCACTCGAACAGTACCAACAATGTAATACTTTGGAAAGATGCGGAAAATGGCGCCAAATTGGTTAACCCATTAGACGTCCACAGTTCTAGAGAGTCGAGATTTTGAAGAAGTGCATCGACTTGGGATTCTTGTCTTCTCGTATGTCTTGCATCGGGAACTATTTGTAGTCCCAATTTATGTATTCGAGCACCCTCTCCGATAAGTCCATCTGGGAACAACTCTGTCCGTTGATTGCATTGCAGAGTGAGTTTTCCTATATTAGGGAATCGTTCAAAGAGACCTGATGGAAGTGCTGCCGATTTATCATGGAAGCATTGCAGTTTAAGAGATTTGAGATTGTGAAAGAGTTTCTCGGGAAATTGGCTTTCCATCATCATTTTCGCCTCGTCGCAAGTTAATGCTAATCCCACCAAATTGGGAATAACCTGAAACTCAATTACAAAAATGAAAATTGTAGTCTATGTTGAACTAAAAGAGTACACAAGACTCTTATGCGAAATTCAACATTTATGTATTTTCTCAATTTAGAAATTCTTTGGTGGGAATTATGTGTGTGAATTTCAAAATCATCAGAATTCGAGTATTGAGAGATATTCTAAAATTGGGATAGATAATTTAAATTGTTATCGCGACATATAAATCCTAAATGTAACGGTAATATTTAATCCGAAATTTTAGCATATTCTTTCTAATAAAAAACTTAAAATTTTGAAATTTTAGTTATAGTTAATTTATAAAATTTATAATTTTAACAATATAAGTCAAATGTATATAAAAAATGGCATGAATAAATACATATTAATATAAGATAGATAAATAGATATCGTTGGCCTAATTTGGCCACGTTTTTTTTTTTCTTTTTCAATTTACTTATTATTATTATTATTTTAAAAAAATTAGCAGCTAGCAAGAGGTAGATGTTAACTGATGAAATATATTTGAATTTCTCCAAAGAGGAATTGCACGTCATTGAAATCGAGAGAGCTGAGGCCATACCTCTTGAAACGGGAAAAGGAATCGCTCATCTTGGATCCCGTCTAATTCTTCTTCTCCCCGGAATGTGTGGGATTCTAGAATATGCACTTTGTCACAGTGATAGACGGTCAAAAATTTCAAGGCTGGCCATTCTGAAGTATGCATTCCTGGGTAGAATCTCTTCAGTTCTGGTAGCATCCAAAGCATCAGTGCGTTTAATTTAGGAAATACAAAAGCGGGCGCTGTTGTTTCCTCTCCTTCCTCCTTTTCAACAATTTCCTCGATCCCACATTCATTAATAGTGAGGGATTCAAGCTCCAGCAGACCTCTGGCTACAGATGCTGGGAATAAACTTCTCAGATTTGGGCATTTCCAAATAAACACATCATTAAGGTTATGAAAGGACAGAATTTCTCGGGGATCCTGATTCCACACACGCTTCAAATTTGGTAGATTCTGTATCTCCAAATTTTTCAACCGAGTCCAAGCGGCTGTCGCAACCTGTGCTTCTTCAACGCTGGTCATCAGCCCTTGGATGTCAAACACCTCGTCTAGTGACTCGCAATTTTCTATAAAGAGTTGCTCAAGGTTCTGGAATCTTCTTACAAGCATACCGGATGGAAACACCTTTCGGAGTGCTTCGGCCTGTTCCACCCTTAAAATTCTTAGTTTGCCAAAGGAGTCTTCGTGGAGCTCATTGTGCCATATCATCTTCAACCAGTACATGTTGCGAATTGTCAGTTCCTCCAAGTCAGGGAATGCCACCTACACCAATTTTTTTTTTTCATTTCAACCGTTTTTACGGGAAAGAATTAGAATCTCTAGTTAATAACAATCCATTCAGAGAAAAGGTGAATGACAGATTACTGCAGAACATGCAAAATATATCTTCTTCTTTTTCTTCTTGTTTTTTTTTTTTAAATTTATTGTTTTTTGATTAATTAAACCTAAAAATCTTTAACAAAGGATCATAGAGGAAAATAACAAAATTCACCTTTTCATCAAAGAGAGGTGAGTCGCACTTGTTAATTTGGCCCCCAGGGGCCAAATCTGCACTCGTAGGATCGGAGACGAGTGACTTAAGCCCAGGGCAGTTGTCTATTTCCAGCTTTTTCAGCACAGGGCATTCAAATAAGCTACAGGTGCAGAATGTCGTGAGTTTTGGCAGGCTCTTGAGCTTCAGGACTTCTAGTTTAGGGAATAGCATTTTACACCTATTTTCTCCATCGCCCACGTCTCGTCTTAGCACAACTTCTTCCACGGACTTGCAATTGTATATGTCAAGCCTCTCAATTTGATCAAGATATTCAACCATAGAATACGTAAATAAATATCTCAGATTCTCACAATTCTCCACAATCAAGATTGTTAAGTGTTTGAAGATGGAAGACTCATCTACAAGTTGGTTATTCCACATCTCCTCCACTTTGATTGAAGACAGTTCCAGCTGTTTCAGGTTGGGGAATACAAGCTGCATGGACGACTAATTTTACCCACTAAGTAAAATTATAATGATACATGAATATTTTATAGTACGACCATGGTATGGCAATCGGTAAAAAGCAAATACTGCAAACAAATTGTTTAGACAAAATCACAGCTTTTCGCTATGTTGCTAGTGGATGTAGTTACAAATTCATAGATCTCAGATTTGCTCCTGTACAGTATTCACGGTATTGTACCTTTTGTTTGGATATCTGGTGTGCCTAACGTTGATCATGAAGCCGTAAATCAAATATTAGAAGTTTTTAGATGCATAACCAGCAGATTTAAATAAAATAAAAATTTTAAAACTCAGATAAACGGAATCGAAAATAACACATAAATTTTGGGGGTTAAATATTCATTTTAACTGCTAATAATGCATGCACTTTAATTTATCATCCAAAAATTTCAGGTTATGCAATAATTTGAGTCCTCACACTTAAAATGTTAGTATGTTCAGTTCATACTTACATTATATCTCTGTATGAATTATTTCTTGTCATGCCTAAATGGATAAAGTTTCACCTTGAAGAGAAACATGTTTGTTGGTCCTTTCTGTTTCTAACTTTTCTTTTACTTTTTTTTTTTTTTACCTCAGAAAATAATCTCTGTTTTTTTTTTTAAATTTTTTTGTCTCTAATTTATGACTCTCTAAACTAACGTATGTCCACCTTGCATGATAATTTGAAATTGATCAATGCCATATTCAAAGTAATGGCCCAAAAAAAACAAAAGATTCAAGCTCCAATGACCCATGAGCCCCAATCTTCACTCTTATTTTTATGCACCTAAATCTTAGCAGTCTACCTCCTAATCTCAGCTTGTTATTTCGGTTAAACAGGCACAGACACTGAATGATACCACCTCAAGTGCCGTATAGTCTAATTTCAAAATGCACCCATGTGAAATGGCTAGTAAATAATACATGGATTGTTCCTTGAATTTCAATGTTATTTTGGATTGGTCCATCAAATTTCAAAAGTTTTGATTTACTTCCAAACTTTTAATTAAGCATCTAAGGGGATCTAATTTCCAGCAATTGTCAATTGTCCTAATTCCGTCTATAAGTAATAGTCAAAACATAATTGATTTTAACTACCTGCCATTAAATGCAGATAAAATTGTGATTTATAGATGGATGAATGTAGGGAACAGATCAAAGAATTTTTAAAACTCGAGGAAGAATGAAGCGTACGAGGCTAGGGATCAATGTTCAATTTAGCCAATTCAAATCAGATTTCTATTCAAAGATGCATTATTTCAACATACTGTAGAAAAGAAAAAGAAGGAATATAAAAATGAAGTAAAAAGGCTGACCTTTGCTCGGCTATCCCGATTAGTAGCATTTGGAGCTGGTTCATTCAAGAATGTAGAAGTGAGTGTGCTTGAGCACTCAACTACAGCAATTTTCTGCAGCGATGGACACTGCACAGTACCACTTCCATTGTAGAAGCTTATCAAGTTGGGCAAGCGCTCTAGGGCAACGGAGCTTAATAGGGGAAACACAACATTATAAGCTGTTGCTTCCTTTGATATTATGTTTTCAATTAGAGGACAGTCTTTTACTTCTAGTTCTCGGAGTCGCACGAGGCCCAAGCATGTAGTTGGGGTAAATATGTATCTCAAACTGCCACAGTTGTGAATTTTGAACACTTCAAGGTTTCTGAAGTCAAAAAACCCTTTAGGCTCCTCGTTCCACACATGCTTCAACCTGGGTAGATCAATCAACCGTAACTTGTTTAGCTTGGGCAGTGTCCCAATTTGTCCATCTGCAACGTTTGACAGTGTGAGGTCGAACACTTCTTCAATTGAACCACAGTTTTTCACCTCAAGTTCCAACAAATTCTCCAAGAACGGTGATAAATTGGATGGAATGGCAGTTGACAAAGATGCACATTCGTCCACTATCAGAGAGCTCAAATTGGAGAAGAAATTGGCAGGAAATCTTTCGTTTTGCCATTTTTCTATCAGCTGGGGGTGTTCTGAGAGCTCCAGATGTTCTATGCCATCATGTCCAACCTAGAGAATCCAAATAATATGGCACCTTCGTCAAGTTAAATATGTTGAAGGAAAAACAAAGATGAAAATAATTAAAAACACTAACCAGTTCTGCACACAACTGTTGTATGGTGATGTTGAGATCACCCTCCCAACACCCTCTGTCATTTTCTCCTTCTGCCATTTTCACTCTCTTGAGTTTTGGTGTGATTGAGACTCCTCCGGAGAAAGTCTTCATCAAGGGGCATCGTGTTACAATTACTTCCTCCAAAGATGGAAAATTGAAGGTGTGATGAGCAGAACAGAAGCAAGTAAGGCTTGCCAAAGAATGGAGTTCCAAACTTTTCAAATTGACCCAGGTAATCTGGCCTTCCCTGTGATTTCCCTCTCTTACCACTACTTCCTTCACCGAACTGCATTCCCTTATGCTCAATTTTGTGAGAAGCCCCAGACATGGGGCCATTAAGACTGTTACCAGATTCAATAAACTTTCGCATCTCCATACATCTAGATGGGACAGATTCCCAAAGGATGCAATATTAATAGATGGCCCCAAACTAATCAAACTGTTGCACCTCCATACTTCTAAAGTCTCGAGACTTTCGAAGATGTGATCCAGTTGGCAATTTTGTTTGCAAACACGCTTCAGTTTATGAAGAATATGTAGCTTCATGTGTCTAATCCTGGGAATAGTCCTTCCTCGATTCTCCTCATTGATAAGACCTTCACACGAGAACAATTCCTGGAGGCTATTGTTCACCACTTCGAGGTTTTCTAAATTGCGGAATCTCCCCAGGAGAGCGAAGAGAAATGAAGCTGACTCCTCATCAAAACCTTCTAAGTGAAGAAACCTCACTTTGTCAAATAGAAGCTCCGGACAAAGACCATTCAGTATCAATTTTGCGTCCTTATTGTTCAATGTCAACACTTCCAAGTTCGGAATGACCTGTCGGGCAATCAAGCAAACTGAGTTGTAGTATTGGATTTTGACATGTCACCTACATCCAAGGCAACCAAAACAAAAAAAAAAAAAAGACCGTTGAACCTGACTGCTACTTGTCTTCCGATGTCACTGATCATTCAACTGTTCTGTCAATTTCCCTAAAATTTATGTATAATAATATTAACACAGTCGATCAAACTTCCGTTACACTACATTGATGTATAATTTAGAACAATTATCAAAATTAGCTTTTGGTGCTAGCAATTTAAAATATCACAAAATAAAAGTTTAATAACCAAAAACAGAATAAACTTCACAATATTATTTAATTATACACAAACTCAAATAATTAGGTATAAATAAGACCACTAACTTTGATTTTGTTTTTTAATGTAATCATTTTGTTAGTTATTCTTATTTAAATTTAAGGTTATAATTTGTAACAAATGTTGAATAATTTTACTCACCCCACATCTCTCTGTTTTACCTTTTCCACACGCAAGCATGTGAGAAGATTATTTGATACTTGTGATATTTATTTTTCCTTTTGAAAAAAAAAAATCTAGTTGTTATTAAGAAGTAATTTGTAGAGTTTTTGATGCAAGTAGCTGAAGTTTAGCTGACTACGACAAAAAAGGCTAATTAAATTCAAAGATGCAGGTTGACTTTAGTACCATATGTGATACCCAAAAATAAATTTACAGTAGTAATTTGATAGCTAATTGCACCTAAAACTCTACGTAGTTAACCTCTTTTGCATCTTATTTCACTGGAGTTTCAATTTATGCTGTAAAATTCCTTTAGTTTCTAATTTGAATATTTAAAAAATACTGTTAAAATTATGTTAATTTTACTAAATAGAAAAGTTAAACCTTATTTTTAATTTTAAAAAATTATAAAATTCAAACATAATGATATTTCATTTTTTAATTCATTATGATTATTATTTTTTTCTTTTTTTGCAATTTTGTTATGAGTTCTTTTTTTTATTATTAATTTTTTGCACAGGCAGTTTCTAAATTTTTTAGATTTCATTTTTTTTTAATTTTTTTTAGAAAAGCAATATTGTTTTGGTCATCCTCTGCTTGGATAATTAACAAAATATTGACAAAGATCTCAATTACCACAATTAAGAATCATATAAGTCTCCGGGGAAATCGAATCTCAAAAAGATGAAATGCAAGAAGTGCACGAGAAAGGGTTAGGTGCATTTAGCCACAATTGGAATTAAGAACATGATTATTCTTATTCACTACGGATCCGTAGTAAGCAAAGATAAACGCAACAATTTAGAAAAGGCATGGAAAGCAGGCACCACCAATAAGTTAGAGTCAATGGCCGTACCTTCTCAACTATGAAAAAGGGTTGTCGAGATGGATTTTCCGATTGGCTCCTCCAGCCATTTTCTCCAATGCTCCCACTTTCCAAAGAAAATATTTCCACCTCTGGACAGTCAAGAACTTCTAAGTTCTCTAACTTTGGCCAGTAAGAAGTATGCGGCCCTGGATAGAGTGTCTTGAGTTCCCATAGCTTACACAGTCCTAAAGAGGTCAATTCAGGAAATTCAAGAATCGCTTCTGTGACATCCCCTCTATCAACAATTACCTCAATCCGGCTATCTATTATGTTCAGTTCTTTAAGCTTCAGGAGACTCGTTGCAATGGAGTACGGGAAGATGCTTTTCAGACTCGGGCAAACACCAACAAACACCTTATGCAAATTATGGAAGAAGATTATTTCTCTTTCTTGCGCATCCTTTGTCCAAATGCACTTCAAATTTGGCAATCTCCCTATCTGCAACGTTTTCAGTTGACTGGCTGGCATTCCATGCATTTTTCTGAAATTTATCAGTTCTTCGTGAGGTGGAAGATCAAAAACCTTTTCTAGTAATTCACAATCAGTCAAATCCAGACGCTCTAGATTCAAGAATCGCCTCATCAGCATATTGGATGGAAAAACATTCACCAGCTCCTCTGCTTGTCGAACAATCAGTGCTTTCAGTTTGCAAAACGAACCTTCATGAAGTTCATTGTGCCATATCATCTTTAACCCATTCATTTCTTCAATACTTAATCCCTCCAAGTTAGGGAATGCCACCTGCAATAGACAAGGCCTCAAATAAAGATCGGAATCAACTAAACGAGAACGAGAACTAAATTTAGAATCAAAAGAATTATTGAAATTTTTTTGCTCAAGAGAAAACAAAGATCGCTCACCTTCTCATCGAAGAGAGATAAGTTGGCTCCTGAAGCAGTAGCTATAGAATTTGATACAAATGACTTTAATGCAGGACAATTCTCTATCCACAGCTCTTTCAGGCAAGGCAACTCCATGAAGTCACCATTGAAAAATCTGACGAGCTTCGAAAGACCTTTGAGCTTCAGGAATTCTAGCTTAGGGAACGACGTTTCACTTATCATTTCTCCCTCTGCAGAAATTACCCCTTCCATTAACGTGCACTTACATATCTCAAGTCTTTGGAGTTGTCCAAGATTTCTGACAGTTGCTGAAGTAAATAAATAAGTTATTTTCATACAAGCCTCCACAGTCAAGCTTGTTAAATTATAGAAGGAAGCATGATCTCCGAATTGGTTGCACCATATATTTTCTGCAATGATTGAGGACAATTTGAGCTCCTTCAAATTCGGGAACACAATCTGCAACCACAATTTTTGTTTCAACAATTAATTCTTTTGCATCTCTATGATATTCCTAATCTAATTATTTTCATTCATTGTTTTGTTAGAATATAAAAAAAAAAAGGTAAACACTCATTTTTGTATTAATTATTATTCAAATTTATGTAAGTGTTTGATTATTAAAAAACATAAGATATATTTTATATAAAATTTAATCTTTTTATATAATCTTTTATTTCTTTTAAACTACTAAATATAAGGAGAAATTTTTATTATTTTTACAAAAAAACTAAATAAAAATTTATATAATTATATTTTTATTTCTATTCAAATATTCGACGTATTTGAATGATTATTATTTTTATTTTTATTTTTTTCAATATAACACATTATTTTACACTGATAATTTTTTTTTATTTAAACTAAATTCTACTTAAAAAATTTTTCTTTAACATTTAAAATAAAATTAATTTAACTTATTGTTTAAATAAATTAAATTAAAAATCTCTATTTTATCTCACATAACCATACTTTGAGTTTTCTCTAACATTCAATATTAAAGTGAATATCAATATATCACAATTGAATATCATATCAAAATTAACTTTCATCTCATATCTGTAATTCTTCTAACTTTGTATTTATGAAATATTAAGTGCTTATTTAGTATAATATTAAAGTTAAAATATTTATTATACATTTTAATATACACAAAGTAAATGGATCAAGAAAGAAAATGCAATTTAGTTGAATAAAATATTTCTATTACCTAAAAGTTCTTTACTATAATAAGTTACTTTTTTTAAAGTAGTTAAAGGACATTGATGGATTAAATTATTCTTGTTAAAAAAATAATTTACTAATATTTTATTTCATTTAGGTGCTTAAATTTACTGGTAACTAAATTAATTTTGTTAAATCATCCATAAAAAAATTTAATTTATTATGAATTTAACCTTTTTGTTTAAGTATTTTGAGATGATTGGCTGAATAATGTAACTAAGATATTTACCGTTATTGTTGAGTATTATAAGATGATGTGGCAAAATTCTACGCTGACTTTGCCTTTTAAAAAAGCTAAAATTTTAGTGCGTTTTTAGTAACCATTGTTAGCCTTATATCGTTATAAATATGATATCTCCCAACTTGGTTGCCCACTATATGATAAGACTATATGATAAGGTAGAAAAATAAGAGAGAATTAGAATAAAAAAACACTTTTTTTTTTTTTGTTAAGCAAATTTGTCCATGTCAACTTTTTAGTGTATTTATAAAATTTAGTTGGTAACTAACTCAGAGAAAAATATCATTATTTATTTTTTACTTGAAATATTATATAATTGTCATTTTATCTAATGTTTGCAAAAGATAAAATAAAATCTTTTTGGGTAAAATAATGAATAAAATAAATTATCTTTGTTAATACTTATTATGTAATGATTTAGTTATGTACAAATTAATTTACTAAATTACCATTAATGGATTTTTTTTAATGAGTATTAAATGGTCGTTTTAATTTCATTTGAAAAAAAATAAAAGTAGAACATAATTTATGTTTTACAATATTTATAGAAATATAATTATTTCTTTAGTGTTCCTTTAAGAAAAAATGTATAACGTTGGTTTTAGTTCCCCCCGAGGCATATAGCTAAAGATAAATATTTTTACACCACGAATTTAGCTTGTCAGAAGTCATGTGCGTGTTACATGCATTAGATTGACCAAATTAGATTGACGTCAAAATTTTGAAATCTAAAATGTGATTTTATTAAAGAACGAATTAGCATACCATTTCGTTGAAGAGGGGCCACCGTGGGTCATTTGTTGGTTGGTTTTGTCTCGAGAATGTGGATGTGGGAGACGATTTCACTTTCGAGCAAAATCTCCGGAGCAATGGCAGCTGTAATTCCAAGGAGCATAATTGAGTAAACTTGAACGCTCCATTTTCATCATCCCCTTCTTCAGTTTCACCAGTAAATATCTCTTCAATGCCACTACAGTCCTTTACTTCCATTTCACGAAGCTGTTTAAGGTTTCTGAGCATGGAAAATGAGAAGAGATTCTTCAATTTGTTGCAGCTTCTGACCCTTAAGATCCTCAGTTGGCAGAAATCCCCAGCCATGAGTTGCCCGCGGCAAATCTTCTCCAGGTTCACCAAACTATGCAAAATCAACGACTCTAAGACAGGAAAGGCGTCAAAAGGCAGCCGCCTTTCCGCGTCAATGATATATCGAATCTCGCCACCGTTCTGAACGAGGAGATGCTTTAATTGCGGAAAGCCTTCCTTGTGTAGGTCATAAAGTACATTCGTGACCCCCTTCACTTCATCCAAATAAAGATCTTCGGCTTTCTTCAATAAGGTCTTGACTCCAAGGTTCCAACCATGAATGCTAGTATGCAACTTCAGCTTCAGCGTTCTTGAAGTTAGATATTCTCCACCCCAGTCCCACCCGTCGCCAATGGATATCTTAGATCTTTCCAACCTTTCGAAGAACAGTCCCTTTGGTAGTTTCCTGGCATCTGGAACATCTATCTCCAAATTTGTTAGGCGAGACAAGTGCTCCAGCTCAGAAAGACTTGCATTACTTTGGTTATCGAACCCTTTGATCTCCCAGTAAACAAAGCTGTTCCCCATATATAGTTCTTCTAGCAGTGATAACTGGGACAAAACATTTGCCGGAATAACTTCAAGTTTTCTACAATCTGACAAAACTAGCGCCTTCAGCTGAGTCAATTGTCCAATTTCTCTAGGCAGCTCAACAATGTCAGAACCAATAAGCGTGAGGATCTCCAATTTTTTAAGTGTTCCAACCATGGCTATGTTGGGCAAAACACATCGTTCTAAACACAAGGTACGAAGGCTTGTCGGGAGACCAAGTGATTGAGGAAGACATGAAAAGGAAACTTTATAGCAATCCAACACTTTGAGTTTTCTAGTAGCTGAAAAAAATGAATCAGGGATCCTCAAAGAATGATTACCGGAAACTAGAAGGAATTCTAGTTCTGGGCATTTCAAATCTTCAGGCAGATCACAGGGATCACTGAGCAGCAAAGAAAGTCTGGTGCAGCTATTGGGTATATGCCTCTCAGCAAACTCCTTTAATTCAAAGTCTGTTTTGACAACAGCCGCATTTTGAGCTCTTGATGCAATTGACATGGCAAATGCTTGGACAAAGTCGTGCATTTTCACCAAACTATTCCAATCACTGTCTTGCAGAAAGCAAGCAGCTTTAAGGTCATCAATCAGTTTTAGCAATCTGTTTCTTGCATCCTCGATGCTATCTATACCTTCAAATAAACGCAGGCCCACACAATCTTTCAACAAATAGTCGATACCAATATAGGAATATAGATACAGAGGCAGGAGTGAGAACAGTGACTTGACTTCCTCCCCATCTAAGTGATCGAAGCTGAACTCCAAAGCCCCGTATACTTCTGCTTGCATCCCTCTGTTGTCCAACCTGGAGGTCATAGACAGTTGCTTCAAAGCATTCTTCCATGCGTGTTGCCCTTTATTTCGTAAAGCATTTGCGACCGTGACAATTGCAAGAGGAATGCCTACACATTTTGAGGCAACTTCGTTGGCAAAAGGAGGCATTTTCTGAGTGTTGCTATCACCCACGGTGATCTGAAACAATTTCCATGCCTCAGCTTCTGACAAAGGTTCCAGTTTGAAGAACTTTTGTATTCTCATTCCACTGGTCAATACATCTAGATTTCTTGAGGTCAGTAGCATTTTGTATCCTTTATGTTCGTCACCCCAAGGAATTCCTATCGCCGTTAGCTTAATTGTTGCCCAAAGATTATCCAAAATGACCAGGATCTTCTCTTTCTCCTTCAACTTTTGATGTAATCTAGATGCTCTTATTTCCACGGTCTCTTCCTCCAACTTCAGGCCCATCACGTCCGCGATTATTCCTTGAATTTTCTCGAACTGTGGGTTTTCAGACACTGTAACCATAACTACAAGATCGAACAGCTTGGCCTCTATTGCTTGTCTCTGTACCTCGGATGCGAGAGTGGTCTTCCCTGTGCCGCCCAACCCATACAGCCCTATCATGTTGACTTCGGGATCTTTTAGCGCATCCATAACCTCTTTCAAAATGGACTCTCTCGAAGGCAAGCCCTCCAAACAATTGACAGTTGAGGTCACAATCTGCGGTGGAGGGGCACGGTAGGATATTTGACCTCGATCAAATCTACCTTCATTCTTGAGACTGTCGATAGCCGAAGATTCCTTGACTGCTTTCTTACCGAGCTGATACCGGACCTTCAAGTTGGGACACAGCCCAGCAAAACACCGTTTCTTTGCCTCTTTTTCCCCTTCAACGAGCTCTTCGGCCCCTTCAATGGCTTTCTGCGCATCAGCCAACCACTTCTCGACGTTCTTTTGGATCTCGTCACCTCTTCTCCTAGCATCTTCGACGGAGTTCCACAAATTGTCTCTCTCACCGGCCAGTGTCTCAACGTTGTGCCTCAGCTCTGCAACCTTGGTCGTGTAAGTGAAAGCATAACTTACACGACGCGTGAGCGGCTCGATGATGTACTTTTCAATGGGAAGGAGGGAAGCGCAAACAGAGACTATCTCCATTATCTCTCTGAGATCTAGTTGCTTTTCCCTTTTCTCTTCAATTAACTTTTCTCCCAATGGCCAGAAAGTTGCAAAAATTTACCAAACAAAGAAGAGAAGGAAGAAAGACAACAGAGACAAGTTGATCAGGGAATTCCGAGACTGAAGACAAAGGAGAAAGCTAGATTAAACGAAGCAAGACAAGGAAACGAGCAAAGCTAAAAGTGAAAGAGAATCAATTGAAAAAGAGGCCCGAGGGAGGAGCAGGACATTGGGATATAGAAAGTTTTCTGATTCTTGTAATACCTCCTTGGCCCTTTTGTACGAGCTTTTAGCTAAATCAAAGGTAGAAATATTCATAATTTTAAAATATAATTAAAGAAATGAACAAAATAATGGTAACACAGTGCTGCAAAAAAGATGTCATTTTATTCGCAATAGTTACATAAATATCATAGTTCCCCAATTGTCATGTCTAGCCAAATTACTGACAATGCCTAGCTTTTTTTTTTAATTTTTTCCCTAAAACATAACTAAACCTTTTCGTTGTAAGGCTCCTGCTGAAAAATCTAGATAAGTATGAGCTGTAATCTAATAACAATAGCTAAATTGCTAAAAAGTAATATTTTATTTACGTTCATTTATATATTATCAAAGAAAGCGTCCATGGAATTATTGCAAAACCAAAAGTGATAAACAACTAGGAAATGAAATGAGCATCAAAAACTAAAATGGCCAAGTTGCATTTAAAAAGTTTACAAGCAATTATAAAGAAAGACTCGCTGCTTGACTTTTTATTATTATTGGCCAGATTATCTTTATTTATTTATAATAAAAAATTATTATCCTTCTTGTCTGCATTCATTTATAATAAAGCATTATTGTCTTTATTGTCATTCTTTATCCAAATTGAGACTGAATTGTCAGCTGATCTCTCATCTTAAGTGGGTTTGAATAATTTTAACCCTCAAGTTACAATTTATTCTAACACCTCATTGAACACAAAAAAAAAAAAAAAGAGTTTTTGTTCTTAGTTCTCTGCAAATAAATAAATCATAAAAAACGAGTTATTTTTTTAGGGTAAAAATTCTGAAAGTTGATGAGTAAACACGGGCACACACTGCTCCCATTGCAACCAGTCCACGATTTTATGCACATAATTTGCCTAACAACAGCTCCGATCATACAAGTAAGTCTTTCTGTCAAGACCCCAACAATGTAAAATAAGCAACAACACGCTTATCCCGCTCCAAAAGATTAAAAAAAAAAAAAAACACACACTCTTATCACCTACTAAAAGATTTTTAAGAAAACTTAAAAAAAATATATATGGAAAAGAGTTGAAGTCATCCTCCGGCATTCTTTAAGAAAAAATTTTAAAGAAACTTAGAAAAATAATTTATTGTTTAAATCTAAATGTTTTTAAAATAGATACGAAAATGACTTTATTATTCAAAATTTAAATTTAAAAATTTAAACAAACACTTGAATAAAGACTTTATAGTTTGAAGCATAAAAAATGATTTGGAAGACTTTGTCTTTATTGTTTGTTTAAAAATCTAAAATTTTAAAGAAAAATTTAGAAAAAGGCTTTAATGTTTAAATCTAAAAGTCTAAAATAAAAAAAAATTAAAAAAAAAAAACAAGACAATATTGCTTACGGCCCCACAAGATGCAACGCAAAGATAAACCGAAAAAAAGCGTCAAATCAATGCGAAAGTACTGGGTGAGCCGGAAAGGACATCCTATTCAAAGTTACATCTGGTTCTCTTCAACTGATCACTTTGATGCAAGAGATTCAGCGGGTTGATTGACAAAACATGTGCACATACAGCCCCCTATTGCAACCCGCACACAGTTTGATGCCCAACAAGCATGGAAGATATAATTAATAAAACAGTTATCACCACTCTGTAAAAGATTTCCCTTATTAAAGTCAACAGATTTGAACAGGCAGCCAAATGAACTTGGCCAAGATCAGAAGACAAAGAAGCAAAGAGAAGAAAATAATACCTCAACTACTTGCTTCATTACTATGGTCAATAACAAATTAACAATTGGAAGCTAGCATGTATTTCAGTTCAATGGACATTAAATAAAGAAAAAAAGAACATGGCAATGGCATGGAACAAAAAAGAATGGGACTTACAAAATTCCATCTTGTTTTCAAGCCTTCAACCACGCAAAGGTTTGAGCTTTGGTCTCGATCTTGCCGTTGCCGGACCGCTGGAACTGTGGGTCAAAAACCAACAGTCATCGGATCAAGGTCACACCATTCTCATGGTGCAAACAGGTACACCGGATCACTTTCCATCATCCCTTTTCCTTCTGAAATGAGCAGAATTCCATACCCAAATAACCAATACTTGTCCCCAAAGAACGAGAAAAAGTACAAAAAAAATAAAAAATAAAAAACGAACAGAGAATGTAGAATAACGTCAGAATAGGACGGGTCTTAATTGTGCAAAGACAATCAGACAATACGTAACTGGAAAACACTGTCAAATGCTACAATTAAGGTTTAACTTCTTGTGAAATCACAATCAGATAAGAGTAGCCACTCAAGATTCAAGAACGCGAGGTAAATATCAAGCATCTTGGATTGAAGAATAAAAAGACGCAGAAGAAAGGCGGTCAAGAAACTGGTTTTTGATTGCGCCATTTTTGGTTCTGTTTCTTGAAATTTTTGAACGTTAAACCTTGGGGAATAAAAAAAATAATGAAGGACAAGGCGGGCTAACCAGAGAATTATATGGGGGAGTAGGGAAGAAGATTAAAGAAAGGCCGATGATATACAATTTTCCAGAGGTTTTAAGTCTTATTTATCCTAATTATTCATAAAATTCATTTTCGTTTTTGTTAAAAAATAATTGAAAAAAAAAGTCCCATTTTAAATCGAAAAAACACTAAAAAGCTCGCGTTAGTCCCAAGCCAGAAGGGCCGAGCATGAAAAGAAGGCCTTATTCCAAACCATGTCGGTATGTTGGAAACAGCACTATCTACAAACTGGGAGAGTAGAAATAGGAAAAAAAAAAAATTGGTGACAATACACTATAATTAATATATATATATTTAATAAAAATTATTAAATTTTAAAAAATGAAATAATAAATAAATTATTAAATATATTTTATATTTTTTAAACGTACTGTTACATAGTCAGGCTCATCAATTACTGAAGAATTAAGCTCTTGAATCGTAGTTTGGAGAAGCTGTATTCGGCGACGGACAGACCCATCTAAGGGCAGCAAATTGTAGATTTAATCTTAATTCTAAAAAGACTCCAAGACAATGTACTTGTGCATTTCCAACACACTTTATTGGGCAACCAAGTCAAGTTCAGGAAGAAAAAAGGGAACAGAAACAGAATAAATGAGACCATCTATTTTGACTTTGATGCTCTTAAACTATGAACATCTTGGTTTGTTGACTCAATGTTTTCTGAATTAAGATATGCTTACAAAGAGGTGATTTTAAGGCATTTGCTCAACAAGAAATTGAGCTCTAACCTATGTGAAGAAAATAAACAAATTTAGTAAAAAATCTGAACGTACCATTTCTGAAAACAATTGTTGTACTGCCATTTGCACTTCTGTCAACTGTGGAGTGAATAGGGCTCCTTCTGAGAAAAACTTCATCTTGGAGCATTCTCTTAAAGTTACCTCTTCCAAACATGGGAAATTGAATGCGTGATTTCCAGAGCAGAAACCGACAAGATTTGGTAAACAATGAAGTCCCAGATGCTCTAGTTGATTGAAAGCAATCTCGTCTTCCCCTACTATTTCCTTCATCACGTCACATTCAGTTATGCTCATTCATCAAATTTGTTAATCCACGACACTTTGATACTTCCAGAGTCATCAGGTTTTGGAAAGACAAGAAGATGGCATTAAAACCTTCAATCCAATGTATTCTAGTACTTTTAGGGTTTCCAGATTTTGAATGACCGGGTCTGAGAGGGAGTGATCCTGGAACAATTGACTAAGCTTCGGAAGCCGCAAAAGCTTTAGCTGTCTCAATTTAGTAACATCCTCACCGTTGCTTTCCATGTCAACCATCTTTGCTCTAGGAATAGCTCTCCGAAATGAGCATCATTCTCAGAGGGATATCAGAAGGAAAAAGGGTCTCGTCAGGGTGAAAATTCGTCAACTTAAGAACCTTTATTTTAGCAAAGCACGCTGTTGGAAATTTTCCACGCAACATGTCCTTCATGTTTTTGCTCCATTCCACCTTCAGCTCCTTTAAGCTTCGGCATGTAACCTGTTAATAAAGCAAACAGGTTATTAAACATTGTAAAAGTGATTTTGACAAACACTGGAGACTCAGTGAGAATATGGTGAATTTCCTGCTAAAAGTGCATACTATTTAGCCTCCAATATTTCCACCTCTGTGCGACTGTAGGCGCTTTTGTGAAAACACGAGAAAAAAAAAAGGGGGAAAAAGAGAGAAAGACTTAGTCATGGAATGTTTAATCTGGAATGGGCGAGCTCTAGCTTCCTAGACTAACGAAAACGTATTGTATTGTTTTTGCCATACGATCTGAAATAAACTATTTTGTGATTAGAAATTTGGGTTAATTGTGTAATAAAGACCTAAGATCCAAATATCATCGGTCTGAATACAGGATCAAAAATGGAATATCCATCTGATATTTTCTATTAAAGTATCACGATGACACTTGATTAGAGAGAACTAGGTATGAAACAATTCAAATCAAGCTCCAAGCGTTTCATTCAAATAATTCCCAGTTTACTATTGTCATTCAGTCCATAAAGGTATGCGACAGAATTGTGTGCATGTGCGATTGCTTGTGTTTATATATGTATACATATAATGTGAAAAAGGATCTTCAAACACTAACCTTGTGCACATGAGGAGTACTAAACCCTTCATGGCCAAGCCTTCCATCATTTCTATCCACAATATTTGGCTCTTGCGCCCTAAGAATTGTGGAAGCAAATGTCTCTATCCTTGGGCATTCAATTACAATAACTTTTGAAAAAAACAAATGTGTGTAAAGAAAATTAAACTAAAAGCAAGCATGTAGAGAGTAGAAAATTTGGTAAGATTGAGATGATTTTTTATTATCTTTTCAAAGTGCTTATATGAAACAAATTTCAACCATCACAATTACTTTATTATTATATAAAAAATAATTATAAAAATGACTAACCTTAAACAATAAGAAATAATTTAATAATATAATTAATAATAATTAATCCAATAATTTTATTTATTGTCATTATCTAATTAATTAATTAAACTAACTTAATCAAATTATAATTTAATCATAAAAATATAAGTAAAATAAATTTAATTTCATTTAATGTAACCTCAATTTTAATATTTTATTCTACGTTGCTATCATTCTTCTTATTGTAATTCAAGAGTTCCAATTAACAGTAGCTGCAACAGCAATTCCTTCTACAAGCAAAGTCAAGATAGTTTGAATAATAAGAAATTTGAGTTTCTCAACAACTTTGTCCGAGGATTGAAGTTCAAGAACATCAGTTATGGAGCAAAAACCTTTCAAATTAGCCAAAGACTCGAGAACAAGGGAACTAAGTTGAGAGAATACGGTATCTACCATTGCTTCCTCCTCTTCACTTGTGATGATTTCTCTGAGAAAGTCGCAATTTTTCACTTCCAGCTGCTGAATTTGCACATGGCTCAAAGCCATGGTTGGAGTGAATATATATTTCAAGCTGCTGCAATTATGAACTTTGAGCAATTTAAGATTCCTGAAGTCCAAAATACCACAAGATGCCTTATTCCAAATGCGCCTCAACCTCGGCAAATCACTCAACAGGAAGCTATTTAACTTGGAAAGAACAGGATGTTCTAGATTAGCACTCAGCCCTTCTAGATCAAACACTTACTTCCAATGAGTCACAGTTTCGCACATCCAACTCTTTCAACCTGTTCAAGAATGATAATAGGCTAGATGGCACTGCAATTGAGAAAGATCCCCAATTCTCCACAACTAGCGACCTCAAATCATAAAAGCAGTCTGCTGGCAATTTACCATGCCATGCGTCTGTTAAGTTGGGAAAATTGATAAGTCTCAAATCTTGTAGTCCGTGGAATCCAACCTTACAAATCCAAAACATTGCAATTGTTAAACAAGAAGTACGTTAACATAACTTCCCATATAAAATTTCAAAGCTTAGGAGTTGTTGCAATTAATCAGTCGACACATACCATTTCTTTGTACAGATGTTGAATGATTGTAATCTAAAGCTATGCTCCCCAGAGCAGAAACTATTGAGGCTTGGTAAACGATGAAGTTACAGACTTGCTAACTCGTAGAAGACAATCTCATGATCGGTATCATGACTGGTGCTTGCAACTATTTTTGTCAGCAGATCACAATTACGTAGGCTCATTTCGCGGAGTTTCACAAGAGTTTCGGTCGGAGACAATGTAAATAAGTGAACCAAGGCTCGGCAATCGAATATGTCCAAGAATGTAATACTTTGGAAAGATGCAGAAAATGGTGCCAAATTTGTTAAACCATTACACGTCGCACTTTTAGAGAGTCCGAGATTTTGAAGAAGTGCATCTATATGGGATTCTTGTCTTCTAGTATGTCTGGCAATGGGAAATGTGTCTAGTGCCTATCATTGTATTCGAGGGATAGGCCTTGCATGCTTGCCCTCTCCGATGAGTACATATGGGAATAATATTTGCTGATAATATTTATTTCTAAAATTTAACAGCCATCAATAGGTAATATTTATTTATTTGAACTTCTCCAAAGAAGAATAAATCAAGAGAGCTGAGGCCCATACCTCGTGAAACGAGAAAAGGGACCGCTCATATTGGATCCCGCCCAATTCTTCTTCGTCTCGGAATCTCTGAGATTTTAGAATTTGCATTTTGTCGCTGTGATAGACGTTCAAGTCTTTCAAGGCTGGCCATTCTGCAGTATGCATTCCTCGGTAGAATCTCTTCAGTTCTGTAGTCTCCAAAGCAGCAGTGTGCTTAATTTAGGAAATAAAAAAGCTGGTTGCTGTTGTTTCCTCTCCTTCCTCTTTTTCGACAATTTCCTCAATCCCACAAGTATCAATAAGGAGGTTTTCAAGTTCCGGAAGACCTCTGGTTACAGATGCTGGGAAGAACTTCTCGGATTTGGGCAATCCAAAAGATACACAAAATTGAGGTTTTAAAAGGATAGAAGTTCTCGGGGATCCTTATTCCACACGGGCTTCAAATCTGGGAGATTCCGTATATCCAAAGTTTTCACCCGAGTGCAAGCGGCTGTTGCAACTTTTGCTTCTTCTACCCTGATCATCAGTTCTTGGATGTCAAACACCTCTTCTAATGACTCACAATCTTCTATAAAGAGTTGCTCAAGACTCTGGAATCTTCTTACAAGCATGCTGGATGGAAACACCTTCTGGAGTGCTTCGGCCTGTTCTACTCCTAAAATTGTTAGTTTGCAAAAGGAGTCTTCATGGAACTCATTGTGCCATATCGTCTTCAACCAATACATGTTGCGGATTGTCAGTTCCTCCACGTCAGGGAATGCTACCTACACCAATGTTTCTCATTTTAACAGTGTTTACGGGAAAGAATTAGAATCTTTAGTTAATAAAAATCGATTCCTTTCCGTAAAGTTAGGCAAGATCTAAACGAGAGGAAAGGAGAACGAGAGATTACTGCAGGACATATAAAACATACCTTTTTTGTAAATTTTTGTTTATTGGATAATTAAACCTAAAAATCTTCAAGAGCAAGGGAAAATAACAAAATTCACCTTTTCATCAAAGAAAGGTGAGTCGCACTTGTCAATTTGGCCTCTGGGTGGCAAATTGCACTTGTGGGATCAGAGACGAGTGACTTAAGTTGAGGGCAGCTGTCTATTTGCGGCTCTTTCAAGACGGGGCACTCAAACAAGTTACAGGTGCAGAATGCTGTGACTTTTGGCAGACCCGTGAGCTTCAGGAAAGCATTTTACACCAATTTTCTCCATCGCCCTCGTCTCGTCTTAGCACAACTTCTTTCGTGGACTCGCAATTGCATATGTCAAGCCCTTCAATTTGATCAAGATATTCAATCATAGAATACGTAAATAGATATCTGAGATACTCACAATCCTCCACAATCAAGATTGTTAAGTGCTTGAAGATAGAACACCATTCTATAAGTTGGCTATTCCATATCTCCTCCACTTTAATTGAAGACAGTTCTGGCGCTTCCAAGTAGGGGAATACAAGCTGCATGGATAACTAATTTTACCCACTGAGAAAAATCATAATGAGACGTGACTATATTATAGCACGATCGTGATATGGCAATCAGTAAAAAGTAAAAACTGCAAACAAATTGTTTAGACAAAATCACAGCTCTTAGTTATGTTGCCAGTGGATGTACTTACAAATTCAAAGCTCTCAGATTAGCTCCTTCACAGTATTCACGGCATTGTATTTTTTTTTTTTATATATCTGTTTAGACAGAATCACATCTCTCACTTTTTTTTTGTCTCTAATTTATGACTATCTAAACTAACGGATGTCCGCTTTGCATGATAATTTGAAATTGATCAATGCCATATTCAAACTCATGGCCCAAAAAGAACAAAAGATTCAAGCTCCAATGGCCCATGAGCCCCATCTTCACTTTTATTTTGGTGCACCTAAATCTTAGCATTTAGTCTTCTAATCTCAGCTTGTCATTTCTAGTAAACGGGCACAGACGTTGAATGATACTACCTCACGTGCGGTACAGTCTAATTTCAAAATGCACCCATGTGAAATGACAAGTAAATAATACATGCATTGTTCCTTGAATTTCAATGTTATTTTGAATTCCTCCATCAAGTTTCAAAATTTTGATTTAGTTCCAAACTTTTAATTAAGCATCTAAAGGGATCGAATATCCAGCAATTGCCCTAATTCCGTCAAAAGGTAATAGTCAAAACATAAATTTATTTTAACTACCTGCCATTAAATGCAAATAAAATTGTGAGTCTTCGAATTTTTTTAGATGGATGAATGTATGGAACAGATTAATGAATTTTAAAAACTCAAGGAAGAATGAAGCGTACGAGGCTAGGGACCAATGTTCAATTTGGCCAATTCAAATCAGATTTCATGTTCAAAGACGCATTATTTTAACATACTGAAGAAAAGAAAAGGAAAGAATAAAAAAAAAGAAAGTTAAAAGGCTTGGGCAGTGTCTCAATTTGTCCATCTGCAATATTTGGCATGTAAGGTCGAACACTTCTTCAATTGAACCACAGTCTTTCACCTCAAATTCCAACAAATTCTCCAAGAACCGTAATAAATTGGAAGGAATGGCAGTTGAAAAAGATGCACATTCGTCCACTATCAGAGAGCTCAAATTCGAAAAGAAATTGGCTGGAAATTTTTCGTTATGTCATTTTTCTTTCAGCTGGGGGTGTTCTGAGAGCTCCAGATGTTCTATGCCCCATCAAGTCCAACCTAGGGAATCCAAATATTATGGCACCTTCGTCAAGTTAAATATGATGAAGGAAAAACAAATATGAAAATAATTAAAAACACTAACCAGTTCTGCACACAACTGTTGTATGGTGATATTGAGATTACCCTCCCAACGGCCTCTGTCATTTTCTGCTTCTGCCATTTTCACTCTCTTGAGCTTTGGTGTGATTGAGACTCCTCCTGAGAAAGTCTTCATCATGGGGCATCGTGTTACAATTACTTCCTCCAAAGATGGAAAATTGAAGGTGTGATATGCAGAACAGAAGCAAGTGAGGCTTGCCAAAGATTGGAATTCCAAACTTTTCAAATTGACCCAGGTAATCTGGCCTTCCCTGTGATTTCCCTCTCTTACCACTACTTCCTTCACCGAACTGCACTCCCTTATGCTCAATTTTGTGAGAAGCCGCAGACATGGGGCCATTAAGGATGTTACCAGATTCAATAAACCTTCGCATTTCCACACATCTAGATGGGACAGATTTCCAAAGGATGCAATATTAATAGATGGCACCAAACTAATCAAACTGTTACACCTCCATACTTCTAAAGTCTCGAGACTTTCGAAGGTGTGATCCAGTTGGCACTCTTGTTTGCAAACACGCTTCAATTTATCAAGAAGATGTAACTTCATGTGTCTAATCCTGGGAATAGCCCTTCCTTGATTCTCCTCATTGATAAGACCTTCACACGAGAACAATTCCTGGAGCTTATTGTTCACCACTTCGAGGCTTTCCAAATTGCAGAATCTTCCTAGGAGAGCGAAGAGAAATGAAGCTGACTCCTCATCAAAACCTTCTAAGTGGAGAAACCTCACTTTGTCAAATAGATGCTCCGGACAAAGACCATTCAGTATCAATTTTGCGTCCTTATTGTTCAATGTCAATACTTCCAAGTTCGGAATGACCTGTGGGACAATCAAGCAGACTGAGTTGTAGCATTGGATTTCGACATTTCAACTACATCCAGGGAACCGAAAAAAAAAAAAAACCAAAGCCGTTGTACTTAACTGCTACTTGTCTTCCAATATCACTGATAATTCAACAGTTCGTGTCAATTTCCCCAACATTTGTGTATAATAATATTAACATAGTCAATCAAACTTACTTTACATTGATGTATAAATTAGAACAATTATCAAAATTTGCTTTTAGTGCTAGCAACTTAAAATATCAGAAAATAAAAGCTTAATAACTAAAAATAGAATAAACTTTACATCGTTATTTAATTATATACAAACTCTAATAATTAGGTAAAAATAAAGCCGCTAACCTTGATTATGGTTTTCAATGTAATCATTTTGTTACCTATTCTTATTTAAATTTAAGGTTAGAATTTGTAACAGATGGAGAATAATTTTACTCGCCCCGCATCTCTCTGTTTTACCCTTTTCCCATGCAAGCATGTGAGAAGATTATTGAGTACTTGTGATATTTATTTTACCTTTTGAAAAAAAAAAAATTCTAGTTAATTGTAGAGATTTTGATGCAAGTAGCTAAAGTTTAGCTGACTACGACAAAAATGGCTAATTAAATCCAAAGACCCAGGTTGACTGTATTAGTATATGTGATCCCCGAAAATAAATTTACAGTAGCAATCTTAATAGCTAATTGCACGTATATTTTTAATTCTTTTTTGAAAAAAAAAATATGGTTTTGGTCATCCACTAATTAAAAAATTAACAAAATGTTGACAAAAAATCTCAATTGCCACAATTAAGAATCATATAAGGCTCCCCTGAAATTGAATCGATGCAGGAGGCACACGAGAAGGGGTTAGGTGCACTTAGCCACTATTGGAATTCAGAACTTGATTATTCTCATTCACTACGGACCCGTAGTAAGCAAAGATAAATGCAACAATTTAGAAAAGGCATGGAACGCAGGCACTCATAAGTTAAAGAGTCAATGGCCGTACCTTGTCAACTGTGAAAAAGGGTTGTCGAGATGGATTTTCTGAGTGGCTCCTCCAACCTTTTCCTCCAATGCTCCCACTTTCCAAAGAAAATATTTCCACCTCTGGACAGTCAAGAACTTCTAAGTTTTCTAACTTTGGCCAGTAAGAAGTATGCGGCCCTGGATAGAGTGTCTTGAGTTCCCATAGCTTACACAGTCCTAAAGAGGTCAATTGAGGAAATTCAAGAATCGCTTCTGTGTCATTCCCTCTATCAACAATTACCTCAATCCGGCTATCTATTATGTTCAGTTCTTTAAGCTTCAGAAGACTCGTTGCAATGGAGTACGGAAAGATGCTTTTCAGACTCGGGCAAACACCAACAAACACCTTATGCAAATTATGGAAGAAGATTATTTCTCTCTCTTGTGCATCCTTTGTCCAAATGCGCTTCAAATTTGGCAATCTCCCTATCTGCAACGTTTTCAGTTGACTGGCTGGCATTCCATGCATTTTTCTGAAATTTATCAGTTCTTCGTGAGGTGGAAGATCAAAAACCTCTTCTAGTAATTCACAATCAGTCAAATCCAGACGCTCTAGATTCAAGAATCGCCTCATCAGCATATTGGATGGAAAAACATTCACCAGCTCCTCTGCTTGTCGAACAATCAGTGCTTTCAGTTTGCAAAACGAACCTTCATGAAGTTCATTGTGCCATATCATCTTTAACCCATTCATTTCTTCAATACTTAATCCCTCCAAGTTAGGGAATGCCACCTGCAATAGACAAGGCCTCAAATAAAGATCGGAATCAACTAAACGAGAACGAGAACTAAATTTAGAATCAAAAGAATTATTGAAATTTTTTTGCTCAAGTGAAAACAAAGATCGCTCACCTTCTCATCGAAGAGAGCTAAGTTGGCTCCTGAAGCAGTAGCTATAGGATTTGATACGAATGACTTTAATGCAGGACAATTCTCTATCCTCAGCTCTTTCAGGCAAGGCAACTCCATGAAGTCACCATTGCAAAATCTGACGAGCTTCGAAAGACCTTTGAGCTTCAAGAATTCTAGCTTAGGGAACGACGTCTCGCTTATCGTTTCTCCCTCTGCAGCAATTACCCCTTCCATTAACGTGCACTCGCATATCTCAAGACTTTGGAGTTGTCCAAGATTTCTGACAATTGCTGAAGTAAATAAATAAGTTATTTTCATACAAGCCTCCACAGTCAAGCTTGTTAGATTATAGAAGGAAGCATGATCTCCTAATTGGTTCCACCATATATTTTCTGCAATGATCGAAGACAATTTGAGCTCCTTCAAATTCGGGAACACAATCTGCAACCACAATTTTTGTTTCCACAATTAATTCTTTTGCATGTCTATGATATTCCTAAGCTATTTTTTTTTTCTTGCACTGTTTTCTTTGAATATCAAAAAGAAAAGACAAAAGCCTCCTTTTTGTATTAATTATTACTCAAATTTAAGTGTGTAGTTTGATTATTCAAAAATATAAGATAAAAATTTAATTTTTTATAATATTTTATTTCATCCAATCTAGTAAAGATAATGAAAAAAAATTCGTTATTTTTATAAAAAAAGTTAAATAAAAATTCATATGATCATATTTTCATTTTTATTCAAATATTTGATATATTTCAATATTTGTTATTTTGATTGATATTCCTAATAAGTATATAGCGCACAGTATTTTATACCATACAAATTTATTTAATTATTATTATTATTTTAATTAATCTTCCTTCATTTTTTATTTTTATTAATATTTAAAATAAAATTAATTTAACTCACATTTTAAATGAATCAAATTAAAAATCTCTATATATTTCACATTACTATACTTTGAGTTATTTCTAACATTTGATATTGAATATTAGTATATTATTATGAATATTACACCAAGACATTTCATATTTATAATTCTTCTAACTTTATATTAGTTAAATTAAGTGTTTATTTAATATAATATTAAAGTTAAAGAAAAACTTATAGATCATTCATGATACATTGTACATTCTAATATATAATAAGAAAATAGATTAAAAAGAAAATGTAATTTAGTTAAATAAAATATTTCTATTATCTAGCAGTTCTTTACTATATATAAGTTTTTAAAGTGGTTAGAGGACATTGATGAACTAAATTATCCTTGTTAAAAAAATTTACTAATATTTCATTTTATTTAAGTACCTTAAATTAGTTGGTAACTAAATTAACTTTATTAAATCATATATAATAATACAATTTAATTTATTACCAATTTAACCTTTTTGTTTAAGTATTTTGAGATTATTGACTGACTAATGTAACTAAGATATTTATCGTTATTGTTGAGTATTATAAGATGACGTGGCAAAATTTTATGCTGACTTTGCCTTTTGAAAAAACTAAAATTTTGGTATGTCTTTGGTAACCATTGTTAGACATATATCTTTATAAATATGATATTTCCCCAACTTGTTTGCCCATCATATGATAAGGTAAAAAATAAGACAGAATTGTAATAGAAACCTTTTTTTTTTTTTTTTAGTTTAACAAATTTGTCCATGTCAATCTTTTCGTGTATTTATACAATTTAGTTAGCAACTAATTCGGGAAAAATACCATTACTCATTTTTTATTCAAAATATTATCTAACTGTGATCTTATCTAATGGCTGTAAAAATAAAGTATATATATTTTTTTTGGCAAAATAATGGATAAAATAAATTATCCTAATTAATGCTTATTATATAATGGCCTAGTTATGTAAAAATTAATTTCGTAAATTATCAGTAATGGATTTTTTTTAATGAGCATTAAGTGGTCGTTTTAAGCTCATTTGAAAAAAATAAGAGTAGACCGTAATTTATATTTTACAATATCTATACATATATAACTTTTTTTCTTTTAGTGTTCTCTTCAAAAAAATAAAAATAAAAATAATAAAAAAATATATATAAGTCATGGCGTGTTACTGCCATTGGATTGACGAAATTAGATTGAAGTCAAAATTTTGAAATCAAGAAAGCGATTTTATTAAAGAATGATTTAGCGTACCATTTCATTGAAGAGAAGCCACCGTGAATCAATTGTTGACGATTTCACTCTCGAGCAAAATCTCCGGAGCAATGGCAGCTGTAATTCCAAGGAGCATAATTGAGTAAACTCGAACGCTCCATTTTCATCATCCTCTTCAGTTTCACCAGAAAATATCTCTTCAATGCCACTGCAGTCCTTTACTTCCAGTTCACGAAGCTGTTTAAGGTTTCTGAGCATGGAAAGTGGGAAGAGATTCTTCAATTTGTTGCAGCTTCTGACCCTTAAGATCCTCAGTTGGCAGAAATCCCCAGCCATGAGTTGCCCGCGGCAAATCTTCTCCAGGTTCACCAAACTATGCAAAATCAACGACTCTAAGACGGGAAAGGCGTCAAAAGGCAACCGGCCTTCGGAGTCAATGATATATCGAATCTCGCCACCCTTCTGGACGAGAAGATGCTTTAATTGCGGAAAGCCTTCCTTGTGTAGATCATAAAGTACATTTGTGACCCCCTTCACTTCATCCAAATAAAGATCTTCGGCTTTCTTCAACAAGGTCTTGACTCCAAGGTCCCAGCTATGAATGCTAGTATGCAACTTCAGCTTCAGCGTTCCTCTTGAAGTTGGATATTCTCCACCCCAGTCCCACCCGTCGCCAATGGATATCTTAAATCTTTCCAACCTTTCGAAGAACGGTCCCCTAGGTAGTTTTCTGGCATCTGGAAAATCCATCTCCAAATTTGTTAGGCGAGACAACTGCTCCAACTCGCAAATACTTGCATTACTTTGATTGTCGAGCCCTTTGACCTCAAAGTCAACAAAGCTGTTACACATGTACAGTTCTTCTAACAGGGATAATTGGGATAAAATGTTTGTTGGAATAACTTCAAGTTTTCTACAATTTGTCAAATCCAGCAACTTTAGCTGACTCAATTGTCCAATCTCTCTAGGCAACTCTACAATTTCAGACTCCGAAAGACTAAGGAACTCCAATTTCTTGAGTGCTCCAACCATAGCTATGTTGGGCAAGACACATCGATCCAAACACAAGGTATGAAGGCTTGTCAGGAGACCAAGTGATTGAGGAAGACATGAAAAGGCAACTTCGCTGCAATCCAACACTTTGAGTTTTCTTGTACCTGAAAAAAATGAATCAGGGATTCTCAAAGAACGACTACCAGAAACTAGAAGGAATTCTAGCTCTGGGCATTTCAAATCTTCAGGTAGATCACAGGGATCACTGAGCAGCAAAGAAAGTCTGGTGCATCTATTGGGTGTATGCCTCTCTGCAAACTCCTTTAATTCAATGTCTGTTCTAATGACAGCCGCATTTTCATCTCTTGATGCAATTGACATGGCAAACGCTTGGACAAAGTCATACATATTCACGAAACCATCCCCATCATTGTCTTGCAAAAAGCAGGCAGCTTTAAGGTTATGAATCAATTTTAGCAATCTGTTTCTTGCATCTTCGACGCTATCTATACCTCCAAATAAACCCAGACCCACACCATATTTCAACAAGTCTTTGACAGAAATGGAGGAATATGCATACAGAGGAAGAAGCAAGAAAAGTGACTTGACCTCGTTCCCAAGTAAGTGATAGAAGCTGAACTCCAAAGCCGCATACACTTCTGCTTGCATCCCTGTGTTGTCAAACCTGAAGGTCGTAGACAGTTGCTGCAAAGCATCCATCCATGCGTGCAGCTCCTTATTTTGTAAAGCCTTTGCGACTGTGACAATCGCAAGGGGAATGCCTACACATTTTGAGGCAACTTCGTTGGCAAAAGGAGGCATTTTCTGAGTGTTCCTATCACCCAACGTGATCTGAAACAATTTCCATGCCTCAGCTTCTGACAAAGGTTCCAGTTTGAAGAACTTTTGTATTCTCATTCCACTGGTCAATACATCAAGACTTCTTGAGGTCAGTAGCATTTTGCATCCTTTATGTTCGTCACCCCAAGGAATTCCTATCGCCGTTAGCTGAATTGTTTCCCAAAGATTATCCAAAATGACCAGAATCTTCTCCTTCTCCTTCAACTTTTGATGTAATCGCCATGCTCTTCCTTCCACGGTCGCTTCCTTCAACTTCAGACCCATCACGGCTGCGATCTTTGCTTGAATTTTCTCGAACTGTGGGTTTTCAGACACTGTAACCATAACTACAAGATCGAACAGCTTGGCCTCTATTGCTTGTCTCTGTACCTCGGATACGAGAGTGGTCTTCCCTGTGCCGCCCAACCCATACAGCCCTATCATGTTGACTTCGGGATCTTTTAGCGCATCCATAACCTCTTTCAAAATGGACTCTCTTGAAGGCAAGCCCTCCAAACAATTGACGGTTGAGGTCACAATCTGCTGTGGAGGGGCACGGTAGGATATTTGACCTCGATCAAATCTACCTTCATTCTTGAGACTGTCGATAGCCAAAGATTCCTTGAATGCTTTCTTACCGAGCTGATGCCGGACCTTCAGGTTGGGACAGAGCCCAGCAAAACACGGTTTCTTTGCCTCTTTTTCCCCTTCAACGAGCTTTTCGGCCCCTTCAATGGCTTTCTCCGCATCAGCCAACCACTTCTCGACGTTCTTTTGGATCTCGTCACCTCTTCTCCTAGCATCTTCAACGGAGTTCCACAAATTGTCTCTCGCCCCGGCCAGTGTCTCAACGCTATGCTTCAGCTCTGCCACCTTCCTCGTGTAAGTGAAAGCATAACCTACATGCCGCGTGAGCGGCTCGATGATGTACTTTTCAATGGGAAGGAGGGAAACCCAAGAAGTGACTAAGTCCATTATCTTTCTGAGATCTAGTTCCTTTTCCCTTTTCTTTTCAATTACGTGTTTTTTCCAATGGCCAGAAAGTTGCAAAAGTTTACCAAACAAAGAAGAGAAGGAAGAAAGACGACAAAGACAGGTTGATCAGGGAATTTCGACCCTGAAAACAAAGAAGAAAGCTACAGTTTTTTTTTTTTTCTTTTTTCGGTAACTTCCGTTTTTTCTTTTTTTTTGGGGTAACAAAGAGAAAGCTAGATGAAATGAAGCAAGACACGGAGACGGGCACAGCACAACAAAGCTGAAAGTGAAAGAGAATCAATTGAAAAAGAGGTCAGAGAGAAGAGTTGGAATATGTCGGCTAAGAGGCCTCGCGGGCAGATAAAGGTTGTGGAGTGGACGCGGAAGGCTTTTAAGTGTACCTGATGTCCTTTTTATTGAGCATAATCGGTACGATTACAAAAATGGATAAATTTGTTAATTTTTTTTTATAGGTACTAAAACTTGAATACTAAATTTGAAACTGTGAGTTTGTTATATCTTTGTTGTGACGATAGATAAAAGAATAATTGGGGCGTTATATTCTCTAATATGGATATTGGGATATCGAATTTTTCTGATTCTTGCCATACCTCCTTAGCCTTTTTGTGAGAGTTTTCACCTAAATGAAAGGTAGAAATATTCATAATTTTAAAATATAACTAAAGAAATAAACAAAAACGCAATACTGCAAAAAAAAAAAATCTCATTTTATTCATAAACGTGAAAAAGTCATACATAATAGTTATATAAATATAATAGTTCCCCGATTGTCAACTCTAGCCAAATTATTGACTATGCCTAGCTAAATTTTATTTATTTTTTCCTAAAATATAACTAAACCTTTTTATTGTAAGGCTCCCCTGCTGAAAAATCTAGATAAGTACGAGCTGTCATCTAATCACAATAGCTAAGTTTCAGAAAGTGATATTTTATTTACGTCCATATATATATATATTATCAAAAAAGTTGACAAGGGGATTATTGCAAAACCAAAAGTCGTTAGGTAGAAACCATAATGATAAACAACTAGGAAATGAAATCACATCAAAAGCCAAGATGACCGAGTTGCATTTCAAAATTTTACAGATAATTATAAAGAAAGATAGTCATTATTATTGTTCTTATTATTTTTATTTATTTACGATAAAAATTATTATCCTCATTATCTGTATTTATTTATAATAAAACATTATTGTCTTTATTTGTCGTTCTTTACCCAAATTAAGACTGATATTGTTACTTGATCTCTCATCTCATGTGGGTTTGAATATTTTTAACCCTCAAGTTACAATTTATTTTAACAACTCAATGAACAAAAAAAAGAAAAAACTCCTATCATACAAGTAGGTCTTTCTCTCAAGACCCCAACAATGCAAAATAGGCAACAACACACATTTCCTGCTGCAAAAAGGAAAACAAAAAAATATAAAAAAATAAAAAACGACACACTTACCACCTAGTAAAGGATTTTTAAGAAAAAATTTTAAAAAAATACTTGAAAAAATAATTTATTGTTTAAATCTAAATATTTTTTTAGCAGACACGAACAAGATTTTATTGTTCAAAATTCAAATCTAAAAGTTTAAAGAGAGACTTGTAAAAAATACTTTGTAGTTTGAGGCATAAAAATTGACTTCGATGACTCTGTCTTTATTGTTTGTTTAAAAATATAAAATTTTAAAGAATGATTTTGGAAAGAAAAAAAATTCATGGTTTAAATCTAAAATTCTCAAAATCAAAACACTTGTAAAAGGACATTATTGCTAACGGCACCACAAGGTGCAACACAAAGACAAACCGAAGAAAAGCATCAAACCAATGAGAAAGTACTGCGAAATGGAATCAAAAGCCAAAATGACGAGGTTGCATTTAAAAATTTTACAAAAAAAAGCTATAAAAAATACTTGTATTTTTAGTTACTCGTTCTTGTTGTTTTTATTTATTTATTTATAATAAAACATTATTACCCTTGATGTCTTTGTTTATTTATTAACATAATTACCCTTATTCTCATCAATCATTCAAGCTAGTGTCTTCTATAATAATAATAATAATAATAATAATAATAATAATAATAATAAACAACGATTGCCAACCAATATTATTATATCGAGGTATGTCGTCTCGGCTCCCGATGCATGACAAGGGGCGGGACGAGAATAAATGTTATTTTAAAAAATTAAAATAAATAGATAAATTAAAATAATTTGTTAACTTTTAATATAATCTTACAATTGATTGAACATGGTCGACCGAGGAGCTACACCGAATGACATAAAAGTTGCTTGCCGGCAGAAGATTGTTTTGGCAATTAAATTGTCCCATATCCATTCAAGGCAGCGGAGGGATGCCAAAGTCAGATTTAGCGCTCTTCAACCTGTCATTTTTCATGGAAGAGAATCTTGCCGGCTCGTTGACAAGACGTATGTGCACATACCGCCTCCTATTGCAACCCGCACACAGTTTGATGCACAGGAGATGCCCAACAACCTGCCACTCCCAACATATAAATCGGTCTTTCTGTCAAAAGTCAAAATCTCTATATCGAAAAAACAACAAAAAAAAGAAAAAGAAATTGAAAAAGAACTGCTAGAGTCGGCCAAGGCAGGTCCAAGTAGCTGTTAAAAATTGTTGAAGAGACACAAATATTCCCACAGTTTTCATTGATCCTCCGAAATAAATAAACCCCCCGCCTATCTCGCTCGCGTTAATCGCAAGCCAGAAGGGCCGAGCATGATAAGGCCGCCTCAATCCAAACCGTGTTTGTATATTCGGAACAGCATCTTCTACAAACTCGCCGGGTGGTAATACGGATAGAAAAATATTTGATGAAAATGCAGTATAAATAATTCGATAGCACACATTAATATGACAGAATTAAATAAAAATATTATAGCATTCAGAACGAATACAATATATAAACAGCACCCCTCTTGCTGCAATACTGCAAATTAAAGCTCACAAGAATAAATCAACAGCTCGAGAACTGGGGCCTTGAATTGTAGTTTGGAGGGAGCTGCCTCCAGTGATGGGACATACCATCTAAAGGCAGCAAACTGTTGATCTAAATATCTTAATTATTTTAAATTCGATGTTTTTCAATAATTGATGCTACATGAAATAACTTAAGTCTTAGCGGGGAAAGGAAAAAAAAGGAAGAAGAAAAAAAAAAGACTTCAGAAAATTCATTATCTTCAAATCCGACCAGTGACAAACTTCCAAGCATATTTATGCGAAGGAAACCAGTTTCTCTCCCCCGTGCTGCTACACAAAAACCAGTTTCTGTAATGCGTGTGTTTCTCTTTACTAAAATCTGGTCAGAACACGAGCAGTAATTGTAAACGACGGACCCACCCTGCCAAACACGACTCAGCCTGTGGCGGTAAGATCGTGAAATCTGAGGATATCGGCCACAGTCGAGGGTGACGATGCATACCGGTTACAAAAGAATGATTGGCAATGACCAACTAAAGGCTTAACTGCAGGCATCTCAACGAGACTTTGATTTTCTTCGTGAAAATGATGGTCTTGTTGAGAGCGGAAAAACAACCTCGCATAGATTCCACAAGAATCCCTTGTCATACATGTTTTTCTTGACAACCACCTCAGCACCCTCGAGGGGGGATCTTCGGAAAAAGGCTTTGCATTTGCTCTCCCGTGGCTTTGATTCACTGCTCAACCCACTGATACTTGCTTTCAACGCAGCAGCGCTGGTCCTCGCTTCATTTAGCTTCTTTTGCAAGGTTATGTAGTCTTGCCACTTGAAGGTCTGTAAAACCAGAGCAAAATGGATAGGAAAGAAGAATAGGAAAGAAAGCAACCCATGCAAAGTTTCAGGTTCTCGGTCAAGACCAAACTGAGCCTGCAACTCAAGAACATGTCAGGGTGGGGGGGAGGCGCTGTTGGGTGGGAGAAAGAGGGAGGGTAGGATAGCTGCAGTAGAAGCCAATTGACAGGATACAATCCATGCAACACAAGAATGGACAGCATCATATTACAATCAAGAGTACAAAAGCAAGGGAATTAAGAGAATCTTATCCACCCAATTAGCCAAAGATGTAGCCATGTAGGCTAACCCTAATTCGCTAATGTAAGATATACTATCTCTTGGGTGACATGAGTCAAGGGTTACAAGATTTGGCCCCCAAAGTTCCATCATTATTTACAGCATTCATAACAGGATTTGAACACAATTGAAGATCTCCCCCAACCACCACCTTCCCCACCTCCCTCAAAAGGAAAACATAAAAAAAAACAGTGAAATTTTATTTTACAAGTTGGAACATCAGAAATTAGCATTATTAGGCCACCTCGAATCAAAAAATTTTCTTTTCAAATATTTTTCTCAAAATTCAATTGTTATGGAAAATGTAATGTTAGTTAGTGATGTGAAAATTAATAAGCTTGAGAGAAAGAACACACCCTTAGACAGTCCAGTTCCATTTAAGAGGACCATTTTTTACCAGAATCACGTAGAGCATTCACAGATGGCTAGCTCCAGTTGTTATTCACTGTTTGTTACCCTGGTTATTTTTCCCTTTTGGAACATCAAGGAGAGAATCTTTTGCACAAATCAAGCCAAATAATTTTAAAATGTTCTCATCCCATGATATTAGTTATTTCTCACATCCTGCCTAAATATACAATCAAAACAATATAAAACAAGTTGACAGAGAACAGGGCCCATGTCGGCAGACCTCATTTGTTGTCATGTTTATGAGGCAGAGATGTGCATGGTACCCAAAGAATCCCACCAATAATAGAGAAACTATGGCCAGAAACACCATAAGAAGTAGCTGAGTGTTATATGAGCCCAATAGCCACTGCAAACACCAAATAACCATTACTCCAAAAAAACAGAAAAAGGTAACAACATTCAGCAAGGATTACAAGGATTTTTTTTTTTCTTCATTCTGACCTGTGTAATATGTGGTGCCAGATCACGAAAAGAATTTTCAACACCATAGTAGACTGCAAGTAAGAAAATTGAACGAATAGCATGTCATGTTTACATCATTAGCAGATTAATGATTCAGCAAAAATCTTAACAGATGGGTCATTTTACCTGTTAGAATATACACAACTCTTAATTCTTTCAATCGTCCAGCAAGAATCAGACCGAGGCCAATTGTTCCATACACACAAAGAAGGAAATGCCTGGAAAACCATAACAATGTATTAATGCCAGAACAATCCCACCATAAAAGACAATTATAGGTTGCAGAGACAAAGCAGAACAACGAAAGTTAGTTACAGGTTGCAATTCAGAAAAATATACCTAATATATTTCCTATCAATGAATCATGTAGCACTCACCACAAAAGGAAAGCCAAGAAGTATCGAGTATTTCTCTCCCCTATACAATTATTCTGCAATAATAAACACCTTTAAGCAGAAAACCCAGAAATGTCAACTCTCAGAAAGACACCACAAGAGCTATTCACAGTGCAAAAGCTGTAAAAGAAAATGGTAAGGATATAATACAGACCATCCAGCCACAATGATGATCAAAGCGGGCCACACAGCGATCACATACACTGCAGTGCTTGGACCTTGCAGGTCTGGAGCACGGAAAAGTTCCATTTTAGTAGAAGGAAATGAAAAGCTTACATCAGCAGCCAAATCAAAGAACAACTCACTTTGGAATTTTACAAGTAGAGCACTCTTTCTCTTTATATATGATATCATCATATGGATAGGCAGAGAGATATTCTGAAACATTCTCAGCCTTCACAGTTCCCGGATCAGAGAAGCTGGTCAATAGAAACAGAACAACACCAACACCAACTCCGAGCAGGCTTGTGTATCTGCATGAACGTAGAACATATAATCAAGTTTGAAATGAAATGACAGTAAAGGAATAAATTCACAGCTGAAGAGAAATATCCACTACTAGGCACATGCCTGTGAACTTCACTTAGATAATACCCAGGAATATAGCTAAATGATGATTTTGCAATGAAGTAATAAGTCCCTCCAACGATTGCCAGGTATATAATCTGCAATAAAACAGGAAAGAATATACTGTAAGATAGCTCTACTGACATAAAAGAGGCTTTCAAACCTTCATATATTGGATCAGTAGTATGGAACACAGTTTTTACCAAAAGATGACATTAGAAAATCAAACAAAATTCTTTTTCTCTCCGCCTTTGACAGCTCTAACCAAGTGTGGTGCAAAACACCTAAAAATCCATTTCCTGTAATTCCTCTTTTACTCATCTAACTCCGACCCTAAAGTTAATTCTTTTACTCAACCCCTCAATTAAAACAATATTGAGTAAAAACGACTCTTTTAAGACACATAAGCCCCACTCTTTCAATTCCAATCCCAAAAGCTAAAAGAAAGAAAAAATCTACAACCCAACAAAGCACAAACACCCACTTTTATCTTTACAATTAATCAAAACCCACCAACACAGAAATACCTGTAATACAGGATTAGGCCGATTACAACAGAAATGCTCAATGGAAAATATGAAATTGACGCCCCTGTCACCAAAAACAGCCTCAACGCATCGCCTTCAACCACACCAAAAGCAACGAATCAGTGCCCGGAAACAAGCAAACAACTTATAAAGAGAAACCCACATGCCAGTATGTATGTAGAGAGAGAGAGAGAGGGTACAGGAGGTAATCGTAGGCTCCAAAGGTGATGAAATAATGGAGGCGCTCAATGGGGGTGCCTCGGAAGATGGGCCACTGACCACATAGAATTGAGACCGTCACTAATAAGGTGGCCAGGCCATGACATTTCAGAATCCACTGTGCTGCCATTCTTAGAGACACAGAGAGATTGGGAATGTTTGATCTTGGATTCTATCGATGAAAAGAGACGAGTTTGAAGTTGACTTTCTCGTGGTTGACTTTGGAAAAATCCACAGGGTGGTATTATCAATGCCTCTTGGTGGTGGATTATTATTATTTTGAGTAAAAAATTTAAATTTGTATTTAAAAATTTTAAATTTTAATTAAAAAATTGCATAATTTATGCAAATAAAAACATAACTCACAATTTAATAAATTTTCAAATAAAAAAATAATAAAATTTCATAATCTGAATGTGTCAGAAAGCTTACAAAGAGAGCTTTTGGGGTAATAGTAAAATTTTATTTAAAAAAAAAAAACAGAGGTTTTTTGTGATCTAAATCAAAAATTGTATACACATCCTGTCCGTAGAAATAGTATCTTTGCAAAAATGCAAGGTAAGGTTACGGGAAATGCCACTACTACAGAGATAAATTGAAGCCTTAATGTACAACTTCCAACAACATGGCATTCCCAAGAAGCAACAAAATTTCCGGTAGACATTCTCACAATCAGGATTGTGTATCTGGGAACCAACCATGAAGACCAGTTGCAATTAGATATCTGCTTCATTTATACCATCTTCTATAATGTCAATGCAAGTTCCTATAGATTTTCCTGTGGACATGGCCTCTGCAAGCTTAGTTCGAGCACCTTCGTGGCGACGCAGCATTAGGATGGTGTTCAGTACAGACCATCTGACTTGAGAGTCTGCCTTCTTCTGTGTGAAGCCTAAGCCTTTTAGTAGCAAATCCAACTGCACCATAAGCATTATAATTTTCAATGGCAATGTCTGGACTCAGCATAATGACTGGCAGATGGAACTGGATGGACCTTATTTATATCAGCAAGGCCTCCCTCAGCACGTCCATATAAAAGGTACTCGGTTGCTACACCAGCTAAGGCGATACATGAAAATCTGTTAAGAGTCTAAGAAAAACAGTCCAGAGTCCAGATATGAGGATTTATCTCACATTTAAGAGGGTGTCTTTCTTTTCAAAGCAATATTTGAAGTCATTTTCAACAACATACCGTAGCAGATACCTTTCCTGCATTGACCTGTATGGCATGTATAGCTGCCAATTAATCAACTGAGCAATCAAATGGATGCTGCAGAACTAAACAACATCCACTACCTAGCAACAAAATGACAGTGCAACAGCAGAGAATTGAAACTGAGCGTGAATTATCCCATAAGAAGTCATAGAGTAAAACATCCTACTTCTTCAAGGAACTCAAAGTCCACAAAAGCAGTCCCTGCTTGTACATTGAGAGACCCTTCCTTTTGCAAAGCCTCCAAACTGGTTAACGTGTAACCCCTTGGAAGAATGCCCACCAAGTAAGCAACCAGGAAATGACCAGCTTCATGCTGCACTCAGAAAAGAAGGAAACAGAAAATCTTCACTTCTTCACATTAAAAGCGGACCAAAGAATGTGAGGTTGATAAGAGATAGCAAATTAGGTTCCAAAATCAACATTTTTATGGGTGTGTGAACAGGTTGCATATACACGCATCCCTCCATCGGGGAAGCATCAAGTTGATTCCCCAAGATCAAGGAAAGCACACTGCAATCCCGAGTAGACCCAAAGGCCCCTACCGAAACAAATAACATGGCCTAAAAAACTGGCTATGAACATCATGTAGGAGCTATAATGTGTGTGTGTGAGAGAGAGGGAGAGAGAGGAAGAAAGCACTCCTTTCTTACCTGAATAACCCTATTATGATACTTCGGGCTCAAGGTGTGACCAATTGTATCAAGAAACAAGCTACCAAATCCTCCATCAAAAGAGATCTATAAAACTCACTTGGTGAGACATTAGCACATCAATGGAGAGCACCCTGTCATTCTTGACTACTGTAATTAATAGAACAACATCATGATAACAAAAACAATAGACTATTGACAACAATGGCATTGCCCCAAATTCCCAGAACTTGCCCAGGAGAAGCGCTCAATAGAAAATGAGGTCTGCTAAAGGACAAAGGTTCAAACTTGGGAAAACATCCAGACTAAACAAAACGCAAACCAGTCATTCACATTCGAATAGATTGTAAGGGCAGAAACAGAAAAGTTGTCCTCATCTCTAGGAAATCATGATTGCAGATATTATTAAAAGTGAAATAAGGTTGCCCTAAAGCTGCAGCCCAGAACATATAAAAAAGAAATAGATGGTGGGGTATTCTTGAGACCAATTGGACAAGCAAGAAGAACTTACTGAGTCCCAAGTCCATAAAAACAACAACCCCAAAGAAAAATACAGAATCTGTTGTGGGGTAAACTCAAACGTCTTCAAAGCAGCAAGCCCACCTAGAAAAGCAGCAAGCTGCAGGTTTCTTTCTATAGAGCCAAGAGTGGCATCCGCTGGGGACAAGAGGGAAGCTGTCTCAATTCCATTTAGCTTCAGTTCATCCAATGTATAAAGCCTCTGGGGTATCTGTAAAGTACATAAAAATTTTTTAAAAAACAAAAAATTAAAGTTTCAAAAAAAGGGTTAGTCTGAACCAAACCTGCCTTGCAGCACCAAAACATCTAAGCCCACCTGGCTTTCCTTGCAAATCCTTGACAAGGGCAAGTGCTGCCCTGTCATCTCCCTTACTTAGCTCTTTGTCCACCTGATTCAACACCTGTTTTCTACACACATCCAATTGATGAACAAACAAACCTGAGAGAGCAAACCCTCTGCCTAGGATATGAAAGTATGATTATGTTGTATTGCCCCACTGTCCCCATTAAAAAATCCAAATTGAAAAGGCCCAGAAATTTGAACTCAATGACATCCTTTTTTTTTCTTCTTCTTTTTAAAGGTTTTCTTTTGGGTTCAATTTAATTGCAAGAATTGCCAACCACACATGCAGGATAATAAAATCATAGAGAAAACGACAACGTTTTGGTTATGGATGTCTGTGGATTGTGTATAAAGCTTTTTAGGGAACCAACCAGAGAAGCCCAGCAAGAGAAGGAAACAAGATGCATGATTCGGCATCTTGTTTTGGCCTTGCCATATGCTTAATCACTCCAAAGCTGCGCATTACAAATCTGATATAACCTTATCTGAAATCAAAGTGCTTGTCTGCTTGGTCCTGTGAATACCCTTCTCCAAAACGATTGAATTGTTACCACCCAAAAGGCCATGAACCTCTGGAGTCTGGACAATTACTTTATCTGTTCACAGCATGAATATAGGGATTTTGTGCGATAATCATCCACCACTTCCGTTCCTTTTGCAGACGTTTAATCAGTTTCTATGCATCATACTAAGAGGATTAGTGACTGAGTATCGGGTAGTTGGACACTCAGAGGGCCTTCATTCTGATGTTCACAAGGTCAGCCTCTTCTATGACTCAATTTCACATTGAGCCACTTATCACACTGGATAATTAATTGTCATCTACAGAACAGCCGGACAAAACGCTTGAATGGCTGGGCTTGCAGACCTGCAGATGAGATGGGCTGCGCTCAACTGTGTCTTTATTCAGCATTGCCGTGGTGTAGATAGATCAAGGCTAGTAAAGGCCATGGCATCAAGGCAATCAGTCGGTTTCTGCATTGATGCAATTGAAAATGCCATGTATGGAATAGAAATATAGGTAATGTTATTCCCACTTTGATGGCTAGTCCAATAGGTTGCTACACTTTCTTTTCGCTACAATACCATTCTTTCCTTCAGATAAGCCACACTTCCATCGCAACATACAAGCAGGTTCTCGATTGTTTCTCCTCGGTACATCAGCATTGTTGCTGAGTTATTGTGAAGAGGATAAAAATCATTGAAGATTAGAACTCGCAAGAGATGGAAAATGAGTTTACTCAAAAGTTTTCACAACCGAATTGCTCCAAGTTTTAAGGTCATCAATAAGGTGCAAAATTGTTAACATCAAAAACTCGTGAAAGGCTTTGATTGTTCAATCCGAAAGCTATTTTTACTGAATAAGATAGCATAACTTCTCAAGCGCAAGAGTAAAAGGGATATGTTACAACTGTAGTTTCCTGAAACAAGTAGTAACGTCAAAAACAGGAACTTAAAACTCCTGAGAAGCAGAACCAATATCTCCTTTGCCTTTCCCTGTCTTCTTAGGAAGGAGAGTCTGGTGAATGTTGGGCAAAACACCTCCATTAGCAATGGTAACAGACCCAAGAAGCTTGCTTAATTCCTCATCATTCCTCACAGCAAGCTGGATATGCCTTGGCACGATCCGATTCTTCTTGTTGTCTCTTGCTGCATTTCCAGCAAGCTCCAACACCTAAAATCAAACGCCCATCAGAAAAAACAAAAGGATGAAAAAACAATGAAGAAGTAAAATATCATGAAAAGAAAAGGAAAAAAAATGGTTAAGCATATAAAAAATGAACTGATCGAAAACGAAGACTTTCATCTAAAACAAACACCAACTAAAAAGAGATATTGCAAACATATAAAACTGCAACACAATAATTCAAATTGCATCCCATGAAAAAGACCCAAAAGCCCAAATCTCCTCGAGAAATGCGGATGTTCTGCAATTTCAATCTCAATAACCCCCCAAGATCATCATGAAAAACTCAATCTTGAACTAAATAACCCTAACCCTAAAAAGACCCATAAAGTAAACACCAATTAAATAACAAAAGGGCAAAAAACAATTATGGAAATAAATTTTTTTTAAAAAAAAGGAAAGTATACCTCAGCGGCGAGATACTCGAGGACAGCAGAGAGATAAACAGGGGCGCCGGCACCGACTCGTTCGGCATACTTTCCGGCCTTGAGAAACCTCGCGATCCTTCCCACCGGAAACTGAAGCCCGGCCTTCTGCGACCGCGACACCGCCTTGGAGGCCTTCGGCTTCCCCCTTCCGCCCTTGGTCGTTCCTTCCTTTGAGCTCATCTTCGCTGATTTCTTTCAAGAAGGCAGAAATGAGAAAAGGAAAAGCGATCGGAAAAGCCCAAACCCTAGATTCCGATTGAAAGAAGAGAAAGAGAAGTTGGAAAGAATGAGTGACAGACAAGGGGAGATGCTTGACACATATACTAGGTAGTGATGCCATCTGATTGGTCCGTACGGTTTCACGAGGATTGCCAACGTGGCCGCGTGGGACGCCTGCGGCGGGAAAGTTTTTTAATGGTTTCTTTTTTCTTTTTCTTTTTTTTTGTTTTGGCTTGTGTGTCTGGGTTTTTCGCGGCTTGAGTGCATTTGTGCGAGTGCTCTACGGTGCCGTATAAGGATGTATAACGCCTACACGGTGTCGTTCTGTAGCCAACCTATCGGTTTTTAAAATTTCAACTCTTTTGCAAGCTTGACTGGTAAAAATCATGATGTTTTGTTTTTTGGTAATATGGGCTTTTGGATTCACGAATTGGACCTTAATCCGCAGCCCAAAACCCTAAAAGTGGAAATGAAAAAAAACAAAAACCCCTGTTATAAAATGGAATTATTATACGTTAGGACAAATTAAACTACACCTTGTTTAAAAGTTAAATTTGAGTTGCCATGGCACCCGGATGTAAGAATATTCAAATTAACCACTCAAAATGAAAGCTTGATAATAATTCGACACATTTCTATGCACTTGATTCTAATGTGAATCCTCTTAATAACGTTTCCCCTAATTTAAAAAGAAATGTGTGCTATTGGATTTTTGGATTTTAGATTGGGTATGAAAGAGCCTCATTTGAAATTATTCTTATTCGGATGGTAAATTCTTTTCATGAAATTATTCTTATTTGGATAGTAATTTTTTTTTTATGAAGGAGGTTAAATTAAAATGTTAATAATTTGAGTTTATAAATATGATAACTAATATGCTTTTTAAAAAAAAATCTTAAAAAGAACCATTTAATATAAACCAATAAAAAAACTAAAAAAATTCAAATTAAAGGGATAAACTCAACCAAATAAACCAAAATTGTTTTATGCTTCTTTCACAAGTCACTAACAACGGGCTAAGGCCATGTCTTTCTTCTTTTTCGGTAGGTAAGCGGTAGGTAGAAGACCAGGTTTTAGTTGAGCTGACATTCATGATCCAGCCCATTAAAACAACTCAATGTCTTTAATTTCTTTTACTTGTTTTATATTGGGTTTCTTAATATCTACAGGCCTTTTGTCTCTCTGCCTGTTCATGTGTCACACAGAGAGAGAGAGGGAGAGAGAGGGAGAGAGAGGGAGAGAGAAGGGGGGGTAACTATTAACAAAGATGGGGAAGGTTGGTTGGGTGAGGAAGGTCCAAAATAGCAAAAAAGGGCAACGGAGATTAAAGCAAAAGTGCTAAAGCATGAGGTGTTGAATTTTGGTCCATACATGCGCTTGAATAAAGGATCACAGTAATTGGAATTTGGACAGGGGCCAGGGACAGAATGTGGCCAGATTGAGAGAGAGTGAGGCTGACCCTTCAACTTAGGTCTAGGAATTGGTTTATATATAGTGTGAAAATCTAATTATTATAGAGATCAAATATAAATGTATTTATTTTTAATTTATAATTTAAAAATACTTAATAATGATATAAATTTTTTTAAAATGTTGAAAATTTTAATTTTAAAAACGTAAAAAGACAGAGAAAAAAAATTTGATAGTTGTTATAATTTTTTAACTTGAAATAGTATTATTAAAAGGTCTTTTTTTAAATCAGCTTATAGAAGATCATTTTTTTTAATCTTTTAGTTTAATTTTGATGTAGGGCATAATCTAATAGTCATCAAATTATTTACTTGAAGATAAGATTTAATGTTCAAACTCTAAATTCATTCCTAAAATACTTTCGTCTCCAACTCCACTCGATTGAGAACAAAATAAAAAAAATAAATAAATAAGGTGTTATGTCCTGGTATCGAACTGAGTTGTAATTAAATAAAAGAAGGGAAATGATGTTTTGTTAAATTTTAGCTGGCAAAAATAAATAAATTTTTTTTTAAAAAAAATATATATATATATATATATATTTATAAAAAAAAGTGTTTCTAATTGTTGACCCGTTGACCAAATGCTTGGCTTCAATGATAATGGTAAAGCCTCGTCCCCAGGCACCCACACACCCCAAATCGTGATGGTGACTGGAGATTAAAAGTTGCTTTTTTTAGCTCATAGACCCAAATATGCGAAAACTCGATAAAATGACATGGTATAGTGCTAATTTGTAATTATGGAAGCTTGAATGAAGAGCGAGTTTTGTATGACTGAAATACTACTCTATTGTAATTATGAATTTAAGTTGTAAAAGCAAACTTTTTTTTTTATAAAAAATAATAATATTATTATTTACATTTAATATTTCCTTTTGTATTTTACAAATATACAAATGTTGTGCATCACAACGTCGATTCCCTCCCGCGGAAGGTTGATGTCACATAAAATGGAAGCCTACCCAAACGGTTCTTTAGCATGGGAGTGAATGACAAGGCGTGACAATAACATAGCCACTTCGTACGGGGACATTGAATAGGATATAGTGCTACTGCCTATGGTGTACTTTTATTTTATTTTTCATTTTGCCCAACCTACTTTTTCTTGCTCTTTTATTGTTATGTCGGGTGAGGAGTGAAACAACGTGAAGAAGAAAAAAAAAAAAAAAAAGGTTACTCACAAAACCAATTGGTTGCTTCCAAATTCACTTTTACATGGAAAAAGCACAATTTCACACCCTCAAAAGAACAGTTGATCCTAGTGAAATTCAAGGACCTCAATGTCCCCAATTCTTTTGTTAGGACAGTCTTTTAAGGCATTTCAGAACACAAGTTATCGAACATGTAAGTTGTAATGTTACAGAAGAATTTCAACAGGTTTAGTGTGTCAAGTAGTTTAATTTCGTTATTTCCCCGTTGGCTTAACATTTGAATCCTTGCACACTAAGCAAGATTGACCCAAAATGGTCCACAATGGAATAGTGCTAGCCAGTAGACATAAGCTGACTTTGTGCAAGAGTTCTGCAGAAAAAGGTAGCAGCTTTATCTAAGTACTGTAATTTCGTCACGCAGTGAAAGTACATAAGTACTTTTCACTTCTGGAAATATCGAACCCCCCCCCCCATTAGATGCACAAAAAATTCCTCCCTTTTGTAGTTCACTTCTTTTACGGGGCCTTCCCCTTTCTTTTTCGCGTTGGGGTCCCAAAAACAGTTCAGCTCAATCAAGCCTGTGATGAACGGCTAGGAGTACTACGCGTGTGGGTAAGAGGAATGGTTCGTATGGTTTTCGTGGGTCCCTAATTCCCCAGCTCGACTTGGGTTACAACAGCCAGGAGGGGCAGTTTGAATCTGGCTTGGTCTTTTGGGGCCTTGTAGATTCGCCATTTTGGAATGGGACCATATTAGGGATAATCAGCGTGGAAATTTCAAGTATTAGAATAAGAATATGTGTTAAAATTTTTATAAGAAAAATAAACAATATATATATATGTATATGAGTAAAATTTATAGTTTTAATAAATTAAAATTTTAAATTAAGATGAACTATCATATTCATTAATAATTAGTTGGAAAAAGCTTAAAAGTAAAAGTTGTTTTAGAAACCTACTCATGCATGGAAAAAGCCTTTTTTTTTTTTTAATCCCTTTGTGGGGGCAGACTAGATGCGAACTTCAAACTTGCCCACTGGCCCAAATAATCGGGTGGTTACTGAGCTAACCCCAACAAATGCAATAACATGTCATTGATGCCACAGATCTCACGGCAGTTCTAGTGGACATTTTGAGATACGGAGATGTAAAGTCAAGAGAATGTTTCAACATTTCTTCTCGCGTGCATTTAGAATCTTGATAGATCCATCGTAACAAATGAAATTAATTTGTTGTCCATTCCCATTGGACAAGAGAGTCCCTTTCTCGTGTAGTTGAGTATACTGTACATAGCACTGTACATAGCATCACACAACACATCTTGAGTCTAAATCAACTTAGTTTAGTAATGACGATGACGAAGATAAACACATGCTTTCATCACAAGTTAACCATCCTTCCCATCATGTACCCACACGACAAATAGCCTATCAATAGTTAAAAACCATGGTGTTTTTTTTTCTTTTTTTTGTGTGTAAAGAATAAGGAAATTTTCACATTGTCTCGGAACACAGTTGCATCCAAAATGATAAAATATCCAGACAACATTAAAAGGCTTGATATTTATTAATTCTTTTGATGGAGACGTGAACAAAACAAGCCATAAATAGCCCCCTCCCCCCACTTCCCCTAATGGGGGGACCCCTTCGAGACTTTCAAACTACGTACGTAAGGACGGCAAAAAGGGCTTTGGGACGGACCCCGTTTGTCCTCGCGTGCATTGGGAGCTTGCAGCACGCATGGAAGCTTTTGTTTCTTTCTATTCCTAATTTCCAAACCATTATTTTTTTAATTTTTTATTCTCTCTCTCTTTTGGATAATTCATTTAAAATAACTGCATAAAGACAAGGAAATAAAGACTGATCTGAAACAACTCATTTTAATTCACCATTGCCCTTTTTTTTTTTGTTGGATAATTCATTTCTTACGCTGAATTGAATTCCCTGTTTATTACAGCAAAAATAATATAAAACATGAAAAATTATAAAAAATGGGAAAAAATTTTGGTTTTCAATCACTGGGGTCCCAGGCCACAGAAACCTTTCGGCCGTTCACCTTGTCGTCCCTGTTGTCCCAGCGCAACTTTAGCATTTTCCTGTTGACGCTTACTAGACTGAACCACCTCCTCATACTTCACTACTCCACGCCCATTTGGCCATTTCCTTCCCTCTTCTCTCTCTCCTTGAGTTTTTATTGTTGTGAGATTTACCTTTTTATCGTTTTGTCGATCTCTCCTCTTCCGAAATTGAGAAACTTACAATCAGTTCTTAGCAATATTAAGAGTTACCCTCTTGGTTTTAGGCTTTGTGGTCTTTGACTCTCTGATAATGAGTTGAAGGAATGATCATCAGCGTCGTAAAGATCGCATCTTTTGTGCTTGTTTTGAACATGTGAATCAAGTTTCCAAGTGGGGTTGCCTCTAAAAGGATCTTAGTTGAAGTTGTCAGAATTTTATTTTGGATAAAGCTTGGCATTATGGCTGGGAGTAATGAAGTTAACCTGAACGAAAGCAGGGTATGAGCTTTTTCTCTCTCTTTTTTTTCCTTTTTTTTTTTTTAGGACTGCTTTGATGATCTTATACAGAGATTGTTTAATGGGTCTGTTATAGCTTTTTTCAGTTAATGTTTGGAATTTGGTGCTTGAAAGTTGATACTCAGCTGGTTTTAGTTTGGATTAGGCATCACGTTTGATGGGGTTTGTGTTTTGCTGATTTAAGTGGATTTAGTCCACTTTATCTTTCTTTTATGGATTCGGTGTAATTTGGATTTTGGGTTTTCCATTCGTGCCTTTTGTCCAAAGTGGAAGCTTTTTAGTTGTTCTTGGTTGTCAGTGATCTGGAAGGAATTTATCTGAAGCGTCACTGGATCTTTAGATCATGAAATTGGGTGGTTTTCTGATTTTTAGTTTCGGGATTTTTGACTTGTATATAAAAAAAGTTGAAATTTGCTCATATGGGTTTTGGATCTCTTTAATTTGGATGGCTTATCGATAATTCTATTACCTGGCATATTATATGGGTTTTGTTTTAAAAGTCGATGTCTTTAGTTGGTGTGACGTGGGTTGAGTTTCGTTTTTCACATTCTAGTTCAGCTTGGCGCATGACTGGAACAATTACTGCAAATCCATGCAAAGATCTCAAATCAATGTTATTTGGTTGCTTCAATAACTTTCCTCTTTTCTTTTCTGCAGATGGTGGTTCCATTGAACACATGGGTCCTCATATCCTATTTCAAGTTGGCTTACAATCTCCTCCGTTGTCCTGATGGCACTTTCAATCGCCACTTGGACGAATTCCTGGACCAAAAAGTTCCTCCCAATGCAAAGTCAATTGATGGGGTCTTCTCATTTGATGTTATCATTGACCGTGGGACTAACCTTTTTTGCCGGATATATCAACCAACTAAGGGTGAAGAGCCACAGCCAAATATCATCGAACTTAAGAAGCCTTTGGACTCTGAGGTTGTCCCTGTCATAATTTTCTTTCATGGTGGAAGCTTTGCCCACTCCTCTGCAAACAGTGCCATATATGATACTCTATGTCGTCGACTAGTGAGCATTTGTAAGGCTGTGGTGGTCTCTGTGAACTATAGGCGTGCACCTGAAAATCGCTACCCATGTGCCTATGATGATGGCTGGGCAGCACTTAACTGGGTCAACTCACGAACATGGCTTGAGAGTAAGGATTCAAAGGTTCATATATACTTGTCTGGTGATAGCTCTGGTGGTAACATTGTGCACCATGTTGCTTTAAGAGCAGCAGAATCTGGAGTTCAAGTATTGGGGAACATACTGCTCAACCCTATGTTTGGTGGACAAGAGAGAACAGAGTCAGAAATGCAACTGGATGGTAAATATTTTGTTAGTATTCAGGTCAGAGACTGGTATTGGAGAGCTTTTCTCCCTGTGGGAGAGGGTAGGGACCATCCAGCTTGTAATCCATTTGGTCCAAGGGGAAAAAGCCTTGAAGGAGTGAAATTCCCAAAGAGTCTTGTCGTGGTGGCTGGTTTGGATCTTATTCATGATTGGCAAGTGGCTTATTTTGAAGGGTTAAAGAAGGCTGGGCAAGATGCAAAGCTTCTATATCTGGAGCAAGCAACTATAGGGTTCTACTTGTTACCTAATAACAATCACTTCCACACTGTCATGGATGAGATAAGCAAATTTGTGAGTTCTAACTATTAGTAGACGTAACCTCATACATAACTGAAGCTTGACATTCCACGACCTGGAGCAGGTTAAGGGTTGTTTGCTTGTTTATACGATCGTGTATTTGCTAATTAGTGTTATAGTAATCAGGATTGTTGGGTTCTGCTATACTGGTCGTTGATTCTACTCGGTTTAGAAACCACTATACGTTGTGATGGGTGCAGATCGGTGGTTCAGTATTTAGCTGGTTTGGGATGTGTTCTGTTCCGCATCTAATTGTTTATACTTAGTTATTTAGTTGCTGAGATTTCACGGCAGACCCTCCATAACTTATCCTCGAAGGATTATGTTTGGTGGCTGATATGTCAGGCTTGGTGCCTAGCTAATGTGATATAAGCTAAGTTTAGAACATGGAAAATCCATGTTGTTGTGATCCTGTATAAACATACATTAGTGTGTGTGTATGTGTGTGTGAAGTTTTTTGTAGAACCTGCTCTATTTCCCATTTCATTCAAGACATAGCGGGAAAGACGTATCATCCTGCTGTCATCAATTTAACAATATGCATCACGTACACTACAATTAGCCAGCACGAAAGGTCTGTGTCTTAAGTTCACTTAACACATAGGTTAGCAGTGAGAAATTGTTTAGGGGTAAAAAAAAAATCGAGAAAGAAAATGCGATATGGCATCCAATGCCGTCGTAACATCCCAACCCAATATAATAACCCAGCCAAAATGTTGATATTAAGTCACTGGGTGGCCTTCAGGCTACTCATTTCGTGAGTTATTGGGATTTGCCTTCCGACATATGAGAAAGGAATATTATTGTTCTGGGTTAAGAGTAGTGAAAATTGGTAACTACAATTGCCTTCTTGGCCTTCTTAACAAATGCCAATGGAAAATTCAAAATGATGAAGATGGTGATTCGGATATTTGAGCTAACTGCAATCTAAACTTTCAAACGTATGAGTTTTCCAATTTGATATTAAACTCCATTCCTTATATGGGTTATTCATCCCTTCTTTGTGGTCTCGTTTTGCATAAAAGGCATGGATACTAAAGGACTATAACATGCGAAGGATACTCGCGTGCCAACATGATCAATTTTATTTATTTATAGGCTCATTTCCAAGTGTCATTTTTCTTACCTCAAAAAAATAAAAAAACCCGACAACGCTTGCTGATTGCAAACTGAGCTTGCAATGATTATTATGGAGTATAAAGCCGTGGCCAAATCGAGGTACATCGACGATAAGATGCAGTATAAGCATAGCATCCCGATTCCCATAACAGGAGGATATACAGCCAGCCCACACGGACATCCAATAAAATTGGAACGATGCAGAGAGGAAGACGTAGAACCACACCAATAATAAAAATGGATGTAGAATAGGCCAAAGCTAATTATCCAATTCAAGGGATTGTAAGGCTACATTGGGTGTGCAGGGAAGTTAAGAGTTCGATTCTCACATCGCTTGAAAAAAATGCTCACAAAAATGCGGGTGTAGTTGGAGCGCACTGTACTTTTTACGGTGTCTTTGGACCTGTCACCCCCTTCCCCTTAACATCTAATAACTTACTATAAAGGATTATGATGTCAATATTTAAATTTAGATGATGCATATTTTCTATTAATTGAAATAGAAATAAGTTAAGACTTAGCAAGTCATGGGTGTAAATGCGTAATGCTGCAACAAAAGGACTTCAAATTCCTGCACATGAACAAAGTAATGCGAGCTAAAAATGTAGAGTACCACTTTTTAATGTTTAATCAAAGATTATTATCCCAAGTCAAAGTTAAAAGTGTACCAAATGGCAACATTCTTTCCTTCCAGTTGAACTAAATTCCCATTTCTCAAAACACAAAACAGTTAAAACTGACAGTAAAGTGAACTGATCAACGCACTTTGGCAACATATGCAAGGAATGCCGCAGCAACAATTGTTGTTGCCGAAGTAACCATGCTCCAGAAGTTGTTATGTTTGCGTGCCTTTGCCACAGAATCCTGCAGAAGTTCCACTTGCTGCTTCATCTCCACAACGATTGTTTCTTTGTTTCTAAAAGCATTCTCAATAATTTCAAGCTCTGCAGCATATGGATCGATTTCATAGCCAAGCTTCCTTTTAGGGACGAACACTTCTTCCTTTACATCGCCAGATCGACCGACCAACTCTACAGTGCTCTTCAACATTTTCAATGTTCTTTCTGAGTTAACGTGGGCTGATTCTATTCTACTTCTCAAGTTCTCAATCTCTTTTTGCGCATCCGATAAATTATTTTCCGCTGAATCTTTTTCCTCCCTCAATAAACCGAGTTGTCTTTGCAATTCCTTCCTTCTGCTGATCAGATCCTCTTGGTCAGTCATCATCTTTGCAAATTTTTCATCAGTCTCTTCAGTCCTTGTCTTCATTTCCTGTAGTCTTATCTTCAAGTTCACTCTAGTCTTCCTTTCCTCATCCAACTCCTTCACAGCATCGTCCCTCTCTAGCTGCACCCGCTCCAAAGCATCTCTGCTATGGCTAACTTCCGACTGTAGTCCCTTGTTCTTATCTTCTTGTCTCCTAATGGATTCTTTCATTACAAGCTCTAAATCCATTAATCTACTTATGTCCTCGTGCAGCTCAGCAATTTCTCTCTCCTTAGTAGCTTTCACCCCCTCTATCTCATTCTTCTCTCTCGACAATTTCTCAATCAACTCATCCTTGTCCATCATTTCAATATTATGCATCCTTATATAACTCTCTCTCGAATCCTTGTCCTCCATTAAAGTAAAAATAGCTTTTTCCTTCTCCCTTCTCTCTCCCTTTAAAGCATCAATCTCCGCTGCCATTGCTATCTCCTTCTCTGCTGCCTCAATGTAACTCTTTTCCAACTCCCAAATTTGTTCCCTCAAGACCCTCTCCTCCTTTTGCAAACTGGATACAATCCCTTTAACTTCCTGCATTCCTTTCTCCAACTCACTAATCTTCACCTTCTGCTCATTTCTCTCAATTTCAATTGCAGTCTTCTCCCTCACAATCCCCTTGTACTGTTCCTTTAATTTTTCAATTTCTTTGAATCTCTCCACCAAGTTCGTCTCAGCCAAGTTCCTCAGTCTCGATAGCTCCTCAATTCTTCTCTCCAAATCATTCTTTTTCTCAATCAACAAATGGTTCGTTCTCTCCAAGTTTACAGACTCCTCCTCGGTTATCCTCTCCTTTTCCTCCATTCTAATCAGCCTTTCTCTCAACTCATTTGCCTCCTGGAACAAGTAGTCAAAATCCATCCTCAAAACATCCCTCTCCTCGCAAACCCGGCCAAAGGCTTTTCTCTCCTTTTCAAGATTCATCACCAACCCATTGAATTCACTCTTCAAGAACCCAATCTCAGTCACTTTCTCTGCTTTCTCTCTAACCAACCCATCAACAGCAAAACCCATTTCAGCGACCTGGCTCTCAATAAACACACAAAAAACTCCCTTTTCTACTCCCAAACTCACTTTCTCATCATTCAAGTAACTCAACTCAGTCTCCAACTCAGTCTTCTCACCAAAACACCGAGTCAACTCGGTCTCCAAAGAATCTTTGGCCAGGAGCAAAGACTCCACTTGTTGTCTGCGCTCGAAGGTCTCTTTAAGAAGCAAAGAGTTGAGAGATTTCAGGTTTTGGAGCTTTTCTCTGGAGTCCTCCATGGAGGGCTGCTGACTGGCTGCCAGGTCTTGGGTCCTGGGATTTTCTTGTGGGTTCTCTTCTTTGGGAGCTTGAGTTTTGTGGGTCAGTTTCTTTTTGGCCATTCTTTTGGTTGTGGTGAAGGGGTTTGGGGATTCAAGATTAGGGCTTTTGCTAGGGTTTTTATGGTGGAGAAATGATACTGAGAGATAAGAGTTGTGAGATTCAAGATTAGGGCTTTTGCTAGGGTTTTTATGGTGGAGAAATGATACTGGGAGATAAGAGTTCTGGTGGTGGACATATGGAGAGGCAGGGAAAGGGTTTTGTTTTCCAACACAAACCTTTGGGAGGGCTGATGTGAATTTAAATTTTGGGGTTGGGGGGGTGGGTGGGATTTCTTTTTCTTGGGAAATGAAAGCGGTCCTCTGTGAAGTCAAAGAAGATTGAAACTTTTGCATCCATCCTGGTTACAATTAATTAATATTAATTAATGCGAAAGGCGAGAAAATATAAGATAGGTCTCATGTTTTTTTCAGTGGATTAAAGTTTGCAGGCACAAATGCATGCAATAAATATAATTAAAGTTAAATTGTAGAATTCACACATCAAAGTAAATAATAATTTCATTTTATTTAATATTTTTTATTTCTATGAAAATGTCTAATTCTTATATAGGTGAATATCTTTCCTTTTGGCAAGTCCGTAAATATCAAGATTTGATTCTTAAATAATAGGAGAATATGAAGGCGAAAGTTAATGGACCAGTGAGGCAGGTCCAAGGACGAAAGATCTATTAGGCAACAGGGCGGAGTCCAACCTGGAAATATGCAAACTTGGATACTAATGCCTGTCAAACTATGCTAAGAGAAGCACTCGTTACAAGTGGGCTGGACTTGGATTTTGCTTTTGTTTCTCCTGCACGGTGTGGCTTTGAGGATAGATAAAATTTAAGGAATCTAAGGAAGTTTGTCATGGTGTCATATGCGTTTGGAAAAGGTGGGGTCCCTCACGCTTTGTTTCACAAAGAATCAAGGAGACATGAACATTCCATTCTGTTAGATTGCAGACAAGTCAATAATCTCTCGTGGAAACCTACTTTCAAGGACAAGTACCCAGATCGAATATGTAGCTGTTGACAGTATAGAGAAATACAGTATGCAGCCAGCTTGCTTTTTATCATTTTTTTTTCCTCTTTGGACCTCACCGAGTGCTGGAGTTACCACGCATCCTACCATTCTTCACGAGGACAGAAAAGCTACGTCTGCAACAACCTGACAAACATGGTCATTCAACATTTACCATACCAATAACTGTCACCTAAGTAATAGCTCGTGTTAAGGAATTACTTAGTTCAATAGAGAGAGACTGTAAATTTCTGCATTTGTCCCGTCAGCGCTTTGTACAAGTTATTTCCTCTAAAGATCTAATGGGTACAAAATTCACATGCTTGTGTAGCTCTACACGACGCAATGCAAGAGAACTCTTTTTTTTTCGGTTTTCCCGCAAGACAGAATTTCCCAGTACGAACACAATTTCACAACATCTGGATGGAACATAAGTTTACTCTGACAAACAATCTCTATGTTCCATCAACCAATAGTTGCGAAAAAAGTGTCTTCATCATTGCTATTGAAGTTCATTATTTGCCAGGAGGTGTGGATGCATCGTCTTACATATACCCTGAATTCACAAAAGAACAAGAACAATGTGTTCGAATTTTCTTTTTATTATAGAAATTTTCTATTTTCTTTGAAGAATGAAACAATGTTACACAGTACAGAAAGGACCTTTCCACAAATAAATTGTATAATCCGTATCATTTTTTTACATCATGTACAAGTGAACTAAAAGAGAAGGCGGGCTATTCACCGGAACGATATGTTCTGCTAAGATTTCTCTTTTGTATCAATCAGTCAGTAGCATATGCATTGTTGAACGACAATTACCCTCAACCAACAGCAATTGCGCCCTCACCAAACTTCGCACGGTAAAACAGAAGCCAAGGGAAGGTGGCATGATCAGCCATCGCTTGAAAACAGGAAGACAGTTGGCATACATCAGCCTGCAAGCCATAAAATAAGACACGGCAAAAGAATTCTAGTGTCATATGTAATAAGAAACCCAATCAATCTTCAAAGAAACATGCTACATGTCTTCTCTTTGTGCAAAAATAACTTAGAAAATTTCTAATACCATCAGCACGCAACAACATAATATAATTGATCAACAGGTCACGAGAAAATAAAAGTACCAGCGAGGCAAGAAAAAGATACGCTAAAATCAACTATTTTATACGTAAATGTACCTTGAAATAGTAACCTAAGTAATACATAAGCTTCCTGCGCAAGGCACAATTTAACAATTTATTGAAAATGCTTTAACTTGGCCTTAACATTCTTTAAGAATCTCCTTCATGCATACAAAACTACGACAAATTATGTGACTCTCCATTGTGAAAAAAAATGTGACTCCCCATGTCTGATCAGAAGAAATAGAAGAGAAAAGGTTGTCAAATCATTTAATAGAATCAATTTCCTTATATGGCACATAGGCAATCATATCTTTACAGAACATAACAGTTTACACAGTTCACCCAAATTCCTACCTTCTTCGGAGAAAGCAAAAACACCTCCAAGCATGTCATCACTGTCACCATATTCCTCAGATTTAGTGACATCACAAGGACTGATGTTACTGTGGACAGCTTCTGCTGATTCATGACATACGTCCAAGTCTGATGCTTTACAGTAACCCTCTTTGAAAAATTGTTCAAAAACTGGAGACTCATTCACTGGTCCACCATCTACAATGTTCATACTCAAATCAGAACGGTTAGAAATTGTGTTTGAAGCTTCACTGTTCACACCACTTTTTGATAACTGATCTTCTGCAGTGGTCCTTCCATTTGAAAGTGAGCCATTTGCTAAAGTCAAATTACAAGTCATGAAATTGTTATCCACAACAGGAGAAATGCCCATTTGGGAGTGGTCAAATGAATGTGAATCACTATGTTCATTAATTGAGCTCTGGTACAGGATAGGTGACGGCAAAACAGAAATCCTGCCTTCTACAGCATTATAGTTACCAGAGTGAAGAGTGGGCTGGCAGACATTTGGCAGAAATCCTGGTAAAATTACCACGGGCAATGTGAGTCAGATAAATTCCACAAAAATTATAGATATTCAGAGTATCATCATGCCACCACCTGTGTTTGTAACCGAGCATGATGAAACTGACTTAGATTGAGAAATGACGCCACTTTCTGATTCCTTAACTCTATAAGAACCAAAAGAAGATGTTGAATACCTTTCCCCAGCTAAATCCCTGCACAAAGCAGCAAATTGATCTCAATCCCGAGGAGAATGACAATGATGGGCATTTTGACAGTACTGTTGAAATCAATATTTCAAATGATCTGCCCACACTGACCATCAAAAGTTTACCTTCAAATGTCACTTACCATTCTTACTGGGTAATGGTTGGTCACAAGAAGCCAAACAAGTAAGAGATGGATTATGGTTGTATTGTGACAAGCATAATCTTATACAAGTAATATCAACTTCAAAAGGAATAACCGAGTTAAAAGGGTGTGTGGTGCATTTTGGTGTGTTACGAGTTAGATGATTGCTCAGCAAAGAAGCTCTGTTTCTCTTCTTGGCCCTCTTCCATAAATATGAATCAAGTGTTAAGGAATAAATAACCCCAACCCCTTGATCAATATGGACCCAGTTTGAGACATTTAGATTGTTTACCCTTCATACTCTTTGTAAAAGTTGGATCCAGAAGCCAGTAACCCTAACACCTGTTACCACCTCTGCCATAAGGAGTTCCTTAAACAAAACAGGACTGTAACAGCACATAATCCATACCTGTCTATCGACAGGCTGTCAATTGCCAAGCTTAGAATTTGTAACAATAATATAAAAATACCTTTTTATTCCCTTTTTACAATTCTTTTGGGGAATCATTTGCTCTTTTGGTAACCTAAGGTTAAAGACCAAAAATATTACAGATAATGACTTTGAGTTTTAAATTACAACTGCACATTTCACAGGCAAGATCCCATGCTTCATTGTGACATTAATGTAAAGTAAAAATTTGAACAAACTATTTCAGATATAATTGGTAAAATATGCCATGCTATAGAAAATATTCCAAGTCTAGAAACACTGCTAAGCTAAAAGGACTAAAGAAGTGCCAGCAAGCAGGGATAAAGCTGAGGGCGTTATACCTATCAATCCAACTGGGGGAAGTCCTATGAAAATGGTCAAAAACAGGCAATAAATCCTTCTGCTTGATCTCAATCTCGTGAACAGGGACTTTTTCTATCTCAATCTCTCCACCAGTACGATCTTCAGTGTCAATTTCTTCGGTAGTCCTAAAGTGACTCAACTCATGGAAGTACATCTAAAAAATAAATGAACAAACCATAGATAAAGTTTAAGCATGATAAGCAAAAGCATCCTCCAAGAGCATACACAAATATGTCTGCCCAGATACCTTGGATTTCTGCCAGAGTGGCATCCTCCAAGAGCTCATCTGCACTTCGGCATTGGAGAGATACAAGTGAGATGGTTCATTGGCCTTTAGGGACTTTGTGTACCCAGTATTGTCATCCTCGTAGTCAGAAGCATCCATTGTAACCTCTGCAGTTTCTCGTCTATTAAAAGTAATTCCAGAAACACATTCTTCTCTTTCTGGCCAATCTACTCTTCTGCAAACATCCCACCATTGGACATGTTCAACATTAACTCGTAATTCCTCATCCTGCCTCTGAACTGAGGAACCTGGCCCAATCACCGAAACAATCTCACTTGGCTCTACTCCCAATGAAGACAGCAATTTATATTGCACTACATGGCCAGAAGGTGCATAAACTAATAGATGCTCCAAAGAATTAACTTTTTTCAGATGAGTAGGTTCCAAATCCTGTGGCACACTGCTGTGGAAAACCGTGGCAATAGCACCAGATGGAGCTGAGACCTTTCCTGCTGCAGTAGATGCAGCATTACTTACCGTGTTGAGCCAACCAGAGTTGCTATTTTTTATTCTGCTCACCACAGAAAGGGTAACAGGTGATGGCGGTGATGAAGAAAATGATTGTTGGTTTACTAGGAATGATGAACTAGACCACCATGGTAAAGAGATAACTGGAACAAGGGTAGGCCCATCTGCTTGGGAATTCTCTATTTGAAGAACATTTTCACCACCAAAGGGGGAAAGCACAAATATATGGCAAGTGCCCCTGGAAGTAACAATGGCAACCCACTGACTATAATGACTGAAGCAAATGTCTTGTATTACCTGGAAAATAAACATAAGAGAAAATGCTCCTTATGAACATACGAAAAGCAACATATATTTAGGAAAGAAAAAGGAGGAACTTACTGCTGATGTAAAGCCACGATGGAGCTTGTACAGGTGCACATGGGAGGAGCTCCAGTCATAGCTCCTTTTGTCTGATCCACCTTGACAGTATGGTGGCATAATCCGAAATATATTTATGTTATTCCCATGAATGGAGGCAGTTACCAGAAGAGTTCCACTTGGATCAAAACAAAGAGCAGAAATTGGACTGGTATGTGCTCTAAATTGTGACAAAACAGCTCTGGAAACAAAATCTTTCACAACAACCTGCAATAGATCGGTTAAATGAGAGAAAATTTTGAATAATGATTGACTACTAGCAGAAGGTACTTCAATTAACATCATCAGGAACAAGTCGCATTGCCAGGCCATATTAAGAATCTCAGAAAAGTCTCATTCTGCAAAGTTGAATTTGACTGCTTGATCACATGCCCAAAAAGCACAAAGTAAACCAAGATAACAGCAGGTCTGAATTACCAGTCATGTGATCTTTAAGCTACAACTAATTGTAGTTCTCAATTTGTTAAAACTAACCATTCCAGCGGTATCTGTTTCTGCTGAATGAGCTACACTGCGAGCAAGTTTCCAGTTTGGATTTGAAGATACAGGCGAACCAGAACCATCAGGGATAAGATCTTGATAATATCTAGACAAAGTCTTGTATCCCATGTCTCCCAAATTTATTAGCCCAGCAGCTAATTGCTTACTAGATTCCATCGCATATCGAGCCACCAAACTCCCATTGCCTGGTGAAGTTGATGGACTGACACCCAGAGGAGGAGTAAGGCTTTGTGGACTTAAGCGACCTGTATTTGACACTAAGGGGTTGTCAGAAGCATAAGCTAGCCATCTGGGACCCACAGCCATTGGACCATAGCCGATGTTGACCCCAACCAGTCCTTGACCTCCCAACTGGGGGACAGGATAGGTGAGGACACTGAATTTGTTCTCAAGTGTGAGAGCATCAAAGCAGTATATCTGCCAGCATAATATGAAGAAAGATATCAACTGATTTTACCTTTTAAGCTAAATTTTCTATTTTGGCCAAACTAATTAGGCAATTTGCTCCAGATGATAAGAAAGTTTCTTTAACTAGAAGTTTTGGCTAACTAGTAGTTAAAGTGCACAAACATCCAAGCATGGCTCTGAAAGAAACTGTTCACTGCACAAAAACCTACCCCACACATTTACTAGGATTATGAGTTCTTTTAGCACGAAAAAACCCAGACAAAATTCATGCTTACCTGTGTTGCAAGACCCACGGCGACTATCCGTGCACTGCATCTAATCATATAAACAGTCGAACGGAATCTGAGGACATGAACATAACTATGAGATCTTAGCGAGTAAAATCGAACAATAGTGGGAGAGATGGCAACATTTCCTGTTTGGGATTCATTATGGCCATCTCTGACCAACCCATCTCTTCCATTAAGTATTGGACCTGAGCTCTTTGATTCATCACAAGCAACAACCAAAAGCAAAGGATGTGATGATCTGAACCCTTCACGACCCTCAGACTTTGCGGGGAGGGGCTGCATCTGTAAGAATGTAACCGGGTCGTCACGCCTTGAAACAACTTCAGTGACGTTAGAGGCATCTTCGACATCAATGACTTGAAAGCCATTGGAATACCCAAGTAAGAGGACATGTTTGAATAAAGATGAACTAAGCTCTAGCCTGTCAAAAGAAGCCCACAATACCTGCTCCGCCAAACCAATGAAAATTAATCTTGTCACTTTACAAAAGTGAATACAAAATTATGCAATGGACAGCTAAGGCATCAAAACATTCAAACAAAAGTTTAGATCTAAAGTCAGACAGACAACATGCACTAAATAAAGTGAGTTTTTCTCTCCTTTTTAAGCATCAAATTTTATTGGTCTAGCCGTAAATCCATCTTTCTGCCATCTCTTCCCAACACAACTGCTTAGCCGCTGCAATTGACACAACATTCCTACAACATAATCCAAAGGAGGAGGAAAAAAAACAAAGAAAAAAAAAACAAAAGAAAAGAAAAAGAACTCCCATTTACTTTCACCCGACTCAATTTGAACATGAATGTCAATTTTCCAACAAATGCAATGTAAATGCTATCTCGAATGCCTACAACTATAGCAATGGCAAGTAACTACACAAGTAGTTGCATAAGGAGCCACTAGTTTGAGAATGAGCAGTGATTCCAAACAATAAGCATGTGATTGAGAAAACATATAATAAATTCACAACGAAGACTTAGTTGACTCGCTTACAAACTTCATGCGTATCCTTACACCAACCTTAACTAAATGAAATCACAACTATGTTTGGTAGCCAACAAAAATGAGACAGAAACAACTAAAACTGAAAAGTACTTGATCAATCAACTTGACATTAATAGGCATCACGAAACCGCGTCACTTAGTCAAATAAAACACATCATGATTCATGTCCAAGAAACCTAGAATGAACAAGAACCATCGAAATTCGAGACTTTCTTGCTCTCTCTTTCAACTTTCTCACCAACCAAACAAAAAATAAAATTTCAAAAAAAAAAATCCCAAAATTCAGAGAAGAAAAAAAAAAAAGGAGAGTGAAGAGAAAGGAACCTGTTCCCTGTGGTCAACGTTATCGCCGGAGATGGAGGCGGTGGCTGACCGGACACCGGAGGAGGCGGTTTTAATGCAAGAAGAAATGAATTTTAAAGAATTCGGAATCAAACCATTCGCGTTATGGTTGCTGCTCTTACTGCTATTGTTACTCGTTTTACCGCTATTCTTCATAATAAAATTTGACCAAACAAAAGAAAAACGCTCAATTCACCGGCCACCGGGACGGAGTTCCCCGGAAAAACCAAACAAAAAAAAAAAGAACTTAAGGCCACGCTCGGCCGGCGATCGGCGATTGCATAAGCGATAACAACCGCGAGACCGGCGAGAAATTGAACCGGTGAATAGAAAGAGAGATAGAGAGAGAGAGAGAGAGAGAGAGAAGAAGTTTGGTTCGGCTGTGGTTTTGACCTCTCGTGACACGGAGAGAGAGAGAGACAAACAAGGAGACGGTTCTTTGCTTTCGTTTTTTCGTTTCCGTGTCGATGGAAATGTCTGTTTTTTTATTTTTCTTTTTTTTTTAATAAATAAATAAATAAAATGGAAAACTTTTCTTTTCTTTTTTCTTGTTTTTTTTTTCCGTTTTTGATCGTCGAGGAAGTAAATTTGGGAAATAGGAGAAGCATGCGTGGAGTTTTGAGGAATTTCAATTCCGCCCCTGTAGTTTTCGAAATGTCAAGTTGACTTGACAATTTTGTTCTTTGAATGCTCTGAACAAAAATTCCATTGGATATGAAAGAGTATTTAGCAATTTATTTCTTTTCTCAATAAATATAGTTAATAATAATACCCCCAAGAGTTTCTCAGACCATAGTTTAGGGAGGAGGGTCAAAATATATCATAACACAAAGTAGCTATTTTTAATTAATCTCTCCAATAAAAAGCTTTTCAAACAGATGTCTCACGTTTCTATGGACTATAAATAGCACACTGGTAAAATCTTGCAATTTAATTAAGCTAAGATCACAATGATTATGTTTTCATTATTATTATTATTTTTGGAATAATAATATTTATTATAATTCAAATTTTCTGATTTTTATTATTTATATTTATCAATTTTTAGAATTTTCTCCGTTAAAATTCTTAACACGTCATGAAAAGTCAGGAGACTAAATTATGATATATATTATTATTATTTTATTCTTTTTTTTTTGTGTGTAAATGCAGATAAACAAATGGAAGGGAAAAAGAAAATTACCATAGAAGTAATTGCAAATGCAGTACTTTTTTTGTGGTGGATAATAATATTGAAAACTATTGGGGCGTCTTCTGTAATACGGTAATAAAAAAACGTAACACAAATAGAGCGTGGAGATAGGAAACATGAGTCACGTTACGACAAGCAACGCAGGAATATCTTTAAGCAAGATGCCGATCCAGAAAACAAAATTAAAAAGATATAAGCGAAAATAATAATTATTTTTTAATAATTATAATTAATCATTTTATAAAATAAGAAAATTAGTAAAATTTTAATCGATGGTTTTTTTTTTTTTTTTGCTTTTTTAGGTGAATTTGAGTTTTTTAGATTATTACCTTCCGCATACATTGGGATTCTGTTCACCGTAATATTTGCAAACAATAAAGAAAATGTCTTTTTATATTAGGCATAAAAATATAAAAAAAAAAAAGAGAGAGGAGGGAGGGAATGGAAAAGTTAGACGACGTGTCGATTTCCACCTTCTCCGGGCACCCAATTACGTGTCTTTCTTGAAAAGATTTTCCTTCTTTCTTTTTTTTTTTTCTTCCTTTTTTCAACATGTTCATAGCAATGATTGAAGTTTAATTGGGGGGTGTTATGAGTGACGTTTTTGCATAAATGTTTAATTATCTGCTTTAAAGTGGATTAGATTCGGATCGCCCAAAGGTGCGACCCGATTAGGCAAAAGTAAGACTTTGTTTTGATCCTGGATGTGATTCCCTTCCTTAGAGATGGAGACTCCATATATAGTAGTCTACTCGAGGCCTAATAAAATGAAAAAAAAAAAAAACAAAAAAAATCATGAAATTGTTCTTCCTAATGTTTAATAAACTACTACACTCAAAGCTTAATTACGTGAAAAAAATAAAATAAAAAACAATCTTGAAGTTTTCCCTAATATTTAATAGCCTTATCTTCAAATATTCATTTTCTCAAATTATCTAATTTTACATTCAAGTTCTCAATATATATATATATATATTTAAATTTTTTAATAAATAAAGTTTTTGAATCAATACAATTACATAAATTAGTTAATTATGTGATATAAAAGTATGTTTTTTTTATTTTATAAAATTATATACTTTTTACTTAATTAGATCTACCTATTAATGGGAAGATGTATAAGAAAAGAAAAGGAACTACGACGTTTGATCTACTCAACTTACCTTGACAAAATAACTGTTATTGCGACTCGAAGTGGCCGTGCAACCCTGTAAAAATGCAAGAACAAAGACCTCACTAGCTGCACATGGCCCCCCCCCCCCATTTAATTCTACAGATCTTTACAGCCCGCATGTGTTAGGCCAGACCTGTTTCTGTGAAACTTGTCGGCTTCTGGGTTGAATTTGTCTTCTTGTTTTTGTTAATCCTGGAAGCCTCGTATGCCGAGTACGTTCCAATCTCATTTTCTTGGATGGGACGGACTTACCCACGATGGGGTTTCCGTATCTGCGCAAATCTTCCTCTTTCTGAACAAGAAATTAATGGGATTCAGTTTTCTTGGGTACAATGGACTTTACCTTCTTCTTCTGTAGGAACGCCGTGTCTGCACAGAAGAAATTCTGAAAACACATTTTAGGTTAAAATCCCTTCAAATAGTCCAGAAAGCACGGTCAGGATATAGTAGTCTTTTCATTTTTTACCGGACGCAGGAATTCAATTCTGTTAGGAAATTGTTATTTACAACTTATTTTGGCAACATATTTGCAAATCCATTGCCTTAGCTATTTAGAACGTAGTGGTTTTTGTGCGAGTGAATTATAAAGCCAGGATATACATGTAAATAACAATTTCCATCCCAATAAACTCACTTTTTTTTTTTTGTTAGTCTATATAGAGATATATCAAGTTATATATTATAAAATAAAAATAATTTTCTTATTTCTATTCTCATAAATTTCACACTCCCTTTATCGAGAGTTACAAAGATCTCTAATCTCGATTTTTGCAGAAAGTTTTGCCATTGGAGCAGTATCGACCTTAAAAGGATGCATAAAAAGCTACACAGGGAAAGAGTTATATCTGTCCTTACAAAGCAGGAACCTTGGAAGCAATGTAAAGCAGGATCTTGGAAGCAATGTTACAGGCACCTATGGAAATAATCTCACATGATACTGTTTTACATGGACTTTGAAGTTTGTACCTAAGGATGCAAAAATAATGCCTTCAAATGCCAATGAAAACAGTTTTGTTGTATGATTCTATAGCCATGGGGCTTCCAAAAACCTTACAACTGCAAAAGTGAGAGTTCTATGTCATGACCCAAAAAAAAAAAAAGAAGCTATTGTAACTATTGTTCTTCCTTTTGGACCAGCTATTCTTTGCTTTCAAGAACCCAGAGCAACCTTCTTGAGACAATCAAGATCATTCAAGTACTTAGTTGAGTTGTACTCTTGTGCGTCCAGTAGCTCCTCCGAGTAAGTTCTGTTAAAGGTTCGCTTTTGAGATTCTTTCACACACTGTGCAGCATATTCATCACCTCTTAACAGTATCACAACCTGAAAAAGAACTGAATTTGACTGGCAAAACACTTTGAACACTTAAATATTTACTTTATTAGGAGAAACAAGGAACAAGCAGCAAATGTTTTTGCTTGAGAGAAATGATGAGACCAAAGGGATGATGCCTTTAACTTTTCTTTTTCCGGTAGAAAAAGGATGATGTCTTTCAATCGAAGGAAACTTCCATATAATTTACACATTGCTCCTAAATGAATGCCTAGCCTTCATGAGTAAGGGGTATGCCTAGCCTTCATGAGTAAGGGGTTGATAAAAGTTACACAAGATACTATATGAAATTCGGTTTGCAGCCTTGTTGAGCAGAAAAACATCGCATATATTTGCTCGTGTCAATGTTGGCAATCCTTGTTTCTGCAAGTGGAAAGGCAATCCCTTGTTTTCTTTCGAAGGTAATTGTGCAGCAGATATCAAAGCAAGGCAGTAAAGATATCATGCAAAATCCTACACTTGCCTGATTCATTCGAGGCCGCAGGATAGGAGACCGCTCAACACACAAGGAGGCAGTCAATACCACACGATCCATCTCTTCTGGGTCATAATTGTTGCAAAGTGAAGGATCAGCTAGCTCTTTAATGTCATTATCATCAAGCAAAGGCTTTGCCTGCAGAACAAAGTCATTCAATCAGTAGCTCACAAATTCAAACAGACTTGAGCCCTTTTGAGTACATGATGCAATTGCATGGAAGTTAAGTTACCCATATCACAACACTTTGCTGTAAGTGATCCACAGCTCGACGTCCTGTTATGAGCTCCAAAAGTACAACTCCAAAGGCATATATATCAGTTTTCTCATCAACAATACCATGCATGAAGTATTCAGGAGCAAAGTAGCTGCAGGTGAAAAAACAAGGTAACATCAGGTAATGGCCACGGTATTAACTTTCAGGCCAACAAGTTTGAGGCTTACAAACCCGAAAGTTCCTTCAAATTTTGACACATTGTGGTGTGTCCACTGTCTGGGTAGCCACTTTGCAAGCCCAAAATCACATATCTGGATGTAATTGGACATCAACTCAATGAATCAGAAGTTTCATAGATAATCCATGAGGCCATTCAGTGGTCACATAGAAGGAATGTTGTGGCAGTAATATCTCCGTATGAATGACACAATTTCGGCTAATCTAGAAAATATAATAAAATCATAAATCATAATCAATAAATACTGACTAAAACACTGCATATGTGAAAAGTAGAGGGGCAGAAAGGAGAGAAGACGCCAATATATGATTCAAACAAGGCTCAAATCCAGGAACTGTGGCTAAATAATTTAACAGGATCAATATACATGACAATAGATAAAAACCACTGGCAAGGAATGCTCACAAAAGTACAGCTTTTAGAGAAAACTTTTTTGGATACCTGAGGCTCAAAATCCTCCGTTAAAACTATATTATCAGCCTTGATATCTCTATGGATGATTCGCTTTGGACAATGCTCATGAAGATAAAGCAGTCCATCTGCTATCCCCAGAGCAATTTTATACCTTTGGGCCCAATCAAGTTTGATCTCAGAGCCTAGAACATCATTTACAACAATCAAGTCACTGGCAAATGAAGAGAGAGCCAAATTCAAGCAGAAGATCATGTAAATTAGCACAAACCATGAAGAACAGATCCTAGACTCCCAAGCGGAAACAATTCAAAAACAAAGTACATTCCTCCATCAATCCCAAACCCAAGCAACTTAGCAATATTGGGATGATGTACATGGGCTATAATGCCGAGCTCTGATAGAAAGCCTGCTGTCATTTCATCTGTTGTTCCTTTGGTCAGCCGCTTAACTGCTACTAGCCTTCCATCCAGCAAATGACCCTTATAAACCTCAGCGTAACCACCTTTTCCAATTACATTTTCTACAAGAAAACCACGTGTTCATTAACACTATATTCATTAAGCTGATATTTGCAAGGACTTTTTAAAAGCAGTCAACATGTGCTAACACTGTGGCCAAGTAAGTATAAATTCCTGCAAAAATTACAGACCATGGCTGAAATTTCTGGTGGCAAGTTTGAGTTCCCCAATGGAGAAATTTTCCAATGAAGACTTGAATTTGAACAAATCCCTCAGCATTGAGTCATCTTTTGTACTTCTGCTCTTTCTGCTTGATACACTTGGCACTGGGAGGGGAGTGAAGGACGCCAAGCGCTTCACTGATTTTCTTTTCCATAACTTAAAAAACCTACTCCAGTTGGCATGTACCTTGGAATTTGAAGATTGAATTTCTGATTTTTTGATGCTGTTTTCAGGAGAAGGTGAATCAGATCCCAAGCCTGTCAACGAGGCTTCTATAACTCCTCTGGGAGAAGATCCATCATGTCTCTCCTTTTCCATGTCTGCACTCCTCAAATCTACAATAAGGTTAAAGAATAGGAGACTAAGCATATGCACATGTGCAGAGAGACAATGATGTGGTATCAGAAAACGAAACTGAGGTAAATACCATGAGCTGAAGCAGAAGAAGGAAACTTTGCACTGCCTCTTTTCCATTTGAATGATATCAGTGCCCTCAGTTTCCATTCAGATAGTATGGCATAATCCCTTGAATCCCCACTGAGTCAAAGATTGAAAGTAATTTAGAATGTGCCAGATAGTGTCATGATTCCAATACTGCTGTGATGGAAAAAGCCAGTATTGGGATAGTCCATGTGAAAGTCTAATGAACTGATTATCTTCAACTTGGCACTGGTAAATTATCTGGAATGTTAAGAGTCAAGCTTACATTGATATTATCTATCTAATATGGCGCAAAGAAATTGACTATAATGCATAATATATAAGCTTTTTGAACACTTTACTGCTACCAGAAGTAGCTCACTATCCTTCTACATATGTAACTCCAAAAAGAAAAGTTTTGCATCACTGAATCAAGACACTTGCCTGTAGTGGACCCATTTGGTAAATTAGGTAAGAAGGAAATAAAGCTAAAAGATAACATGGTTGAAAACATTCAATCATGCCATGTATATGGAAACTAAAACATGGATTAAATATCAGGATAGCCAGCATCAAGAAATCGGGGAAGAAAATTATATCAAACCTTGTAAATCATATTCCTCACAGTCACAGGATAAGGGGAAGGTTTATCGACCCACTAGCCAAATCTTGGCTCAAAACCATTGCGAAACAGACTCAAATTAACATCAGAAATGATAAGGAGCAAAACTAAACGGGCAAACGTAAACCAAGGATCATCTCACAGCGCTTGCTAAAATTTCATAAAAGGAAAACAAACAAAAAATAAGACATGCCCAAAGAGAGAACCTAAACAAAGCACATATATAATTGCTAGAGAAGAGCTGCAATTTCTATTTTTTATTTTTGGCAGTCCTCATCAAATTTCACTCCCAAACAGATCATAACTAACAATCTCTATGTACATAAACTAGGACAACAAGCCACAATTCCTAAATATATGTAACTTAAATGAAGACCAAGAAAATCTATATGGAAAGATTCAGTTTTTAATTGCAAGGAATGGTTTGTATGCAGCAAAGGCACAGGAAACGCCAAAATGGAAATGGAAAAGAATAAAAGATCTTTCCAGGAAATAGTTATTAAGACACACCCAAAAGAAAGAATATGGAGGAGAACTCATGCGTACCATGAAATAGTAAAAGCTTCGCTAGTGTTATGCTCTCCACTGGTGGCCATGAGCAAACCAGCACTCTCCCAAGAAATGGTACATAACCCAGAAAGCAAACAGGACAAAGAGACAATCTTTAACCTTTGAGAGAGAGACAAGAAATAAAAATGAATCTCGGTCTTTGGACCTATAAAAAGCAATGTCTCGGTAATGTCTCTCTCTCTCTCTCTCTCTCTCTCTCTCTCTATGTGTACGGGGTTTTCTGTTTTCTATTTGTCTTTCTTAATGGGTCCGTGAAATTCGCCGTTAAGCTCTCCTGGACTTCTGACAGGTGGTGAGAGCTCAACAGCGACTTCTGCTCCCAAGCCTTCAGAGGAAGAGAGAGAAAGGGGGCGACCGTTGTTCTTTTCTTTCTTTTTTTTTTTTGTTAAAAAAATACATGTCAGGGTGAAAATCTTATTTTTATTTAATTTTTTATAAAAAAAATTAGTATTTTAATATTATTAATACAAAAGGAATCATGCTGGGTCATTACCTAGTTCAGACAGTGACTGTCGTTCATTTACTTCAAAGTTGTTTGCTTTCTGCAAACTTGGTTCAATGTTTTTTAAGCACCCATCCTCTTTAATGTTTCTCCAATTTTTCAAAAAGAATTCTAAAAATTCCCTTTTTTTTTTTGGCTCAACTGTGGGCTTAATAATTTTTAGTTATTAATAGCTTATGTAACGTATTTTATTTATTTATTTTGGCTAAGTCCATAATCAAACCCAAGAAATACAACTTCGAAAAGAATTTCACTATTATTTCTATCGTCTTAAAGTGAAGATTCTACTAAAAGTGCAAAACTAAAAGTGCAAAACATATGGATAGCAGATCTTTTTGTGATGGTAATCGTTTTATTTATGATATAATTATAGTACTTTTGATTTCTTGATCAACATTTTTTTATGTAATTATCATATTTTACAAAAAAAAGGACAAATTATTTCTGCTATCCGTGTATTTATGTGCCAAAAAAAAGAAAACTTAAATCAATGTAACATTTTACTTTAAGAAATTCGGTCAACGAAGAATTGAAATTGGTCTTATCTTTTTTGTTTTTTTCTAACATTCGTTTTTTGGCTCGAGATTAACAATTTATTAAAAAAATACATGGAATATTGTAGTGGTCTTGAAAAATGTGGCCACGATTTCCTTGCAATATTTTTGGTCATTAATAACTTATGTATTGCATTAACCTATTATATTTAATGATATATAGATTAGATCACTTATTCATTGTATTTTGCCTCTAAGAATTAATTTCCTTGACATTTTTTTCCTTGGAAGAAAGTAAAAGATTTTTTGCAAAGAAAGATAGAAAAATATACATGAAAATTTATATTTCTATTATATTTTAATAAATTAGTTACTTCTTATAACCAAACTCAAGATATTTAATTTTGAAAATAATTTTATTATCAGTAAATTAAAACTCATTACTATATTTTTATTGTTTTAAATATGTAAAAATTGATATCACAGATCAATTTTTATCAATTTTTAGGTAAGCATTGTAAGTTTGATATCTTGATTATCATATGTGTTTTTACGTTCATTATACAATGATCATATTTTGCGAAGATGGCAAAGTTATTTCTGTTACTGAACAGTTATTATTACTTTTCGAGAAGATAACTATTTCTGCTTGTATCCTTGTTTTGGTTATTGTCTGGCTTAAGCAACCTAATTATGTATTTACGTCTCTATATGCAATCAATCTCTAAGATGACATCTATAGTAAGAACAGGAATTTTTAAACTCAGCTCCAATTCTGAAACAGAATGGCGTGTTAGGAAAAATTGAAAAAAAAAAAGCCATCTTAAAGCTTCGAGTGAGACAAGACATGCCTATATATTAATATGTCACGGAAGTGAAGAGAATTATCTCAGCTCCCAATATTCACCAGCTTCAGCCCAGTGATCGACTCTGCCATGCAAAGCGACGATGATCATCATGTCATGATCCACTCTGCCATGCAAAGCCTATCATCATCAGAATTGTTCCGAGTCTCTCTGGACAATCTCAATGGCGAGCTATTAATCGGAATTCTTTGCCGACTCCCTTCCTTCATGTCGGCAATTCGGTGCAAACTTGTGTCTAGATTTCTACTCCCTATTTAATTTGCGACTCCATAGTTCTGATTGAGAACAATCGTGTCCATTATCCCTATTATGGTCAGCACACGTTATACCTTATCGCAGATAAGACTATGTTGAGGTACATCTGGATGGAGTGGTAAGGGATTTGCGACTTCGTTTAATGACCCCAAGTGCATAATACTTACAAGACCTGTGAGTTCTACCTTAGCAATCTTTTACAATGCAATAAGTTGCGCTGCCTCTGCATGTTTCAAAACAATCGCAAATCTGCTTGTTCTGTTGGTCGGTTTCAAGTGGTACTCTTAATGTTTCTACGAAATGGAACGAGTCTGTTGTTTTGAGTCTAAGTACGAAATGTTGCCCAATAGGATTAAGATGAATTTTCATAACAAAGGGCAATCCAAGCTTTCTAAATAAAAAGCTGAAAACTGCACTAGGGTATAATGTTGGAAGACATTAACTGCAAAGTTCAAACCGAAATAAACAAAAAAAGAACTGATGTTTGTCTAGAGCGGTAAAACATGGGAGATCTGATCAAACTAAGCAATAGCACAGTGAAACAAAGAATCAGCTGGATAGCTCTCAGAAATACACTGTCGAAGAAAGCTCAAAAGACTACCTCTAAAAAGAAGCACAAAGCTAACTGGAGACAGGAAGGAATACTACAACCATGAAAACAATTCCCGGCATCCTTTTGGAAGTATGCGAAATCCCCTGTTCAGAATGCAAACTTTGTCTTGTCAACACAAACAGCGTAGACAACAATGTCTTTGATCAAGCTGGAAGTTCCCGCAAGCTGTAAATGAGGAAATGGTGAATCTCGATTTTTCATGCTGATCATCATCGAGGTGTAATTTATAGATAAATTTTTGATCGTTTTAATAATATATAAGTTAGATAATTGTTTTATATATATCTAAAGATTAAATTATTAATTAATACAGTAATCTATTATATTATAATTCTAATGTATTATATTTTTTAAAAAAATTATTATTATTTTTAGTAAATTTTACAAACTTTTTAAAATATTCAAATAATATTTTCACAATTTTATCTCGTATAAAATGATATCAAAATTTAAATTTATCTCACTCGATATCATCCCACGTATCTGAGCTTTCATCCTGCAAAGGCAACAGTAGAAGAAATACATTTCAACAAATTGTGTAGGCATTAAGTTAATCGAGGACGTTCGATGGAATATATTTGAGAAAATTTCATTCGAACTTAATAAACGGCATACATCACTTTGAATAACAAAGGATACTAGTAGGATTCCATCCCAAAGCCAAATATCCTCGTCATTTCAAGTCAAAGCAGGTTTTGCCAACATCATTCATTTGCCTACTTATATTATGCTTAATAACAAAAAGATGTAAAATCAGCCACAGTTTCTTTAGTATCTGCGACAAGTTGGCTAGTGATAGAGTCAGCGTGTAAAAGAGTGTTGAGTTATAAGTGAAAAATTTTCTCACATAGAAAATAAATTAAAGATTTATAACTCAAATTTTAAGATTTTAAATAAAAAGTGATGTCAAATGATCTAATAAATGTTGTTTGTTGTTTGTTATTGTGTACTTGAGCTCACATTTCCTGCACAAACAATTACGAGCCCGCATATTCCGCATCTATAAAAATTTCAACTAAGATGAAATGGCCTAGTCCACCGTCCAGCAATCTGATTCCATGTTTGGCAAGGACAATGCTACAGCCTTCAAGAATTAGTTCAGCCTTGCTGTCACAAAAAATAATTCCTAGATCTCCCCTGTCTTCGCTCTTTGCTGCATCAGTCTGGATCAGAATTTGGTTCTCAACAGTTGGCTGCCAAGTCACGGGATCTTGCGCCGCTCTACGGGAGGGAGACATTGTCGTTTCACGCTAAAAGTCCCAATACAGAGTTAAAGCCATTTGCATAACCTCCATGGACCCCCAAAGCTTACCTTGCATCCCCTTTAAGTTTCTTGCTTTCCGAATGGACCAAGCAACCAAATGGACCAAGCAACCATTGCCACTAGCTCCGTAGCCTCGTTCACAAACTTAACTGAGATTGATGCAAACCAATCCCGAAAGGCAGTCTCCCCCATTTCACGTACGTGGAGTCCAAAGGGCAAAGGAACCATATGTTTGAAGCACTCGGGCAAGACACCGAGGCATGAAAAATGGACTCCTTTGCTAGACCACACAAAGGGCAAACAAGGTCCACTTGCAATCCCCGTTGAGCTAAATGATTGCGGGCAGGTAATAAGCCTTTGCACGCCCGCCGAAGAAAATGTCTTGCTTTACCCAAGACGTGCATATGCCAAATGTTGCTCCATAATGTAGTACCGAAAGCAGAATCATTGACGGCTGAACTCGAAGGAGGTGCTGCCAAGGCCATAGAACGAGCTAGCTTGTAAGCACCACGAACCGTATATTTTTCCACTGCGATCAAAATGCTACGCCAATTTGTCTTCAATATTTCGGTAGCTTAAGAGGATGGAAAGGATATGAGAGCTGTCAGACAGCATAAAGGATTGCTTTATGAGCTCTTCTCTTCATCATTTAGTGTTTTGATTAATTAGCCATGAAACTCATTCAAAATCCAACGGGACCCGAGGAGATAAAATTCGAAATCCATTTTGTTCCGGGAGCCGTGGATCGCTCCATTTATTGATACTGTTGCCATTGCCTATGAGCCATCGGACCCCCTCTTGCAGCAAAGGCCAAGGCTTGAGGATACTACGCCAAGTGTAGCTCGGACAAGAACCCAGTTTAGCCTTCGTGAAAGCACCGTTTGGGTAATAACGAGCCTAACAGACTTCGGACAGCAAGGAAGAAATTACTATACATTAAATGCCATGTTTGTTTACTCAACATAGCTAAATTGAAGTCCTCAAAATCACGGAAACTGAAGCCACCATCAGATTCAGGAGAGGACATACTATCTCACGAAGCCCAGCGGTTGCGTCCCTCCTCGAAGCTTCCCCGCCAGAATTTATTTACTAATGTGGCCAATTGCGAGCAAAAATTCTTGAGAAGTAAAAAGCAGCTCATGGTATACATGGGGATAGCTTGAACAATTGCCTTGATGAGGACTTCTTTGCCAGCCCTCGAAAGGAAGGACTCTTTTCATCCACACAGTTTTTTCCGAACTCTGTCCAACCGTAATTCTTTCCATCCACACAGTATTTCAGAGGGCCCTGTAAAACCGAAATTCTCAAGCAATTTTGAATTGCAATTTTACGCTCTTCATGTTGGGACTAAAAAAGAGTTCAATTTTATCAAGATTAATCTTCTTCCCTGATGTCCATTCATATTGGGACAGGATTTGTTATTTGAGGACTCAATTTTCATAGATGTCCAAGGGCATTGTTTTATGCCAAAATTTTCGTCCATTAATTAGCAATATTAAGGTTTCTTGAATATGTCCCCTTAAAAGAGTTAGAAATTTCATTATACGCTAACGAGAAAAAGCTAACGATAAGGAAAGGAAAAATCGCTTGGTAATAATTGTGACATAAAATGAAGCCATGACATAATCACCCTCATGGAGTTGGAAAAAAAAAAAAATTATGCCAAGACTTCGTTGCTTTCACACTTTCATGAAAAGTTTATGAACACAAAATTCGTATGAATATTATCAACAGAAGGTCATCTTTTCTGATAATTTGAGTTTTTAAATGAGTTCACCAACTTTTAAACCGCTCCTTCTCTTATTCGATAACAGTTACAACAGGCTTCATTTCTTTCCAACATTTGTTAGATGGTGGATAATATTTTTTTTGTCATGTTAAAGCATTGCAACCGCCCATTGTTTTAAGATATTGGAGAAAACTATTATAACTATCGTGAGCAATTAAAAAAAATCGTTTTATATCTGTGGAAGACCTAACAGGTTATGATTCCTCGTCTTATTTTATCAGTCTTATAAGTATTGGTGATTTTAGCAAAATTTCATATCATACTTGAGGAGCAAATCGATTCTATCAGGTACAAGTGATGGAAGTTAAATTGTTACAACGACTAAGATATTGTATCCTGCGATCCCTCCAATGTAGATCAATCTTTTATCACTCATGTCTATGGTGAGATGAGGAGTTCACGCAGTGATGCGTATTGCTTTGGAGTGTGCAATGATTTCGTGGAATTAGACTAATAGTATTTGGGATCTCAAGGACTATGCAAAAGATAGAGAGATGTAACTCATTCTATTATACTATCATGCTGATATCTACAGCGCCCGAGCAGGTAGGTCATAAATTTTTTAAACCATTATTAGGAATGATTGGAAATGGTAACATTCAAATTCACATGTATCCCACATCAAACAAATCAAAATATTTAGCAGATGAGAAGATGGTTTTACTTGTTTTGAACAAAAAAGAGAAATTTATTTACAAATTAAAAAAAAAAACACACTAAAATCAAATAAAAAAAATGCCTTTATCTGTCTTGAATAAAAGAGAAAATTATTTACAAATTAAATAAAAAAAAAACATCAAGCGAAAAAATCAAAAAGGCATAGTAGAACTGGACAAGGATTTGCCTTCGTAGTTCACATAATTCATTTAGCTAGTCCTAGAACTGACCAAAGTATCAACCATCATAATCACGCGAGCGACACGCGTAGCTTAAAAAAAAATAACCAATGACAATTTTTTTTTTTAAAGAAACATTATTTTCAAGATGATTACCTAAACCCCACTAAGGAAATAAGGACGATCTTGAGGTCAAGAACGAAAAAAAAGTACAAACAATTCCGTGATTTATATTTTCCAAAGTTTTTAGCGACGTGTGACCCAAAGAATGTTCTTGTTGTCAATTAGACACATGAAAGACTCTGCAATCTTCGAAATTCAGTTAGAAGACTCGTTCTAACTAGCATATGTCATTTTCTTGCCGTCCGTCCAAAAGCACTGGCCTCCCAAACCGGCCTTTGCACAGAAAAATCGAAGACAGTCCTATTTGTTCAATTCTCATAAAAGGTTAAGCTTAGAAAACAAGGTTTTTCACATCCTATCAAACATTAGCTTAAACATGTCTCTCTCTTTTTCTACCCTCACTTGATTAATACTATGCCTGACAAATTTGAGGCCCTTTTCTGCCACAGCCACAAATATTGAAGCCTTCTGTCCATTAAACTTCGAGGCGCTCCGCGAACTCTATGTAGTCCATCATGGCCTCTGATTGCAGATATGTGGCTGAAGGTATCCTTATACTTTGATCAGAGTTTATCAGGACAAAAGGGTACTTTCTGCCCCGCCAGGTGCTTTTTAGGCATGTTGGAATTCATACCGGAGCTTGATCAAGTGGCTTCTGGATGGTTATGACGTGGAAATGTCTTGTGGGTACCGTCCTGAATTGATTTGGGAGAGTTGCTTGACTATAACAACAAGGTCACAGTTTGAGAGCAGGTTTTCCAAGTCAGCATTGCGTAACATTAGGCGCTATTGTAATGGATCCTTCACTGATGCTGATTCCTTTGTATCTTGTGCCAACAAGTGGATGAGTGTGGCGAAAATGTTCCATAATGCTCCTGTAATGGAGGGTTTGTCGGGCTGTTCTGCTTACATGCGCCTATATGCAGCTGCTTTTATCAATCAGCTTGGACCGACCGATCCAATAACTGCTAAGAGCTTGTTCAGGCTTGACTATCAAACGCGGTCCGTTGCAGTTGAACAACAAAAGCCTGTGTTTCATGGAGTTTTGTTCGGTTGCATTATTGGGATCTTTGGCACCTCTACGGCTATTGTGCTGCTCTGGATGCCACGCAAAAATTGCAAGAAGGAAAAGGTTAACCTCTTGAATGTGAGACCCGTGTGCAGCTTGGATTAGGATTCCATTCTGGAGGTAGCAATTTAGTCAAATTCAGAATTGAGGAAATCAGGAGGGCTACAATGAATTTCTCGAGAGATAATATCATTGGGAAGGGAAACTTTGGGAACGTCTAGAAGGGGTTATTGCCAGATGGATCTGAAGTTGCTTTCAGAAGATTAAAAAATTGTTCTGCTGTTGGTGATGCAACTTTTGCACATGAAGTGGAGGTCATTGCAAGTGTTAAACACGCCAACCTTGTCGCCTTGAGGGTCTACCGCACGACAAGAGTTTGCATGGAAGGTGACCAAAGAATCATTGTATGCGATTTAATGCGCAATAGAAGCCTTCATGACCATCTTTTCGGTTTAGGAACACAGAAACTTAGCTGGCCATTTCGCCAAATAATCGCCCTTGGAACTGCTCGCGGGCTTGCTGACCTACACAACGGAGTGCATCCGACAATCATTCACGTGGACATCAAAGCTAGCAACATACTCTTGGACGAGACATTTGAGCCAAAAGTGGCGGATTTTGGCCTTGCAAGGTTCAATTCACGTGGAGAGACACATTTAAGCACAAGGGTAGCGGGGACACTTGGCTATGTTGCCCCAGAATATGCCTTGTATGGCCAGTTAACTGACAGAAACGATGTCTACAGTTTTGGAGTGGTGCTTCTTGAGCTTTTGTGTGGGAAAAATGCATATGAAGAAAATGAGGGAAAAGTTTCTCTTCTGACTGATTGGGCATGGTCACTAGTGGGGCAAGGAAGAGCGCTGGATGTTATCCAAGAGGACATGCCTGAATTGGGGTTTCCAGAAATGATGGAGCAGTCAATTCACATTGCTGTCATCTGTGCACGTCCATTGCTCCGTGCTAGGCCATCTATGGAGCAGATTATAGACCCGTTAAAAACCAATCAGCCATTCCCCTCAACTCTTGCTGCATATGGCTCTGTTAGCAGGGTCAACTGCTGATTAAATTGTGTGTTTTTCCGGACTATAGCATCCCACAACAATAACAATGATAATCATGTATAATAGAAAATAGGAGCAAATCAGAATAGTTAATTGCTTAAATGTATATTGATTTATTTTTGTACTGTGATCTTTTCTATCCTATACATGATCATTACTTTTTAAATGAAATGGGAAAGTTGGGTGGTATTTCAATCCTATTAAGAAAAATTGTGTCTATCCATAAAGTAAATTCTATAAGTATACCTGTTTTTGTCCAAAGTTTACCCATAATTTTTAATATAATAACATATAATTTTTTAACTATTTAATTGTAGCATTCTATAATTTACACGTGATTAATTTTAATTTTAAAATTATTTGCGATTTAGACTGTTTACTTAGAATAGTTGGGAAGAATTAGGATCTTATCTCCTCAATTCCCCTATATATATAAGAATTATTTGTGATTTAATATTTTTTGGCCTCTTAGGGCAATAAAGTCAACGGCCCACGATGTTCCGTTCCTCTAAACTAAGCATAAGCGCTTATTTTTCGTTGTTCCTTTTCCAAAAAGACGGTAAGGGCAATTTCATATTCGTACAGAAATTTAAAAAATTTCCTCTAAATATACCAAAATCTGAATTTTTTTATAAGTTCTAAAATCATAAAATGTACTGCTTTTTTTTTTTTTTTTACCTCATAGACATAGATTCCTAACATAGGAGCTATAATATGTTTTACAAAGTCCGAATTTCATTTGCGATCACATATACATTTTATGGTTATTTAAAATGGAAAATAACATTTGCCTATTCATATCACATATCATATAATGGACCATATATTGGAATAATTTATTCTTACTCTAAATCTCTGAATTCACCCGTTCACGGAGAAAATGGTAAACAAATAGAACTATTTTCTCAACGTTTTCCATGCAGAGCCCTTTCGTGAATTGTCTTTGTTTTTTTTTTTTTTTTAACTTCACCAAACATCCAGCACGTGAACTTGTCTAACCAGTTCCCACAAAAACAACCAGTCCAGGTCAAGGAAGGTGGCTGGTCGGTCCTTCTGTGGCGTTGCCTTCAACATAATAAAAGAAGCTATTCAACGTTGTTCTTCTTGGGCTTTGTCCACTAAAAAAGACAAGGGAGATATGGAAAGAGACTCAATACAAGAAAGGCTGCAACCAACAAGGGCGGCTTTGCTTCTTGACACAAACACAAGTGCCGCTAATGACGACTGCAACTCATCGGCCGAGGGTTCATCGATCACTCGCATTCTAGTCCTCAGCACATCTGTTGCCGTTTGTGCCTCTTTTTGCTATGGGTTTGCAGTAAGCACTGTTGTCTACTAATTGGCATATAGTAGCCTAATGCAATTTCATTAGGCTACTGGTTTAAACAAGGATTGGAATTGTTTGTCCAGGTGGGTTATTCGTCACCGGCTGAATCTGGAATTATGGAAGATTTAGGCCTCTCCGTCGCAGCCGTTAGCACTTTCACTCACTATTCCAAATTATGTATTCATCATATTATTATATCCATTGCTCGATTTATTAACTGCCTAGAAAAGAAAAAAAAAAACAATCAGCTTTTATTGTATTCGTTTATGCATAATAATTCAGATGTTTATTAAAAAAAAAAAAGTAGCACAAAAATGAACGTGATTATTAAAATTCTTTAATTGGTCAACTGCGCACACTTTTATTTTTCGTTCTGTCTGCAGTACTCAGTTTTTGGTTCAATAATGACAATCGGGGCAGTGGTAGGTGCGATTTTTAGTGGGAAGGTTGCCGATTTCCTTGGTCGAAGAAGAGTTAAGTCCTTCTTCCTTTTTTTTTTTTTTTAATTTTTTCTTTTGAACCTTAAATTTCTCAAAGACCTGTCAGGGAATTTGAACTAGAAAAGTACAATGGTTATGTCTCCAATTTCATTTGCTGCTGCCTTTCTGGAGCAGACAATGTGGCTAGCCGAAAGTTTTTGCAGCCCGGGTTGGCTTGCAATTGCCTTTGCCAAGGTTCATAATTTATTATTTATTGCTTTCTGCTTCTTTGCTCCACTTTTTTTGTTTTCTTTTACCAGAATTTTCTAGGGAAAAGCAGAGATAAATTAATTGTCACAGTGCATATACTACCCTTTTCTGGACTAAGGTTTAATTTGCTAGTTCAGACCATAAGGAGTTAATTATTTGTGAATCTCTTGTTCTCAACATAAATAATCTGCTATTGAATGAATTGAGAAGGTGGGCTTTGGTACGATGTATATAAACTACTTATGATCTCACTTGATGGGGATGTCAAAACAACAAACCTTGACTACAATAGCCTTAATTTGATTATCTAGAAGATCAATAATTATTGGGAATAATGATATTTTGCATTGAACTGTTTCTCAAAGGATGTTTGGTGGCTGGACGTTGGACGACTGTTAATTGGACTTGGGATTGCTATCACCACTTATGTGGTAATCGTACATGAACTACTAGTGCCTACTTGATCCATCTTTACTCCATTCAACATTATAAGCACTTATAATTACAGGTACCTGTATATATCGCAGAAATAACACCCAAAAATGTCAGGGGACGATTTACATCGGTTAATCAGGTAAAACTGAAGTATATATATCGAATATCAGGACTTAAAATTAAAAAGAATAGCCCCTTTTGGCTTTTGATTTTTTGGTATTATTTAGTTTTACTTTATTTTAATTTTAAGTGTGTAGTTAATGGCAAGTTTCGGGTTTGCAATGGCATATTTCCTGGGAAATATTGTCTCTTGGCGCACCTTGTCTCTAATTGGTAGACTTTGCCAATCTTTGATTTATATTTTTTCATATTAAATCCAAAATTCTTGTACTATCATTCACTCTGTACCATGCAATTTTATCTTGCTTTCAGCTGCTATTCCATGCACCGTGCAACTTATTGGTTTATTCTTCGTTCCAGAATCACCTAGGTGGCTGGTGAGTCCAATTTGTGATGCTTATTCCCGTATGTTTTCCAATTTGGTTACAAATATATATGTTTTTTTGTTCTCACATGCAATTAAAAATGATTGAATTCGGGGCTCTGATCAGGTGTCTAATGTTGTATAATTAGCTTAATCAGACCATTTGCATGAAAAAGAAAAATGATAAGAAGAGTATAGCATGAATTATTACTCAAAATCATAACTTGGTGTCTTGAACTTGATCCAATACGAGACTTTTAAGGTACTATTTTGTCTCCAAATTCTTGAATTAAGGAGCTGAGATTACGCTTGCTTGGTCGCCGAATATTTAATTGGAATCAGTGAAGCATGAGGTGTGAAATTTTGTCATCTCAGGCACAAATTGGTAGAGAAAAAGACTCTGAAGCTGCCTTGAGACGCCTTAGGGGAGAGGATGCTGACATTTCTCAAGAAGCACTTGATATCATAGTAACCTATAACCTTCCAAAAATTCTACTGACGTTCTGCCTTTGGTTGCTATAACAAGTTGTTGAGAACTTTTTTTTACAGGAAATTGTAGAAATGTTTCGATCCAACCAAGAATTTGGAGCTTTCAAATTCTTTTTCCAGAGAAGACACGCTTATCCAATTACTGTAAGGGCAAAGTAATGTCATAGCAATTTTTTCTTCTTGCTTTTCCATGGCTAATTGGGGTTAATTTGGGTTAGGTTGGAGTAGGGCTTATGCTACTGCAGCAACTTGGAGGAAGCAGTGGCTTGGTATCTTATGCCAGCAGCATAATTGCTGATGCCAGTAAGCAATCTACTAAAATGGCAAATTCCCATTAAGGTATTTATAGACATTTATTTACAAAACTTTTTTTTTTTTTCTTAGATTTTCCAACTGCTCTCGGAACTACAATAATATCCATCTTACAGGTATAAGTGTGGTGTATTGATTGGTACACGTATGTGTATATGCCTATTTTTGTCCTTGATTTCTGTACTATAGGCTATTGCTCCTTGTATTTCGATATTCAGATAATCTTGATTTGCAGGTTGCAGAACCCACTCTGCATGGCTGAGTTAGCAAAAGCCTATGGCCTTATCGGGGCAGCGGAGGTTCAAGACCCCGTGTCCCCAGAAATGCTGCAAAAGCAGGAATCCCCTCTCCTCTCCTTAATGATCCAAAAAGTTTTGCAGGTTGCAGGAACCATGGTTAGTTTATTTTTAATGGATGCATGTGGAAGACGAAATCTCCTCCTGGTTAGAGATACAGTCTATAGTCTCAAGTTTCGCTTGTGATGTTAATTAATCAGCAAGCCGGTAATGTACTATGTACCATTGTTGTTTGCAGATTTCTTCTGCTGGAACTTGCTTGTTTCTGCCACTTCTAGCATTGTCATTCTATCTGCAGGTTTGGTAGAATCAACCCGTCTCTTTCTATTTAATTTTCCTTTCTGTATAATTCTATTTCACGTCTCTGTCCAAAATTCCTTATTGCTGTCTTCTGTTGAGCAGGAAATCCATCTTTTAAAGAGGGTCACTCCAATTTTGGCATTTGTTGGCTTCTTGGTAATACATCTAGATAGTAGATACACTAAAAAGGAAAAGAAAAACTAAAGCAGGATTTGCCACCTATTGGTGCCTCATATTTCTGGTTGTAGTCTGAATATCTGTTAAAGGCTCTAAGCATTCGTGCTACCAATCCAACTAATATGAAACTCGGATAAATGCAGCTCTAATTGGTTTGTAATTGGAATCATTAATCTCGCCTAAACTTATTTTGATATATGATCATTCCCCCTACTCCACACAGTTTGAATGTCTTGTGTAAATTATGTGATAACTCATTAATTCTTGACCAGGGTTATCTTACATCATTTTGCACAGGCCTACTGGGAATTCCATGGGTCATAATTTCAGAGGTATGAAATATTTCTGGAAGTAATAAACAAACATTGAAAGGAAAAACATGTTTTGTAACTTACACTAAAGTATGATTTCTTCTTTTTGTTTTCTCTGTTCCAGATATTTCCCATTAATATAAAGGCCACAGCTGGAAGCCTGGTGACTTTAACCAATTGGTCCTGCTCTTGGCTAGTGACATTTTCATTCAACTTCATGATGGAATGGAGCTCAACAGGTCTCTCTCTCTCTCTCTCTCTCTCTCTCTCTGCACTTTCAAACTGCAATCCACAAAACATATGCACACACGAGCATTGCGATTAAATCCTCTGTGCTGTCTATTCTCTCCGCAGGAACATTTGTGTTCTTCACGGGCATGTGTGGTTTAACTGTGCTATTCGTCTGGAAGTTGGTACCAGAAACCAAGGGACGAACATTGGAAGAAATACAAGCGACAATGGCTCATCTTCCATGACTGTAAAAGATCCAAACAAAAGGGAGTTTATTCTGCAATTGCAAGAGATATCCCAAATTTAATTTTACGATGTAGTTTGGAATATCAATATAACATATTTCACCAACTCTAATGTATAATAAAATAAAGAAAAGTTGGCAAAAAATAATTGTTAAAAATAAAAAATTATCTTATAAATAGATTTTAATTAATATAATTTGAAAATGACTTGCTAATAATTTAAATAATTTGATATTAATTTACTTGACCCGACCCTTTTTACGCCTCTATTTGGAATTTATCACTAGTAAAAGTAAAACCCTAGTGCTTAGAATATTACAGTTCACCCCCTAACATGATTGAGGTATTACAGTTCCAAACTAACTAGGGTTACAATTTCTAACATTAATAATGAATTAGTCCCATGCCACAAGTGATAAAGTGAAGTAGTCCTATGTTCGCTATCCATAGAATGGGATTGCCAATATTCAGCCCACAGGGCCGAAGCACGGCTGACAACCCAAATTGGGTCAGTGTTCATGGCTCGAAAACCAACTTAATTTGCAGTCGGACCACAAAGACGAAGCCACATAGTCCAAAGTCCAAACCCACTTGATCTAGATGCTGACTGATGAAGTAACGCAGTTGGGCACCTCACCCTTGAGCCGGGGGCCCCAGCCTCCTCACCCCTCCTCTCCGAGTAAAGCACACCCTTCTCCAAACATTCAACGGCAACTTTGATTGGGGGTTTCATATGCTTGCTCAACTACCTCCCGGAGTGCTGCACGCTTTAAACCAAGACATGGCTGGAGTATATTGGCCCCGTGGCCTAGTATTTTGATCATTGTAATGTTTTAGGCTTTGTGCCTTCCTATGAATAAAATTTTAAAAAAAAAAATTAAATAATTTATCTTTTCTTATTTTCAGATAACATAAATAACATATAAAAAAATTACAATTTTTTTTTTAATTTCTTTCTTCTTACTTTCCTTTGTTGTATCCAGAGAAAGTGTTAATTTCACAGAATTAGTGGGGGAAATCCTACCAAGATGTCGTTATCTCCCAATTGGTTAAGGGTATCCTGGGTTTGAACTTATTGCACAGCTCTCCGGGCATGAAATGATGCTTATAACTATCAAGAAGTCATTATCCATTGGAAGATGGACACGTGGTGTCAAACAGTGATAGAAATGATGCTTTTCCCAAAAGTTCAAAGCATAAAACAGTTCCCTCCTGGGTTACAAGAAGCACCTGTTGCATAGCTTCGGACATGAAATGAAAGGCTTCTAATTTGAACACCACCAAAGCCTAAGCTGCCAACCCATTTTTACTTTCCTTCCACTCTTCAACACTTTGCCTTCTCTCTCCCTCTCTGCCTCCGTGTCACCCTTTTTTTTATTTTTTTTTATTTGGGTGTGTGTATAATTCGTTGGTTTCAAGTAAATTTGCAATAGAGAGAGGGTACATGGAGGAAGGGCAACCAATCACAAGTCCTCTACTTCTTGACGATGCAAACCCCAACATGAACAGCAGCGGCGACTGCAATTCACCTGCCGGCCATTCACCCATAACTCGTGTCCTTGTGCTCAGCACCTTAGTTGCCATCTGCGGCTCCGCCAGTTACGGGTGTGCTGTAAGTATCATCTACAACTACCAACAGACAAACTTTCGATTATTAACAGCATTTAGTCGACGTGATAGATTGGCTAAGTTGCTCGATCATGAATTACCCACCACATGTTTTTGCTCATTAAAAACGTTCTAGGACCTTTCATTGACTAAAGCTTGGAATTTTTAACTAGGAATTCGAGTTAATTAATCCTAACAGAGAAACATTTAGGATTGAAATTGATGATTTATTAACTCAGTCGGTTAAGGTTTATTTTCAAACTTATAATCCATTCTCTTCTACATGTTTTTGGCAATTCAGAATTAAAACTCATATTTTGTAAGAATTTAATAAATATGATGTTTGACTTCTAAAAAAGAAAAAGAAAAAAAAAAGGAATATGAGGTTTGATCTTCAGCAGTCTTATAGTACCATCACCGTCACCCGACCCATGTAATCGCCACCACAACCAACACTTTTCATTTGAAGTATTCGAACATGGCACTTCTAAAATGAATATGGAGACTCTTTAACTTCTAATATGTCACTTAGTAGAACACTTATATATTTAATTTATTATTGTGAAATTTAAATTAATTAACACAACATGAAAGTAGGATTAATGTAATCGTTGGATTAAGAAAGACAGTGCTCCCCCCCTCTCCCCGACACCCATTTCAAATGTTGAAGATCGAGACCAAAAGAGAATAATTCCAAATGACAGGACTCCCTCGAGGCCTTTAGGCCCCAGCTCCGCAGAGTGGTACGAGCCGAAGAGAACCAAAGTGTCAGAAGCCCCCACCTGAATTTGAGTGCACAAAACAGGCCAAATAAATAATCGGCAGTGCATGATTTGATTCCGTTTGATTAACAGTAGTCTCACGAGCCACTGACGGATGGAAGACAACAACCAAATATCTGATTGGTTTTTAGTGCGGGACAGACTTGTCATCATTGTCAGTTGAATAATTATAATCCTTCTTTATTGTGATTTACCGCGACTATGATCGTGCAGAAATGTAAATTCATATTTATCTCGCATTTATTCACTTATTTGATTTGCATATTTTGACCCATTTAATTTAGCAAATAATTTGTGTACTAATGATAAAGATGGATGTCACTGCGTACTCGCTAAACCATTAACTTTGAAGAACGAGGACTGGGAGTCAGGGAAATTTTTATCTGATTACATATAATTAATTAATTAATTAATTAATTACTGCATTATTCCCGGTTGAATTGATTCTCCGATTGCTTTTTCAGGTGGGCTATTCATCACCAGCTGAATCCGGAATCATTGAAGATCTAGGCCTCTCTGTTGCAGCAGTTAGTGCTTCTCCTCCCATTCGTTTATTACTTTCGAGAAAAAGTATACTAATGGTTACGGTATATATTACCATATGCGCGGTGTTTCGTCTGGAGTAGAAAATTGATTAATTAATATCCTTTTTTTTTTTTGGAAGTAATATCCAATTTTCTTCACTATAAAGTGATAGTCTTGATTTTCTAGTCAGATTTTTATATACCCATCTGTGGCCTTTACTATTTTTTTTTTCTTTTTTTTCAAACTTCGTAGTATTCAGTTTTCGGTTCGATAATGACAATTGGAGGAGTGATAGGTGCAATTCTAAGTGGGAAAATAGCCGATCTCATTGGCAGGAAACGAGTTAAGTTTCTCGGACAATTACCCTCCAAAGTTCTCGCCGGACTGGCCTTTTTCTTTTTGACTAATTCACTTGTTGTTCTTACCCGGCAGACGATGGGGTTAAGCCAGGTACTGTGCACTCCAGGGTGGCTCGCCATAGCATGTGCTGAGGTTTGGTCTTTCCGTCTTTCTTTATACCGTCTTTATTTACATGACCAAAAATGTTACCTGAACACGAATTTATTGATACCGGAGAGACTTAGACCTACAAAATATGTAAGGTCTATCGTTATGGTCAATAGTTGTAAATTTGTGCATATAATTAATAGAGTTGCTTGATTTACTAACTGATGTATGCATTTCAGTGCAAATGCTCGCGCAACGGAGCAGTTTCCTACTTGTACATTGTAGATGGCTTTATTATCAAACAACACTTAAAAAGAAATATGAAAATAATAATGCAAATTATAAATTAATTATATTTCATTTGATTTTACAAACAAATAAAATTGATGTAATAAAATTACTTCACCACTCTCTTATACTTACCATGTTGATCAATAAACATTAATACGAAGTGGTGCTCTGTTGTAAATATGCTAAAATAAGGATTAAGTCAAAAGGACTGATAGTAATTGATTTTTCTCGGTCAAAGAATGCTTGGTGGCTGGATATTGGAAGGCTGTTGATTGGTGTTGGCGTTGGGCTTATTACTTACGTGGTATTTGATCAAAAACATGTTTTTATGATCCCTCATATTTACTATCCGATTGATTAAAATTCGTATGTGACATAAAAACATTACTGTTATTTATTGCAACAGGTGCCTATACATATTGCAGAAATAACACCTAAGAACATAAGAGGACGGTTTACATCAGGCAATACTGTAATATTTGTTTCCTTCTTATTAACTTGAGAGAAAGAAAAGGGAGTAATTAAGCTTGACATTGAGGTCCTTTTTTTTTTTTTTTTCATAATTAGATTTAGGGTCATTCTTTTTTATTTGCTGATGATAGAATGCTTTTCCAATTATGCAGTTGATGATAGGTTGCAGCTTCGCTGTACTATTTGCCGTTGGAAATGTTATTTCCTGGAGACCCTTGTCTCTACTTGGTAGTGTCCCATATTTTCTTTTGTTAATTGAATCCGAAATTCTCCAAATCACTGCCACTAATTCTACTGCATGTAATCTCGCTTCAGCTGCCATTCCTTCTGTAGTGCAGTTTATTGGTTTATTCTTCATTCCTGAGTCACCTAGATGGCTGGTGAGTCTAGTTCAATAATTTGTTGCAAATTTAACAGGCTCAATAGAATTGCTGAGATGAAAACAAACTGAACAATGTCTACAGGCAAAAATTGGCAGGGACAAAGAGTCTGAAGCTGCTTTGCGGCAGCTGAGGGGAGAAAATGTTGATATTTCTCAAGAAGCACTTGATATCAAAGTAAACCGCCACTTTCCAAATTTAAATGGAATTTCCGGTTTTCCGAATCTATGAAGTCATATAAAAAAAGAGAAAGAATGCTTCTTCCATTTATCTTATAGGAGATGTTAGAGACCTTTCAATACAACCCAGAGTCAAGGTTACGAGGATTGTTCCAGGGAAGATATGTTTATCCAATTATTGTAAGTCTTTTTAATTAATTCCTATCCTTTCTTATTTTACAGCAGATCGCTTTCATTCACATCTTGTGACTAACAAGCCTTGATCTTTTTGGACGGTTGATACGTGGTCTAGGTTGGTGTGGGGCTGATGTTACTCCAACAATTGTCAGGGAACAGTGCCATGTTGTACTATTCTAGTAGCATATTTGCAAAAGCTGGTAAATGTTTTATGATTAATCAAACCTAATGCTCCATATTAGTGTAGATAGGAACATAAATAGGCAACTTTCTTTGGTTTGCACAGGTTTTTCGCCTACCATTGGAACTACTGTAGTTGCAATCTTACAGGTATATAACTGAAGCCTTTTCATTTTCCTTCGTATTTTTTTTAAATAAAGATTTTCCTTTTATTTGTATTTTTTCCGGTACTAAATGAATATGAATCTGCATTGTTAATGAACTGACAAGTAGATATATTCCCGCAGATACCAGCAACGATTGTGGCTGTGCTCTTAATGGACAAATATGGAAGAAGAACTTTGCTTTTGGTTAGAATGGAATGATTATTTTTTATTTTATTTTGTAATGTTTTTTTTATGGAAATTTATATTCTCTCTCTCTCTCTCTATATATATATATATCTTTTTTATTTTTTATTATATATCCACACCACCATAATTTTGCAGGTTTCTTCTCTTGGAAACTGCATATTTATGTCCCTCATGGCATTATCATTCCTGCTGCAGGTTTATAGTTTTATCTTTTAAATTTCTAGTGTTGCTTCACATGTTTATCAATCGTATTTTCATCAATCGCTTGCCTCTTTGATGAGCAGGAACTTCACTGCTTGAAGGAATTCACTCCCACATTGGCATTTATTGGCTTTTTGGTAATTGAATTTTGACAAACAGATAGTTGCTTTCCTTTTAAACATAGATAACCAAAAAAGAGTATGGAGGATCCATCAGTATCTGTGCCCCACTCTTTTTTTTAAATTTTTTTTTTATTATTATCTTTATTTATGAGCCAGTTACGCATAACAAGTTGCCTGCCAACTAACTAAAAGATGTTGCAACCAGGGCTATGCCATAGCTTTCTCAATAGGCATGTCCGGCATACCATGGGTCATAATGTCAGAGGTACTTAATTCTGCTTGGCCCTGAAACTACTAATAATTAATGATATGTAACAATATCGGGAAAAAACTTGGGAAAAAATGGATTATGGCTTTACATCGGAAGATGAGTTTATATTGCAGATATTCCCAATAAATGTCAAGGCGGCAGCTGGAAGCCTAGTGACATTAACCAATTGGTCCAGCTCTTGGCTCATGACCTACACATTCAATTTCATGATGAAATGGAGCTCACCAGGTTCCCTTTCTCACCCAAACACCCATCAAAAGGCATTCTCTAAATGGTAGACGTTGATAGTTGGACTGTTACTCGTGATTGCTAGCTAATGGCTACGCACTGTGCAGGAACCTTTTTCTTCTTCACAGGGACATGCGGGTTAACTGCTCTATTTGTTTGGAAGTTGGCACCAGAGACTAGGGGAAGGACATTGGAGGAAATACAAGCAGCAATTGCTTGTTTCCGTCAAGAAGTCTGCTAACTATTAAGAAACCAACATATGTGCTGGAATTGAATCTTTTCAATAATTGGCATCAGCACAAGGATAGAGCAACCACATTTCCTGATGAAATTTGATTTTTTATATATATGTGTCCATATCTTATATTATTATTATTATTATTATGCTGATGCAAGAAGAGTCCAAGTGTAACCGGTCATCATGGATTCGAGCGAGGAAATAATATCATTATAAAAACAAAAATGAGGCTATGTAGATTTTATTTTATTCTTTTGATCTTAGTGGTCTCAATCATATAGAGAGAGAATAAGAGGACACTGGCAAGAATTCGAATCCTCGGCCAGTTTATCTCTTGCCACCTTGACGGGCTCGGGTGCTCGGTTGTGCTTATGTTATACTTCTACAAATGTACGAGCCTGCACCATGTTTTTTTGAGACGAGCCCAATTTCTTATCGTGGCATGCAACCCAAAATTTAAATCTTGCGAAAACGTCTGCCGTGGACGGTCCATAAACAAATCTAATTGTATGTCATGTCCAATCCGACATGGCCCCAATCTCGTGAAAATCAAAAGGGCTCAATTGAGTTTTACCTGTGGGTTTGTTCGATAAGAATCTTCCGTGATTTGCAAACCTAGTAAATTTTTTCCTCTTTCTCGGTAACCAAACAGTTCTCTACAAAATAAATTCCCCCTCAAATTTAAGTAAGCCCATTATCAACAAAAAGTTGACCCAAAAAGACTAGGTAAAGTATGGGCAGCCGATACAGAAATGGTCAGCATATTGAGCTTCTGGGTGCTTTGTGTTTGAGGCCAACAGCCCAAGAAATACATGGAGAGTCACGAGAACGGCCCACCGACAATTCTGGTTGCATGCATGTGAAGCCTAAACCCTTGTGGCCCATATGAGGCATCCTCAAGATTTTAAGGGCTACCGCGTAGAACCGAGAAATGGCAGCCCATATCTAATAAAATAAACCCAGATTGTGCACAAGAAGGTTCTGAGCTACAAATTTGATCTTTTTCTTTTTCTTTTTCCTTTCTTTTTGCAAAAATCTTCTCGCTGTCCAAACAGATTTCCACGAAATAGATTTCTAGAGATACATATAGATATATTAAATCTTGTCTTAACAGTCATCAGTCATTTTTTTTTCTCCGAAACTAATGGAAATATTGATGGTGCATTCTCTAGCACCAGAAAAAATACCACAAATGCTACTATCGGTAGCATGCGTCGAGCCCATTTTTATAATGACATTTAGCTTACAATAATATCCTCTTGACTTCAACTCAGAGAAAAAGAGGGAGAATAGAATAGAATAGTAATTTCGCAAATTAAAACGTCTCTATCTTCATCCTCTCATTTTCTTTGAAATTTCATGAAAAGGAATAAAATATCGAATCGTTGCAATTAAATTATTGTTTTTTTTTTTTTTTTTTGGTGGTCGTTGTTTATCCCATATTTCCCTCCTGCAATTTGAAACACAGGTTACTCAGCACTTGCATGCCAGCGGCCACTAAGGGACAAATAATTATATGCTACAATCCAACAAAACAGAAAGAGAAAATAGGCTTTGATGATCAGAATAAGGACCCCATTTGTGTAAGATAGAGAGGAATTATATTTTGCCATAAGGAAGGAGAGAGAACGGAAAAGGGTAAATGCATACCGACATTCCGTGACGTAATCCAGGAAATTTCCTATTCTATACGTGCATGAGCAAGGTTGGCCCATCTATTTGTCATTTTGCAAACGAACAAAGAAATGGAAGGACATGACCAGAAAAAGAATTATATATTCATTGAGGAAAGTAGTTTAAAGGGGAGGCCTAATCAGGACAGCACATAACAATGTAAGAGTAAAAAGTACAGAAAAAGCAGCCCAGAAAACGTTAACCCCTGTTGTCTAAACTCTCATACTTCTTAAAGTTAACTTGAAGCTCCATGTGCTTCAAATTCCTAGTATTTCCCTTTTGTTTTCTTGGTTAAATTAGTGCTTCTTGTTCTTGCTCTTTTAAGGAAGTTAGGGAAGTTATGGATGGCAAAGGCATAGAAGAAGAAGGTATCTCGGCCCTTCTGCTTGTCAGAGGAAAGCCTCAGCTAAATAGTGGACAGGATGGCAGAGGGGAAAGAGAAGTGTTGCAGGGTGGAGGCTCTTCAGTAACAACTATGGTGGTGTTGAGCATGCTGGTTGCTGTTTCAGGTTCATATGTTTTCGGGTCAGCAGTAAGTCCACTGTTTTGATCATCCTTAATTAAGTCCCATTTTTTACGGCTACTTTCTAGGCAAGATCAGAGATGATAGACCCCATTTGTACATCACATCACATGCATCAAGTAATCAACGATTCTAAATTTTCATTCAAAACTGCTTAAATTGTTCTATTGATTATTCTATTCGCTTTGTTGTTAGTACAAGTAGATGGGGCTGTAGTCAAATTTGGTGTAACATTATTAGTTGTAAGGACTTTGCAGTGAGAGTTCGTTTGGGAGGATTTCAGATGAAAGTTCAATAATTGGTGGGATGGTAATACTTCTATGGGCCAGGTTTATTGATTATGAACACAAATGTTTGTGAATCATGTCCTACAGGATGAATAATTACTTGGTCGGCTAAATTCTGGACTAAAGTGTTGTTTGTAGGTGGGTTACTCATCTCCGACTCAGTCTGGAATAATGGATGACTTGGCTCTTTCTGTGGCAGAGGTAACAGATCAAAATTAGCATAAAGAAACAGTGGGCTGGAATTATTTTGTTGCACTGTTTCTTTTGCAATTTCCTCCAATTAAATGCATGTCTATGAGTATAGAGAAATGCTGCTATCAAGTAAACAAAGTCTTGAAAATAATATCTATCTCTTTTTTCTAACATTATTCTGTTAATGAGGGTGACGGATGAAGGCCTATTTGAGAGAATAATATCATTCCTGCTTATCGAAATTAAAATGCCCTTGCATTTTGATATAACTCACAATATTTGATTTCTCCAATGGTTTATTTTTTCTGTCCTAGGTCTCGTTTAGAATTACATTTTGTATTCTGAAGCTATAATTTACCTCTGCAGTATTCAGTTTTTGGATCAATATTAACTTCTGGAGCAATGATAGGTGCAATTATGAGTGGAAAGATTGCAGATTACATTGGCCGAAGAGCTGTAAGTTCTTTTTGCTGCTTCGTTATTTTAACTCGCAGTAAAATAAAGTTCTGTCTGAAAGGAATCTCTCCACTGATATGTTTCTATATTTGACTGTGGTTAAACAGACAATGGGTTTCTCAGAAATATTCTGCATTGTAGGATGGCTTGCAATAGCATTCTCAAAGGTTCTCTTTCTGCATCTCCATTCCCACCTCGTAAATTGCCAAGTAGAAGGATAGATGCTCAACATTTACATTTCTGATGAATTTTAGATGCTTTATTGTTCTTGGATGCAGTTCATGCTATTGACAGTTTTAATGTGTTTATAGGTTGCTTGGTGGCTCGATGTCGGCAGACTGTTGGTTGGATATGGGATAGGTCTTCTTTCTTATGTGGTAATCCTTGGAGAAAATCACCACATATATTTGATGAATCGTAGATGGGGGAACACTAATTCATTTTCATTTTATCAAAAAGGTGCCTGTATATGTAGCTGAAATTACACCTAAGAACCTCCGCGGAGGATTTACAACAGTTCATCAGGTAATGTTAGAGCATCTTTAAGCTGGTAATCACTTTTCACTTTTTCCTGATATGCCAAACCCTGACTAATTCATTCTGCAGTTGATGATATGTTGTGGCCTGTCACTGACATATCTTATGGGAGCTTTCGTGTCCTGGCGAACTCTGGCTCTTATTGGTAATATTTCCATTTGCTTCTATGATATTTCGGTGCAATATGCAGATAGTTATCAATAACAGTTTGCTTATATTTTTTTTCACTTCAGGAGTTATTCCCTGTCTCGTTCAGCTTCTGGGTCTGTTCTTCATTCCAGAGTCTCCTAGATGGTTGGTGAGAATCATTTAACATTAATGTACTTCTGTGTGCATGCTTTGGACAAAGATTTACTCAGAAAAGTTTGAAAAAAAAAAAAAGAAAAGAGAAACAAAATTTTCTGTTCACTGCCTTTGTGAAGTGTTTTGGGTACGTTTTACAACTACTCTCAAAATCATGAAAAATGAAGATCAAATTGTTATGAGTGTTGCTTATGAAGCATATGCAATTGTTGACTTTCAGCATAGGCTCTCACATTGAAGTAAAGGTAGCGAGTCTTAGCATTCTTGAGTGATAAATGGCTGTTGCAGGAAAAGATAGGGCGAGGGAAGGAGTGTGAAGCTGCTCTACAGTGTCTTAGAGGGAAGAATGCTGATATTTCTGATGAAGCAGCCGAAATCAGAGTAACTTTCTAGCTATAATATAGGAGCAATTCGACTGTTCAAATTTTGGGGAATTGGCTTCTTCTGCTTTTTGAAGTCAACTATGGACCCAAGCAAGCGATCAATCTTCAAGTTTCATCTTGATATAGCAAAAGATTTCAAGATAGCATTTATTGTGTACAGGATTACACAGAGACCCTTCAACGGCTTTCTGAAGCTAGCATCTTTGAATTGTTCCAGTGCAAATATGCTCATTCACTCACTGTGAGATTCCAAATTCGATCCTGCCACTTTCTTTTTCTGTCTTGTTTGATTGCACATTTTGGTATGACTATGAAAATGAACAATTTTATCAAGGTTGGAGTTGGCCTGATGGTACTGCAACAATTTGGAGGGGTCAATGGCTTTGCATTTTATGCAGCATCTATATTTGAAACAGCCGGTATGTAAAGACCCTCCAATACTTTCTAAAAGTTTTACGACTGGGAGAGTATATGAATCTTGGATCTTTTGGCAGGGTTCTCTGGCAGCGTTGGGACTATTGCAATGGTTGTTGTTCAGGTAATTGCCTATCACCAACATTCAACTTGTGATTCCTGCTCAAGTTTTTGTATGACAGGCATGGTAATTGATTCTCTGCAGGTCCCAATGACAGCACTGGGAGTTGTCTTGATGGATGTATCCGGGAGACGACCACTTCTGATGGTAAGAAAGGCCTAGGCAAAATTCGAAGTTTGTGAACTAGTATGGATAAAAGGTCACACTGAAGTCTTCAATTTTTACAGGTCTCTGCAGCTGGAACATGTATGGGTTGCCTTCTTTCTGCATTGTCATTTTTGTTTCAGGTTCATGTAGACTATAAATAAACTTTATATTTTCTTCTGCTTATCTAAGTAGACATCGTGAAGATGCAAAGCTTTCCATTTGCAGGACCTTGATATTTGGAAGCACTTCTCTCCTTTTTTGGCACTTCTTGGCGTATTGGTAACGCTACAAAGTTCTACAAGCTGTTATTAACCATTTCTTGTGCAATTTATATGACATTAACCTGCTTTGGTCTTTCCTTTCTGGTATCAGATATATACAGGATCATTCTCAGTGGGCATGGGAGGGATACCGTGGGTGATAATGTCCGAGGTGGGCTTGAATCCTGCAATCTTGAATTTCCTTCTCTGAGCTGTGCTTCTCTTACATGACAAAGAGCCTATAGCTTTGTTGTAAAAGGTGTTTCAATTGTAGGTATTTCCCATAAACATGAAGGGTTCAGCTGGAAGCCTTGTGACCTTGGTTAATTGGCTAGGTTCTTGGATTATCTCCTATGCTTTCAACTTCCTAATGGATTGGAGCTCAGCAGGTATGACCCTGGCAAGCGCATGTATGCTTATGGGTAGGTCACTATGTACAATATAATCCAGTCTGCCTAATCTTTTGGCTGCAGCTACATTCTTCATATTCTCGAGCATCTGTGGCCTAACTGTCCTGTTTGTGGCAAAGCTGGTGCCAGAGACGAAGGGCCAAACATTAGAAGAAATACAAGCATCAATGAATCCATTTTCAGCAAAGAGATAAATCTCTCTTCCTCAAAGTGGGTCATTCCGTATTTCAATGTATCAGTATCACTGGAATATTTGTGATCCATACAAATTATGGAGAAAAATAATATTCACTTCAAAGATTGAACCAAATATTGTTTTTGTAAAATTCTAGGAACAAATCAGTTAAAAGGTCCTCACAAGTTCAGCAAATTCAGTGACAAGGAAAATCTTGCATTACAATAAGTCACTGGCATTCAACCCTATATTTCTAGTCAATCTTTTAAGCATTGCATTTAGTTATGGACACAGCAGTAGCACAAGATAAAGAAATGAACGAAAAGGCAGCCCACAATATATTGAACATGATTGGGTACATAATTCAACCTAGATGTAATGAATGATATCACAATTATGTTTCCTCAATGCCAAAAAAAAAACAAAAGAAAAGATCATTTTCTACATTTTACATCTTTTTCATGACGTGGTTTTGTATAATATCTCTCTTTTAACGTCACATCGTTTTCACCCCGGAAGTTCTTAACTTTACCCAGGTAATTTATTAAAGATACCTCTGTTCTAAGAAGCATTTATTATTGTGCAATCCATTTTTGGACAACTCCAAGAATCCCATTTGGCTCTCAAGTTGAGGTCCACTCTTCGAGCTCCATGTTATGCAACAATGGCCACAAGAGAGCTACTAAAAACATTAACGCCCGTTTGTACTTATATTGAAAGTTTCCTTCTGCTAAACAATTTTAAATTTGCAAAATAATGCCACTCTATCAGAATGGCAGATTTACATATCGCCTCAATTTTTTGTAATGTACGATATTTGCAGGTTGCATTCCACAGGACATTGAACCAGTGACAGATGTTCCAATTTTGACAATTCAGCTAGCTACAATGTGTATGTGGCCGAGGCATGTCTTCATCTATTTTTCCTTTTTTTTTTATTGGTTTCCTAATGCCCCAAACAGGGGAGACATGTCAATTACAGCGAACGTGCTTTGCAGACCCTGGAGAGTGGTGGGGTTGTGGGGAAATGAACTCACTCGAGATTCTGCTTTGTCTGCTAATCTTACCTAGTGAAAAATTCCATCCCGCAGATGGACGGTTAGTAGAGATTCGGATGAGGCTGCAGAAGCAAGAGTAGGGAACTTAGAGAACCATAATCTCCAAAATAGTAATTGATATTTGAAGTAGAAATATTGTGTTTACCTCATAGCTGACCAAGAACTTGCTGTAGTTGGAATGCCTTCCGCTGTCTGCCTTCACAGCATCACCATCATCGCCGTTTGGTCTTGCTGATCGATAGAGCTTGACCAACCACGAGTCTTGAGTCTCCTGAGAATGTGATTGTGAATCATTAGAGTTCGATCTTGCGCGTGAAGATGACCATGGTGCTTGAGGGTATTTGCTCTGCTTCACTCGCTGTTTTGGTTCACTCTGTGATCTGACCTTAGCTTTTGAAGATTCTGTGTCAGACATGTAGTTTGGTGAAGAGGGATGGTGATACGAAATCGGCATATAGTCTGGCTGTTGGCAAGTGAAAGAGGCTCTTCCTGGGATTGTTTTCGAAGTTGTAAAATGAACTCGCGGACTGTTCTGTTCTGAAGGGAAGGATAACTCGCCAGACTGATTTTTTCTCTTTGAGGCTGGTAGCTCTCCAGAATAACTAACCTTCTGTATTCTGTCAACTCGTGGATGGTTCAAAGAGCCATGCTTGCCATTCAGAGTTCCCCTTCCTTCATCAAGATTCACACCAATTGCCTCCTTTGCAAAAGTCAGCATCACAAGTTAGTGGCTTCAGTGATTAAACTACAAGAAATGGAAAGCCAAATTTAAGCCGGAAGAAATTCTCATTCTCAAAAATTTCAGCCTGAACTAAACTGAAGTTAGGAAATCAATTGATATGCAATTAGATAATCCACCTATAAGTTCCTGTAGATGTTATGGAAAGGAGATGTGCCTGGATGGGTTTCAGATTGCAGAGCTCAAAACTTTCATAAAGCATGAGAAAAGGCTATCAAAGCATTCAGTTATTGGTGCAAAGCTCATAGATACGCTGAAAACATTTACAAGGTCATGTTTTTAACAATCCTCGAGCCAAACATGGAAATTTTAGATGAGACTAGTTTCATTTTTAATCAGGTTAAATTTCTAGGAAACAACCTGCAGATTTACTCCATGTGATCCTACGAGTCCATTGTTGCGGGAGAAGTTTCTGCTTATTGTTGACTGTCTTGCTGATTGGGTTCTGACAACAAATTGTGATTCCTCATCAGCCAGTTGAATTCTCTGAAACCGAGCTCTGACTTGAATTGCCATTAGTGCATGCATTCCTCTTAGCGTAGCAGCTGCTTGTTTCCTCACCAGATAGCCCCTCACTAGCGCTTGAAGTTTGACTAGTGCTCTTAGAGCACATAAAGCTTTCCTTGCCTGCACATAGGCATTTCTTCCCTTCTTTACAGAGACATTTCATAGTAAAAAGGTTAAGAAATGATTATACAACAGATGAAATGAAAAGAAGTTCCTATTGGTACCAAATAAGAACGGAAGGCGGCTTGGATCCTTGTTGCAGCAACATCTTCAACTGCTTTCCATATTTGATCTACAGATTGTGTTGGCACTTGAACTTTTTTAGCAGCCATGGGGTCTGCCAATGCAATTTTGTTGGAGTTATCCGGCGGATTTGCAAATTCTGATGACACCGATGCACGTGGGGTTATGTATTCAAGAGATTTAGAGCCTTCATGACCTCTCTCTTTTCTTTTGGACGATTTTCCGAAGCTCCATCTCCTCTTATGATGAATTGGAGTTGAAGGTGCACTTGCACCCGGCGTTGTCGCATTCTTTTGGTGTACAGAAATTTCTTTCTTCTTTTGCTTCTCTTCCTTTTTCCCCGGCAAGAAGTTCATTATCCACCTGCCTGCCTTTCCCATTTGTGTGACACAATGCTATGATCCTTCTATATTTTATCTCATAGCAATTGACAATCCCGGATTCTGAACACACAAACCTACACTCAAGAAGACAAGCAAAACCCAGGTATTATTTACGTGTAAGATTGTCTTCTCTCTTCAAATTTAAGCACGGAATCGTTTGTGTTTATTCTTGTTGACTTTAAACTGCATTGTTTATTGGCTTTGCACGCTGAGATCTTTGTACTGTGTCATAGTTTATTGAGCAAGGCCTGCAAAGGTTGTTCTGGCCAAGACATTTGCCACTATCGCAAAGAATTACTAGTATAGTTTATGCATCGTCAACTGCTCAAAAATTTGTTAGTTTCTGAAAACCAACCTCCACTAAGAATCCTTTTTTTTTGTTTTTTTCCGAAGCTATTTGAAATTTTCTAAGGTATTGCTAACTAATGAGAATGAATTTTTATGCCTTACATCATGTTGGTGAATAGATAGAAATATTTGCCCATGATTTTACTGTAAAAATTAAAAAAAAAATGCAGAGATAGGCGGGAGCAGGCTGAAATGTTTTTATATTTTGTACTCGCATTTCTGACTCGATCCGGGAAAGGCAGTAAGACAGGAGCCATTTTCACCTATGGATTCATTTATTGGTATTCCCTGGCCAATTCCTTGTCATTTCAACTTGACATTCAACTCTAATTACACTAAAGGATCTGTCGCAAAGGAATTTTAGGAAATCAATTACGGATATAATGGTGAAGAATTTTAGGAAATATGGTGCTTGTGGATCATTCCAAGTGGATTCAGAATTTCTGATGCATTGCATTGCTAACATTGCTGAAGACGAGGCCTTGTGATATTTAACCTTAATCATACCAGCATTCACACAATTTAAGGATCATGCTCGTCGAAGATTTACCTAATTAATAGCGTTTGAATCATGAGCGTGTGACGAAAAACATGGCAACGAGGCGAAAGGCATAACAATTTGTCAATTGCTTTGCATCAGTTGGACGAACAACCACCCGGAAAAAGACATATATTGCCAGATTAGACGTCTTTGAGCATTCTTATTGACAATACTGACTTCCCACGTTACCCGCCACACTTAATTTCTTTAACCGAATCTCACTTTTGTTCATCGTTGTAATGAATGAGCCCCGATCAACCTATAACATGGGCTTAACCAAAACCAACCGGTGTCTTGGGCCGTGGCCAGTAGATTTATTATAATTATTATTATTTTAAAAAAAGAGTTGCCCGTCACTCGATCACGTTGACTTCTGTATCTTCATCGCTCTCTGAGCCGTAGGATGCCCCCCAATACGAAAAATACCAGCTCAACCGTCGGATTCGACGCTGATTTAGTAACGGTGTATACAGATATGCATCGCAGGTACGCACGCACGTACCTAGATTAATTACAACAACATCTGATTTGATCCGTCGGATGACGCACCCGTGGGACCCGCAGTGGCATTCGCGGCGTAAAAAAGGACAGTATAGTGTGGGCCCCACTCTTATTATTATTTTTTAATTCTTTTTTTTTTTTTGGGGAGAAACGACATAGTTTCAGGGTCCCACTCACCCTACAGAAATATGATATCAATGTTCCTGTAATGTCGTTTTTAGAGCTTCAGAGGCCTGGCCCCACTGGCATGGATCGAGTATGTAAACACATTGCACATAAAAACTACATGTACGATACGCGCACGCACACGAGATTTTTTTTTTTTTTAAATTTTAATTACGACCCAAAAAAAAGATTTGTTTAATCACTATTTCCATTTTTACATTTTTTTTTCTGGATTTTATTTTATGTATTTTTTCTTTCTAAATAAACCTTAATTAGTTAAGAAGCTGATCTAATTTGTATTCCTAATATGATTCACTTGTTTTATTTGATTGACCGTAACATTACGAAACGTGTTATTTGTAATAGATGTATAAAATTTTTTTATATGTGAAGCATTTATTTTAATTTGTTCTACTTTTGTTGTTCAAAAAAAGTAATTAATTCTACTATATCCCCCAGCACATTGCTGTTGCATTTAGTCTTTAAGTTGTTCGTTCATTGAGATCTTACACAATTAGCTCTATGTAAAGGGTATGAATACATTTCGAAAGAAAACATAGGTATTATCAATCTTTTTTTTTTTGTTTTTTCGAAAATCAAATATAGAGAGCATTATTCAATTACCCTTCAATAGTTTGTAAATTTTTCTTCTCGGAACATTTGCAAATACTGTATTGTCACAAAAGTTTTCCTCGACAAATAGAAAAGATTCCAAGTACCTCACCACATAATGTTTCATAACATTTGGCAAAAATACAGAAGGCTACAAAAGATGTCTTCCCATTTACGAAAAATCAAAACTTGTCTTAGAAATAGAAGATCAGTGGTGAAAATAGAGACAAATAAAAATTGAAACCTAAACCGAATTAGAACTTAATCCTCACTTTCTCATATATATATATATATATCCTTCAAGAAGAAACAAATATTAAACTATTAATGTCACATGCAACACACACACATATATATCATAAGATGTTGCTGTAATCAAGCAGAGATAAATGTGGCTTATTACCTTATGAAAATCCAATATTTCTAATACAAAATCAGGAAAAGCAGTACTCAAAACCAAAGTCTAGTACTTAAACCACATTTTTCTCACCTTCACGCACATACAATGTTGTGTTATCAACCGACGGCCACCCATGTTGGGATGAAGTGAGCCTGGTTTCTGGCAAAGAAGAGTGGTTTACCTGTGACGCCGAGCGGTTTTAAGGCTCCTCAGAGGGTGCTGTGAGCGTCCCTTGATTGTACAAAGTGCTTAATTGATGAAAGTAAGGACATGTCCGAGATTCAATAGACCTCTTCCTTTTGGCATCCTTGGTTTTCCTGAAGTACTTGTTTATGTTCTCCCATTTCTCTTTGCACCTCTTTGGACTCCTCTTATAACCCAATTCCAGCATTCCTTGTGAGATCCTTTCCCAGAGAGGAGCCTTTGATGCTCCTTCCTTGTCTTCAATATTACTATTAGACAGACTGCATTTTAGTTCTATCAAAGCAACAACCTCATCTCTTGGCCATCTCTTGCCAAGGTCTTCTTTGTCATTGGATGGAAACCTTGGGTGTACTTTGTCTCTTGGAAGAGAATTGGATGCTAGTGGGCTGGTCTGGGAGTTTAATGAATTGGGGTTCTGAAGAGCTTGTAGTTCTGATGAAATGGGACTCTTTGGAATGCCTGGGGCAGGAACTGGACTAGGGTTTTGAGGGGCTTGGCTTTCTGTCAGGGAAGTGGGGGTGCGTATGGCCAAATTGTTTTTGCCTGGCAAAGAGCTAAAGGTTTGATGGCCTACATTTATAGTACTTGATGTGGGTGCTTCAAGTTGGCTTGGGTCATTGGATTTACTAGTGCTCTTAGGGTTTTGTGCAAGAAAAGAAGAAGATGAAGTGCAATTTATCATTGTCTCAACAATATCTTGTCCACTTCTCTCTCCAAGGATTTCAACATAGGAACCACTACTTTGTGTGAATTTTTTCAAGAACTTGATTATTGTAGCCTGCCTATCACTTGCGAGAGCTTGCTCATGTGCCCTTAACTCAAGCTCTTTTTTAATCCTATCCGTCTCTTGCTTCTTCCACTCTTCTTCCCTTGCAACGTTTACTTCATCTCTCGTCATCATATCTTCAATAAGCTTGTTATGTATCTCTTCCTGTTGAGCCATCAATTTGTTCACAATGCCTTCACAGAAAGCCTTGAACATCTCAAACTTCTCTCTCTCTTTCTCTCTCTTCTTTCTGTTTGATTTTTTGGCTTTATGTCCAGTGGGGTTAGCTGCTACTGTTTGATCAGTTCTTGAATCATCTCCAATCTTGTCTTCTTCTTCACTTGGCTTGTCCAGCTTTTTACTCTCTTCTGCGGCAACTTCTTGAGAGTTTTGATCTCCGTGATAAAACTCTACAAGCTCACCAAAAGGCCTGCTAATGTTTGTATCAAAGAATCTGCTTTCTTCCTCAAATTTTTCCTTGCAGTTCCTGGCACTTCTTTTGAATCCCATCTCTGCAAGTTTCCTGCACTCACCATGAGTGTGAAAAACCAACACCATCATTAGCATTTATTTTCCCACTTTTACTACTCTGAATCATGGGGTAAGACATTAATGTATAATGAGTTTCTTTGAATGCCCATCTGTCCTTCTCTCTCTTTCGCTCACTCTCTGCTTGCAAGTCTCTAGACATAATTAAAGGGGTTTAAGTCTATTTAACAACATTTGAAGCTACGTTACTCATAATTCGCAATTCAAAAAACGCTCAGAAATATTACCTTGATACATGTTCCCAAGAGAAATAATCAGGGAACCAGTTCTCCATGCTAGATCTGATCCTCAACAGTGCAAGAACTTCATCATTAGACCACTGATCAACCGGGTCTGCTATCATTCTGTCCCCACCAATCGGCAAATCCATGGCCACCAAGCTGTTCTCTTCTTTCCCTTCATTTTTGCTGGTGGTTGGACATTGTTGCAAGAAGCTGCAGGGCTGTTGCAGTGGCACCACTTGAAGGTTAGTAGTGTAAGGATCAAAACTAGGGAAGGTGGTAGTGTTATTAGAACAGTCATGAAGAGGAGGGAAAGATAGAGGGAGAGGAAGTGATGTCCTTGATGCTATGAATTGGTTGAATTGGTCTGCTACTCCTTCAAACATTTTTTTTTTTTCTTAGAGTGTGTTTCTTGTGCTTGTGCTTTCTCTCTACTTTCTTTACTTAGCCACTCTCACTGTAAATCAGCAAACACACAACACTACAAAAACCCCAAGCTCTCTCTCTCTCTCTCTCTCTCTTATTTATCAAGGAATTTGTCCTATATTGGAAGGGAAAAAGATATCACATCACTTTCCTTTGGAGGGAAGTGAATTGATAATCTTATCAAAGGCATAAATATAATGCCTTTATACATTAGAAAATGTTATGCACTGGCCATATCTGAGATTGGGGGTGGCACCAAGAAAAATAAAAATATACAAATTATTGTTTTTATTGGGGTATCATTTAGAATCCTATGCAAGCGGCTGATGCTGATGATGCTGTAATCAGCGGCAAAAGAACGGCAAGACACGTGAAAACATTCAGAGAAGTGGGACCGATTATTTAAGGAAGGAGCAAAGGACCATTCGGAGGGGTGTCTTCCCATGTTACTGACCGAGTGCATGGTGTTCCACAGCATCAACCGGCTGTGCTTCCACTCGCTGTTAATCATGTCAAGAACAGTGACAATAAAGGGACAAGATAGATGGACACAAGTGAGTGCACACACAATAAACACGGACTCTTAAAGTTGCACCATTACGGCCGCCTAGCAACTTGAACCCAACGTTTCAGGAGCAGCCAACAAGTCAAGAAAGTTCCTTGTTTTTTTTTTTTTTTTTGAGTCCAAAACATTAAAAAAAATAAAAATAAAATTTAAACGTTCTTAAACCGGTTCTGGGATCTCATTAGAGTAGAAACATAGAGAATTAGCCAATGCCCATATGCTCGGTTAATCGATTAAGTTAGTGGCCACCATACCTTGTGGTGAATCAAGCTTTCAATTCTATGATTTAACTACAACGAGTCAATTTCTTGTAAATTCTCTACTGCTAGCGGAAATGTCTTGGTTTTGAAAAGGATATAAATGAACAAAGGATACTAAGTATGGGTTATGAAAATTGATGTGTCATACATACCACTCGACTATAATCACATCATAGTGTTAACCTGCAATCTAAATCTCCGCACCTTTTTCTTATTTTCAGAATTGCATTTTACCAACTTCATTGCTGGGACTGCAATCTCCTTAACATCAATAAAATTTATCGTCTATTACAAGAAAATCACACCCTAAAAACTAGCTATTAAGAGAGTAAAACAAAAATATTCTTACAAATATCATATTAAAATCTCGTAAAACTCAATTTATTATAATTTTTAAGTAAATCATAATATTTAATAACTTTTTTTAAATTAATAGTACTATTCAAATTTTGATCCAACTAGAGTTAGTTTGATAAATAATTAATTGAATTCTCACTGAGCTGGGAAATTTTAATTTTATTTAATTTTTATGGAATTAAGATTATATTAAAATTTAAAGCATACATTTTCTCCAAAAAAAAAAAAATGGAACGAGAAGGGAAGCAGCTGAGTGTCCATTTTTGGCGTCGCGGAAGGTGCAAAATTCCAAAGGCCCAAGCCCAAAGAGATTCGATTGTGGATGGTGAACTGGAATGCGCGCACGTGGTGTGTTTTCTAACCTCCACAATATCTGGAATATTCCTTCTCCGCTTGGCGACAGCCGTGCAAGAATCTTCCTTTTGGGGAAAGAGCTCCACGTGTGTACTCTCCGTCGAAAGAAAATAATTTTCTTTCTTTTTTTTCTTTATTATTATTATTATTTTAATCCATCTTCGCTAACAACACGTTTACTCAAAAATATTTTTAAAGTGAAGAATACAAATAAATAAATAAATAAAAGTGCTAAAAATATTCTGATCAGTAATTTGAGGCACACCCCTATTTGCAGAAAAATTGAAGAATTAACACAAAGTGGGATCAAGGCTGTAATGGGGTTGTTTGTTTTCATTAATGGAGCAACAACCATATTTCATTGGCTACAAAAACCAAAGAAATAAAGAGAGAACCCCACCTCATATCATTAATGAGATTGTTTTAAAGTGAAATAAATGTAAATAAAATATTATTATAATTATTAATTATATATATATATATTTATTTATTTATTAAACATCTAATAAAAATAAACTAATAATGAATTATTTGATTAAAATAATTAATTTATAAATTTTATATCAAAAAATAAATTTCTAATTCTGTCTCCTTCTCCTTCTTCTTCTTCGTCTTTTCTTCTTATACGTATATAGATTATATTTCATTTTCTATCCAAAAAAAAAAAAAACTAATAATTATTATAAATAAACCCTAATTTCTCGTTAAACCCTACTCACAATTCTCCGTAAACAGCCACCGACGCGAACCTACGATGATCTAGAACCGCCATCTTCAGAAACATCACCGCTCTCTCTCTGTCTCTCTCTGTATAAAAGACCATAAAATCGAAATTTTAATCTCTCTCTCTCTCTCTGAAGATTGGCAAGAATGGCGGGCGCGAGTGACCACAAGTTCCGGAAGTACCACCCGTATCAGGATCTTTATAACGTGCCGGCTCAAAGCCTGTATAATCTGCCGACGTCACCGGAGTTTCTTTTCCACGAGGAGGCCACCCACCAGCGGCGTAGCTGGGGGGAGAACCTCCAGTACTATACTGGAACTGGGTATTTGTCGGGTGCGATCCTTGGCGGCGCCAAGGGTTCCGTTGAGGGAATCCGCGCCGCCGAGATGGGAGATTCATTGAAACTGAGGGTCAGTCGTGTTTTGAATTCGGGCGGGCAGACGGGTCGGAAATTCGGGAATAGTTTGGGGGTTTTGGGGCTGATGTTTGCTGGGATTGAGAGCGCTTTGATTCATTGGAGGGATACCGATGATTTGGTCAACACGGCGCTTGCTGGCCTCACGACGGGCGCGATCTATAGGGCAGCGAGAGGGCCGAGATCCGCTGTTATTGCCGGGGCCATTGGAGGGATTGCGGCGGCTGCTGCGGTGGCGGGAAAGCAGGCGGTTAAGAGATACGTGCCGATATGAACGGAATTTGGGTTTGGGCGGAGAGAGGGTTTGTAGGTCTTTCTTGTTTGGTGGTGATGTTGTTGGTATTGATTATCTGTTTGATAGAAATTTTTGATGAGTTCAGTCTGAGTTATTGAACTTGTTATTCATGGTTCAACAACTTTGTGTTCTTCTTTTGTTATATTTAAGGTGTCCATTTGATATTCTGATTATATTATCGTTTGCTATTATTTTGCTGCTCTTGTTACTGAGTTTGTTAGGAATTTGGGATGTATACAAAGTATTTTTGGTTGACAAATATCTCACAGAATTGGTTTGGACCATCTTCTTTTAGCATGTTCGTGTTTGGTGGCATTTGATTTGGCTGTTGAAATCCTGTATATCGGATTAAAAGCTATGCTATGTGATAGTTTCCATGTAAAATTCTATTTGAGCCATATATTGGAACTTTTTTATGTTATAATCTGGATTCCTAAGAACATATAGCATTGTGGATGCTTATTGATTCATAATTGCTTGTGAGGTGAGTTCAGATAAGGGGTTCCAGTTTGAGAATCTGGTGTTATTTGTTATCATCTTTTCCTATCTAGCTTTTTTTTTTTTTTTTCCTTTCTCTGTGCATTGTGTGGATACTGTGTAGGCTCTAATTTGTGTGATTCTTCATCCTTCTCTGGGCAAGAAATCCTTTTATGTTTGTATTTATGTATATTGTTCAGTTATGGAATTGCTGAATATGTAGATAATGCCAAATGCTTGTTAAAGTTTGTCTTTAAGTCAACTGTGCAAATCTCCAAAGCCTTGACTTAATCAGGAAAGACAAAAATGAGGGGGGATAGCATAGCAAGAGTGTGTTTTATTTATATAAAGAACTAAATTAATGATGACATGAAGCGACATTGCAACTCCTGAAAGATCTTGAGTTTGGAATCACTTTTGTCGCTTGCAGCTGGTAATTGTAACTTAAATGAGCTGATGATTGGCACATAAAAGGTTTGTTCCCATCATACATGGGTTTTCTGAAACAACATGACCTTGGTTTTCCTCTTATGGCATGGTAACAACAGTTTTCCTGACGTTTTCTTATCTTCTCCATGCTATGCCAATGGCCTAAAATTTGTCTTTAAAATGTCTAGTTGTGTGTCCTTTTTGCCCATGTTTACCTATGTGTTTGTGCATATGAATATGCTTGGCATTCTATTTATTTCCTTTGTTTTTGAGTGAAGTGCTTTAATTGAATGTCTTAGTTGATATTTATGTAGGAATTATCCTCTTAATGCGTGTATAGAACAGTTTCATTCATACAACAGCCATACTTGTTACTCTGTACAGTATTTATAGTCTGAGCTAAAGATTCATCGTTGTGGCTGTGAAAGTAGAGTATATTCATCATTGATATTTGTTTGTTGGAGGCATGTCCTGTCCATCGCTATAGAATTTTGATCTAGCAGGTAGCTTTTTGGTTGTGGCTGGACAAAAATTACTGTTCTGTGGGGACTGCCCTCGAAGTTTCATTTCCCATTTGATTATTGCATCCCTCTTGTCTTTTTCTCCTGTAGTCGCTATCTCTGAGGCTTACTTCTTTTAGGGCCTAATTTTCACGGAGGCAAATGGAAAATGATGACATCTTGATTTCAAGTGATCAATGCTTTTGTTGGAAATATATGTCGGGGGGCCCAATTAGTGATTTGTTGCTAATAATTTTTTTTGGGGGGGGGGGGTTTGCACTGTAACCTACACACAGCAGATAGTAGTCTTTCCCAGCCTATAAATTTGTTTCCTCCCATCGGATGTATTCATATTACAGGCTTGTAATTTGGACCGGGAAGGCTTTCAGTGTGGAAGTTGAAGTTCTTAACTGTGGACTACATGACCTCTAGTCCTAAACAAGAATCCCTTCCCTATTTCGACAGGGTGATCTCACGTGGAGTCTAATAACTCTGTTCAGTCTAATTTGCATCCCTGGCCTGCAAGGCACTTGGTTCTGGGGTCGCCTAATCCTTCTTGGCATGTAAAGAGATCTATATTCATTTCAGGATTGTGTATTTAGTTATCATGTTTACTTTCTTGCTAAATGTCGTATTCCCTGCGTTGTTTTCTCCTGTCCAGTCATGATGAAATTTGTCGGCTGTACATATTTGTGGTCTCGTCCTGATTATCCATTGAAGCACTTAAATTGTACAATATATTATCGTAAAATCAAATTTACCGTGTTTATATATATTATTTATCTGATTCTGTGAATCCCAGATTTGTACTTTGAAGGCTGGTGAAATTGTTAATTCTTTGAACAAGAAAAACCCAACGTATGACTTAAGAGTTTGCAACGGAAAATGTTTTACCCTTCGAAGCCAAAAGTCCAGTTATGTGTACTGCATCAACGTGACTGCTGAAGTAAAGGTCCACTTTCATTGTAATTTGTTTGACTTTACTCTTAGTAAATTAAGAATTTATTGATATTTGTTTGTTTGTCAGAAGCAAGTACGCCAAATTATCAATAGAATTACTTTCCAAGCACGAAGCAGGTTTGTGATTGTTCCAAAAAATTATTAAAAAAAAAAAATCACGTTTGTGTGTTTTATGGTTTCTCGCCGTACTCAATCTCGGGGGTTGGTCGCATTGACGAGCAGGTGTGCTCCTTCCTTTATTGGTCAGGTTTGAAGTCGACTTTAGGTACAACCAATCGCAATACCCAATAAAAGAAAAAAAAATAATAAATTGGAGGGAACTAAGAAGCACAGGGAAGTGCATCTAGAAGCACTAATACAAAATCGAATTTCCAAGCTATAGATGTGCTTTCTAAACTATAGATGTGCATCTAGAGACATTAGTAGAATTTTCCAATTGCTTGACTCCACCTTGTATAATATCCCAAAGGAAGAGGAAGTAAGATGGTAATAAGAAAACAAAGGCACGAAATGACGGTGAGAAGACATAACGGGAGGAAAGGGAATTGCGGAGAGTGATATTCATACTGAGAATGGCATGAAAGAGATGCCAGATGGAATAAAACGTTTGATTTAGTCAACTATGACGAAAGACATGATGCATCCAGTAGAAAAAAGGGGTCAATTTGAAGAAGAAACTTCGATAAAGTGAATGTGTTCTTCAACGGTATTTTATTATGGTTGAAAACATTGTAGGGCATTCATAGTCACCACTCTATTTTGGTTTTCTTTTCTTTTTTTTTTTTTAAAAAACTGAGTCTCTGTTTATACACGCTGCTACATGCCTATTCATACACGTGTATTACTACTCCACACTAAACCAAACTTAAGAGCAAATCTCATTTTACTGAACTATAATTCACTCTATCCTCTGATTCTCTAATCCAAAGAATGGATTCCTCTAAAGCTCTTCCTTTGGTAGTTGTGCTTCTCTTATTGCTCCCTATGATTGCCATGGGGGATGACTTATTATCTCCTTTCTATCGTAATCTCTCTCTCTCTCTCTCTCTCAAGTACACAGCACAACCATCATATTCATTTATGTATGTACATGCTGATATATGACTAATTGTCTTTTCTTATTGTGGATTACAGAGGAGGTGTGCAAAGAAGTGAATTGCGGGAAAGGAACATGCGTAGCAAACGTATCATACCCATTGGACTACATCTGCCAATGCGATCCTGGCTGGAAGCGAAATCCTGATGGAGACGATGGCTCGGAGTTCCTTCCCTGCGTCATTCCAAACTGTAAATTAAAGCTCTCCTTCTTCCATTGATTCTCTGCTAAAGACCACAATTTCATAGACATGATAAAATTTATAACGTTGATGTACAAATGTTCAGGATAAAGTTCGCGAACATGTTCTTCCATTTGAGTTCACAATAAATTAACCCCTGATGCAAAGTTCTTAATTTTTAACCCCCCCTCCCTTTTTTTGAGCAGGTTCTCTTGATTATCAATGCCAACCCGCCCCACCTCCGGTTCCCCAGAGACCAATTCCCTACAATTTATCATTCTTTGATCGTAAACACGACATCAAAAAGCTGCTGTTCTCCCTATATAATATATCATCCCTCTTTTATTTTAATCTTCTTTTCCGTTAACTAATTATGATTCCTTTTAACACGCTTAGCTTGCTATTGGGTCTACTGTGGAGAAGGATCATGCACAAACGTAGAATACACAGCATTGTACACATGTTCTTGCAACCCTGGCTACTATCATCTTGTCAACGAGACTTACTACCCTTGCTACAGCCCATGTAAGAACCCCAGCTCTATTCTTTTCAGCAATTGAAAAATACAAAAAGGTGACATAGTTATTCAATAATATAATTGAAAAACTGAGCGTCACTATACCTATGGCTTTTGATGTCTAAGGTACAATTGGGTCTGATTGCGCAAGCCTTGGGGTTAAAATTTCAAGTTCACAAGCTACACCGAATACTACACTTGGTGGAAGTCAAGGTGAGATAATAAAAGTCAATAATCAACAGCACTTTTCCTTGGTTGTTTTGTATGTCCACAGAACAGTTTCTCATAAACCCACATGAATGCTATGGACGCTATGTTTTCATAAATTGGTTAATTCCATGCCGCACGACTTAGTAACTTCTTTCTTTGTGTTCTTGTTCTTTCTCCAACATCCAGCCAGCTCAACCCCTCCAGTAAAGTCCCCCTGGATAATTGTGTTGCTTATACCCATGTTTGTCAATCTGTGGAAGTAGGAAGGCTGGCCAGCTTTTAGTGTCGCCACTTGAGACTTGGCTCAGCATTCCTGTGTTGTTTGTCCGCATTTTTATGTACAATACAAAATCACTTTGTATTAATAAATCAGAGCTTAGGCCTAGGAGGACGATTATTGTGTAGACTAATAAAGGACAAATCGAGGATCTGGTTGTTTCCTGTATTTATAATTTCTTCAGCTTCAGAGTCATCTTTATATGCATATTATATCTGTGAAATGAGTAATGTACTGCAACCTAAAGAATGTTCCGGTAAAATGTCACTTCTTAACGGCATCCTACTTTGATAATTGATATACTCAACGAACTTGGGCAGTTACAAAAGCAATAAGAAATTCAAAAACAGGCTTCATAACTGAAGACCAACCACAAGTAATGAGCCCTACAATTGTCATTAGCACATTAATAATTTTCTCTTCAATTTTTTCCTCAGTATGGAAAACGCTTCTACATGAGGTAAATGAAGATATTTGCCCAACAATTTAAAACTTTATTATCATGAGGGATAGCTAATCGAGGTCACAACTTAAACAATTACATAAAAACACAAAATTTTTCAGTACAATTAAGAGAGAGAGAGAGAGAGAGAGAGAGAGGCAGCAATGGAGGTCATTGAAGGCCTATAACAAATTGTCATTCTGGTTCAATTCCGAAATATACACTCCAAATCATTTTATTTAGAGAGAACATAACATCACTGATCCAGTTTTTGCACCGGATAACATGACTCTTAATATCATTAATCCAAGATGATATAAAGCACCAAATAGTTACCAATGGACTTGCAATAACTGGGCACTCAATACACATTGCTAGCCACTAATGAACTAATAATAGCCAAATTGCAAGGTTAAGAGTATCAGTTATAGGATTCAATCTGATTCAAAGTTGCCAATTTTCAAGTCAACAAGGGTAGACCGAGATTGGATGACATGGAAATAAATGCACATTCAGCTATTTTTAACATGTACAAGCCAAGATGATCACTTGGCCCTTGCGGCCAGGGGGAGACCAGGAGTCAAACTCCCGACTTCCCCCAAATACCCACAGTAATGTGGGATTAAATTGGGGTGCTGTGCACCCCTGCAGAGTCCTCCGACCTGCTATTCCCCTCTCCACTAACCTCTAACAAGCTAACCACTAACTATTTCCGTGATTAAAAAAAGAAAAACAAATCTACAAAAAGACAAATGTAACTGCACATATTGTTTCACTGTAGAACAACCAAACCAATTTGGCAAACAGTGTGAGCAACCAAAGCAGACATAAAACGCCGCTGAAGCAGAGCGCTGCAATGTAAAGCATGGCACGATTCTTCCCTTTCCCCAGTTATTCTACAATTCCATTCCTATCCAATGAGCAAAGATTTATGCCATATACACACTAAACCACAGAACAACAACGAAATTTCTATCAAGTAGGTAGCTCAAAATCAACATTAGTTTTGTTTTTATTAAATGATGGATAACAACTGTAATCAACAAAAAGGACGCAAGTAATGCAATAAAGTTTCAAGCTTTCACCTTTCTCTTGAAAATTTTCACTTGCTCTTCACTTCCACTCCACTTTTTCCAGCAATAATCGCAGCCGTCGCCATATCCAAGAACAACCCATGTTCCACAACCCCTTCGAGCGCCGAAACCTCCTTCCCTGCGGCATACCCATCTCGAATTGGAGTCTCAAAGTACAAATCTACAATATAATTCGAGTTGTCCGTCACGTACGGCTTGCCCTCTTCGGTCACTCTCAGTTTCGCTTCACAGCCTTCTTCTTTAAACAATTCTTTCAATCTCACCAAATTGTACTTCCAGCAGAACTGCACTACCTCCACCGGCATCGCCAGCTTGCTGCCGCCGAGACCCGTTACCAGTTTGGTCTCGTCGGCGACGACCACGAACTTATCCGAAGCTGCTTCCACCATTTTCTCCCGCAAGAGGGCTCCCCCGCGGCCTTTGACCAAATTGAGATCCGGGTCGACCTCGTCGGCGCCGTCGATGGCGAGGTCAATACGAGGGTGGTTGTCGAGGACCGACAGAGGAATACCCAATGAGCGAGCTTGCTCTTCTGTGCGTTTCGAGGTGGGCACGCCGACGATGTTGGTTAATTCGCCGGATTTTAGGAGGCCTCCAATCTTGGCTACGACGAAGGCCGCGGTGGAGCCGGTTCCGAGGCCCAGTACCATACCGGATTTGACGTACTCGACGGCCTTGTCGGCGGCAACCTTTTTCAGGTCGTCTTGGGTGAGTACAGGAGCGGATTGGGCTCTGATGGAGAAGATTTTGGGGGCGGGTGTGCGCAGGTTAAGGGATGGGGTGCGAAGGTTACGGTGGTGGAGGGAGGAGAATGAGGTGGAGGGAGGGGATAGGATGGACAAGGAGGCCATTTTTATTTTTTTTGTTGGTGTTTTTTCTTGAGGGGTCAGCCCTGAAGGAAAGAGGAGACACAATACAGAGAGAGAGTCAGAGAGAGAGAGAGAGGTAGTGAAATGAGAGGTGTGTTTTGTTGGCTCTACCTCCAGCCTTTTGTGTTGATGAGGTTGGTTTGGACTTGTAAAAAGAAGATTGTGAAACTTTTGGTTGGGTTTAATTTTTGGGGTTTTTGAGTTAGGTATGCAAAGATTTTGTGAAGGTTTTCGGATTTCAGTGGAGATGGGTGATGGTTGGCTGGTTGTCACTTACATTCAGCAAATATAAAAACAAAAAAAAAGGAAAAAAAAAAAAACCAACAAGCCTCAGTTTTTAATGACGCCCAACTCTACCTCTCGGTCAATACTCCTTTTAGTTGTTGCAATAACCCAATGCTTCTGATCGGCCGGTGCAACAAAAAGAAGCCAAGTATATTTGTATTTGTTTTTGAATCTTTTACTCTAACCTTTTAACTGGGGCTTTTTAGGTCAGTTGGGTGGTTGGTTTGTTTTGGGTAATCCTTTGGTTGATTATATTTTGACACCCCATACATCAAAACTTAACGCTAACGTCTCATCTGGTGCATACTTTCGTAGAGATCCAAGAGAACTGTCGGATGATTATATTTTTCCCTTGTCCCCTTCATTGTTCGAAGTCTTGCATTGTCTTCCTCAGCAGAAACTTTAGTGCGTCGCGCATGCCTGCTTGCGTCATCGTTCCGGCTTTTATCCAAAGGTAGACAGTGTAGGGTGGGAAAATTTTGAGCTCGCCATGAAGAAAATGTTTGATCTTTAGCCAACTAGAACAGGCAAGCGATTTTCAGATCCATGTTCCTCCAAGCGTTTTGAATATAAGAATTAGCAGGCCCAAATAAAACACTGCACTGCATTAATAGTTTGATAGCACATATGTTTTTTTTTTTTTTTCCAGAAGTTAATTATGCAGAGTATCTAGCATTCCTCAGGAAATAATTATTCGTGTCACCAACAAATTTCTGCTGATTGATTCCAATTTACAGCAGCTCAATTGCTACTTGCGTACAGATCAATTCCCCCCAATTGGAGCCGTGAGTTTGATCGAGCATCTCTGACGGCCAGAAAACGAATCCTGCCATTTTTTTTTTTTTTTGTTATAACTCGTTCAACAGCCATGTGAGACTACAAAGCATTAAACATAAATTTTTCATCGAAAAAGAATTACCTGAAAGCATTGCATAAGAGACCTGCTGATCTGGCCCTAAATGACCTACGCTGAAAACGGTTTTCAAACACCTGGGAAGTTTGTTTGTCCAGAATAAGCCAGGTAGATCCCCCATCGCTACTTCCCTCAATGACCCTATAAAGAGAAACCCCATAATTGGTAAGAAAGATGCGTCATGTCCTCGTGATGTATGTGTTGGCCTAAAGAGAAATGCACGCCTTCAAAACAAATCATAAAGGTTATCATTTCATTTCAACAACAAATGCCCATCAACAGAGAATTAAACTCAGGGCTATATGTCTAAAATCTCGTACCAATCCATTGGATCCCTCTTTGGAACGTCATTTGCAGATGTTATCTCATAGGCCACCAGTTCATGCATCCGGTCGTCTGGTAATTTATACATGATCCAACAGCCTACAAGATGCAGTTGAATTTTTGTAAGAAACTGAGAAATGAAGAGTAAGACTAAAATCTTATGCATAATGAAACAGAAAAGAAAAACATACCAAATGAGTACATCCATAAGACAGAACAAACAGGAATGAGAATCTGCATTTAACACTAGTATTTTAACATAACCAACATTAACTCATAATACCTCTTGCACCATTTGGCTCTTCCCATTTAGATTTGCGAAGTCCATCAAATGCAGATGTAGCCTGATATTATGTAAAATGGTCAGTCATGAAGACACCCTTTATACACACACCCTCTTCATATATTTTCCAATATGCATTTATAAGTAACAGATATGAAAGCTTATACATATACATTAAGTAGGAAGCTGACACACATGAAATGAATACCACTCACAATTCCTAATGGAATCTCCTCGCCACTTGCAAGAACAGAACCAGAATGGATCCTGTTCAACTTCAAAAGTGGAAAAGAAAGAGAAGCTTCACTTAAGTTCTCACATTTGTTCAGATTTTCAACCACATCATCCAAAGCATCCAACACAACTGGCAAGGCTAAAGAGGTTTTGATAGGCTCATCAGCCAAACAGATGTCCACATGCCCATCAGCATTTATCATGCTCTTTAGCGAAAGAGTATCAAGTAACTCATCAAAATAAGGCAGAAAGAGAAGTAAAAATGGATTTATGGAAGTTCTCCTTGTCTTGTATGATGATTTCTTAAGACCCATCAAGACCCTTATAAAAATTCTCAGGATTTTGGTCACTCTAGATTTAGAAAAAGAATGCTTGACAAACCGAGAAAAGATGGGGGAAATTGCATTGTAGACCTTTGTTACATGCTCATCTATGCAGACACGAGTGGGGCAAAGAGAACTACTAAAAGAGGAATTTCCATTAGAAGCAATTTCTGATCTTGAAATACGCCATTCTTTATCTCCACTCTGCCTTCCAGGTAATGAGATTGAAGCATCATCTATCAAATATAAGTCTCTCACAAGTTCTTCTGATTCACGCTTATCAAGGTCTTCAAGTATTGAAAGAGCTCGAGATGTGAAGCCTCTTCGGCATTCTTTTGTAATGTTGTTGAGAACAACTGACAAAGCAAGCTCTGTAATAATGTTCCGTCGAGATAGAACCTGCAATTTGACATCCTTCAGATCATGACCTCAAAGTAACATCATCTGAGCTCATGAATGGACTGAAAAATCAAAGCAAGAGAGTGAAAGTTCTCTGTTTTTAAGTACCTCCGGCCATTTCCTTGTGTAGCGTTTAGTAACATCGAAGACTCCATCTTTTGCAATGCCAATCACATAATTCAACTTCTTTTTCCATCTGCAAGAAAAGAATTAAAAAAAAACTTAAAGACTATACAAGATGAAATTAGGTCAATAGGTACATACCAAAGGCCCAGAGGCAGGCTAAAGGGGATGAGTGATGAACAATAGATGTTACCCTCTTTCGTATAATAATGGTCTATCATATGCTCCTTCACAAGGGTCAAGATGCATCCATCTGGAAAATTAGAGACAAAACAAAACTAACTGATAGTTGAACATGATTAGAGAATGCTTATGCATCAATTTTTAACAAACTTACCGCTCAAATAATTGAGAGAAGCACTCTGTCCAGACATGATCAGTAAAATCCAGGATCTGAAAATGAAGCAAAAACAGGAATTGGATCAAATTTGTCTTCTCATCAAGACTACGTTCCCCAGTATATCAAATTTTGAGTGTCCTCTCAATCCCCATTCCCACACATGGCAAGAAAGAGATGCAAGAAGACAGAAATATATGGCAAACATACTTTTTCAAAAAGGGTAGAGATCCTCCACTGAAGGCAAAGATATTTTAGACAGAAGATAGTATCAACATTTACAGGGGAATCAGTGTGCTTAGAGCCAACAATAGTTATAGACTTATAGCTGCAAAACAACTGTTGAAGCATATTATAACTACATCAAGATATTCCTTTTGGGCACATCAACAATAGGACATTTAGAAATTTCCTTCCAACGTATATGTTTTGGCAGCATCTCAAATCCAACCTAATGGAACACCATGTTAGGAATTGATGGAAACTAGCAAGCATTGTCTCAATTTCCAAAAGTTGCAATAGAAAGTACTTCTTGGGATTTGAGGGTGCTGGGCAGGTAACAACAGGCTGACATCCCAACTCCTTCAAATAATTCTTTTCAAGAAGGTCACTGCCTCCCCAAGGTGTGATTCCATTATAATTCTAGCAAACTTCTTGGATCTTTTATTTCCTAGTTAAATATAATCCACTCTGATTGGTCACAGTGTTTCTTCCTAAGCATCAAAGGCTGAAATGGAGTCCTAGGGTGACAACCTAAATTAATATTAACAAAATCCCTATCAACAGAATATGCCAAAAAACTAAGAATAATGGACAACGAGACAAAGACATAAATAGGACATCAGTTACACAATGACAATCACACCTATTTCTCCAAGACTCATGTAGTGCACGAGATAAGGTTAAGCTTTTTACCTGAAATCATGAAGTTTCGTTGGTATTATGATGAAAATCAAGGAAATACTATGCCCCTTACAAAGCAAGGAGGATACAGATCACTGCATCTGATATTTCTTATAAAACGAAAGCATGTTGGAAACAGAATCAGGGTTCAGAAACAGACTAACCAGACGAGATTGATAGTCAAAAGCCCGGCAATAAAGTGTAAAGCAATTGGCCCACTCCCCACAACGTCCTTTGCGGGTCTCAAGAAGCTGCATAAAAGGGGAGGAAAAATGAGACAAGGTAAGGTGTGTCGAAGGAATTTTTTCTCAAAAAAAATGACCTTTAATGGATCATTGTAGCGTGGGAAACGAGTGATTCTTGCACAGACTTTGCAGCTGTAGTTTTCCACGGGAAGAGAGAAAAGCAAAAAAGAAGAATCAGATTATAATTGTCATTAAAACAGAACAACAATGATCAATCACCAATTATGCCTATAAATAAATGCATATGATCTTTTTTCACAGACATTTGTTGTTGATATTTCTTCTTATTATCAAGACACATACTAACATTTAAGTAGCTGATGGATTAGAATTCCAAGAGATATCTGGATATTAATGCCTAATTTTAAATAAGAAGCAGTTACAACTGAATTCTAACACAAGACCCACACTTAAGTACCGGCTAAAAATTATATGTGGGGGCAGAGGAAGCATCCACCCAACCAAAAAGGGTAAAAACAAAAAAATAAAAAAAAAGGAAGTCTACCTGAATCAGGGAATTCCAACCAACGTTCAATTTGGGAAAGGGAAGGAAATCTCATCAAATCACAGAATTCTAACAACCATAGATATTGCAACTCTTCTTTTTGATATAAGCAATGAATATAAAGAGAGAACAAGAGTCCAGCCACTGATCACAATCATAATTTCCGTGAAATATCAATCTCAGGACCATAAACTTTAATGATCTTAAATTCCTGGCAGTGAAAAAATGGTTAGTTATATATAAAAGGTACATACACACACTAATCCTGAATGCTCTTTTATAATGCTATTTCCTAAAATATGCCATTAGGGATAGCCAAATGCAATATATATCTAACTTACAAAAACCAAACATAATTAACAAATTAACTTCAACAAATTATTACTAGAATTGCAAACACAAATTCATAAAAAATAATATTAGGAACAAATATAATCTCAATGCCTACCAATAAAGTTCAACTCGAGTGGCGCCATACTGAGTTTCTGAAGGATGGGCATCTCCCATTCCTTGAGAAATGGTATCATTGCCACAACCATCACAAGGAGGTGCATTAACCCAACTACAATAACAGGAAATAACAAAACACAACTAAAATTTTGTTCTCCATATTATCAAAATCTACAATGCATGCAACAAAGCAATTAATTATTCTTTTAAGCCATGGTGTTCAATAAAATAGCACATCAACTTCAATTAATAGAGAAAAACGAAAATTCCATATCAAAAGTACAGAATCAAGTGTTGCTGAAATCTTGGAGAAAATAGAATCAGAGGTTAACTGAAATAGGCATTTGCAGTCTTGCACAATAAAGATAAGATAGACATATCCCTACTGCACAAAATCCTAATCAAGTCAAAATAACATGAAGCAAAATTTACAACAATTTCATATTTGAAGATTAAGAATGGGCAAAGAAAAAACTGATCCTTAAATATTAAAGATATTCTTGATTGGAGTCTTAGTATTAAAGCTTTCCTTTGTTGTAAACATAGTAACCCCTTACTACTTTCTTACTTCTTACTTCCAGAAAGATCGTACAAAAGATGGAAACCTGATAGCATATACCTCAAGCAGGCAAAAATCAGTGTCATGATAAAGATTTGGACAATGTGAGCTCAATTGATCTTTTCCTCAAAGGATAATGCTATGAGCTAGTTGACATGAAGCCGTTAAATTAGTCATAGCCTTTATTAAGTCTCCAAAAATCAATCCAAAAGGGCAAAATAGATGGTCATGAACTAGCACCATTCTCTTAAGTTATTTTTGCACAAGACATATATCCTCACAACAAAACAAATCCTAGCTCTTTTTCATCTTTTATCTTGCAGCTTGTAACTTCATGTATGAAACATACAACTGATGACAACCGATTTGCACAAACAAGTTTATACCAGCCCTTTTTAAACTTTTAAGGTTAGGCCAAGAGGATAGTAATTAAGCATCTTGAAATGAAATTATAAGATAGCCAATAAGAAAAAAATGGTAAAGAAACAAAGAACACCTGAAGGACTGCTTGAACCAGAAAAGCAGCTGCAGAAGGAAAGCATGATCTTGTTCAGCTTTTGTCGGTTTAAAGTTCCTGTCCTAAAAGATATTAATGAGGGTCAACAGTTATCATCACATACAAGTGCAGAAAACCCTAAGAGCTCTATTGATTCACTCATACATCTTGAAGCAATTCTCACCAGGAATGCAACAACCTTTGTTCTTAGTCAAATCATAGAAAAGTTGTTAATGACTTTTTTATTTTTGGGTTCAATAGTCAGACAACGATTGATTCATGAGACAATTATGACTTCAGATAAATTGAGAAAAGCTCTATGAGGTGTATTGATTCACACATGCAGCTCAAAGCTATTTCTGTTCGGGAATACAACAGCCTTCATTATCCAGTCCAACCATAGTGTAGTCCAAGATCATATTGATTTATCAAGCCTTAGTAACATGAACTTGTAGACAAGTAGGGCATTAAAGTGGTTGGTTGTCATTATTACCAAAAAGTCAAAAAAGGTGGTTGGTTGTCATCTAGGTATCTCTAGATCATATTGGTTCATGAGAATACAGAATAATTTCAGAAAAGATTGCAATCAATTTTAAAGAGGTTAATATAATGCATAGAAGGTTTCTCAGATTTAATGACACAAAGCACTGACAATGACGAGGTTACAAATTAGAAGAACTATAACCGTGAATAGATCTTTATGACAAATTCATTTCAACTGTAGGCCGAAATGTCACTCATATACTTAAATAAGAAGGAAAAATACCATTTAGGTGATGCTTTATCAACCCATTATGTTTAGTTTCTTGTAACCTTGGACTTACATGTTTACAACCAAATCACAATAGGAAATAAATAAACAGAATAAATAAGAACTATTACCTTTGCCAGAGAAATCAATGCTTTCTCCTCAAGGTCTTCCACAGGAACTGTCTTCCGTGCTGCCTCCTGGCGCACTGGGTCCTCATACTACATAGCAACAATAGGTAAATTGGTCAAAGGGACAACGATCAAGTATTAAAGAAACACAAATGGAAGGTCCATTTATGTACAAGTACCATTAAAACTTGACTAATATATGGCCGGATTTTCCCCTCAAATTCTCCATTGTCAGCATTCACAGTAGCCTCTTGAAACATAAGAGCCCTTTCCTCTGCCTAAATGACGAAAAGCAATTTAAAAAATAAAAAAAGAGAAAAAAGAGAAGAAAAAACAACAATAATCAATCACTCACTGTCAAAACCCACAGATGCAAAAACACACAAACACACAATGAACGCAAGAGAGGTTTCAAGATTATGCTATTGATACAAAATAAACAGCAGAAGAAATCGACGATTGTGTTATCCAAAGACAAGAGAGGTTTCAACTTTTAAGAATATATTATTCATGCACGAGACATAAAAAGGGAGGTTTCAAGATTCTTCCATTCACACACAAGAAACACAACACAAAAGAGAAATTTCAAGATTCTGCTATCCACGGAGAGGAACCAAAAGAAAGGTTTCAAGATTTTATATGCTATTTGTAGACAAGAAACACAGAGAAAGGTTTCGAGATTCTGTGAAACGACCTGGAGCAATCGGGCCAATTCCTCATCGGACTTCAAGAAACCATCCTCTTCCTCCACACCCGCGCTGCTTGATTCTTCTTTCGCATTGCCTTCGTCCTCGCCATTGATCGACAACAATTTGATTTTGTCATTAACGGCTGCGAGATCAGAGTCGTCGGATAATACTCGATCCTCATCTCCGCCGACAATCTGTCCAAGACTCCGAACATCACAAAACCACACAATGACCACGAAGACATAGAGAAAGAGGTAGAGAGAGAGAGCGGACCTTTTGCTCGTCGGGAGGGATTGAAGTGAGAGAGAAAAGCTGGAATTTGAAAACCTGAGGAAAAAAAATCAAGAGTTTATCAGGGAGAGAGAGAGAGAAGAAGAAGAAGAAGAGAGAGCGAGAGAGAGAGACCTCGAAGCCGTCGTCGGTGTCGTAGTCGACGTCCAAAGTCGATTCACGGTGGTTGACTTGGATTCTCCGACCTACCATCTCTCTCTCTCTCTCTCTCTCTCTCTCTCTCTCTCTCTCCACACCCGACTTGAAGAATATAAGAAATGCGTTTTATTGTGAGAAGCACGATGCTTCTTTAATAATTTAATTCTTTAAGTTTTTTGTTTTTTTTTCTTTTTACCTAAGAAAAAGGAGTACTCTTTTTTTTTTTTTTTAATAGAAGCAAGTCACCAACGGTAAATTTTCCAAAGCTTGACTTTAAATTAAGAAGGGCAAAATCGAAGCCACGTCCACATTGGCATGTGGCCCAAAGGTGTTTCGGGCCACTCACAATTGGGCTGCCTGAATTTGACAGCGACAGTTGGGTCGAGTTTATGATGAAAGCCATTGTTGGGCCTTAGCTGTAGAACAATTCTCAAATTATTAATAATTTAATTATTTTTCATTTAAAAAAATATTAATTTAAAATAAAATTTAAGAAATAAAAATTAAATTATTAAAATTTATAGAAATTTGTGACTAATTTTTTTGACATAATTCCATTGGAGAGTTATGGTAATGGACCCCCCCCCCAAGGAAGCATTAATCATTTATCTACATTTCTTCAGTAATATCATTAAAATTTCTGCTTTTTGTACGAAATCTTCGAGGGACTGACCGAGCTTGCTGAATAAAATTGGAATCGTAGGTATGCACAGGTCAATCCTACAATGTTATTTATTTCACGGTTGATTAGTAACTATCGAAGGGCCCTTGACCCGGTTGGCTTGGATTTGGGTGATTGGGTCATAAATGCCTTGATCGAACATTTACGGGATTTTTTTTTTTTTTTGAGTGATTCATTTCATTGAATTATAAATTATATAATAAAAAATAATTTTTGTATATTTATATGAATTTCTCATTATCCGTATGTATTGTTTACGTATTTTTCTAAGCCAAACCATACTTAATGTTTTCAAGTAGTTTCAAACTGGTGGTAGCCCTATTCTACACCGCCACCAATCGGCAGAAAACACGTAAAGCGGTCGCCATAATAATGACTGCTCAGAACTTTCATCCTTGAACTTCGTGACTCTTGTAATTGGCCCTGCCTTTTTCCTTTAGCCGTGTATTTCCATCACTATAAAATTATAAACAAATAAAAAATAATAATTAAAAAAAAGAATAGCCAAGAGACAGGAGCCGAAAGTCTTTGCAATTAAGTGAATTCAATTAGGCCAAAGATTGTCTTTCAGTAGTAGTTGTAGTAGTTGATTTGTTGAATTTTCATTATTATTATTATTATTATTTTGTATATTAACGACTGAGATTTTCAATGCCATGAATTTTCTGATGAGTCATCCTCCATCGAGAAATCTAATTTTTTAAAATAATAGTTAATAATTAAATATTTTAAAGTTCCATTCAAATTAATAGCAAGTAAGTAATCGGCGAAAATTAAAAAATATATATATGCAGATCTTAAAGCATTTAATGTCTGACACAATAATTTCCTCAGCATGCAAATCAATTAAGGTGACATAGGCAAGGCTAGCTAATTGGTTCCAACGTGTTGCTCTCAGGTTCATCCTCCATTTAATGCGACTCAACAAACACCAGTTTCCCATACTGAATTTTCTTTTATCTGAGCTCAAAAAAATAAAAATAAATAAATAAATAAATATAATAATAATAATATTAATTATTATTTATATAAATTTATGAACATATTTATATTTTTTACTTTCAATTATGACATATTAAATATATTAAATTTAAAATTTATCAATGCAGTTGTTTATAAATTTTTGTTTATATTTAAAGAGAGATGGTATTCGAATTAGAATTTAATGAAGAAAGAGACAGGTGAAATCCCCTATTGAATTTTCCCACCCAACGGAATGCTTTCTCGCATGTTGTGCTTGTCTTGTGTGTGTTTGTTAGTGCAAATGCATGTGAAATCCCCTCTATATATGCATGCATGGACACCAAAGGCGCGCATGGGTTGCCCTTGTGCAATTCTTGACTGGGTGGGAACTACATTCTTTGGTTTTGTTTTTTTACTTTTTTAAGGAAATCTTTTAGTCATGGAGGAGGGAAAGAATCGCGGGGTAAGTGTCCACTCCAAACTAACGGCTGTATCCAGTAGGCCAGTGGATCCGGGTAAGACCCACCCGTTATCTGCACTGGACCATGCCATGGGTTTGCACTCACTCCATATAATTTTCTACTACGAGAAGAACCCATTCGGGATTTTTGACTTGGACCCTTTAAGGGTGTCCTTATCTGAGGTTCTTTCCTCGTACCCGCTGGTTACGGGTCGGTTGACCCGAGGGGAGAGGAGTAATTGGGAGGTGAAGTGTAATGATGCTGGTGTTCGGGTCTTCAGGGCAAGCGTTGGAGTCACCCTTCATGAATGGTTGAGATCTGCGGATGGGAATGAGGAGAGAGATCTTACGGTCTGGGAGGGTATTCCGGAGGATCCCAGTACATGGTCACCCTTTCGTTTACAGGTATTTATTTTTGCGAGAGACTGAGATTTATTTATTTATCTATTTAATTAATTATTTATTTTTTGGGGTGTGTTTTAGTTTCAATCTGGAGTCAAAATTGGACTGGCCATGCTTACCTTGGACTGAATTATTTTGTGAGTGAGAACGAGAGGTCATGTTTATGGCTGAAATATGCGTTTTTGCCCCCAATTAGAGGATCCTATTTGTCTTTGCAGTGGTCCATATAACATCTATCTAGATTTCATTAAGCAACACGCAGTGCACATCAGCACATGATTCCAGCACCTATTAGGATTGTAGGGTACTGCAATTTCAATCCAGTGGTTGTCGTGCATCGAAAAAAGGAGCATACTATCATATGAGACTTCCTTTGGGAGGTCCGGATATGGTAAGATGTATACAATCTTGAGACATATATTTAATTTGTTTCATGGTTCTTTACGGTCTCATGGCTGAGCCATTTATCTAGTAAATTTTTACACTATGTTTGGAATATAATGGAACGCAATTGACTGAATATTCTTCATAGGTTTTTCAAAAAATGATCACCTTCCATTGCATCCTACTGAAGGTTTCCTTGTTGTGATGGTTTCTTTTGTGATGCGTATGCATGCTGCATGTGATAGTCAAAGCTTGTGGTTTTCTTTTTGAGTATGGACATATTTTCCAAGTGTTCCATGTAGTTTTCTTTGGATGGCCTGCTCCTTTAAATTGCAAACAAACAAATATAAAAAATTTTTCACTGATGATGGGTCCTATCCTCGATTGAAAGTTTTTAAAATACGAGTAAACCAAAGAATAAAAAGAAGGTGGAAAGTAGCAAGTTGATGATATTTTCCCACATGACAAACTTGAGCAAATAGTGATGCAACCGCAGTACCTTTATTGTTCTTTAATTTGACTCTTTCTCATCCTGTCTGCTTGGAGGTAAATGAATTTGAAGGGGGAGGTGTGGCTATTGGGCTAAGTTGTACACACATGAATGCAGACGTAACCTCTGCAGTCATGATGTTTAAGGCTTGGAGTGAGACTCATCGAGGAATGGTCATTGAACATCCACCTTTATTCAAGCCATCCATACTCTGTGACCGATCAAGTGCCGCTAATGCTCGTGCTAAATCAGTAATTAATTATGCAGCCAAGGCCAAGGCCAAGGCACATGCACCCTTAGTGAAAATGGCTACGGCCACATTCAAGTTCTCCAATTCAACAATCGAGCAATGCCTTAACGAAATGCTTGATAAATGCCCTGAGGCCACTCCATTTGATTTCCTGGCCGCCCTTTTTTGGATTCGCATCGCACGCTTGATGGCTCCAAAGCAAGACAATCATCACTCACTCTCAATTTGTTTAGACTTTAGAAGACGGGTGCAACCACCAATCCCTCTAGGGTACTTCGGAAATGCATTGCACTTTTCACATTTATCACTGAATGCAGAAGAAAGGGCTTGTAGTGACTTAGGAAAAGTGGTGGAGTTGCTGCATAATCATGTGTCAGGAATCACTGAAGAGGAGTTTTGGTCCGGTATAGATTGGCTTAAGTCGCGGAAGGATGGGGGAGAGAAGTATTCACCACCCTTTAACATGTATGGTCCTGAGCTAACGTGTGTTAGCATGGAACATATGATTACAGGGCACCAGTCCTTGATGAATGCAGCAATTTTCGAGAACAACCAGAAGCCAGTTCATGTTTCGTTTCACGTGGGAAATGTGGAGGGTGATGGGTTGATTGTGGTGATGCCTTCAACGGAAGGGGGACTTGCTAGGACGGTTTCAGTAAAATTGCCGAGCAACGAATTGGCAGAACTATGTAAAGATCAAGCCCTTCTGCGTTTAGAGCCAGCAACGCTCCTTTGCGGTGGAACATAGCCTACTTGTTTCCAGATACTTACTACATATCCCACGGCAATATGAGTCTTCTGTTTACAAATATTGACTGGATGCTGCATCTTTTCGGGGCAGGAATTTGTGATATGGGACAAAAGTTGTTGCTACCAGTTGAAAAAACAGAAACGGGGTACGTGTTTTATCCGGTTTTCTATGTAAACTCTTATGAATGAAAATAGCCTGCATTTGCAGAAGGAACAATCCTGACATTTTCTTCTACCGTATTACAACATATGGTACTAAAGAAAACGAGTAATGCTGCTCTTCCTTGCTCAGTTGGTCAACAAAGTTGTACGAAAACACCGTAAAGGAAAGAGAGAGTTAAACTAAGCAATTTCCTTTTTTAGTGTTTTTATTTTGTCAAATTAGATTTACCACGTTAGGTAAAATGTTATTCGTGCTAGAAAAAAAATTTCAAGCTCGGACAAATATCATTATTCGAAAGAAACTAATTTTCAGCTTGAGAATTTGAACTTTTGAGGAATCAATCGTACTTCAACGACTCTGAGTAAGTTGGGAAATGCTTTGGAGGAACAAACAGAGAAGTAAGCCCGAAAAACAAGAGGGAGAGCAAAATGCATTAATGACACACTTACCAGTCCGCTACGCAAGGGCGGCTAGGGGAAACTACTGCAATGCCAAGCTCCCTGCATGCCTAAATATATGAAGAAAGCACTCTCCAATTCTGAGCAACAACATTAGAATCCATGGCATACACACAGAAACTATGGAATATCAGAATGTATATCGTATATTAGTGGATTCGAACGCTTCCAGAAAACTTATGAGCAGTTTTCACCAAGAAGTCAAAGCTAAAAACTGATGCTCAAATCTCAATAATAAGTTATCAAAACCCAAGTCAAGAAAGCAGCATTATTAAAAGAAAGTGGTGAAAATGGTGATTGCTGAGACCTCCACTTACGATTCCACGCACTAATTAGTTCAAGCATGCATGATTATGACAGAAGAAGAGTATTTGCAATCAGCCATGGGCCTTTAATTTTGTTTCATATTATGAAGATTAATTAAAACCCAACGGTTGGTCTTGGCATGTGCTCACGCCCACAAGCACGTTGATTAAAGGTCTTTTTCTTTGTTCAAAGATTCAGCCTAATTTGTAGAAACTGAAAAACAATGTGCAGCCACTTTATTGCCATGATGTTTGCAGAGGTCAATTGAGGAAACAGAACATTAAGCTCACAGAACAGTAATCTAACCACAGTACATTCTAACTTATGCACCAACAAGAGTGTGTTATTTTGGCTCATTTGTGCTTTCAGTTTCAGTTGTTTTGTACACTCTTGATTTGCTGCATTCACACGTTGGCAGCATGACAATTTCTACTGATGTCTTCAAGTTGAAACATTCGTGTCTTTCAGTGGAGTATTGGCAAACTTCCATGACATGGAACTCATGGACGAATAGGTTCTATCGCCTGCTACCTCGTTGATTGGTACAGCATCAGAAACTTGTTTGAGTTCTTCTTCAGTAAGTTTCACCTTCAAAGAGCCAATGTTCTCATCTAGGTTCTTTATCTTAGTAGTCCCTGTACGAGTTTTAATGTCAACAATAAGAATGCAGCAATAATATCTAAATCTTCCATTTAAGAGCTCGTGTATGATAATAGAGAAAACGTTGGATGGAAAGCATTGGAAAAAAGATTACAAGGCAGGCCAGTGAACTGCCAACGGCAAAGCCACGTCAAGAAACTCTATACAGATTATGCATTAGTGCTCGCATGCATTTGTAAAATTTTCTTCAAATCAAGCTAACACACCATATCAGATATTTCAATTGTCTGATCAGATGGCTAATTGCTGCTTAGACACCTCACAATGTCAAGGAAGAGATTGTAGAGCAAGGATTGCTTAAGTAATAATTCCAATATAACCATGTGCAAATAAATCTCATACTAAAAATGAATTATTTCCAAGGCAATTTGGAATTACCTGGAAATATCTTGAAAAGAATCCAGAAACAGTTAACAGAAAACCTTACATATCAACAAGGTGCGAAAGTTTATTTCAACCCATAAGATTTGGAGTCAGCCATGTTTGAAAATGCAACATGCTTATCAGTAAACTTTTTTTCCTGTTGTGTTGATACACATAACAGTATAATCCAGTTTAAATTGATGATACAAAGCAGTGGTCAAAAGCCAGAGACACTGACCAGGAATAGGTACAACACCATCCCCCTGTTGGAGAACCCATGCCAGTGCCAGTTGACATGGAGAACATTGATGCTTCTTAGCAAGGATTTCCATTCGATTGTAGATGTTCTTGTTTTTGTCCAGGTTCTCCCCTTGAAATCTAGGATGTTTAGCCTGAAAATGATATAGAGAACTGTCACTAAGTTAGATATTTCTCTGAAAATTTTTTCTTGCAACAAACATCCAACAATGAGACAGTAATGTGTCAATGGTGTACATACCAGCATGCTATTTGCAGGCAAAGTTTCCACAATTGCTTTGCCTGCAAAGAAACCACGTCCAAGAGGGCTGTATGGAACTATTCCAATGCCAAGCTCCCTGCAAGCTTATAGTATCAAGACAGCATTCCAAATTCCAAACAATAAAATTAGAAGCATGCTGATTATGGTGAAATAATCTAACAGAGATTATATAATCAATAAAGATTGATACATCTCCACTTCACTATAATTTTCTGCAAAATGCAAATATATGAGCATTTTCTTACTAAATTGCTGCTACAAACTTGACCTGCAAAGAGGAATAATTTCTTCCTCAATATCACGAGTCCAAAGGGACCACTCCATTTGCACAGCTGTGATTGGATGAACTGCATGTGCCCTCCTTATTGTGTCTGGACTGGCTTCAGATAATCCAATGTACTTAATTTTGCCCTCTTGCACCAGTTTTTTAAGTTCACTCATCTACATTCCGAGGAAATTAGAGTCACTTATTACATCTTAGTCATACTACTGCAATCCATTATAATCAAGAAATCAAAATATTTCTATGAGATTATGGAGGAGCACAGCGGCACATATCCAATAGAAAGAGGATAAAAATCACTCACTGTTTCTTCTATAGGTACTGATGTGTCCACTCGATGTTGATAATACAGATCAATGTAATCCACACCAAGGCGCTTCAAGCTACCCTCGCAACAAGAGCGCACATAATCAGGTGTACCCTTCACTATAACATGAGGAAGCTCAACTTTGAAGATGCCAAACTTAGTAGCTAATTGAATTTTTTCTCTTGGTAACTGCTTCAAGGCCTGCAAAACATTGACCTTTTTTTCAACAATTTTAACCTTTTTTAAGTATCACAAAGAACATTTCTATGAGTCACACACGGATTGGCAGCCTGATAAAATCACAAGCAGAGTGAGGTACCTTTCCAACCAGAATCTCATTAGCGTGGGCTCCATATACATCTGCGGTATCAAAAAATGTGATTCCTTTATTGAAGGCATCCTTCAATATTGAAATTCCATCCTCATCAGAGACAGAAGAATTGTAAACTCCAGTTAGACCCATGCATCCAAACCCCAGCTTTGAGACCTGCAGAGCATATAAAAGCAGAGAAGTTACAAATGTAACAAGAAGAAGGAAACAAGGATAAGAGTGTCAAATAGTTTTCTTCATGAAAAAGACTAGAGCAGATGCATTATCAGTGAAGAGAATAATCTAAAGACTCTTGACAGGGCTAATGATAACCTTTATCATAGAATGACAGCTCCCAAATATGTTTTAATCTAGTTTTGATTTCCATGGTGATTTAATCTTCGAGTAGTTTGCTTTAGTCATAGGTTAAACCGTGTCAATTCAATTAAAAAGGTTAGAACTTTTTTAACATCATCACCTCATAACCTACGAAAATAATAGTAACAACAATAACATCATCACTTCCTAGTCAAAAGACTCATAACCCAGTTAATTAGCAAGTGTTTTGCATGTTTTCTGTTGTCTGTATATGAATATTTTGCTTTTCTTTAGAGCTTGAAGACACTGAGAGTACTCCAGGAATCCTGGAAAGATCTGGACAATTACCTAACCATCTCCACATATGAGCTAGATCTCAATGCCACTAGATCAACATCTAATCACAGTTTCATGTTCAAAAGTTTCATTCTTGAAAACTAGAACTCAACACATGACCATCTAGAGTCACAGAAATTGAAAATATTGAAATGGGGGATGCCATTTTTGTTACCTCTAGTCCTCGGCTGCCCAGTTTCACTCTTGGAACTTGGACTATCTTCTCCTCTGCCATTCTTTCAGTTCAGTTGTAGAGTTGTAACAAAAAAATCTGCAATGTCTGTATCAATTCATTAGGTTAGATATGCTGAGATTGATCTAGTTTGACTGACGGGTAACAAAAGTCATGATGTACGGTCCAATGCCTTTGGTAAGAACTTGCATCCGACACAAAAAATTTAAAATAATCATGACAGACCTACCTAATTGCTTGAATGAATCCGGGTATGCTCCGTGGTAGGTAGAGGTGGCAGACCTTCGGATTGGGATGAATTGCGTTCGGCTTCAAGTTGGATTGAGTTTTATATATATCAAATATGAGTCCCCGGGATTTAAAGTTATTCTCATGCCTTTTTTGGGTGAATGCAAATTATACCAAGTTTAATTTTAGGCGAATTAAATTATATTTATCTACGTTGGGTTACCTTTTATCAGGCCCCTTGCAGGTTACTTTTGTAACACTATAGCATGGCTTACCTAATTGTTTCAATTTGAAATTGTTCTCATCTTTTTTTTTTTAATTTTGGGAGGAGGAAACGACACAACCTACTAAACTGTCAAATTGGGTGCGAGTACCTAGAGAACACATAGCACAAGAAACCCTTTGGATTCAATGAAAGTTAGAACTATTTGCCAAGCACACAGAAACAGTTGGAAAAGGCAATTCCACATTGAAAATGAAGAAAAAGGGCAAGCACAACAACAAAAGACTTGTTCAAGGTTTTAAGTAAGGAGTGATGTCCAAAAACCCATTAAATGTTATTTGTTCCTACGCTAAGAATGTGTGTACCACCAAAAACACTAGGCCTTTTTTGTTAACAGAAGTTTAGAAACATCATAACGGAAACCCTGATAATTACAAATGCAAACTGCTGTTGTTTTACATCATTGCCCTCATCATTAGTTCAGGAGGGAAAATTATGACATCGTAAATTTGGAATGAAGGTAGCATTAGCAAGCATCTTTTTGTGGCCTATTATACACCTATCTTGAGGCTTGTCTACTTGTGGGTGTTGTGTTAGCACACTTCCAGGTATGCTTGATAGAAGCAGATCTAACTCCAGCCACTTCATGGGTGGGAACAGCATCAGAAAGCTCCTTCAAATCATCCTTCATCAGCTTAATTCTCAATGACCGGATGTTGTCATCCAAGTTTTTGATCTTGGTTGTCCCTAAAGAATTGAATTTGATCCAGAAAATAGCATCAAATTAAAACACATTGCTAAGTGTAAAGTGCTACAACATAATTTAATTGGAGAATTGAAAAATGAACTCAATGGAGAAGCTGACTCACCAGGAATGGGTACCACATCATCCCCTTGATTAAGAACCCATGAAAGGGCTAGCTGGGCAGGCATGCATCCATGTCTTTTGGCCAATTCTCCTATTCTCTCATAAAACACATTGTTCTTCTCAAGATTTTCTCTGGTGAATCTTGGGTGTGAAGCCTACAATAAGAACCAAAATTGGAACCCAAAAAAATAAAGGAAAACAAAAGAAACCTTTAAGGAGATGCTTAATAAGTGCCAAAAAAAGAAAATAGAAGGCAAATCCAAAGTTTTGTAGTACCAGTGTGCAATCTTGAGGCAAGCTTTCAACAGCTGTTCTGCCTCCAAAAAAGCCCCTACCAAGAGGGCTATACGAAACTATTCCAATTCCAAGTTCCCTGCAGTTTTTCCAAAGGCCATGGTAGAGAACCTGAGAATGCACCTAGAACTATCTGATAAGATAAAGATTGAAACTTTTGCTGCTATATTCTAGGAAACATCAACTTGTACATGGAAATTCTGTCACATAATAATACCTGCAGAGTGGGATTATTTCTTCCTCAATGTCTCTTGACCAAAGTGACCATTCCATTTGCACAGCAGTTATGGGATGAACTGCATGTGCCCTTTTTATTGTGTCAGGACTTGCTTCAGATAATCCAATATACTTAATTTTCCCCTCTTGCACTAGCTTCTTTAGCTCACTCATCTGCCAACTCAAAAATTGATCGGTAAGTAACTGACAAGACTAATAGCAGGTTTTTGATGCGGGGTGGTTTTTGAGGGGGTGGTGGGAGAGAAATGTTAATCCACAAAAAGTGCAATTAAAACTGTTGGTTACACAAAGATGAGACCACAAATGCGCAATCCAACAATTATAATTGCACTTTTTGTGGGCTCACGTTACTCCAGCGTCAAAAACCAGCCTCCGCATGGCATTGCTCTGCCTAATAAAGAAGCAAGTAAAGAGAGGACAGAAAGACGTACAGTTTCCTCTATTGGCACTGAAATGTCAGTCCGATGCTGATAGTAGAGATCAATGTATTCCACTCCAAGACGCGTCAGGCTAGCCTCACAAGATGCACGGACATATTCAGGATCGCCATGTACTTCAATGCTACTGAAATCTGCACCAGTTAGAACAATCCCAAATTTGGTAGCCAACTGGATATTTTCTCTAGGCAGCTGCCTCAATGCCTGCAAGATGTCGAGAACAAAAAGGATTGGTCTGCAATTAATTAGTTCATTTTACTTCACAGGATCTTGCTTGAAAAAAGAAAAATAAAATAAAATAACAAAACAAAACTTCAAAAGAAAAGCAAATATTTTGACACTTGCCTTGCCAACCAAGACTTCATTAGTATGAGGTCCATACGCATCGGATGTATCAAAAAATGTAATTCCTCGAGTGAATGCATTCTTAATAATTGAAATCCCTTCTTCCTCAGAGAGTGGGCTATTGTATACACCACTAAGCCCCATGCATCCAAAGCCTAACTTTGAGACCTTTAAATCAAAATTTTCATTGAAGACATTCAGAAGAAGGGCGAGAATATCATTGGTTACTATTAACGAAAATAAGATCTTCATTAGGATACAAGAAAACCATAAAACCATAACTAAGCATGAAACCTAGAAAGGGTAAGAGTAAACAGAACAAGAAAAGGGCCCCCTTAGCGAAGTCCAAATCCCTGAAACGCTATAACAAACCTGACGGCAGACCCAGGAAAGTCCGAATGATCTGATAGCCGTGTGATGCATTTTTAAAAGGAAGGTGCGGTACTAATACTTCATCTGCAAATTTTCTAGTAAAACATCAACGACTGTTGGCCCATTTCATTTACTGACTAAAAAATTTGTACTTTAAACAGTGCTCTAACTCTATTCTTCATGATAATGTACCCAGTGAACAAACAGCAAACAGAGAACACATGAAGGAAGTTACCCAATGGATAACAAAGAAAAGGGGACAAATTTGCTTTACCTCTAATCCTTGGGAACCCAGTTTCACTCTAGGAACTATAAATCTTTGCTCATCGGCCATTGTAATGCTTTATTCTTCCTTGACCCCTGTCTGTTGACCCCTTTTCTTGGAATGGAAATGAGAGTTTCTAGAGCCAAAGCAATGCGAGGCAGAGAAGAAAAGGGGCCTAACCAAAAAAAAGAACATATGGTTAAAAAGAAACCAGATCTGGGTGGGCTGTTTTTTGTTTTTTTTTTTTCTCCTTCTTCTTGTGGAGACCATGAAACAGAGTTGTTTGACTAAGTTCAAGAAGTTAGAGAGATCGTGGCACAGTGCAAGTCACACGTGGTCAGACTGCTATCTACCACTCAATTCTCCGTTGGATTCGGAGGATCTGACATCTGCTAGACATTTTGGTTCTAAAAGTGCTTTTTTAAAGGGAATTCCAATCTATCACGTAGTCGCGCATTCAGCCCACAAATTGATCAAATGTCTTTTCACGTAATGAGACCCGTTTCGTTAAATCAGTAGGAGCAAAAACTTGAATTCTCTCTCACCCTCTGCAGCCAGCGACTGCAATCTTAAAATACGTTGATCTTTCTGTCGAGCGAACAATCCTGTGTGCAAGCAAAGATCGTATTGTTTTAAAAGATTAAGGGGTTCGAATCTTTTACAGTGCTGGAAAAATCTGCCTGATGGTGCACGCAATCGTGTATGTATAGCATTCGTGGATGTGAGACCCCGTCGCGGGTGGCCCCTCAAAATTAAATTATTCAAATTGCTTTAATCGGGACACCCGGTAGTGTAGTGTTACTCTCGATTTAATTCGTGACGAGGAGGAGACATAAACCATGGCCCACCAAACGACTTTTCAAGTTCGTTAATATTCCTCTTTGTTTTTATTACAAAATGAATCAAAAGAGCTGACTATTAAAATGCATGCAAAAGAAACAAATTAATCAACATCAAGGCAGGGCTTACAGAGCAATATTATTCAATCTTCTTGGCCAAACGATGGCCCCCGGGGGGGGGACTTTTCTAACCTTGAGATGATAAGGTAAGTGGACTCGTTAATCATTAGATTAATGTTCAATTCCGTATTGAAATTCTTAATTATTATAAAAAACTTACATTTGGTCCAATTGAAGAAAAATAAAAATAATATGATATGTTAAAATGAATTACAATACTAAAAACATAATTTATTTGTTTAAAGTTTATGAAAGGAAAGGGAAGTGATAGTTTGATTATAAAAGGGAATTTGAAAGAAACTCTTTAGCCTTCAATGCTTTATTAGATAGAAATGCTTCAATTAACTTCTCCTCCATCCACTGGCCTTTTGTTGCTTTTTTGGTTTTTTTATTATATAATAAAATAATTTTTTTAATAAATCTTACTTCACACTTTCTAATATTAAAATTAAAATTTTTAAATAAAAATATAAACTTTTAATTACTAAAATATTCTAAAAGATATTTCTTTTAACCTTTTCAATTATTATAGCCTATTATTAGGCCTAAATTGTTTATATAACTCCTTCTTATTTATGGAATCTCCTAACCCAAAATCTTATGACACACTAAGATCTCCAAAATATTTGTTGATCTTGTCACTAGTTTAAAATTTAATAATAAAGTTATTTAAATTTTAAATTTTATATTTTATATTTAAATTTAAATCTTAGTTCTTGCAAGAAAAATTTTTATTCATTTTTTTAGAAACCCATTCAGTAAATGATACCATTATGGCATCAGGATTATTGTAACCTTAATAAATTGGGGTCATTTAAAGCAACATCACATGTTAAGGAATGAGCTTACTAGAACACAAAAATAGTCAATAACTCTTGATCGGCCTAAAGCACATAACAGTGATATAATATATGGTAGATAGACAAATCATTAACATTAAATTAGCTAAGATAACCACATCCATGGTTAAATAATAATAAAATACAAATAAACAACATTATGTCACTACCTCTTCAATGATGGTTTAGAGTTTAATATAGAAGGTAAGAAAGGAAATTGATGTGCATGTTGTTATGATGAATCATGATATGCATACATTCAACAACCTTAGATTATGTATTCTAGCATCTCAATTAATGAAGAAAATGTTGTAAATTGTAACTATGAAGGTATTTCATAAGTTTTAATACCTAATAAGTCATGTAAACATATTCAATAAGTCATGATTTTATTAATATATGTCTAGGATTTGTATGGTTTTCATTTTAGTTATATTGATAAATGGGTTTGTTAGAATTTACTTGATCAAATTAAGAGGTAATTACAAGTTATAAATTATGTGTTGGAATATTTTTAAAATGAAAATAAGAAATGTACTAAAAAAAATGTCTTGTTATGAAAAGATGCATTAAAAGGATTATATCTATTTGTTCCAAAAGATATTTTTTTAGGTAGTTATAAAATATGTCCTTTTATGAAAAGACATATTAAAAGAGTTGTATCTATTGATATCAAAAGATATCTTTTTTGACCAAATAACTTTTGAATTACTATATATATGATGATCCTCTTTTTATTAAAAAAGAAGAGAAAATAAATAAAAACATGTTGTTTCTTAATAGAATAGTTTTGGATAATATACAAATTTTTTGAGCTTGATTTCAGTAGTGTAAATTGCAATCAAGCATACTTCCTTTTATCTTATGAGGAAATTTGTTGTAACATAATTTTATTATTATAAAGATGAATTTTGTTTTAAGGAGAATAACATTGGATATATGATTTGAAACAATTTTTTCAATTCTATTCTAGCTTTATTATCAGTTCAACAATCTTAAGACAAACTTTATGCTCATTTACTTTTGTTTAGCAATTAAAAATTATTTTCATAAGGTCTTTTACCTTCAATGGTGAATGAATTAACTTTTCATAATTTTATTACCAAATACTTGTATATCAAATATATGGCCTTGGTTTTCCTTTTAACTATTTAATATTCTTAAACCATACCATAATATCACATGTAAAACATGAATTGTATATGCACAAACAATGTTATGGATTTTATGATGTCATTTGATCTAATTTTATATTTAGAATAGAATTGAAAAAATTACTTTAAGTCATGCATCTAATGTCACTTTTCTTATAATAAAATTCACTTTTATAATGGTATAATTATGTTATAATGAATTTCCTCATAAGATAAAATAAAATACACTTAATTGTAGTTTACATTGTTAAAATCAACTTCTTAAGAAGTTTGTGTATTATCCAGAATTATTCTATTAGGAAACAACATGTTTCTATCTATTTACTCTTCTTTTTTGATAAAAGGAGAACCATCATATATATAATGGTTCAAGAGTCATTGGGCCGAAAAAGATGTCTCTTGATACTAATAGATATAACCCTTTTAATGTGTCTTTTCGTGAAAAGACATCTTTTATAATTATAAAAAAAAGATGTCTTTTGGAATAGATACAATCCTTTTAATTAGATATGATCCTTTTAATGTCTTTTCATAAAAATACATCTTTGACAATTACCAAATAAACTAAGGAATATGTTTTATTTTCATTTTGAAAACATTTCAACAATCTTTCATCATTTTCAAAATATTGAAATTTTAACAAATCCTTTATAATTTTGAAAGCCGAATGCATAAATAAAGATGTTTTACAATTTGAACTTTTACACAATAAAAGGTGCATTACAACAAGTCTGAATAATATAATAGATAAGTTTTAAACTAACTATTCTTATTGATAAGTTGTAGAACCAATTCACACAAATTACTGTACAACATTATATTTCTCTTTTTAATTAATTAATACATTAAAAATCATTTTGTCTATATTATATTCATAAATATTTTAAAGTCAAACCCTTTAACTTATTGGAATTACCTAAATATTCCATATTTATATAGGTAGACTAGAACTCCTATTATAAAGTAGCCTTTTAATTATGCTAAGAGTTATATAGACCCATCCTCCCAATTTATTATAGGTACCAAGTACTATATACCCCTGAGATGAAAATAATTAAGTATAATACTTCAATTACATTGATAATGTACTTTAACTTTATTAAACTCGAGACTTGATGTTATATCAAACATTAAGTTAAGTTTCTATCATGGGTGATTTGTAAGTATGTACGTGAGTTATCCCTTTTATAGCTTTTTCAATAAGACTCTTGTCAATTCTGTAATCCTATCAATTAATCAATTAACATTCATATATTCTTGATTAAGTAGTTAACGTCTCATCCATTCACTAAAAAAGTTCTAAGTTCAAAATTTATTACGTGCATTTCTTTTATATGTCTTTTAATAAAAAGACATTTATAAGAGTTAATTTTATTAATTGTTAATTTAATTATAACAATTAGGTGACTCGGTCTAATAATTACCAAAATACCATAAGTGTCCATCACACTTAAATCTCATAAGTTTGAAACTCATTGATTGTGACCTTTTATTTGTTATATTATGAAGTCCTATATATATATATAAAGGAAATGCCATTCTTTAATATAAAATCAACAATTCTTTTAACGAAACATCATCCTATTAAACCACTATCCTTTCTTGATTGGTGATGTATTACATTTTGTAATTTAAGAGACATGTTATTTTTATAGTGCATGTAGGGCTTTATTTATAGCCCTTTACCATCTATAATCATCAAATAATATGATATTTCATACAAATTATAAAACCACCATATGTAAATAGTTATCATGCATACAACTATATCAAACAAATGAACGAGTTATGTTGTAAGAAGACAACATACATGGATTTAAAGGAACAAAATAAGTTTTCAAATCATGTTATACTTAAACATCGTACTTTTATGTCATAGATGTTAAAGTTGATGTTTTCTCATAATTAAGAAGAAAAGCATACCTTAAGCTCGTTAAGGCTTGACATTTTCATGAAATTGAAAGTTAATTCTCTTAACATTTTATCCATTGAAAAATTTTACCTTAAAATTATTGGACTAATAATAAGGTTAAAATGGAACTTAAAAATCTTTTTCTAGTCGTGTATCCAATACCACTATTCTTAAGTCAAAATTCGCTCTCCTAATGGTATAATTAAGTTACAATGAATTTCCTCACAAGATAAAATGAAGTATAATTGATTATAGTTTATATTATTTAAATTAAGCTCTCGAAAAGTTTATATATTATCAAGAATTATTCTATTAAGAAAAAACATGTTTTTATCTATCCTTTTTTTTTTTTATAAAAGGACTATTATATATGTAGTAGTTCATAAGTCATTTGATCAAAAAAAAAAAAAAAAAATCCATTGGTACCAATAGACACAATCTTTTTAATGTGTCTTTTCATGAAAAGATTTTTTTTATAATTACCTAAAAAGATGTCCTTTAGTGTTAACAAATATGATTTTTTGATGTATCTTTTCATAAAAGGACATCTTTGATAACTACCAAATAAATCAAAAGACATGTTTTATTTTTATTTTAAAAATGTTCTAACAATTTTCATTTATTTTATTAAATTATTGAAAATTTTCAAAATGAAAATAAGATATGTCCCTTGATTTATTTAGTAGTTATAATCATTTTATGAAAAAATACGTTAAAAAGGTCACATCTATTGACACTAAAAGACATCTTTTTAGGTAATTATAAAAGATGTCCTTTTATGAAATGATATGTTAAAAGGGTTATGTTTATTGGTACTAAGAGACATCATTTTTTACCAAATGATTCTTAAAAAGGTTGTGTCTATTGATATTAAGAGACATCTTTATTGGTCAAATGACTTTTAAATCAATATATATATATGATAGTTCTCCTTGTATCAAAAAGGAAAGAAAAGATAGATGGAAACATATTGTTTCCTTACATAATAATTCTAAATAGTACATTAACTTCTCGCGTACTTGATTTCAATAGTGTAATTACAATTAGGTATACTTCACTTTATTTTGTTAGGGAATTTGTTTTAACCTAATTGCACTATTATGATTACACCATTATGAAGGCAAATTTTGTGTTAAAGAAAGTGACATTGGATACACGACTTGAAACAATTCTTTTACTTCTAATCTAACCTTATTTTTTGTCCAATAATCTTAAGGTAAAATTTTTCTATAGATGGAATGTTGAAAAAATTGATTTCTAATTTCATGAAAAAGTTAAGTAAGTTTCAGTGAGATTAAAGTATTTTTTTCTTCTTCATTATATGAAAACATCAAGTTTAACATTCATGATATAAAAGTATGATATCTAAGTATAACATGACTTGGAAACTTATGTTGTTCCCTTAAATTTATGTATGTTCTCTCATTATGATATGACTCATTCAATTGTTTAATATTGTTGTATGCATAATAACTATTTATAGATGATGGTATTATAATTTGCATGAAATATCATATTATTTAATGGTTATAGATAGTGAAAGGTTGTATATAAAGGATTCACATGCACTATAAAATAACATGTCTCTTGAATTACACAATGTAATACATCACCAATTAAGAAAGGATGGTGGTTTAATAGGACAATGTTCCATTAAAAGAGTTATTGGTTTTTTCCATTAAAGAAGGATATTTTTCTTATCTATATATATATATATATATATATATATGAAGAGGAGTTTATGATGTGACAAATAAAAGGTCGTGATCAATAAGTTTCAAACTTATTGAATTTAAGCGTGATAAACACTTGTGGTATCTTGACAATTGTTAGACCAAGTCACCTAATTGTTATCATTAAACTAATAGTTGATATAATTAACTCTTACAAATGTCTTTTGGTAAAAGATATATAAAAAAAAATTACATGCAATAAATTTTGAACTCTTTTTTAGTGAAAGAATAATATGTTAACTACTTAATCAAAAATGTATGAATGTCAATTGATTAATCAATAAGATTAAAGAATTGACAAGAGTCTTATTGAATAAGATGCAAGAGGGATGTGTCAAGCTCATACTTACAAACCACCTATGATGGAAACTTAACTCAACATTTGACACAACGTCAAATCTTGAGTTTAATGAACTTAAAGTACATCATCAGTGTGATTGAAGTACTACATTTAATTATTTTCATCTTAGGGATATAAAGTATTTGGTACTTATAGTAAATTAGGAAAATGAGTTCTTAAAACCCTTAAAAGACTTGAAAGGATACTTAATGACAAAAGCCCCAGTCTATTTATCTAGATGTAAAATGTTTAAATTGCTTTAATAAGTTAAAAGACTTAACTTTAAAACATTTATGAAAGGGATATAAATACAATGAATTTTAATATGTTAATTAATTAAAAAGAGAAGTATAGTGTTGTATAATCATTTGTGTGAATTAGTTTTATTAATAAGAATAATTAGTTGAAAACTTGTCTATTATCTTATTCAGACTTGTTGTAATGCACTTTTCATTATGTAAAGATTCGATTTGTAAGACACCTTTAGTTATACATTTGACTTTCATAATTGTAAAGAATACATTATATTTTCAATATTTGAAAATAATGGGGGATTGTTGAAAATTTTCAAAATGAAAATAAGATATGCCCTTTGATTTATTTAGTAGTTAAAAAAAATGTTATCTCATGTAAAAACACGTTAAAAGGGTCATTTTTATTGACATTAAGAGATTGTTTTTTTTGTGTAGTTATAAAAGATGTCATTTTATAAAAAGAAACATTAAAAAGGTTATATTTACTGGTACTAAGAGACATCTTTTTTGGCCAAATGATTCTTAAAATGGTCATATCTATTGATAGAAAGAGACTTTTTTTTCAACCAAATGATTCTTAAAAGGGTTACATTTATTAATATTAAAATACATCTTTTTTGGATAAATGACTCTTGAACTATTATATATATTATAGTCCTTTTTTTTATCAAACAAGGAAGAGAAGATAAATGAAAATATATTGTTTGTTAACAAAATAATTCTGGATAATATATCAACTTTTTAAGGACTTGATTTTAATAGTAAAAATTGCAGTAAAGTGTGCTTTATTTTATCCTATAAAGAAATTCGTTGTAACCTTATTGTACCATTATGAGGATGAATTTTGCCTTAAAAAGAGTGATATTGAATAAACAAATTGAAGCAATTCTTTCACTTTCGATCTAATCTTATTTTTGGTCCAACAATTCATATCTTTAACTCTTTTGGACATATTCAATAGGTCATGATTTCATTAACTTATGTCTAAGATTTGTATGGTTTTCATTTTGGTTATATTAACAAATGGGTTTTTCAAAATTTGCTTAATCAAATTGTGAAGTAAGTAGAAGTTATAAATTATGTATTAGAACACCTTCAAAATGAAAATGAACCATATCTCTTAATTTTTTTTTTTGGTAATTATCAAAGATGTCTTTTTATGAAAAGATACATTAAAAGAATCATGTCTATTGGTGCTAAAAGATATTTTTTTTTGAATAATTATAAAAGATGTCATTTTATGAAAAAAATATATTAAAAGGATTATGTCTATTAGCACTTAGAGACATCTTTTTTGGTCAAATGACTCTTGAGAGATTAATTTTAGTAATGCAAACTGCAGTGAAGTGTGTTTTATTTTATCTTGTGAGAGAATTTACTATAACCTAATTGTACTATTATGAGGATGAATTTTACTTTAAGGAAAGTGACATTAGATATATGACTTAAAGTAATTATTTTACTTCCAATCTAGTTCTATTTTTAGTCCAACAATTTTAAGGCAAAAAGAGAAGTATACTTAATTAGACTTGTTTATCATATTATTTATACTTATTATAATGTACTTTTCACTACATAAAAATTCAATATGTAAAACACTTTTACTTATACATTCTTTACTTATATATTTAATTTTTAGAATTATAAAATATCTGTTATATTTTCAATATTTTGAAAATGATGGGAGATTGTTAGGATATTTTCGAAATAAAAATAAGATATAATTTTTTGTTTATTTAATAGTTATCAAAAATATTTTTTATAAAAAAAACAAGTTAAAAGAATTGTATTTATTGGCACCAAAGGGCATATTTTTAGGTAGTTATAAAAGATATATTTTTAAGAAAAAATACATTAAAAAAGTTATATTTATTGGTACGAAAAAATATCTTTTTTGATCAAATGACACTTAAATTGCTATATACATGATGGTTCTCTTTTTATTGAAAAGAGAGAGAGAGAGAGAGAATGATGAAATATATTATTTTTAATAAAATAATTTTAAATAATATGTAAATTTTTTAAAATTTTAATTTTAATTATATAAATTATAATTAAATATATTTTATTTTACCATGTAAAAAAATTTATTATAATATAATTATATTATTATAAAAATAAATTTTATTTTTAAAAAAATAATATTAAATACATAATCTAAAATAATTTTTCTAATTTCATTTTAATCGTGTTATCAGTTCAGCATTATGCATGTTTTTTTTTTTTCGATCAGAAAAAATTTTATGACTTTTTAGTTTTTAACATAGAATACTTTTCTAGCACATTTCAGATTTTTTTTTTTCTTTTTTTCTTCGTTTTCCTTGGCCGTTTCCTTGAGTGAGACGTGGAAGCACTGCCATGTGTGATGATGACGTAACAGTCAATTGGCCGCCCACAGAATATTATGGAAAAGTCAAATGGATGCGTTGTCCTCGACACATTTTTCCTCACGACAGACAAATTCTTCTTTCTTTTGGTTAGTACAAACAAATGCTTCAAAGTCTACATAAATTTCAAGCAAGCAAACTTTAGCCAAAGTCCTCAATCCTTAATCAAGAATACTTTTTCCTCCTTTTCCTTCCATCAATTTTTAGATTTGACTAATTCTTTTCTCTGTTTCGTTTCATGAAAATTAAAGAATACAATTTGTGAAATTTTGAGAGAGCTGATATTTGAATCTTAACCTCCCCTAAGAATTTTGCTCTTGTGGCTAATTGGTTCTTTAAATTTGATTAAATATAATACCACTAGCAAAAGTAAATAAAATTATGAGAATCAGTTACATCAATTTAAAAAAAAAAAATTCATATCCAATTTAAAACTTTAAACTAAAGACAATGAAACATATATAGCTAGATAACTATATATAAGTGATAAGGGAGCCACGGGTCATGTTATGGTAGGGGAAAACAACATATAGCTTTATCCAGACTTAATGAGCATGATCAATTGAGGATGATTAGGCTATAAAGCCTTTTTGGTTAAAAAGAAGAAAAAGTACAAGCAAAAGGGGAATCATCATACGCCCAATAGACAGTTAAAATTCAGATGTGGTCAAGAGCCATTTGCTAACTGGTTAAGTGTGGCACTACCATAAACACATGCTGTTCTAAACCAGCTGCACAACTTTGTCAAGAGATTAATAAAACCAGAGAATGATAAGATGGACAAAGTCCTATCACAGCCACTTTAAGCAAAGTATAACATATGTTCTTTTTCTAGTTCCAAAGGTCAGCTCTATATTACTTTTCAAACTAATGTTCCAAATGTTACCTAATCTGGGGTAAGATGGCTAATAATTCTTTGAACATACAAGTGGCATCAATCACAAGCAGACACATATTAAATTGCTTACAAACACTGGAAAAACTGGCCACTTATGACAAGGGGTGCGTATTTGATATTCGTACTCGTAATTATACCATTCAAGCAATTGAGTACATGTATTATCACTTGACCCCACATGACATGAGAGAGACAGAGAGAGAGAGAGAGATTTATTTGATTGGCCTGGATGCTTTTCCTGCTCTGCCTTCTTTTCCTTTTGTGTGAACCTTAGGCAACATCCATGGAGCCATGCAAACTGGTCCCTATGCACAATGCATGCGTTTTATATACTTTTTTGGTTCATAGTTGATGTTTACCTCACAACACACCGAGAGAGAGAGAGAGAGAGAGAGGGGGGGGGACATGAAAGGTTCATCCAACTAAAGTTATAAAAGACACTTAGGAAATTTAGAAACTCTCACTAACCTGTCTGCATGTGGGGGCGTAGGCGTGACATTATTCAATTTCCTTCTTTTGGGACCACATTGCGTCTTTTATATTTTTCTCCCCAATACTTTTCAATCCTCGAAATGCCAATTTATACCTTTCAATTCTCCAAATGGCTTTTTTTGGTTTCATTTTCCAGTCCCTATAACATCACCTAATTACCAAAATGACTTAACTAAAGCATACACCCTGTCTATCTTATTTTACTTTAAGTCTATCCATTTTATTTCTACATATCCTAGTAGATTTTGCAAGTGTACGAACTTTAAGTTCAAGCCCATTGGATTTTGTGAAAGCTATGAGCAAGACTTCTGAATCTGCTCCCTCGGGGCTTTTTTAATGGCTTCAAGATGAATATTATAATTTTGTCGTTCAAAATAAACATAACCTAAGTAGAAAGGACGATAATTATCAAAATAAAAAAGAAAAAAGTGGATAAGAAGATATTTAGATGATTTGAACATTTTACAAATTGCAAATGCTATATGTTATATAATTCATATTGCAATGAGCCATGCAATGTTACATTAAATGTACCTACCATACGAATCCATCAAACACAGTTCATTTGTGTACAATGAAATATTCAAGGATCAAGTTGTTTTTCATTGTCTTATGTGAAAGTTTTTGACAACATTGCATGTGAGACAAAACTTTAAGAGACTGTAAGCAGCAAAAAGGACCTTGGATAAAGTTAAAAAAGAAAGTCCTCAATATGTGATTCCTCTCTCTCTCACTATGTGTGTGTGTGTGTGTGTGTGTGTATATACACACACACACACATCTTCTCTATTCTCTATTCATATCCTCTCATTCTTTCTTATCTGTGAAGCTAGCCTCCAACTAGAAGAGAAAATAGGAAGAAAAGATTTCAAGGCCTAGCCAGCCTCTCGGGTTCGGTGCATCCTCCATGTCCTATTACCTTTTGCACCACCAAAAGTTGAAGCTGCCAGCATGATCTGAGCTCTCCTAATCAATTTTCCTGTACAGAAGAGAACAGATCATGTGGCAGCTTCATCTATTGATGGTAGCATGAACAACACTAATCTGCTTCAACCCTAATTTTCTGTGATCGATCATCAATTAATTTTTGATAACCCCATTATGGTCTTGAAGGGAAACACCATGTAAGGTATGCTATATGCCTTGATTTTCACTGATCTGGAAATCTCCTTTTTGTTTGGTTTTGTTTGTTCCTTTCTGTCTCGATTTCCCTCACCTCTTTTGTATTGGCATGCTTCTTCCTATCCCTACTTTCTAGCTTCTAGGTTTTTGATGGTGAGACCTTCCTTTCTATGTCAAGATTTGTGGAGAATCTCATTAGCAGGTTTGTGATATTGTTAGGGTTTCGACTCACAGGATTTCTCATCTTGGTTGGTGCTTTTAAGGTCTATTCTTGTGCCTTGAAGATAGTGCTACATGCTTCTTGATGTATTGTTAACGTCAATTTAGGTTTTACATACATTAATCTTCTGTGCTCATGTCAGACTTTTGTAGTCACATGAATATATATATTACTTTTGGGTAATTAGTTGGGATTGAATCATATTGATAGAAAATCCAATTATACATAAAATATTCACGAGATTGAATTGTTGCTTTCCATCCCCACCTCCCCAACCCGGCCCTTCCCTTCCCTCCACGAAAAAAATGGAAAACAAAGGCATATGAGCTGATAATTTTTGAAGAATTGTGTTCATTAGTTACTGTTGAAAGTGATATGAATTGTTGAAACATCATAGCTTAGATGCTGAATTGCCGATATATGTTGTTTGTGCTTCAATTGCAACAAAGGGTAATAGGATATATGACCATGAAATCCATAAAGTATGCCACCAGTCCAATTAATTGAACCAACATGATATAACTAACCCAATACAAGCAATTAATAGTGTTCAGATCTGGAAGTGATAATGAGCAAGATGCCTTTTGTTATGGTATATTTCATATTCATTACTAATTTAGGAAAATGAAATGTACCAAATGATATCATACTTTCTCATCAAGAGCCCATTTCTAGTGAAATTTCTTAAATTACCATGTGTAATGCTGGTTTAGGGTCCATATAGATGCAAGATGAATGATATTTCAAGGGAATTTTTGTTGAGTGCTCTACTAGAATTAGCTAGTTGGGCCTTTTTTTAATCCTCTGTAGACGAAGTGGTCCTAACATTTTCATAATTCCCCCTTTTGTATATTTTGGGACAAACATTTTCCAGAAGATTTCTAGGAAAATTGATATAATTTCTACAATTTTGAGGCACAATATCAAAGAACCTTTCTGGGTCTCTCAAGGAATGGATTGCAAAAGAAAATACATAATAAACAACGGTTAATCTGGTTTGGGATCACAATTACAAGCATTGACCCATCCATTTTTACCTGTCAAAGGCTTAAAGTAGATAAAGAAATTTAAAAAATAAAAATAAAAGCATATGCTACGCTAGTCGATCTCCTATAAATTGTCGTTCTAAACTTATAAATTCTTCTAGTTCTAGCATAATCAATTCTGCACCAATTAGGTCCCAACACTTTCCTTCTCTCCCAACGGCTCTTCCGAGCACATAAATATATTCTTCTTTTCTCTTTTGTGCTTGTGGCTTTGGGGGAACATGGTTGATTTAGTAGAAAAATTGTAGCTGTCTACAATTTGTATATTACAAAAACTCAAACAAATAAAACTCTGATGTAGTTTGAGTTTCAAAATATTTTCTACCAGAGTTTTAGTTGACATGATCACATGACACAATTTTACAAATTAGTTTCATAGACCTGTGCTTGGTGGGGTATATACATATATATGTGTGTGTGTTTTCTGGTTTTCTTTTTCTTTTGTTTTAGTGGACTGTAGTTATCTAACAAATTTTCAATACTGATGTCTCGTTTATCTTCCTACGAGAGCTCCATTTAGCTTCCGCAAAGCCTCTATGAGACGCTAGAAGCAACAGCGTTGCAGAAACGTCACTCGCTTTGGTCCTCACTCTCTCTTCACGGATTTTCTCTTTTGTCATTTACTTACTTTCCAAGTGGAACACATGCATGCTTGCCTAGGTGAGTTATTGCTAATTGCCAGAGTCAGTTCGTTGCCCATGTACAATGCTATTAATGGGACGTTTCCCTTGGCGTAAAGTAAACCGAGCAAGGCATCTTCTTGGCTCTTTTGCATTGTTTTGGCCTTTACTAATTAGTTGTTTGGTCGGTAGTGCTGGATACTATCAGGTCAGAAATTCCTGGCTAGCTAGCAACGTTTCTCAATCACTAGCTCTGAAGGGTTGGCCAGGCCAAGTTAGTCGCTACTAAGTAAGTATGGCTTAATTTTAATGTAGTTGGTGAAGCACACAATGTTATTATGTAAATGTTTATCATATCTCATCCCAAATATAATTTTTAATAAAACAAAATGATCAAAAAAATATATATTCATATAACCTATTCAATTAAATTTGAAATTAAGATTTTGTTATTGATATATTATTGTTGTCCTCAATTATTAGTTATTAGTTATCAACCGAATTAATCAATCCCAAGAATGAATTTCACAGTAAAATGCAATTTCTAGTCCTGAAATAGATATACGGCCAGTGTTGAATATGGCAAAGTAAATTTGGTGACATAGCATGAAATTCAACCGTAACAAAAAGGGAACGCGCTCAATTAATTGCTAAAATTATGAAGTTTCTCTTAAGAATTCATACATGTTCAGGACTTCATGATTGTAAATTAGATATGATATAGTCTCATAAGAGCAAACTACAGCTATATTTGATAGGTCTTTGGTATATAGATTCATCCAAAGTTTTCTCCATCCTTAGCAGATGGGCTGAACTTGAACGAAGAAGGAGATGATGATGAGGATGAGCTCACCACGATCTTTCTACACCCAAAATGATTTCAAATCTCACGGGCTTTGATTCTTTGAATACATGCAGACAGCTTTGCTTCTTTATTTCTTTTTCACAACAGCATTAACATAGTTGGTAAAATTGTTACGTTAGCCTGTCTAATTTACTCTTGTGTTTCAGCAGTTTGCTCTAATTAATATGGTCCTGCTCGTGATAGCACAGTGATGTTGACAAGGTGCCTTATTAAAGGCTAAAGGGACGGTGCTTAATTACTTGTTCCACCAAAGCAATTTGATTTATTGAATGGATGATAATGAATACTTGTAGACAACATCAATATTTAATAATTATGATGGTTGAACACATGATTTTTATAACATTTTTCACTGACATATTCAAACATTTGATGTGTCTATTAGAGTTTTTATTTATTTATTTATTAATTGATATCAATTGGAACTTAAATTCAAAATTCATCCCTAAAAGCGACTCTGATGCCCAATGAGGTAAAGTTCATTGATAAGAGTCGGATATATTCTTACATGTTACATTTAATGATTATTAGTTGTCCGTTTTCATTGTGTCCATCAATTTTTTTTTATTCTTTTCTTTTGCATAATACATGTATGTAACTGAAGTAAGTATAAGTATACCCTTTGGTGGATGGATAGCTAATGTTAATGGTGTAGCATCTCTGATGCTTTGCGTTGCGTGTACAGGCTTCAAATAACATCTCAGTTTTTGGGCAAGTCTGGCTATGGCTTATTCAAGCCATCTCCCAAAAAAAAAAGAAAAAAAAAAAACAGAGAAGATAAGGAAGAAATTGGATAAGAGCAACGCTACCTAGACACGTGCCGAGGCATGGGGTGCCAGCCAAGCTAGTAGCTACATCAACTTCTTCTCTTTGTAGCCGGAAACATTTATAGATTTTTGAATATTTTCTCTACAACCCAATAAATTTTTGAAATAATGCATGTATTTTATATCTTTGCTCTCTCTCTCTCTCTCTCTCTCTCTCTCTCTCTCTCTCTCTCTCTCTCTCTATATATATATATATATATATATATATATATATATATATATATATACACATAAAGAACTATTTAGTGTTGTGGCCCCCCACCCCTCTCGTATCTCCAAATAAATCTTCTAGTCAATTCACAAGAGAGAAAATTAGAATCTATCTCTTAAAGAATGTTTTAATAATTAAAATTTTAAATTATAATTTCAAAAAAATAAAATTTATAAAAAAAATTATTCGTATTTTATAATTTACAATTTAATGAGATTCTTAATGAATCAAAAGAATTTTATCAATTAATTTTACTTTTCACTTAAAATTCAACATCCTGAACCATTAACCCAAAATAAAAAAAACCTAAATCTCAGAGATGATTCTGTTATTACATAGTCAAAAATTTCTTTGATCTTTTCTTCTTCTTTCATTTTCTATGAAAAATGTTGTGAGTATTAATATTTTATTGATCAATTTATTGAATAGTATAAAATAATATTTAGATGTCACGTGCCACATGACTATGTTACCATAATTTTGACATGCCAAACCTGCATAAAAAAATTAAAAATTATTTCGTGAAGATTATTTTAATAATTGAAGTCTAAGTCTGCGTCTAATCAACTTTATGACATATTTGCTAACTTAAAAATGGTAATGGGGATTATTTTTAGTGTAATTTACAAATTGAGTACCGTAAGTAGCATATCATTTAAAATAGTAATTTAGTTAGTAATTCAAAGTATTTTTTATATTAATTTAAATTTAAATTATTTCATTATTATTTATTGTTAAATAAAAAATAAAATTTATATCGAATTTGTAATATTATATTTTAAATTTATTAATATTAAAATTAAATATAAAAAATTTATTTAAATTTAATAATATTCAATTAATAAGTTTTTTTTATAAAAACATTTAAATATCTATCTTCCACTTATGATTATAATAACTAATATATTTAGAATTTTTTTTTGGTGGGTCCAAAAAAAGAAAAAGAAAAAAAGTGTGAGGAGTGGCATCAAATCGTTTTCGCATTAGAAAATGATACGAGACTAAGAATGTGGGCTCCTTTCAAGTAGACATCAATACGGGGAACAAAGCGGCAGGCCGGATCCAGTAGATCCGGCCCATGTTATGCCGAAGATGAATTTGGGCCAAAAAGGCACTGATCAATCTGGTCCGGCCAGTTTCTTAAAAGAATAATGACACTCGCTCAAACCCATCAGGCCGATTAAATTACTCGAATAGTTTTTTTTTTTTTTTTTTTTTTTTTTTTGAAGTTCATACAGAAAATTTTGATTTAATAAAATAAGAATATCAAATGAGAAAAAATTTTCGTCTAATTATACATCCCTTTTATTTATTTATTTATTTATTAAGTGTATTTGTCAAATTTAATCGGATTACCAAGTCTGCATAAAATCCAAAATCCAATTGTCATTTGGATTGGGCCTAACAAATTGTTGGGAGAATGCATTGCCTTCTTATAATTCCACGTGTCCCTAGTGTTGCTTCTATCAAAATGTCGCTGAAAAAGAGGAAGAAGAAGGAAAAAGAAAAAGAGTAACCACTTCATACAACCAAGAAAATTTCCATCTAAAATAAATTCAAATCAAAATAAAAATGCCCAAATTATTAAAATAATCCTCTCAAAAAAAAATCCATTAGATGGTTTAGAGCATCCAATGTGTTCATCCATGACCCTTTTTTTTTTTTTTTTTTTTCTTGGGAACAAGAATATGCACTTGCATTCTAATATTCAGAGAAGTTGAAGTGCGGCAGATACGCTGTACCGGGCTCTTGTAAATTACATGCTGAACCAGCCGGAAGGAAAGCTTTTCTTTTCGAATGAAATGAATCAGGATGAGTCAAACCCAGTTGGGGGTGGCTCAAGGTTGAAATCCATTTGTTCTCAAAAGGACAGTCAATGTGCTTTGACACTGTACTCACAGAGTAAATCTCGCTGCCTTGTTCTTGAAACCCTAGACATGGTCAGACTTGACTATGACTGCGGGTCCCCACTCCATAGTTCTTTGTGTGGCTTCCAATCTTTCTAGTTTATTGATGGTGGGGGCATTTTAGATTGTCTGGTTCACATTACAAGGTATTCTTCTCTCTCTCTCTCTCTCTCTTTCGACTCTGAAGCTTGATTATACAATTCGGTTTGCTTTAGAATCATATATTCTTGGTGAGTTGTGTTACCCAAAAAAAAAAAAAAAAAAGGAAAAAGCTAATCAATATTCTTGGTGAGTTGTGTCAAGAACATGTCTTTATTGCTCTATTTTATAAAAAAAAAAAAAACCTTTTTTGAGATTGCCAATTTTATTAGCATTTGCAGGAGAGACAAAGCACAACCTAGAGTTGGTATTAAAAAAAAAAAAATTGGTTTTGAGTTTTCTTTGGAAACCCTTGAAATGAGGGGGGGGGGGAAAGGGAGAAATGTGATATTTCTTATCTGCCACAACTTGGGGTGTAGAGAATTTTGTGATTCAAGAGGTGGTGAAATGGCCACATTATGACCCACCACTTTTCCCCTGCCTCACCACCTTGCTTTTTCCCCTCGTTCACCCTATTTTAAACTTGAAGTGCTGGAAAACACCAATAGTCGTGCATTTAGTACTTTGCATTTAAATTTTCTTGTAAATCAAAAGTAAAATTAGGTTATCATCGTAGAGAATAAGTGAGTGTGACATGTAGATGTGTCATACATGGAGCAATCTAGGAATTGAAACTAAGAACTAAGCTGCCCCGTCATCACATGATGCCTTAACCTATTAGTTTTCATGTGATCACCTCCAATATGGTTTCAATGTTCTTATTTTAATACTTTCGCTCCAGAATTTTCTCTGTGTGAAGCTTGTGTTGATTTGCTGGTTATATCCTGACATAAGCAGCGGATGATTCTTACAGGATACCTCTGTATAAGATATAACCAGTCTATACTGCCTCAGTTGCTTTTGATGCAATTTGATGGCATCTTCACGTTGTCACCTTTTAATTCTGGCACCAGTTCATGCTTCCGTAAGCTATAGCTACTTTATTTCTAGTTGTAATGTTGGAAGAAACAGATATATTTCTCATTTTTTCCCCCTTAAACAATCTTTTAGTAGCAATAAATGTTACCTTCATGTCATTAACAATGATTTTTGATGACCTATCCGAGGAGGAAAAAATGGTTTTCCATGTTAATGGGATTTCCATAAGCAGTACGTGGGAGGTATATATCTAAATTATAATTGATTGCTTGATGTGCATAGATTGATACATTGCTTCCACCAAGGGACCTTGTTTTTTGAAGCCAAATGCATAGGCTAAATTTATCATTGGCCTCGTATTTGCAACATCAATGGATATAAGTCTTTAAAGATAATTTGTTTGGTTTTGTTTAATCATTTAAATGTCAGTGCAACTAAGAGCAGGAGCAGTTGAAAGCTAGCAAAGAACAAAAAGAGTAAAAGCATGAAATTCCTTCTTCATGATGTAAAACCAGCAATTGGATGAGATATCCACACCGTTTCACATATCTTTAAAATATTCTGATAATGGTAATGAAAGCTAAGAAAACTAAAACAAACCAAATGTTTTATTTTTTGGTCATGTCCATGTGCTTCAGGATCTAAATGATCTCCACTACGGAAGCTGCTTGCTAGAGACTGGGATGCGTTTCACAAGAAAACTGATCGGCCAAGACACCATTCCAATGCCAATGCAAGCACCCCATTGCCCCCAATTAAGCCTCTCGGTATTGGCAAACTTCTTCAGAAGCTCCACCATCAGCACTTGAAGAACTATGGTAATTCCAATGATTGTTAAGAACAACTTGTTCTTATGCAATCCCTTGAAAATGTTTTGCTTCTCCAGCATCCTCGCATTGAACTCATTAAAAACTTGACAGAGAACGAAAGAGTTAAAGATGAGGGTGTTCTTTACCTTCTCATCCACACCAAAGATGGATTTTCCTCTGAACTGCAGAGTCAGTAATATGACCACCTGGTAAAGGGCCTGAGCAACTAGGTTTCTCCACATTACTTTGGTGATTAGTGGCTCAGATCTACCCACAGGTGGCTTTGTCATGAGATCATTGGTGGGCTGCTCTGTGGCCAAGGCTAGTGCTCCCAAGGTGTCCATAATGAGATTCACCCACAAAAGCTGGACGGCAGTTAGAGGGACTTTACCTGAAGAAACAGCTGCGACAAAGTTGATCACAAGGGCAGCAACGTTGACAGCCAGCTGAAATTGAAGGAACTTCTGAATGTTATTGTAGACACACCTTCCCCACCTCAATACTGTCACCACAGAGGTGAAATTATCATCCAAGATGACTATGTCTGAGCTCTCCTTTGCCACCTCAGTCCCTTGAATTCCCATGGAAAGCCCAATATCTGCTTCCTTTAGAGCAGGGGCATCATTCGTGCCATCACCAGTGACTGCTACCACATGACCTTTCTCCTTCAAGCATTGCACCATCAAAAGCTTGTCAAATGGAGATGATCTTGCCATCACCTGAATTGCATCAATCCTCTCTTTTCTCTGCTCAGGTGAGTAATTTCTGAAATCAACACCTAGTATGACAGCTTTGTTATCTGTATCATCTTCACAATCAAGTATCCCACATTCAGTAGCAATAGCCCTTGCTGTGTGGACATTATCACCAGTAATCATTTTAACATTGACTCCTGCTTTCTTGCAAGTTTCTACTGCTGTTCTGACACCTGGTCGACAAGGGTCTTTCAATCCAATAAGCCCCAATAATGTGAGTCCAGTTTCTTCAAGCTTCTCAGAGATTTGTGCATTATGTTCTTCAATCTTTCTGTGTGCAAAGGCAATGCAACGCAGGCTTTGGCTGCCATGTTCTCAATTATTGCACCAAACTGCATAGTATCTTCGTGACTCATGGCCTGCAGTTCTCCATTTCTATTGTAGTAGTTGGAGCACATGGCTACTATCATCTCAGCAGCTCCCTTCCAGTGCACGTGCATTTCCTTCTTGTTGCCTTTTCTGATCAGTACCCCACTTCTCTTTTTCTCTGAATTGAAGGACTCTACATGTATTATTTGACAGTTATGCCTTGTTTCTTCCATATGCATACCCAAATCAAAGACAGCCCATGAAAGTATTGCTTTTTCAGTAGGAGTCCCAGAAATCTCTGGCATTGATGTTGAATGTGGTTTGTCAACATTGCCCGTTGTATTTAAAGCAACCCCTTCATGGAGTAATTTGAAGACCTCTTCTTCTATCTTTGTTGAAGCATCATCCTTAATTCTTTCTTTTCCGAGCCAGAACTCCATAACCTTCATTTGGTTTAGGGTTAGAGTACCTGTTTTGTCCGTGCAGATTGTTGTGGCTGAACCCATTGTCTCACATGCAGAGAGTTTGCGAACCATGGCATTATCGCCCATCATCTTTTTCATGGAATAAGCCAGAGTTAAAGTTACGGCCAGAGGCAAACCTTCAGGAATTGCCACCACCAGAATGGTAACTGCTGCTGAAACGATCTTCACAATTGCATTCAGAACATCATTGACCTTTGTCTCACTTCCATCATACTCTCGGTGGCCACTTTCATCCCTGGTGTTTCCAGTGAAGTAGCGAGCCATCATAACTGTTAGCACAAGGATCGCCACTGTCAACCCAACCTTGCCAATCCAAGATGCCAGCTTGTCGAGGCGAGCCTGTAATGGGGTCTGCTCCTTGACATCGTAGATTATACAACTTAGCATTGCCCCCCAAGAAGTATTCATGCCAACAGATGTAACAAGCATTGAACCGAAGCCATCAGTGACTTTAGTTCCGGACATCAAGAATGGATTCCTGCTACCATTGACCTCAACATGGTCACTTTCGCCAGTCATACTGGACTCATCCACCTTCAAGGAATATCCATCCAAGAACAAGCCATCAGCCGGTACCTGATCTCCAATCTTCAAAGAAACTACATCTCCCACCACGATGTCAAATATAGACACGGGATAGTGCCTCCCATCTCTCACCACCTGCACCTTTATGTCTTCGCTCTCATCAGATAGTTTCTTGAATTGCCTGGATTGCTTGAAGTTGCTTACAGCAGATAAAGCAACAACAAGAAAGACAGCAATAATAATGCTAGCTCCATCATACCATCCTTCTTTGGGGCCATGCTGCTTAATACCAAATGCAAGTGACAGGAAGGCACAGACCAAAAGAATGATAATGGTTGTATCCTTAAGTGCATCAAGAAAAAAGCTGAGAAAGCTCATCATGGGCGGCTTCTCGTGCGTATTTGCACCAAAAACAGCCCTTCTATGAGCAAGATCAGCCCCCGTACCGCTTATACCATCTCTCATGTCACTTTCAAGGGATGCAGCCACTCGCTCGACTCCTCCCAGTTGATTAAAAGAGTCCAGATTTTTCTCCTTCACCATGTCAATGAGTATTTTCTTATCAATACCCATCAAAGACAATCGCGGGGTATTATCATCGACATCGATGGAAACATAGGAGAGGGAGCGCAGGAGCTTAGTCTTCTTGTCAACAACTTTGTTTGACAAGGAAACAAGAAGCCTTGTGAAATATATGGCCGTGAAAGCCATCCGCCACCTTCTCCGATGAAGTTTCGACACCCAGGAGTCATCTTTCCCATCAAGAAACCATTTCTCGCTCGGTTTTTGAGACCTCAGGGGCATCATTGTTGAAGGAGAACAGCTATAAAGCAATGGAAATTGAAGCAGAGGAAAAGGGGTTTTGTAAGGGACCAGAGGACTGTTGAAGATGAAGATGAACTGAACGGTACCGTGTGTTTTTATAGGGAACAGGAGGCGTTTTTCCTCGCAAGAAGCTGCGCTGTAGCTTCCTCTCCTCCCTTTCCTTTCCCGGTTGCTTCCCAATTCCTTATTCGGGTTCAGGCAAAGCTCGTTTCAGTTTGGTGTCATGTGAAGCCTCTCTGGGCTTTGCTTTGTAGGTGACACGGATGGGTGTAGTGATTGTAACCGGTCCTCGCGCAGTTTCTTGGTAAGCTCCACTTACACCTTTTTTTGGGAAAGAGAGAAAATGGGATGGGGCACAGGAAATTGTGGTGGAAATTTTCTTTTGATTCTGCTTTCAAGTTTTTATTTTTGGTGTCCTTTGGAATTCTGGTTGTAATTCGAAAAACTTGTATTTCGAATTAAATATTATCGTGGGTAAATTGTAAAATTTTATTATAATTTAAATTTGTGTTTCAAAAATATAATATTTTAAAGTAAAGAAAAATATAAAAATATATTATAAATAATTATTATATAATTAATTAGATTTATTGATAATAAATTTTAAGACCATACATTTTCCATCCACGCAAGTACATTTCCCCTTCAAATTGAGGGAAGTAACTGATTCCTACGACGAGTTTAGTAAAAGACGTTATTTCCCAAACCGTGTTCAATGTTGCAACCTGAACAAAGAATCTCGAAGCGAAAACGGCTTAGAGTTTAAATTTTACAATTGTGGCTTAGGTTTCAAATGATGGGCTTGTCTTTTCGACTAGTCGGGCTTGTATTTGTTTTAACTGGTATTCGTGTAGATATTGGATTGTTTAAATTGATTTACTTTCGTACTGATAAAAAAAATAAATTATTTATATTTATTTCATATAAAGAATAAAATTGTTATTATTACTTTTTACTCTTTTCAATTGAAGAATTTATAATTTTTTTTTATTACATTACATTTTTTCAAACACATAAAAAGAAAAAATTTTTATCCTCTCACTTTTCATTCCCCTCACATTTCTTCCTTTCTTTTTCTCCTCTCTTCTTAAATTTTTATCCAAGCAAAACATTTGAGTCAAGATTAGTCAATACTTTTAAGAATCAGAGTTTATAAAAAAAAATTAAATATTTTTATAACTTCAATAACTTGTCAATATTTATTATAATATAATTGAAATTAATGTATTATACTGAATATTAAGATTTAAATTAAATTATTAATGATATGCCACGTGAAGAAGATTCAATATTATAATTAAATATTCATATAATTTCAAAAGGAAATTAGTTTTAATAATAATTATAATTACAACAAAATCAAAATTTGAATTAATTCATTTGATTTATTTTTTTTTTATATTTTTGAGTGCAAAAGAGGTCATTAGAATTGAGCTTTAAGATGAATTTCCCTTTCCTATAAATTGCATGTCATTTCTTCTACAATTACTTTTTCTTATACGTACCAAAAAATTTTGCATTTTCTTTTGGTTATCTAAATTAACAAGCAGATACCGGAAAATTGGACGATTAATCCAACTTTTAATTTATCTAACATCTAAACCCACAGGAATTGTTCATGGAATTCCCCATTTTCCCCAAAATAAAATGCTTGAGTTGACATGCTTTAGTAGGTTATGTAGTCATCAATTGAAATCAATCTCAAAGCCTTTCTATTTTACCATGATCAGAGAGGGGAGTCTTCGCAATTTATTAGTGACGACCCCTTTGTTTTTTTTTTTTTTTTTTCCTCGGACTCTTTTGAGTCCTTTTCCCTTCTTTGACAAGTAATTATTTTCCCCTTGTTTCCTTTTTCCATTTTTCCCCTTTTCATCCTCTTACACATTCGTGACGAGAAAAATATAACCTCACATTGCGTTGGAACGTTGGCAAAAGTTCTCGTAGGAATATATGTTAGTCATTTACAGTACGGTTTTAATGAGCCAAAAACAATGGATATATCGATCCACCCACGCCTACATTTGATTTTTTTTTTTCATTTTTTACCAGTGAAGCTAGTTAAACCGGTGCTTTTTATTTTTGGGTATTGTGGTCTAAGTCATATATATTAATTTAATTATGGCTCACTGTCAATTATATTCTTACATTATCATGCTAACTTTCACCTATGTGCAACTGAGTTCTTGTTTCTTTTTTCTATGGTCTGATCAAAGGCTACCTTGAGTGGCCACTACTAGGAAGTAAAGGGCTCTACTAAGTGGAGGCGAGAGTTCAAAAATATTTTCCGTAAAAAATTCCGAATGAAAAAAAAGAAAATAGGCTGGTTTTAGAGTTGGTTGTTGAGTCATTGGGTTTTGCCTCTTTCTCGAGTTCGAATTTTTGGCTCAAAGCGAGTCGTCCATGCTCAATTTAGTATTACACAATTTGGTCAAGTCATGCTAACAATAAATTGGCAAAACAATACCAAGTAGATAGCAATTGCCAAGCACTTTACTCTCATAGTCCTTGCAGTAAAAGACCAAACGGAGAAAAAAAAGAAAAGAAACAAAACTTAACAATGACTAAGGCATCGGGCAAGGTCTTCATCTGATGTGAGCACTATAATTTTCCTAATACGTCAGGTAGATGATCTGCGTTGCGTGATAAGGGTGCTGCTCCTTGACGAGAAATGCATTGGTCCTTTTGGACTAAGAGATATAATTGTAAAAGACTATAACAGATTTCACTTTCTTTCTTTAAGGTGATTTTACTCGGTCATAAGATTTCCATGTGAGAAATTTTAAGAAAATTATAATTTATTGACTTAAGTGTATACATTGAATACTTTTTTTTAAATGACACAAATTACAATGAATAATATAAAAATTAAAAAAAATTTTAAAAATAATATTTTACATTATAATTACTATTATTTTTAATTAATTTTAAAAATAAATTCCTCTAGTAAGATCTTTTAAATAAACATTAATCACATTGATCCTGATGATGATGAGTTTAAAATTCTTAAGATTGATGTCTAGATAAGAACTATTAGAATTGTAGAATTGATTGACGATAAAACTAAATTTTTTTTCTTCTTTTTTATTGATAATTTTTTTATTTTTATAAATTTTATATTTCTTTAAAAGAATTGAAAAATAAAATATACTATTATCTATTGACAAAAATAAAACTAATTTTTTATATATTTTTTAACTTTAAAAATAATATTAAATTAATATATATGATATATGAATTTATATTATATTATTATAATTATTTAATATATATTTATTTTTTATTATTAATTATAATTATATATATAAACTAAAATATATAATAAGTAATCATAATAGTACAACGTTTAAAATATGTATATGATGAACTCGATTTTCTTACATTCATATAGCTTGAGCGTTAACTTAAAAGATAAGGTCCTTCATCCAAAGCAACTTCGCTCTGTTTCTTAAATCCTTTTGCCTTGACAATTCCTCCACCCGATCCCTGATGAGAAAAAACGACTGCTTGTGGTCTAGTGCGTAGGCAGAACCTGAAAGTTGCTGGAAATATTTTAATTCCATTACTTGAAAGAAAGTGACCAAGAAACTTAGCCCACAATAGAAAATTTGTGATCTTGTGTACTTGGTGATGGGTTGGTAATGGTCGGCCTGCCGAACTGCAAGCCGGTGAACCTAACCCGTTATGTGGCAAACCGACAGGAATATCATTATCCGAGATTTCATTAATTATCAATTAGAGGCTGCTAGACTATAAGTTACAAATTACAGTAATTTTCATTCTCTCTTTGTTTTTTTTTTTCCCCCCATAAATATGCATCCCTAGAGTTTCAACCTTGAGATCTTTAAAATAAATGTATAGATTCTTGAGTTGCCAAAAAAGCATGCAAGTGAGGTTCTTGCATTCATCTCTATGTCTTTAAAAACATAAACGAAAAAAAGAAGAAAGAGAATCGACTTCGAAAGTTACAAAAAGCGAAATTACAATGGGATAATCTTGAAGAAAAGTTATAATTACAAATTGATGTAACTTCAAATTTAAGTATTGGACCCCATAAAAAAAAAGGTGTGGGTGGGGGGGGGGGGCAAGTATTCATCAACGCGCCTTTTAGTTGGTTCATTTTCCTCCCCAAAAACAAGGCATAAAAGAAGAAGTTTCGAAGACGTTACTTCATATTCTTCTTCAGAGCCACTGATTCTATTGGAGAAATCTTTTTCTAGAGAAAGCAAGGATAATTGCTTTGTTGGAATTCAATCGAATGTGGAAACAAGAAAAAGAGAGAAACTCTTACTATAAACAAAGTAGGTATAGGTAAATATATATAGCATAACTTCTTACTTAAGTTTTTGTAAACATAACTTTGGACGATTGTGTCATTGGTGTTTCTTCAAACTTGTGCCCAACAAAATGTATGAATATGCAAATGATATGGTCTTGCTTTATCTTAAAAAAAAAAAAAAGGAGAAGAAGAAGAAGAAGAAAGAAAAAGAAAAAGAAAAAAGAAAAAAGAGCGTCCTTTTCTTACCTGTAGAGTTTGAAAAGTGGTCAGATATAATTATAAAAAAATTATTCCTACTACTTGAATCCGTCACCTCTATGTTAAAATGGTACCATTATTAACAATGGCACTCACTCTTCTGATGCCTTGATGGCCCTTGCATTGAGGTGCTTCCTAAGTTCAAGAGTTCGAGAACTGGCCAGCATGAACTTTGCAATTATACTAAGACTCTTCCACGGTATTGCTTTATTGGTGGAAATTAAGAAAATAAATTTTATCAAACCAATTTTTTTTTTATCTCATATCTTAATCCATGGGATAGAATGAATCAATTTAACAGTACCTTTCAATGCGCAAGATTTGCGGTGTATATATATATATTTTTTATTAAACAGTTTGTTAGACTATAAGTTATATAATAAAATAATTCTTTTATTTTTATAAATTACACCTTATTTTTCAAGATTATACACTAAATATAAATATTTAAAATTTTAACTACTTGAATCTTCCTCGAGAGATTTAAAGTCAGTTTCTTATAATCATATACCTTGTTCATCTTGGTGAAATGATTTATTGTTCCCTTGGATATTTTCCAGCACAAAATTTCACTTCTTGTCAAATTAATACTAAAAATTAGGTAGGAAAAAAAAAAACAATTAATTTCCTCTGCAACTCGAAGCACTTTCCATTGGACCTTCATGTTTCACGCTGAAAAAGTGCAATCATTTATAGCACAAATTCGTTCCTCCAAACACGTAAACTTTCTCCCCAAGCTGGCTGATATTCTTGAAAAGGAATTAAAACAGCAT